>OZ014524.1:216407973-217790473 GCA_963966055.1 Lathyrus aphaca
CGTAGGATAGCGCGCCAGTCAACGTCTCTCTCCCAAGTTTGAATCCTGGCCATCAGATCTTCATACCTTTCATTTAATTTCATTTTTATTCCTTTTCTTTGTATTTATTTTGTTCATTTTATTTAAAATATCAAAACTTATCAAAAAAATATGATCTTTTGCATTTCTGATCCAAATAATTTTCTTAACCCAAAAATAATTTTTATTTTATTTTTTGCATTTAAAAATTATTTTTAAAACATTTAAATGTTATTTTTAATTAATTAATGGATTTTAATTAATTAAAAATGCATTTAGGTTTCTAAAAATCACCAAAAAAAATCATGAACCATTCCAATACATTTAGAAACATTTTCAAACTCATCATACAAATTTGTTTTTAGGTTTGATCATAATTTCACAATTTTCTTTGAATTAGGGTTCTTAAAAATCATATTTTCTAACCCTAACTTGAAAAATTCATTTCTGCCTAACCATGATGAGTTTGAACTTGATTCTTTTTTAATTGTTTCACATATTACATATAGTTTCTAGGTTATTTTTCTCATGAATTTATCTTTCATTTTCAATTTGATTTGCATTTTCCCTTAAGAATCACCCAAAAACCCTAGCAAACTTAGAAAATTCATAACTCTCACTAGGTTAAGCTTCTGAATTTCTCCTTTGGGGCGTGATCTTATATGGGATTAGGGTTTGATTAAGCTTGATTTCAATTTTTTATCATGTTGTATGCTTCTGTTTTAGTCATTTGCATCTCACACATTCATAAAACCCTAATTTCTCATGTCCATTTGCATTCACCTTTGCATATCATCATCATGTGAACCTGTCATGACATTTCAAGCATTTATATGACATATTAGACATCTTAAGACATGATTGAACATTGCTTGATCGTTTCTTCATTAATTTGCTATGTTTTGCATCCATTACACTTCATGAACATCCATGTGTTTCCAAGCTTCTAAACATGCTTCCTTTGCATCTCATACTTGTATTATCATTCATATGCATCTTGTATGACTTTGCATCATCTCATATGCCATTTACATTGCATTTTCACTTCTGACTTTGGTCTTCACATCTCATTTCATTTCATTTCCTTTTACTTTATGTCTTATGCATTCATACTAACATTTTCAGGAACTTTTGGTAAGTTATTTGGGAGGTGGATTTGCCTTCACTTCCCATTTCTTCTCATCATTCATATGCATATTTACTTGTCTTTGAAGTGAACTTGTTTCACTTGTGTTCCTTTCTTCTTACTCTCTTTCTTTTAAGTTACTTATCTTCTTCAGGAAGTAAGTAACTTATTCTTCTTCTTCCTTCTCTTTTCATTTGCTTCTTCCATTGGTGGCCTTGAAGATCCTTTCTCTTAAGCCTAACAAACCATAGGATACCTAAGCATGATAACTTTTAGGGTTGTGTATATTCCCCTTTAGTCTTTTACCTTTGAGTCTCCTTGAGTCTCTCTTCTCATCTCAATAATCAGAGACTAAACCCTTAAAGCTTTAGGACTTTGAATTAGGGTTATGCCTGCATCCTTCTCTTAGGATGGAGTGTATAACTTTAATCCTAAGTGTTAAACCTTTAATTTGTTTACACCTCTTAATAAAAACACACTAATGATCACCAAGACTTTATCTTGTAACTTGGGCCTTACATTAGGGTTCTATCTCTTCCTTATGGTTAAGAGGGACTAACCTTAGTGTTTAATGGACAAGTCCCCCTCAAGTTGTCTTACAAACTTAAAATCCACTTCTTAATCTCATCCCTTAATTAAAATCCACTTAATAAAGGTTTGTTATATAATGAATTTAATCCC
The DNA here is from genome assembly GCA_963966055.1 of Lathyrus aphaca. Taxonomy (NCBI): domain Eukaryota; kingdom Viridiplantae; phylum Streptophyta; class Magnoliopsida; order Fabales; family Fabaceae; genus Lathyrus; species Lathyrus aphaca. The sequence goes on from OZ014524.1 coordinate 216,409,799, forward strand.
TAACCATGGATTAAGTTGAGGTATCTTCCTCAGCTTAAGTGTTCTCATCTATTATCCTTCTATTAGGATGCTGTAATGAGTTCACTAATCTGTGATTAGAGATTAAACTCATTACTTAACACTAAATAAAAACCAAAAACATCTAAATAATCACAAGTAGGTTAATGATCTTAATCCTACATCATCATGGTAATTAAGTTGAGATGCTTATCTCATACTTAAGTAGGCTCATTATCCCTAATCAGGGAGGATATAATGAGTTTACAAGCCCTTGATTTAGGCTTAAGCTCATTAACTTATGCAAAACACCAAAAACAATAAAAAACTGAAAACACAAAAACAAACAATAATCGTCTCCTTCAGGATTCTTTTCTCATCACGCTCATTCACAAACAAGAACTTGCTTCTTCCGTTTAATGCAAGACAGTTAGCACTCGAGCCAGACGATTCATACACTTGAGCATAGATAAGCAAGCAGTTCACAGTCAATTTATTTTCAGTCTCTTTGAGTCGAACTACGGTGTTCTGACTTCTTCATTGCACGAGAGGATGCATAGGCATAACTTAATAGTTATCGAACAAAAGTCTCTTTGTCTTCCCCTTCTCTCAGCTTTCTTTTTAAAGCCTCAGTTCCTGGGAAATTCCCCCTTTTGCACTGACACATGTACATTCATTCCCAGCTTTTGCACACAGACAACACATACAATTACCCCTTTAAACACAATCTTGTAAGCGTGGATCTCGTCGAGTACGACGGACAATCTGGGTGCTAATACCTTCCCAGGTTGTAACCAACCCCCTTTCTCAGTTTCCCTGGTTCGCAACCGTCTTATCCATCTCTTTCCAAGTTTATGCAGCATTACCTTTCCTTCGGGATAAAAATGCCTAGCTAGTGACTCTATTCAATTCAACCTCACCTCATTTTCTCTTTTGCCGACCGTTCGCGTATGCACCTTGGGACCTTAGTGTCTTTTCGGGGGAGCGACAACACGTCGATAAAGTTGAGCTGACACTCCTATGTCATCAAAGCAAGCATTGTAAATGATGACATGCCCTTTCTTCTCATAAAGGCACATGGGAAAGGTTTGAGCCAAACCAAATTTTCAAGAGACAAGATTTGGTTGGTAAGCAATCAAGGTTGCAAAGCCTATTCCCAAGTTCAACTTATGGACTATCAGTCGAGGAACCAAAAAGGGTTCCCAGATGAGCTCAGACTCAGCTTGATGCTTTTTGAATGAATGAGGGAATGACCTTGTAAACCATTTCGGCCCATACTTCCTTTCAGCAAAGGGTGCCGTGGTGGGAGTGAATTCATAATGTTTGGCTAACATCTTGATGTAGCCAGAGAAAACCTCTTGAAGGGTACGTCCTTTGTCAATAGGAGTAATTTGTACCAGGCGAGTCCCTTCGGCCCCCTCTCATTGATTTAAGTTGATTCTTCATCAATTATTCCTTTGTTTGGAAGGTTGGCTTCAAACATAGCATTGGGCCACAACTAGAGCATCTAGAAGGGTCCAAACAACTGTAAATTGCAATTAGCTTCCAAGTCTTTAAGGCGTGCAACTCCCTCACTAATGGACCCATAGATGTTTGACAGAATTAATTCACTAAGGAAAAATCCCCTATTTTGGTGGAGTTGGTTGGCCAAGATCAGGTACTTCTTAGCCACCTGAAGAGACTTGGAGCAAAAAAGCATATCTGGAGAGCCACATTGTCATAAATATAATGTGTTCTTTGTCTTACTTTATGAGTTTCACGGTCGAAGTGGTAGTTCATGAAGTTGGTGTAGGTAGGTTTGGATTTGGAGACGCCTATAGTATCTTGGGCGTCGATCTCTGGGTCATAAGTAAGACCAGTGGGTTTGAGCCCTGTGATAGCGACCACGTCGAACAATGTGGGTGTTACCATCCCATAAGGGAGGTGGAAAGTATAACGAGTGATATTCCAGAAGTAAAGGGAGGATGCCAATAAGGTCGAACAATAATGAAGGTTGGTTTTTGACAACATTAATAAGTCATAAATCCCTATTTTCTTCCAAGTTCCAGTCTTAACTTTCTCCACTTTAGTTAACCAAAGGTCGAAGTCCTTGAAATAATGGTTTGTCCTAACAAGCCTAGAACTATCTTGCAGATACTTTAAATCCATGTTACTTAAGGTAACATTGTCAATGGAAGAGCATTCTACCCTAGATTTGTTTTACTACCCCAGGGGTTTGGTTCTACGGTATGAAAGGAATAAATCACTAAGTTTATCACAACAAACATCAACAACAAATAAAGGACCAGATAGAGCATGAGATTTTTCAGAGACTATGAGAGGAATCATTACCTGAGATTCGTAGATATGCTTATTCTCTTCCTTAAGCGGTTCGGGCAATGAACTGTTGGTTTTTGACCATTTTGGGTCCATAAATCTTGGTGAAGGGTGGAAGTGTTGTGTGGCTTTGTGAAAACTTACCTTTTTTATTCTTCTTCTCCTGGGTAACATTTTGGGATGATGCCATTGTTGAAGAGTTTGAAGGAAAAAATGAATTTATGGGTTTAGAAGTTGAAGAGTTTGGAATAAGGAAGAAATTTTCTTATGAAAATTTTGAGAGCATAAAAAAGTGGAAGTATAATGAGTGGAATTATTTATAAGCCGATGGAAAAGTAATGGGTTTCAAATCACCATTAGGGCAATACGGATAGTGAGATGCGTGTCCTCTCAGGGTGATAAATTGGGAGGTGACAATTATGTTTAGAGCACAATCTCCTAGTTTCAATGGAAAAAAAGTAATCATGGCTAGTGATAGAGTGTGCTTTGAGGAGACGTTTGAGAATCATCCATTATGACATGACGTCATAAGCGTGGCTAAAGGAGAAACTGAATATTTTCTTGATCATGGGGTGGTCAGTTATAACCATACCTAAGTACAATCGAGAGATAAGCATCAGTAGACTTTGATAAAAAATGGCATTTCTTTCAGTTCTGTAGAAATGACATTTTTGGGGTGGGGGCAATTTATTAGCTCCTAATTTCGACACTCATCTTATTTTAAGGAATGATAGTCTAAGAATTATATTCTTTAAGAAGACTAGAAGAAGGCTTCGATTGAATCCTGCTAAGAGGCCTGAGTCGAAGACTTGTGTGTGACAAAGAAAATCAAGTTTTTGGACTTAGAATATTTCTAAGGACAAGGAATTGTGGTTCGACCGAACACTACTGAAGGTGTTCGACGAGTGATATTTGAATTTAAATATTAGATGGAAGTTTGCCCTTCTCTTAAGAGACAAGTGACGCACATTCAAAGGCGGAAGACGTGCAGAGCGACATGTGTCATACTTCTATTAGTAAACCGTCGATAGCGGTTATTTTCGATTGTTATAAATAGGTAGTTCTAGTGTTATAATGTGTGTGTGAAAATCATATTGTACAAGTTACTCCATATTCACTCAAAGTACCCGTGTATAGAGAAACGAGTGAAAGTGATGATGTATGTGATGTAAACACCACTATCTTTATATTCAATGCATTTTTCACTAAAGCCTTTACTTTAAAGCATTTATCTTCTGCATTTACTTTCACGCAAGTTACATTTTTCAGCAATTCAAATGCCTTCGTTTATTTGCTTTCTTTTAACTTTTCTTGCACATTTATCTTTTTGCACTTTATTTCGACTTTAAAACACTTTGAGTCTTGTTTTACTTTTATTTTATCCTTTGATATCAAACACTTTCATGAATTCTGTCGAAGCATTTATGATAGTTCACCAGACACTAAATAAAATGATTTACACCACATGTCATAGGATCAATCTGGTCGATCCTGTGAGCAACTAAGAACCTTTTAATGTTTTTAGAGGACCAGCGGTTGTTTACCATTTTTCAAGGTAAACAGGGGTATCTTGACCCTGTATGGTTCATCTGACTTCTCTTGGTTCCTTCTCTTGGCCTAGTTCCCCATCCTTGTATTATCCATCAGATACCATGATGCATATCACAAGCTAACGTATCCCGAGTAGGTGAGGCGTTTAAGGGTGATACCATCCTTACTGCCAATATCTGAGATATTATACCTGAGATGTACAATTAGGTATATCATCCCACAACACGTTATTCATATAACACGTTTACAGTAAAAAACATGATAATTTATACATGATGTATCAAAACAAGAGTTCATCAAAATGACAATTGAGGAAGACAATTATAAGAATATGTGTAGGAAATTATAAAAATGTCTGTCGATATCTAAATGTGTGCTTGATTGCAAATAATTCAATGTATTGACTCTCACGATCGTATTTGTCAATTGAGTCAGAGTTCAACCCCTGATATAAAATTTAGTTTATGAACTCACGTCATTCTACCGATTAAACATCTATTTTCATTTCAAAATTAATTGATTTTTTTTTAATTAAAAAAACTAATTGATTTTCTTAAGCTAAAAAAATACACAAATTAAACCATAATAATTTCTTCTCATTTATTCCATTACTTAAACCATCATCAAAATAGAAATTCCTTCCCATTCTTTTGGTTTCATTCTTTATTTCTACAAGTCAATATCAACATGTGACAAAATCAAGACAAGACCACCCATGTGAACCAAGACCAAAGAAACATAAACCAAGACCAAAGAAAAGTCATAATTGAACAAACTAAGACAAAAATGGACTGCCATTTCTTACAAGCCACCCATGTGACAAAAACAACACAAAAACCTTTTGACAGTCAATCAACCACACAATGCTTGTCACGAACCTACTGTAACTCACGACCCATGCTACTGTGTAATGTAACTCTCTCCAATTATTACCAACCTATACACATCTAAATTAAACTCCATTTCATATTTAATTACAATAATTATTCCACTACTTGCGTTTCTTCTTCATAATAGCATACATTATTAGAATTTCAGACCAAAACCAAAACCAAAGACTAATTCATCCTTTGACTTCCCACCAAAGTTCCTGTTATATCTTCTTCATATTCCACCAATCTTCTGTTAATTCTTATGATTAAGATGAAGACTCGTGCCTCTACCAAAATCTCTGCTAAATGGATTCCGATTTTCTCTGTCTTTTCCTTCCTTATTGGCATGCTTATCACAAACAGGTTTTTTTCTTTCTTTGCTCTTACCCATTATTTATTTTTTTTGTCTATCTTATGTTTCATTGAGGTGTGAATGATTTTGGTTTGAAATTTGAATCATGGGGTGTCAGATTTCTATTTCAAAATTTGAACTTTTTATGATCTGGTTTTGAAGTTTTTTGGGTTTTTGATGGCAGGATGTGGGAGCAACCTGAATCAAGTGGTTTGATCATTTCTAAGCATCAGCGTGATCAACAGGAACTTCAACTGATCTCGGAAGATTGTTCTAACAAAAAGGTTTGGTTGGTGAAATATTCTCAGATTTCTCATTTTAGGTGTTTTGTTTTTGCTTTTGGTAAAGTAAATAAACCCTATTACTTTTTGGAATAACAGAAGCAGGAAAAGCCCAAGGATGAAATGAATGAATTGTATAAAACCCATGAAGCTATTCAGTGAGTGCTAACTTGAATTGATTTGAATCTCTTTCCTTTTTGCGTGATTTTTCTTTGAAAACTTTTTCTTGGAATAATTTGGTGTTTTGGTTTCTTGGATGTTAGGGCTCTAGACAAACAAGTTTCTATGTTGCAAATGGAATTAGCAGCAGCTAGGAGTTCTCGCGAAAAGAACTCAACTGGCTCGGCCACCGGTTCTGGGGAAGGTGTTTCCAAGAAGAAGAAGGCATTTGTAGTGATAGGTATAAACACTGCTTTCAGCAGCAGGAAGCGGCGTGATTCGGTTAGAGAAACTTGGATGCCCCAAGGTAAAATTGTCTTACCTCAATTTTTTTCTGTGAAGTTAGTTTTCGAATTTCGCATCTCTATTTTTTAGGAATCTTGAGTCTAATCATGATGAGTTAATTTCTGAAAAGTCATGTTTTTGTTCCATCCGTTTTGATTTAGGCGAACAACTTCTTCAATTGGAACGAGAGAAAGGAATTGTCATCAGATTCATGATTGGCCACAGGTAATATACTCTATGATTTTGGTTGTGTAAGTATTTGTACTTATCAAAACAAAATTTGGCGTGATTCAGAAGACAATAACAACGATCTAGTCATTTATATGGATTCCACTTAATGACACTAACGTTTGCGATATTGCCATTGTTGTTGCAGTGCGACTTCCAACAGCATTCTAGATCGAGCTATTGATTCAGAAGAAGCTCAACACAAAGACTTCCTTCGCCTGGTAAGGCAGACTGTTATTTATTCTTACGACTTTTTGTGAGAGAAAATCTATGGATGATTTGGCAGGACATTAATATTTGGTTTACGCTATCGTACAGCAACACGTGGAAGGGTATCATGAGCTGTCGGCAAAGACAAAGACTTTCTTTTCTACTGCTGTTGCAATATGGGATGCTGATTTTTATGTCAAAGTGGATGATGACGTTCATGTCAATTTAGGTATATATATGCCGTCTTAGGATTCTCGAGACTTCTTTCCCGTGTTTCCTTGCTGTTATATCCTTTAAACCTTTATCACTTTTCTCTGTCCTGTTTCCGCCAAAAATAACTTTACTCTTCTTTGTTGCTCTTTAGGTGTCCTAGCAGCAACCCTTGCTCGTCATCGTACAAAACCAAGGGTCTACATTGGATGCATGAAATCTGGACCTGTTCTATCTCGAAAGTATGTACACTGAATTCCGGATTATAAGGCTCCTCCTCCACGCATCTCATTCTGGCTTAATGTTAATTCATTTTTTCGGCTTTGTTTCTATATATAGGGATGTGAAGTACCATGAACCTGAGTTTTGGAAGTTTGGAGAAGAGGGAAACAAATACTTCCGACACGCAACCGGGCAGATATATGCAATCTCTAAGGACTTGGCCACTTACATTTCCATTAACCAGTATGTATACGCATTTTCATATATGCAATCTCTAAGTTTGTGGATCCGACTGTGATAATAAAACCAGCACGAGTCTTTATGTATCTGAAAAATATTCTTACTATGATTTCAGGCCAATTTTACACAAATTTGCTAATGAAGACGTCTCACTTGGTTCATGGTTCATCGGTCTTGAAGTCGAGCATATTGATGACCGCAGTATGTGCTGCGGAACCCCTCCAGGTATATATATTCACGAAATACATAACCATGAAAGATGATTAGAAGTTAAACTAAGTTTGTAAATCGAAATGATATTAATGTTGTGCAGACTGTGAGTGGAAGGCACAAGCCGGTAACATATGTGTTGCATCATTTGATTGGAGCTGCAGTGGTATCTGCAAATCAGTGGAGAAGATTAAATTCGTACACTCGAAATGCGGCGAAGGGGACGGAGCTGTTTGGAGTGCTTTATTTTAGATAGAATATCCTAAGGAGAATGATTTTTTTCCTGGTCAAAAGTCGAACCGATTGTTTAAATTGCAGCTGGAACATTTCGGATTTTAGAATGAAAATCATCTGCAAAAGAGATATAAACATGAAACATTTTTGTGGAAAGCTTAGAAGCAAGGTTGGTTGATCAAGATAAAAGTCTTCATGAATATGAAGGATTTGAGTAATGCTGTAGAGTTGGTATAGAATATATTTATGTAGGACTGTTTCTAAGTTTATATTAATTTCTTTGTTATTTTTCTGATATACTTTCTGTGTTGTTTCAGACTTGGCTTTTTGTTATTTGTAATGAAATGCAACAATGTTTTGATAGATTTGATAGACTTGGCTTTTTTATATGAAAGATAAAGTAGTAACTTGATAAATTGATGGTTTAGATAAGATTAATATATTTCTTTTGTAATGTGAAAAGTATTTTATTGAATGAAGTGTGACATCAAATCGAAATTCGAAAGTACATACAAGAAAACTACAAATAGAAATCTTTTAAATCACAAACAAACTCAGAATTGGAAATAATATTAGTATGAAAAAAACTCGCGTAAACAATAATACACCGATTTTTTTTATATATACAATTTTTCTTTCCTTCGAAATGTGTGAATTGAGTTTAATTTATCTTTATAAAATTGCCCGTGAAAATTATTGTAACTTATAAATATTATATATTGTTTGATATGGGCTCCCTCGCGTGCAATACTATTAAGTCGCGTCCAATACTATTAAGTTTAGTGTGTGAATATAAAATCTAAGAATTTCTTAATGCTCTTCTATATTATTTAAACATCATGTGGAAATATTCAAACGCCTTAAGATTCTGAAAATGTATCTCTGAGCGCACTCAATTATCAGTTAATGTTAAAATATTTCGGAGATACATTTTTGAAATTATTTTGGAGATGCATTTCCGAAACGTTTTGGAGCTTAAATTGTGTCAGAATTCTTCTCCTTCCTCATTTCTCATATTTCTCAAAACTTCTTCAAACTCTCAATTTTTTTCCAATACCAAGTCCAAAAACAAGCAACCAAGGTCAAAAGAACTTCAATTTACATCAGAAACATCATCCAACACTGAAGTAAAGTGAAAAATTGTAAGTTTTTTGATGTTTTGAATAGTTTTTGAGTTTGTGTAAATGAGTAGAAATAGACGATCAAGGTAGGAAATGAGTAGAAATTGGATGGTTGATAGTTTAGACATAGTGTAAAATCTGATAGTTGGGTGACATGATAATCAATGCAATTTTTTTTTGGTTTCCATGTCTGTATTGCTGCCATTGACGCGATTGTTGAGTTGTAGAAAATTCCGGAGATGCATCTCCGAAATTTTTCAACGTTTTAGTTCCCCAATAATCGGAGATGCATCTCCGAAATTTCTTTATAATTTGTTTTTTTCTTGGTTGTGGTGTTGTTTGCTTGCACTAATTGTCTACATTACTTTAACTTACATGTAAAATGGATGATAGACATGATAGTCTGAGGCACAAAAGAGTTGCACAACATGCATCAGTGCGGCGAGAGAAGAGTCAGCGGGTTTCAGAGGCTCCTGGTCCCTCTGGCCATGCAGAGCCATATACTTCTGGTCATGCTAGGTTTGAATACCTAAAAAAGGTATATACATATGAGATCACGAGAGCACAACATGCTACAGGTGATGATGAGCAGATGGCGCTCCACAGATCACATGCAATGAGAGAATACATGTTATATTTGGTTGGCAATGCGATTTTTGTGGACAAGAGTCCCACTTATACAAATATTGTATACCTACAGTACTTCAAGGACTTGGAGCGGATCCATGAGTACAATTGAAGGGTTGTTTGTTTGGTATACTTGTACTCGAAGTTATCAAAAAGTTGTAGGTGGAAGACGAAACAGGTCATAAGCAGCACCACACTACTGATAATAATATTTATTGGTCTTTTAATCTCTTTGTTTCATTTTAATCTTTGCAACGCCATTATTTGATTATTCGTATGTTCCAAACTTTTCAGGCTTGTATCCTTTAACATTTCCCACATATCTTCGGTTAGGCGAGTGTACCGACTTACACTAAGGATATGTCGCGTGCTACTACATTTCTCACGCTCAGAGGGAATTAGACGGATGAGCCGTTCAGAGTTTATCTTGACAATTTAGTTGTCGAGGATATGCAATTCAAAAGTTATGTCAATCACCGTGAGACACGACCATTTGACAAGATAATTCTATATTATGGATGGATGGCTTGCGGATCACGTCTAAATGCTCCTCATCGGCCCGAGCGCATCATACAACAGTTTGACTACACTCAGACCATTCCTAGACACCTTTTTGTCTCTACTCCTACTACTTTAACATGTAGACAAATGGATGACATGTTTGATGATTATGAGAGTCATCTAGTATCGGAGGAGGCACGAAGTATAGTTGTGAGCGACTGGAGCTACGTCGATGAGTATATCAAATGGTTCTTTAGGGTTTCACATTTGTACATGGTGCATTCTGCTCCAAAAGATCAATCAAGGCCAGCTCATCACGAGATACTAGAGGAGGAACAAGCACAATTAGATCATGTTGAAGATGTCTTGCCTAGATGTCGTCACATAGTAGAGATTGCAAAAGCAAACATTGACAAAGGTATCTTCCCTGATAGGTTTGATGTGAGGCATGTACTAGATGTCATCATGACAGAGGCACAATGGTATTGATGTATCCGAGACAATGTTGGGGGGACAGAGATTGATGGTCGAGGAGCCCGAGGAGGAAGATGAAATGTAGTATGACATACACAATAATGCATTAACTTGAGCAATCTTTATACCAAATTAAAATTCAAATTGGTGAATTTCTTACCTTTGGGTGAAGTTCTCTAGTGTGTGCTAGGATTTTTCGCAAATGGGAGAAGTGAAAAGAGTGAGAGAAAAATGATTGGGGAAGTTTAATTTAAGTATGATTGTATTTTCGAAGATCTTGTAACGGGTTTCTCATTAGGTAGGTTGGGTTGTGCTAGTCGAGGACTCGTGTTTTTAGTTTTGGGCTTTCTCCTAGTCGTGTTAGGAGAGGAATGGTAAGCACAAATCCCACCTTTTGTTGGCATTTCATTAAAGTGTTTTCAAATTGAAATGACTAAACTAAAGACTAATTTAAAGAAAAATTGTAAAATGTGGTTAGTTTGCCTCCAAGAAAGTGCTTGTTTAATGTTAGTAGCTTGATAGTGATCAGTGTTACATAATACCAGTTCCCTTATAGCATACTTCATGATATTTGATTTTGACCTTTACTTCACCTTTATCAATGTCCACGAGCATCCTCGTAGTTTTCATGAATGGTCTTTGTAACACCCCAATTCTACTCGTTAATTATTAATGAAAAATCAGAGTATAAAACTTCAAAAAAGCAAATTGAGATGATACATTTTAACTTTATAACATTGTTCAATGCTGGATATATCCTTAAAAACAAATACTTTATTACTACTGTTCGCTGTGATTTCTGACGAACAACCTCTGGTTAACCAATCTCTTAGAAACTGGGTTACTTGCAGGACCAACCAAACAAGTCCTAGGACACATGTGCAATTGGTTGTCGAATTACTCTTAGTGTTGTTAATTGTTTGTGGTTTGTTTTGTTAATGATGTAGAAGTATTTAGTGTGTTGAATGTAAAAGTAAAATAAAGTGAATGTTGAACAAAGGTAAGAAAAATGGTAAACAAGATATAAACTTTGCAGGAAAGTAAATAGACTGAAAGTAAAATAACTTGATGAAACAAAACTAATAATTTAAATAACTTGAAAGAAAAATGGTGTTCAACACATACATTGTTCCAAATATCAGACTCATTTCTCTCACACTGGGTACTTAGAGTATTTACAGGATTATTATATAAGTTTTCACACACGCATTCTAAAAACAAACTATCCTATTTATATACAAACAAAATAACTGCCTAGAACGGGAAAATTCTAACTAAATGACAATTGTCAGCCTGCATGCAATTTTCTTTTCTGAAACTTCCACGTGTCCAACTATCAACGGTTGCAACTTTTAATTTTGAATTCTTCTCTTTTGTGACGAAATGTTACATCTCTTCGTTTGTCGAAATGTCGAAGAAGAAGACAGACTCCTCAAAACTCACAAACCCATGCTTCGGCCAAAAACTTCTCCTTTGTCGAAGTGTCTAAAACATAGCTATCTTGTCAAATATTAAACTATAAAAAGGTTTCCAAACTTTGTTTGCCATAACATTATTGGTACTCCTGTCGAAATACTTGAGTATTTAGCCTTGCCAACATCTTCTGAATATCTTCACTTCTTCTTTCCCTTATCTGATGATTATCCCTTTAGCAAAAAATGACTTTATATCTCAAATTCATGGTGTCGAAATTATGAGCCTACAAATTGCCCCCCAGCAAAGATGTTTTCGACTAAACTTTAGAAAAAACATCTTTTGCTGTCGAAATGACTTCTGACAACCTGCCAGTTTCATTAATTGTAAAGTGATTTTGTTGAGTCCCAAGAAAACACCATGATTTCAACTTTCTGAAAAAACGTCTCATCTAGCCCACGTTTATACACAACCTTCCATAACCTCATATCCTAGCTAATCATGGGTTCCCACCAACCGTCACTTTTGATCATCACCGTTGATCAAGAGGCACGTCTCCCATGACCAAATTGAAACGTCTTTTTCTTTTCTTTTTCATTTATTTTTCACATTCTGTCATCTTCTATAAATACCATCTCCCAAACCTTTTGTCCTTTTTACACTCTCAGACTCCTTCTTCTCTATCAAAAGAAAATCTCCATTTTAAACCCATTAAACCTTCTGTTACTCCAGCTCTAATCTTTGCTTAACAATGGCGCCCCCAAAGAATGTTGCTGACCGTAGTGCTAAGAAAGCAAAGAAGACCACTGATCTCCCTCCTGCTCACACACTGTCTGGACCAACGCAAGTAAATCAACAACAGTACATCCCAAAACCCCCAAATGAGAGGGAGAAAGCTAGCATCTACAGATCTCAGGTACTGATCCCTATTTTAATTTCTGGAGTTCACCATGCAATGTTAGGCCCACTTTCTGACCCTAACGCTGACCAAACCCGCTTAAAGGACTTTTATCCTTCTTATTCTGCTTCTAGACCAATAGGTGCCAGCAAGAACCCTCAAACCGTCGAAACATCCTCTAAAAAACCTGAAATCCCATTAGCTTCGACAAACTTAGATTTGTCGTATTTAAATCAAACTAGGATCTTTAGGAGCCCTCCCTTAACAAAAGACCCTTCAGATTACCTAGCCTGGCTTAATAGAGTCGAAAAAGCTAAGGGAAAATTCTGGAAGAAGACAGGTATTTATGACCTGATTCAATTGTCGAAAGAAGGCCCACATTACTGCCAGAATATGCTGCTGGCTTCTCTATACTTTTGGGATAGTACTTACAACAACTTCCACCTCCCCTGTGGGATGGTTACCCCAACTCTCTTTGACATATCAGCTATTACTGGCCTTAGTCCTATAGGCGAAATCTTCAATCCTGAACACCTAAACAAAGACCCTATAGGATTCGACACCAAACATGCTGGCTATTCCTTATTTATTGCTCATCATCAAGGCAAAGATACTGAAGAGGTTTCCGACAGAGAACATGTAGCCTTCCTCACTCTGTGGTTAGCAAAGTTTGTTTTCTGCACCAAATCCCTCCAAGTTGCCAGAAGCTACATTACTATTGCCAATCAACTTCATGCTGGAGTTGCATTTTGTCTAAGTGAAATGCTTCTGGCAAATCTTTATGAGTCTCTAAGTGAGAGCGTAAGCAACCTGAAAACCATCAAGGAAAAAGGAACCATCAGCCTAACAGGCCCCTTCTGGCTTTTACAACTGTGGCTGAATGCCACCTTCGAAGCCTGCATCCCCATCAAGAGACCAGTTGACGAAGAGGAAGTGAAAGACAGGCGCGTCGAATGGCCTAGGCTAGTTCAACTAACACCCACTGACGAAGGAATAGGCCTTCGACAAGCCTTCACTAGCTATGTGATGATGTTCGCAAAACGTTACAAGTTTACTCCATCCATGGCACCCTTCGCCAACAGGACTGTGGGTCCTAAATGGTTCACCAGGAAGCTCCCAGTAGAAAACCAAAATGAAGAGGATTCCTACATATCCATCTGGGAATCCTTCCTCATACCAAGACACTTTTTTCCCACCACAGCCTCAATAACACCAAAGTTTCCCTCATTGTCTATCAACCTAACCTGGTGGCCAGACAATTTGGGTTAACCCAGACGAAAACAAAACCCATCTACCTCAAGAAAGGCTCCATTTTGTTCTACAATTCATTTCATAACTTTGAAAAAAGTCTAGAATTGTATAACAAATTTTTCGACGAATCTTTGGAGGTCCACCGTACAATATTTCAACCAAACTACTTGTGCACTGAGGACTTCGACGTCTGGTGGAAGAAGTATTACCTTAACAAATTCTTTGATGTAACAACTTTCAACACACTCCTGACGAATGCCTTTGCTTTTGTGCAGGATAAAAAGAAGAAAGGTACGGATAAACATATCAAAGAAATTCAAAATTTTCAAAAATATTTTGAAACTATTTATAGGCCAAATGATCTTCGTCGAACCATAGGCGAAGCAGCAGTGACTTTAAAACAAAAATTTTCAGAAAAGATGGATAAGTTGGGGGTGCCTTCATATATTCCATCACATGCACGCTACAATTTTGCTTACACCTCATTTCCTCCAAGGTTTCCCCCACTTCCTTCTGCAGAATTTGGTGTGGCCTTGTGCCCTCCATTCCCAGATTGGTTTGTGTGTGGGTCTCACTTAAAGCTGCTTCGCGAGTCTAGCAAAAAACTTGCTGAATGTGTGGTTCCGACGAAGTATTATTTGGGCAACTTCCCCGGGCACCTTCATGTTGGAATAAAACACGTTAGTGTGGAAGATCCTATTCTTGAAGGTGTCGAAGAAATACAATCCCTCTTCTTATTTCTAACTCTTTATATGTTTTATATCCATGTTCATTCATTTTCTTTTCTTTCAGCTGTTAGAATAACTAACAAGAAACCCCCTGGTGAAGGGACCTCTTCCAAACAGGTCGAAAAATCACCCACAACTGCTAAAAAGGTTTCGACATACAAAGGCATCCCACTTTTTCTTTTTGTATAAATTTCAATATTCTCAATACTGAACACATTTCCTTTTTTTTTGCACACCTCAGGTAACTCGCACACCAGCCACCAAAAGAAAGCAAGAAGAAAAAGAGGTGAGTGTCGAAGAATCTGAGGATGAATCCCCTGAGCCACAACCTCTTAAAAGGAACAAAGGCATGAGAATAAAAACAGTGGCATCCCAGAGATCCATTGTCAATAGAAGAACTCCCCCCACCAGTCCAATCACCAAGATTCCTTCAAGAAGTGAGAAGAGTGGGGATTCAGTCACTCATACTGAGATTCCTCAGGTATTTCTATTTTCGACTGACAACATTCGTAGTTTAAACTGCATTGTTTCTTCTTTTAACTTCTCTTTTCTGTTGACTTCAGGTTAACCTTGATGTCGAAGAAACTTCCAAGGTCCAAGAAGAGCTTATCCCTTCTGATTCTGAGAAGACTTTAGCTGAACGACTTCTGGAAGAAACCACTCCAGATGCTGGTGTTTATGGCCCTCAGACCTTCAGTGACTTCGACATCAGTGACCCAGAATCCTCCGACAACAATTCCCCTCTTCGCCCAGAATTTACTGTGGAAGAAAAAACTGCTCAAGATCAAGATGCACAATTACAAGAGCCAATTGATACAGCAGAGGCTGACAAGGAGGCTGTCGAAGAAGAAACAGATCTGTTGAAGCATCCAGACACAAGCTTGAACCCTGGAGGAAGTGCCCAAGCTGTTCCTACTCCAGCAGAAACTCCAACAGAAACCCCTCTAAATACGGGTTCGACAAGCTTGTCTCATGAAGAAATTGAAAGCCTGAAAGTAAGAAAACCTCTGGAATATCTGAAAGCCTTACTCAGTTCCAGGTACAACTTTCAGGACTCTTCCCACAGCAGCTCAACAACTTCTGGGGCTACCTCTGAAATTCAACCAATTAGTGTTGTCATGGCTGAGATTAAGGCAAAGATCCTTGGGGTAGACTTATTTGAAGCTCTGGCCGAAAACCCCTCTGCACAATATGACCTGAAGAAACTTCTAAAACAAGCCAATCTCCTGGAGGCTTCGACTGAGGAGAGTCGTCTGGTAATGGACCTGGTGTTTATGATTGATTCGGTGAGTGCTGACTTGCTTCGCCAAAAAGAGTTTTCTCAGAGCATCACAACTAAATCTGAAAAACAAGTCTCAGAATGGAATGTTGTAGCCTCTTCGACTGAAAGGATCTCAGAGCTAAACAGACTTTCTGAAGATTACTCCAAAGCTGCTGCCGAATGCGAAAGTAACATCCAGGCTTATCAAGCTCAGATTGTCGAACTTCAGAAGAAGATCCTCCAAGAGAAGGAACGTCAAGCCAGCCTCCAACAACCCAACCAAGAGGAAATTGACAAAGAGCTTCAGAAAGGGCTTCAACATGCAGAAACAACCCAACAACTCCACAGAGAAATTGACGAACTGACTGTTAGTAAAAGCCTCTGTGAACGTCGAATTCAACTTCAACAGAAGAAATTTGACGAACTCAAAGAAACTTTTCTCCAACAGTAGTTTGTAATAGAAATAGGGGATTTTTTTTCTAAGAATTTTTATATGTAATGCTACTCACGCCATCTGTTTGGCGAAGACAAGCTTTTTGCAATTTTATTCCATTTCTATCTTTATTTCTTGCAATGTTGGCTTATATTTCTTCAAATATTTTCCATTTATTTTCAGTATTCTTTTATCTTTTTCCATTTCTTCGACTTCATATGCGCCATTTGAAAAAACTCTTAAAATTTGGAAAGGTCCTTCCCATTTAGGAGACCATTTTCCCATCAATCTATCTTTCTTTTCCATGGGCAAAATTACTTTCCAAACCAAATCACCAACTAAAAAGGCTTTAAATTTTACTTTCTTATTGTAAAAATTTTCGACTCTTTCTTTCTGCCTTTTTATCAACTCTAAAGCACGTAACCTCTCCTCATCTAAATCAACTAACTCATCCATCATCATACTCCAATAAATCTCAGATGGAATTTCATGATGTCTTTGAATTCGTATTGATTGTAAATAGATTTCGACTGGTAATACTGCATCATGCCCATAAGTTAACTTAAATGGGGTAGAATTAGTTGCCTCTTTAGGAGACGTTCGACAAGCCCAAAGGATTTGATCCAGAGTCTTGTGCCAATTCCTAGGTTTTTTACCCACATGCTTTTTTATCAGATTTATCACAACTTTGTTGGCTGCTTCGACCTGTCCATTTGCTTAAGCATAATAAGGTGTCGAAGTTAGTAGCTTAAAACCTGTCTCTTTTGCAAATGCCTGCATGTTTTTTCCAGTAAACACAAATCCTTGATCAGTGGTTATAGTTTCTGGTATTCCAAACCTATAAATTATGTGCTTCTGGATGAATTCTATAACTGCCTCGTTATCTACATTCTTCAGTGGTATAGCTTCAATCCACTTAGTGAAATAGTCTACTCCAACCAAAATGTATTTTTGCCCCTTTGAAGAAGCTGGTCGAATTTCCCCAACCAAATCTAAAGCCCAACCTCTGAATGGCCAAGGCTTTATAATAGAGTGTAACTCATTTGCAGGCACATGAGGTATGCCTGCATGAATTTGGCATTCTTGACACCCCTTTGCAAATTCGACACAATCCTTTAACATTGTTAGCCAATACATCCCTTGTCGAAATAGTAACCATTTCATCTTGTGTCCTGCCTGGTGTGCACCACATGCACCACTGTACACGTTTGACAAGGCTATATAAGCTTCAGTCTCATCTAAGAATTTTAGTAAGACTCCTTCTGCAGTATTTTTAAATAGCTCATTTCCAAAGAGTACATAGCTTAAAGCTCTATACTTTATCTTTCTTTCGACTGTCTGGTTTGGATTTTGTAAATAATCCTTAATAGGTTTTCTCCAATCTCCTACCTCTGGATCATCTACATTAAAAATTTCAAAATTTTCTTCGTCACCATAACCCAGTCTTATGGTTTCCAAATATGATGGGGACAATCTATTGGATAATACTTCTCCTCTTACTTCGACAGCTTTCTCCAGATTTTCTTTCGACACTTTATAGCCTGATGCCAGTTGAGCCAAGTCATTTGCTTCCTGATTTTCTAATCTAGGAATGTGTTTGAAGGCTGCACTGTCGAATTTCTTGAGGAGTCTATTGGCTATTACAAAGTACATGATCAAATTTTCTTTGACACATTTGTATTCTTTTGTCAATTGTTTTATTACCAACTCAGAGTCACCCATTATTTCGACCTTTGTTGCCCCTAATTCCAACAATATTTCAAGTCCAGCAATCAAAGCCTCATATTCTGCTTCATTATTTGAACACAAGCCTTCTACTTTGTACTTGAACTTTGTTGGAATTTTATTGGGAGAAATGATCAACACCCCAACACCTGTTCCATTCTTATGACTGGAACCGTCGAAATATAATCTCCAAGGTTCTATTTCGACGTATTTTATTTCATTTTCAATTACGGAGTGGTCTGCTATAAAGTCAGCAACCACTTGTCCTTTGACAGCTTTTATAGGCATATATTTTAAAGAATACTCAGTTAAGGCCAAAGCCCATTTTCCAATTCGACTATCTAGAATAGATTTAGACAACATATGTTTTATTATGTCGAAATGAGAGGATATATATACATCAATGGGTTTTATATAATGCTTTAGCTTTGTACAAGAGAAATATACACATAAACATAGTTTCTCTATTATACTATATCTAGTTTCAGCATCATTTAAGACTCTGCTGAGGTAATAGATGGCCCTTTCGACGCCATGTTCATCTTCCTGACAAAGCATGCTTCCCAATGTTCTGTCAGATGCTGAGATGTAAAGCCTCATACTCCTTTTTCGACAAGGAGACATTAAAACTGGAGGACTGGCCAGGTATTCTTTAATCTTGTTGTTCTTGCCCCCAAGTGAAATCTTCCTTCTTCAGTCGAAGTAGAGGCGAGAAAGCTTGTGTTTTTCCACTAAGGTTGGAGATGAATCTTCTAAGAAAGTTAATTTTCCCTAGTAGAGACTGCAATTCCTTCTTTGTTGATGGCGCTTTCGCTTCCATTATGGCTTTGGCTTTGTTTTCATTAATTTCAATCCCTTTCTTGTGGACCACAAAACCTAAGAAATCACCCGCCTGTACACCAAAAGCACATTTAAGGGGATTCATTTTTAAACCAAACTTCCTCATCCTTTCAAAGGATTGTCGAAGATGGTCAATATGGTTTGAGCCTGAGACAGACTTAATCACAATATCATCTATATAAATTTGCATAAATGTTTCAATGAAATCATGAAAAATAGAATTCATTGCCCTTTGGTAAGTAGCTCCAGCATTCTTTAAACCAAAGGGCATGACTACCCATTCATATGTTCCTATTGCCCCTGGACAACGAAAAGCTATTTTTGGAACATCTTCTTCAGCAATGAAAATCTGGTTATAGCCAGAATATCCATCAAGCATACTCAAATACTCATGGCCTGCTGCAGAGTCTATAAGCATTTCTGCTACTGGCATAGGATATTCATCCTTAGGGGTAGCTGAGTTTAAATCTCTAAAATCAATGCACACCCTAAGCTTGCCATTTTTCTTAATCACAGGAACAATATTAGCAATCCATTCGACATACCTTATTGTACGGATGAACTTGCATTTTAGAAGTCTTTCAACTTCCTCTTTAATTTTCGACAGGATTTCAGGTGCGAAGCGTCTGGGAGTTTACTTTATTGGCTTTTTTCCCTCCAATATTGGCAACTTCAATTCGACCAAGTTCCTGTCTAAACCAGGCATTTCGTCATAATCCCATGCGAAGCAGTCTTTAAACTCATTTAGCAATTGGATTATTTTGACTCTGAACTGAGGATCCATCCTGGCACTGATGTAAGTTGGCCTTTTCTCTACCCCTAGTCCTAGATTGATTTCTTCTAAGGGATCTTGTGCCACCATTTTCATATTGGTTGGGGCTGGATCCTTTTCAAACCCCAGGGGTTCGTCATCATAAATGGCGTCCAACCTTTGATTCTGCCATTCGCCATTAGAGTTTTCTTCAATACGTCGTTTTGCACATATATCCTCAATATTTTCTTGAGGATGTTGTTTTTCGACAGCTTGTGTGTTGGCTTTAATAGCCATATTTTTTACTTCGGCCTCAAGGGCCGCTTTGAGTTGGTTTTCGGCTATATAAGCCGTAACCCTTTCCATTGTTGACGCTTCAGTCATTTTCACTGAATTCACTCCCCACCCAGTTGGATTGACATGAGTGGTTCCCCAAGCGTAATTTGTCTCTCCAATTATCTCTTTGTCCTACTGGAATCCATGCGTAGGGTGGAGATACATGGAACAGTATGCATTGTCAGAGGCTGTTAGGTCGAAACTAGCAGGGTTGCAAGGTGCTATGTGAGCCAAGTTCTTGTCGAAGTTACGACTAGTGACATTGTTCACGTCAGATATGAAGTAACTTTGGTCTGCCTCTATGTTTTTGACAATCCCATCTGGCCTCCAAATTGCTATCCTTTGATGCATGGATGATGGTACAACCCCAATTCCATGGATCCACTCTCTTCCCAACAACAGATTGTAGTTTGCCTTTGATGCTATCACCACAAACATTGTCGGCCTGGTGATGGTTCCTACGGTTAGGTTCAGTTGTATCACCCCCAATGTTGTTTCTACCTTACCTTCATAGTTGGACAACACCATGTTGTGAGGTTTGGTGTCTGAGTCATCTTTTCCAATCCTCTTTATCATATAATGAGGGATTAGATTGACAGCTTCTCCTCCATCATCAAGATCTTGTTCACACCCACATTCTCTACTTTCCCTTTTATGAACAAAGGTTTTAAATGGGCCTTCATTGCATCATCTGGCTTTTTGAAGAACACATTTTGCTCTTTGACACAGCCTTTATTCATCACGTAGTAACATACAGGCTTAAGCCCTATGCTGTCATCGGCCATATCATCCTCTTCGTCCTCCACTTCCATTGTCCTGTCGTAATCTCTAGGCAACACCGAAACCACATTACATGTTCCGTCGAAGGACGCATCAGATTCTGACTTGAAGTCATCAGTAACTTCTTCGTCTTCTGGCACTTTGTTGTTTGTTTTTGGCATCTCTGTTGTGTTACTAGATTTATTTTTCTGAGGAGGTTCTTCTCTTGCCAGAGATTCTCCTTTGCTTATTGTCAGCACACACTTGCTTGACTCATCTTTATTCTCACCAATCCTTTTTTGTTCTACAGTTTCTTTTTCAACTCTCTTCTGCCTTTGAAACCTCCGCCATTGGGACCTTGACATGGGGTTCTTCCCCTTGTAGTTTTCAGAGACGTGCTTTGGCCTTGCTTTTCCTACCTCCTTTTTCACTTCTATTGAGGCACCCCTATTCACTTCAAAACTTTTCCACCTCTTCTGACCTTGGCATCCCTTATAGGTTGGACCCACTTGTCATCATTCGGCTTGTTGGATGGTTTATAGGTGCTGTAACGCCTTTCTCCGATTCCTTGGTGTCGCTCCCACCAAATGACACCCGGTCAGAAGGGGTACAAACGCGAACGGTCGGCGAAAGGAGAAAGGATGGATAGAGTCGCCAGCTAGGCATTTTTATCCCGAAGGAAAGGTAATGCTGCATAAACCTAAGAAAAGATGGATAAGACGGTTGCGAACCAGAGAGACTGAGAAAGGGGGTTGGTTACAACCTGGGAAGGTATTAGCACCCAGATTGTCCGTCGTACTCGACGGGATCCACGCTTAAAAGATTTGTGTTTTAAAGGGGTAGTGTCAGTGCAATTTATGTGTCAAAGCTGGAAAGAATGCAAGTGTCAGTGTAAAAGAAATGTGAAGTGTATAAGAGAAGTGTCAGTGCTAGAACAGGAATGAACAGCTCAAGATAATGAGGCTAAAGAATAAGGCTAGAAAGAGGGGGAATATACAGAGACTTTTGTTCGATAACTGTTAAGTTATGCCTACGTATCCTCTCGTGCAATGAGGAAGTCAGAACACCGTAGTTCGACTCAAAGAGACTGAAAGATGAATTGACTTGTGAACTGCCTACTTGTCTATGCTCAAGTGTATGACCTGTCTGGCTCAGGTGCAAATTGTCTTGCATTAGACGGAAGAAGCGAGTTCTCGCCTGTGAGTGAATGAGATGAGAAAAGAATCCCGGAGGAGACGATTATTGTTTGTTTTTGTGTTTTCAGTCTTTTATTGCTTTTGATAGTTTGTCATAAGAAAATGAGCTTAAGCCTAAACCAAGGGTTAGTAAACTCATCACATCCTCCCTCTGATTAGGGGTAATGAGAATACCTTAAGTGTGAAGTAAGCACCTCACACTTAATCACCATGATGTAGGATTAATATTATTAACCTACTTGTATTTATTTATATGTTTTTGTTGTTTTTGTTTAGTGTTGAGTAATGAGATTAAGCCATAATCAGGGATTTAATGGACTCATCACACCATCCTAATAGAAGGATAATAGATGAAAGCATTTAAGCTGAGAAAGACTCCTCAACTTAATCCATGATTAGGGATTAACCTCATGACAAAACAAAAGCCTTTATTAAATGGATTTTAGTTAATGGTAAGCTTAAGAAGTGAGTTTTATGGTTTGTAAGACAACTTGAAGGGGACTTGTCCATTAACACTAGGGTTAGTCCTTCTTAACCAATTAAGGAAGAATTAGAACCCTTATGCAAGGCCCAAGTTACAAGCTTGATGTCTTAGTGATTATTAGATGGATTGATTAAAGGATTTAAACACATTAAGGGTTTAACACTTAGGATTAAAGTTATACACTCCATCCTAATAGAAGGATGCAGGCATAAGCTTAATCACAAAGCCTTAAAGCCTTTAGGGTTTAGTCCCTGATTATGAGGTGAGAAGAGAAGACTCAAAGATGACACAAAGGTAAAAGCTAAATGGGGGACCAATCAAACCCTAATTGTTATCATGCTTGGTTGTTCCTAGGGTTAATGAGGTTTGCAAGAATATCTTCAGAGAAACCACCAGGAAGGAAGCAGATGAAAGGAGCAAGAAGCAAAGAGAAGCAAAACAACTTGCTTCACTTAAGAAGACAAGTTGCTTGAAGAGAGAAAGTAAGAGATGAACATGAATGAGCAAGCTCACTCTAATACACATACAAAATGCAGCAAGGAGAGTATGAAAGAGATGAAAAGAGATTGTGAGAAGTGAAGGCAAATTCACTTCTCAAACAACTTACCACCTGAAATGTTAGCACAAGAAAATGAAATGCAATGAGAATGAGATGCAATGCTATGATGCAAACCAAAACCAGATGCAAGAACATGATGTTAATGATGCTAAGGTATGATACAAACATGAGGCAAGACATGGGAATGATCAAACAAGCATAAGGATGCAGATGAAGCATGCTTTGAACCATGAATGTACATGAAAAGTTATGGAATGCAAAGGACATATAACATGGCAAATGAAAGATGTAATGATCAAACATGATTCTAATATGTCTTAAGATGCATTATGAATCATGTGGATGCACAAAATGTCATGGCAAGTCATTGGATGCAAGCAAATGAGAAATGGATGCAAGGGAAGGCACAAATTAGGGTTTATGATCAACACACAAAGCAAAATTCAAAATCAGAAGCATATGACATGATAAAAAATTAAAAATGCAATCAAAGATACCCTAAACCTATACAAGCTCACTGCCCAAAGGAGGGGATCCAACTCTTAAACTAGTGAAAGTTATGAATTTCCTAAGATTGCTAGGGTTTTAAGGTACCTCATCAAGAAAAATGCAAACAAAATTGAAAATGCAAGATCAAATCAAACCAATTTTATCCTATAAACTACATGCAATGAAGGATGCACATCAAGAAGAATCATCATCCAACTCTCAAGGGTTAGGCAGAATGAATTTTTCAAAGTTTGCACCAAAATATTGCCTCAAAATGAAATTAATTCCATTGAAAATGATCAAAAGGCATCAAGAACAAAAAAGAAATTTGGTTTGAGAGTTGGACAATGTTTCTAAATGTTCCTAAATGCAATGTGAATTTTTTGGTGATTTTTAAATACCTAAATGCATTTTTAATTAATTAATTTTCATTAACTAATTAAAAATAAACATTTAAATGATTTAAAAATAATTTTTAATGCAAAAAATGAAAATAAAAATATTTTTGTGTTCTGAAAATTCATGAAACCTTTGACAAAAATTTTCATAATTTTTAAATGATTTTAGCTATTTTTTAAAATTCGTACAAATAAATGCAAAACAAATGAAAATAAAATGAAATTAAATAGAAAAATGAGAAAGTCAAACAGATCAAGGGCTGTGGTTCAAACTGGGACGCGCGGGAATTGACCTGGCGCGCAAACGAACGGTCCAAATTCAAACTGGCCTAATTATGATTAAACCTTAATCAGAAACCCTAATGACTTTCAGATGACCGGAACAGTGTTCCGGTCATCTTCTCCGGCAAGCTATTCATGCTATCTCACTCCCTACGCATCCCCAAGCCCTCTAACTTTCCAGAAATGATCCCCATAACATCCCTAACAAGAATCACTCACCAAAAATCATTTATTCAAACTCCAAATCATGAATCGAAGCAAAACGGAAAAAATGGCAGGAATTTCAGAAGACCAATACATGCTCAATACTCAACTATTCTCAAAAATAAAAACATCATGGTGATCAGTGAGACATGTAGAATCATTCTATGACATAAAATAAGAGTTCTGGAAAAATAAATGCCATGGCTACCTGAACTTGAGCTTTCGAAACAGGGACTTTCTGGCCAGTTCCTTGCTCCAAATCCACTCCAATGGTTCCCCCTAAGTGTTTGTGATGCTTAGCTGGAGTTTAAATGGCCTCTAGAGAGAGTTTGCAGAATCTCAGTTCATGAAATGTTGAAATCGTGTTTTTGATTGTGGGCCTTTCAGAGCAAATGGATGGTTGGGAAATGATCAGAAGGCTAGGGTGAGTTGTTCTGTGGGATTTGTTTTGAGGTTTGAAGCTTGTATGATTAGTTTCGAATGAAAATGCATAAGGGGTGAGTTTGGAGAATGCTGGCTTGTGTGATGTTTCAGGCTTAGTTGTGTTATGAAAATGAACCCTTGGAGTATGCTTGTAAGGTCTGAATTGGGCAGAGAGTGGGTGGTGGACTGTTGTGATTGGTATGGGTGTTTTTGCCAAAAAGTCAAAAGTGTTGTACTTGAGGTATGGGCAATGGTGTAGCTGGCTCATTGGCTTGTCCTGGCTCAGCTGAGACTAAGGATGTCCATGGAATTGGTTTTGAGACAAATCAGCAAGTTGAGTGAAGTTTATGTAGTGTTTTGCAATTTTCCCAAAGTTTGGCCCCTTTGGAAATTCATGAAGTTTAAGGCATCAAAATGCACAATTCTTGGGCCAATTCTGATTTTTAGAAGTCACATGAGCATGTTGTGAAGAGTTTGTGCATATTTGAAGTCTTTAGAATGCTTTATCATACCATTTTGCAAAATGCCTCTTTGGTGTAAAACATGAAATTATGTGATTTTTCCCAACTTTGACAAGCCATAACTTTTGATCCAAAATGAATTAGAATGAGTTCTTGTACTTTTTGAAAAGGGAATGATCCATTCTACAACTTTCATGACCAAAGTTTTCCCATTTGAATCTTTTTTGAATCAAAAAGAAAGGGTTGAAAAAGTTTCCCAAAATGGCAAGTTTCCATTACAAGTCAATTTCCCAAAATGGCAACTTTGCAAATGGCTTGAAATTCTTCAATTTTGTGAACTTCTAACATCTTCTATGATCAAATAAAGATCATACACATTCAAAATGATGAAGAACACCCTTTGGTTGGGTCATTGGGGGCCTCAGATGCCCTGATTTTGCACTGACTTGCTCAAGAAGTCAACTCTTGATTAGATGTCTTCCCCATGGAATTTCTTCATAAAAATTGATATGCATGATCCTCATAACATATAGAGACCAATAGAAACAAGAATGACCAAAAAATATTGGAGTTATGGCCTCTGAAACCAAAACCCTAATTCTAGGTCATCTGTGCAGTTAAACCTGGCTCTGCTTCCATGCCATTCCTAGTTCTTGTGATTCTTTGACTTTCTTGACTTTGTGGGGATATAATATGATGCTTGGACATACATGGACCCCTTTGAAGTGATTTAAGACCTTTGAAGTGGTTCAAATTGCTCAGGGATGGCTCAGATCACAAACCCTAGATGCAGATGACTTAGAAGCAATGCAGTGAATCAAAAATGTGGTATGAGATGCTATGATTGAACTTATGCATATGAAAAGATATCACAAGTCATGGTGTGAATGGGTGAGGGCAAATTTGGGGTGTTTACAGCTGCCCCTATTCAAGCATGAGTTAGCTGTGCGGGATGTAAGCAACGGCTTAACAGGCCAACAAGATAACTTGTGGTTGAATACCAAAGACAGTCCAAAATTTGCACTCACAGAATGAAGAAGAAAAGGGATATAGATTGTAAAGTAAAGTAAAGTATAATTCATAAAGTGCGGGAGACGGAGGACGACCGTCGAGCAGAGGACGACTGCTGGGGAATGAGCAATGACGAAGACGGCCGACATGCTGGGGATATAAGAGATTATGATGGGGACGGCCATCAAGTAAAGATATAAGAGATTTCTCTGAGGATTATAGGAAAATAAATGATGAGGTATGGTCATCAAAGGTGAAGGATGATCACCTAGCAGGGGACGTCTGCTCTGTTGGGGATAAGATGAGGGACGGTCATCTAAGGTGAAGGACGATCACCTGGCAAGGTACGGTTGCCAAAAGGTATCACGACATAGGACGAATGTCAGATAGAAGAGGTCGACGATGGGGACGGTCATCGGATAAGCATGATGAAGGACGATCATCAAGAGGTGAAGGACAACCACCTAGCAGGGTACGGCTGCTGAAAATATCACGACATAGGACGAATGTCGGATAGAAAGGGGTTCTAATGAATAGAGACTCCACTGGGAATGATGAAGGACGATCATCAAAAAGAGGTGAAGGACGATCACCTGGCAGGGTACGGCTGCCGAAAAAGGTATCATGACATATGACGAATGTCAGATAGAAAGGAAATAGTTTAACAAGTTTGTTGAGGACTTTGCTGGGGAGTAGTAAACACGGACGAGTGTTTACATCCAAGAAATGAAAGGTATAAGTGTTTGGCACTGGGTATAGATTAAAGATGCGGACGAGCATCCTTAAGACTATGATACGGACGAGTATCAGGTAGAAACAAACACTGACACATGCTCAGAGATGATGATACAGACGAGTATCAACTAGTTAACAAAGAACACGGATGAGTGTTGATTCTGAGGGGACTCTTCTGGGGAATAATAGACACAGACGAGTGTCTAAATTCAAGAAGACATAAGTGTTTGATGCGGTGTATAGATTAAGGATGTGGACGGGCATCCTTAAGACTGCGATACGGACGAGTATCGGTAGAAACAAACGCTGACGCGTGTTCAGAGATGATGATACAGACGGGTATCAACTGGTTACCAAAGAACACGGACGAGTGTCGGATCTGAGGGGATAAGTGGTGTATACAAGATACGGACGAGTATCTGTATGAGTAAAAAGTATGAGTAACAAGTATGAGTAAGACACAGACGAGTGACTATCTTGCTGGGGAGAGTGCGACACGGACGAGTGTCGAAAAAAGTGTACTATAAACAAATATATGATTTACAAAGTGTTTAGGTAACTATGCTGGGGAAGGTGACACGGACGAGTGTCAAGGAATTGTATATATGTACCTGTGAGTGCAAAGGGGACGCTTTGGCTTTCTACTGGGGATATGACACAGACGGGTGTCAAGAAGTATCTGTAAGAAAAATGTCTTGGCCCTTAGCCGGGGAATTTAGGGGAGCATTCTGTATTTTGTTGATGAATTGTCAGTATTTACAAGCGTTTGATTCGGAACATGGCTTATGATTATGCAACATGTTTGATTTCTGCCGTAATGCTCCGTATTAGACGGAATGCTACGCTTTGCGGGGGAAAATATGATGCAAATGCTATGATTATGCAAAGAATGATCCGGGACTCGGATCCCGATGCTGTGAAGATCTCTGACTGATCTGCTTGAAGTGGACATCCCAGCTGGGGATAAGATCATTGGTAGATCTGATAAGATGTATCTGCATGGGGAAACAGATCACTGATAGACCCATCTCAGTAATGGGGGACCCAACTGGGGTTTGTAGAAGCTTTCTTCACTCTGTTGTGATTTCTTCAAGCATTGCTCTTCTGGATAGAGGTTGAAACTCTGTGGGGAGATGGTTCCCTGTCTAGCACTCGGCTGGGGGAGGAGAAAGATCACTGAAAGATCTTCCTAGAGATTCCGGTGGGGATCTTGCTGAGGATGATACTTGACAACTCAGCTGGGGATGTGAGCAACTTTCAGGTGCTGCTCTTTGTTGGAGAAATGATGTCTGGCAACTCTGATGGGGAGAAAGCATCTCTGGTGCTAATCTGGAAGACGGACTGAATAGATAATGATTTGACAGCTTGCTGGGGGGAAGCTTTCATGCCCCATGTTGTGCTTCGAATACCTGCAATCCTGTGAAGTCAAAGAAACGCACAAATACCCCGAGGTATTCCTTACCGGATTCCATCATAGGAATTTGGACACTCCCGGGAGTAAGTATATTTCCTGTAAGCATGTAATTCAGGAAAGACGCATCTGTATTTATGCGATCAACAAATTAATGACATCGGACATTTTTTGCAAAATAAAGGAGTACGAGACAATGTGTGACTGAAAATATGATTTTATTAATTCAAGTGCCCTGAATTTGGCAAGATACATTCAAAGAAACGGATCCCCTGAAATGAGGGAATCGTTACAAATTGAAAAAAACAAAAAGGCTGGCAATGTTGATGACGCTTCAGGGAGCTTCCCTTTTGCTATGACTCGTATGACATTGACGTTCTTCTCGTCTTGCTTTCTGGAGAAGGTCGATTCTGAATGAAGCTTGAACCTTTCGGAGCTTACCAAGTTGTAAGTGATACAGATGAATTCAGAATGCAATTGTTCGCTTATTCCCTTATTTAGCGTGGATCGCCCTTTCAGGTTTTCAATCCATCGGGATACCCATTTTTTCCT
Source organism: Lathyrus aphaca (assembly GCA_963966055.1). NCBI lineage: Eukaryota > Viridiplantae > Streptophyta > Magnoliopsida > Fabales > Fabaceae > Lathyrus > Lathyrus aphaca. The sequence continues at coordinate 216,438,489 of OZ014524.1, forward strand.
GAGTCGTCCAATGCGGCTTTTCGACTCAGCGGGTGTACATTTTTTATTTTTCCCTTATTTTTGCCCGAGTCTTTTATTCTGTTTTTGACTCGCCGGGATGCCCTTATTTTGCCTGGACTTACATTCTGTTTTTATGTCCAGCGGGTCATTTTATGCGAAGTATTTTTTAACTGCATCTGAATTCACGGGTGACAGGAAGTCTTCACCATCCATAGTGCTGAGCATCAGTGCTCCACCGGAGAAAACTTTCTTTACTACGAATGGACCTTCATAGTTTGGAGTCCACTTGCCCCTGTGGTCTGTATGAGGAGGGAGGAGTCTTTTCAGCACAAGATCTCCTACTTGGCACTCTCGGAGTCTGACTTTCTGATCGAAGGCTTTCTTCATTCTTTTCTGGTACAGCTGCCCATGACAGATTGCAGCCAATCTCTTTTCTTCAATCAGATTTAGTTGTTCGTATCGGGACCAGACCCATTCTGCTTCGTTCAGCTTAACATCCATCATCACCCGCAGGGAGGGTAATTCAACTTCAACAGGTAGGACTGCCTCCATACCATACACAAGCTGATACGGTGTTGCCCCGGTGGATGTTCTGATTGACGTACGGTACCCATGCAAGGCAAATGGTAGAATTTCATGCCAGTCTTTGTAGGTGACTACCATCTTCTGCACAATCTTCTTGATATTCTTATTAGCCGCTTCTACAACGCCATTCATCTTTGGCCTGTAAGGAGAAGAATTGTGGTGTTGAATCTTGAAGTCCCGGCATAGCTCTGCCATCATTTTATTGTTTAAGTTGGAACCATTATCAGTAATGATCCGCTCGGGCACTCCATACCGACAGATGATGTATCTCTTTAGAAATCGGGCTACCACTTGTCTTGTAACATTTGCATATGAAGCTGCTTCAACCCACTTGGTAAAATAGTCGATGGCAACCAGGATGAATCTGTGGCCATTTGAAGCAGTCGGTTCAATCTTGCCAATCATGTCAATGCCCCACATGGCAAAGGGCCAGGGTGAAGACATCACATTCAAAGGATTTGGAGGCACATGCACTTTATCCGCATAAATCTGGCATTTATGACATTTTCTGGCATAAGCACAACAGTCTGCATCCATTGTGATCCAGTAATAGCCTGATCTTAGCAACTTTTTAGCCATTGCATGCCCTCCTGCATGGGTACCAAAGGATCCTTCGTGTACCTCGTGCATCAACAAGTCTGCCTATGCCCTATCAACACACCTGAGGAGTACCATATCAAAGTTTCTCTTGTACAGAGAACCGTCAGTATTCAGGAAGAAACTACCAGCTAGCCTTCTTAAAGTCTTCTTGTCATTGGAAGATGCCCCGGGCGGGTATGTTTGATCTTCCAAGAAGCACTTAATGTCATGGAACCAAGGCTTATCATCTTTGACAATGTCTGCTGAAAATACGTATGCTGGTCTGTCAAGTCTGGACACTGAAATCCGAGGTACGAAGTTGGCAGCTTGAACTTTGATCATGGATGAAATGGTAGCTAGAGCATTTGCAAACTGATTCTCGTCCCGAGGGATATACTCAAGCTTGACCGTTGTGAAGAAAGTCAATAACCTTCTTGTATAATCCCGGTAAGGTATCAGATGATCTTGGTGGGTGTACCATTTGCCGTTGGTTTGATTGATTACCAGAGCTGAATCTCCGAACACAGTCAAAGTCTTGATCCTGAGGTCAATGGCTTCCTCAAGACCCATAATTCAAGCTTCGTATTCAGCTTCGTTGTTAGTGCAGTTGAAGGTGAGTTTTGCCGAGAAAGGCATGTGAACTCCCTTAGGTGTAATGAGTACTGCAAAAACACCACGACCTTCAGTGTGAATAGGCTCTTCATGATCTTTCGCTTTTATGAACATGATGTCTTCATCAGGGAAGTCAAATCTCATAGGCTGGTAATCATCAATGGGTTGCTCAGCAAGATAGTCAGACAATACACTGCCTTTGATGGCCTTCTGAGAGGTGTACTGAATGTCATATTCTGTGAGGATCATTTGCCATCTTGCAACCCGTCCGGTAAGTGCTGGCTTCTCAAAAATGTACTTAACTGGGTCCATCTTTGATATCAACAAGGTAGTGTGGGTCAACATATACTGCCTTAGTCGGCGAGCAGCCCACGCTAAAGCACATCAAGTTTTCTCGAGCAGTGAATAACGCTGTTCACAGTCGGTAAACTTTTTGCTTAGGTAGTAAATTGCATACTCTTTTCGACCAGACTCGTCATGCTGGCCCAGCACACACCCCATTGACTCTTCTAATACTGTCAAGTACATTATCAGAGGTCTTCCTTCAACTGGAGGCATAAGGATCAGAGACTCTTGTAAGTATTCCTTAATTTTGTCAAAAGCCCTCTGGCAGTCTTCATTCCACCTGACCGTTTGTTCTTTTCTTAACAGCTTGAATAAAGGCTCGCAGGTTGCTGTAAGGTGAGATATGAACCGTGAAATGTAGTTCAATCTACCTAAGAACCCCCGAACTTCTTTTTCAGTCCTTGGTGCAGGCATTTCTTGAATGGCTTTAACTTTGTCAGGGTCAACTTCAATCCCTTTTTCACTTATAATAAATCCCAGCATCTTACCGGATCGCACCCCGAATGTGCATTTGTTGGGGTTCAACTTCAATTGGTACTTCCTCAGACGCTTGAATAACTTCAACAGATTCACCAGGTGGTCTTCTTCTGTGAGGGACTTGGCAATCATGTCATCCACATAACATTCAATTTCTTGGTGGATCATGTCATGGAATAATGTTACCATAGCCCGTTGATAGGTTGCACCAGCATTCTTCAGTCCGAATGGCATCACCTTATAACAGAACGTTCCCCAGGGTGTGATGAAAGTTGTCTTCTCCATGTCTTCAGGTGACATTTTGATCTAATTGTATCCCGAAAATCCGTCCATGAAGAAGAATACCGAGAACTGAGCCGTATTATCAACCAATACATCAATGTGAGGTAAAGGGAAGTCATCCTTCGGGCTGGCTTTGTTCAGGTCCCGGTAGTCCACACACATCTTTACTTTGCCGTCTTTCTTAGGCACAAGTACAATATTAGCAACCCATGGTGGATAGCTAGTTACAGCAAGGAACCCGACATCCCACTGTTTCTGTACCTCTTCCTTGATCTTCATTGCCATATCCGGGCGAGTACGGCGCAGCTTCTGTTTTACCGGTGGGTAGTCTTCTTTCAAAGGCAGCTTGTGCATGACAATATCGGTGTCCAACCCTGGCATATCCTGATAAGACCAAGCAAACACATCCACATACTCCCGAAGCATATCAATCAGTTGTTCTTTTACTGAATCTTGTAGACAGGCCCCGACCTTAACTTCTTTTACATCTTCTTCCGTACCAAGATTAACCGTTTCGACCTCCTCCTGATGAGGGGTGATAACCTTCTCCTCTTGCCTTAACAACCTGGCTAGCTCTTCAGGAAGCTCATAATCTTCTTCAACCCCTTCATCAGCTTGGTTGATTGGATTGTCAAAGTCATACGAAGCCATAGCAGTGTCGTTGTCGGTGCAGTCTGGAGGGCACTTTCTGCAAGGGTTTAAATTGGTTCATTTTAGTGATCGATTTTATCTTATTTAGAAAAAGTGAAATGAAGTTATCATTTTGAAAAACATTGCCATTTTATTTTTGTACAAAAAGAAAAATGAAAAACAGTGAGTAGAAAAGGAAAATACTCGTTTGCAAAAGATGTCTGATATTCATTGATTGATCTATTTGCACAAAATTACAAGATGGCCCGATTACAAAATGAGTCTTGACATCTTGGGCAAGATGCAAGACTTGATGCATGCTTAAAAATACAGGAAATAATAATTACTCTGCAGGAGTAACCCTTATAATTTCCTGGGAAGACCAGTTAAGGACTTGGCTCCCCGGGATCCTTGGATGTATCCAGCTCTCCAGGTTGCGGTCGCTTTCCTCCTCGTCTTCCAAATTGTTCACGGCATCCGAGGTGAGCATTACCCCGCTGACAAAATTGGGCTTCTTGGCAGCCTCTGATTGATCTTGTTGAGTTGGTCTGTAACCCAACCCAAATCTGTCTTCTTTCTTCTCCACGGGCAACAGCTTGCCCCAGCCTTGGGCAGTACCCTATTCAACAACCTTCCGGGCTTGCTGATAAGACGTCATGGAGGTTCCCAGTACAGCAGATGCTTCATTAATGTTCAGGGCCTCAAACCCCTGGCTCATAGTTTCATGGATCTCTCCATCCATCTCAATATACTTATACGTAGCCAGATGGCTAACAAAGATGTCTTCTTCTCCACAGATGGTGATGATCTGGCCTTCCCACTCGAATTTCAGCTTCTGGTGAAGGGTAGACGTAACAGCGCCAGCGACATGGATCCAGGGTCTACCCAACAAACAGCTATAGGCCGGCTGAATGTCCATCACATAGAAGGTAGTTTTGAAGGTCTGCGGGCCAATCATCACAGGCAGATCAATCTCTCCAAGCACTGATCTTTTAGAGCCATCAAATGCTCTCACCACCAAATTGCTTGGACGCAATGCCAAGCCATCATACTCCAGCTTCACTAAGGCTTTCTTTGGTAGAACATTGAGTGAAGACCCAGTGTCCACCAGTACATGAGATAGAACATCACCCTTGCATTCCAAGGTGATATGTAAAGCCTTGTTGTGGTTACGTCCCTCCGTTGTTAAATCAGCATTGGTGAAGCCCAGTCCATGACTGGTGTTGACATTTGCCACCACAGTTTCCAGCTGGTTAACAGTAATCTCCTCTGGTACGTATGCTGCGTGCAGGACTTTCAATAATGCATTCCTGTGAGCTTCAGAACACATCAATAGGGATAATATGGAGATTTTTGAGGGAGTTTGGTGAAGCTGGTCCACCACTTTGTAATCACTTCTTTTGATGATTCTCATAAACTCGTCTACATCTTGCTCAAAAGATGTCCTCTGAGTTTCTCTGATAATTGGTTCTTCAGGCACCACACTCTTTCCTTTAGCTTTGGCAGCAGCTTCTGCTTCAGCATTAGGTTTTTGCAATTGTGAGGCAAAAAGGCGTCCGCTTCTGGTGAAGCCTCCGCCTCCCCCAACATTATCAATCTGTGGAGAAGAGGTTGAAGAATCCAAAGTGATTTTCTCCCTGTTGCAGTAAAGATCAGAGCCATAATGCCAAGGTATGTCATTGCTGTTTTCATAGGGAACTGGTCCAGGCACCGTGATGGTAACTAAACTGACTGCTGCAGAGGTGGGCACTGTAATGGTGTGCGAATCGTAGTAAATTGTAATTGGTGATCTGGCAGGAGGTGCCACTGTTTGTTGTTGAAAGTTGTTGTCGGGAGGAACGTTTGATGGGTCGTAATAGATTGTGACTGCTGAGACATCTTCGTCAATTTCTGCTGGTGTTGTAGAAGATCCTGTTGATAGAAAGGATGCTGATGTTGTAGAGGAAATGATTGTTGACATTTGACTTGTTGAAGTGATGGATGGAGCCATTGTTGATGATATTGATGAATCAGTAGGAATGATTGTTGCTGCTGTTGTAGAAGAATCGGGAATTGTTGTCAAAGGAATTGCTGGATTTGTAGGCGCCGTTGTTGAGATCTGAAGGATACCATCCTTGATAAGACCATCTATGCCGCTTCTCAAATTATCACACCCGTTGACTGCAATGTTGCAATACCCACAACCGAGTTCACACCCGGGAAACACCTGGCACTCTAGAAGCTGAGCTTTAATTTCGACCAGAGGTGTTCGAATTTGTGCAACACTGGTGATCAAAGTAGATGGTTTGTCTTCCTCAATGGCATTAATCCTCGGCCCACCATGGTTAGGCAAAGGATTACCGTGGACATTCGGAGGCGGTGCGAAGTTGAGGGCTTTAGAATCCACCAGATCTTGAACTTTCATTTGCAAAGCCCTGCATTTCTCAGTATTGTGGCCAGGTGCATTGGAATGGAAAGCACACCTGGCGTTGACATCGTAATTCTTCGGGAGATTGGAGGGATCTGGGGGTGCCAATGTCCTTAACTCAACCAAGTTAAGCTTCAGGAGTTGTGGCAATAAGGCATCATAAGGCATCGGGATAGGATTAATCACCCTATTTGCCTGTGATGGTCTTTGCTGAAAGGGTCTTTGCTGTTGGTTGCTGTTATTGTTGTTGTAGGTTCTTTGTGGCGGATACTGAACTTGCTGCTGGTAATGTGGTTGTTGTGGTTGTTGATATGTTGGTTGCTGAGGAATCGGAGCTGGAATAGTGACAGCTGCTACTGATCTGTGGGCATACTGAGGTCTACCCCTGGTGGCATGAATGGCATTTGTCTCACTGGTCCTTCTAGGTCCCACAAAAGGTTTCCTGGAATTACTCGACGAACTTGCACCATTATCAGAAATCTTGCCCATCTTTAGCAGACTTTCAATTCTTTCACCGGCTATAACCACGTCTGCGAAGCTAGTAGAAGAAAAGGCAGCCAGTCTGTCAATGTATGTTCCTTGCAAAGTATTCATGAACATGTCGGCCATTTCTCTTTCCGACATGGGTGGCTGGACAGCAGCAGCAAGCTGTCTCCACCTTTGGGCATATTCCCTGAAGCTTTCCCTGGAGGATTGAGACATTCCCATCAAAAGGGTCCTGTTAGGAGCCATGTCTAGATTGTATTGGTACTGCCTGATGAAAGCCTCAGCTAGGTCCTTCCAGCATCTGATAGTAGCTCTGGTCAAGTGTGAGTACCACTCTCTTGAAGCCCCAGTCAAACTATCTTCAAAATAGAACATCCACAGTTTTTCATCCATGGTATATGCTTTAAGTCTCCCCAGAAAAGACTGCAGGTGAGTTCGTGGACAGGAGGTTCCATTGTATTTTTCGAAGCACGGAGGTTTGAACTTGTGGGGAATTCTTACCCCGTCTACTAACCCCATATCCATTACATCAAAACCCAGGGAATTTTGAGACTCCAGAGATCTCAACTTCTCATCAATTTCATCAAACCTTCGGTCATAGACTTCATCACCAGCTCCCATGACAGTGAATTGCTCCTCTTGGGGGTCTTCTTGTAAGATCCTCCCCCAGTAGTATTTCCTTGCACATTAGCCGGGATATTGACTTCCGGATCTAGATGAGGTCCAAATACAGGTGGGTTAGCATGAGGTTGAACCCTCTCATTGTTGCTTGTGCCTCCAGTCCCAGGATGAGGTTCCTCGGGGGTTTGTCTTTCTACCAATGCCCTTAGCCTTTCCTGACTCTGGGCTAAGCCAGTCATTACTGTCCTGAATTGGGCCATTTGGTTCCTCATCTCCACTCTTTCGTTAGCCATCTGAGTTCTGACCTCGGTCAGATCTTGCTGTACTTGCTCCATTATAATACCCGGAAGGTTGTTGCGTGTAGGATACCGGTGTGCACGGTTGACGGGGAACACTCTTCTGCGAGCAATATTTCCTGAATCACAACAGAGTTAGAAACCAACAAAACAATAACAAAACCTACAAAACAAAACAAAAGTTAGTATGCAATGCAGTATGCTTATTTATTTTCCAAGGTATCCGGCTTGGCTCTTGGTTTTGACCTTTCCAGACCCCGAGGAAGATGCTTTGATGTTGCTTGAGAAAATAAACCCAAATGGAAACAAGCTAACAGATATATTACAAAGGGTGAAAAATACATAGTTTGTTTTTACAACATATGCCCCTGAAGGGTCAAAATACAACATAAAAGAAAAGTACATCAAATGAAAGCAACAACAATCAAATGGTCAAACATCTTGTCCAAACTCATCCTCCTTAACCTCCTTCAAAAGTGCTTCAGTTACAGGACCAGCCAGATGCTCTGTAATAGTCCTGATGAGAAGGTTTCTGGTGGCAATGGCAGTGGTCAGTGTAACACGGTGGGAGAACTGACTTTTAGTTATTTTGCGGATAGCAAGAGTCGCCACCGACTTTTATTTTATCCAAAGGAAAGGCATAAAAGAACAGGAAAAACCTTTTAAAAGATTTTTGGGTTCGGGGGGTAGGTTATGTAAAGGGAAGGTGTTAGCACCCTTTACATCCATGGTTATCCATGGGCTCTTAGTTACTTAGCTCACTTTAAACTGTTTTTGAAAAGTGTAGTGTGTGAATAGAAATTTTCTTAAGAGTTTGATAATGGTCCATGTACGGATGCGTAAAAAACCTTTGTTTTGAAAATTGTTTGAAATGTGTGAAGTGTTTGAAATATTTTTGAAAAGTGAGCAAGTATCTAAGAGGAACCTACCCTAAGTTTAAGTCTTTTCTGTTCTTGAATCCTTTAAATGGTAAGACTATCCCTATTATTAAGGAATAGGTAGTCATTACCTTGGATGTGAGGGACAAGTGAAGGGTCATCTGTTATTTTAGGCAACTGTGGGGTGTATAAGCAATTCGAAGGGACTTATCATCTTTATTCGAAAGGGACAAGATCATTACGAAGGCAACATTCGAAAGGGACTTGATCTTTTATCTGGTAAGGGATTAGATGATATGAAATTGAGGGACTTTGCTTTATACACCCTACTTGACCTTTTTGTTTAGGCAACATGAAAGGTATCCCTAAGGAAGTGAGATGGCGATCAAAGATCGACTTACGTGTGTGAGTGTACAATTTTAATATTTATCTTTGAGTTTAATGAGCTAAGTTATTTTTTAAACATGCAAACATGTTGCACTCCCTATTTACTAACCATAGCATAAAATAAATAATTAAACATTACTACTAAATATTACATCCAAGGAACAATTACATAATAATAATAATCAAAGCAAATTAAATATAATAAGCAAAAATAAATAATAATAATAATTGGGTTAGTAGAAAATAATAAAAATAATACAAAGTTAAATGGGATTAGTAATAATAAAATATCATATAAACATAATTAATAATAATAATAATGAAATAAGCAAGAATATTATAATAATTAAAAGATCAAATTTTTATATAAACAATTATTTAAGATTAATAAGAAAATATGAACAATTATATTAATTATTATAAAGTTTTAAGTTATATGCAAATTATAAAAATTAAATTAATTATAAACATAAAATTATAATTACAAAATTAAATTAGCAATTTTAGACATATATTAAAAAATTATTTATATACAAAAATTAAGTTATAAACAATTTATGCCATATTATTATATTAACAAAATTAACTTAAAAATTTTAATTTTAAACATATTTATATACAAGATTTAAATTATAAACAAATTATAGACCATATGCATATTATGAAAATAAAATTAATTATAATTATATTTACGCAAATTAAGTTAAGAATTTTATTGTTTTAAACATAATTTAAAATTATTTACATTATTAAGATTACATAATGATAATTTGTAAATAAATAATATTAATAAAAATATAGAAACATAATTAACATTTATATAAACAATTAGGGTTTTAGAAAGATATATTTTTAGGGTTATAGTTTTAATTAGAATTAATAATAATAATGAACAAGCAAAACAAATTAATGGAGAAAAAGAGAAAAAAAAACTTACCTTGGCTGGGAATTGAACCCAGCCCCTCTGCTTTTCACAAACTTCAGCCAACAACATCAACCACTGGGCCAGCGCGCGCTTGGTGATAAGGAAAGGGGATCCAATTGGTTTTGTTGTTTAATCCTGAAAATCATGAAAAAAGAAACAAAACAAAAGGCCTGGGGGGGGGGGGGGATCGAACCCAGGACCTTTGCACAGCACACAAACACACTTACCATTCCAGCCGGGAGGGCGCTTCTGATATTATAATGGCTTTAATTAATTATATATTAAACCTGATGAATATTATGAAAAACAATCAAAAGATGGTGCTTCCAGGATTCGAACTCAAAACCCTCAAGCATTATACACGCCTCCCTCACCACTGGGCTACACACGCACCTGTGAAACAAATACATAAAATATAATTTCAAATATTTGAATTTCCAAACGCGCGAAACTTCTTCTTCTTCCTCCAGACCTGCAAAATTTCCTGCGAATTTTGCTAGGGTTTTTGCTGCGAATGAATTTTCCCAGGACAACCTGCATTTTTCAAACATCAAGCAAACAACATCGTTTCATGAAATTAAAGGGTGCAAAGTATTCTATGAAGTCCATACAACACAACCATGTTTCCAGAATTTATTTATAATGGATAAATTGTAAAACCCTAAAATGGCCGAAGAACCCTAGCCATGGTGAATCTCATTCTAGTCCATGAAACTTGAATTAAACTGTCCAGAAAGCTTCTACACCATCACACAAACAAGATTAATCAATCAAAATTCATTAAAAACCATTCAATAACCAGAATCGAAAAATCAAAATATGATGAATAATATGAATCGGATTATGCAAATGGAGAGGTTTTAGATGTTGTTTATGATCCAAAATCATTCTATAAACATCCAGGAACACATTGCAACCTTCAAATTGGCTTGAAAAGGCTTGAGTTATGAAATCCGAATTTGACTTTTGGTGAAATTTTGAAAACTTGAACTTACTCTTGGAGGCCAGAAATTCGTGTCCAATGAATAGGGTTATGTTGTATACTTATAGTGTAATGGATTTAGGTCAAAAGAGTGGATCATTGTGTGGAAGATTTGATTGAAAAAGATTGAAAAAGATTCAAGCTTAAATTTCAAATATTCTTGCATAAACCCTTTCTATTTCAAGCCAATCACCATAATTTTTGTATCAATTTGATCCAAGTTGCATTCATGACCTTCTAGAACAAAAAAATATTTTAAATCTTCACACTTGATATTTTATTTAAATTTAAAATGATTTTTAATATAAAAAATCATAATAAATAAATTAAATAAAATAAAATTATGAAAATATCAAATAATTTTCGTGCATGATGTCATGGATTGCTTTGGGTCACCAAAAGTTCAGCCCATTTAGCAAAATTTGGTTTTAAACCTCCATTTGCTTCATAAACTTCCCTAAAATTTCCCAACTTTGTAAGGGCACACATCCTTCAATTTTAATGCTATGAGGGTGTTCTTGGACATTTTGGAAAGCTTGAAGAGTCCTCTAACCAACCGCACTGGTTTCATGTTCATATCATTTACCATTCTCAAGTTATGCCCTTTTGAAGTTGTTGACTTTTTGTTGACTTTCAAAAGGACCTATAATGTCTTAGCTCATACCTTCCAAATGAAGCATTTTTGGGCTTGGCTTGTGAGACACAAAGTTGTAGAGAATTAAATTTCCTTCAAAATGAGCTTTGGATGGAAAGTTGGTGATGAAGCATGTGGAAGTTATGGCTGGTCAAAGTTCAGTTGACTTTTCCTGTGAAAACCCTAATTTAGAAACCTCTGATTCTTGATGATCTGAAATCTCCTTGATGAATCATGATCAACCCTTGATCAAATGATGAATTTTACTTCATATACTTGATGTTGGCAAAGAATCATGAATTTTGACTTTGGTTTGACCACAGTTGACTTCAGTTTGACTTTTTAACTACTTTGACTGATTTTGACTAATCTGATCATCTGACTGAGCAAACCTTTGAGAAAAGTCTTGAAACTTGTCATGGGGATTCTTAGACCCATATAAGATGTTATGAAGCTCACTTGAAGTCTTGGAAGTCCATTTAGCCTGATTAAAGTCAAAACCCTAGTTTTGGATGCACTGCTTAGGAGAATGCATTGTCTGAGGGAATTGTCAACTCTTCTGACTATTTGTGAACTTTGTGAACCTTGTGAATCTCATAAGATGTCTTGTGAACCTTGTGAACCTCATGGGAGGTCTTGTGAAACTTTTGAACCTCATAAAGTGTCTTGTAAACTTCATGAACCTCATGAAAGGTCTTGTGAACCTTGTGAACCTCATAAAGTATCTTGTAAACTTCATGAACCTCATGAAAGGTCTTGTGAACCTTGTGAACCTTCTTAGCACACAAAGTCTTGTATTGTGAGGGCAAATTTTGGGGTGCAACAGTCAGCTTCTTGTGCCTGTCTTGGTCCTTTGATCTCTTCAAACCAGCCCTAAGCTTCAACTCTGAAATCTCCTTCTGGGCTGCCAGCAAAGCTTCCTGTTGTTTCTTTTCATTAGCTTCTAATTGCTCAATCCTGGCTTGAGTTCTCTTATCTTCTTGAATGCGAGCTTCAGTGATCCTGACCCACCTAGCTTGACTTTCTTGCAGATAGAGATCAGTCCTAGCCTTCTGAAGCTTGGCCTCCTTACAGGCAGTCTTCAATATTTGCTCCCCAGCTCTTGATTTCTTGATGTAGTCCTCTGTTTTCTCAATCTTGGCCAGATGCTCCACCCTAAGCTTCTCCAACCTTTCAATGTCCAGACGACCATCACTCCTCTCCCAGAGGGTCTTCTTCAGAGCTTGAGACAGATTCTCATTCCTTTCCTTCAGCTTCTCAAATTCTTCCAGGCTGACAGTGGCTGCTGGCTGTACTGTAGAAGGTCCAGGTGTGTCCTCAATGGTAAAGGGCATTCCAGTGATCTGAGCTCTATTATGGGACCATTCATAGTACTGGGCTGAAGCAACATTATTGCACCTTCCAAGAATAGCCATCCCCTTTGTCTGGATATTGTCCCAAGCCCATGATGCTTGCCTGACAACAGCTAGATTAGGCTTTATCTCACAATACAGGGTCTCAGCTAAATCTTGCACTCTAGGAGGGTGGACCAAAGCATAGCCCAATTATCTTTTAAACAGCAAAGGATTGTAGTTGATGCAACCCTTCACTCCTACTAGAGGTACATTGGGGTACTGCCCACAGCTAGTGATGATGTCCTTGCCCTTGGTGCTCTGGGTGCACCATCTGATGTCATCTGAAGTCAAAGCAATAAGTCTCTTAGCCCAATTCTTCTGTTGGTGAGGATTCAGGAAGGCATCAGTCTTGGGTAAGTGTTTGAGCAGCCAGGTGTGAAATAGAGGAGCACAGCATCTCACCAACTTTCCTCTTTGCTTCTCATTCCTCTGATGAATGGAATAATAGAAATCTCCCAGCAATGTGGGTACTGGGTTCCTCAAAAGGAAAAGATGAATGGCATTCTTGCTAATAAACTTGGGCTCATCTGCGAATAGTATAACCCCATATATGCTGAGGGCTAACAATGCACAAACTGCCCTCCATTCTCCCAAGGAGGCCTTCAGGATGGCCTGAGAAATCAAGAAGTCTAAGTGTAAACCAGGGATCCCAGCCTTTGTTGTCATGTTCTGCTCAATCAAAATAGGTTCCAGGTACAGTGCTTTTGCCACTTCTCCATTGCTGGGAGAAATCATCTCTGGGTTGAAGGGGACACCACCCCTGACAGGTACTCCAATCAATGATGAGAACTCCTCCAAAAGAGGTCCTAGCTGAAAATTCTGGAATGTGAAGCATCTCAAAGGAGGGTCATAAAACTGCAGGCAAGTGTGGATCATACTCCTCTGAGAAGGGTCCAGGTCCATAACCATATCAAGGATGCCTCCATAATGCTCTCTGAATAATGGGATGTGGTCTGGAGTGATAAGGGACTGGACTTGCCTGATACCAGTGATGCGTGTTTTTCGCAAGTGTACGAACACGTCAGAGTAATATAAAAGATTGTCGAATCCACAGAGACCAAGTGTCAATCTATCGTACCTGTTGTTATGGTGTGTATCTAAGGCAACTAAATAAAGGGGTTTTAAGAAGGGTGCAATGGTAAATAAAATGATAATTTTAAACAATAAACAAAGACAGGCTCGAATGTAATTCACGTAATCAATGATAATCCAGTACTTATTAATGGAACTACTTATGGGCAATGTTTTCTCCTTTTGAAAAGAACTAATTTAACAGGAACTGTTGCTTTCGCGTATTCAGAACCGAGTTGTACTCTCTAATCAACCCCTCCTATTGTCACGGATAAAAAGGTGCGTACTGCGTTAAAGTAGTAAACCTATTTTTAAGAAATATAGTATCTTAACTAAGTTGAAAAGTATTTTAACCTGGACTTCTTAGCAAAAAGAGGTTCTTATGAACCAGACTCTAAATCTCATAACGCGTCCGAAAATCGTTTTAAAATCTCTTTTCTTTTTAATCTAAAAACTCCTAATGAACTAGACAAAGCGCTTTTGGCTGTTTTTGAAATAGTTAAAAACAATTACTTGAATTGAAAGATAAAATAGCCCTTAAGTGTTTCCACGAACAATTATACGGATTACTGGTTTAATTACGATCCTTACATCCTAACCTTTATGGAATTAGTTGGACATGATAAAGTAAAGATTCTTTTTATAATTTTTCATAAAAGTAATTTAGTGCGAGTGCGGAAAGTAAATGAATTTAGTGCGAGTGCGAGAAATAAAGTAATTTAGTGCGAGTGCGGAAAATAAAGGAATTTAGTGCAAGTGCGGGTAATAAACGAAAGTAAAGCGAGTGCGGGAAATAAACAAAATAAAGTGCAAGTGCGGATAATAAACGAAAGTAAAGCAGTGCGAGAAATAAATAAAAGTAAAGCAATGCGGAAAAGTAAAATACGAACTGGAATTAAAATGGCGGCAGGATTAACTTCCTCCAGAGTGCTCCAAAACTCGATCACACAGACAGATTACAGACTCGATCACTCGATTGCAGAAACACCCCGATGTGGAATGGTAACTGCTTTGAAACTGATATATGCCTAAATAAATCTAAGTTTGGATGAAGAAAAACGAAAAACTAAAGTCCTATTTATAGGAAAACTAAATGCGGGAAATGACCAGGACGCCCCTCCACTAAAAAGTGGAGGGAACTGCATTTTTGCCTTGTGGCGCCCGCCACAGGCCTATGGCGCCCGCCACAGGCCTATGGCGCCCGCCACAGGCATATGGCGCCCTCCATAGTACTCATAGGGAATGGAAGAGTGGGGATCGTGGGTCTTGGCAGTTGTGGAGTGGTCTTGAGACGTGGCCACGTCATGGCTAACCCCATGGCGCCCGCCACGGTGGGTGTCGTAAGTGCAAAACGCTGAATTTCTAGGTTTTCGTCCGTTTCCACTCCTTTTTCGCTCCTTTTCTCGATTCAAGCCCCGATTACAATAAAAACCTGAAAACAAAAGAAAACAAAGTAATAACATAACAAAATAACAATAAAAGCTAAGAATGCATGCGAAATCGGAGTCAGAAATACGGTGAAATTTAGTGTGATCAAATTCTCCCACACTTAAACCTTTGCTTGTCCTCAAGCAAACATTAAAGCTCAAGAAAATATGGTGTCAACACGTGTCTTTGGGCTAAAGGGCTTCTAAGTTCAAGTCAGGTTGCAGTGACAGGTACTAACTAAGTGAACCAAGGGTACCATAGTAACACAAACACAAACTTCAATCCTATATTAACCACTCCATATCATCCCACAATACCTAGGCCTATCTTCTCATCTTTTTGTGTCCTTTTCATTCAGGCGCAATCACATTAAGCCAGTTATCCGTACATGCTTCATAGTAGAGTGACCGGTTAGTGATTCTGATCCATAACATAAGGTTTCTGGCACATAAGCATGTGTAAACCTGTTTTTATTTCGCCTAAATGTAGCTGCGGGGGATCGGATCGTAATCCGCCCTACCAAGTTCAGTGCCAGATACCTCTGAACCAACTAACAATAGGTGACTTGCAATTTTTTTTTTCTTTTTTTGTGGCAAAAATTTTTTTCATCTCTTTTTTCGGTTTAAATGACTTTGTGAGGGTCACCTATTCCAGAGTTTGCCTTTTTTCTTTCTTTTTTTATTAGCACTGGATCATTCACTTATGTTCATCGGCCCCCTACGTAGAGCATGCTTAGGCCGGAGCTGACTGCTAAAATAAACTACTTAGGACAATTTTTTTAATGATAATAAAGGCCATGGTGGTGGGGTTTAGGAGCGATTCCTATATTCAAGAGGTCTATGGTGCTAAAATGGTTCTGATGTTTCAAAAAGTTGACCTAAGTCACCACATCCTAATCTAAACCTGTCTCAAAGCCCAAAAAACATGTGAAACAACATTATTTTCTTTTTGAAATTTTTCTGGTAAGGCTAAGGAAATGGGAAAAAATGAAGATGAACTAAAAATACACTATACTGGTGACTCGTCAGACTCATGCATTATCTAAGAAAATTAAACTAAATAAATTACTGAAAAGGGAAATAACTGAAAGGAAATAATTAACTAAAAAGGGAAATGACAGAAAGCAATAAAATCCCCTCCCACACTTAAATCGAACATTGTCCCCAATGTTTCGAAATAAGATAAGGGGGGTAACCTGAAAAAAACTACTGAGGAGGAGCACTGGTGCCCTCGCCGTCCTGCTGTGATGGTCTGGAACGACGGGATCTACTACGATGCTAGTCCCTCCGGTCGAGTCGTGCTGATAAGGCAGCCTGAGCACTCCGGTCGAGTCGTACTGATAAGGCAGCCTGAGCACTCCGGACCTCTCGAAGGTTACCTAAGATGGAACCCTGAGTGGCCTCTACAAGCTGGTAGTGCCGGCTGTTGAACTCTCTCTGACGGTTCTGCTCTAATGAGATATCGTTCAAGGTACGACAAACGTTGCTATAAGCACGGTCCGAAACCAATCGCGATTGTTGCATGAAGCTCATGTTGTCCGTCAGTTGTTGTGAAATAGTAGAGAGAAGGCCGTCTCGCCTTTCCTCTCTAGCTGTCATATCACGCCACATCTCCTCGGTGACATAGAATCCAGGAGTAGCACCTGCAACAGGGTTAGAGGAAGATGGTGCGGTGTGTGACTGTGAAGGACGATGGGGGGACATGTGAGGTATGGGAGACTGCTCTCTCCGATCATACTCTTCATCAGTTTCATGTGCCTCCCCATCGGGAATATTAGGAGGAAGTGGACCCAAAACACGTGGAGCATTCAGATCATAGGTCCAGTTCCTTTCAATACGTACATCAGTACGTCTACTGCATGGTAAAGCAACAGATGGGATAGCTACCCCATGAACCATCAACTCATAACCACCTTCTCTCCTCGTTCGGCACAATTTCATGTCTTTCAGAAATTTTAAATTAATTGTGCGAGGAGGTAGTGGTTCAAGTGTAGCTATCTCATCGTTCAGGCCAAGAGCCCGAGCAATAGACGTAACAAGCCCTCCAAAGACAATCGGTCCTGTTTTGTTAGTAAGTAAAGCCATGTGTGCAAGCATAAACGGGACCGGATTGATATGGGTTCTAGTGAGGCATCCTTGCAAAAATAGGAGTTCTCTAGCATTTACCTTGTTTGGACTTTCCCGGCCAAAAATAGTACATGCCAAAAGATGTCTGAAAACTCTTATGGCCGGGTTGTGAATGGTCGACGCAAGTATCCCTTCAAAAGAATTAATTGAAGTACTTGAAAGCCTTTGCCAGAAGGAAAATACCTCGGCCGACCATTCCGCATCCAAAGGTGCCTCACAAATCGCACCTTCCCTATGAGGGATTCCTAACAAGCCTGCTAGCTCGTTGGTACTGAATTCATATTCAATTCCAAACAGTCTAAAAATAACAGTACCGACAGTGCTAGCAGTGTTAGGACTGACAGTGTATATCAAAGAACTCAAAAACTCAATTGTCTGTCTCTCATAGGTAGGTTCCTGATTAACGAAAATATTATGCAAGCCTAGAAATTCTAATAAATTAAAAACACTATGATAAATACCCAAAGCATACAGACAGTTATCGTCGACGTACCTAGTCGAGAGAATTTCTCGACTCTGAAGCCTCTGAATAATTTTCCGTTGCCTATCACCCGGTCTTCCATCACGAAGAAGAAATCCATTGAACTCCATTTGTTGATTGCTCCTTAGAAGTGAAAATGGTAGAAAAATGGTTTTTGAGAGAAATGATAAAGTTTTGATTTTTATGGTTTGTGGTGGATGAAAATGAAAATGGATTTTGGATAGGTTTTATGGATGGTGGGTATTTTGGAAATGGGGGAGCTTTAATGGGGTTCAAGGAGGTTTTTGAAAGTTGCAAAAATGGGTTTTTGGAGAAGAAAGGTATGAAAATGGTGGAAAATGAAATTCTGCCCCGAAATAGGGGAAAACACCATGGCGCCCTCCACAAGGCTAATTCCTGGGCCTTGGATTTTTTAAATCCTCCTTTTGGGCCTTCCTTGCACCTTTGGTCTTCGGGGGGGTCTGGATAGCGTTTTCTTCTTCTTTTCAAGGCATGAGGCTTGCATATTTTTTTGTGAAGACAAAAATGAAAATATTTTTGTCTTATATTTTTTTCTTCTTTGCACGACAAAATTAAAATAATTAAAAATCAAAAAGAAAAAGAAAAGTCGACATTAGTGCATAATATGTATATATAGGAGGAATTCAAAGTACATGAAAATATAATAGATGCAATAATGTAAGATATGTCTGGAGATGCGAGAAATAAAATAAAGCATATAAAAGGAAATTAAATACTAGGGTGGCGTTGTCAGTGTAGAATGAATCATGTGGTAGGCTTCTCCTCCTGGCTTGATCCACGAATCTCAGCTATCTCCCTCCGAAGCTCTTCAATCTCCTGATATAGAGCATCGGCCTTTGAGGCATGAGTGAGATCAGAAACCTGAATCTGTAATTCCAAGTCCGCCACTTCCTGCTTGAGCAGGGCAGTCTCCTTACGGAGCTCATAAATATGTGTTTGTAGGTCAGGCGGCTGCAGAGACATATTGTTAGACATAACAGTGATTCGGGGAGTAAGAGGTGTAGGAGTGTACTCAGCGGCGGAAGGCGATTTCGGCTCTTCGACAGTCTCTCAATAACCCTCTAAAGCATAACTCCAATTTGCAGGATCATGGACACTGGTCATCAGCGGATCTGGTAATGTAAAGTAGTGTATCACTTCGCCGTCGATCAGTAATCTAAACATGTTGGGCTCAAAAGAGGCCCTCCTCATCAGTCCTCTGTCAAGACAAAAGTCAACATCCAGGGTGGTGTAGCAGCAGAAGGTCCTGAGGTGCAATAATTTGCGAGACAAACCCAATGCAGTAGCTATCTGTGTAACAATCCCACCGACATGTATGATGCCTACGGATGATCTGGCAACACTAGCAAGGCCCTTCAACAGAAAGTTGCCACAAGCAACTGAGCGAGACTGAGTCGCACAAAACAGTAGGAAAATCTCCTCTTCACTTAGCAGGGTCTCTGTATCTGGCAAACCTAAGAAAGAATGTGCTAGAATCATCTGGAAGTACCTTAACGCAGGGTTGTGGATTACCTGAGAAAACTGAGTGGAAGGATCTTGGCTTCCTCCACCTGATATTTTAGACCAAAACATTTCCACTTCTCTGTTCATAAAATACCCCATCGGTGTCTCTGGAATAGCATCAGGAGTAGTCTGGAAACCTAGTAAATCAACAAACTCTTTGTGAGAGAAGGAGTAGTCAATCCCGAACAACCTGAAAACAGCGAGTCCATCGGGTCCAGCCCAAGGGTCATGATGAAACGAGCTGAGGAACTCAAGAGTCAAGTTCCTATAAGTGTTGTTCCTGTCGTCAAACTGGTCCCACTGGAGTTGATGGCATAAGAATCTGACGCTTGGCTCTATCCCCAAGGCATCCATGCAGTCATGGTCAGGGTACCTGGTAGGAGCCATAGGGCGTCTCATGTGGACATAGTAACGCTCTCTCTGTGCGTCGTCTCTAAAGGCCACGTGCATGTCATCAGGGTTCTGCATTCTGTACAAGGTTAGCAAACAAGTCCTGAAAGCACATAAAACATTCAATCGTTAATCCTGACATAATAATAAAATAAACAAAGTAAAAATAAATAAAAAGTACATAAATAAGAAAAACCATGGGTTGCCTCCCATGCAGCGCTTGTTTAACGTCATTAGCTCGACGACCGATTTTTAAACATCATTGGAAGGATATGGTGGATCACTCAAAGTATGACAGGTGTATGTTGTTGGGATGTCACCTCCTTCGTAGGGCTTCAACCTCTGTCCATTGACGATGAACGGTTTACATGTTTGGTTCTTGATTTCAATAGCACCGGATCTTAGGATCTTAGATACTTCGAAAGGGCCAGTCCATCTCGAACGGAGTTTTCCTGGAAAAAGTCGTAACCTAGAATCGAACAAGAGAACAGGATCGCCTATTTTGAAGTCTCTTCTTATGATTCTTTTGTCATGCCAAGCTTTTGTTCTTTCTTTGTATATGATGGCATTTTCGTAGGCGGATTGTCTGAGCTCTTCTAATTTGTGGATATCAAGGATACGTTTCTCACCAGCAGTCAAGTAATCCAAATTCAAAGTTTTGATGGCCCAATAGGCCTTATGCTCCAACTCAAAAGGTAAGTGACATGATTTTCCATAGACCAGTTGGTAAGGGGTTGTTCCTATAGGGGTTTTGAAAGCGGTTCTATAGGCCCATAATGCTTCTTGAAGTTTCTGTGACCAATCCTTTCTAGATATAGAGATAGTCTTCTCGAGGATTTGTTTGATCTCCCTATTAGATACTTCCACTTGTCCATTGGTCTGTGGGTGATATGGTGTTGCTACTCTATTCTTAACTCCATACTTGCTTAAAAGTTTATCAAATATTCTCGATATGAAGTGTGATCCTCCATCACTTATGACTAAACGGGGTGTTCCAAACCTGGGAAATATATAGTTTTTGAATAATTTGATGACTACTCTGGTGTCGTTTGTGGGTGCGGCAATAGCTTCAATCCATTTAGACACGTAGTCGACGGCTACTAAGATGTACTGATTTCCAAAAGATGGTGGGAACGGTCCCATAAAGTCTATACCCCATACGTCGAAGAGTTCTACTTCTTGGATATTTCTTAACGAAATTTCATTACGTCTTGAAATATTTCCTGTGCGTTAGCATCTATCACACTTGACAATGAAAGCATGGACATCACGCCACATAGTAGGCCAGAATAGGCCAGCTTGAAGAATCTTGGCGTAGGTCTTAGATGTGCTCGCATGTCCACCATAGGGTGCAGAGTGACAATGCTCAATTATATTATTTACCTCTTATTCTAGAACACAACGGCGGAAAATGCCATCTTTACCTCTCTTGAAAATAAACGGTTCGTCCCAATAGAAGTTTCTCACATCACTGTAGAACTTCTTCTTCCGGTGGTAGTTTAGATCAGGGGGTATGATGTCAGCGGCTAGGTAATTAACAAAGTCTGCATACCAAGGTACATTGCTTATAGCTAAGGATTTATGAAAATGCTCATGAGGGTCTGGGTTATCATCTTCAATAGTTTCTAGTTGGGCTATCAGTATATCATAGGCAAAATCGTCATTTATGGGTACTGAGTCAGGGTTCAGGTATTCTAGCCTGGATAGGTGATCAGCTACCACATTATCAGTGCCTTTCTTATCACGGATATCCAAATCAAACTCTTGCAGTAATAGAATCCATCGAAGTAACCTAGGTTTGGCATCCTTTTTGCTTAGTAAGTAACGAATGGCAGCATGGTCGGTGTAAACTATAATCTTTGCTCCTACTAGATAAGATCTAAATTTGTCTATGGCAAAAACTACAGCTAGGAGCTCTTTTTCGGTTGTTGCGTAGTTGAGCTGTGCAGCGTCTAGGGTTCTACTGGCATAATAAATTACGTGTAACTTTTTGTCTTTTCTCTGACCTAGAACGGCTCCAACAGCATAATCACTGGCGTCACACATTATCTCAAACGGTTCTGACCAGTCAGGGGGTTTCATTATAGGTGCTGAAATCAGAGCTTGCTTCAGAAGATTAAATGCTTCAGTACATTTTTCATCGAAGATGAATTCAGCATCTTTCATTAAAAGTCCAGTTAATGGCTTTGTTATTTTGGAGAAATCCTTGATAAAACGTCGGTAAAATCTGGCATGTCCAAGAAAACTTCTTATCTCCCTGATAGTCTTCGGCGGTTTTAGATTCTCTATGACTTCTATTTTTGCTTTATCTACCTCTATACCTTTTTCGGAAACTATATGTCCTAAAACAATCCCTTCGGTGACCATGAAATGACATTTTTCCCAATTTAGCACAAGGTTTACCTCCACACACCTTTCCAGGATTTTCTCGAGGTTGATAAGACAATTTTTAAAATCTGATCCACAAACTGAGAAATCGTCCATAAATACTTCCATGATTCCATCTAAATAGTCTGCAAAGATAGACATCATGCAGCGTTGGAAAGTGGCAGGAGCATTACAAAGTCCAAAAGGCATTCTTCTATAGGCAAAAGTTCCAACTGGGCATGTAAAGGTAGTATTTTCTTGATCTTCGGGGTGAATAGGTATTTGGAAGAATCCTGAATATCCATCCAGGTAACAAAAGTAAGAGTGTCTGGCTAGGCGCTCCAACATTTGGTCTATGAATGGTAATGGGAAATGGTCCTTCCTAGTTGCTTTATTTAATTTTCTATAATCTATGCACATACGCCAACCTCCATCGGTTCTTTTTGCTACAGGTTCGCCCTTCTCGTTTTGCACGACTGTGATGCCTCCCTTTTTAGGTACTACATGCACAGGACTCACCCATTTACTGTCCGAGATCTGATATATTATACCTGCCTCTAGTAACTTAAGAACTTCAGTCTTAACTACAGTACTCATTATAGGATTTATTCTTCGTTGATGTTCTCTGGAAGGTTTTGAATCTTCTTTAAGCAAAATCCGATGCATGCATATGGATGGGCTTATTCCTTTTAGATCTGAGATCTTATATCCTAAGGCTGAGGGGTACCTACGTAAAACATCTAATAATTGATCGGTTTCTTCTTGGTTTAAGGTAGCACTGACTATAACTGGACGGTTCATATCTTCATCGAGAAATTCATATCTCAGGTTTTTAGGCAGTTCCTTAAGTTTTACGGTCGGTTTCATAGGGCAAGGCATAGGATCTGGGGTAAGAGATAAACATTCGTGAAGGTTATCATCAATGTAGGGTCTTTTATAATTGTCATCTTCCAAAATAAGGGTTGATGGCAATTTTATAGATTCAGTTTCTTCTTCTTGTTCTAATTCCCTAATGCATTCTTCGATGATATCTAAGGCATAACAAGCATCTCCTATCACAGGTGCCATAAGAAATTTTGAAAGTATAAATTCTATCTTCTCGTCACCTACCTCAAAAGTTAGTTTCCCTTTTTTAACATCTATCACGGCTCCAGCAGTCGATAAGAACAGTCTACCTAGGAGGATTGGTATGTCGTCATCTTCTTTAATGTCCATGACAACAAAATCAGTAGGTATAAACAGCTGACCTATCCTAACAGGGACGTCTTCAAGTATGCCTATAGGGTATTTAACGGATCTATCGGCTAATTGAAGTGACATCTTAGTAGGTTGTAATTCTCCTAAGTTTAATCTCTCACAAACTGCCAAAGGCATTAAGCTCACACTAGCTCCTAAGTCTAGAAAAGCTTTTTCGATGACATGATTTCCCAAAATACAAGGAATGGAAAAATTTCCGGGATCTTTATCTTTCTTTGCTAACCTATTTTCGGAAATAGAATTACATTCCACGGGTTTTGGATCTTCAAGTCTACGTTTATTTGTAAGTATGTCTTTGAGAAACTTAGCGTAAGAAGGTATTTGGGTGATGGCTTCTGTAAAGGGGATTTCTACGTGAAGTTTTTCTATAACCTTAACGAATTTTTGATATTGATTATCGATTTGGGTTTTCTTTAATCTTTGAGGGTATGGTATAGGTGGTTTGTATGGCGGTGGTGGTACATAGGTTTTATTTTTAGGTTCTTCTCCTTTTTCTTGACTTTCCGGGGTTTCAGACTTCTCTGGTTCATTCTCCTCATTCCTCTCAGAAGTTTCGGGCTCACTTAATCTAGGGTTTGAAGGTTCCTTATAAGCGGTTCCACTTCGTAGAGTAATGGCATTAGCTTGCCCTTTCGGGTGTTGTTGAGGTTGTCCAGGGAACTGTTCTCCAGGTGTAGTCTGTGGGGCTTGGTTTAAAGCTACCTGAGAGATCTGGGTTTCAAGCATTTTATTATGAGTAATGATTTGATCAACCTTGGTTCCTAACTGGGTAATTAGTTCGTTAACATGGACGTTTTGGTTCATGAACTCTTTGTTTTGTTGTGTTTGAGCAGCGATAAAATTTTTTACAACTTCATCAAAGCTCGGACTTGGTGGTACAGGTTGCATAGGTTGATTTGTTCTTGGGGCTTGGTAACCTTGTTGTCTCGGAGGTGCGGTATTTTGAACAGGGTTATTATTTTTGTAGGAGAAGTTTGGGTGATTCCTCCATCCAGGGTTATATGTGTTTGAAAATGGGTTCCCTTGGTTATAGTTCACTTGCTCAGTGTTGGTCTCATTCAACAGATTGCATTCGGAGGATTGGTGTCCTTGCGTTCCACATATCTCACAATTCGGCGAAACTGCGGCTACAACATTCGGAGTTGTGTACATATGTTCGACCTTAAGGGCCAACGCGTCCATTTTAGCCTGCATCATGTCTATAGAGCTTAGCTCATGTATTCCTCCTTGGGCTTCCTTCTTTTCCACTGTCGCTCGTTCTACTCCCCATGATTGATGGTTTTGGGCCATATCCTCGATAAGGGCACTAGCTTCAGGGTAAGGTTTGTTCATCAGTGCGCCACCAGCGGCAGCGTCGATGGTCATCTTAGTGTTATAATGAAGTCCATTATAGAAGGTTTGGATGATTAGCCAATTCTCTAAGCCATGATGTGGGCATGCTCTTAATAGTTCTTTATATCTCTCCCAGGCTTCGAACAATGACTCTCCTTGGTGTTGGGTAAATCTAGTTATTAGGTTTCGAAGAAGAGCGGTCTTACTTGGGGGAAAATATCTAGCAAGGAAAACTTTTCTAAGGTCATCCCAAGTTGTTATTGAATTGAGTGGAAGGGAATCTAACCATGATAGAGCTTTATCTCTGAGGGAAAAGGGAAATAATCTTAAGCGTATCGCCTCAGGAGAAGCTCCATTGGTTTTAAAGGTGTCCGCTAACTGAAGAAAGTTTTTTAAATGTTGGTTCGGGTTATCAGTAGCGAGACCTGCGAATTGTCTCTGTTGCACTAATTGCAGCAGGGATGGTTTAAGTTCAAAATTATTTGCTGGGATAGCGGGGTTTACTATACTAGAACTAGGTTCCTCGTTTGATGGTTGGGCGAAGTCCTTAAGAGGTCTTCGGTTTTGATCTTCGGCCATAACTTTCCTATTCCTATAGAAAAACAAACGTGCGCGAGCGTAACGTTCAGGTTCAGCTAGAGGGTCTACTAAACTTCCGGCACTGCGAGTCTTTCGCATTGACCGGTGGGTAACAACCTTAGTCTAAACGGTATAACTACAGGGTAATGAAATTTGACGAAATTGCTCCCCGGCAACGGCGCCAAAAACTTGATGCGTGTTTTTTGCAAGTGTACGAACACGTCAGAGTAATATAAAAGATTGTCGAATCCACAGAGACCAAGTGTCAATCTATCGTACCTGTTGTTATGGTGTGTATCTAAGGCAACTAAATAAAGGGGTTTTAAGAAGGGTGCAATGGTAAATAAAATGATAATTTTAAACAATAAACAAAGACAGGCTCGAATGTAATTCATGTAATCAATGATAATCCAGTACTTATTAATGGAACTACTTATGGGCAATGTTTTCTCCTTTTGAAAAGAACTAATTTAACAGGAACTGTCGCTTTCGCGTATTCAGAACCGAGTTGTACTCTCTAATCAACCCCTCCTATTGTCACGGATAAAAAGGTGCGTATTGCGTTAGAGTAGTAAACCTATTTTTAAGAAATATAGTATCTTAACTAAGTTGAAAAGTATTTTAACCTGGACTTCTTAGCAAAAAGAGGTTCTTATGAACCAGACTCTAAATCTCATAACGCGTCCGAAAATCGTTTTAAAATCTCTTTTCTTTTTAATCTAAAAACTCCTAATGAACTAGACAAAGCGCTTTTGGCTGTTTTTGAAATAGTTAAAAACAATTACTTGAATTGAAAGATAAAATAGCCCTTAAGTGTTTCCACGAACAATTATACGGATTACTGGTTTAATTACGATCCTTACATCCTAACCTTTATGGAATTAGTTGGACATGATAAAGTAAAGATTCTTTTTATAATTTTTCATAAAAGTAATTTAGTGCGAGTGCGGAAAGTAAATGAATTTAGTGCGAGTGCGAGAAATAAAGTAATTTAGTGCGAGTGCGGAAAATAAAGGAATTTAGTGCAAGTGCGGGTAATAAACGAAAGTAAAGCGAGTGCGGGAAATAAACAAAATAAAGTGCAAGTGCGGATAATAAACGAAAGTAAAGCAGTGCGAGAAATAAATAAAAGTAAAGCAATGCGGAAAAGTAAAATACGAACTGGAATTAAAATGGCGGCAGGATTAACTTCCTCCAGAGTGCTCCAAAACTCGATCACACAGACAGATTACAGACTCGATCACTCGATTGCAGAAACACCCCGATGTGGAATGGTAACTGCTTTGAAACTGATATATGCCTAAAGAAATCTAAGTTTGGATGAAGAAAAACGAAAAACTAAAGTCCTATTTATAGGAAAACTAAATGCGGGAAATGACCAGGACGCCCATCCACTAAAAAGTGGAGGGAACTGCATTTTTGCCTTGTGGCGCCCGCCACAGGCCTATGGCGCCCGCCATAGTACTCATAGGGAATGGAAGAGTGGGGATCGTGGGTCTTGGCAGTTGTGGAGTGGTCTTGAGACGTGGCCACGTCATGGCTAACCCCATGGCGCCCGCCACGGTGGGTGCCGTAAGTGCAAAACGCTGAATATCTAGGTTTTCGTCCGTTTCCACTCCTTTTTCGCTCCTTTTCTCGATTCAAGCCCCGATTACAATAAAAACTTGAAAACAAAAGAAAACAAAGTAATAACATAACAAAATAACAATAAAAGCTAAGAATGCATGCGAAATCGGAGTCAGAAATACGGTGAAATTTAGTGTGATCAACCAGTCAACACAGGCTCAAAGAAATGGTATGAAATGTTGCTCTTCCTGGGTGCAGACATGAGTGCTGATGAAGGGCTAAAGACAGGTGCTGATGAAGAGCTGAAGAGAGGTGCTTGATGAAACAGAGGTCTATGCAGATGAAGGGGTCAAAACCAAGCCAAATATGACGTGGATACCCTGAAAAACAAATAAACAAATGTTAAATGATGCAATGATGATGTATGCAAATGATATGCAAGGGTTTGTGATCAAGCTGGATCTGATTTATCTGTCTTGATATAAGTCTATGTATGTTCAAGAAATCCAGATGGAGGTTCAGGAATCCAGTAACCAAGGTGGGGGACTCAAATAAAGAGTCACATGTCCAGGGTTTAATCACAAGAACTGTCCAAAATGGAGTACTCTTAAACCAAAAAAGTAACAGGGTATGATGTGGCCAAGGGTACCTGCAAACCTGTAAACAGCCCAGCCCCCTCACAGGTAGTGTTCTAAAACAAGGATCCTCAGACTTGGATCAGTTATGAGAAGTGTAAACACTTCTAACCCGGAGGTACAATGTTTACAATAACCATAAAAGATCCTCCTCTAATTCACCTCAGTTTCTGAAGGTCATAATAAAGGTCATCCAGACTTAGCAGGCTTCCCAGATAGCCCTAGCACTACAGGAGATCTGTAGCACAGAGTTCT
The DNA here is from genome assembly GCA_963966055.1 of Lathyrus aphaca. Taxonomy (NCBI): domain Eukaryota; kingdom Viridiplantae; phylum Streptophyta; class Magnoliopsida; order Fabales; family Fabaceae; genus Lathyrus; species Lathyrus aphaca. The sequence goes on from OZ014524.1 coordinate 216,466,020, forward strand.
CAAGAAGAAACCCATATCTGAATCGTGTTTCATATTCCCGCACCAGACCGAAATGGAATGGGAAAGAACATGAACCACTCTAGCCTAGGTGTCACTCAGGTCCCAGGTATAGGACCTTAAACTCTTAGTAGAACCCCACCCACCAAGACAGAAGAACAGGTCCAGCAATGATAATGACAGTATGAAATATGAAAAACTGTAAAGAAAGCAGTAAATAAAGTTGTACATAAAGCAATAAATAAAGCATATAAACAAACACAATTAACACATAACACCCCAGTAAACACAAATCAAACAAGCGCTAGGAGGAACCCACAAAAAGAACCAGAAGCCCTGGTTACAGTATAAGGGTCCCCAGCAGAGTCGCCAAGCTGTCGCTCCCACCAAATGACACCCGGTCAGAAGGGGTATAGACGCGAATGGTCGGCTAAAGGAGAAAGGATGGATAGAGTCGCCAGCTAGGCATTTTTATCCCGAAGGAAAGGTAATGCTGCATAAACCTAAGAAAAGATGGATAAGATGGTTGCGAACCAGAGAGACTGAGAAAGGGGGTTGGTTACAACCTGGGAAGGTATTAGCACCCAGATTGTCCGTCGTACTCGACGGGATCCACGCTTAAAAGATTTGTGTTTTAAAGGGGTAGTGTCAGTGCAATTTGTGTGTCAAAGCTGGAAAGAATGCAAGTGTCAGTGTAAAAGAAATGTGAAGTGTATAGGAGAAGTGTCAGTGCTAGAACAGGAATGAACAGCTCAAGATAATGAGGCTAAAGAATAAGGCTAGAAAGAGGGGGAATATACAGAGACTTTTGTTCGATAACTGTTAAGTTATGCCTACGTATCCTCTCGTGCAATGAGGAAGTCAGAACACCGTAGTTCGACTCAAAGAGACTGAAAGATGAATTGACTTGTGAACTGCCTACTTGTCTATGCTCAAGTGTATGACCTATCTGGCTCAGGTGCAAACTGTCTTGCATTAGACGGAAGAAGCGAGTTCTCGTCTGTGAGTGAATGAGATGAGAAAAGAATCCCGGAGGAGACGATTATTGTTTGTTTTTGTGTTTTCAGTCTTTTATTGCTTTTGAGAGTTTGTCATAAGAAAATGAGCTTAAGCCTAAACCAAGGGTTAGTAAACTCATCACATCCTCCCTCTGATTAGGGGTAATGAGAATACCTTAAGTGTGAAGTAAGCACCTCACACTTAATCACCATGATGTAGGATTAAGATCATTAACCTACTTGTATTTATTTAGATGTTTTTTTTGTTTTTGTTTAGTGTTGAGTAATGAGATTAAGCCATAATCAGGGATTTAATGGACTCATTACACCATCCTAATAGAAGGATAATAGATGAGAGCATTTAAGCTGAGAAAGACTCCTCAACTTAATCCATGATTAGGGATTAACCTCATGACAAAACAAAAGCCTTTATTAAATGGATTTTAGTTAATGGTAAGCTTAAGAAGTGAGTTTTATGGTTTGTAAGACAACTTGAGGGGGACTTGTCCATTAACACTAGGGTTAGTCCTTCTTAACCAATTAAGGAAGAATTAGAACCCTTATGCAAGGCCCAAGTTACAAGCTTGATGTCTTAGTGATTATTAGATGGATTGATTAAAGGATTTAAACACATTAAGGGTTTAACACTTAGGATTAAAGTTATACACTCCATCCTAATAGAAGGATGCAAGCATAAGCTTAATCACAAAGCCTTAAAGCCTTTAGGGTTTAGTCCCTGATTATGAGGTGAGAAGAGAAGACTCAAAGATGACACAAAGGTAAAAGCTAAATGGGGGACTAATCAAACCCTAATTGTTATCATGCTTGGTTGTTCCTAGGGTTAATGAGGTTTGCAAGAAGATCTTCAGAGAAACCACCAGGAAGGAAGCAGATGAAAGGAGCAAGAAGCAAAGAGAAGCAAAACAACTTGCTTCACTTAAGAAGACATGTTGCTTGAAGAGAGAAAGTAAGAGATGAACATGAATGAGCAAGCTCACTCTAATACACATACAAAATGCAGCAAGGAGAGTATGAAAGAGATGAAAAGAGATTGTGAGAAGTGAAGGCAAATTCACTTCTCAAACAACTTACCACCTGAAATGTTAGCACAAGAAAATGAAATGCAATGAGAATGAGATGCAATGCTATGATGCAAACCAAAACCAGATGCAAGAACATGATGTTAATGATGCTAAGGTATGATACAAACATGAGGCAAGACATGGGAATGATCAAACAAGCATAAGGATGCAGATGAAACATGCTTTGAACCATGAATGTACATGAAAAGTTATGGAATGCAAAGGACATATAACATGGAAAATGAAAGATGTAATGATCAAACATGATTCTAATATGTCTTAAGATGAATTATGAATCATGTGGATGCACAAAATGTCATGGCAAGTCATTGGATGCAAGCAAATGAGAAATGGATGCAAGGGAAGGCACAAATTAGGGTTTATGATCAACACACAAAGAAAAATTCAAAATCAGAAGCATATGACATGATAAAAAATTGAAAATGCAATCAAAGATACCCTAAACCTATACAAGCTCACTGCCCAAAGGAGGGGATCCAACTCTTAACCTAGTGAAATTTATGAATTTCCTAAGATTGCTAGGGTTTTAAGGTACCTCATCAAGAAAAATGCAAACAAAATTGAAAATGCAAGATCAAATCAAACCAATTTTATCCTATAAACTACATGCAATGAAGGATGCAATGCAAGAAGAATCATCATCCAACTCTCAAGGGTTAGGCAGAATGAATTTTTCAAAGTTTGCACCAAAATATTGCCTCAAAATGAAATTAATTCCATTGAAAATGATCAAAAGGCATCAAGAACAAAAAAGAAATTTGTTTTGAGAGTTGGACAATGTTTCTAAATGTTCCTAAATGCAATGTGAATTTTTTGGTGATTTTTAAATACCTAAATGCATTTTTAATTAATTAATTTTCATTAACTAATTAAAAATAAACATTTAAATGATTTAAAAATAATTTTTAATGCAAAAAATGAAAATGAAAATATTTTTGTGTTCTGAAAAATTCATGAAACCTTTGACAAAAATTTTCATAATTTTTAAATGATTTTAACTATTTTTTAAAATTCGTACAAATAAATGCAAAACAAATGAAAATAAAATGAAATTAAATAGAAAAATGAGAAAGTCAAACAGATCAAGGGTTGTGGTTCAAACTGGGACGCGCGGGAATTGACCTGGCGCGCAAACGAACGGTCCAAATTCAAACTGGCCTAATTATGATTAAACCCTAATCAGAAACCCTAATGACTTTCAGATGACCGGAACAGTGTTCCGGTCATCTTCTCCGTGTAACACGGTGGGAGAACTGACTTTTAGTTATGTTGCGGATAGCAAGAGTCGCCACCGACTTTTATTTTATCCAAAGGAAAGGCATAAAAGAACAGGAAAGACCTTTAAAAGATTTTTGGGTCCGGGGGGTAGGTTATGCAAAGGGAAGGTGTTAGCACCCTTTACATCCATGGTTATCCATGGGCTCTTAGTTACTTAGCTCACTTTAAAATGTTTTTGAAATGTGAAGTGTGTGAATATAAATGTTCTTAAGTATTTTATAATGATCCATGTACGGATATATATAAAACCTTTGTTTTGAAAATTGTTTGAAAAGTATGAAGTGTTTGAAATGTTTTGAAGAGTGAGCAAGTATCTAAGAGGAACCTACCCTAAGTTTAAGTCTTTTCTGTTCTTGAATCCTTTAAATGGTAAGACTATCCCTATTATTAAGGAATAGGTAGTCATTACCTTGGATGTAAGGGACAAGTGAAGGGACATCTGTTATTTAGGCAACTGTGGGGTGTATAAGCAATTCGAAGGGACTTATCATCTTTGTTCGAAAGGGACAAAATCATTACGAAGGCAACATTCGAAGGGACTTGATCTTTTTATCTGTTTAGGGACTAGATGATGTGAAATAAGGGACTTTGCTTTATACACCCTGCTTGACCTTTTGTTTAGGCAACATGAGAGACAACCTTAGGAAGTGAGATGGCGATCAAAGATCGACTTACGTGTGTGAGTGTACAATTTTAAATATCTATCTTTTAAGTTAATGATCTAAATCAATTTTAAATACAAATATGTTTCACTCCCTATTTTACTAACCATAGCATTTTAAAAATAAATATTAAACATTACTACTAAAATATTACATAAAGGAGACAATTACATAATAATAATAATAATTAAAACAAATTAAATAAATAAGCAAAATAAGTAATAATAAAATAATTGGGTTAGTAACAATAATAATAATAAATCACAATATATATAAATGGGGTTAGTAATAATAAAATAAATATCATATGAGAATAAATAGAATTAATAATAGAATAAACAAGAATATTAGCATAATGATTAAAAGTTCAATTTTTATATAAACAATTATTTTTAAGATTAAGAAGAAAACATAAATAATTCATATTATATACTAATTATTATAAAGTTTTAAATTATATACATATTATAAAAATAAGGTTAATTATAAACATATTATGAAAATAAATTATATTTACAAAATTAAATTAAAAGTTTTAATTATTTTAAGCATAATCTAGAAATTTTTTACATACAAGAATTATATTAAATAATAAACAAATTATAATACATGTACATGATTAAGGTCTACAAATAGATAAATTAAAAGTTACAATTAAATTTTATATAAAAGAAAATTAGGGTTTGATTATTTTAGAAAAAATACATTAGGATTTACTTATTAATTAAAATATAAACAAGAATTATGAAATTAAAATAAATAGATAAATTAATATTTACAATTAGGGTTTTATAAAATATTAGGTTTTATAGAAATATTTAGGGTTTTAGAAAATATTAGGTTTTATAGAAATATTTAGGGTTTTAGAAAATATTAGGGTTATATATTCTTTTTAGAATAATAAATTAGAATTAATTAACAACTATATAAAATTATACAATATTAATAATTTACAAAAAGTAAATAATTTTTCTAGTAAGATTTAATTTAAAAAAAGATGAATTCTAAATTATGAATAATAATATAAACATTCTATTTTTTATTATTTAAATTTATTTAATTATAATATAAATTAATTAAATAAGAAAAAACAGAAAAAAGAATGAAAGAACCAAAACTTACCTGGGCTGGGATTCGAACCCAGTCCCTGGACAATGCCCACACCAAGACCAGTAGTCCTTCCACTAGGCCAGCGCGCGTCTGGTGTTAACAAACCATCATCCAATGTTTTTGTACATATCCTGAAAAACAAAATAAAACAACAAAGCAAAAAAGGGCCTGGGGGATTCGAACCCAGGACCTTTAACCTCAAACGCGCACACACCAACCAACTGAGCTAACAACCTGTTCTGATATAATTCCAATAATATAACATAAAATATTATAATAAAATTTGAATTTGAAATCTGGCGCGCTGACTTCATCTTCTTCCTTGGATTTTCGCAGGTTTTCCTGCGAATTCTACTGGGAAATTTCCTGCGATTTTTCCTGCATACAAAACCTGCCAATTCCATATCATCATAAATATGTACGATTTCATCAAATTGGTCACATTTTCATGATCTCCAGACATCACACAATTCATTTATAGTTTTAGAATTAATTTATATTAACTAAATCGAAGGATCCCAAATTCTATCCAAAAACCCTAGCCATGGCAACTTGCGGTTTAGGGTCTGGTTCTTCAATCTTCTTGTCCAGAATTCATCTAGGCATCATACTCAATACAAATACATGGTTAGAATACATTATTACTACACAAACAATGAAAATCGAAAAAAATAAGAACAAGAGCAATATTGGTTCGGTTTATGCAATTTAGGGCATGAATGAACAATGTTATGATCCAAAATCACTCTATGAACATCCAGGAACAAATTGCAACCTTCAAATTGTCTTGAAAGGGCTTGAATGATGGAATCCAAATTTGAATTTTGGTGAGTTTTTTGAATGTGCAAACTTACTCTTTGAGGCTGTGAAATTCGTTCCTTTGCATTGTGATAACTTGTATACTTATAATAGAGTGAAGCTAGGTCAAAAGATTGGATCCTTGTATGGACTTTTTGATTTTTGGAGATTGAAAAAGATTAGAACTTAAATTTCAAATATTTGTGAATGAGACCTTTCTATTTCAAGCCAATCATCATCAATGTTATATCAATTCAATCCAAATCATGTTAATGACCTTCTAGAACCAAAATATATTTTAAATTTTCACATTTGATATTTTATTTAAATTTAAAATGATTTTTAATATAAAAAATCATAATAAATAAATTAAATAAAATAAAATAATGAAAATATCAAATAAATTTCGTGCATGATGTCATGGAACACTTTGGGTCACAAAAAGTTCAGCCCATTTAGAAAAATTTGGTTTTAAGACCTTATTTTCTTCATAAACCACCCAAAAATTTCCCAACTTTGCAAGGGCACACATCCTTCAATTTTAATGCTATGAGGGTGTTCTTGAACATTTTGGAAAGCTTGAAGAGTCCTCTAACCAACCCCATTGGTTTCATGTCCATATCATTTACCATTCTCAAGTTATGCCCTTTTGAAGTTGTTGACTTTTTGTTGACTTTTAAAAGGACCTATAATGTCTTAGCTCATACCTTCCAAATGAAGTATTTTTGGGCTTGGCTTGTGAGACACAATGTTGTAGGGAATTCAATTTCCTTAAAAATGAGCTTTAGATGGAAAAAATGTGATGAAGCATGTGAAAGTTATGGCTGGTCAAAGTTCAGTTGACTTTTCCTGAGGAAACCCTAATTTAGAAACTCCTGATTCTTGATGATCTGGAATCTCCTTGATGAATCATGATCAACCCTTGATCAAATGATGAAATTTACTTCATATACTTGATGTTGGCAAAAAATCATGAAGTTTGACTTTGGTTTGACCACAGTTGACCTCAGTTTGACTTTTTAACTGCTTTGACTGATTTTGACTTATCTGATCATTTGACTGAGCAAACCTTTGAGAAAAGTTCTGAAATTTGTCATGGGGATTCTTAAGCACATATAAGATGTTATGAAGCTTACTTGAAGTCTTGGAAGTTCATTTAGCCTGATTAAATTCAAAACCCTAGTTTTGGATGCACTGCCTAGGAGGATGCATTGTTTGAGGGAATTGTCAAATCTTCTGACCCATTGTGAACCTTGTGAACCTCATAAGATGTCTTGTGAACCTTGTGAACCTCATAAGAGGTCTTGTGAACTTTTTGAACCTCATAAGAGGTCTTGTGAATCTTGTGAACCTTGTGAACCTCATAAGAGGTCTTGTGAATCTTGTGAACCTTGTGAACCTCTTAGCACACAAAGTCTTGTATTGTGAGGGCAAATTTTGGGGTGCAACACTCCGGCAAGCTATTCATGCTATCTCACTCCCTACGCATCCCCAAGCCCTCTAACTTTCCAGAAATGATCCCCATAACATCCCCAACAAGAATCACTCACCAAAAATCATTTATTCAAACTCCAAATCATGAATCGAAGCAAAACGGAAAAAATGGCAGGAATTTCAGAAGACCAATACATGCTCAATACTCAACTATTCTCAAAAATAAAAACATCATGGTGATCAGTGAGACATGTAGAATCATTCTATGACATAAAATAAGAGTTCTGGAAAAATAAATGCCATGGCTACCTGAACTTGAGCTTTCGAAACAGGGACTTTCTGGCCAGTTCTTTGCTCCAAATCCACTCCAATGGTTCCCCCCAAGTTTTTGTGATGCTTAGCTGGAGTTTAAATGGCCTCTAGAGAGAATTTGCAGAATCTCAGTTCATGAAATGTTGAAATCGTGTTTTTGATTGTGGGCCTTTCAGAGCAAATGGATGGTTGGGAAATGATCAGAAGGCTAGGGTGAGTTGTTCTGTGGGATTTGTTTTGAGGTTTGAAGCTTGTATGATTAGTTTCGAATGAAAATGCATAAGGGGTGAGTTTGGAGAATGCTGGCTTGTGTGATGTTTCAGGCTTAGTTGTGTTATGAAAATGAACCCTTGGAGTATGCTTGTAAGGTCTGGATTGGGCAGAGAGTGGGTGGTGGACTGTTGTGATTGGTATGGGTGTTTTTGCCAAAAAGTCAAAAGTGTTGTACTTGAGGTATGGGCAATGGTGTAGCTGGCTCATTGGCTTGTCCTGGCTCAACTGAGATTAAGGATGTCCATGGAATTGGTTTTGAGACAAATCAGCAAGTTGAGTGAAGTTTATGTAGTGTTTTGCAATTTTCCCAAAGTTTGGCCCCTTTGGAAATTCATGAAGTTCAAGGCATCAAAATGCACAATTCTTGGGCCAATTCTGATTTTTAGAAGTCACATGAGCATGTTGTGAAGAGTTTATGCATATTTGAAGTCTTTAGAATGCTTTATCATACCATTTTGCAAAATGCCTCTTTGGTGTAAAACATGAAATTATGTGATTTTTCCCAACTTTGACAAGCCATAACTTTTGATCCAAAATGAATTAGAATGAGTTCTTGTACTTTTTGAAAAGGGAATGATCCATTCTACAACTTTCATGACCAAAGTTTTCCCATTTGAAGCTTTTTTGAATCAAAAAGAAAGGGTTGAAAAAGTTTCCCAAAATGGCAAGTTTCCATTACAAGTCAATTTCCCAAAATGGCAACTTTGCAAATGGCTTGAAATTCTTCAATTTTGTGAACTTCTAACATCTTCTATGATCAAATAAAGATCATACACATTCAAAATGATGAAGAACACCCTTTGGTTGGGTCATTGGGGGCCTCAGATGCCCTGATTTTGCACTGACTTGCTCAAGAAGTCAACTCTTGATTAGATGTCTTCCCCATGGAATTTCTTCATAAAAATTGATATGCATGATCCTCATAACATATAGAGACCAATAGAAACAAGAATGACCAAAAAAATTGGAGTTATGGCCTCTGAAACCAAAACCCTAATTCTAGGTCATCTGTGCAGTTAAACCTGGCTCTGCTTCCATGCCATTCCTAGTTCTTGTGATTCTTTGACTTTCTTGACTTTGTGGGAATATAATATGATGCTTGGACATACATGGACCCCTTTTAAGTGATTGAAGACCTTTGAAGTGGTTCAAATTGCTCAGGGATGGCTCAGATCACAAACCCTAGATGCAGATGACTTAGAAGCAATGCAGTGAATCAAAAATGTGGTATGAGATGCTATGATTGAACTTATGCATATGAAAAGATATCACAAGACATGGTGTGAATGGGTGAGGGCAAATTTGGGGTGTTTACACTTGGTTATGATGCTCCCTTCTTCTTGGGTCAAACCTCTCATTTCTGACTGGTGGGACTGCTCCCCAGTTCCTTTTATTTTTGGTCTTTTCTACTGCTTCCAAGTCGTTAGCTGATTTCCTGTCGAACACAGCGCTGCACCTTGGACAAAGCATAACTTCTGCATTCTTTCTCTGGCACCTCTGGATGAATTCGACAAGACTTTCATCTTCTTCTGGATAAACCAGCTTCTGATGCTTCTCTTGATGGTTCTTTTTGTTGGTGTCTGGTCGTATTTTCTGAGTGACGTCTACCATATGAATCCCTGCATTTTGCTCACTTGTAATCTTTAGTTTGTTCATTTTTTCAACTAGCATCATTTCCTCAGGGATATTCTCTTTTAACTGATTCATACTGCCTTTTGGGTGTAAGCCTTTATGGATGTACTTGCAGCATTGTGCAATTGGCTTTTCTCTTGGGTCTTCCATTGTTCTGCGCAGAATCCCCTGAGGGGTGTGCTGCACAACACCTTCAGCAGAATCTTCTTTAATCTTGGTGGTGCTTCTGTTTATTGGTTTGACAATGTGGACATTGTCAGCAGTCTCTGTTTCCTTGATCTTGTCATGACTAAGGCCTTCAGTGGCCTCTTTTTGGATAATGGGTGCTTTGTTATCTTCCTCCTCATTATCATTTCTGAAAAACTCTCCCCATCCTGTGGGTTTGATTTTGCTGATGTCAGTTTTAGAGCTTGGTGGTGCAGAATACTTCACCATGAAGTCAAACTTTCCACTGGGTTCTCCTAGAGTGTCCCAGACCACTCCACGCTCAGTATCTCTGTTGTAGTTCTTTTTGTCGAAACTTTGGCTAATTTTTACTGTGTTTCCTCCGTTGAAGCCTTCAGGAGCTTCATTTGCGCTCTCTCTGTCGAAGCCTTCAGTAATTTTGACTTCTTCTTCCTCAGCCTGGCCAGTGAGGTCATCAACCCCTTCCACCATGTTTACATGGGTGTCGAAACCCTCAACAGCCTCTATCATGGTGAAGTTGGTGTCGAAGCCCTCAGTAGCTTCTACCATTTCAAAACTTTCCTCAGACATGACTTCCATTTCGACCACATTCACCATTTCTGGTTCAGCATAGTTGGCCTCGACAACCTGCATGGGATTGGAGTCAATCCTCATCTGTTGCTTAGCTTTGTCTCCAAATTTCAACCTTCCGCTCTGGATTGCATTCTGGACAAGATCCCTGAAAAGGTAACATTGAGAAGTTTTATGACCCAAAAAATTATGGTATTTGCAAAAACCTCTCTTTTTCTGTTGGTCTACAGGAGGCTCCTTAGTGCCTGCTGGTTTTATCAATTGACCATCTTTAACTAGTAAATCGAAAATTTCATCACATTTGGTGATGTCGAATGTGTAGGTCCTTTTAGGAAACCTATCATTCCTTTCAATTTCGACTGGATTTTTTCCATTCGACGGAGCTAAAACTTTACAGGAATATGGAGGGCCTTGTTTTAGTTCTGCCAGATCAATTACTTGCTGGTCGAAAATGACTGATTCGTTTTCGTCATAATCTTCGTCCTGAACTATCCCTACATAGGCCACTCTTTCCTTCTTGTTTTTATTTGATCTAAATTTCTCAGTTTTTAGCCTTTTTATTTGCCTTACTCTATCTGCTAGTTGTGCCATGTCTCTTAAGTACTGGGTATCTAATTTTTTCCTTATGGAATAATCCAAACCCCCTGCAGCCATTTCGACTAATTCTTGTTCCGGCACTTGTGTAAAACGTCTAGCCTTTAACAATCTAAACCTATTCAGATAATCATCTATAGGTTCAGAGAATTTTCTTTTGACACTTGCTAATTCTTTCAAACTTATCTTAGTTTGCCCCAGGTAGAATTGTTCGTGGAACAATCTTTCTAATTGGGTCCATGTAAATATTGAAGTTGCAGGCAAAGAAGTGAACCAAGTGAAATCATTTTTTGTCAAAGAACTTGGAAAATATTTCATCCTTAAGTTCTCATTATTAGCAATCTCTCCCGCCTCTATCAAATAACGCGCTATGTGTTCTATGGTGGACTCACTAGTATCCCCTGAGAATTTGGTGAATTTGGGGACTTTCCACCTTGGTGGTAACTCTTGTTGCAAAACGTATTCAGACAAAAGGGAAGTATAACAAGGCCTTTGTAATCCTACGTTTACTCCATTTTGCGCCATTATTCTCTCAACCATGGTTGCAATGTTATTTTCGACAGGTAGATTGTTGCAACGCATTCTCTGCTGTAATATTTCATCAGCATTTTGGTCTCTTTCGACTATTATTCTCCTAGGTTCGTGTCGAACGGGGTTTTCTACATGAGGTTGTTCGACTACTACCTCTTGGCCCCTAGGATTTTCCTGAGGATTTCCCACTGGTCTTTGGTTTATAGTGAGTTCCTCTTCGATAGGCCTATTGGCAGGATTTTGATTCAATTGCATTCTTTGTTGTGTTTGAGGGACTCCAAAAAATTTAGCAATGCGTGCCATTTGCTCTGCCAATATCTGGTTTGTTTGGGTAGTATTTTGTATTAAAGGATTAAACACTTCCCCCATTTGTTGTGTCAATGCCTGTACCATATCATGGTTACTTTCATCCATCTGTTGACGAATTACTTGCGCAGAATGGTTCGTCATAGTTGGCATATGGAATCCTGGTGGAATCTGATTTAATCTGCTCCCATTTCCACCATATCCTGATCCTTGTAATGGTGAAGACATTTGAACCATAGCATCAGAAAATAATGGTGATGAATTATGTAAGTTTGCCATCATTGAAGTTGGCATTCCATATGGTTGTTCTCTCCCAGACATGGGCATGGAATAGTTAATAAATGGCCGAAAGGAACTTCCTCCAGGAGGAGGCGTTCCCATGGGCATTGAGTGTCCCATGGTGGAAGAACTAGGTGCATTTTGGGATCCTGAACTTGCTGGTATCGAATCCACTGATGGAGGCCTAATCTGTTCTAAACCAGGGCCAGAAACTGCGCCTCCTTCTGACAAAGGGATAGGATTGGAAACTGGAATGGTTTCGTTAGGATTGTTTGAAGTATTTGTCAAGTTAGCCATCTTTCTTCCTCTTGTTCTTTTTGGTCTTTCTACGTCGGTTACGGCTAGTTTACCGCTTCTAAGAATCATACAACGCAGCAAGGAACTTTTTAACTAAGAGGATTTGTATAAATTCTTATTAATTGCACTGGTCCCACTGGGCGTGCCAATTTGTTCGCTGTGATTTCTGACGAACAACCTCTGGTTAACCAATCTCTTAGAAACTGGGTTACTTGCAGGACCAACCAAACAAGTCCTAGGACACATGTGCAATTGGTTGTCGAATTACTCTTAGTGTTGTTAATTGTTTGTGGTTTGTTTTGTTAATGATGTAGAAGTATTTAGTGTGTTGAATGTAAAAGTAAAATAAAGTGAAAGTTGAACAAAGGTAAGAAAAATGGTAAACAAGATATAAACTTTGCAGGAAAGTAAATAGACTAAAAGTAAAATAACTTGATGAAACAAAACTAATAATTTAAATAACTTGAAAGAAAAATGGTGTTCAACACATACATTGTTCCAAATATCAGACTCATTTCTCTCACACTGGGTACTTAGAGTATTTACAGGATTATTGTATAAGTTTTCACACACGCATTCTAAAAAAAAACTATCCTATTTATATACAAACAAAATAACTGCCTAGAACGGGAAAATTCTAACTAAATGACAATTGTCAGCCTGCATGCAATTTTCTTTTCTGAAACTTCCACGTGTCCAACTATCAACGGTTGCAACTTTTAATTTTGAATTCTTCTCTTTTGTGACGAAATGTTACATCTCTTCGTTTGTCGAAATGTCGAAGAAGAAAACAGACTCCTCAAAACTCACAAACCCATGCTTCGGCCAAAAACTTCTCCTTTGTCGAAGTGTCTAAAACATAGCTATCTTGTCAAATATTAAACTATAAAAAGGTTTCCAAACTTTGTTTGCCATAACATTATTGGTACTCCTGTCGAAATACTTGAGTATTTAGCCTTGCCAACATCTTCTGAATATCTTCACTTCTTCTTTCCCTTATCTGATGATTATCCCTTTAGCAAAAAATGACTTTATATCTCAAATTCATGGTGTCAAAATTATGAGCCTACAACTACACAGCGGATTCATCAAAAACAACTTAAAGTGTATTCAACATCAAAACAACTTAAGAAACACCAATTCTTTAATTAAACAACTTAAAATTCAGCAAGTATAACAAATGTCATCATCAACATAAAACAAGTGCTATCACCCCGAGTGCTACGTATTAGAGCGACAACACCGACTTGAATCTACTAAGGTACTTCATCCTACTATGGATTTCCTGCACATTACCAACAGAGGGCGACATTCAAACATAAGAGGTGAGATATATAATATTATAATCAAGCATATGATAAATAATATATTGAATTAGAATACAAAACTCACCACTTCATAAACAACCAATAACTTGAAATCAACATAAGATACAACATGACAACTTAATATACAACTTGATATGCAACTTAGACAAATGTGATGCATGTGGTACCAACGGAGAAAAACTCCCAACTTATAATCATGCCAATTAATAGAGGCGTAGATACAAGGTATAAGCCTTCAACTTTCTTCTTGTCAATTCAGGCCAACTTACCGAGTAATTAGCTCTAATTTGAATCATGATATGCTATGCGACTCGAAATAATTATCAACCAACAAAAACTATAACAACATAACAATATAACGACATAAAAGTATTCAACTTTGGCCAAAGCCATGCAACTTAAAATCTTGCCATTTATAAGACACTGCAATATGAACAACAAACAACAACTCTACAACTTATAACAAAGCAACAAAAACAACCAAATCTACTACATTCCTATCCACACAAGTTCCGACTAAAACCGATTAATTAACTAGATACTATGCTCTAATATTACTACTTATTAATAGTTTATTACTTTGCATCTATTCAATCCATGACAGCAACTAACATACCGAACCTGCTACTAATATTATTCCACTGTCATCTAATTTTCTTCTACTAATTCCTCTTTATATTACTTATTAATTCTCTGTTAATCGATTATTAGGACCTTTGATACTTATAATAATATTTTCCCACTTAATTATGCTACTTGAAGTGATTCATAACAGACTAATATTGCAGACGCAGGAAATAATAACCAAAACAACAAAATTCTCCCAGACCCCGTGTGACCATCGTCATACTTGGTGATCTTCGTCACAGCTTGTGACAGTCATCGTAGGGATGTGACAGACGTCACAAATCCCAGACGGTTGTATGGCTTAAGGGACGGTCGTCCCACAACCAAACCTGATACGCTATATGTTTCTCTTCTTCCGTTTCTGTAAATCCTTCACAGACTTATTCCAATTACTCCCAGTACGATGATTCACAACAATTCAACACAGTCATAATCTTCTTAATCATCTAAACTACTTATTCATCACAAACAGTTTAATTCATCAAGACAACTTATTAAATAAAAAACAACTCAAGTATCAAAACAACTTATTATTCCACAAAAAGCAACAATTAACAACAACAAATTATGTACCTAATCCCAAAACGAATTCATCATATATTCCCGATTATAAGGTTAGAACCAACCCTTACCTTTGGATTGAAGGAGACTCAAACACTTTTCAATCAGAACCCTAACTTTTGCCTCTCATATGCATTTCACATAACTTCCTCTTTTCCAACTTCTTGTTCTTCTTACTGCTAACCTAATTTCCCTAATTCCACTTAATTTGTGATTTTTATTTTAATTAATCTTAATAACTCTATTGGGCCTAAACCATACCACCCCACAATTACTATTTCTAGTTACCAAACAATCCCAATTATCAAAATAGCACAACTCTCTACTAATAACCCACAACTTAATTAATTCAACTTAGTCCAAATAACAACAATGCAACTTAAATCAACTTAATCGACTTATTCAACTTAATTCAAACCAACTTAGAAACTCAACGCAACAAACCAAACATACGACAATATTTAATTAAATAAATAATTAAATAATCAGGGTGTTATAACTTTCCCCCGCTTAGAACATTTTCGACCTCGAAAATCTTACCTTGTTCAAATAACTCGTGATAAGATTCTCGCATCTTGCTTTCCAAATCCGCGTCATACTTTTCCGGTTGCTCCCAACTAGACTACTTTCACCAACACTATCTCTTTGCCTCTTATACTCTTCTTTTCACGATCCGCGAATCGTACAAGCATCCTCTCAAAAATAAGATTATCTCGTACCTGCACATCATCCCTACTAATCACATGAGATGGATCTGAAATGTACTTCTGAAGTTGCGACACATGAAACACATCATGCAAATTCGACAGATTAGGTGGTAAAGCCATTCTATAAGCAACTGATAGCACAATTTTGTATCAATTTATTAGCATCGTTTCTGTTTATTTATGTTACAATTTTCCTCATTTCGAACAATATTACCCGAGTTTGTGTTTATTTTTGCAGGTATATAGTTATACTTGACTTGTGGAAGAAAAGAATGAAAATGAGACAAAAACAAGACTTTTAGCCCAAGAAATGAAGCAAATAGAAACATAAATAAAGATTTTGCATTTCTTCTGTATAACGACTGTCACAGACTTTAGACGATCGTCTCAGCTCCTAAATGTACGTCACACATCCAAGATGATCGTCCCAAGGCTTATATCAGAAACCTAAAATGCGCCTCAGTTCAGTCAAAAGACAAATAGCCGTTGTCGCGTTCTTCTTATTCAGTAGAGATTTTTCCTCAACCTTACACAGTCTCAGTCCAACCCTACTAGTCAAGGCTCAACAAATATGATTCTGACTTATTCTCAACAAACTCAATTTACAGAAGCTACAAATAGCAGCTACCACAAGTTCCAAAGAGAGCTTCATTTAACATATTGAATTACTGCCAAATTTCCGTTCGAAGCCGTATTTTTTATGTTCAGAGCTTTCTAGTATTTCCTTTTTATTATTTACCTTATTTCCATTCCCGAACCAAAGTGATAGACTCCTTCCTTGGGAAGCTATCACCATTTATTTTCTTTCTAGCCACTGCATTTAGTTTTTAGTTTAAGTTTTTACAAGATTGATTGATCAAGAGTACTTCAACCAGGTTTCCTAATTTAATGCTTTACCATTTAATTATTATGTCATTTATTTTTATGCACTTCTTCTTCTACCTTTCTTCGAATTTACTTAATATGTCTGGCTAAATCATTTAATCGGTATGTGATTGTATAACCGGAACGAATTCAATACACCTGGGTTAAAACCTTAACTCAAGTTCCTTTTTGGTTTCAGTTTCTTATTTATAAAACAACTTTTGTTACGAGAGTAAGAACTTATAAAAGGTTAGAATTAAGACCACGAGAGTGTGAAATTGTAATTGGATAGCTGAAATCGAGCATTGCTTTTAAATACAACAGAAGCGCTTTAAAACCAATTAGAGCCTTTAGGTTTCCAAAAAGTATTTCTAACTTGAATTGACACAGCGAGATCGCTCAATTGAACTTAGGATTATAGTAATATGCAAGACCACGAGAGTGTGAGTCAACGAATTTTAAACCAGCAGTTTCTACGGAAAGATAACTTGACAAATCTTAATAAGCCGATCCTTTATTGAATTCGTGAAGACGTGCCAATTACATACCTATATCCTTATTATAATTTAATTTAATCCATAATTCTTACCCTCTCGCACCTTAAAACTAAAATACAACTCGCCTTAGCTAAACATAATAACACCCGATAGCGCTAGGTTGATTATCGAGTCTCTGTGGGATCAATATCTTTTATTACTACACGATTAGGCTGTATACTTGCAGTTAGTTTCTTTAGACTCAGAAAGTCACGATCAAGTTTTTGGCGCCATTGTCGGGGACTTAGATTTAGTCAATAGTGCAATTCGTTGTTGTGCTGTCTAGACTAAGGCAACAATAATTACCCTTTGTCAATTGTATGCCCAGTACTCGCTCCCGAGACGAAGACTTAGAACCCCAAATCGACGAAGTTGAGCGTTTATTAAGCTCGAGACGCCGAACCGAAACCAACAAAACCCTTTTACCTAAACAAATATTACCAAAACCAGTTGAAGAACCAATCATGGCCGAAGAAAACGGAGCACCACCCCGACATTTGCTAAAGTCCTATGCGATTCCAACTCAACAAGAACCGCACAATAGTATTACCGCACCAGCCATTACCCGAAACGATTTTGAACTGAAACCTTCACTGCTGCAAGCTGTACAACATAACCAGTTTTCTGGAAATCCTATAGACGACCCTAATGAACATCTGACGAAGTTTGTGTAATACGCAGATACCGTGAAAGCAAATGGTGTAACTCAAGACGCAATAAGATTGAGACTTTTTTCGTTCTCTTTAAGAGATAGAGCTTGGGCATGGTTACAATATCTACCAGCCAACTCAGTTACAACATGGGCAGAATTGAAGAATGTCTTTCTATCACGATATTTCCCGCCCAGCAAAACAATAGACGTTGCCGCGGGCGGCGCTCTTATGGATAAACTATACGATGAAGCTTATAACCTCATTGAGAACATGGCTCATAACCATTGCCAATGGGGAGGTGAAAGAACACCTATAGAGAAGAACCAAACTAAGGGAGGAATGTATAAAGTGAACAATTTAGATCACGTAAATGCTAAGATGGATGCCATAGCCCAGAAGATCGATAACTTTACCATAATACCACCAACCACCATGGCTGTCGTAACTCCAAATTGAGAAATTTGTGGAATCCCAGGACACACACCATCAGAATGTCAACTTCTTGCCAGATTAACCACATATCAGGTGAACTATGCTCAAGGAAATCCGTATTCTAATACCTATAACCCAGGATGGAAGAATCATCCAAATTTCTCTTACAAGAACAATAATGCCTTGTACGCGTCTAACCAAGCACCAATTGTACCACCAGGATACCAAAAAGCTGTTACACCCAATCCAAACACTCCTAGGAAATCCAACCTTGAACTGATGATGGAAAACTTCATAGTCACACAGACTCAAACAAATAAAGAATTCCTGAACTAGAACATCCATACTAGTGAGCAGATCAAATAATTGGTGACCAAAGTAGACTCTTTAGCTACTTATAACAAGATGCTAGAAACTCAAATTTCTCAAATATCCCAATAACAAGCATCCACTGCTACCCCAGCTGGAACGTTTCCTGGACAGCCACAACCAAACCCCAAAGGTCATGCAAATACAGTTATACTAAGAAGCGGAAAAGAGTTGGACGGACCTACCGATCCTAGAACTGAAACCCAGCCATGTACCAAAAGCCTGAAAAATAAACTAAGAAGAATGATAAACATCAAGAATAGGAAGCCAATGAACAAGAGGCGGAGAAAAGGAAAAGCCTTATGTACCTTTGTCACCGTATAAACCACCAATTTCGTACCCCCAACGGTTAACAAATTCTAAAACTATGGGACAATTCAAGAAATTTGTAGAGCTTCTGAAACAGTTAAACATTAAGATACCTTTTACAAAAGCTATTACTCAGATGCCATCATATGCTAAATTTCTAAAAGAGATCTTATCCAACAAAAAGAAAATTGAGGAGAATGAAACAGTTACGCTTACTGCTGAGTGTAACGTTATTATCCAGAATAACATGCCTCCTAAACTAAAGGATCCAGGAAGTTTCTCTATTCCCTGTGTAATAGGAAAGTTTGTCATAGACAAAGCTCTATGCGATTTAGGAGCTAGTATAAGTGTTATGCCGTTATCAATTTGCAAAAAGCTCGATATGGGACAACTAAGACTGACCAAGATGTTAATTCAACTAGCCGATCGCTCAATAAAATTCCCGGTTGGTATTCTAGAAAAAGTTATTGTACAAATAGGTCAGTTCTACATCCCAACTTATTTCATAATCATGGACATCAAGGAAGATGCTACAATTCTTATCATACTGGGAAGACCATTCTTAGCCACAACTGGAGCCATCATAGATGTGAAGAAAGATAGGCTGACATTCGAAGTAGGAGAAGAGAAATTCAAATTCATTTTAACCCAATTCCTATAAGCTCTAGCCATAGATGATACCTATTACCTCATAGACATCATTGACGAGTTCCGAAGGGAAATGGAAAAATAAGAGACTACCTATTCTGATATAACGAAAATCCCATCCCCTCCGATCCTTGAAGATGATAATTAGCAAAAACCTTATAAGGATGACCATCTAAATGAATGCCTAGCTCTTACACCAGACCTTATGCCATGCCCAAAAGAACCCGCTCTAGAACTCAAGGTATTACCTAACAAGCTTAGATATGAATTCCTAGATTCAGAACTCAAAATACCTATTATAGTAAATGCATACTTAGGAAAACTTGAAACTGAAAAAGTATTAGACGTTTTAAGAAAATATCCAACTGCGTTAGGCTACAACATATCTGATATGAAAGGAATAAGTCATTCAATATGAATGCACTGCATTATGCTAGAGGAAGACTGTAAGACCTCTAGAGAACCTCAGAGAAGGATTAATCTGATTCTAAGTATCGTTGTCAAAGATGAAGTAAATAAGTTACTAGACCCCGAAATTATATATCCAATATCCGACAATCAATGGGTTAGCCCAGTGCATGTCGTACTAAAGAAGGGGGCATTACAGTCACTAAGAACTCAAAAGGTGAATCCATAACACAAAGAGTAGTGACCAGGAACAAAATGTGTATCGATTATCAAAAACTAAACAAAGCTACCCGGAAAGACCATTTTCCTTTACCCTTCATCGATCAAATGTTGGAAAGATTAGCCAAACATTTGTATTTTTGCTACCTAGATGGTTACTCAAGATTCTTCCAAATATCTATTCATCTTGACGACCAAGAGAAGAGAAAACCACCTTCACATGCCCCTACGGAACATTTGCTTACCGTCGTATGCCATTCAGTTTGTTTAACGCACTTGCGACATTCCAACGATGTATGATGGCAATTTTTTGCTGATTTCATAGACGACATCATGGAATTGTTTATGGATGACTTCTCCGTATGCGGAAAAAGCTTCGAAGGATGTCTATCGAACTTAGAGATGGTACTCGAAAGATGCGTAAAAGTGAATCTTGTACTTAATTGGGAAAAGTGCCACTTTATGGTCAGACAAGGAATCGTTTTAGGACATATGATATCCAACAGAGGCATCGAGGTAGATAAAGCAAAAATAAAAGTAATAAAAGACCTTCAACCTCTGAAAACCGTGAAAGAAATAAGAAGTTTCGTAGGAAACGTTGGTTTTTACCGACGATTCATCAAGGACTTTTCCAAGATCACTAAGTCGTTGACTAGTTTGCTAATGAAGGACACTGAGTTTATCTTTGACGAAGACTATTTAAAAGCATTTGAAACACTCAAAACATCTCTTATCACTGCACCCATCATGGAACCACCTGATTGGATGTTACCATTCGAGATTATGTGTGATGCGAGTGATTACGATGTAGGCGCAATATTAGGACAAAGAAAGGATAAGAAAATTCACGTAATATACTATGCGAGTAGGACTTTATACCTTGCTTTGATGAACTATGCCACAACAGAGAAAGAACTTTTAGTCGTCATGTTCTCACTCGATAAATTTTGTTCCTACCTAGTAGGAGCTAAAATCATCATCTATACCGATCACGCCGCCATTAGGCACCTTCTGAGTAAAAAGGACGCGAAACCTAGATTGCTAAGATGGATCCTTCTGCTACAAGATTTTGATTTGGAAATTAAGGATAAGAAAGGAACTGACAATGTAGTAGCAGACCAATTATCACGTATGGAAGGAATTAAACCAGACCAAATACCAATTAATGATGATTTTCCCAATGAACATATTATAGCCCAATTAGAAAGTGAGATACCTTCCTTAACTCTAGATGAACAAATCCAAGAAGAGACAGTGGAAGAAATTTGTGCACAAACCACTCTGCCATGGTATGCTGACATAGTCAACTATTTAGCTGTCGGGGCACTTCCACCAGATCTCACATACCAACAAAAGAAGAAGTTCTTCCATGATTTAAAATTGTATTACTGGGATGAACCATTGATTTTCAAGCGAGGATCTGATGGTATTTTCCTTCGATGTGTCCCATAAGAAGAAATGGAAAACATAATTTCCCATTGTCACTATGATCCTTATGGTGAACACGCAAGCCCTTCGAAGACTTGCACAAAGATCCTTCAATCAGGCCTATTTTGGGCCACTCTTTGGAAAGATGTTCACCTCGCCATTTTAAATTGCGACCAATACCAATGCACTGGTAACATCTCGAGGCGCGATGAGATTCCCCAAAAAGGAATTTTAGAAGTAGAATTTTTCTATGTGTTGGGAATTGATTTTATGAGACCATTCCCATCTTATTTTGGAAATAAGTTTATACTCGTAGTTGTCGATTATGTTTCAAAGTGGATCGAAGCCATAACTTCTCCAACAAATGACACACGAGTAGTCATAAAGCTTTTTAAGAGTATTACATTCCCTAGATTCGGTGTGCCAAAACTCGTCATAAGTGACGGAGGCTCTCATTTCATATCTAAAATATTCGATAAACTCTTATTAAAATATGGAGTAAGACACCGTGTAGCTACACCATATCATCCGTAAATTAGTGGACAAGTAGAGGTTTCAAATAGAGAAATAAAACAAATTTTAGAGAAAATTGTTGCTACATCTAGGAAAGATTGGTCTACCAAGTTACTTAAAGCTTTATGGGCCTACAGAACAACCTTTAAAACACCCATCGAAACCACACCTTTCAAGTTAGTCTATGGAAAATCCTACCACTTGCTAGTAAAATTAGAGCACAAAGCCTATTGGGAAATTAAAACTCTTAACTTTAACTATATTGATGCATGTGAGAAACATATTTTAGATTTACATGAATTGGAAGAACTAAGGCTAGACGTTTATGAGAATGCCTGCATATATAAGGAAAGAACGAACAGATGGCATGATAAGCGTGTTTCTAAAAAATAATTTAGTTTGGGAGACGTTGTCCTCATATTCAACTATAGGCTTAGATTGTTTCATGGAAAATTATGATCCAGATTGTCCGGTCCTTTCGAAATAACTAAAGTTTTAGTTAGTGACACTATAGAAATTAAGGGTAGGCCTAGTGCACCATTTATAGTAAATGGTAAATGCCTTAAGCATTATAATTGCGTAGAGGATAAAGAATTCAAAACAGGTTTTAAACTGGCAGAATTGCCATCAGAAAACTTAAATTAATTTCCCTTAAGTTGTGTCGAGCCCCGACATTAAATGAAGCGCTTTGTGGGAGGAAACCCACAATTTTATTTTCGATTTTAATTTCGTTTTTTAATTTAGTTTTCATTTTGTTTTTATTTTAAAAATTCTGATTTTCAAAATGCTTTAAATTCACTGATTGCTGTGTTGGTTTGTTTTATTGTGTGATTCCAGGATTTTTAAAGTTTTTCTACCTTCTACTCCTTCTCTGATTTCATTCTATTTACTGACTCTGAAAATAACCACCAACTTGATTGTGGACTTTAGAGATGGCACCCAAAGGCATCATTATGAAGCATTAACTCAAAGACCTATGACCCTGACTAAATTTTCCCATGGACCTACTGTCGCTCCCCCGAAAAGACACCGGGTCAAATAGGGTGCAGATGCGAACGGTCGGTGAAAGGAGAAAATGAAATGAACTGAATAGAGTCGCCATCTAGGCATTTTTATCCCGAAGGAAAGGTAATGCTACATAAACCTAAAAAAGAATGGATAAGACGGTTGCGAACCAGAGAAACTAAGAAAGGGGGTTGGTTACAATCTGGGAAGGTATTAGCACCCAGATTGTCCGTCGTACTCGACGGGATGCACGCTTAAAAGATTGTGTTTAAAGGGGTAGTGTATGTAATGTCTGTGTGCAAAAGCTGGAAAAGGAATGTACAAGTTTCAGTGCAAAAGGTGAATGCTCAGGAACTGAGGCTTTCAACAGAATGCTGGAAGATGGGGGATAACAAAGAGACTTTTGTTTGATAACAGTTAAGTTATGCCTACGTATCCTCTCGTGCAATGAGGAAGTCAGAACACCATAGTTCGACTCAAAGAGACTGAAAGATAAATTGACTGTGAAATGCTTACTTGCCTATGCTCAAGTGTATGACTCGTCTGGCTCGAGTGCTAACTGTCTTGCATTAGGTGGAAGAAACAAGTTCTCGTTTATGAATGAGGATGATGAGAAAAGAATCCCGAAGGAGACGATTATTGTTTGTTTTTGTGTTTTCAGTTTTATTATTGTTTTTGGTGTTTTTTGTATAAGTTAATGAGCTTAAGCCTGAATCAAGGGCTTGTAAACTCATTATATCCTCCCTGATTAGGGATAATGAGAATACTTAAGTATGAGATAAGCATCTCAACTTAATTACCATGATGATGTAGGATTAAGATCATTAACCTACTTGTGATTAATTAGATGTTTTTGGGTTTTTGTTTAGTGTTAAGTAATGAGTTTAATCTCTAATCACAAATTAGTGGACTCATTACACCATCCTAATAGAAGGATAATAGATGAGAACAATTAAGCTGAGGAAGATACCTCAACTTAATCCATGGTTAGGGATTAAATTCATTAGATAACAGGTCTTTATTAAATGGATTTTAATTAAGGGTAAGATTAAGAAATGAGTTTTATGGTTTGTAAGACAACTTGAGGGGGACTTGTCCATTAAACACTAGGGTTAGTCCTTCTTAACCATAAAGGAAGAATTAGAACCCTAATGTAAGGCCCAAGTTACAAGATGAAGTCTTAGTGATTATTAAGATGATTTGATTAAGAGGTTTAAACAAATTAAAGGTTTAACACTTAGGATTAAAGTTATACACTTCATCCTAAGAGAAAGATGCAGGCATAACCATAATTCCAAAGTCCTAAAACTTTAAGAGTTTAGTCTCTGATTATTGAGATGAGAAGAGAGACTCAAGGAGACTCAAAGGTAAAAAGATAAGGGGGACTGATCACAACCCTAATTATTATCATGCTTGGATATCCTATGGTTTATGAGGCTTGAGAAAGATCTTCAAGAAAGCCACCAATGGAAGAAGCAGATGAAAGGAGGATGAAGCAGAAGAATAAGCTACTTACTTCAATGAAGAAGATAAGTAACTTAAAGAAAGAAAATGAGAGAGAAAGAACACAAGTGAACAAGTTCACTTCAAATAAAAGTAAGAATACAAATGAAAGAGGTAAAGAGAAGTGAGAAGTGAAGGCAAATCCACTTCTCAAAGTAACTTACCACCTGAAAATGTTAGCATGAATGCATAAAGTTCAAGGCATAAAGAAATGAAATGAAATGAAATGAGATGAGATGAAATGACCAAAGTCAGAAGTGTTTATGCAATGTTAATGTCATGTGAGATGATGCAAAGGCATGCAAAACGCATATGTATGATCATACCAAGATGAGATGTCATGTAAGCATGCTTTGAAGTTTGAAAGTTCATGAAAGTTAATGAAAGGAAATGAATGCAAATCATGGAAAATGAATGAAGATTTCTAAGATGACATATGAATGCAAGAAATGTCATGGCAAGTTCATGTATTGATGCATATGCAAGATGAATGCAAATGAACATGTAAAATTAGGGTTATATGGAAGTATGAGATGCACATGAACAAAACAGAAGCATATGACATGATAAAAATTTGAAACCAAGCTCAAACAAACCCTAATCTCATACTAGGTCACACCCCAAAGGAGAAGGTCAGAAGCCTTACCACTCAAAAGTTATGAATTTCCTAATTTTCTAGGGTTTTTTGGGTGATTCTCAAAGGAAAATGCAAATCAATTCAAAAATGTAAGATAAATTCATGAGATAAATGACCTATAAACTACATGTTATGCACAAAACAACGCAAAAAGAATCATCTCCAAACTCTTCTTGGTTAGGCAGAAAAGAGTTTTTCAAGTTAGGGTTCAAAAAATGCAATTTAATGACCCTTAATTCAAAGAAAATTCTCAAGTTATGATTAAACCTAAAAAGAAATTTGTGTGAAGAGTTTGAAAATGTTTCTAAATGCAAAGGGATGATTCATGATTTTTTTGGTGATTTTTAGAAACCTAAATGTATTTTTAATTAATTAAAAGACTTTAATTAATTAAAAATAATATTTAAATATTTTAAAAATACTTTTTAAAGGCAAAAAATAAAATAAAAATCATTTTCTGATTAAGAAAAATATTTGAAACAAAAATGCAAAAGGAAATATTTTTTGAAAGGTTTTTGATATTTTTAATTAATTATGCAAAAGAAATAGGAAGAAAATAAAATAAAATGAATTAAATGAGAAAGTATGTCAATCCAAGGGCTGAGATTCAAACCTAGGGGGGGGGGTTATTGATTGCACGCGTGTTTGGAGGGCTGGGATTGATTCTGGCAATTTTTAATTAATTAAACAGAATTAGGGTTAAGTGGATCAATCCTGGCCATTCGCTCACTAATTAAAACGGGATCCAAAGGCTCACAACGCATCTGACAATTAAACCCTAATTAGAACCCTAATCACTTTCAGGTGATCGGAGCTAGCTCCGGTCATCTTCTCCGGCTATCCAAAAATCCCAACTCCTTCCCTAGGTCAAATTAACTCCCCTAAATCTCCAGAAATGATCTAACACCCTCCCCAAACAAGAATCCATCATCATACATCATTTATATTTCATCAAAAAGCAAGAATCAAATCAAACAAGTTTCACGGGCAAAATTTCAGAACAAGCATACATGGCCATTTTTCACTCATTTTCAAAACAAATCATATCATGGTGATCAGCAAAGCATAAGGAATCATTTAGAAGCTTAAAATGGGAGTTCTGGAAAAAATGTTCATGAAGCTACCTGAGGTTGAACTTTCAGTTCTTGAGCTTTCTGGACCTTTCTTTAGTGCAAACCAACCCCAATGAGCTTCCTGAGAATGCTTTGATACTTGGAGTGAGTTTATTTGGCCTCCTTTTGAAGTTTAGTTCTGAAGGATGAAAAATAGTATTTTGTGTGTGATGTGTATCATGCCATTTTGATGGTTGGGATTTGTTCCTTAGGTGATGCTGAGTTGAATGGTGAAGAAAGTTTTGAGTTTGAGTGGTTGTGCTATGAATTTCGAAGAGATGAAGGTATGAGGTGATTGTTGCACCCCAAAATTTACCCTCCCCTAGTCAAGGCATTATGTTCTAAGATGTCCCAAGAGGTTCAAAAGGTTCACAAGGTGTCCCAAGAGGTTCACAAGGTTCACAATTAGTCAGAAAGTTTGACAATTCCCTCCGACAAAGCATCCTCCTAAGCAATGCACCCTAAACTAGGGTTTTGGATTTCATCAGGCTAAATGGACTTTCAAGGCCTCAAGTGAGCTTCATAACATCCTACATGTCTTCAAGAATCCCTATGTCAAGTTTCAAGGCTTTCCCAAAAGGTTTGCTCAGTCAGATGATCAGATATGCAAAAATCAGTCAAAGTGATTAAAAAGTCAAACTGAGGTCAACTGTGGTCAAACCAAAGTCAAACTTCATTATTTTTTGCCAACATCAATTTTATGAAGTAAAATTCATCATTTGATCAAGGGTTGATCATGATTCATCAAGGAGATTTCAGATCATCAAGAATCAGGAGTTTCTAAATTAGGGTTTTCATAGGAAAAGTCAACTGAACTTTGACCAGCCATAACTTTCACATTCTTCATCAAAAATTTCCCATCCAAATATAATTTTGAAGAAAATTGAATTCTTTACAACTTTGTGTCTCACAAGCCAAGCCTAAAAATGCTTCATTTGAAAGGTATGAGCCAAAACATTACAGATCATTTCAAAAGTCAACAAAAAGTCAACATCTTCCAAAGGGCATAATTTGAAAATGGTAAAGGATATGGACATGAGACCAAAAGGGTTTGTTAGAGGACTCTATAAGATTTCCAAAAACTCCAAGAACACCTTCATAGACTTAAAATTGAGGGAGATGTGCCTTGTTAAAGTTGGGAAATTTTTGAGAAGTGTATGAAGCAAATGGGGTCTCAAATCCAAATATTTCCAAATGGGCCCATCAAATTCCAATCCAAACTTAAAGGTGACATCATGCACGACCCAATTCAACCAATTTATGATTTTTATATTTTTATTATTATTTATTTGGATTTTATTCATTAAAATTTATTTTAAATCAAAATAAAATATGAAAATACAATTATTGGATTGGATTTAGTTTCTAGAAGCTTTTAAATGGTAATTAAGTTGATTACAAACCATCCAAATTCGTGCATGACCAGATTAGCAAGGTTGGATATGATTTTTTTTGATTTTTTGAATATTTGATTTCTTCATGATCAAGCTACATCAAAAAGCCCACAAATCCATAAGATTTTTGACCTAATTCACTCTATGATATAAGGACAACAAGACCATTGCATTAGAGGACAAATTTTTGCAGGTCCAAAGCACAAGAAACAACTTCAAAAAATCTCAAGAAAAGTCACACTCGGATTTTTTGTTAAAGGCCATCTCAAGACGTTTTGAAGGTTGAAACATGTTCCTTGAACATCTTTGAGTCAATCCTGATCATCCATTGCATTTAGAACTCCATGAATCATACGAACTGAATCGATATTTTCTTGAGTTTTCAAATTTTTGATTCCATCAATTCATGAGATATAAACTGTTTTTAGCCATTGAGATTTGTTTATTAACGTGCATGGATTGTTTTTATGTGTTTGGATTGAAGTTTCAGTGCAGATTAAAGAAGATACCATAACTAGGGTTCATCCCTTTGGTTTGGGGTTTTTCGATTTAAGCCATATAAATACTTTTTAAAAACAAATCTGAAATCTATGAACCATGGATGTTTGAATGGTACCATTATTGAGAAACAATTGTGCGTGTTATGATGTTTCTTTAAAATATAGGAAAACCTACGAAACTCAATTTGCAGGAAATTTCGCAGCTAAATGCATATGAAAAATCGCAGGTAATCTGGAGAAGATGAAGTGTGGCGCGATTTGAAAATTCAAATATTTTGTTTTCTTTATGATATATTTGTTGCAGATAAAAGACACGCGCGCGGTTTGGTTCAGTTGGTTGAGTATTGACACCTTGGAGTTTCAGAGCCTGGGTTCGATCCCCAGGTTCTTGCAATTTTTCCTTTTATTTCATTTGTTTTGCAGGATTAATATATATTATTTGATAACCATTAGAATGACAAACGCGCCCCATGTGGCTTGATGGCAAGGGTTGAGAGGAAAATAGTGAAAGGCGTGGGTTCAAACCCATCCTCCAACATTTTTTTCCAATTAATTCCTTTTACACTAATTTTATTATATTATGTTTTGTTGTGAGTTACTAACACCAGCGCACCTGTAGCCCAGTGGATGGAGGCAAGACATGTGAAGTAGAGGACTTGTGTTCAAGTCCAGCCTCCAGCATTATTTTGAAAACCTGGTTCTTTTTTCTTGTTTTGTTTAATTTTCTTTATTATTTTGTTTTCCTAATTAATTAACAATTAACCCTAATTAACTTAAATTAATCTAATCCTTTTCAACTAATATTCTTTTCCAAATAAATTCATAATTTTTTATTTATTTTATGTAATTAATTTATTAGATTTTCTTTTAATAAAAATTAATTAGTTAATTAAATTAATTAGATTTAGATTAATTCTTTTTTTAAAAATAAACCTCAATTTTCTTAACAATCCTGATTTTTCTAAGAAACCCTAATCGAATCCTGTTTTTTACTAACCCTGATTTTTTCTAACCCTAATAAATGTTGCTTTTATTTATTGTTATATTATTTAATTATTTATTTATTTCTCGCTTTATTTTAGTTACTAGAAAAATGTATAGGTTTATATTAAATGTAATTTATTTTTGCTCGATTATTATGTATTTGCCCCAAAGCGATGTAATAACGTAGATTTATTTTTTTTCGTATTTTAATTATGCTATTTAATTTTTATGGTTAGTAAATAAGGAGTGAAAAACCTAATTGAAATTAATTGAACTTAGAAAATTAAATAAAAAGAATAAATATCTGAACATAAACACTCACACACGTAAGTCGATCTAAGATCGTCGTCTTCACTTCTTAGGGTTATCTCTCTGTTGCCTTATTCAAATGGTCAAGTGGGGTGTCTTAAGTAAATCCTCATAAGCAAAATATCATCTTGTCCCTCCCTCCGGTTAAAGGATCAAGTCCCTACGATGTTGCCTACAGTGTTGCCTAAATGGATCATGTCCCTTCAAATTAAAAGATGATTGTCCCTCCCAAGTGGCTAAAGACACCCTAAGTTGCCTACATACAGTGACCCTATCCATGTCCCTTATCAACATCCAAGGTAATGACTACCTACTCCTTAATAGTAGGGGATTGTACACAAAAGCCCAAAAATTTGCAGGGGATTGAAACCTTAGGAGTTAGATTGGCCTGTGTGCCATTCGTGACTTGGAAGGTTGAAGGGGATTGAAACATGAGGAGTTAGATTGGCCTGTGTGCCATTCATGACTTGGAAGGTTGAAGGGGATTGAACACAAAAGCCCAAAAATTTGCACTCGCCGGTGCGTAAAGTAACACTGCTGATTGGTTGTATATGCTTGAATGGGCTTAAAGATGCCACTCAGAGGAACTGGAGATGGGCTTATAGATGCCATCCATAATATCGAAAGGTAATAGTATCTTTATGTTGTCACTGGATATCAGTACTAGGTCTTCGTATAGGCCGTCTCTGAATCATTCCTGTAACATGGTTTGAGTTGAATGTCAGCAATAGATCTTCGTATAGATCGTCTCTATATTATCTCTGGGGGAAAAGAATATCCTTCATTAGGTGTCAGTACTTAGATCTTCGTATAGATCGGATCTGAACCATCTTTAGGAACATACTTTAATTTAAGCATCAGAATCAAATCTTCATGGTGATCTTTTCTGAATTGCTTTTGGTAATATCTTGGGCTAAGTACAAGATCTTCGTATCGATCATTCATGTACCATCCCACAGATAAACTGTTGCATAGACCATTAGAAATAAATCTTCGTAGCGATTATCTCTTCTGGAAATATCCCGGATTAGGTAATAGATCTTCGTATAGACCATTTACATACCTTTCCAAGGACAAAAAGAATATCAATATTAAATCTTCGTGGCGATTATCCCTGAACTTCTTCTGAAAGAATCTCTTGGATTAAGTGCTTGATCTTCGTATAGATCATTTACACACTATCCCAAAGATAGTTGACCATCAGAAATAAATCTTCGTAACGATTATCTCTTCTGGAAATATCCTGGATTAAGCACTAGATCTTCGTATAGATTATTTACGTACCCTTCCAAGGACAACTTGAGCATCAGGATTAAATCTTCGTGGTGATTACTCTTGAATTGCTTCTGGTAATATCCTGGACTAAACACTAGGTCTTCGTATAGACCATTTATGTGCCATCTCAAGGACAACTTGTATTGATCATCAGAAATGAATCTTCGTAGCGATTATCTCTAAATTTTTTGATAGTGTTTATCTGCCTGCAACTATCCTGAAAAGAAAAAGTTAGTTTATGCAAGATTATTTGATGTATACATGTATATCCTGATGCTCTTAAGTAAGAATGTCATATGGGTTATGGATGTGTATGCCATGATATAATGTAAATGATGTATGTATGAATCATGTAGCCTGAAGTGTCTGGGTATCTCTATATAACAATTGCTGGCTGGGGAAAATAAATCCCGGTTCGTTGCTGAGGAACATGAGGACTTCGTTCCCGTCTTGTTTAATAATATGGTACTCAGAACCTCCCGTCTTCGTTCGTCGTGCTTTTTATTGAAGAATTAGATTCCTGAATACCTTGATTGGGGATAAAAGAGATGGACATCCCCTGAGTGACTTATCCTGGAGTATCAAACCTTACTTGGTGGGGATGAGGAGGTGAAGATTCGTTGAATTCCTACCCTCGTTCGTCCTAAGTAAATACTATTACTGCATTTTATGCATTTCTGGTAAACATCAATCATATTCAAAAGCATACACACATTCAAATATAACCAATGGACGTTTTCGCTTAAGTAAACAAGGGAAAAGTAAACTTGAATTCAAAAAACGAGACTTAATTTATTTAGAAAATGGCCTATAAACATGTAAGTTTGTACAAGGAGACAGAAATCCTAGTAAGAGTAATTCGTTGTAAAAGCTTTACAAAAACAAAGAAAAGCAGCTATGTGAAAAGTAATCCTATTAAGTTCCAATTCTACTATTGCCATTATCTTCAAGTATCTCATCCTTTGCTGTCGAGATAGAAATGATTAGATTGATCTTTATCTGTTTGAACTTGATTCAGGTAGCACAACTGGTTGAGGTTACCTGAGTGATCCAATGAGACATAGTCATACGCTTTAATCCCTAACTTTTTCCTGGATTGCCTTTTCAGGTTTTCAATCCACCGGGATACCCTTTTTTGCCCAAGCCTCCCTTTCGGATTTTCGACTTGCGGGGTGTACAATCTTTTATATATATATATATATATATATATATATATATATATATATATCCCTAATTTTTGCCCGAACCCTTTTGGTTCGCCGGGATGCCCTTATTTTTGCCTAGGCCAGTCAACCTAGCGGGTCTCTTTTTATGCGTAGTATTTTTTAACTATGTCTGCGTTTACGGGCTGTGGGAAATCCTCACCATCCATAGTAGTAAGCATCATGGCACCTCCTGAAAATACCCTTTTGACTACAAATGGTCCTTCATATGTAGGAGTCCACTTGCCCATAGGATCACCCTATGGTAATACGATACGCTTGATTACCAAGTCTCCAGTCTGATATACCTTTTGCTTAACCTTCT
The DNA here is from genome assembly GCA_963966055.1 of Lathyrus aphaca. NCBI lineage: Eukaryota > Viridiplantae > Streptophyta > Magnoliopsida > Fabales > Fabaceae > Lathyrus > Lathyrus aphaca. The sequence goes on from OZ014524.1 coordinate 216,498,228, forward strand.
TATTAAACGCTTTGATCGTCCGTTTTTGGTACATCTGACCATGACAAACAGTTGCCAGCCTTTTCTCATCAATCAAATTTATCTGGTCAAGTCGAGTCTGAATCCACTCATCTTCGTCCAAGCCTGCATCCTTCATGATTCTCAAGGAAGGGATCTGAACCTCAATGGGTAGAACTGCTTCCATACCATATACAAGGGAAAATGGGGTTGCCCTGTTGAAGTACGTATTGTAGTACGATAACCATGAAGAGCAAATGGTAACATCTCATGCCAATCCTTATACGTAATAGTCATCTTATGTAGAATCTTCTTGATGTTCTTATTAGCATCTTCTACTGCACCATTCATATTTCGACGATACGAAGAAGAGTTATGATGCTTAATCTTGAACTGCGTGCAGAGGTCAATAATCATAGTGTTGTTCAGATTAGAGCCATTGTCTGCGATAATCCTTTCAGGGATGCCATACCTACATATGAGATTATTCTTAATGAATCGAGCCACAACATTCTTAGTAACAGATGCAAATGAAGCTGCCTCCACCCACTTTGTAAAGTAATCAATGGCAACAAGGATGAAACGATGCCCATTGGAAGCAGTAGGCTTGATCTCACCAATCATATCAATGCCCCACATGGCAAAAGGCCAAGGAGCAGTCAACACATTCAACGGAACTGGAGGTACATGCACCTTATCAGCATAAATCTGACACTTGTGACATGTTTTGGAATGTTGATAGCAGTCAGCTTCCATGGTAGACCAATAGTAACCTGCTCTTAATATCTTCTTTGCCATGGTATGACCACTAGAATGATTTCCAAAGATCCCATCATGCATGTCTTCCATAATCTCTGTTGCTTCCTTCTTATCCACACAACGAAGCAAAGTCGAATCATGATTGCGCTTGTACAAAATTCCATTACTCAAGAAGAACTTAGCAGAAAACCTCCTAAGAAACTTCTTATCATTGACAGATGCCCCTTCAGGGAACTCCTTAGATTCAAGATACCTTTTCACTTCATAGAACCAAGGCTTTCCCTCTACTCCTTCAGTATCAATCTCATTACAATATGCAGGCTTATCAAATCTATCAATAGTGATTTTGGGAGCTTCATCATCCCAACTAATCTCAAACATAGATGCCATGGTGGCTAATGCGTCTGCCAACTGATTCTTTTCTCTTGGAATATGTCCAAAGGTAATCTCTTCAAAATATGGGATCAAAGACAACACATGCTCTCTGTAAGGAATGAGATTTGGGTGCTTGGTATCCCAATCTCCTTTAATCTGACTAACTACCAGGGCTGAATCTCCATATACGTCCAGAAATTGAATCTTCATCTCAATGGCAGCTTTGATACCCATGATACATGTTTCATATTCAACCATGTTATTGGTACAATAGAAACAAAGTCTAGCAGTAATTGGGGTATGACAACTTTCTGGGGAAATGATCACAACACCAACACCATTACCAAGCGCATTAGAAGCTCCATCAAAAACCATAGTCCATCGGGATCCCTGTTCAGGTCCGTCATATTGTTTAGGTTCTTTAGTAACAATCATAATATCTTCATCCAGGAACTTAAAATTCATTGACTGATAATCATCCACTGCCTGATGAGCTAAATGATCAGCTACCACACTGCCCTTAATGGCCTTCTGAGTGGTGTACTGTATATCATATTCTGTTAAAATCATCTCGCTATTCGTCCGGAGAGAGTAGGTTTCTCGAATACGTACTTGATTGGATCCATCTTTGAAATCAACAAGGTAGTATGAGTCAACATATATTGTCTTAGTAGGCGAGCAGCCCATGCCAAAGTGCAGCAAGTTTTCTCGAGCAGTGAGTATCTTGTTTCACAATCGGTAAACTTTTTACTAAGGTAGTATATTGCCTGCTCTTTTCGACCAAACTCGTCATGTTGTCCCAACACACACCCCATTGAGTTGTCTAATACTGTTAAGTACATAATCAAGGGTCTTCCATCAACTGGTGGCATAAAAATTGGAGGTTCTTGGAGGTATTTCTTGATCTCATCAAAGGCTACCTTGCACTTGTCATTCCATTCCATTACCTGATCTTTCTTCAACAACTTGAACATTGGCTCACAGGTAGAAGTTAGCTGGAAAATAAATCTTCAAATGTAATTCAGTCGTCCCAAGAAACCTCTAACTTCCTTCTCATTACGGGGAGCAGGCATCTCTTGTATAACTTTTACTTTTGCAGGATCCACTTCAATACCTTTTCCACTGACAATGAAACCCAAGAGTTTACCAGACCTAACTCCAAAAGTACACTTGTTTGGATTCAATCTCAGTTTATACTTCTTCAAACTCTCAAACAACTTGCACAGATGATCAAGGTGTTGTTCCTCATTCTGGGACCTGGCTATCATATCATCCACATATACCTCTATCTCATGGTGAATCATATCATGAAACAAAGCCACCATAGCACGATGATATGTTGCCCCAACGTTCTTCAAACCAAATGGCATCACCTTATAACAAAAAGTGCCCTATTGTGTAACAAATGTAGTCTTCTCCTTATCTTCTGGTGCCATCTTAATCTTATTATAACTAGAGAAACCATCCATGAAAGAGAATACCTTATGCTGAGCAGTGTTGTCTACCAAAACATCAATATGTGGAAGTGGAAAATCATCTTTAGGACTAGCTGTTGCACCCCAAAATTTGACCTCACCTAGTCAATACATTGTGTACCAAGGTGTCCCAAGAGGTTCACAAGTCATCTCAAGAGGTTCACAAGGTTCACAAGGATCACAATTAGTCAGAAAGTTTGACAATTCCCTCAGACAAAGCCTCCTCTTAAGCAATGCACCCTAAACTAGGGTTTTGGATTTAATTAGGCCAAATGAACTTCCAAGGCTTTAAGTAAGCTTCATAGCATCCTATATGTCTTCAAGAATACCTATTTTAAGTTTCAAGGCTTTCCCAAAACGTTTGCTAAGTCAGATGATCAGATATGCAAAAATCAGTCAAAGTAGTTAAAAAGTCAAACTAAGGTCAACTGTGGTCAAACCAAAGTCAAACTTCATGATTTTTTTCCAACATCAAGTTTATGAAGTAAATTTCATCATTTGATCAAGGGTTGATCATGATTCATCAAGGAAGTTTCAGATCATCAAGAATCAGGAGTTTCTAAATTAGGGTTTTCATAGGAAAAGTCAACTGAACTTTGACCATCCATAACTCTCACATGCTTCATCAAAAATTTTCCATCCAAAGCTCAATTTGAAGGAAATTTAATTCTCTACAACTTTGTGTCTCACAAGCCAAGCCCAAAAATGTTTCATTTGGAAGGTATGAGCTAAAACATTATAGGTCATTTTAAAAGTCAACAAAAAGTCAAACTCTTGCAAAGGGCATAATTTGAAAATGTTAAAGGATATGGACATGAGACCAAAGTGGTTGGTTAGATGACTCTCTAAGCTTTCCAAAATGTCCAAGAACACCTTGATAGCCTTAAAATTGAGGGATTTGTGCCTTTGCAAAGTTGGGAAATATTTGAGAGGTATATTGAGCAAATGGAGTCTTAAAACCAATTCTTTCCACATGGGCTTACAATTTTATGATCCAATCTTTACCATGACATCATGCACGATTCAAATCTCATTTATTCAGATTTTTATATTTTATATTTTATTTATTTTGATTTTATTCATTAAAAATCAATTTAAATTAAAATAAAATATGAAAACTCAATATTTAAATTTGATTCTTGTTCTAGAAGGTCATAAACATCATTTAGAGATGATTGATCACATCCAAATTCGTGCATAATCAATTTGGCATTGTTAGATTTGATTTTTGGTGATTTTCAAATATTTGATTTCTTCATGATCAAGCTACATCATAAGCCCACAAATCCACAAGATTGTTGACCTAATTCACTCTATGATATAAGGATAACAAGACCATTGCATTGAGGACGATTTTTGGCAGCCAAGAACAAAGTAACAAAGTTCAAAATTTTCAAGAAAAGGTGGGATTCAGTTTTGACCCTAGAGGTTGTTTCCGAGCTTTCTCAAGGTTGAAACACTTTCTTTGATGATCATAGAATGCATTTGCATCATTCACATTGTCCAAAACCTTCTCATATGCCCTAACCGAATCGTTTTTGTTCAAGATTAATGTCTTTTTCGATTTCATATTTTGATGCATTATTAATTGATTCTAATGGTTGGTTTGTGTTTGTAATGATCTTAGGATATTTTCTGGACAATTAGATTGAAGGTTCATGACCTGAATCGTAAACTGCCATGGCTAGGGTTTATGCTCCTCATTTGGGGTTTTGTGAAATAATGAATATAAATGAATTCTAAAAACGTAAATGAACTGGGTTTGTTGTATAGAATGCATTGGTACTTTTAATTTGATGAATTGTTACAGGTTTGATGCTCATTGAAGAAAACTAGGATAACCTATGAAAACTGGTTCGCAGGTAAATTCGCAGGAAGAATTGTAGGTAAATTCGCAGGAAATTCAAACGAAGAAGATGAAGTTTGGCGCGGAAATCCAATTTGAAAATTTGTCTTATTTTATTATGATTAGTAGTGGTTATATGTTAGACGCGCCCCATGTGGCTCAGTTGGCTGAAGCGTTTGGTTGTTGTTGTGATGGGCATGAGTTCGAATCTGGCCGCAGGCCATTTTGTTTAATTTTTCATTTGTTTTGCAGGTTTACAATATAATGGACGCGTTGCACATAACTAACACCAGCACGTGTTGGCTCAATTGGTTTTGTATGTTGTTGTTGAGGTAAAGGACCTGGGTTCAAATCCCAGGTCCTATCTTTTTAGGCCTTTTCCATGTTTTCTTATTTTTCCCTATTTTCTTTATTTTTGATTTAAATTAATATAATTAAAATGTTTTCTAAATTAATAACCAATAATGTTTTTATAAAACTCATAATTATTTTCTTAATGTTAATTATTTGTATTAATTTTATAATATATTTGTATATAATTATTATATATAATTTTGTAAATAAATAAATAATGTATTTTAATTATAATCAAAAAACCCTAATTTTCTTAATAAAAATGTTAACCCTAATTTTTCTTCTAATCCTAAATTTTAATTTATTTTCTCTAAAACCTAATTAATATATTAATCTTTATTTTTATTAATATGTAAATAACTTAGTATTTTTCTTATTATTATTAAAGTTGTTATATTTTCTTAATTAACCTTTAAAAATTTCTAATATTTGTTTAACCTAAAAATAATTTCTCTTTTAAAATTTTAATTTTTGATTTCTTAATTTATTATTATCATTATCATTATTATTATTGTTATTATTGTGTTATTGCTAATATTTGATTATTGTTTATTTATTATTCTTATTATATTTATTATTATTATTTTTATTTGGTTATTATGTATCTGCTAAAGCCATGTAATACTTGTAGGTTTATTTTCCTTCTTTATTTTATTTTGTAAATATTGTATTGTATGGTTAGTAATCTTAGGGTGTGTATAACCTATATGTGATTAAAAATGACTTAGAAAATTAATTTAAATAAGATAAATACCTGAATATAAACACTCATACACGTAAGTCGATCTTTGATCGCCATCTTGCACTTCCTAGGTTACCCCTCTTGATTGCCTTGTAAATGGTCAAGTCCCTCGAATATAGGGGTGTCTTAAGCAAAGTCCCTTCATAAAATCATCAAGTCCCTACAGTTCAAAAGATCAAGTCCCTTCGAGGTTGCCTACGGAATAATGATCTTGTCCCTTCGAATAAATGATGATAGTCCCTACGAATTGCTAAAGACACCCTTAACTGTTGCCTTCTATGACCATACGATGACCCTACGTCCGTCCCTCAAACACATCCAAGGTAATGACTACCTATTCCTTAATAATAGGGACAGTCTTACCATTGAAAGAACATACGAGAACATGAAAGACTTAATCTAGGGTAGGTACCTCTTAATTACTTGCCTACACTTTAAAACTACTTTTCACACCTCACTATTTTCAAACATTTTCAAACAAGGCTTTGTATACATCCATACGAGGATCATTACAAAGTACTTAGAAAAATTTCTAATAACACACTACACTCTTCAAAAACAATTTAAGTGAGCTAAGTAACTAAGAGCCCATGGATAACCATGGATATAAAGGGTGTTAATACTTTCCCTTTATATAACCTACCCCCCGAACTCAAGTCTTTTAAAATAGGTCTTTCCTGTTCTTTTATGTCCTTTCCATTTGGATAAAATAAAAGTCGGTGGCGACTCTTGCTATCCTCAACATGACTAATAGTCAGTTCTCCCACCGTGTTACATAACTGGCGACTCTGCTGGGGATTTAATAAAAGAGGGGTACCCTAAGGAATTAGATCACTTAAATTGTTTGCCTTGTTTGCTTTATATTACTTGTTGGGCTTTATGTGTGAAAGATCCTAACCCGGATCTAGTGTACCTTAGGTAAATCGCAATAGACCAACGAAATTGTACGGCGTATACCGATATGGTTGATCTGGTGGCCATAGTTAGTGTGACTTCTTGGTTGGTGCTTATGTTCCTTAAGTAAGTTAAGGATAATATGGGGTTGTCATATGTTGTCAATACACTAACTGACTTTTAGAACCTTAGTCATCCCATCTTGGCCTTTAGAAAAGTAGTGAGATAACCGACTTTGGTGAAGACTAAAGTTGGTTGATACTCGATACTACGCTCATTGAGATCCTAAACTTGGAGGGTTTTAGTTGGCAAGTAAGTTGCCTACTAAACAACCACCCTTGTGAAGGATCAATGATATTGAGATCCCTTAGAACCTGGTTACTTTATAGGATAGGATGAACCATCTAAACTTCAGGGGAGGGTACTTACCTTTAAACCTCATGCAAGCCTTCAAACCTAGGGCTATTGTGTGACTTTTTTGTGTGTGCCACATGTTTGTGATTGAGCATAACATCATAACATCATCATGCATCATAAGCATAGCATTTTCACTAACCATTTCAAGGACCAAAGGATTTATCTTTGTTCTTTGTTGCAGGTCATGGCTTCTGCTCGTAGGAGCCATCATGCATCATCATGCATCAGAAGCCATGACCTGCAACAAAGAACAAAGATAAATATTTTGGTCCTTGAAATGGTTAGTGAAAATGTTATGCTTATGATGCATGATGATGCTATGATGTTATGCTCAATCATAAACATGTGGCACACACAAACAAGTCACACAATAGCCCTAGGTTTAAAGGCTTGCATGAGGTTTAAAGGTAAATACCCTTCCCTGAAGTTAGATGGTTCATCCTGTCCTACAAAAGTAACCAGATTCTAAGTGATCTCAATATCATTGATCCTTCACAAGGGTGGTTGTTCAGTAGGCAACTTACTTGCCAACCAAAACCTTCCAAGTTTATGATCTCAATGAGTGTAGCATCGAGTATCAACCAACTTCAGTCTTCACCAAAGCCGGTTATCTCACTACTTTCTAAAGGCCAAGATGGGATAACTAGGGTTCTAAAAGTTAGTTAGTGTATTGACAACATATGGCAGCCTCATATTATCCTCAACTTGACTTAAGGAACATAAGCACCAACCAAGAAGTCACATTAACTATGGCCACCAGATCAACCATATCGGTATACTCCGTACAGTTTCCTTGGTCTATTGCCATTTACCTAAGGTACACTAGATCTGGGTTAGGATCTTTCACACATAAGAGCACCCAGAAGATAAGTATAAAGCAAACAAAGCAAACAATTTTAAAGTGATCTAATTCCTAAGGGTACCCCTCTTTTATTAAATCCCCAGCAGAGTCGCCAGTTCTGTAACACAGTGGGAGAACTGACTTTAGTTAAATGTTGCAGATAGCAAGAGTCGCCACCGACTTTTATTTTATCCAAAGGAAAGGGTATAAAAGAACAGGAAAGACCTTAAAAGATTTTTGGGTTCGGGGGGTAGGTTATGTAAAGGGAAGGTGTTAGCACCCTTTACATCCATGGTTGTCCATGGGCTCTTAGTTACTTAGCTCACTTTAAATTGTTTTGAGAAGTGTAGTGTGTGATTGAAAATTTTCTTAAGTACTTTATAATGATCCTTGTACGGATGTATATAAAGACTTTGTTTTGAAAATTTGTTTAAAATGTGAAGTGTAATGAAATGTTTTTGAAGGAGTGAGCAAGTACTTAAGAGGAACCTACCCTAATTTGAATCTTTACTGTTCTTGAATGTTCTTTCAATGGTAAGACTATCCCTATTATTAAGGAATAGGTAGTCATTACCTTGGATGTTGTATGGGACATGTGAAGGGTCATCTGTGTTTAGGCAACTGTAAGGTGTCTTAGCAATTCGAAGGGACTTATCATCTTTTATTCGAAAGGGACAAGATCATTTACGAAGGCAACATTCGAAGGGACTTGATCTTATAATCGTAAAGGGACGAGATGATATTTTAAGAGAAGGGACTTTGCTTTTAGACACCTTACTTGACCTTTTTATTTAGGCAACATGAGGGATATCCTTAAGAAGTGAGATGGCGATCAAAGATCGACTTACATGTGTGCGTGTATATGTTCAAATATTTATCTTCTTATTAGTGATTCTAAGTTAATTTTAAAGCAAATATGTTATCACTCCCTATTTTACTAACCAAGGCAATATATTTATAAATAAATAAACAATAAAATACTACAACTATTACAACGCTTTTACAGTTACATAATAGTAAAAACAATTTAAATAATAATAATAAAATAAGCAATTGAATAAAGGGTTAGTGATAAAATAATTATAAGAAGAAAGGTTAGTAATAATATACAATATATATATATAAATCAATTAAGTATTTTTAGATTTAAATAAACAATTTTAAAGAATTTTGAGATGAAAATAAGATAATAAAGATATACTAATTTATTTACAAAATAAACTATGATTAATTTAATTGGATATTAGGAAAAATTAATTTTAAGATTTAAATAAAATAAGAATTAGGGTTAAGATTATTTAGAAAATAAAATTAGGGTTTTAATTATATATAAAAAATATTAGGGTTTATAACTTAATTTACATTATTAATTTAATTATTAAATAAATATATACATATTTTAATTCAAATACATAATAAATAAATAAAAACTAGGTTTAGAATTTAGAAAAGAATTTAGAGGTTTTTTTAGAAAATATAAAATATTTACATATTATTTTCCTATAATCATCTAAATATATGTATTAAACATGATTATAATTAATTAATCAATAAAATAATTAAACAAAACAAAAATTGAAACTTACCTGGGGCAGGGATTGAACCCACGCCCTAGGCTTTGCCAACACTGGACCAGCAGCACCTCCACCAGGCTGCGCGCGCGTGTGAATATGAACCAAGCAACAATCCTTTTATTCTTTAACCTGCAAAAATCTTGAAAATAAAACAAAACCAAAATGGCCTGGGGAGGTTTCGATCCCAAGACCATTCGTTTACCAGCCATACGTGCAACCAACTGAGCCAAGCGCTTTTAGTTGTAACATAATATAAACTAATTCAAAAAATATTAAAACAATAATTTGAATCTTTGCAGATGGCTCCAATCTTCTTCTTCTTCCTCTAGCCCTACAAAATTTCCTGCGAATTTTGTTGGGAGTTTTGCTGCGATTTTACTTTCGCGGGTAATCCTGCGAAACAAACATCATACAAACCAAGTACAATTTATCCAAATTGATTATGTCTTTTCAAACCCCATATCATGCCCAAGCCAGCCATGGTCTTAAATTTTTTTTAAATGGTCTAATGAGGGAGACCCCAAATGGGAGGTCAAAACCCTAACAATGGCAGACCTTCATTCGTGTACCTAAAATCAAATCGATTCATCCAGAAAGATTCAAAACATCATCACAAACACAAATATGAGATCAAATTCAAGGAATAATGCCAGTATAATGAAAATCGAAAAAATTCAAATATAAGAAAAATATGAATTCGGGTTGGTCAGTTCATGATGATATTGATGATAATGATTATAGAGAAACACTCAATGATGATCAGGGAACCCATAGCAACCTTCAAATCGCTTTGAAACAGTCCCAAATGCCAAAACCGAATCTTGACTTTTGTTGAATATTTTGAAACTCGTTTAGTGTTCTTGAGGCTCTGAATCCGTGGCTAGGGTTGAGTTTTAAGTTGTTTATATATAAGTGAATGAATTTAGGTTAAAAGCTTTCACAAACTTGTGGACTTTTGATCTTTGGGAGATTGAAAAAGATTTGCTCTTAAAACTTGAAATATCTTGATCTAGCCTTGCTATTTTAGTATGATCCTCATTATTTTTGTATCAATCAAGTCTAAATATGTTTTAAGACTTTCTAGAAAACAAATCAATTTAAATATTCATCATTTTATATATTATTTGAATTTAAAATGATTTTTAACATAAAAAATCATAATAAATAAAAATAAAATGAATACAATTATGAATAAATAAATTTAATTTCGTGCATGATGTCATGGAAGTGTTTGGATCACAAAAAAGCAAGCCCATTTGGTGAATTATGGTTTTAAGACCCCATTTGCTTCATAAACCTCTCAAAAATTTCCCAACTTTGCAAGGGCACAAATCCTTCAATTTTAATGCTATGAAGTTTTTATTGGACATTTTGGAAAGCTTAGAGAGTCCTATAACCAACCTCTTTGGTCTCATGTCCATATCTTTTACCATTCTCAAGTTATGCGCTTTGGAAGTTGTTGACTTTTTGTTGACTTTTAAAATGACCTATAATGTCTTAGCTCATACCTTCCAAATGAAGCATTTTTGGGCTTGGCTTGTGAGATACAAAGTTGTAGAGAATTCAATTTCCTTCAAAATGAGCTTTGGATGGAAAAAATTTGATGAAGTATGTGAAAGTTATGGCTGGTCAAAGTTCAGTTGACTTTTCCTTTGAAAACCCTAATTTAGAAACTCCTGATTCTTGATGATCTGAAATCTCCTTGATGAATCATGATAAACCCTTGATCAAATGATGAATTTTACCTCATATACTTGATGTTGGCAAAAAATCATGAAGTTTGACTTTGGTTTGACCACAGTTGACCTCAATTTGACTTTTTAACTACTTTGGCTGATTTTAACCTATCTGATCATCTGACTGAGCAAATCTTTTGGGAAAGTCTTGAAACTTGACATGGGGATTCTCGAACACATATAAGATGCTATGAATCTCACTTGAAGTCTTGGAAGTCCATTTAGCCTGATGAAAGTCAAAACCCTAGTTTATGATGTATTGCTTAGGAGGATGCATTGTCTGAGGGAATTGTCAAACTTGTCAATCAATTGTGAACCTTGTGAACCTTGTGAACCTCATGAGATGTTTTGTGAACCTTGTGAACCTCTTAGTACACAATGTCTTGTCTTGTGGAGGGAAAATTTTGGGGTGCAACAATTGGCATGAGATGTTACCATTTGCTCTTCATGGTTATCGTACTACAATACGTACTTCAACAGGGGAAACCCCATTCTCCTTAGTCTATGGTATGGAAGCAGTTCTACCCATTGAAGTTCAGATCCCTTCCTTAAGAATCATGAAGGATGCAGGTTTAGATGAAGACGAGTGGATTCAAACTCGACTTGACCAGATAAATTTGATTGATGAGAAAAGGCTAGCAGCTGTTTCTCATGGTCAGATGTACCAGAAACGGATGATCAAAGCTTTTAATAAGAAGGTTAAGCAAAAGGTATATCAGACTGGATACTTGGTAATCAAGCGTATCATATTACCACAGGGTGATCCTAGGGGCAAGTGGACTCCTACATATGAAGGATCATTTGTAGTCAAGAGGGTATTTTCAGGAGGTGCCATGATGCTTACTACTATGGATGGTGAAGATTTCCCACAACCCATAAACGCAGACATAGTTAAAAATACTACGCATAAAAAGAGACCCGCTAGGTTGAATGGCCTAGGAAAAAATAAGGGCATCCCGGCGAACCAAAAGGGTTCGGGCAAAAATTAGGGATATATATAAAAAGATTGTACACCCGGAAAGTCGAAAACCCGAAAGGGAGGCTTGGGCAAAAAAGGGTATCCCGGTGGATTGAAAACCTGAAAAGGCAATCCAGGCAAAAGTTAGGGATTAAAGCATATGACTATGTCTCGTTGGATCACTCATGTAACCTCAACCAGTTGTGCTACCTGAATCAAGTTCAAACAGATAAAGATCAATCCAATCATTTCCATATCGACAACAAAAGATGAGATACTTGAAGATAATGGCAATAGTAGAGTTGAAACTCAATAGGAATATTTTTCACATAGTTGCTTTTCTTTGTTTTTGTAAAAACTTTTATGACGAATTCCTCTTACTAGGATTTCTGTCTCCTTGTACAAATTCGCCTGTATATAGGCCACTTTCTAAATAAATAAAGTCTCATGTTTTAATCCAAATTTACTTATCCCCTGTTTACTTAAGCGAAACGTCCATTGTTTGTGTTTGAATGTATGTATGCTTTTTAATATGATTGATGTTTACCAGAAATGCATAAAATGCAGTAATAGTATTTACTAAGGACGAACGAAGGTAGGGATTCAACGAAGCTTCGCCGGTTCATCCCCATAGGGTAATCCTTACGGATATCCATACAAAATTCTTCAAGTAATATCTTATACTTCCTACCCGACGAGGTCTTCAAGCAGTTTCATATCCTCCGAAGAATTAAGTCTCCCAGATCTATGTCCATCTCTTTTATCCTCAGTCAGGATATTCAGGAAGTTAATCCTTCAATAAGAAGTACGACGAACAAAGACGGGAGGTTATGAGTACCATATTATTAAACAAGACAGGAACGAAGTCCTCATGTTCCTCAGTAACGAACCGAGATTTATTTTCCCCAGCCAGCAGTTGTTATACATAGATACCCAGACACTTCAGGCTACATCATTCATACACACATCATTTACATTATATCATGGCATACACATCCATAATCCATATGACATTCTTACTTAAGTGCATCATGTTATACATGCATACATCAAATAATCTTGCATAAACTAATCTCTCCTTTTCAGGATAGTTGCAGGCAGATAAACACTATCAACTCCTTAAAATAGTTCAGAGACGATCTATACGAAGATCTAGTGCTGATACTTAATTCAGAGATAATCGCTACGAAGATTTATTTCTGATGATTCAACAAATTGTCCTTGGAAGGGTACGTAAATGATCTATACGAAGATCTAGTGCTTAATCCAGGATATTTCCAGAGGAAATAATAGTTACGAAGATTTATTTCTGATGGTCAACTATCTTTGGGGATAGTGTGTAAATGATCTATACAAAGATCTAGCACTTAATCCAAGAGATTCTTTCAGAAGAAGTTCAGGGATAATCGCCACGAAGATTTGATCCTGATATTCTTTTTGTCCTTGGGAAGGTATGTAAATGGTCTATACGAAGATTTATTACCTAATCCAGGATATTTCCAGAAGAGATAATCGCTACGAAGATTTATTTATAATGGTCTATGCAACAGTCTATCTGTGGGATGGTACATAAATGATCGATACGAAGATTTTGTACTTAGCCCAAGATATTACCAAAAGCAATTCAGAAAAGATCGTCATGAAGATTTGATTCTAATGCTTAAATTAAAGTATGTTCCTAAAGATGGTTCATAGCCGATCTATACGAAGATCTAAGTACTGACACTTAATAAAGGATATTATTTTCCCCCAGAGATAATGCAAAGACGATCTATATAAAGATCTAGTGCTGACATTCAACTCAAAACATGTTATAGGAACGATTCAGAGACGGCCTATACGAAGACCTAGTACTGATATCCAGTGACAACATAAACATACTATCACCTCCTGATATTATGGATGGCATCTGCAAGCCCATCTTCGGTTCCTCTGAGTGGCCTCTTTAAGCCCACTCCAGCATATACAACCAATCAACAGTGTTACTTTACGCACCGGCGAGTGCAAATGTTTGGGCTTTTGTGTTCAATCCCCTTCAACCTTCCAAGTCACGAATGGCACACAGGCCAATCTAACTCCCCAGGTTTTAAAAAATTGAACAGTGTCAGCTGTTGCACCCCAAAATTTGCCCTCACCTAGCCAAGACATTGTGTACCAAGGTTTACCAAGAGGTTCACAAGGTTCACAAGGCATCTCAAGAGGTTCACAAGGTTCACAAGGATCACAATTAGTCAGAAAGTTTGACAATTTCCTCAGACAAAGCCTCCTCCTAAGCAATGCACCCTGTTGCACCCCAAAATTTGCCCTCACAAAACAAAAACTTTGTGTACTAAGAGGCTCACAAGGTTCACAAGGTTCACCAGACCTCTCATGAGGTTCACAAGGTTCACAAGGTTCACCAGACCTCTCATGAGGTTCACAAGGCTCACAAGACCTCCCATGAGGCTCACAAGGTTCACAAGACATCTTATGAGGTTCACAAGGTTCAAAAGGTTCACAAGACCTTTTATGAGGTTCACAAGGTTCACAAAGTTCACAATTGGTCAAAAGATTTGACAATTCCCTCACGCAATGCATCCTCCTAAGCAATGCATCCAAAACTAGGGTTTTGACTTTAATCAGGCTAAATGGACTTCCAAGACTTCAATTGAGCTCCATAACATCTTATATGTGTTTAAGAATCCCCATGACAAGTTTCAAGACTTTTCCCAAAAGTTTGCTCAGTCAGATGATCAGATAGGTCAAAATCAGTCAAAGCAGTTAAAAAGTCAAACTGAGGTCAACTGTGGTCAAACCAAAGTCAAACTTCATGATTTTTTGCCAACATCAAGTATATGAAGTAAAATTCATCATTTGATCAAGGGTTGATCATGATTCATCAAGGAGATTTCAGATCATCAAGAATCAGGAGTTTCTAAATTAGGGTTTCCTCAGGAAAAGTCAACTAAACTTTGACCAGCCATAACTTTCACATGCTTCATCAAATTTTTTTCCATCCAAATCTCATTTTGAAGGAAATTGAATTCTCTACAACTTTGTGTCTCACAAGCCAAGCCCAAAAATGCTTCATTTGGAAGGTATGAGCTAAGACATTATAGGTCCTTTTGAAAGTCAACAAAAAGTCAACAACTTCAAAAGGGCATAACTTGAGAATGGTAAAAGATATGGACATGAAACCAATGGGGTTGGTTAGAGGACTCTTTAAGATTTCCAAAATGTCCAAGAACACCCTCATAGCATTAAAATTGAAGGATTTGTGCCCTTGCAAAGTTGGGAAATTTTTGGGTGGTTTATGAAGTAAATGGGGTCTTAAAACCATAATTCTTCAAATGGGCTGAACTTTTTGTGACCCAAGGTGTTCCATGACATCATGCACGAAATTTATTTAATATTTTTATAATTATATTTATTTTATTTTATTTATTATGATTTTTTATATTAAAAATCATTTTAAATTCAAATAAAATATAAAATATGAAGATTTAAAAGATATTTTGATTCTAGAAGGTCATGAAAGTTAATTGGATCAAATTGATATGAGAATTATGGTGATTGTCTTAAAATAGCAAGGTTACATTCAAGAATATTTGAAATTCAAAGCATGATCTTTTTCAATCTCTTGGATCCAAAAACTCCAAAGAATAATGACATGTTTTGACCTAATTTCATCAAGTGATATATATACAACATGAACATAAGCATTAGACACGATTTTGCAGCCTCAAACCATAATTTCAAACTTCACAAAATCCTTCAAAAGTCAATTTTCGGTTTCAACCCTAGAAGAGGTTTCAAGGTATTTTAAGAACATCACAAGCTTCCTTAAGCTTCCCTGAATCGAAACCAATCCTCATATGCCTTTGAAACATGCTCATATGCATAAACCGATTCTTAACTTCCATGGTTTTTGACATTTTCGATTCTGAATATTTGCTTGTGTTCGATGAATTTTGACTTGAATTTCTTGTTTGTGATAAGTTGTAGACTGATTCTGGACAGGTTTCTTGAAGCTTCATGGACTAAATTGAATTTCACCATAGTTAGGGTTTGCGGCCTCATTTAGGGTTTCATAATTTAGCCAAGATAAATGAGTTCTAAAGACATAGGACGATTGCAAATCTCATTAGGAATTCAATGGTATAACTAATTTTGTGAAATTTTGCTGTTTGGTTGGAGTTTGTTATTCGCAGGAACAAAAATCGCAGGAATATTCGTGGTAAATTTCGTAGCAAATCACGCAGGTCCAGAGGTAGGAGATGAAGATGGCTGGCGCGAAAAATAATTCAAAAAACAAACTTAAAATAATATGTATTGTTTCTGATTATATTTCAAAGAGAGCGCGTGGCTCAGTTGGTTTTGATACTTGTATGTGGTGGTTTTGATACTTGTTTTCAAAGAGAGCGCGTAGCCCAGTTGGTTGATGTCTGATGGTGAAGGCTGGGAGACCTGGGTTCGACCCCAGGCTCCAGCAGGTAAGTTTTTACTATTTTATTTTAATTGTTTTCTATTTCTTTTATTTCTTTAATTTTAATTAAAATAGTTTATAATAAAAAATAATATAATAGGATTATATATGTTTGAAAATTAATTTGTATGCCTATATTATTAAATGTATATATATAATTTGCAAATAATTGAATTTGTTTTGTAAATTAATGAATAAAACCTTATTTTTATTTTCTAAAATCATAAACCCTAAATTATTTATGTTAACCTTAATATTTTCATATAAAACCTAATATTTTCTAAATCCTAATATTTTTTATAAACTTTAATTATATTATAAATCTTAATTTTATTTGTAAATTTTAATTATGTACATTATTTTATAATTTGTTTATAATTATCATTGAATATAGTTTTCACATGTAAATAATTTAATTAAATAGTAAATCCTAGTTTATTTTTCTAAATAATTAAGCAACCCTAATTTTATCTTGTGAATGTAATTTATTTTATTCTTTGTATGTTTATTTAATCATAATTAAATATTTTTTAATATGTATATAAAATTAAAATAATTAGACTATTAGACATATTTTGTTAATATATAATATTTATCATTTATTTCTATTATTAATTAAAAAAACTTTAAAAAATAATTATTCATTTAAAATTGAACTTTAATTTATTATTTATGCTAATTCTTTCATCTTATTCTTATTTATTTTATTACAACTAACCCCCTTTATTTATTTATTTATATATTATATGATTGTTTATTTTATTATTATTATTATTGTTACTAACCCACTTAATTATTCATTTATTTGCTTATTTAATTTATTTTAATTATTATTATTATGTAATTGTATCTAATATGTAATAGTTGTAGTAATTTTTAATATTTAATTTTAAATGCTATGGTTAGTAAAATAGGGAGTGTAAAACATGTTTGTATGTAAAAATTGAAATTAGATCATTTAATCTTAAAGATAAATACTTGAACTTGTACACTCACACACGTAAGTCGATCTTGGATCGCCATCTCACTTCTTAAGGGTCACCTCTCAAGTTGCCTAAACAAAAGGTCAAGTAAGGTGCAAAGCAAAGTCCCTCATCTCATATCATCTAGTCCCTTAACAAATAAAAAAGATCAAGTCCCTTCGTGGTTGCCTTCGTAATGATCTTGTCCCTTTCGAATAAAGATGATAAGTCCCTTCGAATTGCTTATACACTTTACAATTGCCTAAATAACAGTTGTCCTTTCACTTGTCCCTCACACATCCAAGGTAATGACTACCTATTCCTTAATAATAGGGATAGTCTTACCATTTAAAGGATATTTAAGAACATAAAAGACTTAACTTAGGGTAGGTTCCTCTTATGTACTTGCTCACTTTTTCAAAAACATTTCAAACACTTCACATTTCAAACAATTTTCAAAACCAAGGCTTTATATATATCCGTACATGGATCATTATAAAGTACTTAAGAAAATTTCTATTCACACACTACACTTTTCAAAAACATTTTAAAGTGAGCTAAGTAACTAAGAGCCCATGGATAACCATTGATGTAAAGGGTGCTAACATCTTCCCTTTACATAACCTACCCCCCGAACCCAAAAATCTTTTAAAGGTCTTTCCTGTTCTTTTATGCCTTTCCTTTGGATAAAATAAAAGTCGGTGGCGACTCTTGCTATCCGCAACATTTAACTAAAGTCAGTTCTCCCACCGTGTTACACACCCTAAACTAAGGTTTTGGATTTCATCAGGCCAAATGGACTTCCAAGGCTTCAAGTGAGCTTCATAGAATCCTATATGTCTTCAAGAATCCCTATGTTAAGTTTCAAGGCTTTCCCAAAAAGTTTGCTCAGTCAGATGATCAGATATGCAAAAATCAATCAAAGTAGTTAAAAAGTCAAACTAAGGTCAACTGTGGTCAAACCAAAGTCAAACTTCATGATTTTTTGCCAACATCAATTATATGAAGTAAAATTCATCATTTTATCAAGGGTTGATCATGATTCATCAAGGAAGTTTCAGATCATCAAGAATCAGGAGTTTCTAAATTAGGGTTTTCATAGAAAAAGTCGATTGAACTTTGACCAGCCATAACTCTCACAAGCTTCATCAAAAAATTTCCATCCAAATCTCATTTTGAAGGAAATTGAATTCTCTACAACTTTGTGTCTCATAATCCATGCCCAAAAATGCTTCATTTGGAAGGTATGAGCTAAAACATTATAGGTCATTTTAAAAGTCGACAAAAAGTCAAACTCTTGCAAAGGGCATAATTTGAAAATGGTAAAGGATATGGACATGAGATCAAAGAGGTTGGTTAGAGGACTCTCTAAGATTTCCAAAATATCCAAGAACACCTTCATAGCCTTAAAATTTAGGGATTTGTGCCTTTGCAAAGTTGGGAAAATATTTAGAGGTATATTGAGCAAATGGGGTCTTAAAACCAATTCTTTCCACATGGGCTTACAATTTTATGATCCAATCTTTACCATGACATCATGCACGATTCAAATCTCATTCATTCATATTTTTATAGTTTATTCTTTATTTATTTTGATTTTATTCATTAAAAATCAATTTAAATTAAAATAAAATATGAAAACTCAATATTTAAATTTGATTCTTGTTCTAGAAGGTCATAAACACCATTTAGAGATGATTGATCACATCCAAATTCGTGCATAATCAATTTGGCATTGTTAGATTTGATTTTTGGTGATTTTCAAATATTTGATTTCTTCATGATCAAGATACATCATAAAGCCCACAAATCCACAAGATTGTTGACCTAATTCACTCTATGATATAAGGATAACAAGACCATTGCATTGAGGACGATTTTTGGCAGCCAAGAACAAAGTAACAAAGTTCAAAATTTTCAAGAAAAGGTAGGATTCGGTTTTGACCCTAGAGGTTGTTTCTAAGCTTTCTCAAGATTGAAACACTTTCCTTGATGATCATAGAATGCATTTGCATCATTCACATTGTGCAAAACCTTCTCATATGCCCTAACCGAATCGTTTTTGTTCAAGATTAATGTCTTTTTCGATTTCATATTTTGATGCATTATTAATTGATTCTAATGGCTGGTTTGTGTTTGTAATGACCTTAGGATACTTTCTGGACAATTAGATTGAAGGTTCATGACCTGAATCGTAAACTGCCATGGCTAGGGTTTATGCTCCTCATTTGGGGTTTTGTGAAATAATGAATATAAATGAATTCTAAAAACGTAAATGAACTGGGTTTGTTGTATAGAATGCATTGGTACTTTCAATTTGATGAATTGTTACAGGTTTGATGCTCATTGAAGAAAACTAGGAGAACCTATGAAAACTGGTTCGCAGGTAAATTCGCAGGAAGAATCGTAGGTAAATTCGCAGGAAATTCAAACGAAGAAGATGAAGTTTGGCACGGAAATCCAGTTTGAAAATTTGTCTTATTTTATTATGATTAGTTGTGGTTATATGTTAGACGCGCCCCATGTGGCTCAGTTGGCTGAAGCGTTTGGTTGTTGTTGTGATGAGCATGAGTTCGAATCTGGCCGCATGCCATTTTGTTTAATTTTTCATTTGTTTTGCAGGTTTACAATATAATGGACGCGTTGCACACAGCTAACACCAGCGCGTGCTGGCTCAGTTGGTTTTGTATGTTGTTGCTGAGGTAAAGGACCTGGGCTCAAATCCCAGGTCCTATCTTTTTAGGCATTTTCCATGTTTTCTTATTTTTCCCTATTTTCTTTATTTTTGATTTAAATTAATATAATTAAAATGTTTTCTAAATTAATAACCAATAATGTTTTTATAAAACTCATAATTATTTTCTTAATGTTAATTATTTGTATTAATTTTATAATATATTTGTATATAATTATTATATATATATTTGTAAATAAATAAATAATGTATTTTAATTATAATAAAAAAACCCTAATTTTCTTAATTAAAATGTTAACCCTAATTTTTCTTCTAATCCTAAATTTTAACTTATTTTTTCTAAAACCTAATTAATATATTAATCTTTATTTTTATTAATATGTAAATAACTTAGTATTTTTCTTATTATTATTAAAGTTGTTATATTTTCTTAATTAACCTTTAAAAATTTCTAATATTTGTTTAACCTAAAAATAATTTCTCTTTTAAAATTTTAATTTTTGATTTCTTAATTTATTATTATTATCATTATTATTATTGTTATTATTGTGTTATTGCTAATATTTGATTATTGTTTATTTATTATTCTTATTATATTTATTATTATTATTTTTATTTGGTTATTATGTATCTGCTAAAGCCATGTAATACTTGTAGGTTTATTTTCCGTCTTTATTTTATTTTGTAAATATTGTATTGTATGGTTAGTAATCTTAGGGTGTGTATAACCTATATGTGATTAAAAATGACTTAGAAAATTAATTTAAATAAGATAAATACCTGAATATAAACACTCACACACGTAAGTCGATCTTTGATCGCCATCTTGCACTTCCTAGGTTACCCCTCTTGGTTGCCTTGTAAATGGTCAAGTCCCTTGAATATAGGGGTGTCTTAAGCAAAGTCCCTTCATAAAATCATCAAGTCCCTACAGTTTAAAAGATCAAGTCCCTTCGAGGTTGCCTACGGAATAATGATCTTGTCCCTTCGAATAAATGATGACAGTCCCTACGAATTGCTAAAGACACCCCTAACTGTTGCCTTCTATGACCATACGATGACCCTACGCCCGTCCCTCAAACACATCCAAGGTAATGACTACCTATTCCTTAATAATACGGACATTCTTACCATTGAAAGAACATACGAGAACATGAAAGACTTAATCTAGGGTAGGTACCTCTTAATTACTTGCTCACACTTTAAAACTACTTTTCACACCTCACTATTTTCAAACATTTTCAAACAAGGCTTTGTATACATCCATACGAGGATCATTACAAAGTACTTAGAAAAATTTCTAATCACACACTACACTCTTCAAAAACAATTTAAGTGAGCTAAGTAACTAAGAGCCCATGGATAACCATGGATATAAAGGGTGATAATACCTTCCCTTTCTATAACCTACCCCCCGAACTCAAGTATTTTAAAATAGGTCTTTCCTGTTCTTTTATGTCCTTTCCATTTGGATAAAATAAAAGTCGGTGGTGACTCTTGCTATCCGCAACATGACTGAAAGTCAGTTCTCCCACCGTGTTACATTAGCCTTATTCAAATCCCTGTAATTCACACACATGTGTACCTTACCATCCTTCTTAGGTACCGGTACCACGTTTGCAACCCATTGAGGATAAGAAGTCACATCTAAGAACCCTGCATCAAATTGTTTCATCACCTCTGCTTTAATCTTTTCTGACATTTCAGGACGCATGCGACGAACCTTTTGCTTCTTTGGACGACAATCTTCTTTTACCGGTAGACGGTGAACCACAATGTCAGTATCCAACCCTGGTATATCTTTGTATGACCAAGCAAATATCTCCACATAGTCACGTAACATCTGGATTAGTTTGTTCTTAACACCATCTTCTACTTCAGCCCCTATCTTGACCTCTTTCCTGTTTTCCTTAGTTCCCATATTCACAACTTCGATTGGCTCTTCATGTGGCTGTATAGCTTTTTCTTCTTGTTGCAATAACCTAGCAAGCTCTACAGGTACCTCACAATCTTCCTCCTTCCCATCTTCAGCTTGATAGATCGGATTCTCGAAATTATAATTTGCAATAGTGGAACTGTTATTAACAGGATCCAGAGTGGATGAACATGTATGCTAAGATGCCATGATGTCATGTATGCAACTGGCATGTGGTCAGCGGTCCGATGCTGGTGTGGATCAGATAATCAAGTGTTGGTGAAGAGTCATAATATCATTATCTCTATGCAGAAATTCCAGAATTCTCAACCAAGTATCATATAGGACCGAATCATATCATGGAGTAATACTGGAAAAAGCGGGTATGTTGGAAGTTTTAGGGTTCCTGCAAACCTGTAAACCCCTCCCAATCTCACGGGTATGCTACTACGGGTCAACATCACAGACTTTCAAAGCTGAGTAGCAATAATACGTTCACCATCTCCGAGAAATGGCTCATGACCAAATCAGGGAGTCGGTTTGGCATTATGTACTACTCAGGGAGGCCTAAGCTGAATTCCGGAAAAACAAGCATCCCTCATAAGTTCCCGGCTTCAAGCACTTAAGTCGAGAAACAATAGTACATTCATCCCGAAGGGTACAATACTACCGTCATACGACCAATCGCTTTAACGGGGTTCCTATGAGAGAACAAGGTCATCCTATGCGATTTCCTAGTGGGCCCTCAGGTGCGAATGGGTTTGCCACAAAATGTGGTCTGCCACTGTCACCACTGGAGAGGGTTGTTTCCACTAAGGTCCTCGATGATCGGTTCCCAGTGTTAGCAGCTCAGGGGGGAACATTCTATGGTCTTCCTAGGCAGTATATAACATATCCTAAGAGAGCTTGATCTGGGTGTGGGACTCGTGAAAACTACACGTGCTCAAAACCACTCAAGCCACACGACTGCCCACTCTAAATCCTATGTGTATACTCAAGCCGGGTATTTGGCTTATCTCACAATGATCCCATCCCGCCAAGGAAAACCAGAATATCCAGTACAGTATATGCCAGTATATGCGACAGTAAAGTAAAGTGTAGAAAGCTGTAAATAAAGTCGTAAAGGAAAGCGATAAACTGTAAATAAAACAGTAAAGCTAAACTAAAGCATAATAGAAAACGAATAAACACCCAACGAAAACAGAAATAGACAAGCGCTAGGATTGACTCTCAAAGGGGAAATCAGAATTTCTAGAATGTCCCCAGCAGAGTCACCAACTGTCACTCCCGGGATTTTCATCGTAGTACAAACGCGAAAGTGGCGCGGAAAAGTTAGAGTCGCCAGCCAGACATTTTTATCCCGAAGGAATGGGAAAGATAATGTTGCACAAACCTAAGGAAGAAGGAAAAGGACGAGGCCTTGCGAACCAAAGATCTGGGTCCGGAAGTCGGTTACGAATTGAGAAGGTATTAGCACCCCAATCCGTCCGCCGTACCCGACAGGATCCACGCTTATTAATTTGTTTACAAAGGGTGAGAAATAATATGTTGTTCAAATGAAATAATGGCTATCTGAAATGGAATGGAAATGAGAAAAGAAATGGAATTGAAGAAATGGGAATAAAGGGGGAAAATATAGGGAAAAAGAATGATTGTGCTCGAATGGGCCCTACCCCACTGCCTACATACCTCATCGGGATAAATGAGGATCAGAGACGCCGTAGTTCGTCTAACTAAGGCTGAAACTTGTTTGTGATTTTTAGGATGACGTTGCCATAGCTCTAGCTCAGGTGTTACCGGCTCTGACTCGAGGGTGTTTACCGTGTCGTTGTTTGAACTGTCGAGGCAAGTCACATTCGTCCGTAAAGAGTATGAGATGAGATGAGAAGACGTGTTGTCTTAGTTTGTTGTCTTTTTAGAAGAAGTGTTTTGAATTTGTTTTTATTGTATGTACAACACTAAAGACTATGACACAGGAGCGAATACTTTCCAAGATCGCCCCCAATGGAACGTTTGTAAAGCATCCTAGAAGAGTGAAGGAAACCTCCACTAATCATTTCCCGTATAGCTTAAGGCTCGTGGCGCATTGTACACATTTTCCTTTATTAAGTGTTTTTTATTTTCTTTTAAGATGAGAAGTGAGACTCAAATTATCAAAGAAAAAATTCTAAGGGAAACTAGACTCACCCTACGTTAGTTGAGTTTGAAGATAACCTATGGTTAGTGAGGTTTGAAAGATTAAATCTAGCTAAGAGATATTAAACTAGAAATACAAGTACAAAAAGTTAATAGTGAACAATATGGTCCTCCTAAGTCATGGTGGGTAAAAACATGAATGAAACATAAATGGGATGAAACGATGGATCGGGTGGGTCGATTGCGTGGTGCTAAGACGCACGACTTATGGTGTGCAACATACAAGGCTTGCTTTTGGTTGTAATGGAGTGGAACGATGGTAATCGAGGAATCCTAAAGTCACATGAAACTTTATTTATTTATTTGAAAATTCTACTCGACGTTGGATCGAGTATCTTATTTTTCTTTTTTGAGATTTTGGTTTTCTAGCGATTCGTTTTATCTTTTCTATCCTAGTTATAGAAACTATACAAGTGTACAATTTCTAAGCTATTACATCACAAAGTACACAAAATATAATCGAGGCATAAAAATATCCAAGTCCATAAGCAAATCCTCGAAAAATACCTTGCACAAAAAGGAAATGTTAGTAAGTGAAATGAACATGAATATGCATAATATGATGGAAATGAATTAAAATGACAAAAATATCAAAAGTCATAAAAAAAATGTGAAATTAATTCCCAAGGTTCTCTAATCTGATTATAACATTGTGTTAAAAAATATCTTGAAAATTCAAAGTCTAACTATGTCAAATGGTCACTTAAAGCTATCTAAGATTTAAACACAAATTTATACAAATCACACTACCAAAACAATGGATAAAATGCCCTAAAAATGCAACAAAAATATTCTAGGTACTATTGTTTGTCCTCTGATCATAGCAAAAATAATGGATCAAAAATGTTATAGGAAGTGGCAGAAATAAAATGTACAAATTTATGTGTTTATGAAGGAATTCAATATGAATCAATTAAAATGAAAAATGCAAAAATTCTGAAAGTAAAAATTGGGAAAAGTTCTAAATTGAATTAATATTCTATCCTAATTTTTGGGAATTTTTATTGAGCTTTTTAATATTTTTTGTGGATTTAAATTGAAATGGCATAAAATAGAAAATTAAGAAAACTAAGAGAATAGAAAAGGGGGTGATGAAAGGAAATATTTTTAGTTAAAAAACTGGTGGGCCTGAACTTTGGTGGTGCGAATAGCAAGATTTTAAGGCCCAAAGACGCTGAAGCCTGAAGGTGCACAATATATGTCTTCAGTCAACTCAGTTGACCAATCCTGGCCGCGTGATGCAAATGGAAGATCATGATGATGAGATGGGAAGCTATTATGATCAATCTCATGGTAAGGACGATGGGGTACACCACATGGAATAAAGTTCTGAGGTCTTACTGGACGGTGACAAGTGTCACCGCCGGATTTGACCGTCCAAAAGGGAATCCTATCACTCCAACCCTTATCTCTTCAGCATCCTAGCGGTGAATTAACTGTATTTAATTATTCTTAATGACTCTTTTATTATTCAATTGATTGTGATTGATCATTTCTTATGATCACTAATTCCAAATGATTAAGATTCAAATAAAAAGAAATAATAACAAATAATGCTCAGCCTTTCACACTTCTCTCACTCGTCACTTTTCTTCCCCAAATACAAACCCTAAAAGAAGCTTATTGCGCCTCCCTTGCCCTCTCTCAAAGATCACCTCACCGGAAAGCTACCATTGCGGCGAGCTCCACCCTCCCGCGTATACCATCACATTCATCACAACCTAAACCTAACCCTTTTCACAAACCTAACTCACACCGTTGCTAAACCCTAATCAAATCTCACTATGCCATCACACAAGAACAACAAATGGTTACGTTCGAAAGCAATCTTCAGTTCGTACCTGGAAATAGAGAGATTTCGCTGAAGACTATGAGAAATCGTGAACTCTATGGCGATGTCGCTTTGACAAAGAAGACGATGATGCACATCGTTCAAACTCGTGATGGTAAAGAGCATTGAGGTCCTGATTACAATTACTGAAGATGTTCTTGGTGATTCGAAATGAAGAAGACGAGCGGGATCTTGGTTTGTTGATGACGCCGACGGTTGATTGTAGGTGTCTGGAGATTGAAGGAGGAAGAAAAGGTTTCAAAGATTTGGCCTGCGTCTGAAATCGTCGAAACTCTCGGGAATCAAGGTATTCTAAAGATACGTTTCTTGCTCCGTTTTTTTTTCCTGATTGTTTCTTCTACTCCCTGAATGCGATATTGTTATTGCTGCTTCTGTTTTGACGATGTGGCATTATGGTCTGTAGATGATGCTTCCAGATATCAGACGAAGCTGATTGTTGATGATGATTGTAGGATCGTAGAACATAGAATCGAAGTCTTGAATGAAGAATGTTGTAGTGGCGGTTTGTTCTTGTTGATAGTTGCTGATAGTTACGGATTGCAGAACATTGATGAAGACTGAAGATTGATGAAAGTTGGAGCGAAACTGAAGAAGGACGAAGAAGATCAGTGAAGCTATGCTGATGAAGATGATGAAGGATTAATGAATTCTGCAGAGGGATGAAGATAGAGTGAATGAGAGAGATGAAGAATGAGGGATTGAAGAAAAAGGATGAAAAGGAATGATGAATTTGAGGAAGAAAATCGAAAAATTGAGAGGCTCCAACTGCAGCCAATTTCTGGTTTTATAGAAAAGGGATTGAAGGATCCTTTGGGAATTTCAGGTAAAAAAATGGTTGTGAATTCGGTTATCTTTTTTGTTAGTTTGTTAGAGTTCTAACTGAATTCGGTTATGGATTTTTCTGATCAATTCACTTTTTGAGTTCTGCATTTTTCCTTTTATAATATCTATTTTTTTTATATTCTGAATTTCTTCTCTTTCTATGTCTGTACGCCCTTTACGAAATTGTGGTGAATCATTGGGAACCCGAGTACATGTTGTGAGTCCCAGCCTGAACTTGTAGCACATATTATTATTGAACTTGAACACCAATATTTTCTTTGTTCTTGTTGAATATTTATATTTTATTTCAAAGTCTTTTGTCTCCTGCTTTGACCTTGACAGTAGCCACATGATGCATACCATTCTTTTGCATTTGAATGGATATTGATGAGAATGTTCAGTCTTGTATGATGTTCACTCATTTTCGTTTGATGCAGGGTTGTTTAAAGGCAACGTCTTGGCAAGGTTATGGATGGAAATACAAGAGACATCATTGTGGCCCGAAGAAATACAGTGGCATGAAACACGGTGGCATGGATTATTTAGCAATTTGGGAAGATGGAAAGAAGGTGATAAGTTGAAGTGGAACTAAGTTTAGAATAAATGGGAGTTGATTTTTTTCCAGATTGTAACTGAAGTTTTATCGAATTTTGCTTTTGTGTGTCAGAGATTGTGAACTCCCAACTGTATTGTTTTTTTCATCATTTTTTTCTAATTTTCCCCACTGTATTTCTAGTGTACCATGGTATAAGGATTTTTCCTCATGAACATTTGTATTGTCTTTGTTGTACGCATCAATTGAAGGAACTTTCAGTGAGAATTTTTCCTTACTGTGGGCATCCAAGGATTATTGGTCAAGGGTCAAATATATTGACCAAAAGTCAATGACAATAATATTTGTACTTTCTTTTGTGTCAAGGCTTTGTAATGAGTTATATCAGAATGGTTTACTGAATGGGCCATGAATGAACCTTTCTATCGAATTTTCTTTTGGAGATGAATGGATTTTTAATAAAAATGGAAATGTGGACTTTTAAAATTGGGATTTAGCAATGAGCTTTATTGGTTCCATGGTATGCAAGAAAGAAAAGTGTAGAGAATGGATTAAAATGGATATTGGGTCAATATATAAATTCAAAAATGAATAAAGAAGTAGTTTAGAAAAGGGAGATGAGCTTAAAAATTGGGTGTAGCACGTTATTTGCCCCTGATAACTTTGAACTCAAATGATCCACATGAACATCTTTAATCTCACTTGAATCCATAAACCCAAGTCACATTCCTCTAGAATCCTGCCCTTAATGCAACTTTCTAATCCATATCGAGTCTTCATGATAACCAACAAGTATTAGCAATTGCCTTAATCACCCATGTAAATCCCCTGATGGAAATAGTTCTTGAAATATGGAAAGATGTATAATCAAGACAACCTTGACACGGGTACCATGACCCCCAATTGATGACATTTCCCACGAGTTTGAACATGAATAAAAACCCTACTTCTCCTTGTGATGTATGTGGACTGAAGAGAGCAACCTCATGCTTTAATTTGGCTATGATAACCGACTAAATCCCCTTTGAATACGGAACTTTCAAATCACACGAAGACCATTTGATCCCATGTCTCAGGAGCCAATGCAAATGAACAAATGCAACATTATGACCTAATAGAGATGCGGATGAATGTGAGGCATAAAGCCAATTAGTGGTAATAAATAAGAGGGCAAATTTTGGGGTGTTACAGTTGCCCCTATTCAATCACTGTAGACGTGAATGGATGATAGCAGTTGCTTTCAGACATTTGAGGTATGCAGGGATTGAATACTAGAAACAACCATAAAATTTGCACTCTGTGGCAGAAGAACAGGGAAATAAACTCAACCGAACGAACTCTGCTTGGGTATAATTATGATGGAGAGAATAGTAAACAGGGGATGCCTTTTGGGTGATGTCAGACGGCTACTGACTTGCCACACTGCGGGTGGACCTTGATAGGCTGCAACGATGCCTTAGTGATGTATTATCGGATGAATAACGACTTGCCACGCTGCGGGTGGACTTTCAACAATTTGCGACCGACTTTTAAAGATACTTTGCCACCCTGGGGATGGACTTTTGCCAATCTGCGGTTGGACTTCAGATACTTTACCACACTGCGGGTGGATTGCTGGATAACTTGCCACACTGCGGGTGGATTTTGGAAATTTGCCACATTGCGGGTGGACTTTGGAAATTTGCCACACTGCGGGTGGACTTCTGCTCACTGCGGGAGACTTTTGAAACTTGCCACCCGAAGATGCACTTTGGCCAGTCTGTGGCTGGACTTTTGCTCACTGTAGGATACTTTTGCCCACTATGGGGGACTTTTGCTCGCTGTGGGAGACTTTTGAAACTTGCCACCCGAAGATGGACTTTGGCCAGTCTGTGGCTGGACTTTTGCTCACTGTGGGAGACTTTTGTCCACTGTGGGGGACTTTTGCTCGCTGTGGGAGACTTTTGAAACTTGTCACCCGAAGATAGACTTTGGCCAGTCTGTGGCTGGACTTTTGCCCACTGTGGGGGACTTTTGCTCGCTGTGGGAGACTTTTGAAACTTTCCACTCGAAGATGGACTTTGGCCAGTCTGTGACTGGACTTTTGCTCACTGTGGGAGACTTTGCCCACTGTGGGGGACTTTTGAAACTTGCCACCCGAAGATGGACTTTGGCCAGTCTGTGGCTGGACTTTTGCTCACTGTGGGAGACTTTTGCCCACTATGGGGGACTTTTGCTCGATGTGGGAGACTTTTGCCCACTGTGGGGGACTTTTAAACTTGCCATCCGAAGATGGACTTTGGCCAGTCTGTGGTTGGACTTTGAAATCTACCACCCGAAGATGGACTTTGGCCAATCTGTGGCTGGGCTTTGAAATCTGCCACCCGAAGATGGACTTTGGCCAGTCTGTGCCTGGGCTTTGAAATCTGCCACCCGAAGATGGACTTTGGCCAGTCTGTGGTTGGGCTTTGAAATCTGCCACCCGAAGATGGACTTTTGCCAGTCTGTGGCTGGGCTTTGCATATGTTGAATGGCATGGCATGTTGCCCCATGACACTGGGGATGTTATGTCTTGAGTATTGTTAATGAACTGGTGTGAGTGTAAAAGGAGTTCCTGACGCGGAAATAACAAGTCTTTGTTGACTCTGTGGGGAAACACAATGATCGCGGATTCGATCCCAAGAAACCCTGTGGGGATTACATCTCTGTTGGGGAAGAGCGTGAATAATTCATTTGTCCTGAATTACCACCTTTGCCAAAAATAAATTGGACTTTGTATTTGAGTACCGTGCCGAGGGATATCTCGACTATTGGGGATTACCCACTCTTATGGATCTGCTGGGGAAGAGAGTGATTTATCTGAAATCTGCTAGGGGAATAGGAGTTACCTTAGATCTGTTGAGGAACTGAGATCAAGGAAACCATCTGAAGGAAAAACTAGGTGGCTTTACTGAGGATAACTTTCATTCGTCTGTTGGGGATGACAAAAACCGAGACACGTCCTGCTGAGGAGGAAAGATTTCAAGTTGTCTCATGCTAGGGATCAGTTGCTTCTGTATGGATTTTACCTCAAGAGGATTTTACAAAAGACTCGGCATCTTTAAACTCTTAGGTATTGTAATGACTGCATGAATTAGCGTAACAACCTTGCTGGGGAGGTAACTATTGCCAATGCAGATGAGTTTGTATCTGTCAGAAGTGATGAACGAGATAGTTGGCTTGACAAGTGACCACGATATTCTAAACTCCGGGTAAATGCTTCCGATCGTCTGTCTTCGGGAAAGAATGAATTCTCGTACTATTGGGGTGGCCTGCCCCAGTACGAGTACTTGAATATTTTTGCACTTGACTGACTAATCTTCGCTCTTAGAGAGATTTGAATCTCGAGGTGATTGCCCCAGTTTGACTGAAATTTGAAGAGATTGCTCGACGTAATTGCCCCGGATTGGCTATCTCTTACCATGACTAGTTGGGGAAGTCTTTACTCGATGGAGCTTTTCTCGGAAAAGTGCACCTCAACGTGATTGTCTTTCAGAAGTTTTGGACTTCTCAACTTGGCAAGCTTAAGCTTCTGGATTGAATTTCCGCATGTGAACCATTTATGATGCCAAACAAATGTATGCAAGCAAAAAATGTTTATTCTTAGAATGAAAATTCTAATGCAACACACATGTCAAACTTGAAGTTTTGAAAAGGGATCGCAAACCTTCGTGAGCGAATCACTGGTTAAGATACGACATTATTTTGAATGAAAGTATATACATGCAATACCAACAAATGTCTTTTACCACAACTCATAGGAGTCAGGAACGCGGCCTCGTAGTAGTACGCTATCAAATTAGCCCTGTTTCAGTTAGGACTTTTAAAGGTTGTATCGTGGCCTGGTTCACGGTTATAGAAACAAAGGATATAGGCTCGAAGTTTATTTGTGCCCACCCACTCTTCGTGATGTTCTCCATTCCTATGTTCAGCTAGTTTTTACAAGCATTAACCTTTCATAAGGATTTCGTGTCGGTTGAGAAACCATTGCTGTTATCGGTTCAAGCACCAATCAGGTTATTGTCGAGAGTCAATCACTCCTCTATCTTTTGTGTCCGTGCCACATGACTTTGTTCTCATTTGAGGATCTTTCTTGTGTAATCCTTTTCGTCTTTCGCTTTTGCGTTATTTTGCTTATCCCTAACTATTTCCTGGAGTGATTCTTGTGAATCTTTGATTGTGAAGTCCAGCAGGATGCCCTAACTTTTGCCTAAGTCGTTTGTTTTCAAGTTTCGACTTAGCGGGCTTTTCATTTCTTTTTTTTGGACGAGTCGTGTGACACTGCTTGTCTTGATTGCTTTGCGAGGGTTGTGACTGCCTCATTCTTTGGTCGACGAAGGATAACCATTGTGGTTCTCAATCTTTGGACCTTTTGACTTGGACAACCATTGTGGTTTTGGGTCTTTGGACCTCTTGATTAGCGTAGTAGAATGCAATGGATCTTCAAATACACTCCTTTATGAAAGCCTGAATGCTTGGTCCGACTAGCTGACATCTACCCTGCCCCTGGGTTACATGTGAGGTTTTTTTTCATTTGAAAAGAAACTCCTACTTCAAGGCCTAAAGGGGTTAGCGAAGGTCTATCTTCCTTATATCTCCAGTGTTTAGGGATTTGAAACAAATCCTGTACATCGTTAACATGGCCTTACTCGAGAGCGCACAATTAGAGATTTTGTGTTTTTGTTTCGTCATTCTCCTTCATAGAATTTAAGCATGACAATTGGTATTGCGATGTTCACATGCAAAATTATAAGGGAATGCAAATAAATTACTTCAAGAAAAACATGTG
Organism: Lathyrus aphaca; assembly: GCA_963966055.1. Classification (NCBI taxonomy): domain Eukaryota; kingdom Viridiplantae; phylum Streptophyta; class Magnoliopsida; order Fabales; family Fabaceae; genus Lathyrus; species Lathyrus aphaca. The sequence goes on from OZ014524.1 coordinate 216,530,463, forward strand.
AGTTTTATTATTGCTAACATTCAAAAGCAAACAAATTTCATACATGTAGACAAATGTTTAGCAAATAAAAGAAACTACAAATGGAAATGCAGTAAAGAAACTGAATATTGCCGTAGTTGAGGAGGCTTGGCTCCGTCTGGACCTGTCAGTCTTGGATACTTTCAGTGATCAATAGCTCTTTCACGGACTTATAATCTCCAATTTGCAGTCGTATACCTAACCATATCAATCATACTTCTTCTTCTAGCTGTTTTGACTGTGACGCGAGACATCTGAAGGAAAGAGTGAAGTTGGGGAGTAAAGTTGCCCCATAAGGTTGCTCGGAAAGACCTGGCGATCTTCTGCCTACGTATCTCCATTGACTAATGACCAATGAAGAATCAGAGTGACGTAGTTCCCCTCAATAGGGATGAAAATGAACAATGAAAAAAGGCAAACACATAAATGCCATCATTGAGAGTACTTGAATACTGCTGGCTTTATTTACTTCATGAATACCCTGGCGTCCTGGGTGATTAACTCGAAGACTTCAACTTAACGTGGACTATATGGTAGAACAAACGTGACACCGGCTCCGTCGTGATTATGCATCGGATTCTGGAGTACCTCTGGATAAGGAGAAAAATTGATTGCCTTGGACTCAATTAGGTCTTGTACCTTGTTCTGAAAAGCCCAACATTTCTCAATACTGTGCCCCTGGGCACCCGAATGGAATTCACACCTGGAGTTTGAATCAAAATTTGGTGGTAGGTTATCAGCATAAGGAGCCCTCATGGTACGGAGCTCGACCAGGTTCAACTTCAGCAGTTCTGGAAGCAATACAACATATGGACACGGGATAGGATCAAGTTTGCGGTTCCTCGCTCTTGTTCTTTCCTGAAATGGTCTCTGTGCTTGTTGTTGCTGACCCTGAGATTGCGATTGAACATTTCGTTGTTGACATTGCGTTGGACGCTTAACCTGTCTATGTACTCTCTTACTCATACTCGGCCGAGGAGCGGATGAAGATTGTTGGTGTAGCCCCTTTGAAGACCTGTCCTGAGCAATGATTCTGGAAAAAGGAAAATTCCTGCATGATTTATCTTGCGGCACTTCCGGCCCGGTCAGTCCAAAAGTGATTACGCATTTATCAATTAAGTCTTGCACTTGATGTTTAAATGCCTTGCAATCATTAACATCGTGTCCGGGAGCTCCAGAATGAAAAACACAGTAGGCATAGGGATTCCAACTTTGGTGAAGTTTACCGGAAAGAGGAGTTAATTCGTGACACTCAATCAACCCCATTTTGAGCAGTTGTGGGCATAATTCAGCATAAGACATGGGTATCAGATCAATAACCCTCTCTTGCTCCTGTTGATGATGGGTTGCTAACAATGGAGGAGCTATAGATGAAACCTGTTGAAGCTTTTCTCCTAGAAACCAAGGCATAGCAGTTGAGGAGGATCCCTGATAAGGAAAGAAAGTGTTCACTTCTTTGGTAACGATTGGTGTAGGATCATTTAGTTCACATGTGGAGCTGGTTCCTATTTGATGCTCTTCCTGACTGCCAAGTGGCGATTGCTGGTGAAGAGATTCAAACTGTAGAGGAAATCCACCTACCAAACCTTGATTTAGTGGACATCCCAAAGAGATGGGAGAAACATGACCTTCTGTTTGAAAAGCAGACACACAACTATTTTCCTTTTTTGACATAGCATTCATGATTCCTGTAAGCAGCTTTATATGAGTCTTCATCAAGTTGAATTCTTCTCTCAGCAATTTCTGATCCTGGAACAACGCTCGAATGTCCACTACAAAATGACCCAGTCGGGCCTTCATCTCAATCACCTCCGCTCGTAGTTGTTCCATGTCTATACCTTGACAATCGTGATTCAAATTGGCCATTCTGGAGAGAAACCAAGTCAGGATAAGAAGTTGTCTCTGAACACCTGTAAAAAATTCAAGGATGTATGAAAATGTCATGTTCGGTTATTTCCAAGGAATCTATCTGTTTTGACCCAAGTTTTAATGCAGAAAAAATCCGACGATTTAATTCAGATATGTGATCCTTAGAAGTAACTGAACATGTATGCTAAAATGCCATGATGTCATGTATGCAACTGGCATGTGGTCAGCGGTCTGATGCTGGTGTGGATCAGATAATCAAGTGTTGGTGAAGAGTCATAATATCATTATCTCTGTGCAGAAATTCCAGAATTCTCAACCAAGTATCATATAGGACCGGATCATATCATGGAGTAATACTGGAAAAAGCGGGAATGTTGGAAGTTTTAGGGTTCCTGCAAACCTGTAAACCCCTCCCAATCTCACGGGTATGCTACTACGGGTCAACATCACGGACTCTCAAAGCCGAGTAGCAATAATACGTTCACCATCTCCAAAAAATGGCTCATGACCAAATCAGGGAGTCGGTTTGGCATTATGTACTACTCAGGGAAGCCTCAGCTGAATTCCGGAAAAACAAGCATCCCTCATAAGTTCCCGGCTTCAAGCACTGAAATCGAGAAACAATAGTACATTCATCCCGAAGGGTACAATACTATCGTCATATGACCAATCGCTTTAACGGGGTTCCTATAAGAGAACAAGGTCATTCTATGCGATTTCCTAGTGGGCCCTCTCCAGTGGTAATTGTGGTCTGCCACTATCACCACTGGAGAGGGTTGTTTCCACTAAGGTCTTCGATGATCGGTTTCCAGTGTTAGCAGCTCAGGTGGGAACATTCTATAGTCTGCCTAGGCAGTATAGAACATATCCTAAGAGAGCCTGATCTGGGTGTGGGACTCGTGAAAACTACATGTGCTCAAAACCACGCAAGCCACACGACTGCCCACTATAAATCCTATGTGTATACTCAAGCCGGGTATTTGGCTTATCTCACAATGATCCCATCCCGCCAAGGAAAACCAGAACAACCAGTACAGTATATGCCAGTATATGCGACAGTAAAGTAAAGTGCAGAAAGCTGTAAATAAAGTCGTAAAGGAAAGCGATAAACTGTAAATAAAACAGTAAAGCTAAACTAAAGCATAACAGCAAATGCATAAACACCCAACGAAAACAGAAACAGACAAGCGCTAGGATTGACTCTCAAAGGGGAAATCAGAATTTCTATAATGTCCCCAGCAGAGTCGCCAGTTGTCGCTCCCGGGATTTTCATCCTAGTACAAACGCGAAAGTGGCACGGAAAAGTTAGAGTCGCCAGCCAGACATTTTTATCCCGAAGGAATGGGAAAGGTAATGTTGCACAAACCTAAGGAAGAAGGAAAAGGACGAGGCCTTGCGAACCAAAGATCTGGGTCCGGAAGTCGGTTACAAATTGAGAAGGTATTAGCACCCCAATCCGTCCGCCGTACCCGACGGGATCCACGCTTATTAATTTGTTTTCAAAGGGTGAGAAATAATATGTTGTTCAAATGAAATAATGGCTATCTGAAATGGAATGGAAATGAGAAAAGAAATGGAATTGAAGAAATGGGAATAAAGGGGGAAAATGTAGGGAAAAAGAATGATTGTGCTCGAATGGGCCCTACCCCACTGCCTACGTACCTCATCGGGATAAATGAGGATCAGAGACGTTGTAGTTCGTCTAACTAAGGCTGAAACTTGTTTGTGATTTTTAGGATGACGTTACCATAGCTCTAGCTCAGGTGTTACCGGCTCTGACTCGAGGGTGTTTACCGTGTCGCTGTTTGAACTGTCGAGGCAAGCCACATTCGTCCGCAAAGAGTATGAGATGAGATGAGAAGACGTGTTGTCTTGGTTTGTTGTCTTTTTAGAAGAAGTGTTTTAAATTTGTGTTTATTGTATGTACAACACTAAAGACTATGACACAGGAGCGAATACTTTCCAAGATCGCCCCCAATGGAACGTTTGTAAAGCATCCTAGAAGAGTGAAGGAGACCTCCACTAATCATTTCCCGTATAGCTTATGGCTCGTGGCGCATTGTACACATTTTCCTTTATTAAGTGTTTTTTATTTTCTTTTAAATTGAGAAGTGAGACTCAAATTATCAAAGGAAAAATTCTAAGGGAAACTAGACTTACCCTACGTTAGTTGAGTTTGAAGATAATCTATGGTTAGTGAGGTTTGAAAGATTAAATCTACCTAAGAGATATTAAACTAGAAATACAAGTACAAAAAGTTAATAGCGAACAATATGGTCCTCCTAAGTCATGGTGGGTAAAAACGTGAATGAAACATAAATGGGATGAAACGATGGATCGGGTGGGTCGATTGCGTGGTGCTAAGACGCACGACTTATGGTGTGCAACATACAAGGCTTGATTTTGGTTGTAATGGAGTGGAACGATGGTAATCGAGGAATCCTAAAGTCACATGAAACTTTATTTATTTATTTGAAAATTCTACTCGACGTTGGATCGAGTATCTTATTTTGCTTTTTTGAGATTTTGGTTTTCTAGCGATTCGTTTTATCTTTTCTATCCTAGTTATAGAAACTATACAAGTGTACAAGTTCTAAGCTATTACATCACAAAGTACACAAAATATAATCGAGGCATAAAAATATCCAAGTCCATAAGCAAATCCTCGAAAAATACCTTGCACAAAAAGGAAATGTTAGTAAGTGAAATGAACATGAATATGCATAATATGATGGAAATGAATTAAAATGACAAAAATATATAGAGTCATAAAAAAATGTGAAATTAATTCCCTAGGGTCTCTAATCTGATTATAACATTGTGTTAAAAAATCTCTTAAAAATTCAAATTCTAACTATGTCAAATGGTCAATTAAAGCTATCTAAGATTTAATCACAAATTTATACAAATCACACTACCAAAACAATGGATAAAATGCCCTAAAAAATGCAACAAAAATATTCTAGGTACTATTGTTTGTCCTCTGATCATAGAAAAAGAATGGATCAAAAATGTTATAGGAAGTGGCAGAAATAAAATGTACAAATTTATGTGTTTATGAAGGAATTCAATATGAATCAATTAAAATGAAAAATAAAATTTAAAATGAAAAATGCAAAAATTCAGAAAGTAAAAATTGGGAAAAGTTCTAAATTGAATTAATATTCTATCCTAATTTTTGGGAATTTTTATTGAGCTTTTTAATATTTTTTGTGGATTTAAATTGAAATGACATAAAATAGAAAATTAAGAAAACTAAGAGAATAGAAAAAGGGGGTGATGAAAGGAAATATTTTTAGTTAAAAAACTGGTGGGCCTGAACTTTGGTGGTGCGAATAGCAAGACTTTAAGGCCCAAAGACGCAGAAGCCTGAAGGTGCACAATATATGTCTTCAGTCAACTCAGTTGACCAATCCTGGCCGCGTGATGCAAATGGAAGATCATGATGATGAGATGGGAAGCTATTATGATCAATCTCATGGTAAGGACGATGGGGTACACCATATGGAATAAAGTTCTGAGGTCCTACTGGACGGTGACAAGTGTCACCGCCGAATTTGACCGTCCAAAAGGGAATCCTATCACTCCAACCCTTATCTCTTCAGCATCCTAGCGGTGAATTAACTGTATTTAATTATTCTTAATGACTCTTTTATTATTCAATTGATTGTGATTGATCATTTCTTATGATCACTAATTCCAAATGATTAAGATTCAAATAAAAAGAAATAATAACAAATAATGCTCAGCCTTTCACACTTCTCTCACTCGTCACTTTTCTTCCCCAAATACAAACCCAAAAAGAAGCTTACGGCGCCTCCCTCGCCCTCTCTCAAAGATCACCTCACCGGAAAGCTACCATTGCGGTGAGCTCCACCCTCCCGCGTATACCATCACATTCATCACAACCTAAACCTAACCCTTTTCACAAACCTAACTCACACCGTTGCTAAACCCTAATCAAATCTCACTATGCCAGCACACAAGAACAACAAATGGTTACGTTCGAAGGCAATCTTCAGTTCGTACCTGGAAATAGAGAGATTTCATTGAAGACTATGAGAAATCGTGAACTCTATGGCGATGTCGCTTTGACAAAGAAGGCGATGATGCACATCGTTCAAACTCGTGATGGTAAAGAGCGTTGAGGTCCTGATTACAATTACTAAAGATGTTCTTGGTGATTCAAAATGAAGAAGACGAGCGGGATCTTGGTTTGTTGATGACGCCGACGGTTGATTGTAGGTGTCTGGAGATTGAAGGAGGAAGAAGAGGTTTCAAAGATTTGGCCTGCGTCGTGAAATCGTCGAAACTCTCAGGAATCGAGGTATGCCAAAGATACGTTTCTTGCTCCGTTTTTTTTCCGATCGTTTCTTCTACTCCCTGAATGCGATATTGTTATTGCTGCTTCTGTTTTGACGATGTGCCATTATGGTCTGTAGATGATTCTTCCAGATATCAGACGAAGCTGATTGTTGATGATGATTGTAGGATCGCAGAACATAGAATCGAAGTCTTGAATGAAGATTGTTGTAGTGGCGGTTTGTTCTTGCTGATAGTTGCTGATAGTTACGGATTGCAGAACATTGATGAAGACTGAAGATTGATGAAAGTTGGAGCGAAACTGAAGAAGGACGAAGAAGATCAGTGAAGCTATGCTGATGAAGATGATGAAGGATTAATGAGTTCTGCAGAGGGATGAAGATAGAGTGAATGAGAGAGATGAAGAATGAGGGATTGAAGAAAAAGGATGAAAAGGAATGATGAATTTGAGGAAGAAAATTGAAAAATTGAGAGGCTCCAACTGCAGCCAATTTATGGTTTTATAGAAAAGGGATTGAAGGATCCTTTGGGAATTTCAGGTAAAAAAATGGTTGTGAATTCGGTTATCTTTTCTGTTAGTTTGTTAGAGTTCTAACTGAATTCGGTTATGGATTTTTCTGATCAATTCACTTTTTGAGTTCTGCATTTTTCCTTTTATAATATCTGTTTTTTTTTATATCTGAATTTCTTCTCTTTCTATGTTTGTACGCCCTTTACGAAATTGTGGTGAATGATTGGGAACCCGAGTACATGTTGGGAGTCCCAGCCTGAACTTGTAGCACAGATTATTATTGAACTTGAACACCAATATTTTCTTTGTTCTTGTTGAATCTTTATATTGTATTTCAAACTCTTTTGTCTCCTGCTTTGACCTTGACAGTAGCCACATGATGCATACCATTCTTTTGCATTTGAATGGAGATTGATGAGAATGCTCAGTCTTGTATGATGTTGACTCATTTTCGTTTGATGCAGGGCTGTTTAATGGCAACGTCTTGGCAAGGTTATGGATGGAAATACAAGAGACATCATTATGGCCCAAAGAAATACAGTGGCATGAAACACGGTGGCATGGATTATTTAGAAATTTGGGAAGATGGAAAGAAGGTGATAAGTTGAAGTGGAACTAAGTTTAGAATAAATGGGAGTTGATTTTTTTCCAGATTGTAACTGAAGTTTTATCGAATTTTGCTTTTGTGTGTCAGAGATTGTGAACTCCCAACTGTATTGTTTTTTTCATAATTTTTTTCTAACTTTCCCCACTGTATTTCTAGTGTACCATGGTAAAAGGATTTTTCCTCATGAACATTTGTGTTGTCTTTGTTGTACGCATCAATTGAAGGAACTTTCAGTGAGAATTTTTCCTTACTGTGGGCATCCAAGGATTATTGGTCAAGGGTCAAATATATTGACCAAAAGTCAATGACAATAATATTTGTACTTTCTTTTGTGTCAAGGCTTTGTAATGAGTTATATCGGAATGGTTTACTGAATGGGCCATGAATGGACCTTTCTATCGAATTTTCTTTTGGACATGAATGGATTTTTAATAAAAATGGAAATGTGGACTTTTAAAATTGGGATTTAGTAATGAGCTTTATTGGTTCCATGGTATGCAAGAAAGAAAAGTGTAGAGAATGGATTAAAATGGATATTGGGTCAATATATAAATTCAAAAATGAATAAAGAAGTAGTTTAGAAAAGGGAGATGGGCTTAAAAATTGGGTGTAGCACGTTATTTGCCCCTGATAACTTTGAACTCAAATGATCCACATGAACATCTTTAATCTCACTTGAATCCATAAACCCAAGTCACATTCCTCTAGAATCCTGCCCTTAATGCAACTTTCTAATCCATATCGAGTCTTCATGATAACCAACAAGTATTAGCAATTGCCTTAATCACCCATGTAAATCCCCTGATGGAAATAGTTCTTGAAATATGGAAAGATGTATAATCAAGACAACCTTGACACGGGTACCATGACCCCCAATTGATGACATTGCCCACGAGTTTGAACATGAATAAAAACCCTACTTCTCCTTGTGATGTATGTCGACTGAAGAGAGCAACCTCATGCTTTAATTTGGCTATGATAACCGACTAAATCCCCTTTGAATACGGAACTTTCAAATCACACGAAGACCATTTGATCACATGTCTCAGGAGCCAATGCAAATGAAAAAATGCAACATTATGACCTAATAGAGATGTGGATGAATGTGAGGCATAAAGCCAATTAGTGGTAATAAATAAGAGGGAAAATTTTGGGGTGTTACAACAATCACCATTTTCAACCACAACCTTAGCATCTTTGAGGGAGGCCATTGCATGAGGTATTCTAGTAACCACAGGAGCTCTTTCAGAAGCAGGGATAGACTGAGGAACAGGAGCAGAGCAAGGAACAACTTCAAATGTTTCACACGGAGTTTCAACTAATTCACCCTCCATTTCTACATATTTGAAAGTATTCACATGGCTAACCATGTACTCTTCTTCACCATAGACAGTGACAATTTTGCTTTTCACCGGATATTTCAACTTCTGATGCAAGGTGGAAGTCACAGCACCTGCCCCATGGATCCAGGGGCGCCCAAGCAAACAAGAATACGCAGGACGAATATCCATCACATAGAAAGTAGAGTTGAAGACTTGAGAGCCTACTTTGATTGGCAGGTCTACTTATCCATGTACCATTCTTCTTGAACCATCAAAGGCCCTTACCGCCACATTACTTGGCCTTAACACAACATCTTCAGGACTGAGCTTGTCCAGAACCTCTTTAGGGAGCACATTTAATGAAGAACCTTTGTCCACTAGTACATGAGACAAAGTAGTACCCCTACATTCAATGGAGATATGCAGAGCTCTGTTATGGTTTCTCTTTGCAGGAGTCAGATCAGCATCAAAAAAGCCCATACCATTATCACTAGTCAGATGTGCAACACAATTCTCAAACTGATCCACAGAAATTTCATCTGGCACACGAGCAGCCTTTAAGAACTTGATTAAGGCTTTAGCATGGGCCTCAGAACACAGCAGCAAAGATAACATGGAGATTTTGGAGGGAGTATGCCCCAACTGGTCAACAATATCATAATCACTCTTGCGAATGATCTTCAGTACTTCTTCCATTTGTTTAGAAAGATTTTCAGCAGTTGGTGCCTCAGCTTGCACAGGTTCAATCACAGGACCTTTGCCCCGGGCATCAGTACTTGGCCCAAAATTAGAGGTATGAGCTGGAGTAACTGTACTTTTAGAGGTGTCTCGAGGGGAGAAGATTCTTCCACTTCTGTTGACCTTACTAGATCCAGCAATATTGTCAACATCAAGATTGTGGTTGGCAATAGGAGGGTCAGCCAGAGGCTCTTGCTTGATACCATGGATATACACATCAGAACCCTAATTCCAAGGTATAGCTTTATCAGAAGTATAAGGAACAGGGCCAGGAGTGGTAATGGTCATGGGAGCCACTCTAGCTTCAGCAACAGTCTTCGCTGGGCCTTCAGCATGTGTTGCAAGGCTTATGAGGAGGGGATGTATTAGGATTATGAGGAGGATCCCTTAAAGTAATTAGCTCCCCTTTCAACATGTGTTGCAAGGCTTGGGCCAGTGACATGTTGATCTTGGTGAACTGTCTTCTAGGATTTTGTTGATTGTTCTGTTGTTGATCTGGTGCTGTAGGGGCAGGATTGGAGATGTGAACTGCTCCCACAGATTGGTGACTCCTATTACGACTATGTTGACCATACACAGCATTAAACTCCTTCTTTCCACTAGGGGGCTTCTTAGTAGTGCTTGATGAAGAGGCACCTACCTGTATCTTACCACTTCTTATCCCACTTTCCACATGTTCTCCAGTCATTATCAGCTTAGTGAAACCAGATGATGAGCTTCCAATGAGGTGACTATAAAAAGGACCATTCAGCGTACTCATAAACATATCCACCAGCTCCCTGTCAGTCAGAGGAGGTTGAACTCTGCCAGCCAGGTCTCTCCATTTCTGGGTATACTCTTTGAAACTCTCCTTAGCACCCATATACATGCTTTGGAGCTGCATGCGAGTTAGTGCTAAATCAGCATTATATTGGTATTGCCTATAGAAGGCCTCAGCAAGATCATTCCAATCACGAATATTAACACTTTCAAGTTGATAATACCATTCCAATTGAGCTCCAGATAAACTATCTTGGAAGAAATGAATCCACAGTTTCTTGTCAGCAGTATGAGGTTGAATCCTCTGGACATAGGACCTCAAGTGTAGTTTAGGACATGAAACACCATCATACACCACAAAAGCAAGAACCTTGAAGCCAATAGGTATAACCACTCCAGAAACTAAACTCAAATCTTCAAAATCAAGCCCAGAAGATTTTTGTAGTTCCGTAGCGTTCATTCTGTCTACCAACATCTTATACTTCTCCTCACTAGTAGGATCATGATAATAGTTCTCCTCAGAATCAGAATCTTCCACAGTATCATGGAGACTACCTCCTTCTCTCTCAGAATTTTCAGACTCAAGATTCTCAACCTCTTCTTTTGTCTTGACAGGACCATTGAATCTTCTACCCAGGTTGATGAGGTCCACTGATTTTCTAGTCTTCTTCTTCTTAGTTAAAAGTGTCTTCAGCTCATCTTGTCCCTTGGACAAGTTCAGGATCATTTCTTGAAATTGTGCATTTTGAGCCTGGAGATCCTTAACAGTTTGTTCGAGAGCCATTTCTGCTGAAATATACAGCGAGAAGATAAGATACTTGTTCATAAGAAACCTGTGATGCAATGATATGGTATGTAGATGCATATGCAATGTTTTCAAGGACCGCATGATTTAAATTTGTTTAAACAACCAGAAATGAAACTTTTATTAGTAAGCAATAAACTTGTTTGCCTCTTGGGCTTACAATAAAATGAAATAAAAACAAAGATGGGGTTTTAAGTCTCCCATGGACGTTTCCTCTTTGTATGGAGGTATGTGTTGAGATTCCGCTCTTCGTGAAGTTGTCTTATCAGCTCCAGGATTCTTTCTTGACTAGCTTTGAAATGAGTCTCAAAAGTATCCCTTTGTTCCTTCAATTGGATCTAGGACCTCTGCAACTCTTCCATGTCAGTGGGCATGTCTGGATGAAGGATGATATAAGGAATATCTCCTTCAGCAACAGGCTCCATAGTGATTGGTAGAACAGCGGGATATGGCATCATAAGAGTCTGAGCACGTGCTCGTACCCATTTGAGATAAGGTTCCATAGGAATGGAGTACTTTGGTTCTAGAGTCTTGCTGTCAACCTTGTTCACTTTACCCCAAGCTCATATGAACCTTTGACGGTAACCTTGCAGATCGTTTTTGTAGTCGAACACAATACCCTGAATAAGCATGTCATGAGGACCACTACTCCGAGCATAACCAAACTGGCGTAGAGCTAAAGAAGGGTTGTAAGTAATGCCCCCTCTTATGCCAAGGAGTGGCACATTAGGGAACTCCCCACAACGGTCAATGATAGTAACATTCTCCATGGATCTAGAGAACCAATGAATGTCTGAATGAGAAAGTGACATGATCCTCCTGGACCACCTTAACCCTTGTTCATTCTTCATCACTGAATGAGGCTTTCTCAACACGTGTGGAAGACTTGATTCTACTTTGGATCAAGGGACAAGAAGAAGAATTAACAACACCTTCAACTTGGTTTGGTTTGTTGGTTAATTCATTTCTATTCTTGTAAAACAATTGCGATTTAATAAAATTTCCCAATTCAATTTCGAATTGGGGGCAGAGTACTTCGAGCGAGGACGACGAAGGAACTGCCTCAATAAATTCCTTGTGTTCTTATTATTTCTCGCATTCTACTTTTGTTCATATTGATATTGTGTGCTTGAAAATTCTGGTGTAACAAATTAGTGCAAACAAGGTGTTTGATAAATTGCTTCACTCAAAAGTGTTTATTAGAGTGAGTAAAATTATGCACTATTTGAGACAACAAAATTGCCCTTGGAGTGTGCACTCTAAGTGTTTGATAAAAAGTTCAATCACATAAAATCAATATCTTTGTATTTGATTTCTTCTCCAATCATCATTAAGATTAGTTTTATCAAGTTCTGAATATTCAAGTGTATCATTTGTAAATCATTAATTCATCTAGTCATCATTTCATTCTAATTGGGTTTTACGCATATCCGATCTCCGGTGACTTCAAATTTGAACTAGACGATTTTCTGGGAAACTTCCGCTATTCTCTTTCAACTTAATTTTGAAAAGATAAATTTTAAAAAAGGGATCTATTCAACCCCCCTTCTAGATCCGCGCTATCGTCTAACAAGTGGTATCAAGAGCACCGGTTCATCTAGTGCTTCACATACAACTTATTGGAAAATGGACAACGATCCAACGGGGGCGTACAATAGAGCTCTAGTTTTTACCGGAGAAAACTATAGTCACTGGAAAGATTGTATGCGTATCCATATCAACTCTGTTGATAGAAAAATTTGGAAAGTTATCCAAGAAGGCCCTTTTCAAATAACCATGGTCGGACCGGATAATGTCCAAATTGAGAAACTAGAAGCACAATGCGATGATAATGATGAAAAGAAATATAGCTACGATTGGAAAGCTCGAAACATACTTATAGCTTCCTTGGGAGCTGATGAATATTTTCGAGTTTCTCATCACACATCGGCTAAAGCTATGTGGGAAGCCTTACAAGTTGCCCATGAAGGAACCGATGATATTAAGTTTGCTCGAATAAATACTCTACAACAAGAGTTTGATCGTTTTCACATGAGCCAAGGGGAAACCGTTGGTGAAATGGGAAAAAGATTTTCTCACTTGACAAATCGATTAAATGCTCTTGGTAAAACTACTCCTAGTGATGTTGAAACTAACAAAATTTTGAGATGTCTTACTAGGGAATGGTTGCCAAAAGTTACGACAATTAAAGAAGCCAATGACGTAAGAACTTTGGACCTAACGACTCTTATTGGAAAACTACAAGAGCACGAATAAGAGCTCTTAAACTTAAATGAGCATGAAGACAAAGAAAAGAAAGAAAAGATCGAGAAAAATAAAGATCATGAGAAGAAGAAGAAGTCTATTTCATTAAAATCTTCTTCCTCAAAATCCTCCACAAATAAAGATAGTGGGAGTGATACGAGTGATGATGAATACGAATCAAATGAAGATATGGGCTTATTCGTAAGATACAATCGGTATCTCAAAAAGAATGAGATTTCTCATTCAGACAAGTGTCTCATCAACTATCGAAGAAAATCTAATCCTTCCAAGCAAGAGTATGTTAAAAGTACTAAAGGCAAGGGATCTTGTTACAACTGTTGAAAACCGGGACATTACAAACCGGATTGCCCTATGTTAAAGAAAGACAAGACAAAAGACAAATATCAAAGAAAAGGCAACAAGGCTAGAAGAGCATATATTGCTTGGGAAAGCGATAGTGAGTCGTCTAGCAAAGATACCTCAAGCGATGAGGAAGAGAGAGTAAATCTTTGCCTCATGGCTCATAAGAAAGGAGAGAAAGAGGTAAGACATGCTAAATATGAATATGCTGAAAAATTGTCTTATAATGATTTGCTTAGTAAGTTTAATATTCTCCATCAAGAAGCTAAAGAAGCTTTCAAGTGTATTGCATCCGATAAAAGAATTTTTGCTTATTTAGAAAGCAAGGTTTCGGATAGTGAAAATTCTATGAAAGCTCTTAAGGCATCAATGGTAGAATCTATAGTAGAAGACGAACGAGAATGGCACAACTTTCATGGTTGTGAAACATGTTGGATTTGGAAAAAGGAAGTCAAAACTCTTCAAGCCAAACTAAATAAGTTATCACAACCAAAAATGACATTTACTATTGATTATTCAAACTTTAGGGAATCAATGAATAATCCGTTTCAAAAATATACCTATGTTGTGAAGGATCAAAATAGTCAATGCAAACCAAAACCATTCTTGAAATGTCACTATTGTTGCAAGGAAGGTCATATAATTTCCAAATGTCGTTTTAGGAAATACTTGGTCCCAAAAGGCATTTGTCAATGGTTGCCTAAAAGCAACAAAATTTTCACTCACACTCTAGGACCCAATGAAAATTGGGTACCTTTCTCTCTTGTCTAATCATACAGGTGGAGTGTCTTGAGACTATGGAGAAACGGTGGTTTCTTGATAGTGGATGCTCAAGACATATGACAGGTGATATTTCCCTATTCTATGACTTTGTGGCTAAGAAGAAGGGCTTTGTTACCTATGGTGATAACAACAAGGGAGCTATACTCGGTAAAGGTAGTGTAGGTAATCTCTCTTCTACATCTATCTCAAATGTCCTTTTAGTTGAGGGTCTTAAACATAACCTTGTTAGCATTAGTCAATTATGTGATAAGGGATATAATGTCTCTTTCTCTAAAGAAGGATGCATAATTGAACACAATGACAACAAAGAGGATGTGTTTAAAGGCCTGAGGGTTAACAATGTTTATATGCTTGATTTGAATTCGATAACCTTGAGTAATCCTAAATGTCTTATCTCCAAAAGTGAAGAATCTTGGCTTTGGCATAGACGTTTAACTCATATCAACTTTGACTTGCTAAATAAGATTGTGTCCAAAAATTTAGTAGTCGGTTTGCCTAACATAAAGTTCACTAGAGATCATCTTTGTGATGCTTGCCAAATGGGTAAGCAAACTAATATATCTTTTAAATCAAAAAATCTAGTCTCTACTTCTAGATCTCTTGAACTTCTACACATGGATCTTTTTGGTCCTTCTAGAATCAAAAGTATATGAGGGAACTATTATGGTTTTGTTATTGTTGACGACTACTCTCGATTTTGTTGGACAATCTTTTTAGCTAGTAAAAGTGATACCTTTCCGGCCTTTGAAACTTTTGCCAAATTATCTCAAAACAAACTTGGCACAAACATTGTAACTATTAGAAGTGACCATGGAGGTGAGTTTGAAAATCATCTCTTTGAAATTTTTTGTGAAAATCATGGCATTGATCATAACTTCTTCGCTCCTAGAACACCACAACAAAATGGTGTTGTGGAACGTAAAAATCGTGTGTTGGAGGAATTGGGAAGAACTATGATTAATGATAGCGGTCTTCCTAAATATTTTTGGGCCGATGCTATTAGCACCGCTTGCTATGTTTTGAATAGGATCACTATTCGACCTATTCTAAACAAAACGCCCTATGAACTATTAAAAGGAAGAATGCCTAATGTTTCATATCTTCATGTTTTTGGTTGCAAATGCTTTGTGCTTAATAATGGAAAAGAAAATCTTGGCAAATTTGATTCAAAGGCGGATGAAGGCATCTTCCTTGGATACTCTAATTCAAGCAAAGCATATAGAATATTTAATAAAAGGTTGCTTATAGTCGAAGAATTTGTACATGTATCTTTTGATGAAGCTTATCCAAACATTGTCGAAAAAGGTAGTGGTGTTATTGGTATAGGTGCCTCCTCTAGTGAGATTGTTAAAGACATTGATGTTTCTCTTGTTGAACCCTTTCCGGATGTTGTGAATAAGGAGCCGGTTGTTGTGTCTAGTCTCAAAGATGAAGGTCAAGCATCCCTTCAAAATGATCTACCATTGGAATGGAAGACATCAAAAGATCATCTTATCGATAACATCATTGGAGATATCTCAAAGGTTCCATGCAAGGTGAGTTTGAAATGAGTATGATCGGGGAGTTAAATTTCTTCCTCGGACTTCAAATTAGACAACTTGAAGATGGAACCTTCATAAGTCAAACTAAATATTGCAATGAGTTGCTCAAGAGGTTTAATATGACAAACTCCAAGTCTATTGATACACCAATGCCTACGGCGACAAGTCTTGATCGTGATGAAAAAGGTAAGGATGTAGATATAAAAAGGTATCGAGATATGATTGGTTCTCTTCTTTATCTTACCGCATCGCGTACCGATATTATGTTCAGTGTATGTATGTGTGCTAGATTTCAATCTTGCCCTAAGGAATCACATTTAAAATCAGTTAAACGCATACTTAGGTATCTTTGTGGTACTTCTAAGTTTGGTTTATGGTATCCTAAGGGTAGTGATTGTTTGTTGGTAGGTTTTCCCGATTCCGACTTTGCCGGTTGCAAAGTGGATAGGAAAAGCACTAGTGGAACTTGTCATTTCTTTTCAAACTCTCTTGTCAGTTGGCATAGCAAGAAACAAGTTTCTGTTGCCTTATCCACTACAGAGGCGGAGTATATTGTGGCCGGAAATTGTTGTGCCCAAATACTATGGCTAAAACAACAATTACTCGACTTCAATATCTCTCTCAAACAAATTCCAATCTTGTGTGACAATACTAGTGCAATTAATCTTACCAAGAATCCTATTCTTCATTCACACACTAAACATATTGAAATCAAGCATCATTTTCTTAGGGATCATGTAGATAAAGGTGATTTGGTGTTTGAGCATGTTGATAGTGTAAATCAACTAGCCGATATTTTTACAAAACCACTCGCTACCGATCCTTTCTTCTTTATCCGTAGGGAACTTGGTGTTCTTGACATATCAGATAGATCTTAGTAATCATTGTTTTGATTATATATTATTCCTTGACTTAACTTCACTTGTCTCTCACATCCTATTATGAAGTATTATCTTTCATTCATCTCTCATATACTCAAGGTAATATCATTCTTTACTCAGTTACCTTAATTCATTCTTGATATATGTAATTAGTAAGAATGTGGTGCATGGATTGCGTTTGTAAATTAATTTATTTCTTCTTTTCTAGTGGATTATGAGTGATTGCTTGACAAATAATTTGCATACATGATGATGTTTTCATATTTTGAGGTATTTTAAGTGGTTTTTGGTGAAATGTGGTGTTGAAAATTGTCGGGTCCCAACAGGCCGACTCATGAATAGTTGCATCATATGTACTTGTCATGAATATTATTCTGGTTTATGTAATGTTTGATTTGTTTGTTTGAATGAACTTTTAATTCTCGTTAATCCCATTATTATTTTTTGTTTATTATCATTTTTACTCGCCTTTCCAAATTGTGTGTTTGTGAATGTGTGCTTCTATCACAATTGGCTTCTCAAATTGACATTTCATTCAGCTTGCTATTTTAATTGCTTCAATTCACTCATATGGTTTCTCTTCTTTTTGATGTTGTCAAAGGGGGAGATGATATTGAGATCGATGTATATAAGATCGGGTCACATAATCAGGGGGAGTTTGGCGATTAATTCATCAAGTTTTTGCCATCATCAAAAAGGGGGAGTTTGTGTGACATGGCATGGTTTTAATGTGTCAAAAACTTGGCATGTTTCGAAAGCTTGACAGGTTCAAAATGAAAAAGGAAGGATTGGCATTTTTGGAAAAACATACTGAATGAGCTGACTCAAATTCATCAATGAGCGGACTCATTCAGTGTTAAATTGATGATAAATGCACGGGTCCAAACAGGCCTCCTAATGCATCATTTTGGTCGACTCACAAGTGTGGATGAGTCGACTCACAACTCTTTATGAGCCGACTCATTCAAGTGTAAAATGGTGGCAAACGCACGGGTCCAAACAGGCTGCATGGGGCATGATTTTGGTCGACTCATGAGTATGGATGAGCCGACTCATAGTCCCTCATGAGTCGACTCATCAAGAAATTTCTTCTTCTCATTTTTCACGGGTCTCAACAGGCTGCCTCTCTGTTGATTTTGGTCGACTCATCTGTAATTTTGAGCCGACTCATTTAATGGTTTGAGTCGGCTCATTACTGTGCTGACTCATTTTTTCATTTATTTTTCCCTCTCTTATGATTCATTTTCTCTAACCAATATAAATAGCTGCTTAATTTCTTTTGAGAGATTCAACAAGGAAAGTGAAAGATATACATATAGCTCTCTTCATCTTCTTCATTCTTGCATCAATCAAACAATTACACACAACAATCTTTGTTCGATCTTGGTGTACGTTTTGGAGATAACATTCAATCGTGAATCATAATTTCAAATTGGGTTTAGAGTGTGTAGGTTTTCCTTGGAAAAATCCGTAGGGTTTTATCCTCCAAGATCATTGATGATTTGGGGGTTTTGCACACATCGATCGGTCGTAGATTCAGCCGAGTGAGGTGGATTGAAGATCAAGTGGATCGTTCTCTCATATCACGGTAGACGGAGGATTGCGAAGGTCTTTGTGGGTTCACAAGTGTGGGAGAAACTCAGTCGTGCTCAAAGTTTGAAGAATCGTGTATTCTTGCAATAAGGGAACAAATTAATCGGAGGCTTTCTCGACACGCGTGGAAGACTTGATTCTACTTTGGATTAAGGGACAAGAAAAAGAATTGACAGCACCTTCAACTTGGTTTGGCTTGTTGGTTAATTCATTTTTATTCTTGTAAAACAATTGCGATTTAATAAAATTTCCCAATTCAATTTCGAATTGGGGGCAGAGTACTTCGAGCGAGGACAATGAAGGAACTGCCTCAACAAATTCCTTGTGTTCTTATTATTTCTCACATTCTACTTTTGTTCATATTGATATTGTGTGCTTGAAAATTCTGGTGTAACAAATTAGTGCAAACAAGGTGTTTGATAAATTGCTTCACTCAAAAGTGTTTATTAGAGTGAGTAAAATTCTACACTATTTGAGACAACAAAATTGCCCTTGGAGTGTACACTCTAAGTGTTTGATAAAAAGTTCAATCACATAAAATCAATATCTTTGTATTTGATTTCTTCTCCAATCATCATTAAGATTAGTTTTATCAAGTGCTGAATATTCAAGTGTATCATTTGTAAATCATTAATTCATCTATTCATCATTTCATTCTAATTGGGTTTTACGCATATCCGATCTCCGGTGACTCCAAATTTGAACTAGACGATTTTCTGGGAAACTTCCACTATTCTCTTTCAACTTAATTTTGAAAAGATAAATTTTCAAAAAGTGATATATTCTACCCCCTTCTAGATCCGCGCTATCGTCTAACAGTTCCAAGGCATGTCTGGCCTCAGTTGGCTTTGTGGAAGGCCTTTGGATCAAATGATTGCAGCTGGATGGCTTGGATGAAGAGATATCATGCTTTATGCAATTTTCCCTCTTTGACATTTCTTGTGAATCAAGCCATAAAAATGCCAAGTTCTTGGGCCAATTCTGATGTTTAGAAGTCACATAGGCATGTTATGAAGTGTTGAAGTTGATTAGAAGTCATTAGAATGCTTGAACATGCCATTTTGCAAAATCCCTCTTTGACATGAAACTTGAAATTTTAGGATTTTTGCCAACTTTGAAAGGCCATATCTTGAGTTCTAGGATGAATCAAGACATGTTCTTGTACTTTTTGAAAAGGGAAATACCTAATATACAACTTTCATGACCAAGAATTTTTCATTTGAAGCATTTTTGGTTGAGAAAGAGGAGGTTGAAAAACTTTCCCAAAATGGAAAGTTTCCATTACAAGTCATTTCCATTTTTGGCAAGTTTGCAAATGGATCAAAATTCTTCAATCTTGTGAAATTCCAACCTCTTCTAAGATCAAATAAAGATCATAGAACTTCAATTTGATGAAAATACCCCTTTGGTTCCATTGTTGGGGGCCTCAGATGCCCTGATTTTGACTTAAATTGCTCAAGAAGTTACCCAGTGAACAGATGACTTCCACAATGAATTTCTTCATCAAACTTGGTACATATGATCCTCATAACATCTTAAGAACAATAGAAACAAGAATGGCCCAAAAATTTAGAGTTAAGGCCTCTGAAACCAAAACCCTAATTTTGGTCATTTGTGTAGTGAAAACCTTAGTTCTGCTTCCATGCCTTGCTAGTTCTTGTGATCTCTTGACTTCCATGAACTTTGAGGGATATAATATGATGATAGAACACATATGGACCCTCTTGGAAAGCCTTGAGGCCTTTGGGATGGCTCAGATGGAATCTTGGATTGCTCAGATCACAAACCCTAGATGCAAATGAACTTGAACTTATGCAGATGAAACAAAAATGCAATATGAGGTGGTATGCCTATGTTGAAACAAACTGAAAGATCACAAGACATGGTGTGAAATGAGTGAGGGAAAATTTGGGGTGTTTACAGGGTGGTATGATGGTTCAGAGCTGAAGTTATTGTGGAGGTTGGATTTAGGCTTGTAGGTGATGAACAAAAGTTCGTCTGTGTGATGGTGGTTGAAGGAAGCAAATTAAGGAATATAAGAGTGAAGGTTTGGTGTTGTTGGATATGGTGAGTGAGGAGGGTGAATCTTGGTGGAGTTTAAGGGAATGGTTTTTTGAAGGGTGGTAGGAAGAGTTATTGTTGATGAAGGTTTGTAGAAGGTGGCAGTTTCTGCGTTTTTTTTCCTTCAGAGAGAGTATTGGGAGGATGGTATTATAAATAGGGGTTTTGGATTTGTTCTTGTTATGGTTGCATCGGGTTAACGTGTTATGTTGTTGCTGAAGGTTATGTGCGTGTGTACGGAATTTGTGTGTGAAAATGTCTTGTGGAATGGTGTGAATCGTGTGTCGGCTGAAATATTGAAAGTTTTTGTTGTACGTTGTTGTTGAGAAACAAATATTTGACTGTATAGTGGAGAGTAGTGTGAGAATTGAGGAAACGAATTTGATGTTGCGTGATTGTACATTGTGCATAGAATTTTGTAATGGATTTTGTGTGAGTGGCGTATAGTGATGTTGTGTGGGCCATGGTGAAATATGTGAAAGGGTCTTCTTGTAACTGAATCGAAAAAATGGGTGGGGGTTATATGAGTGTGTCATGTATTGAATTTTGTTTTCTTGCCATTAACTTTTATAAATGAAATTGTGTGATGATGGATTAAAAGAAAAAAGAAACAATGGGCCTTAAATGTATCTTTGTGATTTGTGTAGTGATGATAATAATATAATGGGCTTGCAATGAAAATGGGCTAGAAATGGACTAAAAATGAATATGAAAATGGTTAATGAATGAATAGATTATGAGTTGTTATTTTGTGATGGGTTTAACGGAAATGATAAAATGGGTTAGAACTTGAATTGATAATGAATAATGGAAATTTGAATGGATATTGGATTGAATAATAAAAATAAATGGATTTATAAATGATATGAGTATGTAAATGTGAATTGGTGAAAAATGTGAAAAAAAATGTATATGGACATAACTGGATGAAAAATTGTCGCTCCCGAAGATTTGCATCCCGGTACAAGCGCGAACTGTCAGCGAAAGGAGAAGATGAAGATGAAGTGAATAGAGTCTCCAGCTAGGCATTTTTATCTCGAAGGAAAGGTAATGCCGCATAAACCTGGAAAGAGATGGATAAGACGGTTGCGAACCAGAGAAACTGAGAAAGGGGGTTGGTTACAACCTGGGAAGGTATTAGCACCGAGATTGTCCGCCGTACTCGACGGGATCCATGCTTAAAAGATTGTGTTTAAAAGGGGTTGGTGTGTGTGCTATCTGTGTGCAAAGGCTGGAAAAGAATATACAAGTGTCAGTGCAAAAAGAAGTGAAATGCTCAGGAACTGAGGCTTAAAAGAGAAATGCTGAAAGAGGGGGAAGACACAGAGACTTTTGTTCGATAACAATTAAGTTATGCCTACGTATCCTCTCGTGCAATGAGGAAGTCAGAACACCGTAGTTCGACTCAAAGAGACTGAAAAATAAATTGACTGTGAACTGCTTGCTTGCCTATGCTCAAGTGTATGACTCGTCTGGCTCGAGTGCTAACTGTCTTGAATTAGACGGAAGAAGCGAGTTCTCGCTTATGAATGAGTGTGATGAGAAAAGAATCACGGAGGAGACGATTATTGTTTTTTTTTGTGCTTTCATTTTTGTTATTGTTTTTGGTGTTTTCCATAAGTTAATGAGCTTAAGCCTAAATCAAAGGCTTGTAAACTCATTATATCCTCCCTGATTAGGGATAATGAGAATACTTAAGTATGAGATAAGCATCTCTACTTAATTGCCATGATGATGTAGGATTAAGATCATTAACCTACTTGTGATTATTTAGGTGTTTTTTGGGTTTTTGTTTAGTGTTAAGTAATGAGTTTAAGCCATAATCAAGGATTAGTGAACTCATTACACCATCCTAATAGAAGGATACTAGATGAGAACACTTAAGCTGAGGAAGATACCTCAACTTAATACATGGTTAGGGATTAAATTCATGACAAAACAAGCCTTTATTAAATGGATTTTAATTAAGAGGTGAGATTAAGAAGTGGATTTTATGGTTTGTAAGACAACTTGAGGGGGACTTGTCCATTAAACACTAGGGTCAGTCCTTCTTAACCATGAAGGAAGAATTAGAACCCTAATGTAAGTCCCAAGTTACAAGTTAATGTATTAGTGATTATTAGATAGATTGATTAAGAGGTTTAAACAGATTAAGGGTTTAACACTTAGGATTAAAGTTATACACTCCATCCTAAGATAAGGATGCAGGCATATCCCTAATTCCAAAGTCCTAAAACCTTAAAGGTTTAGTTTCTAATGATGAGATGAGAAAAGAGACACAAAGAAGACTCAAAGGAAAAAGTATAAGGTAAACTATCAGTCCTAGAAGTTATCATGCTTGGAAGTCCTAGGGTTTGTGAGGCTTAAAAGGAGAAGTCTTCAAGGAAGCCACCAAGGAGAAGCAAGATGAAAAGAAGGAGATGAAAAAAGGAGGAAAGGGAGAGAAGCACAAGTGAGGCAAGCCCATTTAAAGACAAACAAAAATACAGTAAGAATGCAATGTGAAGAGATGAGAAGAAGTGAGAGGTGAAGGAAAATCCACCTCTCAAACAACTTACCATTAACCTGAAAAGTTAGCACAAGATGCATAAGGAAAGAAATGAAAGGGAATGATGCATATGCAAAGACAAAGACCAAAACCAGAAGCATACACATGATGCAAATGATGTTATGACATGATGAAAAGGCATACATGATGCATATGTGTGACCATACAAGAGAATGAATGCAGATGAAGCATGTAAGAAGCATGAGAACACAAGGATGTTCATGAAATGTAAGGAATGCAAAGCATAGCAAAAGTATGAATAAATGACCAAGCAATATTCAATAAATGTCTTAAGATGTCTATGATGGCATACAAATTCTTAGAATGGCATGGCAAGTTCACATGTTCATGCAATGCAATGTAAGATGCAAGTGAAGATGCAAAATTAGGGTTACATGAAAGGATGAGATGCAAATGGCAAAGATAGAAGCAAATTACATGATAAAAAATTGAAAATGCACTCAAAGGAACCCTAAACCTATACTAGGTTACCATCCAAAGGGGGAGGTCAGAAGCTAAACCTAGAAGGAGTTATGAATTTCCTAAGTTTCTAGGGTTTTTTGGGTGATCCTCAATGTAAAATGTCAAACAAATTGGAAATGCAAGATAAATTCATTCCAAAACTATCCTAGTTACTACATGATATGTGTGAAACAATGCAAAAAGAATCAACTTCAAACCCTTCATGGTTAAGCAGAAAAGATTTTTCAAAGGTTAGGGTTTAAAATGTGATTTTATGAACCCTAAATTCAAAGAAAATTGTCAAATGATGATCAAAACCAAAAAAAAAATTGTATGAGGGGTTTGAAAATGTGTTAAGATAGAACATGAGTTTTTTGGTGATTTTTAGAAACCTAAATGCTATTTTAATTAATTAATTTCCATTAATTAATTAAAATAAACATTAAAATATTTTTAAAATACAATTTTTATGCAAAAAATAAAAATAAAAATATTTTTGTTTTCTGAAAATTAATAAAAGTCATGATAAAAAATTTCAGAATTTTTAATGATTTTTGCTATTTTAAATAAATGTGGAAAGAAAATGCAAGAAAATGAATTAAAAATCAAATAAATGGAAAGTAATCTAATCTGAAGGCTGGGATTCAAAGTTAGTTGGAGGGAGTTGACTGGCACGTAAATGGGTAGTCCAGATTGATTCTGACTAATTAATTTAAATTAAACTAATTAATTAAGGATTAGGGTTTAATGACTGATCTAGGTCTCCCAAACACGCGCGGGAAAAGCAATTTAAGGGCCCTAATTCAAAGTTGCCTTAATTACTCAAATTAGGGTTAATGACCGTCAGGTGGCCGGAGAAGACTTCGGTCATCTTCTCCGGCGAGTCACTCACCTGAACTTCCTCAAAACCTCACCCCAAGTCCCCTAAACCTCCAGAATCACTCATTAAACACTTCTAAACAAGAATCCATCAACAAAAACAAAGAATCATGCATCAAAATGGAGAATCGCAGATGAACATTCTTAGGTCAAAAATTTCAGAAACACCATACATGCATAATACTCAACCATTTTCAAAACTAAACATATCAGCATGATCAGTGAAGTTCATAGATTCATTTAGAAACTTAAAAACGCATTTCTGGAAAAAAAAAGTTTGAGGATGGCTACCTGAGCTGGGGCTTTCACTTTTGGAGCTTTCTGACCTCTTTCTTTGTGCAATAAACATCCAATGACTTCCTTTGAGTGAATGGAAAGCTTAGAACAAGCTTGCAATGGCTGGTTTGAAAGATTACACCTCAGTTGCACCAGAATCGTATTTCTGATTCTTGGGGTTTTAGAGCTTGGCAATGGTTGGGAAATGATCTGGAGGATGGATGGAGATGTTTGGTGAAGTTTGTTTGGGGTTTTGATGGTTGGTTTCTGAGTTTCAAAGAAATGAAGTTTATTGAGGACTTTTGTGTTCTTGAGTTGTGTTCAGCTTCAGGCCAATGTGTTATCTGTTATGGCTTGCATAATGTCCACATATCATGTCTTGATAGGTCAAAAGAGTTGTTGTGGGCTATGCTGATTGGTATGGTGTAAAATGCAAAAAGTCAAGGTTGGTTGTACTTGAGGTATAGGCACATGGTAGGTATGGATTTGGGCATGGCTTGGCTCAGTAGAGATCAAGGGAAGCTTGTGGATTAGATTTGGTATGCTGGCACAAGTGTATAGAAAGATCTATACCATTTTGCAAATTTGAGAAGTTTTGGCCCTTTTGGAATTTCTTGAAGTTCAAGGCATGAAAATGTATGATTCTTGGGTCAATTCTGATCAAAATGAGTTGTACTATGATGGTATGATGTTTAGAGATGCATTAGAGGTCATGAAATGGCTTGGCATGAGAAATTGCAAAATTCCCTCTTTGGCATGAATGTGAAAATTATAGGATTTTTGCCAACTTTGAAGGACCATAACTTGAGTTCCAAAATGAATTAGAACATGTTCTTGTACTTTTTGAAAATGGAAAGACCTAATCTACAACTTTCATGACCAAGAATTTTTCATTTGAAGCATTTTTGGATGAGAAAGAGGGGGTTGAAAAACTTTCCCAAAATGGAAAGTTTCCATTACAAGTCATTTCCATTTTTGGAAACTTTTGGTTTAGCTCAAATTTATTCAATTTTGTGAACTTCCAAGCACTTCAATGATCAAATAAAGATCATAAACTTCAATTTGATGAAAATACCCCTTTGGTTCCATTGTTGGGGGCCTCAGATGCCCTGATTTTGACTTAACTTGCTCAAGAAGTTACCCAGTGAACAGATGACTTCCACAATGAATTTCTTCACCAAACTTGGTACACATGATCCTTATAACATCTTAAGAACATTAGAAACAAGAATGGCCCAAAAATTTGGTGTTGAGGCCTCTGAAACCAAAATCCAAATTTTGGTCATCTATGTAGTGAAAACCCTAACTCTGCTTCCATGCCTTGCCAATTCTTGTGATTTCTTGACTTCCATGAACTTAGAGGGACATAATATGATGATTGAACACACATGGACCCTCTTGGAATGATTTGAGGCCTTTGGAGTGGCTCAGATGGGATCTTGGATTTCTCAGATCACAAACCCTAGATGCAGATGAACTTGAACTATGCAGATGAAACAAATATGCAATATGAGATGATATGCTTAAACTTATGCAAAAATGAAAGATCACAAGCCATGGTGTGATAATGAGTGAGGGAAAATTTGGGGTGTTTACAGCTGCCCCTATTCAAACATGAGTTAGCTGTGCAGGATGTAAGCGCCAGGCTTAACAGGCAAACAAGATAACTTGTGGTTGAATACCAAAGACAATCCAAAATTTGCGCTCACTGGGGAGAAGAGGAAAAAGGATATAAATTGTAAAAGATAGTATAGTATGAAAATAAAATGAAAGCGATGGAGGACGACCATCGAGCAGAGGACGACTGCTGGGGATAAAGCGGTAAGTGAAGCAATGACGGGGACGACCGACACGCTGGGGGAATAAAGGGATCATGATAGGGACGACCATCAGGTAAAGAAACAAGATTATCTGGGGATTAAAGTAAAGGCAATGATGGGGACGGCCATCAGGCTTGCAAAGTAACGTGAACAACGACGGGGACGGCCATCAGTTTAAAGAATAAATGAAATAATGATGAGGGACGGTCATCAAAGGTGAAGGACGATCACCTTAGCAGGGGACGTCTGCTCTTTATCATGACATAGGACGAATGTCGGATAGAAAAGGTCAACGATGGGGACGGCCATCGGATAAGCATGATGAAGGACGATCATCAAGAGGTGAAGGACGATCACCTAGCAGGGTACGGCTGCTCTCGGGGTTTATCACGACATAGGATGAATGTCGGATAACAAGATCAACGATGGGGACGGCCATCGGATAAAATGATAAAGGACGATCATCAAAAGGTGAAGGACGATCACCTAGCAGGGGACAGCTGCTCTTTATCACAACATAGGACGAATGTCGGATAGAAAAAGGGTTCCAATAATGGAAACTCCACTGGGGAAAGGATGAGGGACGGTCATCCAAAGGTGAAGGACGATCACCTGGCAGGGTACGGCTGCCGAAAGTATCACGACATAGGACGAATGTCGGATAGGAGAAAAGTTGTTCTGTCGGGGAATGGTAAACACGGACGAGTGTTTACGCTTTCCAGAATAAAAGGTATAAGTGTTTGACGCTGTGTATAGTTTAAAGATGCGGACAAGCATCCTTAAGACCATGATACGGACGAGTATCGGTAGAAACAAACGCTAACTCATGTTCAGAGATGATGGTACGGACGAGTACCAACTAGTTAACAAAGAATACGGACGAGTGTCGAATCTGTTGAGGAATGATATATATAAGATACAGACAAGTATCAGAGACTTCTGTATAAGTATAAGTGTGAATTGTCTGTTGGTGAAGTACGAGCAAGACACGGACGAGTGTTCGACTTGCTGGGGAATGTATGACACAGACGAGTGTAAAAAGAGAATGTGTAGGTTATGAACAAACATTTGTATATGAGAGTGTAAAAGGTGTTTCGGCGACCTGTGGGGATAAGATGACATGGACGAGTGTCAAAAGGAGTGTGTTATAAATAAGTACTTTGTTTGCACTAAGTGATTTGGCAATCGTGCTGGGGAAGAGTGACACGGACGAGTGTCAACAAGAGTATGTAAGTATTCGTATTTGAGAATGTAAAGGGGATGCTTTGGCTTATATCTGCGGGGAATAATACGACACGGACGAGTGTCAAAAAGGGTATATATAAACAGGCATTTGTATTGGCTTTTCTTTGCAGGGGATGTGAGCTTTATATATTGTTGATGAAATACTGGTGGTATTTGCAGGCGACTAGCTCGAACCTGGCTTGTGATCATGCAAATGTTTGATTTTTTCCGTAATGCTCCATATTAGACGGAATGCTACGCTCTGCGGGGAAAAATGATGCGGATGCTATGATTATGCAAAGGGAAACCGATCCGGGATTTGGATCCCACTGAAGATTGGATCTCTGGCTGATCTGCTTGGGGGGATCCCAGCTGGGGGAAGATAATTGGTAGATCTGTTAGGATATATAGCTCTGCTTGGGGAAATAGATCATTGATAGACATATCCTGTAAAGAGAAACCCAGCTGGGGAGAAGGAAACTTCCGTCACTTTGTTGTGTGAGAGTTCCAGGCATTGCTCTTCTAGGGAGAGGCTGGAAATTCTGTGGGGAACTTGGTTGGGGATGCTCCTGTTGAGTAGACCTATGCTGAGGATGAGGAGGCTTTGACAACTCTGCTAAGGAAAAGCATTCCAGATATTGCTTGGAAAGGAGGTATGTTGGGGCAGTGATGCTTGGCATACCCCATGTTGCGTACTGAATACCTGCAACCTATTAAGACAAAGAAATGCACAAGATGTTCCTGAGAATAAATATATTTCCTGTAAGCATTTATTAAGAATGGCTCATTTGTTTTTTATGCAAGTATTTATTATGAATATTGGACATTTTGCAAACAAAACAAAAATGTTCAAAAAGAAGTGTGACTGGAAATCTGATTTTATTAATCTGGGTTCCTTGAATTGGCAAATACATCCAAAGAAACAAATCCCCTGGAATGAGGAGATTGCTATAAATTGAGAAAATAAAAGTGTTGGCAATGTTGATGACGATGTTCCAGTGAACTTCCTTTGCCATGACCTGTATGACCTTGACGTTCTTCTCATCTTGCTTTCTGAAGAAGGCCGATTCTGACTGATGCTTTATCCTTTCGAAGCTTTCCATGTTGTGAATGATACAGACGAATTCAGAAGGCAGTTGTTCGCTTATTCCCTGATTTTGCGTGGATCGCCCTTTCGGGTTTTCAATCCACCGGGATACCCATTTTTGCCTGAGCTGTCCAATGCGGCTTTTCAACTCAGCGGGTGTACATTTTTTCCCCTTATTTTTGCCCGAGTATTTTATTCTGTTTTTGACTCGCCGGGATGCCCTATTTTTTCCTGGACTTACATTCTGTTTTTATGTCCAGCGGGTCATTTTATGCAAAGTATTTTTTAACTGCATCTGAATTCATAGGGGATAAGAAATCTTCACCATCCATAGTAGTGAGCATCAGTGCTCCACCAGAGAAAACCATCTTTACTATGAATGGACCGTCATAATTTGGAGTCCACTTGCCCCTGTGGTTTGTATGAGGAGGAAGGAGCCTTTTCAACACAAGATCTCCTACTTGGTATTCCCAAAGCCTGACTTTCTGATCGAAGGCTTTCTTCATTCTTTTCTGATATAACTTCCCATGACAAATTGCAGCTAATCTCTTTTCTTCGATCAGATTCAACTGATTGTACCGAGATTGGACCCATTCTGCTTAATTCAGCTTGACATCCATCAGTATCCGTAAGGAGGGTAGTTCAACTTCCACAGGTAGGACAACCTCCATACCATACACAAGCTGATACGGTGTTTCCCCAGTAGACGTTCTGATTGAGGTTCGATACCCATGCAAGGAAAATGGTAGCATTTCATGCCAGTCTTTGTAAGTAACCACCATCTTTTGCACAATCTTCTTAATGTTCTTGTTAGCTGCCTCAACAGCGTTGTTCATCTTTGGCCTGTAAGGAGAAGAGTTGTGATGCTGGATTTTAAAGTCCCGACATAATTCTGCCATCATTTTGTTGTTCAAATTGGAACCATTATCAGTAATGATTCGCTCGGATACTCCATATCGACAGATGATGTCTCTTTTCAGGAATCTGGCTACCACTTGTCTGGTGACGCTTGCATACGAAGCTGCTTCAACCCATTTAGTGAAGTAATCAATGGCTACCAGGATGAATCTGTGGCCATTTGAAACAGTCGGTTCGATCTTTCCAAACATGTCAATGCCCCACATGGCAAAGGGCCAAGGTGAAGACATCACGTTCAAAGGATTTGGAGGCACATGCACTTTATCCGCGTAGATCTGGCACTTGTGGCATTTTCTGGCATAGGCACAACAGTCTGCATCCATTTTTATCCAATAGTAACCTGATCTTAATAATTTCTTAGCCATTGCATGTCCTCCAGCATGGGTACCAAAAGAGCCTTCATGCACCTCGTGCATCAACAAGTCTGCTTCTTTCTTATCAACACATCTGAGTAGCACCATGTCAAAGTTTCGCTTGTATAATGAACCATCAACATTAAGGAAGAAACTACCAGCCAGCCTTCTTAATGTCTTCTTATCATTGGATGATGTCCCAGGTGGGTATGTTTGATCCTCTAAGAAGCATTTGATATCATGGAACCAAGGCTTGTTATCTTTAGCAATGTCCACGGAGAATACGTATGTTGGTCGGTCTAGTCTGGATACCGAAATCCGAGGCACATAATTGGCCGTTTGAACCTTGATCATGGAGGAAATGGTAGCTAGAGCATCCGCGAACTGATTTTTGTCTCGAGGGAT
This sequence comes from Lathyrus aphaca, assembly GCA_963966055.1. NCBI lineage: Eukaryota > Viridiplantae > Streptophyta > Magnoliopsida > Fabales > Fabaceae > Lathyrus > Lathyrus aphaca. Next base: position 216,560,850 of record OZ014524.1, read on the forward strand.
ATACTCAAGTTTGACTGTTGTGAAGAAAGTCAATAATCTCCTCGTGTAGTCACAGTATGGAATCAGATGCTCTTGGTGAGTGTACCATTTGCCGTTGGTTTGATTGATTACCAAAGCCGAATCTCCGAATACATTCAATGTCTTGATCTTGAGGTCAATGGCTTCCTCAAGACCCATGATACAGGCTTTGTATTCCGCTTCATTGTTAGTGCAGGCAAAGGTGAGTTTTTTCGAGAAAGGCATATGAACTCCTTTAGGTGTAATGAGCACTGCACCAACTCCACGACCATTCATATTGACAGCCCCATCAAACATCATTGTCCACTCTTCTTCTGGGTCAGGCCCTTCAGTGTGAATAGGCTCTTCATGATCTTTTGCTTTTAAGTACATGATGTCTTCATCAGGGAAGTCAAATCTCATGGGCTGGTAATCATCAATGGGTTGCTCATCTAAATAGTCAGACAGTACACTGCCTTTGATGGCCTTTTGAGATGTGTACTGAATGTCATATTCAGTCGGAATCATTTGCCATCTTGCAACCCTTCTGGTAAGTGCTGGCTTCTCAAATGTGTACTTGACGGGGTCCATCTTTGAGATTAATAAGGTAGTGTGAGTCAGCATATACTGTCTCAGTCGGCGAGCAGCCTACGCTAAAGCACAACAAGTTTTCTCGAGCAGTGAATAACGTTGTTCACAGTCGGTAAACGTTTTGCTTAGGTAGTGTATTGCATACTCTTTTCGACCAGACTCGTTATGCTGGTCCAACACACACCCCATTGATCCTTCTAATACTGTCAGGTACATTATCAGAGGTCTCCCTTCAATTGGAGGCATGAGAATTGGAGGTTCTTGTAGGTATTCCTTGATCTTGTCAAAATCCTTCTAACAATCTTCATTCCACCTAACTGTTTGTTCCTTTCTTAACAGCTTGAACAAAGGCTCACAGGTTGCAGTAAGATGAGATATGAACCTTGATATGTAGTTCAATCTACCTAAGAACCCCCGAACTTCTTTTTTACTCCTAGGTGCAAGCATCTCTTGAATGGCTTTGACTTTGTCAAGATCCACTTCAATTCCCTTTTCACTAACGATAAATTTCAGCAACTTACCAGAACGTACCCCGAATGTGCATTTGTTGGGGTTTAACTTCAGCTGGTACTTTCTTAGACGCTTGAACAACTTTAGCAGATTTACCAGATGGTCTTCTTCAGTGAGGGACTTGGCTATCATGTCATCCACATAGCATTCAATTTCTTTGTGGATCATGTCGTGGAATAATGTTACCATTGCCCATTGCTAGGTTGCACCGGCATTCTTTAGTCCAAAAGGCATTACCTTATAACAAAATGTGCCCCAAGGTGTAATGAAGGTTTTTTTTCCATGTCCTCGGGTGACATTCTGATCTGATTATACCCGGAAAAACCATCCATGAAGGAAAACACCGAGGACTGAGTTGTGTTATCGACCAATACATCAATGTGAGGTAATGGAAAATCATCCTTCGGGCTAGCTCTATTCAGATCTCGGTAATCCACACACATTCGTACTTTGCCATCCTTCTTAGGCACTGGTACAATATTAGCGACCCACGGCGGGTAACTAGTTACAACAAGGAAACCGGCGTCCCACTGTTTTTGTACTTCTTTAATCTTCATGGCCATATCTGGGAGGGTACGGCGTAGCTTCTGCTTCACTGGAGGGCAATCTTCTTTTAAAGGCAGCTTGTGCACAACAATATCCGTATCCAGACCTGGCATGTCTTGATAGGACCAAGCAAAGACGTCGACGTATTCTTGAAGCATGTCAATAAGCTGTTCTTTTACTGAAGCCTGCAGACCGGCCCCAATCTTCACTTCTTTCAAATCCTCTTCGGTACCAAGATTCACTGTTTCAACCTCCTCCTGATGAGGAGTGATCACTTTCTCTTCTTGCCTCAACAACCTGGCTAACTCTTCAGGTAACTCATAGTCTTCTTCAACCCCTTCATCATCTTGATTAATTGGATTGTCGAAGTCATACAAGGTCATAACAGTGCTGTTGTCGGTGCAATCTGGAGGATATTCTCTACAAGGTTTGAGATTGGTTCGTTTTAGTGATCAATTTTAATCTTGTTTAGAAAAAGTGAAAAAGGAAGTTATTTATTTTGAAAACATTGTCATTTTATTGTTTTGTACAAAAGTGAAAAATGAAAAGACAGTGAGCGAAAAAGAGACTTGTTTGCAAAAGATGTCCGATATTCATTGATAATTCATTTGCACAAAATTACAATATGACCCTATTGCAAAAGGCTTCCTGACACTTTGGGCAAGATGCAGGACTTGATGCATGCTAAAAAAAGGCAGGAAATAATAATTACTCTGCAGGAGTAACCCTTATAATTTCCTGGGAAGATCGGTTAAGGACTTGATTCCCCGGGATCCTTGGACGTATCCAGCTCTCCAGGTTGCGGTCGCTTTCCGCCTCGTCTTCCAGGTTGTTAACAGCATCTGGGGTGAGCATCCCCCCACTGACGAACTTGGGCTCCTTTGTAGCCTCTGATTTACCTTGTCGGAATGGTTTGTAACCTAAACCGAATTTGTCTTCCTTCTTCTCCACTGGCAGCAGCTTGCCCCAGTCTTGGGCATTACCATCTTCAACAACCTTCCGGGCTTGCTGATAGGAGACAATTGAAGTACCCATCCTATCCTCCTGGGATGCAGTAAATACTTCAGTCGTCGCCTCATTGACATTCAGGGCCTCGAACCCTTGGCTCATAGTTTCATGGATTTCACCATCCATCTCAATATACTTGTATGTAGCCAGATGGCTAACAAATATGTCCTCCTCACCACTGATGGTGATAATCTGTCCTTCCCACTCATATTTCAATTTCTAGTGAGGGGTCGACGTTACTGCGCCTGTGGCTTGAATCCATGGTCGACCTAACAGACAGCTGTAGGTCGGCTGAATGTCCATCACATAGAAAGTAGTCTTAAAGACCTGCGGACCGATTATCACTGGCAGCTCCACCTCTCCAAGAACAGACCTCTTGGAGCCATCAAAATCCCTGACCACAAGGTTGCTTAGTCAGAGAGCTATTCCATCATATTCGAGCTTGACAAGAGCTTTCTTGGGTAAGACATTGAGTGAGGACCTAGTGTTGACAAGAACATGAGATAGTACAGCTCCTTTGCATTCCAGGGTTATGTGCAAAGCTCTGTTGTGGTGATGTCCTTCTGTTGTCAAATCAACATCAGTGAAACCTAGCCCATGGCTAGTATTGACATTAGACACCATTGTTTCAAGCTGATTCACCGTGATCTCTTCTGGCACGTAGGCAGCATGCAGAACTTTGAGTAGTGCATCCCGATGGGCTTCGGAACACAATAGTAGGGATAGTATAGAGATCTTAGAAGGAGTCTGGTGGAGCTGATCCACAACTTTGTAGTCACTTATTTTAATTATCCTCATAAACTCATCCACATCCTGATCAAAGGATGATTTATGAGTCTCTTTTAATGCAGATTCTTCAGGTATCACACTCTTCCCTTTAGCTTTGGCAGCAGTTTCTGCCACGGTATTGGTTCTAGGAGCTTGTGACGCGAAGAGGCATCTGCTTCGAGTGAAGCCTCCGCCTCCCCCGACATTATCCACTTGGGGAGTAGGAACTGATGAATCATGAAGGAATTTTTCTTCGTTGCAGTAAAGGTCAGCACCATAATGCCATGGTACAACACTGTCTTTATCATATGGAATTGACCTTGGCACCGTGATGGTGACTGGGCTCACTACAGGAGATGTTGGAACCTTTATTGTCTGTGGATCATAGAAGATAGTGACAGGACTTATGGTGGATATTGGTGGTGGTGAATTGAAGCTTGGTTGAAACTGTTGTTGAGATTGTTGAAAGTTGCTGGAATTTGGGACCGTTGTTGGGTCATAATAAATAGTAACAGTGGAGACATCGTTGTTGGTGGTTGTTGAAGTTGTAGAAGTGGATGAAATGGAACTGTTGTTTGTTGAAGTGATGGAAGGAATGGTTGCTGAAGTTGTAGATGAATCAGTAGGAACAATTGTCGTTGTAGTTGTAGAAGAATCATTTGTTGCTGTAAAAGAAGTTGTTGGTGTTGTAGTTATTCGCAGAATGCCTTCTCTGATCAAATCATTAATGCCATTCCTCAAACTTGCACACCCGTTCACGGAAACCTTGCAAGATTCACAACAGGCCTCACAACCTGGAAACACTTGGCATTTCAAAAGCTGAGCTTTAACCTCTGTCAGAGGTGTCTGAATACTTGCAGTATCTTCAATGGGAATCATGGGTGAGCCTTCCTCTATAGCATTAATCCTTGGCCCATTGTGGCTTGGCATAGGATTTTTCATGACATTGGGAGGTGGTGCAAAGTTCAGGGCTTTTGAATCTACCAGATCTTGGACCTTCATATGCAGAGCCCTGCATTTTTCTGTGGAGTGAATAGGTGCATTAGAATGAAAAGCACATTTGGCGTTGACATCGTAGTTTCTTGGAAGGTTTTGAGGATCAGGTGGAGCCAATGTCCTCAACTCAACAAGATTGAGCTTTAGGAGTTGTGGCAGCAATGTGGCATATGGCATTGGAATAGGGTCAATCACCTTGTTGATCTGAGATGGCCACTGTTGAAAAGGGCGTGGTTGTTGATTATTGTTATTGTTGTTGTAAGATCTCTGTTGAGGATATTGTGGTTGTTGCAGAAAGTGTTGTGATTGTTGAGTATACTGAGGAGGTGGAGTAGGGATAGTAACAACAGCAACTGATCTGGGCAGATATTGGGGTCTCCCTCTTCCCATGTGCACAAAATTTGTTTCACCAGATCTACGGGGCCCAGCAAATGGCTTCCTTGCACTGCTTGAACTGACACCGTTGTCGGAGATCTTTCCCATCTTCAGTAGGCTCTCAATTATTTCCCCAGCTATCACCACGTCTGCAAAGCTGGTGGAAGAAAATGCAGCCAATCTGTCAATATAGGTACCCTGGAGAGTATTCATGAACATGTCTGCCATCTCCCTTTCAGACATCGGGGGTTGAACGGCAGCAGCTAGTTGCCTCCACCTTTGGGCATATTCCCTAAAGCTTTCACGGGAAGACTGTGACATTCCCATCAGAAGGGTTCTTTTTGGAGCCATGTCCAGATTATATTGATACTGACGGATGAAAGCTTCAGCCAAATCTTTCCAACTTCTCACTGTGGCTCTGGTCAAATGGGAATACCATTCTCGGGATGCCCATGTCAAGCTATCCTCGAAGTAAAACATCCACAGCTTCTCGTCCATGGTATAGGCCTTCAATCTCCCTAGGAAAGACTGAAGATGGGTAAGTGGGCAAGATGTGCCATTATATCTTTCAAAACAAGGGGGTTTGAACTTGTGAGGAATTCTCACCCCTTCCACCAATCCCATGTCCATGACATCAAAACCTAGAGAGTTTTGGGATTCAAGAGACCTCAGTTTCTCTGCAATTTCATCCAACTGACGGTCGTAAACTTCGTCTCCAGCCCCGACCATAGTAAACTGCTCTTCTTGAGGATCCTCCTGCAGGACCCTTCCTCCAGTAGTGTTACCTTGGGTATTTCTTATGGCATTGATGTATGGGTTTAGATGAGGTCCAAACTCTGGTGGATCAGTGCAAGGCTGCACGTGATCGTTGTTACTGGTACCTCCTGTACCTGGATGGTGTTCCTCGGGAGTTTGTCGCTCAACTAACCCCTCAGTCTTTCCTGGATCTGAGTTAGACCAGTCATCACTATCATAAATTGGTTCATCTGATTTCTCATCTCAACCCTTTCATTGGCCATCTGGGCCCTCACTTCAGTCAAGTCTTGTTGAACCTGATCCATTTGTAATCCCGGAAGGTTGTTTCTTATCGGATACCGATGCATTCGATTGACATGGAACACTCTTCTGCGAGCAATGTTTCCTGAAACCACAACAAAGTGAGAAACAACAACAAACAAAAACCTACAAAACAAAGAGAATGTTAGTATGCAATGAAGGATGCTTATTTGTCTTCCAAGGGTATCCGGTTTGGTTCTTTGGTTTTGACCTTTCCAGACCTCGAGGAAATGTTGATGATGTTGCAGAGAGAGATAAAGCCCACCAAAAATAATACAAGCTATATATATTACAAAGAGTGAAGATACATAGTTTGATTACAATAACATTCCCATGGCGGGTCAAAATACATCAACAAAAGGAAAATACAATCAAAATGAAGTACAAACAAAAAGAGTCAAACATCCAATCCAAAGTCATCTTCTTTGACTTCCTTCAGGAGGGCCTCAGTCACTGGACCAACCGGGTGCTCTGTGATAGTCCTGATGAGGAGGTTCCTGGTGGCAATGGCGCTGGTCAACTTCTTATACTTATCCTGATCCTTTGATCTCTTCAACCCCGCCCGGAGTTTCAATTCAGAGATCTCCTTCTGTGTTGCTATTAATGGCTCCTGTTTCTTCTTCTCACTAGCCTCCAGTTGTTCTATCTTAGCTTGAGTTCTCTGATCTTCCTGTGCATGGGCCTCAGTGATCCTGATCCACCTAGCCTGGCTCTCCTCTAAATAATGCTCTGCCCTAGCCTTCTGAGTCTTTGCTTCCTTGCAAGCATTCTTCAGCACTAACTCCCCGACTCTAGCCTTCCTAATGTAGTCATCCGTCTTATCAATCTTGGTTAAGTGCTCAATCCGGAGCTTCTCTAACCTCTCATTGTCTAGACGGCTATCATTCCTCTCCCATAGGGTCTTCTTCAAAGCTTCAGAGAGCTGAGTATTCCTTTCCTTCAATTTCTCAAACTCCTCTAAACTGACAGTAGCTGTAGGCTGCACTGCTGAAGGTCCAGGTACATCTTCTAAGCTGAATGGTATCCGGGTGATCTGTGCCCTGGTACGAGACCAATCAAGATACTGTGCTGAAGCAATGTTGTTGCATTTTCCAAGGATAGTTGTTCCCTTAGTCTGAAGATTGTCCCAGGCCCAGGCTTCCTGTCTGACAATGGTAAGGTTGTGTTGGATGTCACAATAGAGGGTTTCTGTCAAGTCTTGCCCTCTTGGGGGATGAACCAAAGCATATCCTAAATGTCTCTTGAAGAGCAAAGGGTTGTAGTTGATGCAACCTTTTACTCCAATCAATGGCACATTAGGATAATGACCACAACTGGTAATGATGTCTTTGCCTTTGGTGCTCTGAGTGCACCATCTGATGTCTTCTGATGTCAGAGCAATCAATCTCTTAGCCCAGTTCCTTGGCTGATGAGGGTTTAGGAAAGTGTCTGATTTTGGCAAATGTCTTAACCAACAGTAATAGAGGGGAGCACAACATCTGACCAATCTTCCTCTTTGCTTCTCATTCCTTTGGTGCACTGAATAGTAGAAGTCGCCAAGCAAGGTAGGTATTGGGTTCCTTAGTAAGAACAGGTGAATAGCATTCTTTCTTACAAACTCAGGCTCGTCTGCAAACAAGATAACTCCATATATGCCGAGGGCTAAGAGTGCACAAACAACATCCCACTTCCCTGCTGCAGCATGCAAGGTAGCCTGAGAGATCAAGAAGTCTAGGTGAAGGCCTCGATCCCCAGCCTTGGTGGTCATGCTCTGATCAATGAGGGCAGGCTCCAAATGCAATGCCTTAGCTATATCTTCATTCTTGGGAGCAACCATCTCAGGGTTGAAAGGAATCCCTCTCGTGATAGGAACTCCTAACAACATGGAAAATTCTTCCAGCAGAGGTCCCAACTGAAAATCAGGGAATGTGAAGCATCCGAGGGAAGGATCATAAAACTTCAAGCAAGTATGGATCATGCTTCTCTGGGATGCATCCAGGTCCATGATCATGTCCAATATGCCTCCATATTGTTCTCTAAATAATGGGACATGATCAGGAGTAATGAGAGACTGGATCTGTCTGATGCCTGTCAGGGTGGGCTCAAAGAAGTGGTATGTGATGTTGCTCTTCCTGGAAGTGTCCATGCTGATAATGGATGTTGGTGAAGAAACTGAGGGGAAACCCTGATGAAAGTCACTGAAGAAGATGCTGAAGATGAGTCTCTGATGAAGACAACTGGATAAGGGTTTCTGATGAAGACAAACTGGTGAAAGTGCTGGAGAAGGAACACTGATGAAGATGCTGGTGTAGATAACTAAAGAAGTCTGAGCAGCAGAACAGGTCAAAACCAAACCAAAGATAATAAGGTGGATACCTTGTAAAACAAATAGGAAAATGTTAAATGATGCAAAATGATGTATGCAGAATGATATGCAAAGGGTTTGTGATCAAGTGTTGGATCTGTTATCTGCCTTGATAGGGTCCATGCGTGTTCATAGGTCCGGATGGAGGCTTAGAATACCAGTAGCCAGGTGGGGGACTCAAATAAAGAGTCATAAGTCCAAGGTTTCACAAGAACTGTCCAAAGTGATGCATTCTTAAACAAAACTAGTAACAGGGTATGATGAGGCCAAGGGTTCCTGCAAACCTGTAAACATCCCAACCCCTTCAGATGTATTGTTCTAGAACAAGGATCCTCAGACTTGGATCAGTTATGAGAAGTGTAAAAACTTCTAACCCAGAGGTACAGTGTTTACAATAACCATAAAAGATCCTCCTCTAATTCACCTCAGATGCTGAAGGTCATAAAAGGTCATCCAGACTTAGCAGGCTTCCCAGATAGCCCTAGTACTACAGGAAATCCGTAACACAGAGTTCTCAAGAAGAAACCCATGTCTGAATCGTGTTTCATATTCCCGCACCAGACCGAAATGGAATGGGAAAGAATATGAAGCCACTCTAGCCTATGTGTCACTCAGGTCCCCGGTATGGAACCTTAATCACTCAATGATCCCCACCCACCAAGGAAACAGCAGATCCAATACATATGATAATGACAGTATGAAATGCATAAAATTGTAAATGAAAGCAAAAAATAAAGTTGTACAAAAAGCAATAAATAAAGCAATAAATAAAAAGCACAAGTAACACATAACACCCCCGCAAACACAAATCAAACAAACGCTAGGAGGAACCCACAAAAAGAACCAGAAGCCCTGGTTGCAATATAAGGATCCCCAGCAGAGTCGCAAAGCTGTCGCTCCCGAAGATTTGCATCCCGGTACAAGCGCGAACTGTCGGCGAAAGGAGAAGATGAAGATGAAGTGAATAGAGTCGCCAGCTAGGCATTTTTATCCCGAAGGAAAGGTAATGCTGCATAAACCTGGAAAGAGATGGATAAGACGGTTGCGAACCAGAGAAACTGAGAAAGGGGGTTGGTTACAACCTGGGAAGGTATTAGCACCCAGATTGTCCGTCGTACTCGACGGGATCCACGCTTAAAAGATTGTGTTTAAAAGGGGTAGGTGTGTGTGTTATTTGTGTGCAAAGGCTGGAAAAGAATATACAAGTGTCAGTTTAAAAAGAAGTGAAATGCTCAGGAACTGAGGCTTAAAAGAGAAATGTTGAAAGAGGGGGAAGACACAGAGACTTTTGTTCGATAACAATTAAGTTATGCCTATGTATCCTCTCGTGCAATGAGGAAGTCAGAACACCGTAGTTCGACTCAAAGAGACTGAAAAATAAATTGACTGTGAACTGCTTGCTTGCCTATGCTCAAGTGTATGACTCGTCTGGCTCGAGTGCTAACTATCTTGCATTAGACGGAAGAAGCGAGTTCTCGCTTATGAATGAGTGTGATGAGAAAAGAATCCCGGAGGAGACGATTATTGTTTGTTTTTGTGCTTTCATTTTTGTTATTGTTTTTGGTGTTTTGCATAAGTTAATGAGCTTAAGCCTAAATCAAAGGCTTGTAAACTCATTATATCCTCCCTGATTAGGGATAATGAGAATACTTAAGTATGAGATAAGCATCTCAACTTAATTGCCATGATGATGTAGGATTAAGATCATTAACCTACTTGTGATTATTTAGGTGTTTTTTGGGTTTTTGTTTATTGTTAAGTAATGAGTTTAAGCCATAATCAAGGATTAGTGAACTCATTACACCATCCTAATAAAAGGATAATAGATGAGAACACTTAAGCTGAGGAAGATACCTCAACTTAATCCATGTTTAGGGATTAAATTCATGACAAAACAAGCCTTTATTAAATGGATTTTAATTAAGAGGTGAGATTAAGAAGTGGATTTTATGGTTTGTAAGACAACATGAGGGGGACTTGTCCATTAAACACTAGGGTTAGTCCTTCTTAACCATGAAGGAAGAATTAGAACCCTAATGTAAGGCCCAAGTTACAAGTTAATGTCTTAGTGATTATTAGATAGATTGATTAAGAGGTTTAAATAGATTAAGGGTTTAACACTTAGGATTAAAGTTATACACTTTATCCTAAGATAAGGATGCAGGCATATCCCTAATTCCAAAGTCCTAAAACCTTAAAGGTTTAGTCTCTAATGATGAGATGAGAAAAGAGACACAAAGAATACTCAAAGGAAAAAGTATAAGGGGAACTATCAGTCCTAGAAGTTATCATGCTTGGAAGTCCTAGGGTTTGTAAGGCTTAAAAGGATAAGTCTTCAAGGAAGCCACCAAGGATAAGCAAGATGAAAAGAAGGAGATGAGAAGAGGAGGAAAGGGAGAGAAACACAAGTGAGGCAAGCCCACTCAAAGACAAACAAAAATGCAGTAAGAATGCAATGTGAAGAGATGAGAAGAAGTGAGAGGTGAAGGCAAATCCACCTCTCAAATAACTTACCATTAACCTGAAAAGTTAGCACAAGATGCATAAGGAAAGAAATGAAAGGGAATGATGCATATGCAAAGACAAAGACCAAAACCAGAAGCATACACATGATGCAAATGATGTTATGACATGATGCAAAGGCATACATGATGCATATGTGTGACCATACAAGAGAATGAATGCAGATGAAGCATGTAAGAAGCATGAGAACACAAGGATGTTCATGACATGTAAGGAATGCAAAGCATAGAAAAAGTATGAATATATGACCAATCAATGTTCAAGCAATCTCTTAATATGTCTATGATGGCATACAAATGCTTAGAATGGCATGGTAAGTTCACATGTTCATGCAATGCAATGTAAGATGCAAGTGAAGATGTAAAATTAGGGTTACATGAAAGGATGAGATGCAAATGGCAAAGACAGAAGCAAATGACATGATAAAAAATTTAAAATGCACTCAAAGGAACCCTAAACCTATACTAGGTTACCATCCAAAGGGGGAGGTCAGAAGCTAAACCTAGAAGGAGTTATGAATTTCCTAAGTTTCTAGGGTTTTTTGGGTGATCCTCAATGTAAAATGTCAAACACATTGGAAATGCAATATAAATTCATGCCAAAAATATCCTAGATACTACATGATATGTGTGAAACAATGCAAAATGAACCAACTTCAAACCCTTCATGGTTAAGCAGAAAAGATTTTTCAAAGGTTAGGGTTTAAAATGTGATTTTATGAACCCTAAATTCAAAGAAAATTGTCAAATGATGATCAAAACCAAAAAAAAAAATTGTATGAGGGGTTTGAAAATGTTTCTAAATGTGTTAAGATGCAACATTTAATTAACTAAAATTGTATGAGGGGTTTGAAAATGTTTCTAAATGTGTTAAGATGCAAAAAAAAAATTGGTGATTTTTAGAAACCTAAATGCTATTTTAATTAATTAATTTCCATTAATTAACTAAAATAAACATTTAAATATTTTAAAAATACAATTTTTATGCAAAAAAAAAAAAAATAAAATTTTGGTTTCTGAAAATTAATAAAAGTCATGATAAAAATTTTCAGAATTTTTAATGATTTTTGCTATTTTAAAATAAACGTGGAAAGAAAATGCAAGAAAATGAATTAAAAATCAAATAAATGGAAAGTAATCTAATCTGAAGGCTGAGATTCAAAGTTATTTGGAGGGAGTTGACTGGCGCGTAAATGGGTGGTCCAGATTGATTCTGACTAATTAATTTAAATTAAACTAATTAATTAAGGATTAGGGTTTAATGACTGATCTAAGCCGTCCAAACACGCGCGGGAAAAGCAATCTAAGGGCCCTAATTCAAAGTTGCCTTAATTACTCAGAATAGGGTTAATGACCCTCAGGTGGCCGGAGAAGACTTCCGGTCGTCTTCTCCGGTGAGTCACTCACCTGAACTTCCTCAAAACCTCACCCCAAGTCCCCAAAACCTCCAGAATCACTCATTAAACACTTCTAAACAAGAATCCATCAACAAAAACAAAGAATCATGCATCAAAATGGAGAATCGAAGATGAACATTCTTAGGTCAAAAATTTCAGAAACACCATACATGCATAATACTCAACCATTTTCAAAACTAAACATATCAGCATGATCAGTGAAGTTCATAGATTCATTTAGAAACTTAAAAACGCATTTATGGAAAAAAAGTTTGAGGATGGCTACCTGAGCTGGAGCTTTCACTTTTGGAGCTTTCTGACCTCTTTCTTTGTGCAATCAACCTCCAATGACTTCCTTTGAGTGAATGGAAAGCTTAGAACAAGCTTGCAATGGATGGTTTGAAAGATTACACCTCAGCTGCACCAGAATCGTATTTCTGCTTCTTGGGGTTTTAGAGCTTGGCAATGGTTGGGAAATGACCTGGAGGATGGATGGAGATGATTGGTGAAGTTTGTTTGGGGTTTTGATGGTTGGTTTCTGAGTTTCGAAGATATGAAGTTTCTTGAGGATTTTTGTGTTCTTGAGTTGTGTTCAGCTTCAGGCCAATGTGTTATGTGTTATGGCTTGCATAATGTCCACATATCATGTCTTGATAGGTCAAAAGAGTTGTTGTGGGCTATGCTGATTGGTATGGTGTGAAATGCAAAAGGTCAAGGTTGGTTGTACTTGAGGTATGGGCACATGGCAGGTATGGATTTGGACATGACTTGGCTCAGCAGAGATCAAGGGTAGCTTGTGGATTAGATTTGTCATGCTGGCAAGTGTATAGAAAGATCTATACCATTTTGCAAATTTGAGAAGTTTTGGCCCTTTTGGAATTTCTTGAAGTTCAAGGCATGAAAATGTATGATTCTTGGGCCAATTCTGATCAAAATGAGTTGTACTATGATGGTATGATGTTTAGAGATGCATTAGAGGTCATGAAATGGCTTGGCATGAGAAATTGCAAAATTCCCTCTTTGGCATGAATGTGAAAATTATAGGATTTTTGCCAACTTTGAAGGACCATAACTTGAGTTCCATAATGAATTAGAACATGTTCTTGTACTTTTTGAAAAGGGAAAGACCTAATCTAAAACTTTCATGACCAAGAATTTTTCATTTGAAGCATTTTTGGATGAGAAAGAGGAGGTTGAAAAACTTTCCCAAAATGGAAAGTTTCCATTACAAGTCATTTCCATTTTTGGCAACTTTTGGTTTAGCTCAAATTTCTTCAATTTTATGAACTTACAAGCACTTAAATGATCAAATAAAGATCATATAACTTCAATTTGATGAAAATACCCCTTTGGTTCCATTGTTGGGGGCTTCAAATGCCCTGATTTTGACTTAACTTGCTCAAGAAGTTACCCAGTGAACAGATGACTTCCACAATGAATTTCTTCATCAAACTTGGTACAAATGATCCTTATAACATCTTAAGAACATTAGAAACAAGAATGGCCCAAAAATTTTGTGTTGAGGCCTCTGAAACCAAAACCCTAATTTTGGTCATCTGTGTAGTGAAAACCCTAGCTCTGCTTCCATGCCTTGCCAGTTCTTGTGATTTCTTGACTTCCATGAACTTTGAGGGACATAATATGATGATTGAACACACATGGAACCTCTTGGAATGCTTTGAGGCCTTTGGAGTGGCTCATATGGGATCTTGGATTGCTCAAATCACAAACCCTAGATGCAGATGAACTTGAACTATGCAGATGAAACAAATATGCAATATGAGATGATATGCTTAAACTTATGCAAAAATGAAAGATCACAAGTCATGGTGTGATAATGAGTGAGGGAAAATTTGGGGTGTTTACAAAAATGAATAAATAATTATTATGAAAATTGATAGAAATGGTAAATAAAAATCAGAAATGCGAATATGGATTACGGTGAACTTGAATAAACCTCCACACACACCCTGACTGAATTCAACCCAAAAACTACACTCGAACCTCTGCCAACATCCTCTGATAAGAATGAACCTCATGAGTCATTGAACAACTTGCAACCAAAACAACAACTTTCTTAATTAACTCTCTTCAGACAAAATAAATCTTGAATCAGTTTGAATCCATTTGAGAGAATCTCTAGGAAAATAAATCCGCAGAGGAGAACCATTTGAACCGATAGATCATGATGAACCTGATTTTGAACCAAACCTCATACAAACTATTTTATAATACCCTGATGAATTACACATATAACAACTTGACTTAGGACACATCACTTGAGAAATCAACACCTGAAACAAATAACTTGCACTTGAGGAAATCCCCTGATAGTTTGACCAAGATTAGGTCAAACGTCCATCTGAAATGGGTCGTGAATGAACAACCACCCTTGAACTGAAGCCAAAGCTCTTTAGGTGTTTGACAAAGGAGAATATCCTGAGATGCTGAGAAGAAATAGTCTTGTAAGTTGATGAAGAAGAAACCCCTAATTCACAATTCATTGTTGACGATGGGCCAGATGAATCAGCGAATAGTCTTCAGACGTGAAATCCTTGAATATTACTTAATTAGGTAAATAAACCATAATCTAATGATAGGAGCATAAGAGGATGGTGTCATTGATGACTGCATAGCCAAAACATTGAATTCTCCTGATAATCCACAAATAGGGCGTGAAACCCTAATTTCTCAGATGACATTGATCCTATGTCTTATAAACTTGATGCAAATGAATGCAGATGTTAATGACCTAATGAGGATGCATATGATTGCGAAGCGAAAATTCAGTTAAAGTTAGAAAAATTAGAGGGCAGATTTTGGGGTGAAACAACAACACTTCTCCCACTACGATTCTATACCATTAAACTGCATTTATAATCCCCCCCCCCCAATAACCCCAGTTTAAGTCATTAAAACCCATATCTATCACATGTACATTATCCATAAAATTCACAACAATTCAAATACCATTATTTCGTCAATTCCAAACCTTTAGTTATACATTTTTTCCCAAAAATCCCAATTATCCCACAATTGACAACTCATAGTATCAACCTAATGATTTCTACCCACTTACCTACATCATCTAACCCTTGAGTGATTAAAGAAATCTCACATTTACCTTATAGTGATGAGTTTTCCTTATCTTCAATGGATTCTCCCTCTTCCTTCCTATTGCCCTAACTCTTCCCCTTTTTCTCCCTTTTTGCCTTCTCTTTCACGTAGAATAATAATAATGAATCCCACTCTCTAATCCTCTCACTTATACCCCAAATAAATAATTGCCTTATTTACCCTCACTTACTCTTCACATAAATACCACCAAGTCCTTATACTTACTACACCTCTAATTATTTTATTTATTCCATTATATAATCATTATCACCTAAATAATGAAATAAATTAACAAAAACTCCCTCCATAATTTAAGTTAAATACTTATTCTACACCATGGTCAACAAATATTAAATTAAAATAGTATAATTAATCCTTACTCTCTTTACCACCGATTTCTACGTTATTAGTCACACACCCCTACTACCCTCAAGATTCACTGCTTAAGGTCACTACCCCTCATCACGGTTACCCCGAACACAACAAATGCACAACAAACACATAATTATTAACAAATAATAATAAAAAGGAAAATGGGGCATTACAACTCTCCCTCATTTAGAATATTTTCGCCCTCGAAAATTTACCGGATACGAACTACCCCAGACACGCTCTCGCATCCAAATAGTCAACTCTCATGCCATGAAAGGAAACACCATGAATAACACACAACAACAAACTACCTTATCAATGACAACAACAAGACGCAATGCTCACGCAACGCACTCGAGGACCAACTCAAGACACAAAGCATAACCAAGTTAAGAACATACATGTTCATTATGAACCAGAACACAACACAATCGTTACCATCACCATGGGAAACACTCCCCTAATTCCCCCATCATAGGAATTAGTTACTCGCACTCGAACCATCCCTATAGGAGCGAGACTACAACAAGGATAAGAACAAAATTTCCACGACCCCACAATGGCCCAACCACCTCCAAATAGCCCGACTACCAATCTCGTTGTCGCACAACATCAAGACAACGATCCTACGATTTACCATCCGAACATTCAACTAATACCTCCATCTACCTAGTTGTACATGATTAACAGTTACACTTTTCTCTACCTCACTCCCATTCTGGAACATCCAATATTCTCATTATTCTTGCGGGTTTTATCGTTCGACCTTTGAACTCTTACAAGTCACACACGTATGGACAAACTGCACCATATCACGTTTTTGCTACGCAATCTGATTACTCGCAACCCTTAAATCCACCAAGCTCACATCCAACTTCTAACACTTTCTAAATATCACAATAAACTTACTGCTTGCTTTTAATATACCCAACTTCTCACTCTACTCCATTAACTCGCACACCAGACACAAGTCTTTGAACTGCTAACTCAATTCCAACTTTCTAACCATCATAGTAGACACATGAAATGGTTCCCTACATAACTCATCAAGAATTCCAACCATCCTTGTTGTCCCATATTCTATTCCGTTGGACCAATCAGGTATTCTACACTCCTGTGACTACTTAAACACTTCGAACTTAGATCCATAAAAATAATATCTCTAGATTTCCAACACAAATACATCCGCAACTGATTCTAAATCTTGAACATGATAGATACTTTCATGATGTCCCAACTGTCTTAAAACATAAGATGCGACTTTATCCTCTTGTATTAACACACTGTCAAAACTCATCTTAAACACCTAACAACATCCCAATACCATAACACCATTACAACAACATAAGGGTACATGTTTTCAATTAATTTCAACAAGAAAAATTTCCTTTTTCACTCCCAGACCGTGCTAAGTGAGTGCCAGCTCGTGCTAAGCGCACTCGCTTTTGTCTCGAGAAGGAGAAAACCTTCCAGATCGTGCTAAGCGCGCTCAAAGGTGCTATGCTCCCTTCACAATTACTTCTACAAAACTCCGTGACAATAACCAACTAATTCCAAGAATATTATACTCTCCTTAACCCATTTCATAGCTTCCTCATGGTAGAATTACCTTTACTTTAGATGGATCCACAACAATACCCTCATTTGAATTAATACAACCAAGTAAAGTCATCTCTTTCAACCAAAAATCACACTTTTATAACTTAGTATATAACTTTATCTCTTTTAATACTTGCAACATCAATTCCTGAATACTCTACACATTCCTCTTTTGATTTTATAATAGATCAGGACATCCCCAATGAACGTCACTTCGAATTTATCCAAATAAGTATGGAAGATACGATTCATACTTTCTACACACACTTTAAGGCATATTGGCCACTAATATACTCTACCTAACATCCTTGGTTAAATCATGGTCCCACATTTCTGTTACTCCCCCATTGGATCAACTTTCCAATGCTTCAAGTCCCACACCAATTGGATTCTCGATTCATGAATTCCGAAGGAAACAATAGTTACCTACATCATGTTCTATATTTATCTTATCAAACCAAGGCACATAACCATAATTCTACCTTACCATCATAGTTCTATGACAACAACAACATATAATGCACAATCAATTTTGCGTCTCACGGTTCAACATATCAAAACATTGATGAAAACACACATACATCGTGTTAACACATACTAACACAATTATAACAACATTGATACCATGAATCTCAACATCTTATACCTACAAACCACAAGAAATTTATCCAAAAATAGCTTAACAACCTCCGGTTCTGGTTACCACCTTCCATAACTATTATTCTTATGGGGTCTCGACTCACTCAAGATTTCTGTTGACACGAGATTTCAACTTTTAACGAAAGTAATACCATCAGGGAATTTCTAATCATTCGTGATTCATCATAATTCAAAACCCAAGCTATCCGAACACAACTATGAGTTTCCATACTACTCACCGATCAACATGTAACCTCATGCCATTGTCCTCTTCTTTACCAATAATATTAAAGTTCTCCAAGGCGACGTCCTTGATCTCACGAT
This sequence comes from Lathyrus aphaca, assembly GCA_963966055.1. Classification (NCBI taxonomy): domain Eukaryota; kingdom Viridiplantae; phylum Streptophyta; class Magnoliopsida; order Fabales; family Fabaceae; genus Lathyrus; species Lathyrus aphaca. The sequence continues at coordinate 216,579,011 of OZ014524.1, forward strand.
TCCCATTTCCAGTCAATTTTCTGACTACTCTTTCCATTCTACTAATTCTGATGCCAACATCCTGTATGGTGCCATAGAATATAGAACTATGAACAAGATCAATAGAGAGTTCCACCTTTCTCTCTCTAATAACACATCTGATATATCCTTCAGAAACACATGAAACTCACACACAACTGACAATTCATCGTTGTGACCTTACTTCCAATATCCGTAACACCATTTTCGCAATCATGGCAAATATTAGAGCCTTTTTCCATAGAGTTATTCTACTCACTTAGCGGAGACACACCTCGACTCTTCACCTTCGTCAAATTTAAGTTCACTCTCAACTCTTTAAGGATTAACCATCAATAATATTCGATCGAAACACCTAAGCCTCGAATCCGCCTCATCTTAAGATATAGGAATTTGCATCGACTAACCAAAACACTCCGTAAGCACTGGGCTTAAATCCAAACAATCACTGTACATATTATTCCAGCTAGAAAGGCCCGTCTATCCCATCCAACATGATCCCGTCCACTATCAACAAGAGACTAAGGGAGACCAGTTCCTCAATTTATTGATAGACATTTTCCAATCATGATGGGGCATAAACCATCCTTACAAAGCTATAACAACGTTCAACAACACACTACACCACCATTCAAACGATTGGCAAACACATGGTTTAACTCCACCCAATCGTCCCAAGAATGACATCACCTTGTTACAACTAAATATAAATATGTACCTCCCAAGTAAACATGTCAGGATACTCCACACATCACCGGCCCATATCTAGCCACAACATCGCATTCCCCCCACAAGGAAGCGAACAATGAGAACACATGATCGTTTTCCCTCAAGTATAACACCATTCTCTAAATAGTTGAACATTCCAATACAATACTCTCTCTTGCAGTGACACGATATCCAATTTCACAACATCTGGAATATACAAGAGAAGAAGACGCCTCTCCCCCACTTGTTTCATTCCCAGCTGTAACACGGTGGGAGAACTGACTTTAGTTATGTTGCGGATAGCAAGAGTCGCCACCGACTTTTATTTTATCCAAAGGAAAGGCATAAAAGAACAGGAAAGACCTTTTAAAAGATTTTTGGGTCCGGGGGGTAGGTTATGTAAAGGGAAGGTGTTAGCACCCTTTACATCCATGGTTATCCATGGGCTCTTAGTTACTTAGCTCACTTTAAAATGTTTTTGAAAATGTGAAGTGTGTGAATAGAAATTTTCATAAGAGTTTGATAATGATCCATGTACGGATGCGTAAAAAACTTGTGTTTGAAAATTGTTTGAAATTGTGAAGTGTTTGAAATTGTTTTGAAATAGTGAGCAAGTAACTATGAGGAACCTACCCTAAAGTTTAAGTCTTTCTGTTCTTGAATCCTTTAAATGGTAAGACTTTCCCTATTATTAAGGAATAGGTAGTCATTACCTTGGATGTGAGGGACATATGAAGGGACATCTGTTTAATGAAGGCAACTGTAGGGTGTATTAAGCATTTTTGGAGGGACTGTCATCATTATTCGAAAGGGACAAGATCATTATGAAAGGCAACCATTAAGGGACTTGATCTTTTATTGTTAAGGGACTAGATGACTTTTCTTTTAAGGGACTTTTGCTTTATACACCCTACTTGACCTTTTGATTAGGCAACAATGAGAGGTAACCCTAGAAAGTGAGATGGCGATCAAAGATCGACTTACGTGTGTGAGTGTTCAATTTAAGATTTATTTTTTGAATTAAGTGATCTAAATTAATTTTAAATAAACATACATGTTACACTCCCTATTTACTAACCATAGCATAAAAATAAATAATTTAAATATTACAGAAAATTACATCCAGGAGCAATTACAATAATAATAATAAAAAGCAATTTAAATAAATAGCAAAATAATAAATAAGCAAGAATAAATAATTATAATAGGGGTTAGTGAAAATAATAATAATAATCATAATTTAAAAATAAAGGGGATTAGTAGAAGAAATCATAAGAACATAATTAAAAATAATAGGCAAAAAATAATATAATAATTAAAAGATTTAATTTTAATATAAACAATTATTTAAAGTAAAAAAAAAATATGAACAATTAATTAATCATTATAAAATTTTGAATTATATGCAAATCATAAAAATTAAATTAATTTTAAACACATTATGAAAATATAATTATAAAATCAATTTAACAATTCTAATTATTCCTAAGCATACATTAACAATTATTTAAATGCAAAATTAAGAATATAAACAATTTAAGTCATATTTACCTATTATAAAGAATAAATTAAGAATTTTAATTTTTAAGCATATTTATGTACAAAATTCTAAATTATAAACAATTAAGTCATTTAATAAAAATTAGATTAATAATAATATTAAACAAAATAGAAGAAAAGAAATTAGGGTTTAATTGCTTAGAAAAAATAAATTAGGGTTTATAATATAATTAGGGTTTTGGCAAAATATTAGGGTTAGAAAAAATATTAAAGTTTACAATTTTAATTTATAATACTAATTTATTAGATAAATATATACATAAGAAAAATAATTTGTTTTAGAAAATATTTAAAGATTTATATTAGGATTTTTGAGATTATTATTTTTATTAAATTAATATTATTAACAATCAAAATAAATAGCAGAAAAAATAAAAGGAAAACTTACCTGGCTGGGTATTGAACCCAGTACCTCCTGCCCTCATGAACCTATGCCAGCAACCATAACCACTGGGCCACGCATGCGTTGGTGTAAGAAGAATGAGTCCAGTTGTTTTTGTTCTATATCCTGAAAAATAAAATAAAAAATAACAAGAACACAAAAAGGCCTGGGGGGGAATCGAACCCAGGACCTTCCAAGCAATACACAAACACATTACCATTCCTGCTGGGTGAGCGCGTCTGATAGTAAAAAAACCACAATTGATAATATATTGTATTCAATGAATAAAAGGAAAAAACATGAAAAACTTGCCATGGCCAGGATTCGAACCCCTGCCATTCAACCAAACGCACGCTTGCTTCACCACTGGGACAAGCTGTACGCTTGTGAAATAAAACAGGAATCAAATCATAATATTTTAAAATAATAATTCAAATTTGAAATTTCGCGCGCAGGCCAGCTTCATCTTCAACCTTGAATTCGTAGGATTTCCTGCGAATTTTCCTGGGAAAATTCCTACGAATTCTCATGCGTTTTAAACCTGCGAATCCTGTACATCATCCTACAAGTAAAATTTCACCAAATTGAACCTGCAAACATGATCTATGCAATGATTACAGTCCAAATATGAGTTCATTAGCTATTTATATTAGGTATTCCGTAAACCCCTAATTTTGAAGCTCTAACCCTAGCCATGGCCGTTTGCGATTCAAGCCATGAAGCTTTCATTTAATTGTCCAAAAACACTCTATACAACATCACAAACATGATGAAACAAACAAAATTCGTTAGAACGCATTGGATTAGTGAAATCGAAAAAAAATTATTCAAGAACAAACATGATTCGGTTTATGCAATTCATGGAGTTTTTGATGCAAATGATGATTGGTAATGATTCAGTGATGTTCAGGGATCACTCTTATGTCCTTCAAATACCTTCAAATGTCTTGTATGAAGAAATCCGAATTTGAGTTTGTGAGGTTTTTGTGAGATGCAAACTTACACTTTTTGAGCTGGGAATTCGTGCCTTGCATTAGGTTTGTGTCAAGTACTTATAGAACAATGTATTAGGTCAGAAAAATTGATCATTTGTGTGGAAGATTTGATCTAAAAAGATTCAAAAATATTAGGCCTTAAAAATCAAATATTCTTGTATGAACACTTGCTATTTTAGGCCAATCCTCATGATTTTCTTTCCACTTCAATTCTAATCAAATTTATGATTTTCTAGAAGCTTAATCCAATTTAAATCTTAGACTTTTATATTTTATATTTATTTAAAATGATTTTTAATGAATTAAATCAAAATAAATAAAAATAAAATAATAAAAAATCTGATTTTTTGTTGACTTGGGTCGTGCATGAAGTTATAGTATGGATTGGGTCATCATTTGGCAAGCCCATTTGGAAGAAATTGGTTTTAGACCTCCATTTTCCTCATAAACCAACCAAAAATCTCCCAACTTTGCAAGGGCACATATCCATCAATTTTAATGGTATGAGGGTGTTCTTGGACATTTTGGAACGCTTGAAGAGTCCTCTAACCAACCCCACTGGTTTCCTATCCATATCATTTACCATTCTCAAGTTATGCCCTTTTGAAGTTGTTGACTTTTTGTTGACTTTCAAAAGGACCTATAATGTCTTAGCTCATACCTTCCAAATGAAGCATTTTTGGGCTTGGCTTGTGAGACACAAAGTTGTAGAGAATTCAATTTCCTTCAAAATGAGATTTGGATGGAGACTTGGTGATGAAGCATGTGAAAGTTATGGCTGGTCAAAGTTCAGTTGACTTTTACTAAGGAAACCCTAATTTAGAAACTCCTGATTCTTGATGATCTGAAATTTCCTTGATGAATCATGATCAACCCTTGATAAAATGATGAATTTTACTTCATATACTTGATGTTGGCAAAAAATCATGAAATTTGACTTTGGTTTGACCACAGTTGACCTCAGTTTGACTTTTTAACTACTCTGACTGATTTTGACTTATCTGATCATCTGACTGAGCAAACTTTTGAGAAAAGTCTTGAAACTTGTCATGGGGGTTCTTAGACACATATAAGATGTTATGAAGCTCACTTGAAGTCTTGGAAGTTCATTTAGCCTGATTAAAGTCAAAACCCTAGTTTTGGATGCACTGCTTAGGAGGTGCATTGTCTGAGGGAATTGTCAACTCTTCTGACCAATTGTGAACTTTGTGAACCTTGTGAACCATCATAAAATGTCTTGTGAACCTCATGGGAGGTCTTGTGACCCTTGTGAACCTTGTGAACCTCATAAAGTGACTTGTAGACTTCATGAACCTCATGAAAGGTTTTGTAAACATTGTGAATCTTGTGAACCTTGTGAACCTCATAAAGTGACTTGTAGACTTCATGAACCTCATGAAAGGTCTTGTAAACATTGTAAATCTTGTGAACCTTGTGAACCTTCTTAGCACACAAAGTCTTGTATTGTGAGGGCAAATTTTGGGGTGCAACAGCTGCCCCTGTTCAATTTTCTGAAACCTGAGGGGTTAGATTGGTATATTTGCCAGTCGTGACCTGGAAGGTTGAAGGGGATTGAACACAAAAGCCCAAAAATTTGCACTCACCGGTGCGTAGAGTGATACTGATGTTTGGGGTTATATATGCTTGAGTGGGCTTAAAGATGCCACTTGGAGAAAAGCTCTTCAGATACATTTCTTGGAGGATAAAGCAGTCCAAAATATGAAGATATAATGATAGCTTTCAGGAGGATAAAGCAATCCTGAAGTAGTGATATGCTTCCAGGAGGATAAAGCAATCCCGAGGTAGTGATATGCTTTCAGGAGGATAAAGCAATCCTGATGTAATGATGATAACTTTCAGGAGGATAAAGCAGTCCTGAGGTAATAGTATGCTTTCAGGAGGATAAAGCAGTCCTGAGGTATAAGAAGCTGTCAGGAGGATAAAGCAGTCCTGAGGTAATAATAAGCTTTCAGGAGGATAGAGCAATCCTGAGGTAGTGATGAGCTATCAGGAGGATAAAGCAGTCCTGAGGTAATAAGAAGCTTTCAGGAGGATAAAGCAGTCCTGATGGATGATGATAGTTTTCAGGAGGATAAAGCAATCCTGAAGGAATAATAAACTTTCAGGAGGATAAAGCAATCCTGATGTAGTGATATGCTTTCAGGAGGATAAAGCAATCCTGAGGGATGATATGCTTTCAGGAGGATAAAGCAGTCCTGAGGTATAAGAAGCTGTCAGGAGGATAAAGCAGTCCTGAGGTACTGATGAGCTATCAGGAGGATAAAGCAATCCTGAAGTAATAGTATGCTTGCAGGAGGATAAAGCAATCCTGAGGTATGAGAAGCTTTCAGGAGGATAAAGCAATCCTGAGGAATGATAACTTTTCAGGAGGATGAAGCAGTCCTGATAGTCACAAGTTGTTGATGAAATTTGTCTGCTGGAGAATTAACCTGAAAACAAGGTAGCATTATATATGGTAGTATTAGTTTATGCATTATGCATGTATAATATGATGCACTTAAGTAATGTATTACTCATCTATGTATATGTATGGTATGGTATGATGTAAATGATGTATGTATGATATGATGCTGCCTGAAGCGCCTGGATATCTTCGTATAACAACTGCTGGCCAGGGAAAATAAATCCCGGTTTGTTGCTGAAGAATATGAGGAACTTGTTCCTGTCTTGTTTGATAGCAAGGTATACATAACCTCCCGTCTGCTGGGGATAGATGGGTATATATAGCCTCCCGATATAACATCCCGTCTTCGTTCGTCGTACCTTTATTGGAAAGTAAATTCCCGAATATCCGTATGAGGATAAAAGAGATGGATATAAATTCCAGGGGAGATGTGACTTTATGAAGATGGATTTGTCCTACTGAGGGTTTGTAACTGTCTTGTAAAAATGAACCGGCGAAGCTTTGTTGAAATCCTTCCCTCGTTCGTCCTTAGTAAATACTATTACTGCATTTTCATGCATTTCTGGTAAACATCAATCATATTAAAAAAACATACATGCATTTTTGGTAAACATCAATCATATTCAAAAGCATACATACATTCAAACACAACCAATGGACGTTTCGCTTATGTAAATAGGGTAAAAGTAAATCTGGATTTAAAAGATGGAATTTATTTATATCAAAAATGTGACCCGTACACGGGTAAATTTGTACAAAGAGACATAAACCCTAGTAAGAGGATTTTGTCATAAAACAAAGAAAATCAGCTCTGTGGGAAATAATCCTATTGAGTTTCAATTCTACTATTGCCATTATCTTCAAGTATCTCATCTTCTTCTGTTGAGACGGAAACGATTGGGTTGAGCTTTATCTGTTGGAGCTTGAGTAAGTAGTACAGTTGGTTACAGTTTCATGGGTGATCTACACGAGACATAGTCATACGCTTTAATCCCTAACTTTTGCCTGGATTGCCCTTTCAGGTTTTCAATCCACCGGGATACCCTTTTTTGCCCAAGCCGCCTTTTCAGGTTTTCGACTTGCCGGGTGTACATCTTTTTATATATATCCCTAATTTTTGCCCAAACCCTTTTGGTTTGCCGGGATGCCCTTATTTCTGCCTAGGCCAGTCAACCTAGCGGGTCTCTTTTTATGCGTAGTATTTTTTAACTATGTCTGCGTTTACAGGCTGTGGGAAGTCTTCACCATCCATAGTAGTGAGTATCATGGCACCTCCTGAGAACACTGTCTTGACCACAAATGGTCCTTCATATGTTGGAGTCCACTTGCCCCTAGGATCACCATGTGGTAATATGATACGCTTGATTACCAAGTCACCAGCCTGATATACCTTTGGCTTAACCTTCTTATTAAAAGCTTTGATCATCCGTTTCTGGTACATCTGGCCATGACAAACTGCTGCTAACCTCTTCTCATCAATCAAATTTATCTGGTCAAGTCGAGTCTGAATCCACTCATCTTCATCCAAGCCTGCATCCTTCATAATTCTTAAGGAGGGAATCTGAACTTCAATGGGCAGCACTGCTTCCATACCATAGACTAAGGAGAATGGGGTTGCCCCTGTTGAAGTGCGTATTGTAGTACGATAACCGTGAAGAGAAAACGGTAACATCTCATGCCAATCCTTGTAAGTAACAGTCATCTTCTGTACAATCTTCTTAATGTTCTTATTAGCATCCTCAACTGCCCCATTCATCTTCGGACGATCCCCTTCAGAGTTGTGATGCTTAATCTTGAACTGCGTGCAGAGATCAGTAATCATAGTGTTGTTCAGATTAGAGCCATTGTCAGTAATAATCCTTTCAGGGATGCCATACCTACATATGAGATTATTCTTAATGAATCGAGCCACAACATTCTTGGTAACATATGCAAATGAAGCTGCCTCCACCCACTTCGTGAAGTAAGCAATAGCAACCAGGATGAAACGATGCCCATTAGAAGCAGTAGGCCTGATCTCACCAATCATATCAATGCCCCGCATGGCAAAGGGCCAAGGAGCAGTCAACACATTCAATGGTGATGGAGGTACATGGACTTTATCAGCATAAATTTGACACTTGTGACAAGTTCTGGAGTGTTGATAGCAATCAGTTTCCATGGTAGACCAATAGTAACCTGCTCTCAATATCTTCTTTGCCATAGTATGGCCACTAGAATGAGTGCCAAAGGTCCCATCATGCATCTCTTCCATGATTTCTGTAGCTTCTTTCTTATCCACACAACGGAGCATAGTTGAATCATGATTTCGCTTGTACAAAATCCCATTACTCAGAAAGAACTTAGCAGAAAACCTTCTCAGAAACTTCCTATCTTTAACAGATGCCCCTTCAGGGAACTCCTGAGCTTCAAGATATCTTTTTACTTCATAGAACCAAGGCTTCTCCTCTGCCCCTTCAGTGTCAATCTCATTGCAGTATGCAGGCTTTTCAAATCTATCAATAGTAATCTTGGGAGCTTCATCATCCCAGCTGATCTCAAACATGGATGCCATGGTGGCTAAGGCATCTGCCAACTGATTCTCTCTCCGTGGGATATGTCCAAAGGTAATCTCTTTGAAATGTGGGATCAAAGACAGCACATGCTCTCTGTAAGGAATGAGATTATCATGCTTGGTATCCCAATCTCCTTTAATCTGACTTACTACCAGGACTAAATCTCCATACACATCAAGGAACTGAATCTTCATATTAATAGCAGCTTTAATACCCAGGATACATGCCTCATACTCAGCCATGTTATTGGTACAATAGAAACAAAGTCTGGCAGTAATCGGGGTATGACAACCTTCAGGGGAACTAATCACAACACCAACACCATTACCAAGTGCATTAGAGGCACCATCAAAAACCATAGTCCATCGGGATCCTTGTTCAGGTCCGTCATATTGTCCAGGTTCTTTGGTAATAATCATAATGTCTTCATCAGGGAACTCAAAACTCATTGACTGATAATCATCCACTGCTTGATGAGCCAAATGATCAGCAACAACACTTCCTTTTATGGCCTTCTGAGTAGTATACTGTATGTCATATTCTGTCAAAATCATTTGCCATCTTGCAATTCTTCCGGAGAGGGCAGGTTTCTCAAATATGTACTTGATTGGATCCATCTTTGAAATCAATAAGGTAGTATGAGTCAACATATACTGTCTTAGTCGGCGAGCAGCCCATGCCAAAGCGCAGCAAGTTTTCTCGAGCAGTGAGTATCTTGTTTCACAGTCGGTAAACTTTTTGCTAAGGTAGTATATTGCCTGCTCTTTTCGACCAGACTCGTCATGTTGCCCCAACACACACCCCATTGAGTTGTCTAACACTGTTAAGTACATAATCAAGGGTCTTCCATCAACTGGTGGCATCAAAATTGGAGGTTCTAGCAGATATCTCTTGATTTCATCAAAGGCAGTCTGGCACTCATCATTCCATTCCATCACCTGATCTTTCTTCAACAACTTGAAGATTGGCTCACAGATGGCAGTTAATTGGGAAATGAATCTTGCAATGTAATTCAATCGACCCAAGAAACCTCTAACCTCCTTCTCAGTACGGGGAGCTGGCATCTCTCGTATAGCTTTCACTTTTGCAGGATCTACTTCAATACCTTTTCCACTGACAATGAAACCCAGGAGTTTACCAGACCTAACTCCAAAAGTACACTTGTTTGGGTTCAGTCTCAACTTGTATTTCTTTAATCTCTCAAACAACTTATGCAGATGATCAAGATGTTGCTCTTCATTCTGGGACCTGGCTATCATATCATCCACATATACCTCTATCTCATGATGAATCATATCGTGAAACAAAGCCACCATAGCACGCTGATATGTTGCCCCTGCATTCTTTAAACCAAATGGCATCACCTTATAACAAAAAGTGCCCCACTGTGTAACAAATGTAGTCTTCTCCATATCTTCAGGTGTCATCTTGATCTGATTGTAACCAGAGAAACCATCCATAAAAGAGAATACCTTATGCTGAGCAGTGTTGTCTACCAGAACATCAATATGAGGAAGTGGAAAATCATCTTTAGGGCTGGCCTTGTTCAAATCTCTGTAGTCCACACACATACGTACCTTACCATCTTTCTTAGGTACCGGCACCACATTTGCAACCCACTGAGGATAAGAAGTCACTGCTAAGAACCCTGCATTGAACTGTTTCATTACCTCTGCTTTGATCTTCTCTGACATTTCAGGACGCATACGACGAACCTTCTGCTTCTTTGGACGACAATCTTCTTTTACTGGTAAACGATGAACCACAATGTCTGTATCCAACCCTGGCATATCTTCATAAGACCAAGCAAAGATCTCCACATAGTCACGTAACATATGAATCAACCTGCTCTTGACACTATCCTCTAAATCAGCCCCTATCTTGACCTCTTTCCTGTTTTCTTCAGTTCCCAGATTCACAACTTCGACTGGCTCTTCATGTGGCTGTATGGCTTTCTCTTCTTGTTGTAACAACCTAGAAAGCTCTACAGGTACTTCACAATCGTCCTCATTTCCGTCTTCAGTTTGATAGATCGGATTCTCGAAATTATAATTGGCAATAGTAGAACTGTTATCAACAGGATCCAGAGTGGATGAGGATCTGCATTTTAGTGATGTGGGTGTGTGTAAGAACACATAGCTGATAAAACAAAAATAAAAGAAAAGAAAGACAAGGAACACAATATTTACGAAAACGAAACGTCCACTGATTTTTATTGAATGAAGTATGCAAATGAAATGACAGCCCGTAACAAGCACACCATTGTGCCCCGGGTAAGGCACAAGGCTTAAGAGTTTTATTGTTCAAGAAATTACAAACTTAAAAAGCAACAACACAGTAATAGTATTTACTCCTGACTAAAGGAGATAGGGATAACATCTTCAGCTTTCCAATTATTGAGTCCAGCACCCACAGTAGGAAAAATCCAAGCATCCAGATTGTAGTCTTCATCATAGTCCCCCACAGCATTGATCTGGTTTTTCATAACCCCTTGATTGGTGATACGAACAGCACGAGCACGACGAACAGCCTTTTGGGACTCTGCAGTGAAACCCAAACTAAATTTGTCAGACTTGTATGGGATGTCAGGAAGCTGACCCCAAATAGTACAACCACCTTCATCCACCACAGCTCTAGCATCGTTGAGGGAGACCATTGCCATTGTTGGAGGTACCCTGGTGACCACAGGAACTTTCTTGACAACCGGAGGAGCTACATAATCATTAACAATCCAAGGAACCACTTCAAACGTCTGACACGGAGTTTCAATGTATTCACCTTCCATTTCCAGATACTTGAAGGTATTCACATGGCTGACAAAATATTCTTCTTCTCCATAGACAGTAACAACCTTTCCTTCTACCGGATATCTTAGCTTCTGATGTAATGTAGAGGTTACAGCACCTGCCCCATGGATCCAGGGACGACCAAGCAAACAAGAGTATGAAGGACGAATATCCATCACATAAAATGTAGCATTAAAGACCTGAGAACCAACTTTGATTGGGAGATCAATTTCTCCATGCACCACTCTTCTAGAACCATCAAAAGCCTTCACCACTATATTACTGGGCTTCAGCACAGCATCTTCAGGACTCAGCTTATTCAGGACTTCCTTGGGCAACACATTCAGAGAGGAACCATTGTCTATCAATACATGTGACAGGGTAGTTCCCCTGCATTCAATTGAGATATGCAAGGCCCTGTTATGATCCCTCTTGGCAGGGGTCAAATCAGCATCAGAAAATCCTAACCCATTATCATAGGTCAGGTGGGCAACACAATTCTCAAACTGGTCAACAGAAATTGCATTGGGTACATGAGCAGTCTTCAGAAACTTGATCAAAGCCTTGGCATGAGCCTCAGAACACAACAACAAGGACATCATAGAAATCTTTGAGGGAGTATGCCCCAACTGATCAACAATGTCATACTCACTCTTGCGAATGATTTTCAATACCTCTTCCATTTGCTTAGAGAGATCATCAGCAACTGGCACATCAGTAGGTACAGGTTCAATAACAGGACCTTTGCCCCGAGCATCAGTAGTGGAGGTAGTAGCAGGAGTAACTACATTCTTGGAAGTAACTGGAGGAGAGAAGACTCTTCCACTTCGTGTGATCTTACTAGACCCAGCAATATTATCAACATCAACAGGCACATCAGCTAAGGGTTCTTGCTTAACACCATGGATGTAAACATCAGACCTATAATGCCAAGGCACAGCTTTATCAGACGTATATGGAATAGGCCCAGGAGTGGTAATGACCAGAGGAGCCACTCTAGCTTCAGCAACAACCTTCACAGGGCCTTCAGCAGTGATCTTAATTGGACCCTGATGGGTGATCTTAATAGGACTTTTGGAAGTGATTCTCACCGGCATTTTGTCAACCATGTCAACCTCTTCAGTCTTCTTACCTTTAGTAATATGCTCCACCATACTCTCCACAGAAGGTGGTCTCCTTTCAAACACTATGGTGTAATTATTCATGAGACGCTGAATTCCGTCCTTCAACCTCCAACAACAATCTGGATTATACTCACAATAGACACAATCTTCACGACAACCCGGAAAGAACCCAGCTTGCACTAACTTCTTCCTGATGACAGACAATGGTGTGGTCAACTCTGCAACTGAATGGATATGTAAATCTTCATCAATGGCATTGACAGTCTTCTCGTGATTTGGCATTGGAGCAGTAATCACATTTGGAGTACCCGGAGGGTCAAACTCAATTTCTCCAGCCTCAATCATATCTTGAATTTTGTTCTTCAAGACCCAGCAGTTATTAGTATCATGTCCTTGACAGTTTGAATGATATGCACATCGTGCATTGGGATTGTACCTGGGAGAGGTAACATTAGGATTTTGAGGAGCCTCTTTCAAAGTAATAAGTTCAGCTTTCAACAAGTGTTGCAATGCCTGAGCCATTGACATGTTGATCTTCGTGAACTGCCTTCTAGCCCTCTGTTGGTTGCCCTGTGGCTGTTCTGTTGTTGTAGGAGTTGGATTTGAAATATGGACTGCACTCACAGACTGATGCCTTCTATTACGATCAAGTTGACCATAAACAGCATTGGATTCTTTCTTCCCAGTGGGAGGCTTCTTTGCAGCACCTGATGAAGAAGTACCCACTTGAATCTTGGAATTCTTTATACCATTTTCCACGCGCTCTCCTGTCATTATCAACTCAGTGAAGCCAGATGATGAGCTTCCAATGAGATGACTGTAAAACGGACCATTCAGCGTACACATGAACATATCAACCAATTCCCTGTCAGTTAAAGGGGGTTGAACTCTTCCAGCTAAATCTCTCCACTTCTGAGCATACTCCTTGAAACTTTCTTTGGCACCCATTGACATGCTCTGAAGCTGCATGCGAGTGGGAGCTAAGTCAGCATTATATTGATACTGCTTATAGAAAGCCTCAGCAAGATCATTCCAATCCCTGATGTTGACACTCTCCAATTGATAATACCACTCCAATTGAGCTCCAGATAAGCTCTCTTGAAAAAAATGGATCCACAACTTCTTATCAGCAGTGTGAGGTTGGATTCTTCTGACATAAGACCTCAGATGCAGCTTGGGACAAGAGACCCCATCATAAACAACAAAGGTAGGAACCTTGAAACCAATGGGTATGACTACCCCGGATATCAGACTTAAATCTTTAAAATCCAGCCCAGAAGATTTCTGCAACTCCATAGCATCCATTCTATCCACCAGCATCTTGAATTTGTCTTCATTAGGATCATGGTAGTAATTAGCCTCAGAATCAGAGTCCCCTATTGTATGGTGGAGACTGCCTATCTCTTTCTCAGATTCTTCAGATTCATAGTCTTCAACCTGTTCTTTGGTCTTGACAGGACCTCTGAACCTTCTTCCCATGTTGATCAGGCCACCTGACCTTCTAGTCTTCTTAGTCTTCTTGGCCAGCAGTGTCTTCAATTCATCCTGCCCCTTGGACAAGTTCAGGATCAGCTCTTGGAACTGTGCATTCTGTGTCTGGAGATCCTTAACTGTTTGTTCAAGAGCCATTACTGAAATAAACAACGAGAAGATGAGAAACCTGTGCACAATTATAAACCTGTGATGCAATGAGATGATATGTGAATGCATATGCAATGCTTTCAAGGACCGCAGGATTTAAATTTGCTTAAACAAACACGAAGGTAAACTTTTATTAGTAATAAATTTGTTTTGCCTCTTGGGCTTACAGAAAATGAAATGCAATAAATACAAGAGATGGGGTTTTAAGTCTCCCATGGACGTTTCCTCTTTGTGTTGAGGTATGAGTTGAGGTTCCGTTCCTCGTGAAGTTGCTTTGTTAGTTCCAGGATTCTTTCTTGGCTTGCTTTGTAATGAGCCTCAAAATTATCCCTTTGCTCCTTCAACTGGATCCAAGATCTCTGCAAGTCTTCTATGTCAGTAGGCATGTCTGGGTGAAGGATGGTATAAGCAGTGTCTCCTTCAGCAACAGGTTCCATGGTAACTGGCAGGATAGCAGGATATGGCATCATGAGAGTCTGAGCACGAGATCGCACCCATCTGAGATAAGCTTCCATAGGAATAGTGTACTTAGGCTCCAGTGTCTTGCTGTCAACCCTGTTTACTTTTCCCCATGCTCGTATGAATCTCTGACGGTAACCTTGAAGATCGTTGTCGTAGTCAAACACAATGCCTTGAATCAACATGTCATGTGGACCATCACTCCGAGCGTAACCAAACTGTCGTAAAGCTAGAGAGGGGTTGTAGGTGATGCCTCCTCTTATGCCCAGAAGTGGCACATTAGGGAATTCCCCATAACGGTCAATGATAGTGACGTTCTCCATGGATCTGGAGCACCAATGAATATCTGAATGCGAGAGTGACATGATCCTTTTAGACCATCTGAACCCTTGCTCATTCTTCATTACTGAGCGAGGAAGGTGAGAAATAAACCACCTAGAGAGCAAAGGTATGCAACACATCAAAGTTCCTCTTGCCCTTGTAGTACGGGTATGAAGAGAATGTAGTATGTCTCCAAGCAATGTAGGCACTGGATTGTGACTCAGGAAAATGTTGATGGCATGAACATCTATGAACTGATCTGGATTGGGGAATAATACTAAGCCATATATCAGCAAGGCTAAGATCTCCTCAAAAGCATCATGGCTCATGGCCTTCAAGAACATTTGAGCCTTCTCTATCAACACCTTGGCTAGAACACCCTTGACTCCACTTCTCGTTTCTAGAACAACATCAGACTTCTTCAGATGTAGAGCTGCAGCAATAACCTCAGGTTTAGGCTCTTTCTCCAAGCCTATGAATGGTTTCTGATCAAGAACATGTATACCAAGAAGCTTAGAGAATTCTTCCATGGTTGGAACCAGCTGGTAGTCGGGGAATGTGAAGCAATGGTGTTTAGGATCAAAGAACTGAAACAGGACACTCATCATGTCTTCACTGAACCCTGAGGTGACTAGATCCAGTAGGTGACCATGTCTCTTGATGAATTGGGAATGATCAGACACTTGGGAAACCAACTCTTTAAGCTTAGCAGGTATGCCTACAAAGTTGATCCTGATAGTGTTTCTACGAGCAGAAGCCATGACCTGCAACAAAGAACAAAGATAAATCCTTTGGTCCTTGAAATGGTTAGTGAAAATGCTATGCTTATGATGCATGATGATGTCATGATGTTATGCTCAATCACAAACATGTGACACACACAAACAAGTCACACAATAGCCCTAGGTTTAAAGGCTTGCATGAGGTTTAAAGGTAAATACCCTCCCCTGAAGTTTAGCTGGTTCATCATGTCCTATAAAGTAACCAGGTTCTAAGGGATCTCAATATCATTGATCCTTCACAAGGGTGGTTGTTCAGTAGGCAACTTACTTGCCAACCAAAACCCTCCAAGTTTAGGATCTCAATGAGTGTAGTATCGAGTATCAACCAACTTCAGTCTTCATCAAAGTCGGCTATCTCACTACTTTCTAAAGGCCAAGATGGGATAACTAGGGTTCTAAAAGTCAGTTAGTGTATTGACAACATATGGCAGCCTCATATTATCCTCAACTTGACTTAAGGAACATAAGCACCAACCAAGAAGTCACACTAACTATGGCCACCAGATCAACCATATCGGTATACGCCGTACGGTTTCCTTGGTCTATTGCCATTTACCTAAGGTACACTAGATCCGGGTTAGGATCTTTCACACATAAGAGCCCAACAAGTAAGTATAAAGCAAACAAGGCAAACAATTTTAAAGTGATCTAATTCCTAAGGGTACCCCTCTTTAATATTAAATCCCCAGCAGAGTCGCCAGTTCTGTAACACGGTGGGAGAACTGACTTTAGTTATGTTGCGGATAGCAAGAGTCGCCACCGACTTTTATTTTATCCAAAGGAAAGGCATAAAAGAACAGGAAAGACCTTTTAAAAGATTTTTGGGTCCGGGGGGTAGGTTATGTAAAGGGAAGGTGTTAGCACCCTTTACATCCATGGTTATCCATAGGCTCTTAGTTACTTAGCTCACTTTAAAATGTTTTTGAAAATGTGAAGTGTGTGAATAGAAATTTTCATAAGAGTTTGATAATGATCCATGTACGGATGCGTAAAAAAATTGTGTTTGAAAATTGTTTGAAATTGTGAAGTGTTTGAAATTGTTTTGAAATAGTGAGCAAGTAACTATGAGGAACCTACCCTAAAGTTTAAGTCTTTCTGTTCTTGAATCCTTTAAATGGTAAGACTATCCCTATTATTAAGGAATAGGTAGTCATTACCTTGGATGTGAGGGACATATGAAGGGACATCTGTTTAATGAAGGCAACTGTAGGGTGTATTAAGCATTTTTGGAGGGACTGTCATCATTATTCGAAAGGGACAAGATCATTATGAAAGGCAACCATTAAGGGACTTGATCTTTTATTGTTAAGGGACTAGATGACTTTTCTTTTAAGGGACTTTTGCTTTATACACCCTACTTGACCTTTTGATTAGGCAACAATGAGAGGTAACCCTAGAAAGTGAGATGGCGATCAAAGATCGACTTACGTGTGTGAGTGTTCAATTTAAGATTTATTTTTTGAATTAAGTGATCTAAATTAATTTTAAATAAACATACATGTTACACTCCCTATTTACTAACCATAGCATAAAAATAAATAATTTAAATATTACAGAAAATTACATCCAGGAGCAATTACAATAATAATAATAAAAAGCAATTTAAATAAATAGCAAAATAATAAATAAGCAAGAATAAATAATTATAATAGGGGTTAGTGAAAATAATAATAATAATCATAATTTAAAAATAAAGGGGATTAGTAGAAGAAATCATAAGAACATAATTAAAAATAATAGGCAAAAAATAATATAATAATTAAAAGATTTAATTTTAATATAAACAATTATTTAAAGTAAAAAAAAAAATGAACAATTAATTAATCATTATAAAATTTTGAATTATATGCAAATCATAAAAATTAAATTAATTTTAAACACATTATGAAAATATAATTATAAAATCAATTTAACAATTCTAATTATTCCTAAGCATACATTAACAATTATTTAAATGCAAAATTAAGAATATAAACAATTTAAGTCATATTTACCTATTATAAAGAATAAATTAAGAATTTTAATTTTTAAGCATATTTATGTACAAAATTCTAAATTATAAACAATTAAGTCATTTAATAAAAATTAGATTAATAATAATATTAAACAAAATAGAAGAAAAGAAATTAGGGTTTAATTGCTTAGAAAAAATAAATTAGGGTTTATAATATAATTAGGGTTTTGGCAAAATATTAGGGTTAGAAAAAATATTAAAGTTTACAATTTTAATTTATAATACTAATTTATTAGATAAATATATACATAAGAAAAATAATTTGTTTTAGAAAATATTTAAAGATTTATATTAGGATTTTTGAGATTATTATTTTTATTAAATTAATATTATTAACAATCAAAATAAATAGCAGAAAAAATAAAAGGAAAACTTACCTGGCTGGGTATTGAACCCAGTACCTCCTGCCCTCATGAACCTATGCCAGCAACCATAACCACTGGGCCACGCATGCGTTGGTGTAAGAAGAATGAGTCCAGTTGTTTTTGTTCTATATCCTGAAAAATAAAATAAAAAATAACAAGAACACAAAAAGGCCTGGGGGGGAATCGAACCCAGGACCTTCCAAGCAATACACAAACACATTACCATTCCTGCTGGGTGAGCGCGTCTGATAGTAAAAAAACCACAATTGATAATATATTGTATTCAATGAATAAAAGGAAAAAACATGAAAAACTTGCCATGGCCAGGATTCGAACCCCTGCCATTCAACCAAACGCACGCTTGCTTCACCACTGGGACAAGCTGTACGCTTGTGAAATAAAACAGGAATCAAATCATAATATTTTAAAATAATAATTCAAATTTGAAATTTCGCGCGCAGGCCAGCTTCATCTTCAACCTTGAATTCGTAGGATTTCCTGCGAATTTTCCTGGGAAAATTCCTACGAATTCTCATGCGTTTTAAACCTGCGAATCCTGTACATCATCCTACAAGTAAAATTTCACCAAATTGAACCTGCAAACATGATCTATGCAATGATTACAGTCCAAATATGAGTTCATTAGCTATTTATATTAGGTATTCCGTAAACCCCTAATTTTGAAGCTCTAACCCTAGCCATGGCCGTTTGCGATTCAAGCCATGAAGCTTTCATTTAATTGTCCAAAAACACTCTATACAACATCACAAACATGATGAAACAAACAAAATTCGTTAGAACGCATTGGATTAGTGAAATCGAAAAAAAATTATTCAAGAACAAACATGATTCGGTTTATGCAATTCATGGAGTTTTTGATGCAAATGATGATTGGTAATGATTCAGTGATGTTCAGGGATCACTCTTATGTCCTTCAAATACCTTCAAATGTCTTGTATGAAGAAATCCGAATTTGAGTTTGTGAGGTTTTTGTGAGATGCAAACTTACACTTTTTGAGCTGGGAATTCGTGCCTTGCATTAGGTTTGTGTCAAGTACTTATAGAACAATGTATTAGGTCAGAAAAATTGATCATTTGTGTGGAAGATTTGATCTAAAAAGATTCAAAAATATTAGGCCTTAAAAATCAAATATTCTTGTATGAACACTTGCTATTTTAGGCCAATCCTCATGATTTTCTTTCCACTTCAATTCTAATCAAATTTATGATTTTCTAGAAGCTTAATCCAATTTAAATCTTAGACTTTTATATTTTATATTTATTTAAAATGATTTTTAATGAATTAAATCAAAATAAATAAAAATAAAATAATAAAAAATATGATTTTTTGTTGACTTGGGTCGTGCATGAAGTTATAGTATGGATTGGGTCATCATTTGGCAAGCCCATTTGGAAGAAATTGGTTTTAGACCTCCATTTTTCTCATAAACCAACCAAAAATCTCCCAACTTTGCAAGGGCACATATCCATCAATTTTAATGGTATGAGGGTGTTCTTGGACATTTTGGAACGCTTGAAGAGTCCTCTAACCAACCCCACTGGTTTCCTATCCATATCATTTACCATTCTCAAGTTATGCCCTTTTGAAGTTGTTGACTTTTTGTTGACTTTCAAAAGGACCTATAATGTCTTAGCTCATACCTTCCAAATGAAGCATTTTTGGGCTTGGCTTGTGAGACACAAAGTTGTAGAGAATTCAATTTCCTTCAAAATGAGATTTGGATGGAGACTTGGTGATGAAGCATGTGAAAGTTATGGCTGGTCAAAGTTCAGTTGACTTTTACTAAGGAAACCCTAATTTAGAAACTCCTGATTCTTGATGATCTGAAATTTCCTTGATGAATCATGATCAACCCTTGATCAAATGATGAATTTTACTTCATATACTTGATGTTGGCAAAAAATCATGAAGTTTGACTTTGGTTTGACCACAGTTGACCTCAGTTTGACTTTTTAACTACTCTGACTGATTTTGACTTATCTGATCATCTGACTGAGCAAACTTTTGAGAAAAGTCTTGAAACTTGTCATGGGGGTTCTTAGACACATATAAGATGTTATGAAGCTCACTTGAAGTCTTGGAAGTTCATTTAGCCTGATTAAAGTCAAAACCCTAGTTTTGGATGCACTGCTTAGGAGGTGCATTGTCTGAGGGAATTGTCAACTCTTCTGACCAATTGTGAACTTTGTGAACCTTGTGAACCATCATAAAATGTCTTGTGAACCTCATGGGAGGTCTTGTGACCCTTGTGAACCTTGTGAACCTCATAAAGTGACTTGTAGACTTCATGAACCTCATGAAAGGTTTTGTAAACATTGTGAATCTTGTGAACCTTGTGAACCTCATAAAGTGACTTGTAGACTTCATGAACCTCATGAAAGGTCTTGTAAACATTGTAAATCTTGTGAACCTTGTGAACCTTCTTAGCACACAAAGTCTTGTATTGTGAGGGCAAATTTTGGGGTGCAACAGCTGCCCCTGTTCAATTTTCTGAAACCTGAGGGGTTAGATTGGTATATTTGCCAGTCGTGACCTGGAAGGTTGAAGGGGATTGAACACAAAAGCCCAAAAATTTGCACTCACCGGTGCGTAGAGTGATACTGATGTTTGGGGTTATATATGCTTGAGTGGGCTTAAAGATGCCACTTGGAGAAAAGCTCTTCAGATACATTTCTTGGAGGATAAAGCAGTCCAAAATATGAAGATATAATGATAGCTTTCAGGAGGATAAAGCAATCCTGAAGTAGTGATATGCTTCCAGGAGGATAAAGCAATCCCGAGGTAGTGATATGCTTTCAGGAGGATAAAGCAATCCTGATGTAATGATGATAACTTTCAGGAGGATAAAGCAGTCCTGAGGTAATAGTATGCTTTCAGGAGGATAAAGCAGTCCTGAGGTATAAGAAGCTGTCAGGAGGATAAAGCAGTCCTGAGGTAATAATAAGCTTTCAGGAGGATAGAGCAATCTTGAGGTAGTGATGAGCTATCAGGAGGATAAAGCAGTCCTGAGGTAATAAGAAGCTTTCAGGAGGATAAAGCAGTCCTGATGGATGATGATAGTTTTCAGGAGGATAAAGCAATCCTGAAGGAATAATAAACTTTCAGGAGGATAAAGCAATCCTGATGTAGTGATATGCTTTCAGGAGGATAAAGCAATCCTGAGGGATGATATGCTTTCAGGAGGATAAAGCAGTCCTGAGGTATAAGAAGCTGTCAGGAGGATAAAGCAGTCCTGAGGTACTGATGAGCTATCAGGAGGATAAAGCAATCCTGAAGTAATAGTATGCTTGCAGGAGGATAAAGCAATCCTGAGGTATGAGAAGCTTTCAGGAGGATAAAGCAATCCTGAGGAATGATAACTTTTCAGGAGGATGAAGCAGTCCTGATAGTCACAAGTTGTTGATGAAATTTGTCTGCTGGAGAATTAACCTGAAAACAAGGTAGCATTATATATGGTAGTATTAGTTTATGCATTATGCATGTATACTATGATGCACTTAAGTAATGTATTATGCATCTATGTATATGTATGGTATGGTATGATGTAAATGATGTATGTATGATATGATGCTGCCTGAAGCGCCTGGATATCTTCGTATAACAACTGCTGGCCAGGGAAAATAAATCCCGGTTTGTTGCTGAAGAATATGAGGAACTTGTTCCTGTCTTGTTTGATAGCAAGGTATACATAACCTCCCGTCTGCTGGGGATAGATGGGTATATATAGCCTCCCGATATAACATCCCGTCTTCGTTCGTCGTACCTTTATTGGAAAGTAAATTCCCGAATATCCGTATGAGGATAAAAGAGATGGATATAAATTCCAGGGGAGATGTGACTTTATGAAGATGGATTTGTCCTACTGAGGGTTTGTAACTGTCTTGTAAAAATGAACCGGCGAAGCTTTGTTGAAATCCTTCCCTCGTTCGTCCTTAGTAAATACTATTACTGCATTTTCATGCATTTCTGGTAAACATCAATCATATTAAAAAAACATACATGCATTTTTGGTAAACATCAATCATATTCAAAAGCATACATACATTCAAACACAACCAATGGACGTTTCGCTTATGTAAATAGGGTAAAAGTAAATCTGGATTTAAAAGATGGAATTTATTTATATCAAAAATGTGACCCGTACACGGGTAAATTTGTACAAAGAGACATAAACCCTAGTAAGAGGATTTTGTCATAAAACAAAGAAAATCAGCTCTGTGGGAAATAATCCTATTGAGTTTCAATTCTACTATTGCCATTATCTTCAAGTATCTCATCTTCTTCTGTTGAGACGGAAACGATTGGGTTGAGCTTTATCTGTTGGAGCTTGAGTAAGTAGTACAGTTGGTTACAGTTTCATGGGTGATCTACACGAGACATAGTCATACGCTTTAATCCCTAACTTTTGCCTGGATTGCCCTTTCAGGTTTTCAATCCACTGGGATACCCTTTTTTGCCCAAGCCGCCTTTTCAGGTTTTCGACTTGCCGGGTGTACATCTTTTTATATATATCCCTAATTTTTGCCCAAACCCTTTTGGTTTGCCGGGATGCCCTTATTTCTGCCTAGGCCAGTCAACCTAGCGGGTCTCTTTTTATGCGTAGTATTTTTTAACTATGTCTGCGTTTACAGGCTGTGGGAAGTCTTCACCATCCATAGTAGTGAGTATCATGGCACCTCCTGAGAACACTGTCTTGACCACAAATGGTCCTTCATATGTTGGAGTCCACTTGCCCCTAGGATCACCATGTGGTAATATGATACGCTTGATTACCAAGTCACCAGCCTGATATACCTTTGGCTTAACCTTCTTATTAAAAGCTTTGATCATCCGTTTCTGGTACATCTGGCCATGACAAACTGCTGCTAACCTCTTCTCATCAATCAAATTTATCTGGTCAAGTCGAGTCTGAATCCACTCATCTTCATCCAAGCCTGCATCCTTCATAATTCTTAAGGAGGGAATCTGAACTTCAATGGGCAACACTGCTTCCATACCATAGACTAAGGAGAATGGGGTTGCCCCTGTTGAAGTGCATATTGTAGTACGATAACCGTGAAGAGCAAACGGTAACATCTCATGCCAATCCTTGTAAGTAACAGTCATCTTCTGTACAATCTTCTTAATGTTCTTATTAGCAGCCTCAACTGCCCCATTCATCTTCGGACGATACGGAGAAGAGTTGTGATGCTTAATCTTGAACTGCGTGCAGAGATCAGTAATCATAGTGTTGTTCAGATTAGAGTCATTGTCAGTAATAATCCTTTCAGGGAATCTTGTGAACCTTGTGAACCTCATAAAGTGACTTGTAGACTTCATGAACCTCATGAAAGGTCTTGTAAACATTGTAAATCTTGTGAACCTTGTGAACCTTCTTAGCACGCAAAGTCTTGTATTGTGAGGGCAAATTTTGGGGTGCAACACCAGCCTGCAAATGGAAAACAAAACAAGTACCAACGATGTTTTCACACACATGTCGCATACTAGTGAATAACACAATTACACAACCTGGTTGGACGGAACGACTTACTCTAATACCCCTTGTAACACCCTAAATTCCCCCGTAATATTTAATCAAGAAAATTAGAGTATAATTTAAAACCAAACATAATATAAGGAATTAATTTTAACAACATATTTTCTCTTAATGGACATGTAACATATAATAAAGAAGCTTTAATCCGACAATCATCTTTATTACACAACGAAAAATTATTCATTTTGATCAACAAGTATAACGATTTCAATTAACTTAAAGAAACTAATTTCACATTATAAAACCATAATCATTCTTTGATAAATAAAATAACATGAAACGTTCCCAACTCCCATTCTTACATATCAGAACAGACTCCAAACTAGTACTTCGACTTCACCAACCACGAACTCTAACTACTCCTGATCACATGCACGTTGCCCACATAGAGGAAACATTCAAACAGAAGGGGTGAGATTCTCAAATCAAACAAAAGATAAGGATGATATAAATAGAAATCATTCATCATCAAGTTATTCACCATGTCATAACATCCAACGAGAATGACACACCTCAATTTATGCACAGACAATCACCAATAATCATACAAGACATCATACAACACAACCAAAAAGAGAATGCAAATGATACCCAACTAGACTCAATGCATGTGGTACCAATTAACAATCCATGTTTCATGATCCCAGTTCCCGTCGGAACTCTTGACCCCTATTTCATGGTCCAGTATGATCCCTATTTGTTGATCACACCCACGACCCCGGTTTCATGGTCACGTATGATCCCTATTTCATGACTTCACCAACAACTATGATGGAATTCAATCACACCACCAACAATTATTCCATCAAGGAATTTAAATGGACGATAACATCCCATCTGGCTCGCCATCCCACAACTTATGCACATATCAATGCACCATCAATGACATCATGCAACAACAACTAAATGCACACATATATCATTTCATCACCACTTCAATACCAATCAACACTCAACATGCATTTATCGAAACATACATCGCTATGTAACTACAACATCTACACATCTTTGCATCATTTAATCATGCATTGCACTTTATCACATCAAACGTCAATAAAACATACATATAACTCACCAATACCTGCCTCTAACATAGAATTCCATAACAACTCAACGACATCATCATATTACCACATAAACAACAGTTAATTCATTTAGAAGTTTTGCCACAACAACTCAATAACAACATCACGCAACATCATAAGCAACAAGTACAACATGCATTCCTAAGACTAACTCCCACATTTCACAGTTCAACATATAGGTGTAACACCCTAAAATTTGTCCTCTAATTTATTGTCAACCTCAAGTGGTTTATGCTTCGTCATCCTGCATATCCGTTCATATTGCATTGCATTCAAATAATAATAATAATAAATAAACCATCATCATCTGCATACACATGAGGCATATGTTCAAGTGTCTCTTGTCAATCATTGGAGCTTAAGAAGAAGAAATAATATCACAAAAATAACCAAGCTCATTTCCAATTTGACCTATCAAAGGAGAGAAAAATTCACATTTTTCATCCGTTAATCGGTTAACGCCTAGGGTTAACCGGTTAACAAAGGGGAAATTTGTGAAGAAATTTCAAATTTTGGTTGGTTTTGCACATTTTCCTCTACTTTTTTCCACCTTGCATTACACTCCATTTTCCCACTTCATTTTGCCTTGAATTTCTACCACATTCTATACTCTTCCACACTCTTCCAAGGAATATTTCAAGGAATATTCTAGAAACCCCAACTAACTTTAACTAACTCCAAGCTTAAGTCCTAACCTCCTTTTCCAAACCTAAACCCTAAGCTCACTCCATACCAAGCCTCTTGCAAAATCTAGCTTCTATATAAGTTGAATTCACTCCAAACCTCACAACTTCAACCATTTTTCACATTTTCATCCCATTTTTCATCTCAATTCTCTCAACTTTTCTATCCATTTTCCAAATTCACCAAAGCTTCATCATCAAAAGTTATTCAAGTTTTGCATTGAAGCTTGAAGAACTTGAAGCTAAACCTTCATCCAACATTGATTCTTTTGCTTATTGGATAAGTTGCAAGCTGTTTTGGATTGATTTGAGCTTCTTGGAAGTGATTTTGCATGTTTTCATCAAGATCTTCATCAATTGCATTTATTTTGCATTCTAGCGGATCAAAGCTTGAATTCTACGGTTTTCTCTTTGTTTGTGCATCGATCAAACTTGTAACAATCACCAAAGAAAGCCTCCGCTTTGTAGGTTGGTGAATCGGAAACCGCTTTTCGCTTTTAATTTATTCACTTCATCTCGTTGTATGGCATTCTTTGATCGATTCATTGCTTTGCTTGTGATTTGTTTGTTTTGGATGTTAGTATCTAGAATTGTAGCTAGTTCTTGGTGCTAATAGGTGTTAGAGGACTAGGTTTGAGTAGAATATTTGTGCTAGCATATTCATGGAGGTATTAGGAGCTTTTAGAAGTAGGTTAATGGCTAAAAGTGCTTTTCCTAATTGATTTTTTCAATTTTGTTCAGTGTTAACCGGTTAACGCCCTGGGTTAACCGGTTAACATGTTGATTATTGCCCCTGGATTTTGTTTTTTAAAGTCATTAACCATTTAACCTAGGGCGTTAACCGGTTAACGCTATTCGAATTTGTGAAAACAACTTGTTTCATGGCTTGTTTGTGCATATCTCATCCTTTAATCTTCATAGCTTGATACATCTTGATTTTAGGGAATTTTTAGGAACTGACTTGGCACAAGTTCATGTAGTTTTGGTAGCTTTCGACATGTGTTTCGTTAGTTTTCGTTTTGTGCATAAATGTTGCATAAATATATGCATAACACTTTGTGATCATTGTTTGTATAGCTTAGCATCACTTCATAACATGTTAATTGTGTATGCTTCTGTTTTTTGCATTGCATTTGAAGTCCATTCTCATATTGATTCAACCTTGTGCATAAATGAAAATTGCATAGCGTAAAAAGCTCCAAAAAAACTCATTTAGTTTGCATCATTTAATTGCATGTTGATGTTGCATTCCATTGTCAATAATCCATTGCATGTTATTGCATTAACTTGCATAAATTTTATATTACTTGATTTGCATTAAAATTTATGTTTTGTGCATTTGAAAAATAATCCAAATCTGCCTTGTATTCATAGCTGCATTTTGAAACAGGAGCTGTAAAAACATGTTGCATTCATGCTGTTTTGACCTTTTTACACCTGTTTTCATGCTGTTTGTTAGCTGTAATAGGTTGTTTGCACTTAGTAGTTGTTTGTTCTATAGGGGCTATAGTAGCTGCTGGATTTTTAGCTTTGCATAGTTTTAGGTCCCTTAGACTTAGGATTGAGTCTAGGTTAGGTCCTAGTTGAATTATGATCTGTTTGGTACTTGTTTGCCTCATTCCTTTTATCAGGCTTTATCCTACTTACCTTTGTTTTGTAGGGAGGTGGAGGTAAGTTCACACAACCTTTCCCTTTTTATTTCGTTACGCTTTCTAAGTGTATTTGTTTTAACATTTTTGTACTTAGTTTACATAACTTCATGCTAATCCCCTTTAGAAATGACTTAACTTCCTTAGGAAGTAAGTTGATTTCTAGTTCCGGTTCTTTTTCCTTTTTCTCATTAGGATTAGAAAACTGCACTAACCTAGGTTCATCCATGCATGACAACACTTAGGATTATTAGTCTCCCTATAGACTTTTCCCTTTGGTCCGCTTTTCTTTCTTTCTCATCTCAAAAGAAAAGTAAAAAAAAAAACACCTAATAAAGGTTGATCTTCTCACTTTGCCGTGGGTTACTTATGCACGTCCCATTTTGGGGCGAGGTATAAGGCATCTACCACGATGAACAAGTATTAGTATGAAAAGGTTCACAAACAACAATCTCAGGAAACACTTCTTTAAAAGACAGTAAACAAATAACACCCATCTTTTCCTTCGGGAATTATTTTCTCACCTTATTCACTCTAAACGCGAACTTGTGACGACATGCCTCATTTGCAAGACGGTAAACGCACTCGTACCAGATGAGCCTGCAACACCTTAGCATAGACATAAGCAGTTCCAGCTCATAAAAAACAAATAAATAGTTTTCGCCTTAGTTAGACGAACTACGTCGACTCTGATCCTCATTTTCCCGATGAGGTACGTAGGCAGCGGGGTAGGGCCCGTTCGAGCATAGTCCTTATTTTCCCTACATTTTCCCCCTTTCTTTTCGTTCTCTTTTTTCTAGTTCCCTTTCTCATTCCAGTTAGCAGTTTTGTTCAGAAACATCTTTATTCCTCACCCTTTGAAACAAACAAACAAGCGTGGATCCCGTCGGGTACGTCAGACGGTCTGGGGTGCTAATTCCTTCCTAGTTCGTAACCGACTCTCGAACTCAGATCTTTGGTTCACAAGACCTTGTCCTTTCCTTCTCTCTCAGGTTTGTGCAACATTAACTTTCCCATTCATTCGGGATAAAAATGCCTGGCTGGCGACTCTATCTTTTCCGCGCCACTTTCACATTTGTACCTGGTTGAAAATCCCGAGAGCGACAGCTGGTGACTCTGTTGGGGAACGAACCCAGAATCTCTGGTTTCCCTTTTGAGAGTCAATTCAAGCACCTGTTTGTTTCTGTTTTGTTGGGTGTTTATCTGTGTGTTTATTTACTGTTTTATTTACAATTTTTTTTTACTTTACAACCTTTATTTACCACTTTCAGTATTTATTTTTCATGCATCATATATATTGGACTGTGCTGGTTTGCATTTTTTCTATGGGATGGGAGTTACTGTGAGATAAGCCAACTACTCGGCTTGAGAGCACCATAAGATTAGCATGGACAAACATTGTACTCACATGGTTACATGATGAGTGGCGATGCATTCCACACCCAAATTGCGACCGTCTCAGAACTATTCTGTGCGGGGGTTTTCCCCACTTCAAGGTACGACCTTGATAGTAATGTGCATCTGGTGACCGATCTTTGAGGACCTTAGTGGAAACACCCCTCTCCAGTGATGACAGTGGCAGACCATATTTGTTGGCAACCCCACTCGCATTCGAGGGTCCACTAGGAACTCGCATAGGATGGTCTGGTTCTCTCATAGGAATCCAGTTAAGACAAATTGTTCGTATGACGATAGTATTGTACACTTCGAGATGAATGTACTATTGTTTCTCGATTCACAAATAATAATAAAAAGGAAACGGGACGTTACACCGTACAATAGTCTATTTTACACGCAATCAATAACCGTCTGACTTTCACTTACTATATTTAATATAATTAAGATAAAATTTTATTTAATACAAATTTACATTATAAAATTCATCATATTTATCTAATCTTAAATTATATTTAAAACTTGTTTTAACTACATCTTATATAAAAAAGTTGTTAAGTCTCCTAAACAATTATTAGCACCAAATAAATGATAATATTGTAATTTCATTTTATATATTTATATATTTATTTATTTATTTGTTAATTAGTAAAAAAATTAACTTTCTTTGATTTATTATTTATTAATTTTATTTTACATAAATATTTATTTATTATTTATTAAATATTACTTTGACTCAATCAACCTTCTTTATTAGTTAATTATCTTTTATCTAGATTCATATTTTTTTCCTTTTTATTTTTTTTAATTTTTAAATTTTCCTTAACCCACACTTTTTAAGTTATATTCATTCATTTTTCTTTCATTTATAGTAAATTTATATTTTGATTTTATTATGGAATTGGAAAGAATGACGATAAGAATGTTGAATTAAAAGAGAAAAATGTCAAACTTATGAATTTGACTCTTGAAGATCTTGAATATAAATATTTCTATACATTTATTTTAAACTCATATTATTTGTAAATATCCCTCAATTGGGCAGTGCATTAGTTCAATACATTTTTTCTAGTTAAAGAACAAAACATATACAATGTTTAAATGAACAAGAAATAAAACAATATTATCTGTTAAAATAAATAAATAAATATATATAATGAAATTACAATATTATCTGTTAATAAACAAATAAATAAATAAAATAAAATTACAATATTATCCTTTATTTTGGTACTAGTTATTATTTAAGAGATTTAAAAACTTTTATATATAAGATAATAAATAAATAAATAAATAAAATGAAATTAACAAGTAACTTTCTGTTTTTTGCTATTGCATATCGATTTTTTCCGATTAAAACAAGCATATCCCAATTCTATCCCTAATTTTAAGGCATTTTTGTTCCTCTTCCTCGACTTCGGCTCTGTTTGTTAAAATTAGTTGATAGCTGATAAGCTAGTTGTTAACTGGTAGCTGATGATTTATAGTTATTACCCTATAGCTGATGACTTATAACTGATAGCTTATGACTTATAGCTGATAAGTTAATTTGAGTGTTTGGTAAACTAGCTGATAAATGCAAAAATGACATAAAAGGACATTATTAATTAAGAAAATAGTGGTCCTATTATTAAATTATTTTTTATTCAATAAATATAAATTTATCAACAATTAAATGTAAAACATTTTAAATATAAATATTAAATTAAATATATTATAATTTTGAATTCAATTATATTAATCTAAAATAAATATTAAATAATAAATTAAACATATTGTAAATTTAGTAAGATATCTAAAATAATAATATTGTAATTTTGAATTCAACTACATTAATCTAAAATAATTATAAAATTAAGTTTATTGTCTAACATTCCACAATAAAGATGCAATGTTATTACAAATTTCCTTCATCTTGATTGATCTCTTTGATCCCCCTTCTGATCTTTCTCTAGCTTGAAAATTATCAACATTATCTCGAAATTCATCATGAGGTATGTAATTTGGATGTTGCTCAAGAGCATTAAACATTGCATCATCATGTGAGTTTGCCCTGATATAATTATGCAATGCAAAAGCAACTATTATAACATCAATTTGGGTCTTAACACTAAATTGTGGCATTTTATTAAGTATTTTCCATCTTTTCTTCAACACTCCAAATGATATTTCTATACAACTTCTAAGAGATGAATGTGTGTGATTGAAGACTTCTTGAGCATTAGTTGGGGGTTCATGTTCAAATTGAGATTGATGATACCTTATCTTTGGATAAGGCACTAAATATCCCTCTCTATTTGGATATCCCTTATCTACTAAATAATATCTACCGTGTAAAAAGTGAAAAAAAAAAACTTCTTTAGCGAAATAATAATAATAATAATATTCTAATAGAAACACATGTGTATAATAATACCTTCAGGAGGATTTGGAAAATTTAGCGCAAGTGTGTTGATTGCATGAAGAAAAACATGTGTGTCATGTGCTGATCCCTCCCATCCAACTGATATAAATGTGAAACACATATCAAAATCACAACTATCCATGACATTGAAGGTGGGGATTCCTTGTATACCCCTATAACGCATTTGATCAGTCTCAGGAATACATGTAGCTATATGAGTACCATCAATACATCCGATACAGTCCTATTAAAAAATTAGATAAGTATGTATCCATCATGATATATATATATATATATATATATATATATATATATATATATATATATATATATATATATATATATATATATATACACTCACACACACTCACACATTTTTATTTACCTTAAAATAAGGCATGTAGCGCTCATCATTAGCAATATGAGGTGGTACACATTGAAAAGTTGGATCTTTTGGTCTTATAATATCACGCGCCAGACCTTTGTAACCCTTACTTCTACCACTAATTGCTTCCAAAACTTCATGAGATGCTCTACTAATAATCTCTCCAGAATGTTGAAATCGCTCCATAACATCTCTATTTGAAGCGCCCATAGCAAATATATATACAAGTATGCCCACCTTCTCTACAACTGTCATTCTCTTACTTGGTTTTAATCCATATTTTGTTTGCAAATCTTCACACAACTGTATAAATAAGTTTGAGTTCATTCTAAAGGCATTCATACATCGAACAAGATGTCCATTCAATATCTCATTCATCCAATATTGTCCGCTTTGAATGGAAGTCATACAAGGTTCCTTATAAATATATTTATAGTAATATGTAGCAATTGCACTTATTGTATTTGATCTTATATTCCAATAAAGTGCATACTTTCTTCTCTTTTTCTCTCTCTCAAAATCCATGATATGCCTAATAATAATAAAAAAGTATTAAATCATTCATTACTATATTTATAAAAATAATATATTAATAATAAAAATTCAAATAATAAATAATAAAAAATAATTAATAATATATTAACAATAAAAATTCAAGTAATAAATAATCAAAATAATAATTAAAAGTGATAAAAACAATCACTAATGAATCCAAATATAAACACAAATATTAAATAATATTAAATAAAAATTAGCATATTAAAAGAGAATTAACATAAAAACAATCAAATAGATACAAATATTAAGTAATAAATCCAAATAAAAAGAATCGTTGAAGAATTAACATATTAAAAGAGAATTATATTATTTTCATAAATATAGTAATGAATTAATAATTAACATAGTAAAAGAAAATTATTACATTATTAAGATTCATCATGAGTTTTAAGGAATGATTACCATATTTATAAATTATTAATAATTAGCGAGAAAAACCAATTCAATATAATAAAATAAAATCAATATAATATTTTAAGATAGAAATTCAAAATATTAAAATAATAAGAACATTCATATGTCTTGCAAAATTAGAGTCACAATCTCCATAAACTATTTAAAAATTAGGTTACAAGTTTATTTCTCTTTGGAATGCATATATGTTAGCCAAATTTTTCTAGACTCATCATCCTCCATATTTAAAAAAATCTCTCGTCTTATTTCATTCTCTACCAAACAAGCAGCAAAGCACCACAATTCACTACCCTTTTCCAAAATACCTTCCTTAACCATCCGATTTATAATAGACATTGTTGTAGCAATGGTAGAGTTGTCATTAACTTGTTTACTTGTATCACCATCAGATTTTATTTTTCCAATGCCTTATGAGATTTAGAAATTAAAGTTTCAATTTGACATCCTAGCTTCGCTGCCCCTCCTGTTTGTTTTCTTTTACGAGTTACCTTAACAAGTTTGTTAGCCATGTTTTGTGTTTATTCAACTCTATTGGTACCTTCAACTTGATTTGGTACTTGTGTACCTCCAATACCTTGGCTTGATACTTGGGTGCCTCTAACACCTTGGCTAGGTACTTGAGTGCCACCTACCTCATTCATATAATCAGGCCAAAAAGAATTTTCTGCTCGAAACAAGTTTTTCAATTGAGACGTATGTCGTCTGTATTATGCATAAATTTGTTCTCCATTACTTTCATAATGACGATTGTCTTCTCCATCAATTTCTTTATCCTCTTCCTCGCCATTAAAATGTTCCACAAAATCAGAATTCACAGAGGGTGCAACAACTTCTTCCCCACTTGCATAACTATCATCAAATAATTGATTCCAGTATTCCTCAATTGAAGGATCTATTGATTTATTACGAAATTTTTTAGCCTCAGGTTTCTCCTACAGACAAATAAAAGTTAACTAATAACCTTAAGATCTTATATTAAATTATTTTAATTTTACATTAACTAAAAATATTTATTAAAAACTAACCTTAATTTTTCTATCCCACCACTCATTTAAACAACTAAGCTTTCCTGTGACAGGATCCCATCCTATGCCAGTTTCCCCAAACTTGAGAAATTTCCAAAGGCGCCAATCATTTTTCATAGAATCAAATTTATTCTTTAAAGATTTTTCCAAACATCTTATGTTGGTGGCAACTTCAAACTCTTTGCTAATCTCCTTCCATTTAAACGATCCACGTCCGTTCTTTCTAATAAACTTGATACAAACATCACAAAATATCTTTTCATTCTCATTTGTCCATTTAAATTTGGTTCCTTCCATTTGATCTTTACTTGAAGCCATCTTATAAATTTGAAAACATACAATAACGGAGATTAGTATTTTTTGACTTTTACGATTTAAAAAAATATTTAGTGTACAAGCAAGTCACAGAGATAAGTAACAACAAAATCTCAATACATCTAAAACATATCACTCTCATCAAGTCAGCAAAATTAATAAATCAAAATGTTGCAAGTCATATAATTTCATCTATTCATCATTATTAATAAAAATATAAAATTGGGATTTAAGATTTTTTTATAAGTCAAGAATCAAACAACTTTACAAAAACAGATAAAAACAAATCATACAGTAACAATATTACAAACAAAAATATATTGAAGTATAATAGAAAAATAATAAGTTGAGGAGAAATGAAGATACCTGTGTAAAAATGAAAATGAGAGATAAAGATATATGATTTGACGGTAGACTACGAATGATGAAATATGAGTGAACTTCAATTCAGAGCAAAGGTGGATTCTTTAGAGAATGAGAATGGATGAAGATTGAGTGAACATTACATAAAATAAAATGGAAGATGAAATGCATCGTGTATTTGTTTTATAGAAATAATGGCTAACCATTCTTATTCCCTTAATTAAATTACAATTATTTTAATTTAAATCATAATAGAATATAAAGGGTAAAAATGGATTTTCAATAAAATAATGAGGGTACAAATGACAAAAAAAATCATAAGCTAAAAGCTAAAAGCTCAAAAGCTACTTCAAATAGTTTTTGAAAAAAAAGCTAAAAACTAGTAAAAAAATTATAAACTAAAAACTAAAAGGCAGTTACCAAACAAGGTTTTTCCATTAATATGAGCTAAAAAACTATAAGCTATAAACTAAAAGTTTTTTTCCGGATCTTACCAAACAAACTCTTCTTTCTTTATAGTTAATTAATTTATAAAAAAAACATATATAATATATGTTGCTTAAGGGTATTACTAGTTAAAAATAATAATGATGAATTATTCTGAAGAAGTAACGAAATGAAATTTTTAATATTAAAAATGTACAATAATCAATCTCATACAGTACTCCTTAATTAAATAAATTTGAAAATATTTTAAATTTTTTTTGTATCCATTAACATTCCTAAATTTTTTATCACCTAAAGTCCTAATCACATAGTAATAACATTCCACACGAATTACAACTTATTTATTTTTAAAACAAACGCGCCTTCAATCCATTTAAACCTCCCTCCACCAAACTCATAAACCCATTTCCATCTTTTCACTCTGCCGCTTTTTCCGGACACGTACCACAGACAGTTATTCCCATGGTCCACTCTTAACAATTATCCTGTGCAATCGTCACCCTCCATTATTTTTTCTTCCCAAATTCTCTAACGCGACATATACGGAATTAAAATCATATCCTAACTGATTCGATTCTGTTACGAATTGTAATAGTACTATCGCAACCATCACGCCGTTAATATTTTCAGACAAACACATCCCAATTAAACCGTGCATGCAATGCAATACAACAACTTAGATCACGAAATCCACCTGCACCAACTTTATTACTGTTTCTTTGTTCTATGGTACATTACTATTTCTCATTTCACTATTTTAAGTACACTTAAGTTTAAAATTTAAAATCATTACTATACCGTAAAGGTGAATCACTAGTGAAGCATATCTAATGAGTCATGATGATGTAACCGTAAGCGAGTTGTATTATTTATGGACAAAAAAAGTTAAACGCACAGAACTCTAGGTTTACCCTTAATGATATCTTTGATAAATGTACCATGGATAAAGTGGATAGCATTAATAATAAATTTTGTATTTATCTTTTGACAACAGCAATAAATATTTAATTAAAGTTCTTTAAAAGGTATGGGTTCTGTTTGGACTGTGCAAAGGCTACACAAAGAACCAACATAATTAAGGGTAAAACCGTAATACGACGCGATTTTCTCAGGTCTAATTCGAATCGGACATAACAAACTTTAAAATAGAAATAGAGAGAGAAAGAGAGAAAGAAAGAGAAGCACATTCATTCTGTCACTCTCTCTCAAACACACAACAAACTCTCATTTGATTCCGTTACTTCTTATGTTCGAAAACCCTAGCGAAACCCTTCTGTTATAACTAATTCTGAAGCTTTTTGAGTGTTTGTGAGTGAAAAATCATGAACCGTCAACTTCTACCACCGTTGCCGAAGAATGCTAGCTCGGTGGATTCTAAAATCTGGCGAGCTATCGCCGGTGCCGCCGTGCATATCCCCGCCGTTAATTCTAGGGTTTACTACTTTCCTCAAGGACATATGGACCAAGCTTCTTCTCTTCCTAGCAACCTTTCTCCTCGATTACTCTCCCGGCCTTACATTCTCTGTTCTGTTACTGGTGTTCAGTTTCTTGCCGATCCGAAAACCGATGAGGTTTTTGCGAAACTGTTTCTTCAGCCTCTCAATGATTTCGCCGCTATTTTTCCTCGTCTTCCTGCTCCTGAAGTTGATGATGGTGAGAGGATTTTCTCGTTTGCGAAGATTCTTACTCCGTCGGATGCTAACAACGGAGGTGGATTCTCCGTTCCGAGGTTTTGCGCTGATTCGATTTTCCCGCCGCTTGACTATAGTATGGACCCTCCGTATCAATCTCTTGTGATTACTGACGTGCACGGTATGGCTTGGGAGTTTCGTCACATTTACCGTGGGACGCCGAGGAGGCATCTGCTTACCACCGGTTGGAGTAGGTTCGTTAACGGGAAAAAGCTCGTTGCCGGTGATTCTGTTGTTTTCATGAAGAATACCAGAGGTAACATGTTCATTGGGATCCGCCGTGCAGTCCGTTTCATTCCAGCTCGGAGTGCTAACGACTCGACGAGATTGTGCCTTCCGATCTGCGGGGTGAGAAACAGGGTGGATGATGAAGATGAGGAGAAACAAGTGGAAGAGAAGTGTAGAGAGGAGTTTTCTAGGAACGGGAAAGGGAAGTTGTCTCCAAAATCTATTGCGGAGGCAGCGGAATTGGCGGCGCAGGGGTTGGCGTTTGAAGTCGTGTATTATCCGAAAGCTGGTTGGTCAGATTTTGTTCTGAAAGCTGAGGTTGTGGATGCAGCAATGAGTGTTACGTGGTGTCCTGGAATGAGAGTCAAAATGGCTGTGGAGACGGATGATTCTTCCCGGACTACATGGTTTCAGGGTGTAGTGTCTTCCGTCTCTGTTCCTGATCATGGCCCTTGGGGAGGTTCCCCTTGGCGTATGCTTCATGTATGCTTTGTTCCTTCTCCCTTTTGTATTTTCATATATTTGTTTAATGTGTGTTATTTAACTAATTGAGTATGATGTTATATGAATAATTTAGCCACATTAATAAGGACATACTAGTATACAACTATACATTTTATCAAGTAGTAGTAGTAGTGAAGTTTGACACTGTCGCAATCAAATAGTGTATCATAACTTTATTTATTAAACTGGAAGAAATATGAGAATGGCATGTGTTTTTTAGGAAAATATACTTGGTTCAATCTAATTTATACATTTCAGTCTAGCTAATATATATCATCATGAAGAGGTTGAAATAGTTAAATAACAGTATGATAATAGTGTTTATCCTCTGTTTACTGTAATGTCTACTGCATATGATTTGATCTGTTGTCCATTTGCTTTTGTTATCTCGTTTTAATTTCTACATTTTTGTCTAGATATTCTACCGTCTACTTTGTTGAGTCACGAGACTTGGGCTGGTTGGAAAGCAGAAGTAATTTTAGGATTTGTAAATCTTGTTAAAGCAATAGACACCATTCTCAGGACTTAAGAAGTTGCTAGAAGAAAGCTCTGTCTCTTAGACTTGATTATGCTTTCCTCCCTTGATTGTTTTTTTAGTCCAGATTACAAATTTTCTTTTATTAATACGTTTACAGTATATTTCCTTTAAAGACATTATCAAACGAATCACTTCAATTTTAGTGCAATGAACTTTACTGCATCAAACTTGGTTGCCTCTCTTACTTCAGCACTTACCGCCTTTAATTTCTTATGTCTAAATCCTCTTATTATTGCCGTGGTGGCAAAAAAATTACATTTAAAGAAACTTTTGTCAGATTAGTTGTATTTTAAGAGATTATCATTATCTAAAATAACTGAATTTTTCCGTTTATTATTTCTGATAGATTACATGGGATGAACCTGAAGTGTTGCAAACTTCCAAGTGGGTCAGCCCTTGGCAGATCGAACTTCTTTCTACTACACCTTCACTTCATACACCATATCCCTCAATAAAAAGGCTTAGAGGGCCCCATGGGGTGTTAACTGATGGAGACCCCTTTTCTATCACAGCATTCACTAATTCAACAATGGGACAATTGAATCAATCATTGTTGAATTACGGTACTTTTCCTGCTGGCATGCAGGGAGCCAGGCATGATCTATTTTCTGTTTCAAGTTTTTCCAACTTTCCAGGTGAAAACCCCCGTCTGTGTATGAGTAACTCCTTTGGCAACAACACAGTGCTGGGGTTGAAATCGTTGTCAACTGAGCTAAATGTTGGCAGTTCTCAATCTGATGATTTTTCACCAGAGAGCCAGAGTAGTTTGCCTTCCTTTGGCACAGATTTTGTCCGGAACTACAACTGCAACACAATGAAACCTGGGCCTGTATCGTTTCAGCTATTTGGTGTAGTCATTCAGACAGAACGGCCTGTTGAAAGTGGTTCGCAGGGTACTGGTAGCCCAGGAGATGATAGCAGTAAGGGCTGCAATGAAACGGAAGTCATAAACAACCCTCTTGAGGATTCTTTGATTTACTCAAAATTGCTTGACAGACTGGATGGCCAGTGCCAAATAGCCTCAACTGTCGAGCCATGCTATTTGTGAAAGTAGTTGTGATTATGCCATGCACATAAGTAGCTGTACAGGTATGCTTATATCTTGGTGAATCGTGTTTCTCACTAAATCAAATTATACAACCAATTATTAATGCTTTATTGACAAATATCGTGCTGAAAAAATGGATTGTGTTAGCTCACTGTTTTTTTTTTGCCATCCTTTTGGAATGTTTGGCATGTTTTAGGGTTTGTTCTAATGAAGTGCTGTATAGATTTGTTTCTGCTTATATTTTCACAAGTTCATTAATTGATAACATAGGTCTTGTTCTTCCTAGATAAGTTTGATATAGCTATGACATGATGCTTGTTTCTGTTGCAAACTGAAATCTCAGCAAAAAACACTCCCAGGAAATTATAAAACTGAAAGTAGAACAATAGGGAATAACATAATTGATGATGAATTAAATGAAAAAGTGGAGAGGGATGGATATCCATCCCTTCTGTCGCAGTGCACGGCTCCTTCAGATAACAGAAGCTTCTTTGACCTTAACACGGGAAAATAATACTCTCACGATGATCTGGCATCACATATCTAACTTGGATAATGCTACTGAGTCATGACCGGCATGTGAGTGATCTAAATGATTGAATTACCAGCTCCCTGTTTTCTGTTTTTGATTTGAAAAGAAATTTTCAATCCGTGTAGAACTTGAGAAATATCTTGTCTAAATTGTAGATTGTATATTTGAAGAGGAACTGATTCAGCGGGCCGCTTAAATATTTTGGTTGTGTGAATAGGATTGTTCTTTTTGAAACTAGCCTAATGCAAAAACTAAATGGATGTTTATTTTGGTTGTTCAGAACTTCATTAGGGTGGAAAAAAGATGCAGCTTCTCATGGCATGATTTTCAATGGATAAAAAAACTGGAATTTGTGACTCTTGCATCTGAAGTAAGTGCCTTTAAATTGCTGAACAGCTTATAGTGGTTAGCAAGATTTGTTGTTTAGTTTAAAGGCTCCGTATGTGTCTAAAATCCATGTCCAATTATTATTATTTTTTGCTTAACTTTGGATGCTTTCTATGCAGGTACTTTCTTCAAGCAGGCAGGACCACCCTTTTGACCT
The DNA here is from genome assembly GCA_963966055.1 of Lathyrus aphaca. Taxonomy (NCBI): domain Eukaryota; kingdom Viridiplantae; phylum Streptophyta; class Magnoliopsida; order Fabales; family Fabaceae; genus Lathyrus; species Lathyrus aphaca. The sequence continues at coordinate 216,618,512 of OZ014524.1, forward strand.
TGCAGTATGCTGATTTTCTTTTGTTTGTCTTGTTAAAATTTGGAAACAATGAAACTAGCTTCGTAATATTTGCAATGACTCGAGTATGAATGATGTTAACATTTGACATTTTTAATATTTCTTAAAAAACATGATACATTATCTCATTTCCGCCACCACAATTGGATTATAAAGAAAGTTTTGTATGTTGCTGTTCTTTTTTTTTTTAAGCAGATATGTTGCTATCATTTATTTTTTTGGGCAGATATGTGGCTGTTTACTGTCTTACAATAAGCATTTGTCTCGTAGACAGGTGACTAAGCTATTTAGCGCTAGTTCTTATTGGCTTAGGAAACAAGTCTTGAAACGTGGAACATTTGACCGCGCTATTATAGGTTTTTGGCGACAAAATTTGTTTGTCTCATAATTTATCTTAAAAATTGGATATTCTTCAAGAAGATAAAAAAAAATGAACAGCAACATACAAAACTACGAGCAAATGATCTGTACTTAAACAACAACATACAGCATAGAAGATATTGTCAATTTCAATATAAATGATAGATCTATCAATAATTTAAGCAACTACTAGCTTACAATCTAGTGCAACTGATATTTCTATCTCACATTCATTTGTTTTTCATTACACCAATATTTTTAACAGTTTTAGTAATAAATTTGTAGGCATATGTTTAAATAAACACTCATAAATTTAATGGTTAAGTTCAAGACATTTTTAATAGCTTTAGTTATAAATTTTTAGGTGTATATTTAGTTAAACGCTCGTAAATTTTATGGTAATGTTCAAGACAAAATAAAAATAATATTTGTTCTGTTGTAAAATAAAAAAAATAATCAAATAATCAAAATAACCAGTTACGAGATGGCAGTGTTTATTGCGATGGTTTGAGTTTTTGACACAGTGGAGGGACTCATATGAAAGATTAATATTTCAACGTTAAGCCCGTAAGAGAGTGAAAAATGTTGTGTGAATAAAATAATGAATTTGAATATTTGAGAAATGACGTGCTTCCATTCTTAAATAGGAGAAGCTTTTGACACAGTGGAGGGACTCATGTGAAATATTAATATTTCAACGTTAAGCAAGTAAGAGAGTGAAAAATATTGTGTGAATAAAATAATGAATTTGAATATTTGAGAAATGACGTGCTTCCATTCTTAAATATGAGAAGTAGTTGACAACTGAAAATGTGAAGTGAGATGTGTATCGCGATCATCCTTCATATTGATCTAGATGACAAATAAGATTTCACACATGGGATCACTTGTCTAGAAAGGGAAAGAAAGTTTTTTTGTTATGTCACTTCATTCCTATGTTTTACTATTTGGACCTTTATGATTGGATCTTGTGGGTTGTCCAAAAGTGTTATCCTCCAAGCTGTTTTTTCTGCTTTGCAGGACGAATGTTTGTAATACGTGCTCTTTGTAATACCTCATATTTTCTTAAATGCTCAGTTGGATATCATATGAGATTAAATGTGTTTTTATGTACTCTATCTTTTATTAATTGGGATAATGAAGTCTCTTGGGTACTCTAAATGTTGTCAATTGAGATCAACAGAGCAACTAGTGAACTCTGAAGAGATCAATTAATTAATAGAAGAGGCAGACCAATATTGATTAATACAAGATAAGATATTATGGCAACTCTAATATTTGGTCAATTGGTGCTGGATGGTAAAATATCAATTGGAGATATTTTACCCATTGTGTGTATATATATATATATATATATATAGATGAAAAAGAGAAGAAAAAGTTAGAAAGAAAAAGAAAAGAAGAAGAAAGTTGGTAAGAGAAGAGAAAGAAGAGAAGTTAGAGGGGAAGAAGGAGAGAGAGAGTCCATCATTATCATCGTCATCAAGATTCATCATCTTCATCGTCAATTCATCTTCTCCTTCAAGAGGTGACTTCTAATAAATAATTTAGCTTTGGGAGGGAAGAAATATTTAATTTTGGGGTTTTAGGTTTTGTGTGGATATGAAATTAAATGTTGTATTCTTGATGATTTGATGATGTTTATGCTTAACTATGTTATCATATGTTTCTGTGAGTGTTAGGAGGTATTTTGGATGATTGGGTACACAAAAATGAGTGTTTTTTGCCCCAAATGACCTATATTGACGTTGGTGAGTATTCTGGGTTCGCAGGGTTCGCACAGCGAACCCTAGGCGAAGGGACAAGAAGTATACGCTAGATGTTTGCACAACGAACTTATAGCCCTTTTTCTACTGACTCTGTTCGTCTGGTATTCGCATGGTGAACATGGCAGTTCTTCCCAATCTTATTTCCTTCATAACCTTTTATTTATAACTCAGATTGGGGCGCAGTCAGAAGCATTGGAAGGATACTTCAATGCTATTTATGATGGTGAAGTAGGAAAATAGGTTTATGTAATTGTTTGATAAGATAACTGTGGAAATGTAATGAAACTGAATGGTGCAGGTTCTTGTTCCCACCATAATTCATGAATCAGGAGTTCGATCAATGTGAGACTTGAAGCCTTGAAAAGAGAATCCAATGTACTATTAAATAGTGATGTGAGACTATGAATTAATCAAGGATATTTGGTAGAAGGTAGTAGTGGCTTGTATACCTTAATATGTATGTGAACTACTATGTTGATTATGTTTGACATGTTATGCTATTATGTGTGTTCCATGAATAATATTGCTATATGTTATTGTGTTATGACATGATGTATGATTTATGTATATTTTGGTTGTGAAATAATATGCTTAAAAGACTATAAATAATGGTGAGGAAACCTAGGAGATTACTAGGTAAATGACTTAGTAAGATAACCTATTATGATATTTGGTTTAGATAGTGATACTTGGACGTGATTGTATTGTGGTAGTACCATGGACAAGTATTCACGCTAGTGATGAATAATATAATAGGCTATGCGTGGAATATGTGTTTTCATGGTGTGACTTAAGTGAGTGAGATCACCTGGTATTTGACAAGTAGTTATAACTTTGTTGAGCGTTTCCCACTCAGTGGTGGCTAGGAGTGTCGGTGGCCATATCTAATGGATTATGTATCTATTAGTGAAGGCCAGGATTAAAGTTGACCATATATGAGGTGGATGGGGTTTTTCCACTCAGTGGAGGCTATGAGAACTGATGGACATATCCTATAGATTGTGTATTCTATTTTGTGGAGGCTGGGTACTGTCGTTGGCCATATCTGATGGTCTGTGTTCCGCGCAGTGGAGGCTAGGAGTACTGGTGGTCATATCCTATATACGGTGTATTCTATTTGTTGAAGGTTGGGTACTACCGTTGTCCATATTTGACAGATAGATCTTTGTGATCAGTTGTGGGGATAATCACCCTTGTGTTACATTTGGTTTCCCATTTAGTGATTGTTTGAGTTGGTGAACTCAAGAGGCATGTTTCCATACATTAGAATTATGTGAACTCAAGTCTATCCCTTTCCCTTTTGACTTGAGATAGAAATTGGTTAGAACCCTGTAGAGCCGAGTGAATCCATAAGATAGGGGAACTCACTGAGATTATCATCTCATCCCATTATTGTTGTTTTTCAGGTATTGTTGCATGTGCGATTTACAAGTGGAGTTACACTTAGATGCTTCAAGAGAATCTTAGTTTGAGTTTATTCTACTGTGTTTTATGTATTATTTTCTTGTACAATAAAGGATATTTTACCTTGATCTTAGATTATTGTTTTGGCTAATTTTCATGTCTTGTACCATATATTTTGTTTTATGTTTTAGTAATGGTCAAGTATGTGAATTATGTCAATAGACACTTATGATGGTGTAAATACCAAATCAAACACTTGTATGGTATTATTCTAGATATATATTATACAAGGAGTTACATCTTTGTCAGCCATTGGATTTGAGGATGTGAAGGCCTTTGATGGGACGTTGATGTCCTTGGGAACAGGTGCTTTAAGTGCCCTTCTAGGTAACATTTCATTGAAATGACGGACATAGGTCCCTATGCTAGTTAGTAAAGATGTTTCCTATTCTTTAAAGCACTTGAGTACTTTGACTATTTTTTGATGAAATCTTGATCGTTGGTGGTGCGTAGTGGGTCGTAAGGTTCTTAGATGGTCGTAAGGTCCTTAGTCAAGCAATAACTTATAGAAGGTTTCTGAAGCGTCAATTTGACAGTTTCTGCCATTAGCGACTTGCAAAAACATTCTTTTTGCTCCCTTTATGATTTTTCTTTGTGAGTTTTCTTGTTGCATTTGGTCAAGTTTATACAATCTCACTCGTATGTATCTGGCATGCATATTTGACCATTTTCTTTTCTCTAAGATAAAATTAACGTTTTCCTTTTGCTTCTGCTCCTTTTTCTGTGGTTTTAGAATACTGAATATCCATGTTTCATCTCGAAAGGTTTGGTGTCTTTTTATTTTGGCATTTTCTGCTAGGTCTGATCAATACCCTCTTAGATTGGATTCCAGCATTGCAAAAGTCTCTTTCTCATCTCAGTTCAAATTTCTTCAAATATGGTTCCCTCATCCTCATTGATCTAAGGTCATCAAAAGTTATCGGAATGAGGAAATTATTAGTTTTCTAGTGTTTGTGCTAGGTGAGAAGTTGAGAAAGCTTAAATGTATTCTTAAGTCATGGAATATCAACTCTTTTGGGAATGTACATAAAAAGTTAGTGAGGCTAGAACTTTCTTATCTGTTATACATTGTAAGATCTAAGAAGAAGACTTTATGTGGAGCTCTATAATCACAAAAGGGTTACCCTCACTAAGCTATAAGATGCCTTACACCTTAAAAGCTTGTTTTGGTAGCAAAAAGCCAAGTTGAGCTGGAAGCTTAAGGGTGATAGAAACTCGAAGTTCTTTCATAGAATGACCAAAATTAAGCACACAACAAATTTATTATTGCTATGCATGTTGATAGGGTTCTCATTTCTGACCAAGAAACCTTGTGTGATCATGTTGTGGACTATTAAAAAAGATTGTTTTCCAAAACAAACACCACTTCTCCCGACCCTTCTTTGATTGATGATTTCATCCCCTTACTTGTTAATGATGATATCAATCACATACTTACTAGGATTCTCAATTCCACATAAATCAAAGAGTTTGTTTTCAATCTTAACAAGGAAGGGGCCCTTGGACCTGATGGTTTTGGAGCCTTCTTCTTCCACACCTACTAGGATATCATCAAGCTTGGTATTATTAAGGCAGTCAATCAGCTCTTAAATACCTCTTGGAATGTACCTAATTAATGCAAACAATATCATCTAGCTGCCTAAGTCTAGCCATGTTGATTCCATTGAGATGTTTAGACCTATAACTTTGGAAAACTTCAAGATAAATTCTAAGGTCTTTGCAGATGCACTAGCCTCTAATGGCAGTCGTTATTATGTTATTTGTACAAGCAATCTAAAATGAAATTGAAGGAGTGATGAGCAAAATCCATACCAAAGTGTGAATAAGGGTAAAAATATATCAAGAGGAAAAAATAGAGACTTAGTGAATTATTGAAGAAATCATGAAGAAATTGCGAAGAAACGAGCATTTTCAGTACAATGTGAATTATGACGTTTGCCTAGTAATTTGATCATATCTAGAGTTTCATAATTTGGATTGAGATAGGTTTTTTGCAAAAGAAAGCTAAAAAGGAGATCTAGCCACTGGAAAATACGTGTCCACAATACTCCAGAATGCGTCTATGTTTCACCATCATTAAGTTGTGCGCCCGAGTTACTGCGATTTCATGACACGTTTTTACTGGCATTAAATGGAAAAAATGGAGAAGAAAAAGGGTTTGATTTCCAATGGAGAAAAGTGACAGATTTTGGTGAGTTTGGAGCTTTTGGAGGCCTTTAAAGCCATTTGATAACTTCTTATTCAGTGATTCTTCATGATCTTTGAGTTTACACTTATGGTATTGAATTATTTTAACACGCGCAACTAGATTCCTTTTAAGTTAGGTCTTATTTGACGATGAACCTGCTTTTAGTTGATTGAGACCTATGATCGGATGACGATAATGTAATTACTTTAAGTCTTTTTTATTATTCGGTTATTGATTGTGTTCATTGCATATTGTTTGTTACGACATTTGATTTGATTTTGATAAATAGAGACTACTGTCCCTAGGACTATTTATCTAACATACTTTAATTGTTGAACTCACTAATTGTCTAGGGATAATATAATTAGGAATTGTGACTTAGGGATTAACGCGCATTGTTGTCTAATCTGATGGGACAATTGGCCTGAGGGACCAGAGAGTTGACACTTAGATTGGTGAGCTACACGCCAATAGATTGAATGTAGTCGTAGAGTTAGTCTTTTGTGTAACTCTGTAGTCATTGCATATTTGTTAACACGTGTTTCACCAATCAAGTAGAAATAAGAGATTATGATAATCACTCTTTCTTGCATTTTCGACCAAAACAACCTAAAGAACACATTATTTATTGTTTTTAATTACATCGCACTACATAAATTGTTCTATGTTCGTAATTCCTGTGGAGACGAAATTATTTTTATTACTTTGATAACAACATCAGTACACTTGCTAGTAAATTGTCCACCACCTCTATCATGCCAACAATCATTTCTAGCGAGCAAAAAGGCTTTATCCAAGGGAGAAACATTAAAGACTCCATCAGACTTTCATCCAAGATCATTAACTTGCTGCACAAGAAAATCTATGGTGGTAATCATGCCTTGAAAGTAGATATCTCTAAGGATTTTGATTCTCTTGACTGGTTGTTCTTGTTGAAAGTTTAAAGAGGTTTGGTTTTTGTGACACTTTTTGTTGTTGGATCAACAAATTACTTTCCAAGTAGAAAATTTGGAAAAAAAAAATACCTGAGTAGTTATATAATGTTTGAATTCATGTTTTCTTTTTGCAGTTCCGAGAAAACAATAACCTACTTTTGAGCCAAAGATTATCCTCAACTATATATATATATATATATATATATATATATATATATATATATATATATATATATATATATATATATATATGTATTGTTCTGGACTGGCCTAGCAAGTGCCCTACGCCCAATTGAGGCCCAATCCAGTTACGTATGGGCATAAGCCCAATAAGAGACTAGCGAAAATATGACTGTTGGAAAATAGAGCCGTTGGCATATAGCCATTGGGGACTTTCCTCACACGCTCCCTTAACACCTTTCATGCGGACAACTGCCCTTCAGAATTGCAAGAGTCAGTTATGCTTAGTCAAAGGCTACGCGCCCAAAATACACGGGCATATGCCCTTATAAATACCCTCCACCTTTGGAGGGCCAAGTATTCAATTCTAATCACTCAATCTTTCTCACGCTTTAGTTGTCTCACACTGAAACATACTTGAGCATCGGAGTACCTTGCAGGTACACCACCCATTCTCCTACAAGCACCTTCATAGTCCCAGCTGAAGACCACGAGGACCTGTCCAGATTATTTATGTACACTGGCGCCATCTGTGAGAAACTAGCAGCTCCCCCATCTTTCGTGAACAAGATCATTTCTTTTCAGTGCAAGATGAAAGCTCATCTCTTCTTTTTCGTCTTCATGGCTTCCTAGATCAACGAGACTGTGAAAGATCCTTTTACCATCGTCCTTAACGACGGAGATAACATCGACAACCATGAGACAACCCAACTCAATACCGAACACCACAAAGGGCATCCTCCTTCCCCAACTTCCAATAATCTGAAACAACCATCCGTCATTCACGGGGATCACGTCTTCAAACCAATCCCCATCCTGTCGGACGCAGATGCTAGCTCATAGGATTTCATCGTCGCCCTTAATAAGGAAAACCTCATTCTATTCCAACAGAGCGAACGAATACAGATGCTCGAAGATGATCGCCGTTCCTCTTCTCCATCCGGGAGACGTCGTCGCATAGATTCTCGAACGCCTCCACATCGCTCACGATCCCCTCCATAGAATCGCAAGAGGAAGGATGTCATACACCTTTCTCCCCCAAAATATCAGGATAGGCCCAAAGGGTCACGTCTAGAAAAGGCCAGAAAACACACTCGATCTCCTATCAAAGAAAATAGAATACGACTCTCTATCTTTAATAAATTTGACTCTCTATCTTTAATAAATTTGTCAATGGACTACAGACACAACTAACATGATTTTTTTCAAATTAATTGTCTCATAAAAACATGAGTAACTCTTTAATTAAAATACTAATATCACCATACTCATTTTCTATAACTAAAACCAAGAAAATATCAGGAATGTAATTCCAAGAAAGAGCTTTCCCAATAGTATACCATAATTAATATGTGCCAACTGTTGCACCCCAAAATTTGCCCTCCCCTAGTCAAGGCATTGTGTACCAAGGTGTCCCAAGATGTTCACAAGGTTCACAAGGTATCCCAAGAGGTTCACAAGGTTCATCAGGTTCACAATTAGTCAGAAAGTTTGACAATTCCCTCAAACAAAGCCTCCTCCTTAGCAATGCATCCTAAACTAGGGTTTTGAATTTCATCAGGCTAAATGAAATTTCAAGGCCTCAAGTAAGCTTCATAAAATCCTACATATCTTCAAGAATCCCTATGTCAAGTTTCAAGGCTTTCCCAAAAAGTTTGCTCAGTCAGATGATCAGGTATGCAAAAATCAGTCAAAGTGGTTAAGAAGTCAAACTGAGGTCAAACCAAAGTCAAACTTCATGATTTTTTTCCAACATCAAGTTTATGAAGTAAAATTCATCATTTGATCAAGTTTTGATCATGATTCATCAAGGAGATTTCAGATCATCAAGAATCAGGAGTTTCTAAATTAGGGTTTTCATAAGAAAAGTCAACTGAACTTTGACCAGCCATAACTTTCACATGCTTCATCAAAAAGTTTCCATCCAAAGCTCATTTTGAAGGAAATTGAATTCTCTACAACTTTGTGTCTCACAAGCCAAGCCCAAAAATGCTTCATTTGGAAGGTATGAGCTAAGACATTATAGGTCATTTCAAAAGTCAACAAAAAGTCAACATCTTCTAAAGGGCGTAACTTGAGAATGGTAAAAGATATGCACATGAGACCAAAGAGGTTGGTTAGAGGACTCTTTAATCTTTCCAGAATGTCCAAGAAAACCTTTATAGCATTAAAATTGAGGGATTTGTGCCTTTGCAAAGTTGGGAAATTTTTGGGAGGTTTATGAAGCAAATAGGGCCTTAAAACCAAATTCCTCCAAATGGGCTTGCATTTTTATGACCCAAACACTTCCATGACATCATGCACGAATTAAAATTCATTTATTCAAATTTTTATTCATTTTATTTTATTTATTATGATTTTATACATTAAAAATCATTTTAAATCAAAATAAAATATAAAAGTTGCAATATTTGATAAGATTTTTGTTCTATAAAGTCTTAAAGGATAATTAGAAGTGATTGAGATTATACAAAATCAGATCAATCAAAAATAGTAAGGATATATCAAGTTATTTTCAATATTTGAAAGGGTATATTTTTCAATCTCAATGGATCCAAAAATCCAAAGGATGGTCTGATTTTTTAACCTAATTATGTTCTATGATATATATACAATATAAACCAATAAAGAGGACATGAATTGCAGCAGCCAAGAACAATATTCAAACTTCAAAAATTCACCAAAAATTCAAATTCGGATTCTTCAAATTTATTGTTTTTCAGGTGATTTGAAGGTTCAAACATGATCCTTGGACATCATTAATCGTATCCCAATCATCATTTGCATCCAAATCATGTTGAAAAGCTCAAACTGAATTGCTCTTGTTCTTGAACTTTTGATTTTCGATTTTTATTATTTATGCATCCTTCACTGATTTTGGTTGTTGATTTGTGTTTAGAATGAAGTTTGCAAGCTTTCTGGACAATTTGATTGAAGGTTTATGACCTAAATCGTAAACGGCCATAGTTAGGGTTTCGGTCCTTCATTTAGGGTTTCATGATTAACCAAATATAAATGAATTTTAAGAACGTGGAAAGATTGTATGAGTCCTAAGGATTTCATTGCCCTAATCAATTGGATGAAATTGTACTGTTTGGTTGATGTTTGAAATTCGCAGGTAGAAACACAGCTGAATTCATAGGTAATTTCGCAGGAAATTTGAGGAAGAAGATGAAGTTTGGCGCTGAAAACCAAATTCAAATAATTGTTTTAAAATATAATGTTTTGTTGTTAATTTCATATCAAACGCGCGCAGTAGCTCAGCTGGTTTGTGTATTTGCTTGTGTATTGAATGGTCCTGGGTTCGAATCCCCCCAGGCCATTTTGCTTTGCTTTTATTTTTGATATTTTTGCAGGTTAATAAGAAAAGGAATGGTTGCCCCTACACTAACACCAGCGTGCGCCTGGCCTGGTGGTTATGCTCTTGGTCTAAGATGAATGAAGCCTAGGGCCTGGGTTTGAATCCCAGCCCCAGGTAAGTTTTTTGCTTCATTTATTTTCATTATTTCTTTTGTTTTGTTTATTTAATTTAAATAATTATTTAAATAATAAATTTATAAAATAAATGTGCATATTGTTTTCTTGTATATAAAAAACTTATATTTTCTAATTCAAATGATTTTCTCAAAAACCAAATTATTTATATTTATATTTATTATATGTTCATATTATTAAATATATATATATATATATATATATATATATATATTTTGTAAATAAATTAAATAATTAGATTTACATTAATTTAATTAACCCTAATTTTTTCAAAACCCTAATTTTTATTAACTTTAATATTTAACTTAATTTTGTTATAAACTATAATTAACTAATTAATCATTTTTTTGTTATAAATAATTATTATTTGTTTATTATCATAATTATTCTATTTTCTTCTAAATGTTTATTTAACTTAAAAATAATTTTCTTTCTTAAATTTTTATTTTTCTTTATATTTTTACTAACCCCTTTTATTATTATTATTTCATTATTACTAACCATTCAAATTATTGCTTATTTATTTTCTATTTTATCGTTATTATTATTTTTGCCGATTATATTGTAACTATCCCAAAGCGTTGTAATAGTTTAGGTTTATATTTTTGCTTTATTGTAAATATATTAACTGTATGGTTGGTAACTATAGGGTGTGCATAACATGTTTGTGATTAAAATTGACTTAGAATAATTAATTTAAAGATAAATATTTGAACATGAACACTCACACACGTAAGTCGATCTTTGATCGCCATCTTGCACTTTCTAGGGTTACCTCTCATGTTGCATATTTCTAAGGTCAAGTAAGGTGTCTTAAGCAAAGTCCCTCCATTAATATCATCAAGTCCCTTTAAGTTTAATAAGATCAAGTCCCTTCGAGGTTGCCTACGATAAATGATTTTGTCCCTTCGAATAAAAGATGATAAGTCCCTACGAATTGCTAAAGACACCCTACAGTTGCCTATATCCAGATAACCCTACACATGTCCCTTCTTACATCCAAGGTAATGACTACCTATTCCTTAATAATAGGGATAGTCTTACCATTGAAAGACATAAAGAACAGTAAAGACTCAATATATGGTAGGTTCCTCTTAATTACTTGCTCACCTTTTCAAAATACATTTTACACTTCACATTTCAAACAAATTTTCAAAACAAAGTCTTTATATACATCCATACGAGGATCATTATAAAGTACTTAGAAAATTTTTAATCACACACTACACTTTCTCAAAACAATTTAAAGTGAGCTAAGTAACTAAGAGCCCATGGATAACCATGGATATAAAGGGTGCTAATACCTTCCCTTTGTATAACCTACCCCCCGAACTCAAAATCTTTTTAAGATCTTTCCTGTTCTTTTATGTCCTTTCCTTTTGGATAAAATAAAAGTCGGTGGCGACTCTTGCTATCCGCAACATTTAACTAAAGTCAGTTCTCCCACCGTGTTACACCAACCAGAAGTAACTAAAATCAAACTAGGGCGTTCTGATACTCTTTTAACTTGCAAGGTCTTCACCATCATCAAAATTAGCCAATGTCGGAGATGTTATCTCTACAAAACAAAATAAAAATTACTTTCAATATTCAATATTAGCTCAAATAGTTAACATTTCCAATACATTCAAACAGTGCCAAATAGTTAACATGTTGTTGCAGAATCATCACTCCATTTGATATTTATTATGATACAAATTCATTAAGGTTGTTTGGACTTTGGAATGAGACAACACAATTATAGAGGGATTGCATAATACCAGCCAACATGGAAAATGTGAACTCACTCATATTATTATCTACTACTAAAGCGGGACATCGACTATTTGAGGCCAAGAAAATCACATTTAACTGACCTACAACTATGACTGCAAAGAATCCAAATTATGATAATTGTTCCTTATATTAAGATGATTATTGTACAGTATCAGGAGTTGTATTGCAAGATCGCAAAAATGGGAAACACTTTGAAGACCAACTCATGGTGTTCATGGTAAAATTTATTTTGGTTACAAGGATTTTTTTTTCAAACTTTGGCTTACTAGTAAGTGTTTCATGGTCTGAAGCAAATACACCTGACCAGAATCAAACTCGAGACATCATCGTTAGAGACTCAATTGTCTACTAAATGTTTCAGATCAAGTTTTGTGTGAAAAACAAGACCATGATACACGACAAGATCACGAAACTAGTACATTCAAAAAATGATGCATGACAACCACCAGAAAAAAACATAAGAAAATTGATTTACCTTGCTCTAATTGATGGATCTCAGCAAGGTCTTCCTCAGAAAATTAGGAGAGTGATTTTCCTTTCAACCAGTCTTATGTGCAAACAAGAGCTTCCATCATTTTAGGAGTTAGACAAGTGCGATAATCACTAACAACCCTTCCACCAGTGCTGACAGAAGATTCTGAAGTTACGGTAGAGGCGAGAATAACCAACACTTCCCGAGCTATGCTTTCCAAAATATGATATCTAGTTAAGTTGGCTTTCCACCAACCTAAGATGTCAAACTCAGCTGCTTTAACGTGTGGTACCCGTGCTTCTTGTAGATATGATTCAATTTCGGTCATATGATCATACTTATGCCCAGTTCTTGACTATAGTGACATAAAATATCATCATCATCCTCATTCGGTGGTGTGTCTAGTTGGCTAGATTGAGATTCGTCAAAACCTCGATATTAAACATAAAGTTTTGAAAGAGAAGACTTTAATTTTTTATTTAAATCATCGATTTTTCCGGTGTTAGCATATAAAAGATCAATATAAAACTCCGCAATAGACAATTTCACCCTTGGATCAAGAACAAAAGCAATCAATAGTAAGATGTTTAGTGTGTCAGTATCTCCCCAATATTTGCTGAATTTACCTTTCATCTTACTCACCGTATTTTTGATGTGTTCATTATTACTCTTTAAATGCTTATTGATCCTTTTTCCAATGGTGAATACCTCTGCCATATATGAAGCACTAGTGACATATAATGATCCATACAAATGATTTGTAGATTTATAGAACATCTCAAGCAAGGGAGGTACTGATGCAACATATGTCCAATCCTCTTTCTTAATTACCTGGTTTGTTTTGTCCATTTCTTCGCGAAATGTCTTATCCCGTGCATATATCAAGTCAAAATCTTTTTGATACTTTAAGGCAACCTTCAACATTGAATAAGTTGAATTCCATCTGGTTTCAACATCAAGGATAATAACACCTTTGTATGTAACTTTTTCTTGCACTGCACATTTGATAAACGTGGCTAGTCTACTTGGAGAAGATTTGACATATTTAACCGCATGACATATATTTTTTATGCAACTTTTATCCTCTTTCAATCCCAATTTTACAATTAAATTCAAGATATGAGCACAACAACACATGTGGACAAAATCCCCATTCAAAACAAGATTACCCCAAGACCCCATCCTTATGTTGAGATACATAATCATAGTGGTGTTTGCCGAAGCATTGTCAACCGTTATGGTCAAGATTTGACTCAACCCCCAACTTCTTAAGTAATCGTCAACATATTTCCCAATCACATGTCCCGAGTGCCTTTTGATTTGACAAAAGTTGATGACTTTCTTACTCACTATCCACAAAATGCACGGTCAAACTCATGTAACTTAAGTTTTGAGTTGAAGTCCAATTGTCAGTGGTCAAAGAAACTCTTCCACAATTTGGCAAGATTTTTTTCAATTTCTCATTTTCTTCAAGGTAGAGCACCTAAATATCACGCCTAATTGTAGACCGTGATGGGATATAAAACTGAGGTTCCAAGGTGATTAATAGTTTTCTAAATTCCTCATTCTCCATAAAACGAAATGGAATCTCAGCACACACAAATGTTTTCACAAGTTGAGCTCGACATGCATCTTGATCAAACTTAGAATATATTTGAGAACAAACTACTTGTCCTTCTGTAGTGGTTTTTCTTCTTTTGTTTGGTTGGGTTGCTTGGGTTTTATTAAGATCATAAGCAGTGCATCTACCGAGATGAGTCTGCATACCACTTGTTCCATTACTATACTTAATTAAGACTCCACAATATTGAAATTTATCCTTTTTCTCACCACCTTCCACCATGGTGAAGTGGTTCCCCATATCAGATCGTATTGACGTTTTTTTCCACGGGGATGTGGTGGCAATATAACTTCATCACGAGGGCTAGCTGGGGTCGTAAGACTTGTATACTCTACCTCCTCTGTCATCTGTTTAATAAAAAAAATTTTGAATATTAGCATTAACAATTAATACAATATAAGAATGGTAAAAAATAAACTATGAAAAACTTGACTCAGGAGATGCAGGAAATCCAAGAAATCCATCAATGAATACAAAAAATACAGATCAATCATCCTCAACATATAAGAGTGCTAGAACACTTTCTCTAACACAACCTCTATTTTTGATGTGAAATATGTGTAGATCTCACACTTTAGAAATATGTCTCGCATAATATTTTAACACTCTGCTATCAATGTATTCTCAATCAGAAATTCCATATTAGAATGATAAGTAAAAGATCAATTCAGTAATATAATTGAGTGTACAATTTCTCAAGATACATACATCAAAGCTTTGTGTATCCCACATAATCCATAAACATGAACATCAAAAAAAGGAAAGTAAACATGCAGGAAGTATTAAGTATTCCTTTATAGACATTTTTCCACTCTTAACATTTGATTTCAAGGCTCGAAGGGAATAGGTGATAAATGCATATTAGTGTTATTATTTAGTAGATTTTTTGGCACTTTTCAAGGGTTATTTTGATCTCTAATGTTTTCCCCTTTGTTTATTATACTTATTCATAGTTTAGTTTTAGCATTTTTAAAGCATCATTTATTTAACTTTAGTTTTTGTATTTTTAGGTTACACTGTGGAAATATGAAGCAAATTTCATTAAGACCTTCTTTGGGAAGTTTTGGAAGATTTTGAAGAAATCTTGCTCGCTTCAAGGTCGCTCAGCGAGCTCCTAGCGAGTTTTCCAGAGATATTTTCGCTTAGCGAGGGCTTTTGTCGCTCAGCGATCTGGTGCTTTTAATGAACTTTTGCTCAGCGAGCAGATCTCGCTCAGCGAGACCTGCGAATTCAGCTTCTTTATAAGCATTTGTTTCACTATTTTCTTGGGATGTAACTTTGGAGACTTGACCTAAATATTCCTTAAACACTTTTTCACTTTGTTCTAAGGAGATTGAGTGCATTTAAAGTTAAGACATTGTCATTAATGCTCCATCTTCTTCATCTTCATCTTTTGTTGGAAGCTTTCATGGAAATGGAAAGCTAAACCCATAGTATGTCAAGGTTAGAAGGTAGATAGGTTCTATTTTTGTATGTATAGGCCTTGATCCTTTTGTATAAACTCTTGATGATGAATATATGATGAAAGCTTTGATTTTTATGACAAACCCTTTTGTGTTGCTTCATGATTGAGAGATATGGCCAACATTTGACCTAGGTTTTCATCACCCAAATACCATAAGCTAGAGATAGTTATGGGCTTTGGAGTTCACTTTGTATTGAACCTAAATGTTACCATTTTGATAGATTGAGTGAGAAATCATCAATGGATCAAAATGGTAAAACTCACATTTTGTGTTAGAAATAAACATTATGAGAGGATATTGTGAATGTGTTCATTGTTGAAATGAGTTGATCTTTTGATCAAAACTATATATGCAAATTAACCTATCAAACCCTAATTTTGACATATGCTTTTAAGAATCTTTTACAAACCAATACTTTTAACTCTTAGAATTTATTTGAAGGAACAAGTTTATTTTCGATACAAACACTAAAACCCCTTTTGTTACCATTGAGTCTAAAACTTAAGCAATTGTAGAACGACATAAATATCATAAAACAATCTCTGTGGATTGACAATTAAACCCTTACTCATTTGTGCTTTCAACAATAGGGTAACAATGAAGAAAAAGGTAAGCTAAAACAGATAAAATGAGCAACTTTAACCACTACAAATACATAATCCAATTCACCCTGATAATTGTGATATGGCAGAATGGTCAACAAAAAAAGGATGAGTTCAAAACTCCATAAAAACTCCATAAACAGAAACTTCAAAGCTCAAACTCTTCATCCCTGAGAGCTATTTCAGTAACTTCCTCTTCCTCATCATCAAGAACAAAATACTCATTTTTCTCCACAGGTCTAAACATGTAGAACATAACAAAATAGAAAACAAGACTAGCAGTTTCTTCAGCATCACTACTCACCCATTGATACTTATAAGCAACAATAGTTCTCAAAGCAAACACAACTATCCTTATAAAATACAGATATCCAATAACAACAATATAAAACTGCCTATTCAAATCATGGACAATCCATTTCAGAGGAAACAAGACACAATGCAAAATCCTCTCACTAAAGCTTAGGGAGTGAAGCCAACTAACGCACACCAGCAAGAACAGGTCAACCTATTCAACAAATGGGCACCTCTCAGGTTTCAACAACAAAAAGCAACTTCAACGAAATTAGCACATATGCTCAATGTTTTTCTAAAGTTAATCAAACATATGTGTATGCTTTACAATCCCCTCATCTTTCACGCTTACCATCAAGTCTTCAACTGTCTATTTCATTTGATGAGTTAGAAGATGATGACTAAAGCTTGTCTAATTCTTCAAATGATTTTAACTATGATGAACACATATGTAATGCATATGCATTCGATTATTATACTAAACATTCACTTGTATCTAACTGAAACTTTATGTAAATATGACATTAGTACTGAAATTCAAAACTCAAAGATTATCCAAGTGGTCCAAAAGGCCAAAAATATACATCAACATCACATAAAATTGAACTGTTAGTACGAATCATATTCTATTATACTCAGAGGACTCAGAGTTAAGTCATACACGATAGTGACCACAGTGCAATTATATAAATGTGGTATGCGGAGTTGAGCCATACAAGATGAATTATATGATTGGGAACCATATGTTGTGCTATTATTTTGGATGGTTTTTCATGCTGAGTATAACACTATTCATAAATATAAGGCCTCACACCTAACAATGCTAACATATAAGTTCAGAGGAAACAAGATACACTGCAACAAATTAGAACATAAGCTCATGAAAAAAAGGCACATAAGCTGCTCTAGTTAAAAATTGAGGATCATCCTACTCAGATCCTACACCTTAAGAACACTCAGTAGCAAATGATAACTCAAACAATGGACAATCCAATTAGGATGCACCATGAAACCACACATCACACTGTCAATCAATCTCAGGGAAGGGTTCCAACCAATGCACACCAGCAACAAATACGAGTCACATTGGCTCAACACCCAAGAAATTCGCAGGTTCAACAACAAGGACAACAACAAACAAGCAATATGAGAAATCATGATAATGTTAATATAGTTGTGCATCAATAATTTAATTCAAATACTCAAAATTATATGCAGCTGCAACCAACTCATCATGATACCAAACATGAACCCAGAATCTGAAGCATATCCAACTCAAGAAGATAAGTAAGAAACCCAGAATCAACAACAACAACAACACACACACACACGCACACACACACACACAAGTTTATAAGTAAGAAACCCAGAATCAACAACAACACACACAAACAACACCAAAACCCAGAATTAGAAACCTAACAAGAGTTCATAAAACTGAATTTAAAATGAAACAAAAAGAAACTAACATTATAAACTTACTGATGAAGATACTGAAGAACTAAAGATGAAGATGAAATAGTTGCACGAATCTGGGATTTTGATTTTGGAAATTTCAAAACTTTGGGAATTTAAGATTCTTCATTTTTAGAGTTTCAATTGCTTTTCATTTTTGAGCTCCAAATTCAGTTTAGTGTAGTTCTAAATTTCTAATAGTTCACTTTTGATTATGTTTTGTTAATTTTAATTTGGTTCGGTTCCAGAACCCTTAATAAATAAATGGTTCGGTTCACTAACCAAATATAATAATTCAATTATTTTAACTTCAACTTGTTTCGGTTTAACGATTCAGTTCAGTTCATAATTTTTTTGAACAACCTGTGTATATCCACTCCAAACCTTAGCTAGCTACTACAAAGGGAAAAAAACAACCAAATATATTATCATATTTACCTAACAATAGAGAATACATATGTATCATTTGTTAATGATCCTTTAAAAAAATTACCATATATGATGATGACGATGTCAAGTGAAGAAAGATGCATTGAAGAGATGAGAAGACCATAGAGAGAGGAGTAAGCATACACCAATAATTGTATGTCATCTTACAATCACTACCGGTATTTATTCACTCTCTTTTATCATTAACTTTATGCTCTAGCTACAATGTCTCTTTCTCCATATCCTATCATTTTTCTTAACCAACATTGTTAACTCATTATTTCTATCGATCAATCCCAATTTGAAAAAAAAAAATCTTATCTATTTCATGACTCTCCTCCATTCTCACAACCTATAAGTCACTAATAAAGATTTAGATCGCAATATTCATATGGTCAACACTATTGTATTACACCTTGTTACTATTATTATAAATGTAGAATATTTTCTAGAAATATCTTAAAAAATATAGCATCATAAATAAATATATAATGTTGATTAATTCATCAAATTGCCGCATAAACCCATACAACAAATAACACAAACTCTGTTTCTGTAGTATACAGTCCAACAATGGCTACTTCTCTCTCGAATCAATTTCTATTAGGTTGTTGTTCATGTTCTTCTTCTACCTCACTCTCTTCCAAATCTCCTCAACAACCCAAATTCGCACGCTTTCCATCTCGCCCCTTTTCCGTCTCCAACACTCTCTTAGGGTTTCCAACCCCCTTTTCCTCTCTCCGTCCAACCTCACTCTTCGCTTCTCCCCAAGTACACACTCTTTCTCTATCTCTATTACTCACTTTATCTCTTGTTTAATTACATCATACAATAATTTTTGTTTATTAATTCTGCAAATTTCTCAGTTTTAGGGTTTTTATTATCATTTCAGTAGTTGTTTCTGAATTATAACCCTCTTTCTGTATTCTGTCTTTCATAGATAAATAACGAAACAGAGGAGATTCAGATTGATGAAAATCGAAAAACTTTACCCAGCTTAGTGGTTCTTATTGAATCATACAAGAAAGCTTTTCTTGCCGGCGATGAAAAGATTGCATCACAGATTGAAGAAAGAATACAATTGAAGGAGAATGAGAAGAATAAATTGATTCAGAATGTGTCTACTTTATCCGTCGATAAAGTTTCGGTTAAGGCGCAATATCTTCGCTTACAAGCGGATTTTGATAACTTTAGGAAAAGATGTGACAAAGAAAAAGTTGGCATTCAATCTGATGCCAAACAAGGGTTTATTAAGAAGCTTTTGTTGATGGCAGATGATTTCGAGAGAGTAAAACAACAAATTGAAGTGGGGACGGAGAAAGAGAAGAAGATTGATGTGAGTTATCAGAGTATTTACAAGCAGTTTGTTGAGACTTTGAGGAGTCATAATGTTTCTGTGATAGCAACAGTTGGCAAGCCTTTTAATCCCTTGGTAAGTATAAGAGTTTCTGGTAAGGGAATCTGTGTTTGATTTCCTTGCAAAATGAGTTAGTTATAGTCTCTGATATTTGGTTTTCTAGAGTAGAGAAACTTATAGAGTGCAAGGTACTAATAGTTAACAGAATAACTTGCAAACACTTGAATTCGACTGTGATGATCTAAGAAGAATCTAGGATGATGCAACAGTTAATTTGTTCCTTGGTTTGTGTCTCTCATGGAGTTAGATTTAGACATCAAGTTAGTATGTAAAGTGTGTTGTGTTGTATAACTTGTAAGTGATGAAATTGTGGAAGCAATGTTTTGTTTGTTACTGTTAGGTTTGCTTTTGCATTATAAGTAGTTTTTAGAGAGTTACTACTACACTGATGGATGTTGTGTTGTTTAGAATTGCTCCATATCTTGATTTCGAAGAGAAATATGTTAGACCTTGAGAATTACTATGAACCAAAACTGAATGTGGCGGTTCTATTCTGTCAAGTATCAGTTCCAAGCATAGGACCAGCCATTATAAATGTTATATGTAGCAGTTACAGGTCCAAGCAGTCATTAGTAATGATTGATAATGATTGATATTCATACATCTCTTTCCTTTGGAAAGCGAAAATATCTTGTATGCAAACACTGCATTCAACACTGACACTGACATGTTGGCATCGGTAATTATTTGAGATTCAATCTAAAGTATGGTTCCACATGGTTTGTTTTGCTCATCTTATGCGGGCCTTCACCATATAATATGATTGAAAGCTAAAAGGTGGAAACTGGATACTATTCCTGCCTATAGTAGGTGTAGAAGGCAAATTTGATGGAAGCTTATAAAAAGTTATCCACATTACCATTGTTTAATTTGTTTTTCTATTACCTTTGTTGCAGCTACATGAAGCCATTGCACGTGAGGAGTCCGAAGTGTTCAAGGAAGGGATTATAATTAAAGAAACCCGACGAGGTTTCGTACTTAAAGATAAGGTTTTAAGGCCAGCATTTGTGAAGGTTTCCTCAGGTCCTGGGAATAAGAAATCTTCAGTGGCACCTGCCAAGCCCGTGGAGCAGCCTTCAACAGCAGCTAGAATCGATGAAAGATAATTAATCTCTTGAACTTTCTCTGTTATTCATCAAAAGCATAGTTCCTTTTGCTTTCATGGTATTGTCATTGGTAAAGTTGAAATGCTTATTTTGTTCCATCGATATGTTGAGCTCAAGCCCAAGTGAGTATAATCCATAACATGCTTCTGTTGAAACTGCGCTGCAATTTTGGTTTCATCATGGAAATTGGGAGTTCATTTTAATCATGAAAAAATTATGAATTTATTGGGCAATTATTTTTTACAATCCAGAATTTGTTGTTGATGTGTAGAGTTTTTACTAAAGAGAACTAAACAGTATGCCTTAATACCTCATCGCTCACTAACCAGAAAGCAACTGCAATTTGAATTTTGAAAATATGTGTAGTTCCTGTTTATGCCTATGTTACATGAAAGTTTAGCTAAATTACTGTAGTTCTTAGTAAAATCCTTTTGATGGAATCGTGAGAAAATGCCATCTGCATTAACAGAGTACGACCGGGAGGAAAAAGCTTCTCTTTGTCATCTTATTGACTAAACTTTGCCAGTATCCAAAATAACTAGATCCAACGTAAGCCTAGCATGTCTTTTTTCCAGTTAACGATTTCATTAATAATTGAATCTGACTGAAGTTTCAAAAGAAGTTTGATTCAATTATATATATGTGGAGGTATTGGTTATGTAGTTTAATTTTTCTAATCTATAGGAGTATAATTAATCAATTTTATGTTAAACTTAGTTGTCAAATGAAAAAGCGAAAGAACAAATCGGAATTTAAACTTTAGTACATTCTAAAAATTAGATTGAATAATAGAGTGAAGATTATTGTATACACGATGTGGATGGAGGATAATGTGGATGTGAAAAGAGTAGGAGATTGAATAATTTGTAGTGGAATAAGACATCTTTGTGTTAGTAGTGCTTATGCACCGCATGTTGGGTTAGCAAACACGTTAAGGTAAAATTTTGGGAGGATTTAAAAGATTTACTCCACGTCCAGATATACTTCAAGGAGAGAAGTTTTTCTATGAGGAGATTTAATTAGACATGTAGAGATATACTTCAAGGAGAGTAGTTTTTTTATGAGGAGATTTAATTAGACATGTGTCGCTCCCCGGATTTCCATCCTGGTACAAACGCGAAAGTGGCGCGGAAAGAGGTAGAATCGTCAGCCAAACATTTTTATCCCGAAGGAACGGGAATGATAATGCTGCACAAACCAGAAGAAAGGAAAGGAAGGACACGGGTCCTGCGAACCAAAGAGACTGAGTTCGGGAGTCGGTTACGACCTGGGAAGGTATTAACACCCAGATCGTCCGCTGTACCCGACGAGATCCACGCTTGCAAATAAACTATCTCAAAGGGTGGAGATGGAAGCTGCTGCAAAGGAAAAGGAACTGAACTGGATAAAAAGAAAATAAAAGGGAACTGAAAAAGAAATGAAAAGGAAAAAATGTAGGGAAAATAAAGATTGCGCTCGAACGGGCCCTATCCCGCTGCCTACGTACTTCATCTGGACAATGAGGATCAGAGACGCCGTAGTTCCCCTAACTAGGTGTGGAAAGGATTGCTTGTGTCTTAAGGCTTGAACTGCCTATGTCAATGCTCAGGTGTTGCAGGCTCGGACGACGAGTGCGTAACCGTCTTGCAAAGTGACAAGCAGGAGCAAGTTCTTACGTAAAGAGTGAAAGTGATGAGAAGAAAAGTCCCGAAGGAGAGACGTTTATTGTTGGTTTGTGTTTTTTTATGAGTTTTCTGCTTTGAAGTTTGCATAGGTAAATGTACCTAAGTCTTACTCACTGGGATATGTACGTCTCACATCATCCGAAATGGAATGCGCAAGAGGCACACCTATCTATGGAGGAAATCCCCAAATCTAGCCCCACACGTGAAGGCTCAGACACACTGACCTACTGACATTTATTAAGTGTTTTTGTGATTTTATGTTAAGAAGTGTTTTTATGCTTTTCTTCGTGAGGTAATCTCATGCTAAGACCTATCCACCATGAGGGATAACTTACACCTCGTCCCGAAACGGAACGCGTGCAAGTATCTCATAGCAAAGTCTCGTGTCACATGAGAAGACTCAACCTTTATTAAAATGGATTAGAATTAAGTTTGAAGATGAGAAGAGAGAGCACCAAAAGGATCTCAAAGGTAAAAAGTCTAATGAGGGACTAACACCTAATTGTTATCATGCATAGAAAATCCTAGGTTAGTGAGGTTTACCATCCTAAATGAGGAAGAGATAAGAATAGAAAGCGGAGAAAGATGAAAAGGAGAAGAAAGCTAGAGAGGGGAAAGAGAACCACATGATGGCATAAAGCGTACCAAACATCACAAAGCAAAAGCAAAGCAAAAAGGGAAAAAGATGAAGAGTTGAAATGTGGATAAACATCCATACTTCTCTTACCATGAGCTCCTGAAATATTAGCAAAAATCCAGCAAATTGATCAACACAATCATGGAATTTACATGCTCAAAGGTTCTAGCAAAACAAGGATTAAACAACATGCCAAGCATTGCAAACATACGACTTACGCGTCGAAAACATGAAAGCATACATCAACCAGCAAGCAAATCACCATAAAATAACATGTTCAATGATCATACAATGATCCATGGCAATTAAAACAAGCAATGGGATCAAACAAGCTCAAAACAGCCCCAAAAAGTCATTCTGCTTCAGTGTTAACCGGTTAACCAAATGCGTTAACCGGTTAACCAGTTCAAACATTGCACAAAATATGCATAAAACAGGTGCGTTAACCGGTTAACCATATGCGTTAATCGGTTAACACTGTTAACACAACAACAAATCCTGCAAAAACAACAGCTCAAACCAGCTTATTCAAATAATCTCACACCAGACCAGCAATCAATTATACATGGAAAAATTAGATCAATTCACATTAATCTATATCATTAAGCTCATGAACATTAACAATCAGATCCGATTACAAATCAACCAAACAAATAAAGCAACACAAGCAAATATGCAAACACATGGTAGATTTAAAACACAAGCATGCAAATAAGCTAAAACAGAGCTAGATCTGAATTTAACCAACCTACAAAGCTGAGGTATGCTTTAGTATTTTTTGATTGAGCTGGAAATGAGAGATTTCGCGGAAAACTTTGAAGATCTGGTGCTAAGCTTCACACTTCATGCAAAATAAATGCAAGAACAAGCTCTTGATGCAGAATTTTGGATCCAAAAGCACTTCTAGATCTCAAACCAGATCTGAATCTCCAATAAAACCAGCAAAAAGATGCAATGAAGCTAAGGATGAAAGTCTAGTTCCAAGATCTACACACTTTGATGCAAAGTTATGTGATCTTCAAAGAGGAACTTTGAGTGATTTGGAAAAATTGGGAGAGAAAAGTGAGAGAATGGTGAGAGAGCTCAAAATTCAGAAAAGGAGAAATAAAAATTGTGAGAGGATCCCCCCTTGGTTTGGAGGGAAATGGAATAAATATGGTTTAGGTTTGGGGCCCAAAATTTTTGGTTTGGGATCCAAAAATATGGCTTGGCATTGACTTAGAAAGTGATTAGGATTTAACATTAGAATGAGGCTTGGATAAATGCTCTAGATCCTTCTCCCAAATTCAAATTAATTCAAATGAATAAAAATCAGAAAATTGGAAAATGGAGCCAAAACACACATGCTGAACTTGCTGCTGAAATTCAAATTTTGCAGCCGTTAACCGGTTAACCATATGTGTTAACCGGTTAACGCAGGAAAAATTTGAATTTCCCTTCTTTTGGTGGGAACCTTCAAGAATAGGCCGATGCCAACCGTTTCAAGCTGATTTTGATCTTCATCCTTTGTTTTAGAACTCTGAACATGATACCCGGCTTGTGCAAAATGATCATGTGAGCTTCTTACCAGATCACCATGCTCTTGATTTTGACTTGCAGTGCTTCAAAGTTCCCGGATGGTTGATCATATGCCTTATGCTAGAACATGTGAGTGTTATGCTTCATTTTTCTATGCAATATGATAAAGATATGACATGCTTATGATGATTATGATATGATGATAATGCTAAAACAAAAGAGGGCAAATTTGGGGTGTTACAGCTGCCCCTATTCAAGCAACTATTAATCTGAAAAGGACGGTAGCACGGGTTATCGTCCGTTCAAGATAAACTGTGGTTGAATACCAAGAAGACCTGAAATTTGCACTCTGATGGAGAATGCAAGAACTGGGAAATAAACCCAACCAAATGACGCTTTGGTAGCTGAAGTGGAGAGAAAGCAGACGAGCTCCTTCCAAGTTGAAACTGTTATTTGGAATCAAAATACTTTGACAGACGAGTCTTCTTCGAATAATCCTGTCACGCCAGGAACTGGACATACGAGTCCTCACATACTTCGCAAAACAAATGACTTGAGACAGACGAATCTCTTTCGGATAAACCTGTTACGCCAGGACCGGTGATGCACTTAAGTCTGTGGGATAGACATGCATAATCAAGGTAGACGAACCCTCCTCATATATTATCCGCGGATACATGGTATAAGACAGATGAGTCTTCTTCGAGCAAACCTGTTACGCCAGGTGCAACAACAATGAAGTAGTACTTGAGACAGACGAGTCTCCTTCGGATAAACCTGTTACGCCAGGACCGATAACCATTTTGACGTTTACTCCCACCGTCAGGACTTCAAACCTCTTCAACACAGACGAATGTTGGATGATCATCAAGAGAAACACATACGAGTGCCATAAGTTAAATGATACAAACGAATATCAGACGATGATCTAAGAAACACAGACGAACGCTTCAGGCGATGATACAAACGAATATCAGCCACTGGTACAGACGAATACCAGAAATTTTAAATACAGACGAGCACTTGGAGTAACAATACAGACGAGTACCCAGATAATTATCAAATCAACACATAAAGATATAGGCTAACACATACGAGTGTAAGGGATGATACATACGAGTATCCAAACAATGCAGACGAGCTTCAAACAAATAACGAACACAGATAAGTGCTGGAAAATGCATACGAGCAACCACAAGTATTAAACACAGACGAGTGTTTGGGAAGTGCAAACGAGCAACAGCAAATACTGCCATGAGTGGCTGCTGGGGAAAGCAAACGAGCACTAACAAAGTGATAACACAGACGAGTGTTGAGAAATGCAGACGTGCAATAAGCAACCATCAAACACAGACGAGTGTTGGGAAATGCAGACGAGCGACAATAAATATCAAGCACAGACGAGCGTTAGGAGGTGCAGACGAGCATCAAACAAATGCCTGACTAGCGACCAAAATCTCAACTCTACAGGGGAGAACCAAGTCAAGATGCTTTGACACTTAACTCTGGTTAGAGGGATGAATAACTGTTTGTATCATCATATTGACCAAAAATAAATTGGTGACTTCTCTGGGGAATATTTCACGGGTGGGAATGAGACCCAAATATGACCTCTGTGGGGAAATCAGGCATTCAGCATCCTGCCGGGCATACTCCACTTGTGGGAAAATACACTGCTTGGGGATTCCATCTGCTATGACTCAGCTGGGGAACATCTGTTTGGGAGAATGTGACGCCATCCTGCAAAACCTGCAACAACAGAATACACCTATGTGCCCCGGGGACTTGCATGGTATGATCTGTTCATCCATCGTCACCCGACACTCAAAGAGGATTTCAAATGTTTCCCTGCAATGTCATTTTCTTTTATAAAACAATCACCATGTTTTAGATGCAATGCTATTTTTTACCAAAAATTCAGGACATTTTTGCAAACAAAAGATAAACATAACACAACTTTTTTGACTGAATATTCTTTTATTGAAAGGCCTCTGAATAGGCAAAGACTTTACATCAGGAAGCAACCACCTGGAAAGAGGTAGTTACCATAAAATTGAGAAAATAAACTACCCTAATGGCAATGGACACGACATCCCAATGAGTTTCCTTCTTGCTATGACCAACATGTCTTCAAAACTCTCCATTCTTGCCTTTGCTTTCTGAGGAAATGAGGGGACTGATTCCTATCCTTCAGGTATTGTCAGGTTGTACGAAACGATGATTTGGTTCAGATTACTCGGATCGCAGTTGTTCGCTTATTCCCTTGTTTTGCGTGGATTGCCCTTTCAGGTTTTCAATCCACCGGGATACCCTTTTTTGCCTGAGCTGTCTGATGTGGCTTTTCAACTCAGCGGGTGTACATATTTTTTAATTTATTTTCCCTAACTTTTGCCCGAGCTTTTGATTCTGGTTTTAGCTCGCCGGGATGCCCTTTTCTTGCCTGGACTTTAATTCTGTTTTTGTGTCCAGCGGGTCTCTTTACGTGAAGTATTTTTTAACTGCGTCCGAGTTAACAGGGGATTGAAAATCTTCTCCATCCATAGTGGTGAGCATCAGTGCTCCTCCTGAGAAAACCTTCTTCACTATGAATGGTCCTTC
Source organism: Lathyrus aphaca (assembly GCA_963966055.1). Classification (NCBI taxonomy): domain Eukaryota; kingdom Viridiplantae; phylum Streptophyta; class Magnoliopsida; order Fabales; family Fabaceae; genus Lathyrus; species Lathyrus aphaca. The sequence goes on from OZ014524.1 coordinate 216,645,976, forward strand.
GTAGTTTGGGGTCCACTTGCCCGTGTGATCTGAACCTGGAGGAATCTTGAGCACAAGCTCGCCTACTTGATACTCCCGAGTACGTACTCGTTGGTCGAATGCTCGCTTCATTCTCCTCTGATAAAGCTGACCATGACAGATAGCCGCTAATCTCTTTTCCTCAACTAGACATAGCTGATTGTAACGAGCACGCACCCATTCAACCTCATCAAGCTTTACATCCATCATCACACGCAATGAAGGGATCTTTACTTCAACCGGCAAGACTGCCTCCATACCATATACCAATGAGAAGGGAGTTGCCCCAGTTGACGTCCTGACTGACGTTCGGTACCCATGCAACGCAAATGGTAACATTTCATGCCAATCCTTGTAAGTGACAACCATCTTTTGCACAATCTTCTTGATATTCTTATTTGCTGTCTCTACCGCGCCATTCATCTTTGGTCGGTAAGGAGAAGAATTGTGATGCTGGATCTGAAAATCCCGACACAACTCTGCCATCATCTTGTTGTTCAAGTTAGAACCATTATCAGTAATGATCCTTTTGGGCACTCCGTATCTGCAAATAATGTCTCTTTTCAAAAATCTGGCCACCACTTGACGAGTGACATTGGCATAAGATGCTGCTTCAACCCACTTAGTGAAGTAATCGATCGCAACCAAGATGAAGCGATGACCATTTGAAGCAGTAGGCTCTATCTTCCCGATCATGTCAATGCCCCACATAGAAAAGGGCCAAGGAGATGACATGACGTTGAGCGGGCTTGGGGGAACATGCACCTTGTCTGCGTAAATCTGGAACTTGTGGCACTTACGGGCGTATGAGCAACAGTCTGCATCCATTGTCATCCAATAATATCCCGATCTCAACAACTTCTTTGCCATAGCATGTCCTCCTGCATGAGTACCGAAAGACCCCTCGTGGACTTCCTGCATCAACAGGCTTGCTTCGTGTCTGTCCATGCATCTGAGCAGAACCATGTCAAAGTTCCTCTTATACAACATCCCATCTGTATTCAAGAAGAAACTAGCAGCAAGTCGTCTTAAGGTCTTCTTGTCATTGGATGATGCCCCTGATGGGTATTCTTGCTTTTCCAGGAAGAGCTTGATATCAAAGTACCAAGGTTTCTCATCAGACACGGCGTCTACAGAAAAAGCATGAGCTGGTGCGTCAAGCCTGGAAATGTCAATTCTGGGCACATAGTTCCAACACAAGACTTTGATGGACGAAGAGAGGGTAGCCAATGCATCGGCAAATTGATTCTCATCACGTGGTATGTACTGCAGTTTAACCGTTGTGAAGAACGTCAACAGTTTTCTGGCATAATCCCTATAAGGAATTAAGTGTTCTTGATGCGTATACCACTTGCCGGTAACCTGATTGATAACGAGGGCTGAATCTCCGAATATATCGAGGGCCTTAATCCGAAGGTTAATAGCCTCCTCTATTCCCATTATGCATGCCTCGTATTCCGCTTCATTGTTGGTGCAGCCAAAAGTAATTCTTGCAGCGAAGGGAAAGTGAACACCTTCAAGAGTGATAAGAACAACACCAACTCCACGTCCGTTGATATTGACTGCCCCATCAAACATCAACTTCCATTTGGATTCAGGGTCTGGCCCCTCCTCCGGAAGTGGTTCCTCGCAATCGTTTGCTTTGAGGTACATGATGTCCTCATCAGGGAAATCAAACTTCATTGGCTGATAGTCATCTTCAAGAGGTTGCTGTGCAAGGTAATCTGACAATACACTTCCTTTGATGGCTTTTTGAGAAGTATACTGTATGTCATATTCTGTTAAAATCATTTGCCACCTAGCAACCCTTCCGGTTAATGCTGGTTACTCAAAGATATACTTGACAGGATCCATTTTGTAAATTAACAGTGTGGTATGAGTCAACATGTACTGTCTCGGCGAGCAGCCCATACCAAAACGCAACAAGTTTTCTCGAGCAGTGAGTAACGGGATTCACAGTCGGTAAACTTTTTGCTAAGGTAATAAATAGCGTACTCTTTTCGACCAGACTCATCATGTTGGCCTAGAACACACCCCATTGACCCTTCTAGCACAGTCAAGTACATGATAAGCGGCCGTCCTGGAAATGGAGGCATTAGAATCGGAGGTGTCTGCAAATATTCTTTTATCTTATCAAAGGCTCTTTGGCAATCCTCATTCCACCTTATCGTTTGCTCTTTCTTAGCAATTTGAATATTGGTTCACACGTGGCAGTTAGATGAGATATGAACCGTGAAATGTAGTTCAACCTCCCTAAAAACCCGCACACTTCTTTTTCTATCTTCGGTGCAGGCATATCTTGTATTGCTTTTACTTTTGCAGGATCCACCTCGATTCCTTTTTGACTAACAATGAAACCCAACAGTTTTCCGGAACGTACTCCGGAAGCGCACTTGTTTGGATTCAACCTCAGCTTATACTTTATCAGTCTATCAAATAGCTTCTTGAGGTTGGCCAGATGCTCTTCTTCGTCTCGGGACTTGGCAATCATATCGTCCACATAGCACTCTATCTCCTTGTGTATCATGTCGTGGAACAATGTGACCATAGCCCGCTGATACGTTGCCCCGGTGTTCTTCAAACCAAAGGGCATCACCTTGTAGCAGAATGTACCCCACGGGGTAATGAACGTTGGTTTCTCCATGTCTTCCGGTGCCATCTTAATCTGATTATACCCGGAGAAGCCATCCATGAAGGAAAATACCGAGAATTGAGCAGTGTTGTCTACCAGCACATCAATGTGAGGTAATGGAAAGTCATCTTTTGGGCTTGCTCTGTTTAGATCCCGGTAATCAACGCACATCCGGACTTTGCCGTCCTTCTTTGGTACAGACACAATATTAGCTACCCAAGGTGGGTAACTAGTTACAGCAAGGAATCCGACATCCCACTGTTTCTGAACTTCCTCCTTAATCTTCATTGCCATGTCAGGACGAGTTCTTCTCAGCTTTTGTTTCACAGGAGGACAGTCCTCTCTCAATGGTAGCTTATGCACAACAATGTCAGTATCCAACCCTGGCATATCTTGATACGACCAGGCGAAGATATCCACATATTCACGCAGCATACCAATCAACTCTTTCTTTATCTCGGCCTGCAAACTGGCCCCAATCTTGATCTCTTTCTTCACATCTTCAGTTCCGATGTTGATGATCTCTATTTCTTCCTGATGAGGCTGAATGACCCTTTCCTCTTATTTCAACAACCTGACCAATTCTTCAGGGAGTTCACAGTCTTCCTCAACCCCTTCATCAGCTTGGTAGATAGGATTGTCAAAGTCATGCGTGGTCATAGCAGGAACGTTATCACTAGAATCCGGATGATCAACACTGCACAGATGATGTGCTTATTTCAGAATCTGTTTATTTTTCAAAAGAGACGCAAACACAAAAACAAAAAGGAAAACACATTGCCGCCATTTTTTTTTAAAATTTTTTTTAAAATTTTTTGAAAAATTTAAAACGAAAGAAAGAGAACACAATTTGTCTGAAAATGCCCTATATTTCATGGTAAATAAATGCATTCAAAGCATGGTGGCCCTACAATGAATCCGTGCACCTTGGGCATAGTGCAGGATTTGACAATGCAGCATGATAAGAAAAGGAAACAAATAAATTACTCTGATTGCCAGGTAACTTGGACGATGTCTTCAGCAGACCAGTTCTTGAGCTCCTCTCCGGGTGCACACGGATGAATCCAGTTGTCCCAGTTGCAGTCATTGTCTCCATCTTCGCTTGTTGCACATATATGGTTGCGGTCGAGCATCCCAGCGCTTGTGAAAGAAATAGCTTTACCACTTGGAGGCCAGTTGGACCCACCAGGTTGATAGCCAAGCCCAAACTTGTCACCCTTCTTCTCTCCTTCGGGACTTCTCTTCTCATCACCTTCACTCTTTACGTAAGAACTTACTCCTACTTGTCACTTTGCAAGACGGTTACGCACTCGTCGTCCGAGCCTGCAACACCTGAGCATTGACATAGGCAATTCAAGCCTTAAGACACAAGCAATCCTTTCCACCCCTAGTTAGGGGAACTACGGCGTCTCTGATCCTCATTGTCCAGATGAGGTACGTAGGTAGCGGGGTAGGGCCCGTTCGAGCGCAATCTTTATTTTCCCTACATTTTTTCCTTTTCATTTCTTTTTCAGTTCCCTTTTATTTTCTTTTTATCCAGTTCAGTTCCTTTTCCTTTGCAGCAGCTTTCATCTCTTCACCCTTTGAGATAGTTTATTTGCAAGCGTGGATCCCGTCGGGTACGGCGGACGATCTGGGTGCTAATACCTTCCCAGGTCGTAACCGACTCCCGAACTTAGTCTCTTTGGTTCGCAGGACCTGTGTCCTTCCTTTCCTTTCTTCTGGTTTGTGCAGCATTACCATTCCCGTTCCTTCGGGATAAAAATGCCTGGCTGGCGACTCTACCTCTTTCCGCGCCACTTTCGCGTTTGTACCAGGATGGAAATCCGGGGAGCGACAACATGTAGGGAACGTAGCAAGTGATTTTGAGGAAGATTTAAATGAACATGTAGGGAATGTAACAAGTGATTTTGAGAGCATGTGTGAGGGGTATGGTTTAAGGGAAGTGAATGCAGAGGGAGGGTAAATCAATCTTGGAATTTTCGTCGGCTTTGAATCTTATTATAATAAATATCTGGTTTAGAAAAAGAGATGGGCATCTGTGATATGTAAAGTTAAATTGGAAGATGTGTTTGGACTATAAAGTTAGTTTATCTGCTTTTTTTTAATGCAAAGACGGATAAAAATATAAACTATTATTCTGTGTATTTATTTATTTTAATTTAAATTATTTATAAAATTAAAAAAATTGAATGAGAAAATGTGTGCAAACCACCATAAAGTAGTTAGTAAAAGAGAGGTTGATATTTTAAATTTGAAAACTAAAAAGGATATAATTCGAAGAAAAAAAAAGTTACACCAAAACCAAGTTTTACCTTTATATATGTTATAGATTATGGAAGAAAGCTTAATTATCCAACATAGAGTATTTGTTACGAATGTAAGAATTGCGGAGAGAGCAAAGGGAAGAAGTCATATAGGAGCGACATATACCAAGTGGTGGTATTTGAAGGATGAAAACAAGAAAGCTTTCAACAAAAGATCTTGGAGGGAGAGTTTGGACAACCACAAGGAAATGCAAATGTTATGTGGAATAAAATGGTCATACAGATTAGAAAAGTGAATAAAGAGACGTTGTGAATAATCAAAAGGTTTTAGATTTAAGGGTAAAGAATTGTGGTGGTGGAGTGAAAGTGTTATAAATTAAAATAAAAAAATGTATGTTTTAAAGAATGATCTAGGTGTAAAAATGTTGAATCTTGATAAAAGCATAAGAAAACTAAGAATGAAACCAAGAAGGAAGTGACTGAAGCAAGAACTCAAGCTTTTGATGGATTATACTAATCTTTAGAAATCAAGGATGGAGAAAAATTGATATTTAGGCTTGCTAAGGGAAGAGAAAGAAAGACATGAGATTTGTATCAAATGAAGTGTGTTAAAGATGAAGACGGAAAAATTTTGATTCAGGAAAAATATATAAAGGATAGGTGGAAGAAGTATTTCTAAAATTTATTTAATGAAGGATATGATATCTCACCGGTCTCTAATAGATCTGACATTAGAGAATAGGATCGAAACTATAATTACTATCGTTAGATTCATAAATAATAGTTAAAGGAAGTATTGAAAAGGATGAGTAACAATCAAGCTGCCGGGCTAGATAACATACACATTGAAGTATGAAAAATTCTTGAAGATATATGTATTTAGTGGCTCATTAAATTCTTGAATGAAATTATGAGCTTTAGTTACAAATGTTGGATAAATGGAGAAGAATCACTTTGTTTCTAATATATAAGACCAAGAGTGATATATAAAATTGTACAAATTATAAGGGAGATTGAACTTATGATTCGTTACCATGAAGTTATGGGAAATAGTGATTGAATGGAGGCTAAGAAAAGAAACTCAAATCACAGAGAATTAATTTAGTTTTATGCTTATAAGGTCGACCATGGAAGGGTTTATCTGTTATGAGGTATCATATGGACCAACTAGACTAGTAGTTAATTTTTATTGACTTGAAGAAGAAGTATGATAGAGTGCTTATAGAGATTACATAGACAAGTTCAACAAATCAGTTCACAAGGCATTTCCTGGTACAAGCACCTTCCATCGGGATCCATCACGTCCTGGAGAGTCTTGAAAAATCAGTTCACAAGGCATTTCACCACCTTCAGAAGTCATCCCAAATCCGAGGCCATCCTCGAATGGATCATCCATGGCAAAGAGGAAGTACGAGATTACATAGACACGTTCAACAAAGAAGCAATGGAGGTACATACCACTGATCACATGAAGCGGTACATCCTGGAAAAGGGCTTGCGTCCCAATAACGAGTTTCGAAAAGCTATGGGGACCGAGCCTCCTCAATCACTCGTCGAACTTCTCCATAATGCACAAACCTACATCCAATATGAAGAGAAAGAGGCCGCGTACAAGACGCGAGATTCAAGGAATCAGGAAAATTCGTGAACTCAAGCAGAGGGACGACGCTGAAGCTCCTCGACGCGAGAAGCACAAGGATGACCGTCCTCGTGAGAGCAGGGGACCCGTAGATCATTTTTCAGAGTACACCCTCCTTACGGCTCCCCGTGACAAGATTCTGACCGAATGCATCAATACCGAATTCAAGCAAGGAGGCATTTGTTTCCCCAAACCAACTGCTTCTAAGGCCAATACTGACAAAAGTAAGTATTGTCGTTTTCACCGCAACCACATGCATGTGACCGAAGACTGCATACACCTCAAGGATTGCATTGAGATCCTTATCAAGGAGTGGCATCTATGTCAAATATGGAGATCCTCAGCATGAAGAAACCAAGAGAGTCGACGAAGTCTCCAAAGAAGTTGCTGCCATGCCAGTCACCTTGTCAATCACTAGACCTGAGGACTTCTTCATTCCTCAACGCCTAGGAAGCACATGGTATTTCACCGCCCATAGCCCATGGGAGGCATTTCCGTCAGCCATGCTCATCTCTGGAGGGGGTTACAACGAGATGATAGTCTGTTTGGTAAAAAGAAGGCTTGAGCATCTGGTCGATTCGTCACCAAATCAACTTTCTTCCCTCGAAAAGGTCAAGGGTAAATCCCAACCTATTACATTCTACATGGAGGAGCAACTCGGAGAACTTTCTTCCCTCGAAAAGGTCAAGGGTAAATCCCAACCTATTACATTCTACATGGAGGAGCAACTCGGAGGCTCTCCAAACTCTCATATCCCTTTGTTGATTCGAGCCAAGATGGCAAAAAAAGATGTTCGTAGGATACTCGTCCATTAGGGAAGCTCGGTCGATATAATGTACACCTCCCTCTTCAGAGCATTGCAGCTCTATCAAAAGAACCTCTCCCCATACGTGGGATCTGATCTGCAAGAATTCAATGGGGCTACCGCTAAACCTTGGGGTTATGTTGAGTTGTTGGTCACGTTCGGAGAAAGAGATGCCTCCAAGACAATCAAGACGTATTTTCTGGTCAACAACTGCCCATCACTCTACCAATGCATTTTGGGTAGGCCAACACTAGCTAAACTGATCTCCGTTCCATCCATTGTCCATCTCAAAATGAAATACTATATAGGGAAAGGACACATAGCTACACTTCACAGAGACATTGAAGATGCACGAAGATGTTTTGAGGCTGCGACCAAAGGGAAAATCGTGATAGAGGCCCCACCTAAAAGCAACAAACGCGCAAAAGACGAGGACACCCTAGCTGAAGAGGTCCATCCTAAGAAGAAGCCAACTATTCATATCAACACAATCGACCTTTATCCGCATGAGAGTTTGAGGTCATAACCTTCGGGGACAACCCAGACAGAGGGGTTCGCATCGGCATAGGGCTTCCCGAGGATGTGAAAGAGCAATTGAAATAATGTCTGCGCAGCAATGCAGACATCTTTGCCTGGAGCACCACCGCCGACATCTCCCCTAAGATCCCATGCCACAAGCTCACCATCAATCCATCAGCACGCACAATTACTCAGCCCAGACGCAATCAGTTCGAAGAAAAGACTTTAGCTGCTGAAAAATTACTCAAAGACCTCTTAGAGGCCAATTTTGTATCTGAGACCAGGTATAAAACCTGGCTCTCGAACATTGTACTCGTAAATAAATCTAATGGAAAATTACGCCTCTGTATTGACTACATCGATCTCAATCGGGCTTGCCCGAAGGATTCTTAGCCCTTGCCTAACATAGACAAATTAGTCGATAGTTCTGTAGGTTTCAAACTCCTTTCCTCATGGGCGCGTATTCCGAGTACAATCAGATACCTGTGGCTGAAAAAGATAAGAGGCACACCAGTTTCATGACCCCGACGGGAAACTAATACTACAATGTAATGCCCTTCAAACTGAAGAATGCGGGAGCCACATATCAGCGTATAATGAACAAGTTTTTCCAATCACAAATTGGGGACATGCTCGTAGTGTATATGAACGACATGATAGTCAAGTCCACCCAGGAGTCCAATCACACATCCCATCTCCAAAAAGTCTTCAACTGGACGAGGAAGTGCAAAATGAGATTTAACTCCAAAAAATGCACTTTTGGCGTAAGAGCGGGGAAGTTCCTCGGCTTCTATCTTACAGAAAGAGGAATCTAGGCCAATCCCGACAAGTGCTGCTCCTTCTTAGAATTTCCTATGCCCAACTCAAAGAAGTCAATTCAATCCCTAAATGGCATGCTTACATCATTATCACACTTTGTGGAAAAATCTGCCCAACACGCCTCACCCTTCTTCAAATTACTTCGAAAAGAAGCAACATTTGCATGGACAGAGGAATACGAGCAGGTCCGACAACACCTCAAACGAGCATTGTCTGAACCTCTAGTTTTATCCAGACCAACGACCAGGGAGATCCTTTACTTGTACATTTCTGTCAATACCGAGGCCATTAGCGTAACTCTTATTAGAGAAAACCCAGAAGGACAAAAACCCATATATTTTACGAGTAAAGCCCTATAGGGACCAAAACTCAGATACCAGCAAATAGAAAAGGTCATCCTCGCACTCGTAAACGCAGCCAGGAGGCTAAGACACTATTTACTGGCACAACCGTGGTGGTACGAACCGATCAGCCTATCAAACAACTGCTTGCTCGATCAAATATGGTCGACAGAATGCTGAGATGGTCACTTGAGCTTTCCGAATTTGATATACACTTCGAAATTAGAAAAACTCTAAAAGCTCAAGCCTTGGCCGATTTCATGGTCGAGATGACCCACACAGAGACCGCATTTGAAGGCGCCCATAAATGAGTCATCTTCGTCGATAGAGCATTTAGCCCCTCAGGCAGCGGGGCAGGGATAATCCTCGAAAACGAAGAGGGGCTCGCATTTGAAGTATCCTTGGTTCTCTCTTTCCGAACGTCTAATAACCAGGTTGAATATGAAGATTTCTTGGCAGGACTCCGCTTGGCCAAAGACATGGGCGCGCAAAAAATTAAAATTTACACCGACTCCCAGCTCGTAGCGTCACAGGTTAAATGAGAATACCAAGCTAAAAACGATAATTTGGTCGAGTATCCGAAGTTGGTACAATAGAGTTTAGCATATTTCAAGCCATGGTAAGTCCATCACATCCCTCGCAAACACAATTCGCTGGCAGATGTCTTGTCAAAATTGGCGAGCACACGGAGGAAAGATGGGAACAAGTCCGTCATACAGGAAACACTTCCCCATTGTAACACCCCAAATTTTCCCTCTTCTCTTTTATCATCATGTTCACATCATAATCATCATGAGCATATCATGTCATTGACATCTAGCATAGAAAATGAAGCATACCATCCTCATATTCTAGCATTAGGCATATGATCAGTCATTTGGGAGTTTGAAACTTTATAAGTCTAGACAAGAGGTCAAGTGACATTGCAAGAGCTCCACAAGGTGTCCTCATGTCATATGCAAGCCCAAGATTACTTACAAAAGTCAAGAAGGGTAGAAGATCATCAGAGGATCAAGGATGCAATAATCTCCTACACAGGTTCTGAGATTGGATAGAACGAATTTGCTCAGCCATCTCCTTGAAGCGACAATTCATCTCAACCCCTTGTCCCCCAGCCTCATCTAACAATGTGAACTGCTCATCATGTCCGTCCATCTGAAGGTTATTCACTCCATCATTGATAATGGTAACTCCAGGTTGTACCACAAGGATTTCAACATGACGGGCACTAGCCCCGTTGCGATTGCCTCCATCTACTGGGTCATTGTTCCAAGGTTGATTGTTCTCTACCAGCTCGCGCAAGCGCTCTTGAGTTTGACCCATTCCACCCATAAGGGTCATGAAATTATCCATTCTTATCCTTAAGTCAGCCAAATCTGCCTGCATCTGATCCATTACCCTCTCTGTTTTCTTTCGTTGGATATCTGTGGATCTTCTTGGGGCCTTTCTTCGGAGCTATAGTGCCTGAAATCAGAAGAGACGTTAGAAACCCGAAGACCGTACCTGCAAAACAACGACATTGTTACATGCAATGCAATCTTTATGCTTTCATTATCAGGGTTTATTGCCCCAGTTCTGGTATCTTATCGAGGAATCCAGATGGCCTTTTGAAATAACCTTCTGTGAATATCCCTTTCAATGTTTCCATACCATTTCCACAACCAAATGAGAAAAGAAACATACAACTTAAAGAGTCTGACAAAATAAAGATGCATAAATCAAAAGCCCTAAGGCACAAATATCATCCCCGTAGGGTTTCAAGTTTTAGAAAAACACAAAGTACATCAAACAAATTTAGATTCATACAACAATCCTGTAGGTAATTAAAAATACAAGAAAAGCAAACTAAAACTCCAAGCTGTAAGAAGACTCTGGCCCTTCCTCTGCAAGCTCCATCTCTACTCGGGTTCTCTTCACATATGCTTTTCTCCTGAGGTATGTTATCTCTAAAAGAGCCCCATTTAGCTGCTGAGACACCTCTTGTTGCCTTCTGTAAGCCTGCTCCAACTCTTCTCCTTGAGCAACAATCTGTAACTTGAACATCTCCTCTTTCCTCCTGTATTCTGCTTGATCCTGATCTCTTTGCCCTTGTATCCAGGTGAGAGATTGCCTATCATCCCTGAGACCTTTCTTGTTTTTCTTGAACTATTCTTCTCTCTTGATGTCCATCAATCCCCTTCTTTGGAAGTAAGCCTCCATTTCTGCCAACTCTTTGTCCTTAGCTTCTTGGTCTACTTGCACCTTGTGTAACTTCTCTTCTAACGTCAACTTAGAGATAGCCAATTGATGATGCAAACTAATCATTTCTGTATGCTCCAATTTCAATTCTTTCAGCCGAGCTTCAAGTTTTTGATAATCTTCTAAAGGAATAGTGCTTGGTGCAACCGGGACCTGTGGAATTACTTCCTTTGGGTAGAGAGGAAGCTCCAAGGAAAAAGGCAACAAAGTGATCCTGACACGATTCTTCAACCATGCTGCAAAGGGTTCATACATGTTTGGATCTACCCTCCCAAACTCTTTCTTTCCTTTTTGGGTCCTGATATCCCAAGCTTGGAATACTTGGATAGCCATGTCAATATTCCCCTCAATAGGAAGGTATAAGGATTCTCTCACATCCTCATCAGAAGGGGGTTCCCTCAAAGGATATCCAAACTGTCTTCTATCCAGAACTGGATTATAATTGATCATACCTTTTCTTCCAATCAAAGGAACATTGGAAAACCAGTTACACTTCACAATCATCTCTTTCCCCAATACATCCCTGCCGTACCCCCGACTTATATCACCTGCAGTCAAACCCATCAATCTACGAGACCATTTCCATTCTCCCCTTAAATCTTTGAATGGCCCCACTTTGGGCAACTGTCTAGCAAACCAGTCAGCAAACAGAGGCACACAACAACTCACATGACCTCCCTTCTTTTCATTCCTATAATGAACTCCGTAATAAAAATCACCTAACAGAGTAGGTGTGGGATTCCTTCTGAAGAATATGGCAATGGCCTCCAAGATAACCATCCCTTGATCTCCTGGGAATGTGCTAATTCCATAGACCATCAAAGTTAGGAGTACACTGAACTGTGTCCATTGATTATCCTGAGAATATGCCAAGGCCTCCTAAATCAGTACATTGCAAGGTAACCCTTTCCCTTTGCTTCTACTCAAACCCTGCTCCACCCTGCTTAAAGGCAAATGACACCTCTGAGCAATCTCTTCTGCCTGGAGTACTCTCCCTGAGTTGTAGTAAGGCTGCCTTCCACTGAGGGGGATACGCAACAAGCTGGCAATTTCTTCCAATGTAGGTGCCAAGACATAATCTGGGAATACAAAACAGCGTAATGGAGAAGAGTATGAATGATGTCCCTCTGACCATTAAAGTTAGGAGTACACTGAACTGTGTCCATTGATTATCCTGAAGAAGAGTATGAATGATGTCCCTCTACTCTTCTGTTGGCTTGTCCATGTACTTGAGAATCTGTCCAAATCTGGCCCTGAAATCTCCTAGAACCTTATCATTCATCAGGCCCTTCAATTGGTGCAATTTCCTCACCTCTGGTTGTGGAAAGGTGTAATGTACACTGTTCTTTTTGAGAGTTGTGGTGATGTTTTCCATCTGGATATGAGAAACTAACAGATACCAGAACAGGGTATGTAAATGTAACCTGAAAAATGAAAACACTAAGATGTTAAGAATGCTATGATATGATGCAGATGCAAATACAAGGCAAATATGATCAATCTGGAACTGTCTGGGTACTGTATACAAGAGCCAAATGAGCATAAACTGTAGGTCCTATGAATAACAGCCCAAATACATTCAAGTGAGTCACAAATATCTTCAAATCATATTTCTAAACCAACTAGATCAAGAACTCCAAGGGTCAAAATAACAGATCAACACATAAGACTGTACTGGCAGTGTGGGTATGATGAGGTTAAAGGGTTCCTGCAAACCTGTAAACCCCTCCCAATCTCACTGGTCTGCTCCGGGCCAAACATCACGGACTCTCAAAGCCGAATAACAATAATACTTTCACCATTTCCGAGAAATGACTCATGACCAAATCAGGGAATCAGTTTGGCATTATGTACTACTCATGGAGGTCTCAGCTGAGTCCGGAAAAAACAGGCCATCCTGTGCGAGTTCCAAGTGGGCCCTCGGGTGCGAATGGGTTTTCCACAGAATGTGGTCTGCCACTGTCACCGCTGGAGAGGGATGTTTCCACAAGGTTCTCAATGATCGGTCCCCAGCCGCACATAACTATCAAGGTTGTGTAATGAAGTAGGGAAGATCCCTATATCAAGACACTTCCAAGACAGTCGCGAATCTGGGTGTGAACGCACTAATACCCCCATGACAAGATGACATAGGGCCAAAGTGATTGTCCATGCTAAATCCTATGGTGCACTCAAGCCGTGTATTTGGCTAGTCTCATCTCACCACACACAAGTAACACCCAAGTCCCGTCAAACAAAAAACCAGTGCAGACAGTCCAGTATAGTAAATATAATGCATGAAAATAAAATATTGAAAACTGTAAATAAAGCTGTAAATAAAACTGTAAATAAACAACAACAAAATATACACACAGCAGCAAATAATCAACACCCAATAAAATAGAAACAAACAAGCGCTAGGAGAGACTCTCAAGGGGAACCAGAGATAACTCTGGTTAGGAGAGTCCCCAGCAGAGTAGCCAGCTGTCGCTCCCTGGATTTCCATCCTGGTACAAACGCGAAAGTGGTGCGGAAAAGGTTAGAGTCGCCAGCCAGACATTTTTATCCCGAAGGAACGGGAATGGTAATGCTGCACAAACCAGAGAAAAGAAAAGAAAGGACACAGGTCCTGCGAACCAAAGAGACTGGGTTCGGGAGTCGGTTACGACCTGGGAAGGTATTATCACCCTAGATCGTCTGTCGTACTCGACGGGATCCACGCTTGCAAAGGAATTGTTTCAAAGGGTGAAAGAATGAAGGCTGCTGCAAAAAGAAAGGACTGAAACTGGAAAAGGAACTGAGAAAGAAAACAAAGAGGAAAAATGTAGGGAAAATAAGGATTGTGCTCGAACGGGCCCTACCCCGCTGCTTACGTACCTCACTGGACATGAGGATCAGAGTCGCCGTAGTTCCCCTAACTAGGGGTGGAAAATATTCTTATGTTTTAAAGCTTGAACTGCTTATGTCAATGCTCAGGTGTTACAGGCTCGGACGACGAGTGCGTTACAATCTTGCAAAGTGACAAGTAGGAGCAAGTTCGTACATAAAGAGTGAAGGTGATGAGAAGAGGAGTCCCGAAGGAGAGACGCTTATTGTTTGTCTAGTGTTTTTTAGAGTTTTTTATGAGTGTGGCACAAGGAAGTGAAGGCAAATCCTTTTCTAAGGAACATGTCCTTATTACCACATCCCAAAATAGAATGAGTAACAAGTCCATCAAGAATGAAGAAGATCCTCAAACTTGTTTCCTAAGATTATGATTTAAATTCACTAACTTGTTTGTATTATTAAGTGTTTTTGTGAGTGTTGCACCCCAAAATTTGCCCTCACAATACAAGACTTTGTGTGCTAAAAAGGTTCACAAGATTCACAACACTTACAAGACCTTTCATGAGGTTCATGAAGTCTACAAGTCACTTTATGAGGTTCACAAGGTTCACAAGATTCACAATGCTTTCAAGACCTTTCATGAGGTTCATGAAGTCTACAAGTCACTTTATGAGGTTCACAAGGTTCACAATACCTCCCATGAGATTCACAAGACATTTTATGATGGTTCACAAGGTTCACAAAGTTCACAATTGGTCAGAAGAGTTGACAATTCCCTCAGACAATGCACCTCCTAAGCAGTGCATCCAAAACTAGGGTTTTGACTTTAATCAGGCTAAATGGACTTCCAAGACTTCAAGTGAGCTTCATAACATCTTATATGTGTGTAAGAACCCCCATGTCAAGTTTCAAGACTTTTCTCAAAAGTTTGCTCAGTCAGATGATCAGATAAGTCAAAATCAGTCAAAGCAGTTAAAAAGTCAAACTGAGGTCAACTGTGGTCAAACCAAAGTCAAACTTCATGATTTTCTGCCAACATCAAGTATATGAAGTAAAATTCATCATTTGATCAAGGGTTGATCATGATTCATCAAGGAGATTTCAGATCATCAAGAATCAGGAGTTTCTAAATTAGGGTTTCCTTAGGAAAAGTCAACTGAACTTTGACCAGCCATAACTTTCACATGCTTCATCACCAAGTCTCCATCCAAAGCTCATTTTGAAGGAAATTGAATTCTCTACAACTTTGTGTCTCACAAGCCAAGCCCAAAAATGCTTCATTTGGAGGGTATGAGCTAAGACATTATAGGTCCTTTTGAAAGTCAACAAAAAGTCAACAACTTCAAAAGGGCATAACTTGAGATTGGTAAATGATATGGACATGAAACCAGTGAGGTTGGTTAGAGGACTCTTCAAGCTTTCCAAAATGTCCAAGAACACCCTCATAGCATTAAAATTGAAGGATGTGTGCCCTTGCAAAGTTGGGAAATTTTTGGTTGGTTTATGAAGAAAATGGAGGTCTAAAACTAATTTCTTCTAAATGGGCTTGCCATATGATGACCCAATCCACACCAAGACATCATGCACGAAATTAACTTAATATTTTCATTATTTTCATTATTTTATTTTTATTTATTATGATTTTTTATATTAAAAATCATTTTAAATTCAAATAAAATATGAAATAGTGAAGATTTAAAATTATTTTGCTTCTAGAATGTCATAAATGATATTTTGATCTAATTGATACAAGAGTTATGAAAATCATCCCAAAATAGCAAGGCTAGATCAAGATATTTCAAGTTTTAAAAACCAAATATTTTTCAATCTTAAAAGGTCCAAATATCCATAAGTTTGTGAAAGCTCTTAACCTAATTTCATTCACTCCTATATATACAACATGAAACAGCTTCAAAGAGAGGATTTTGGCAGCCTCTCACCTGGTCTCAAAACTTCAAAAAATCATACAAAAACTTGATTTCGGTTTCTAAGTTAGAGTGCTATAGAGATGATTTCTGGACAACAACATTGAGGTTTCCTGAACCTATTCCAATCATCCTCATCATCAAATTCATGCCAAATCATACAAACCAAATTCATATTCTTGCCTTTCTTTTGGTTTTTTTCAATTTTAATGATTTACGCATGATTAATTGATTTTGATTACATAATATGTTTGTTTGATTGTGTAGATGGTTTTTGGATAGTTGGATTTAAGTTTCGATGCAGGAATCATAGGGCACCATGGAGAACTAAACTATTGGTTAATCTGCTGTAATCTGTTTTCGTCGATACTTCGAAGGCTGCAGTAGTGATAAACATTACAGGCTGACAGGTAAGTCAGGTAAGTACTACTGTTTCGATTTGCTCCGAATTTTTTCCAGAAGTTCAGAAAAAAATCGACAAACAATACTCTTTTAGAATAGAATTCTAAAAGATTTCGACCCTCAAAATCGCAAATTCCTCTTTTTTCTATTTTATTTGATTTATTTTCTATTTTCATATTCTCAAAAAAATCTAAAAAAAATTGTGCGTTCTTTATTTGATTTTATTAGATTTTTAGCATCGTTTTAATATTTTTTAGATTTTATTTTAATCGCTTTTCTTATTTTTCATTATTTTAAAATCTGCAGCAATTTTATTTGATCCTGTTTATTTCTTTTTTATTCTTCCAACAGTATATACCAAAAATATGCAGGTGGGAGGAAAAAGATGGTGTGTGGCATGCGCTGATTGCCCTAGTGACAAAGACTTAAGGTTGTATTTGTTACACTTATTCATATGCAGGCCCACAACCTAGTGGCGAGGAACTGAGGTTTGGAGCATTTTGATGAAGAAACGTGGGTGTCCCAGTGGCAAAGAACTCAATGAAGCAAAAATGGCAAACCCCCAATATTTTTGGTATCTCTAACTTTATTTTTCCCTTTTTCATCAAATTATGTATTTTCTTTGAATTTCCTTATTATTATTATTAAACTAATTTCAAAAAGATAAAACAAAATCTTTTTTTTTTAAAACTTATATTTTTTTTCATAAACCTTAATTTTTTCCCTAAACCTTAATTTTAAACCTAAGTCTTAATTTTTTTCATAAACTTTAAACCCTAAAAATTCAGCCCTAATCTTTATCTTAAAACCCAAATTTCGCCATAATTTTTACCCTAAAATTTTTCCTAAACCTTAAATTTTTTTTCTCAAACCCTAACCCTAATTTTTATTAACCTTAATATTTAATTTAATTTTGTTATAAACTATAATTAAATAATTAATCATTTTTTATATAATTAGTATTTGTTTATTATTATTATAATTATTCTATTTTCTTCTAATTTTTTTTTAAATGTTTATTTAACTTAAAAAATAATATTTTCTCTTAAATTGTTATTTTTCTTTATATTTTTACTAACCCTTTTATTATTATTATTATTTCATTATTACTAACCATTTAAATTATTGCTTATTTATTTTCTATTTTATCGTTATTATTATTTTTCCGATTATATTGTAACTATCCCAAAGCTTTGTAATAGTTTAGGTTTATATTTTTGCTTTATTTTTATTGTAAAGATATTAACTGTGTGGTTAGTAACTATAGGGTGTGCATAATATGTTTGTGATTAAAATTAATTTAGAAAATTAATTAAATAAGATAAATATTTGAAAATAAACACTCACACACGTAAGTCGATCTTTGATCGCCATCCTACACTTTCTAAGGTTACCTCTCATGTTGCCTATTTTTAAGGTCAAGTAAGGTGTCTTAAGCAAAGTCCCTTCTCCTAAAATATCATCAAGTCCCTTTACGATTATAAGATCAAGTCCCTTCGATGTTGCCTTCGTAAATGATCTTGTCCCTTTCGAATAAAAGATGATAAGTCCCTTCGAATTGCTAAGACACTTTACAGTTCCCTAAATAACAGATGACCCTTCACTTGTCCCACACATCCAAGGTAATGACTACCTATTCCTTAATAATAGGGATAGTCTTACCATTTAAAGGATTCAAGAACAGAAAGACTTAAACTTTAGGGTAGGTTCCTCATAGTTACTTGCTCACTATTCAAAAACTTTTCAAACATTTCACAATTTCAAACAATTTTCAAACACAAGTTTTTTACGCATCCGTACATGGATCATTATTAAACTCTTATGAAAATTTCTATTCACACACTTCACCTTTTCAAAAACAATTTAAAGTGAGCTAAGTAACTAAGAGCCCATGGATAACCATGGATGTAAAGGGTGCTAACACCTTCCCTTTACATAACCTACCCCCCGGACCCAAAAATCTTTTAAAAGGTCTTTCCTGTTCTTTTATGCCTTTCCTTTGGATAAAATAAAAGTCGGTGGCGACTCTTGCTATCCGCAACATAACTAAAGTCAGTTCTCCCACCGTGTTACAGAACTGGCGACTCTGCTGGGGATTTAATAAAAGAGGGGTACCCTTAGGAATTAGATCACTTTAAAATTGTTTGCCTTGTTTGCTTTATACTTACTTGTTGGGTTCTTATGTGTGAAAGATCCTAACCCGGATCTAGTGTACCTTAGGTAAATGGCAATAAACCAAGGAAACTGTACGGCGTATACCGATATGGTTGATCTGGTGGCCATAGTTAGTGTGACTTCTTGGTTGGTGCTTATGTTCCTTAAGTCAAGTTGATGATAATATGAGGCTGCCATATGTTGTCAATGCACTAACTAACTTTTAGAACCCTAGTTATCCCATCTTGGCCTTTAGAAAGTAGTGAGATAACCGACTTTGGTGAAGACTGAAGTTGATTGATACTCGATACTACACTCATTGAGATCTTAAACTTGGAGGGTTTTGGTTGGCAAGTAAGTTGCCTACTGAATAACCACCCTTGTGAAGGATCAATGATATTGAGATCCCTTAGAACCTGGTTACTTTATAGGACAGGATGAACCATCTAAACTTCAGGGGAGGGTACTTACCTTAAAACCTCATGCAAGCCTTTAAACCTAGGGCTATTGTGTGACTTGTTTGTGTGTGCCACATGTTTGTGATTGAGTATAACATCATGACATCATCATGCATCATAAGCATATCATTTTCACTAAACATTTCAAGGACCAAAGGATTTATCTTTGTTCTTTGTTGCAGGTCATGGCTTCAGCTCGTAGAAACACTATCAGGATTAACTTTGTAGGGATACCAGCTAAGCTTAAAGAGTTGGTTTCTCAAGTGTCAGAAAACTCCCAGTTCATCAAGAGACATGGTCACCTATTGGATCTAGTCACTTCAGGGTTCAATGAAGACATAATGAGTGTCCTGTTTCAGTTCTTTGATCCTAAGCACCATTGCTTCACATTCCCCGACTACCAGCTGGTTCCTACCATGGAGGAGTTCTCTAAACTTCTGGGTATACCTGTACTTGATCAGAAACCATTCACAGGCTTGGAGAGGGAGCCTAAACCTGAGGTTATTGCTGCAGCTCTACATCTGAAGAAGGCTGACATTGTTCTAGAAACGAGAAGTGGAGTCAAGGGTATTCTTGCTAAGGTGTTGATAGAGAAGGCTCAAGTGTTCTTGAAGGCTATGAGTCATGATGCTTTTGAGGAAATCTTAGCCTTGCTGATTTATGGCTTAGTGTTGTTCCCCAATCCAGATCAGTTCATAGACGTTCATGCCATCAACATATTCCTGAGTCACAATCCAGTGCCTACATTGCTTGGAGACATCCTACATTCTCTTCATACTCGTACTACAAAGGCAAGAGGAACTTTGATGTGTTGCATACCATTGCTTTCTAGGTGGTTTATTTCTCACCTTCCTCGCTCAGTGATGAAGAATGAGCAAGGGTTCAGATGGTCCAAAAGGATCATGTCACTCTCACATTCAGATATCCATTGGTGCTCCAGATCTATGGAGAATGTCACTATCATTGACCGTTGTGGGGAGTTTCCTAATGTGCCACTTCTAGGCATAAGAGGAGGCATCACCTACAACCCCTCTCTAGCTTTACGACAGTTTGGTTACGCTCGGAGTGATGGTCCACATGACATGTTGATTCAGGGCATTGTGTTTGACTACGACAACGATCTTTAAAGTTACCGTCAGAGATTCATAAGAGCATGGGGAAAAGTGAACAAAGTTGACAGCAAGACTCTGGAGCCTAAGTACACTATTCCTATGGAGGCTTATCTCAGATGGGTGCGATCTCGTGCTCAGACTCTCATGATGCCATATCCTGCTATCCTTCCAGTTACCATGGAACCTGTTGCTGAAGGAGATACTGCTTATACCATCCTTCACCCAGACATGCCTACTGACATGGAAGACTTGCAGAGATCTTGGATCCAGTTGAAGGAGCAAAGGGATACTTTTGAGGCTCATTACAAAGCAAGCCAAGAAAGAATCCTGGAACTAACAAAGCAACTTCATGAGGAGCGGAATCTCAACTCATACCTCAACACAAAGAGGAAACGTCCATGGGAGACTTAAAACCCCATCTCTTGTATTTATTGCATTTCATTTTCTGTAAGCCCAAGAGGCAAAACAAATTTATTACTAATAAAAGTTTACTTTTTGGTTGTCTAAACAAATTTAAATCCTGCGGTCCTTGAAAATATTGCATATACTTCTATACATCATATCATTGCATCACAGGTTTATTGTGTACAAGTATCTTATCTTCTCGCTGTTTATTCCAGCAGAAATGGATCTTGAACAGACAGTCAAAGATCTCCAGGCTCAGAATGCCCGATTCCAAGAGTTGATTCTGAACTTGTCCAAGGGACAAGATGAGTTGAAGACACTGCTGGCTAAGAAGAAGAGTCATGAGGATAACAAGGATGGTCAGTTGGAACAATTGCAAGCTGAGATAACAGAAATGGGGATCCAGATGAATGGCCAAGTGGCTCTTATCCAAATTTTAGCTCAGGGGCAAGAAGAGCTGAGAACCTTTGTCCAAAAACTTCAAAGTAATGGATTCAGGAATCTAATTGTCAATCAACCTCCATTAAAACAAGCTGATCTGGTTGAAAGGAATATAAGGATAAAAGAAGGTAAGAAATCGGTTGCCACTGATTGTTCTTCAGTTAAGGAAAAAGGACCTGGTAAAGTTAATCCACCTCAACACAAGGGATGTAGAAGACAGTTTAGCAAATTCAGCACGCCAATGTCACAAGTTCTGCAATGCTTGTTGGAGATGAAACTAATTTCCTTGAAAAATTCTCCTCAAAATCCTAAAACTTCCTCTCCTCGCTATAATCCCAAGGCAAGGTGTGGGTATCACTCCAACTGTCCTGGACATGATACTAATAGTTGTTGGACATTGAAGAAAAAGATCCAAGACTTGATTGACGAAGGAATCCTAGAGGTTACTCCAGAAGGTCAAGTTGAATTCTACTATCACCCATCAAACACCGAAGCTGCAAGACAAGTTGCCCAATATAGCAAGAAAGGAAGCCTACCTATTCCTGTTGAGATATGGGGCACCTTGGGACATCCAAGTGGTAAATTTGATTTCATGGTGAAGTATACTGCTCCTCAAAGTTCACAGATTGCAATTGAGGACATTCAGCCAACTAGATGGGACAACATTTGAATTTTCATTTGTAATTTCTTTTATTTGTTTGAACACTTACTATCATGTTAAACTTTTGTTTTCATTAATGCATTGCATATGTTTGTCTTGAATTAATCCATTCGTTCCACTATATTTTGAATTATGCTTCTTATTTCTATCCTGTGATATTTAACTCCTGATAAAGCTATAAGCCTGTAGAGGGAGGATGACGAAAACAATACCATAATCTTATGCAGTATGCTTTTGAACAGACTATGCTGACGATGTACAGGCATTGTTTCAATTCCTAAAACAGTGGAGATATAAGGAAGTTAATCCCTAGTCAACCCTTTTGAGCCTATGAAGTAGGAGTTTTTATTCTCGCACAGATTAAAACCCTTATTCATAACCCGGGGCAGGGTAGTTACTCGGTTAACTCAAATATGCCAATCATTTGTGTTGTACACAACTAATGATGGTTCTCTGTAATCATGAAACCTGACAGTCAATATCCAGCAAAAGAACAGTCTTGCTAAGTCAAAACCTATGAAGGAGACTTAGTAAAACATTAAGACATCCCGCTGACTGTAACCTTGAAATAAGCAGTTCAGGCAAAAAGAAGGGATAATAAAGTAAAAAAAAAAGGAGGTCACTATGAATCCTCAACAAAGAAAGATGACTGAATGTTCAAATAAATTTTTGGTGGCTGAACCATCACAAATATCAGTGTTACAATACCAAACTTCTTTGGAACTTCAATGCATAAGTTAACTGAGTATAGGACTGAAGAACATCATGGAGATTGGGTTGGGTACAAATAAAATTTGAGCCTTTATCCTTTGTTTCTTAAACCGTGAACCAGGCCACGTTATAACCCTTTAAAAGTCCTAACTGAATCATGGTTAGTTCGAAAGCGTACTGCTACACAAAGGTATCCTGACTCCTTTAGGGCTTATTATAAAACTTGAGTTAATATCACAGTTTTCTAAAAAAAAAAAGTTTTAAAATAATTCTTTTTCAGAAACTTCAAGACAGACATAAGCATTGCATTTTTGAATATATTTGTTTGCATATACCTGAGTGTTTGACAAATGGAGAAACTTACAGGATGAATGTTCAATGAACCAAAGTCCTTCCGATAAACAAAGTTGCTTCCTGGATCAAAGTCCATGTACACAAAGGGGCATAATCATTATCTCCCAATCAAGGGGGCAGACCATGATACTGCCTAACTCATTTGGGGCAATCAGGACAAGATTCAACTATGTTTAAGCAGCCAGAGACAGATCTCCCCATCTACCCGAAGTGCCAAGGGTAACATTACAGAATTCATAATGCCAGGGGCATGGTCATTGTTTCCTAATCAAGGGGGCATACCAAGTTACTGTTCAAATCATTCAGGGCAACCAGTTCCAGATCCAACAGTGCTTAATAGCCAGAGGCAACTTTTCTCATATATTTGAATTACCAAGGGTAACACTGCAAAGTTCATGATGCCAGGGGCATATGCTTATGGGGCATTCTACTTGTTTCTCCTGAGGTAACTACATTCAGATACTTACCTTTTGGGACAATTCATCCTTAACCAAGGGGCAATGCTTTCTTTTCAAATCTAGTATCCGAAGCGTATATGGTCCATCACAATTTGAAGACACGTTCCTCTCATTGTGTTCTCAGCAGAAGCCATTGTGGAAATTAATTGTCTACGCCAGTAATATCAGATGGTGTCAGTATCAGGTCTTCGGATCCAGCTATGAGAATTGTTGGAAGGTATTCAGGAAAGTTAAAAATTTCAGGAGCTCCAAATCCAATTGGTTATACACTCTCGAAGTTGAAACAATTCTGTTTTCAAGTTCAGCTTTACTTTTCCCTCTGAATCCAGATTTACTTTTACCCTAAGCGAAACGTCCATTAGTTGTGTTTGAATGTATGTATGCTTAATATGATTGATGTTTACCAGAAATGCATGAAAACGCAGTAATAGTATTTACCAAGGACGAACGAGGGAAGGATTGCAACGAAGCTTCACTGGTTCATCTTTACAAAACAGCTACAAACCCTCAGTAGGACAAATCCATCTTCATAAAGTCACATCTCCCCTGGAATTTATATCCATCTCTTTTATCCTCATACGGATATACGGGAATTTACTTTCCAATAAGAGTACGACGCACGAAGACGGGAGGTTATATCTACCCTACTATCAAACGAAGACAAAGGTTATGTATACTTTACTATCCCTAGCAAACGGGAGGTTATCTATACCTTACTATCCCCAGCAGACGGAAGGTTATGTATAATATATTATCAAACAAGACGGGAACAAGTTCCTCATATTCTGCAACAACGAATCGGGATTTATTTTCCCTGGCCAGCAGTTGTTATACGAAGATATCCAGACGCTTCAGGCAGCATCATATCATACATACATCATTTACATCATACCATAACATACATATCCATAAATACATAATACATTTACTTAGGTGCATCATACTATGCATGCATACATATAACATAAACTAACATTCTCCTTGCAGGATAGTTACATGCAGATAAAACAGCATCAACAATTTACGACAGGTCAGAAATAATCTATACATTACTCAAGATGTCCTCGGAGAGTAGGCAAACGGTCTGTAAGAAGATCCATTCCCTAATCCAGGATATTTTTAGGAGTTAATCCTGACACTTTTTTGTCCTCGGAGAGTAGGCAAACGGTCTGTAAGAAGATCCATTCCCTAATCCAGGATATTTCCAGAAGATTTCATCTATCTGGTCTTGAATAGCAGGCAAACGGTCTGTACAAAGATCCATTCCCTGGTTCAAGATATTTTCAGAAGATTTAATCTATTTCCTCGGAGAATAGGCAAACGGTCTGTAAGAAGATCCATTCCCTAATCCAGGATATTTTCAGGAGTTAATCCTGACACTTTTTTGTCCTAGGAGAGTAGGCAAACGGTCTGTAAGAAGATCCATTCCCTAATCCAGGATATTTTCAGGAGTTAATCCTGACACTTTTTTGTCCTAGGAGAGTAGGCAAACGGTCTGTAAGAAGATCCATTCCCTAATCCAGGATATTTCCAGAAGATTTCATCTATCTGGTCTTGAATAGCAGGCAAACGGTCTGTACAAAGATCCATTCCCTGGTTCAAGATATTTTCAGAAGATTTAATCTATTTCCTCGGAGAATAGGCAAACGGTCTGTAAGAAGATCCATTCCCTAATCCAGGATATTTTCAGGAGCTAATCCTGACACTTTTTTGTCCTAGGAGAGTAGGCAAACGGTCTGTAAGAAGATCCATTCCCTAATCCAGGATATTTCCAGAAGATTTCATCTATCTGCCCTTGAATAGCAGGCAAACGGTCTGTAAAAAGATCCATTCCCTGGTTCAAGATATTTTTCAAAAGAACAAATCCTGACGTTCTTTTGACCTTGGAGAGTAGGCAAACGGTCTGTAAAAAGATTTATTCCCTAATCCAAGATACTTCCAGAAGAGATAATCGTCACGAAGATTTATTTCTACTGGTCTATTCAACAAATTCAAATTATAAATGATTCAAAGACGGCCTATACGAAGACCTAGTACTGAGATCCAGTATCAACACAAAGCTATCATCACATCCAGTTCTTTAGATGGCATCTCTAAGCCCATCTCCAATTCTTCCAAGTGGCATCTTTAAGCCCACTCAAGCATATTCAACTAGCCATCTGTATCACTCTATGCACTGGTGAGTGCAAATTTTTGGGCTTTTGTGTTCAATCCCCTTCAACCTTCCAGGTCACGACTGGCAAATATACCAATCTAACCCCTCAGGTTTCAGAAAATTGAACAGGGGCAGCTGTTGCACCCCAAAATTTGCCCTCACAATACAAGACTTTGTGTGCTAAAAAGGTTCACAAGATTCACAATACTTACAAGACCTTTCATGAGGTTCATGAAGTCTACAAGTCACTTTATGAGGTTCACAAGGTTCACAAGATTCACAATGCTTTCAAGACCTTTCATGAGGTTCATGAAGTCTACAAGTCACTTTATGAGGTTCACAATACCTCCCATGAGATTCACAAGACATTTTATGATGGTTCACAAGGTTCACAAAGTTCACAATTGGTCAGAAGAGTTGACAATTCCCTCAGACAATGCACCTCCTAAGCAGTGCATCCAAAACTAGGGTTTTGACTTTAATCAGGCTAAATGGACTTCCAAGACTTCAATTGAGCTTCATAACATCTTATATGTGTGTAAGAACCCCCATGTCAAGTTTCAAGACTTTTCTCAAAAGTTTGCTCAGTCAGATGATCAGATAAGTCAAAATCAGTCAAAGCAGTTAAAAAGTCAAACTGAGGTCAACTGTGGTCAAACCAAAGTCAAACTTCATGATTTTCTGCCAACATCAAGTATATGAAGTAAAATTCATCATTTGATCAAGGGTTGATCATGATTCATCAAGGAGATTTCAGATCATCAAGAATCAGGAGTTTCTAAATTAGGGTTTCCTTAGGAAAAGTCAACTGAACTTTGACCAGCCATAACTTTCACATGCTTCATCACCAAGTCTCCATCCAAAGCTCATTTTGAAGGAAATTGAATTCTCTACAACTTTGTGTCTCACAAGCCAAGCCCAAAAATGCTTCATTTGGAGGGTATGAGCTAAGACATTATAGGTCCTTTTGAAAGTCAACAAAAAGTCAACAACTTCAAAAGGGCATAACTTGAGATTGGTAAATGATATGGACATGAAACCAGTGAGGTTGGTTAGAGGACTCTTCAAGCTTTCCAAAATGTCCAAGAACACCCTCATAGCATTAAAATTGAAGGATGTGTGCCCTTGCAAAGTTGGGAAATTTTTGGTTGGTTTATGAAGAAAATGGAGGTCTAAAACTAATTTCTTCTAAATGGGCTTGCCATATGATGACCCAATCCACACCAAGACATCATGCACGAAATTAACTTAATATTTTCATTATTTTCATTATTTTATTTTTATTTATTATGATTTTTTATATTAAAAATCATTTTAAATTCAAATAAAATATGAAATAGTGAAGATTTAAAATTATTTTGCTTCTAGAATGTCATAAATGATATTTTGATCTAATTGATACAAGAGTTATGAAAATCATCCCAAAATAGCAAGGCTAGATCAAGATATTTCAAGTTTTAAAAACCAAATATTTTTCAATCTTAAAAGGTCCAAATATCCATAAGTTTGTGAAAGCTCTTAACCTAATTTCATTCACTCCTATATATACAACATGAAACAGCTTCAAAGAGAGGATTTTGGCAGCCTCTCACCTGGTCTCAAAACTTCAAAAAATCATACAAAAACTTGATTTCGGTTTCTAAGTTAGAGTGCTATAGAGATGATTTCTGGACAACAACATTGAGGTTTCCTGAACCTATTCCAATCATCCTCATCATCAAATTCATGCCAAATCATACAAACCAAATTCATATTCTTGCCTTTCTTTTGGTTTTTTTCAATTTTAATGATTTACGCATGATTAATTGATTTTGATTACATAATATGTTTGTTTGATTGTGTAGATGGTTTTTGGATAGTTGGATTTAAGTTTCGATGCAGGAATCATAGGGCACCATGGAGAACTAAACTATTGGTTAATCTGCTGTAATCTGTTTTCGTCGATACTTCGAAGGCTGCAGTAGTGATAAACATTACAGGCTGACAGGTAAGTCAGGTAAGTACTACTGTTTCGATTTGCTCCGAATTTTTTCCAGAAGTTCAGAAAAAAATCGACAAACAATACTCTTTTAGAATAGAATTCTAAAAGATTTCGACCCTCAAAATCGTAAATTCCTCTTTTTTCTATTTTATTTGATTTATTTTCTATTTTCATATTCTCAAAAAAATCTAAAAAAAATTGTGCGTTCTTTATTTGATTTTATTAGATTTTTAGCATCGTTTTAATATTTTTTAGATTTTATTTTAATCGCTTTTCTTATTTTTCATTATTTTAAAATCTGCAGCAATTTTATTTGATCCTGTTTATTTCTTTTTTATTCTTCCAACAATATATACCAAAAATATGCAGGTGGGAGGAAAAAGATGGTGTGTGGCATGCGCTGATTGCCCTAGTGACAAAGACCTAAGGTTGTATTTGTTACACTTATTCATATGCAGGCCCACAACCTAGTGGCGAGGAACTGAGGTTTGGAGCATTTTGATGAAGAAACGTGGGTGTCCCAGTGGCAAAGAACTCAATGAAGCAAAAAGGGCAAACCCCCAATATTTTTGGTATCTCTAACTTTATTTTTCCCTTTTTCATCAAATTATGTATTTTCTTTGAATTTCCTTATTATTATTATTAAACTAATTTCAAAAAGATAAAACAAAATCTTTTTTTTTAAAACTTTAATTTTTTTTCATAAACCTTAATTTTTTCCCTAAACCTTAATTTTAAACCTAAGTCTTAATTTTTTTCATAAACTTTAAACCCTAAAAATTCAGCCCTAATCTTTATCTTAAAACCCAAATTTCGCCATAATTTTTACCCTAAAATTTTTCCTAAACCTTAAATTTTTTTTCTCAAACCCTAACCCTAATTTTTATTAACCTTAATATTTAATTTAATTTTGTTATAAACTATAATTAAATAATTAATCATTTTTTATATAATTAGTATTTGTTTATTATTATTATAATTATTCTATTTTCTTCTAATTTTTTTTTAAATGTTTATTTAACTTAAAAAATAATATTTTCTCTTAAATTGTTATTTTTCTTTATATTTTTACTAACCCTTTTATTATTATTATTATTTCATTATTACTAACCATTTAAATTATTGCTTATTTATTTTCTATTTTATCGTTATTATTATTTTTCCGATTATATTGTAACTATCCCAAAGCTTTGTAATAGTTTAGGTTTATATTTTTGCTTTATTTTTATTGTAAAGATATTAACTGTGTGGTTAGTAACTATAGGGTGTGCATAATATGTTTGTGATTAAAATTAATTTAGAAAATTAATTAAATAAGATAAATATTTGAAAATAAACACTCACACACGTAAGTCGATCTTTGATCGCCATCCTACACTTTCTAAGGTTACCTCTCATGTTGCCTATTTTTAAGGTCAAGTAAGGTGTCTTAAGCAAAGTCCCTTCTCCTAAAATATCATCAAGTCCCTTTACGATTATAAGATCAAGTCCCTTCGATGTTGCCTTCGTAAATGATCTTGTCCCTTTCGAATAAAAGATGATAAGTCCCTTCGAATTGCTAAGACACTTTACAGTTCCCTAAATAACAGATGACCCTTCACTTGTCCCACACATCCAAGGTAATGACTACCTATTCCTTAATAATAGGGATAGTCTTACCATTTAAAGGATTCAAGAACAGAAAGACTTAAACTTTAGGGTAGGTTCCTCATAGTTACTTGCTCACTATTCAAAAACTTTTCAAACATTTCACAATTTCAAACAATTTTCAAACACAAGTTTTTTACGCATCCGTACATGGATCATTATTAAACTCTTATGAAAATTTCTATTCACACACTTCACCTTTTCAAAAACAATTTAAAGTGAGCTAAGTAACTAAGAGCCCATGGATAACCATGGATGTAAAGGGTGCTAACACCTTCCCTTTACATAACCTACCCCCCGGACCCAAAAATCTTTTAAAAGGTCTTTCCTGTTCTTTTATGCCTTTCCTTTGGATAAAATAAAAGTCGGTGGCGACTCTTGCTATCCGCAACATAACTAAAGTCAGTTCTCCCACCGTGTTACAGAACTGGCGACTCTGCTGGGGATTTAATAAAAGAGGGGTACCCTTAGGAATTAGATCACTTTAAAATTGTTTGCCTTGTTTGCTTTATACTTACTTGTTGGGTTCTTATGTGTGAAAGATCCTAACCCGGATCTAGTGTACCTTAGGTAAATGGCAATAAACCAAGGAAACTGTACGGCGTATACCGATATGGTTGATCTGGTGGCCATAGTTAGTGTGACTTCTTGGTTGGTGCTTATGTTCCTTAAGTCAAGTTGATGATAATATGAGGCTGCCATATGTTGTCAATGCACTAACTAACTTTTAGAACCCTAGTTATCCCATCTTGGCCTTTAGAAAGTAGTGAGATAACCGGCTTTGGTGAAGACTGAAGTTGGTTGATACTCGATACTACACTCATTGAGATCTTAAACTTGGAGGGTTTTGGTTGGCAAGTAAGTTGCCTACTGAACAACCACCCTTGTGAAGGATCAATGATATTGAGATCCCTTAGAACCTGGTTACTTTATAGGACAGGATGAACCATCTAAACTTCAGGGGAGGGTACTTACCTTTAAACCTCATGCAAGCCTTTAAACCTAGGGCTATTGTGTGACTTGTTTGTGTGTGCCACATGTTTGTGATTGAGTATAACATCATGACATCATCATGCATCATAAGCATATCATTTTCACTAAACATTTCAAGGACCAAAGGATTTATCTTTGTTCTTTGTTGTAGGTCATGGCTTCAGCTCGTAGAAACACTATCAGGATTAACTTTGTAGGGATACCAGCTAAGCTTAAAGAGTTGGTTTCTCAAGTGTCTGAAAACTCCCAGTTCATCAAGAGACATGGTCACCTATTGGATCTAGTCACTTCAGGGTTCAATGAAGACATGATGAGTGTCCTGTTTCAGTTCTTTGATCCTAAGCACCATTGCTTCACATTCCCCGACTACCAGCTGGTTCCTACCATGGAGGAGTTCTCTAAACTTCTGGGTATACCTGTACTTGATCAGAAACCATTCACAGGCTTGGAGAGGGAGCCTAAACCTGAGGTTATTGCTGCAGCTCTACATCTGAAGAAGGCTGACATTGTTCTAGAAACGAGAAGTGGAGTCAAGGGTATTCTTGCTAAGGTGTTGATAGAGAAGGCTCAAGTGTTCTTGAAGGCTATGAGTCATGATGCTTTTGAGGAAATCTTAGCCTTGCTGATTTATGGCTTAGTGTTGTTCCCCAATCCAGATCAGTTCATAGACGTTCATGCCATCAACATATTCCTGAGTCACAATCCAGTGCCTACATTGCTTGGAGACATCCTACATTCTCTTCATACTCGTACTACAAAGGCAAGAGGAACTTTGATGTGTTGCATACCATTGCTTTCTAGGTGGTTTATTTCTCACCTTCCTCGCTCAGTGATGAAGAATGAGCAAGGGTTCAGATGGTCCAAAAGGATCATGTCACTCTCACATTCAGATATCCATTGGTGCTCCAGATCTATGGAGAATGTCACTATCATTGACCGTTGTGGGGAGTTTCCTAATGTGCCACTTCTAGGCATAAGAGGAGGCATCACCTACAACCCCTCTCTAGCTTTACGACAGTTTGGTTACGCTCGGAGTGATGGTCCACATGACATGTTGATTCAGGGCATTGTGTTTGACTACGACAACGATCTTTAAAGTTACCGTCAGAGATTCATAAGAGCATGGGGAAAAGTGAACAAAGTTGACAGCAAGACTCTGGAGCCTAAGTACACTATTCCTATGGAGGCTTATCTCAGATGGGTGCGATCTCGTGCTCAGACTCTCATGATGCCATATCCTGCTATCCTTCCAGTTACCATGGAACCTGTTGCTGAAGGAGATACTGCTTATACCATCCTTCACCCAGACATGCCTACTGACATGGAAGACTTGCAGAGATCTTGGATCCAGTTGAAGGAGCAAAGGGATACTTTTGAGGCTCATTACAAAGCAAGCCAAGAAAGAATCCTGGAACTAACAAAGCAACTTCATGAGGAGCGGAATCTCAACTCATACCTCAACACAAAGAGGAAACGTCCATGGGAGACTTAAAACCCCATCTCTTGTATTTATTGCATTTCATTTTCTGTAAGCCCAAGAGGCAAAACAAATTTATTACTAATAAAAGTTTACTTTTTGGTTGTCTAAACAAATTTAAATCCTGCGGTCCTTGAAAACATTGCATATACTTCTATACATCATATCATTGCATCACAGGTTTATTGTGTACAAGTATCTTATCTTCTCGCTGTTTATTCCAGCAGAAATGGATCTTGAACAGACAGTCAAAGATCTCCAGGCTCAGAATGCCCGATTCCAAGAGTTGATTCTGAACTTGTCCAAGGGACAAGATGAGTTGAAGACACTGCTGGCTAAGAAGAAGAGTCATGAGGATAACAAGGATGGTCAGTTGGAACAATTGCAAGCTGAGATAACAGAAATGGGGATCCAGATGAATGGCCAAGTGGCTCTTATCCAAATTTTAGCTCAGGGGCAAGAAGAGCTGAGAACCTTTGTCCAAAAACTTCAAAGTAATGGATTCAGGAATCTAATTGTCAATCAACCTCCATTAAAACAAGCTGATCTGGTTGAAAGGAATATAAGGATAAAAGAAGGTAAGAAACCGGTTGCCACTGATTGTTCTTCAGTTAAGGAAAAAGGACCTGGTAAAGTTAATCCACCTCAACACAAGGGATGTAGAAGACAGTTTAGCAAATTCAGCACGCCAATGTCACAAGTTCTGCAATGCTTGTTGGAGATGAAACTAATTTCCTTGAAAAATTCTCCTCAAAATCCTAAAACTTCCTCTCCTCGCTATAATCCCAAGGCAAGGTGTGGGTATCACTCCAACTGTCCTGGACATGATACTAATAGTTGTTGGACATTGAAGAAAAAGATCCAAGACTTGATTGACGAAGGAATCCTAGAGGTTACTCCAGAAGGTCAAGTTGAATTCTACTATCACCCATCAAACACCGAAGCTGCAAGACAAGTTGCCCAATATAGCAAGAAAGGAAGCCTACCTATTCCTGTTGAGATATGGGGCACCTTGGGACATCCAAGTGGTAAATTTGATTTCATGGTGAAGTATACTGCTCCTCAAAGTTCACAGATTGCAATTGAGGACATTCAGCCAACTAGATGGGACAACATTTGAATTTTCATTTGTAATTTCTTTTATTTGTTTGAACACTTACTATCATGTTAAACTTTTGTTTTCATTAATGCATTGCATATGTTTGTCTTGAATTAATCCATTCGTTCCACTATATTTTGAATTATGCTTCTTATTTCTATCCTGTGATATTTAACTCCTGATAAAGCTATAAGCCTGTAGAGGGAGGATGACGAAAACAATACCATAATCTTATGCAGTATGCTTTTGAACAGACTATGCTGACGATGTACAGGCATTGTTTCAATTCCTAAAACAGTGGAGATATAAGGAAGTTAATCCCTAGTCAACCCTTTTGAGCCTATGAAGTAGGAGTTTTTATTCTCGCACAGATTAAAACCCTTATTCATAACCCGGGGCAGGGTAGTTACTCGGTTAACTCAAATATGCCAATCATTTGTGTTGTACACAACTAATGATGGTTCTCTGTAATCATGAAACCTGACAGTCAATATCCAGCAAAAGAACAGTCTTGCTAAGTCAAAACCTATGAAGGAGACTTAGTAAAACATTAAGACATCCCGCTGACTGTAACCTTGAAATAAGCAGTTCAGGCAAAAAGAAGGGATAATAAAGTAAAAAAAAAAGGAGGTCACTATGAATCCTCAACAAAGAAAGATGACTGAATGTTCAAATAAATTTTTGGTGGCTGAACCATCACAAATATCAGTGTTACAATACCAAACTTCTTTGGAACTTCAATGCATAAGTTAACTGAGTATAGGACTGAAGAACATCATGGAGATTGGGTTGGGTACAAATAAAATTTGAGCCTTTATCCTTTGTTTCTTAAACCGTGAACCAGGCCACGTTATAACCCTTTAAAAGTCCTAACTGAATCATGGTTAGTTCGAAAGCGTACTGCTACACAAAGGTATCCTGACTCCTTTAGGGCTTATTATAAAACTTGAGTTAATATCACAGTTTTCTAAAAAAAAAAAGTTTTAAAATAATTCTTTTTCAGAAACTTCAAGACAGACATAAGCATTGCATTTTTGAATATATTTGTTTGCATATACCTGAGTGTTTGACAAATGGAGAAACTTACAGGATGAATGTTCAATGAACCAAAGTCCTTCCGATAAACAAAGTTGCTTCCTGGATCAAAGTCCATGTACACAAAGGGGCATAATCATTATCTCCCAATCAAGGGGGCAGACCATGATACTGCCTAACTCATTTGGGGCAATCAGGACAAGATTCAACTATGTTTAAGCAGCCAGAGACAGATCTCCCCATCTACCCGAAGTGCCAAGGGTAACATTACAGAATTCATAATGCCAGGGGCATGGTCATTGTTTCCTAATCAAGGGGGCATACCAAGTTACTGTTCAAATCATTCAGGGCAACCAGTTCCAGATCCAACAGTGCTTAATAGCCAGAGGCAACTTTTCTCATATATTTGAATTACCAAGGGTAACACTGCAAAGTTCATGATGCCAGGGGCATATGCTTATGGGGCATTCTACTTGTTTCTCCTGAGGTAACTACATTCAGATACTTACCTTTTGGGACAATTCATCCTTAACCAAGGGGCAATGCTTTCTTTTCAAATCTAGTATCCGAAGCGTATATGGTCCATCACAATTTGAAGACACGTTCCTCTCATTGTGTTCTCAGCAGAAGCCATTGTGGAAATTAATTGTCTACGCCAGTAATATCAGATGGTGTCAGTATCAGGTCTTCGGATCCAGCTATGAGAATTGTTGGAAGGTATTCAGGAAAGTTAAAAATTTCAGGAGCTCCAAATCCAATTGGTTATACACTCTCGAAGTTGAAACAATTCTGTTTTCAAGTTCAGCTTTACTTTTCCCTCTGAATCCAGATTTACTTTTACCCTAAGCGAAACGTCCATTAGTTGTGTTTGAATGTATGTATGCTTAATATGATTGATGTTTACCAGAAATGCATGAAAACGCAGTAATAGTATTTACCAAGGACGAACGAGGGAAGGATTGCAACGAAGCTTCACTGGTTCATCTTTACAAAACAGCTACAAACCCTCAGTAGGACAAATCCATCTTCATAAAGTCACATCTCCCCTGGAATTTATATCCATCTCTTTTATCCTCATACGGATATACGGGAATTTACTTTCCAATAAGAGTACGACGCACGAAGACGGGAGGTTATATCTACCCTACTATCAAACGAAGACAAAGGTTATGTATACTTTACTATCCCTAGCAAACGGGAGGTTATCTATACCTTACTATCCCCAGCAGACGGAAGGTTATGTATAATATATTATCAAACAAGACGGGAACAAGTTCCTCATATTCTGCAACAACGAATCGGGATTTATTTTCCCTGGCCAGCAGTTGTTATACGAAGATATCCAGACGCTTCAGGCAGCATCATATCATACATACATCATTTACATCATACCATAACATACATATCCATAAATACATAATACATTTACTTAGGTGCATCATACTATGCATGCATACATATAACATAAACTAACATTCTCCTTGCAGGATAGTTACATGCAGATAAAACAGCATCAACAATTTACGACAGGTCAGAAATGATCTATACATTACTCAAGATGTCCTCGGAGAGTAGGCAAACGGTCTGTAAGAAGATCCATTCCCTAATCCAGGATATTTTCAGGAGTTAATCCTGACACTTTTTTGTCCTCGGAGAGTAGGCAAACGGTCTGTAAGAAGATCCATTCCCTAATCCAGGATATTTCCAGAAGATTTCATCTATCTGGTCTTGAATAGCAGGCAAACGGTCTGTACAAAGATCCATTCCCTGGTTCAAGATATTTTCAGAAGATTTAATCTATTTCCTCGGAGAATAGGCAAACGGTCTGTAAGAAGATCCATTCCCTAATCCAGGATATTTTCAGGAGTTAATCCTGACACTTTTTTGTCCTAGGAGAGTAGGCAAACGGTCTGTAAGAAGATCCATTCCCTAATCCAGGATATTTTCAGGAGTTAATCCTGACACTTTTTTGTCCTAGGAGAGTAGGCAAACGGTCTGTAAGAAGATCCATTCCCTAATCCAGGATATTTCCAGAAGATTTCATCTATCTGGTCTTGAATAGCAGGCAAACGGTCTGTACAAAGATCCATTCCCTGGTTCAAGATATTTTCAGAAGATTTAATCTATTTCCTCGGAGAATAGGCAAACGGTCTGTAAGAAGATCCATTCCCTAATCCAGGATATTTTCAGGAGCTAATCCTGACACTTTTTTGTCCTAGGAGAGTAGGCAAACGGTCTGTAAGAAGATCCATTCCCTAATCCAGGATATTTCCAGAAGATTTCATCTATCTGCCCTTGAATAGCAGGCAAACGGTCTGTAAAAAGATCCATTCCCTGGTTCAAGATATTTTTCAAAAGAACAAATCCTGACGTTCTTTTGACCTTGGAGAGTAGGCAAACGGTCTGTAAAAAGATTTATTCCCTAATCCAAGATACTTCCAGAAGAGATAATCGTCACGAAGATTTATTTCTACTGGTCTATTCAACAAATTCAAATTATAAATGATTCAAAGACGGCCTATACGAAGACCTAGTACTGAGATCCAGTATCAACACAAAGCTATCATCACATCCAGTTCTTTAGATGGCATCTCTAAGCCCATCTCCAATTCTTCCAAGTGGCATCTTTAAGCCCACTCAAGCATATTCAACTAGCCATCTGTATCACTCTATGCACTGGTGAGTGCAAATTTTTGGGCTTTTGTGTTTAATCCCCTTCAACCTTCCAGGTCACGACTGGCAAATATACCAATCTAACCCCTCAGGTTTCAGAAAATTGAACAGGGGCAGCTGTTGCACCCCAAAATATGCCCTCACAATACAAGACTTTGTGTGCTAAAAAGGTTCACAAGATTCACAACACTTACAAGACCTTTCATGAGGTTCATGAAGTCTACAAGTCACTTTATGAGGTTCACAAGGTTCACAAGATTCACAATGCTTTCAAGACCTTTCATGAGGTTCATGAAGTCTACAAGTCACTTTATGAGGTTCACAAGGTTCACAATACCTCCCATGATATTCACAAGACATTTTATGATGGTTCACAAGGTTCACAAAGTTCACAATTGGTCAGAAGAGTTGACAATTCCCTCAGACAATGCACCTCCTAAGCAGTGCATCCAAAACTAGGGTTTTGACTTTAATCAGGCTAAATGGACTTCCAAGACTTCAATTGAGCTTCATAACATCTTATATGTGTGTAAGAACCCCCATGTCAAGTTTCAAGACTTTTCTCAAAAGTTTGCTCAGTCAGATGATCAGATAAGTCAAAATCAGTCAAAGCAGTTAAAAAGTCAAACTGAGGTCAACTGTGGTCAAACCAAAGTCAAACTTCATGATTTTCTGCCAACATCAAGTATATGAAGTAAAATTCATCATTTGATCAAGGGTTGATCATGATTCATCAAGGAGATTTCAGATCATCAAGAATCAGGAGTTTCTAAATTAGGGTTTCCTTAGGAAAAGTCAACTGAACTTTGACCAGCCATAACTTTCACATGCTTCATCACCAAGTCTCCATCCAAAGCTCATTTTGAAGGAAATTGAATTCTCTACAACTTTGTGTCTCACAAGCCAAGCCCAAAAATGCTTCATTTGGAGGGTATGAGCTAAGACATTATAGGTCCTTTTGAAAGTCAACAAAAAGTCAACAACTTCAAAAGGGCATAACTTGAGATTGGTAAATGATATGGACATGAAACCAGTGAGGTTGGTTAGAGGACTCTTCAAGCTTTCCAAAATGTCCAAGAACACCCTCATAGCATTAAAATTGAAGGATGTGTGCCCTTGCAAAGTTGGGAAATTTTTGGTTGGTTTATGAAGAAAATGGAGGTCTAAAACTAATTTCTTCTAAATGGGCTTGCCATATGATGACCCAATCCACACCAAGACATCATGCACGAAATTAACTTAATATTTTCATTATTTTCATTATTTTATTTTTATTTATTATGATTTTTTATATTAAAAATCATTTTAAATTCAAATAAAATATGAAATAGTGAAGATTTAAAATTATTTTGCTTCTAGAATGTCATAAATGATATTTTGATCTAATTGATACAAGAGTTATGAAAATCATCCCAAAATAGCAAGGCTAGATCAAGATATTTCAAGTTTTAAAAACCAAATATTTTTCAATCTTAAAAGGTCCAAATATCCATAAGTTTGTGAAAGCTCTTAACCTAATTTCATTCACTCCTATATATACAACATGAAACAGCTTCAAAGAGAGGATTTTGGCAGCCTCTCACCTGGTCTCAAAACTTCAAAAAATCATACAAAAACTTGATTTCGGTTTCTAAGTTAGAGTGCTATAGAGATGATTTCTGGACAACAACATTGAGGTTTCCTGAACCTATTCCAATCATCCTCATCATCAAATTCATGCCAAATCATACAAACCAAATTCATATTCTTGCCTTTCTTTTGGTTTTTTTCAATTTTAATGATTTACGCATGATTAATTGATTTTGATTACATAATATGTTTGTTTGATTGTGTAGATGGTTTTTGGATAGTTGGATTTAAGTTTCGATGCAGGAATCATAGGGCACCATGGAGAACTAAACTATTGGTTAATCTGCTGTAATCTGTTTTCGTCGATACTTCGAAGGCTGCAGTAGTGATAAACATTACAGGCTGACAGGTAAGTCAGGTAAGTACTACTGTTTCGATTTGCTCCGAATTTTTTCCAGAAGTTCAGAAAAAAATCGACAAACAATAATCTTTTAGAATAGAATTCTAAAAGATTTCGACCCTCAAAATCGCAAATTCCTCTTTTTTCTATTTTATTTGATTTATTTTCTATTTTCATATTCTCAAAAAAATCTAAAAAAAATTGTGCGTTCTTTATTTGATTTTATTAGATTTTTAGCATCGTTTTAATATTTTTTAGATTTTATTTTAATCGCTTTTCTTATTTTTCATTATTTTAAAATCTGCAGCAATTTTATTTGATCCTGTTTATTTCTTTTTTATTCTTCCAACAGTATATACCAAAAATATGCAGGTGGGAGGAAAAAGATGGTGTGTGGCATGCGCTGATTGCCCTAGTGACAAAGACCTAAGGTTGTATTTGTTACACTTATTCATATGCAGGCCCACAACCTAGTGGCGAGGAACTGAGGTTTGGAGCATTTTGATGAAGAAACGTGGGTGTCCCAGTGGCAAAGAACTCAATGAAGCAAAAAGGGCAAACCCCCAATATTTTTGGTATCTCTAACTTTATTTTTCCCTTTTTCATCAAATTATGTATTTTCTTTGAATTTCCTTATTATTATTATTAAACTAATTTCAAAAAGATAAAACAAAATCTTTTTTTTTAAAACTTTAATTTTTTTTCATAAACCTTAATTTTTTCCCTAAACCTTAATTTTAAACCTAAGTCTTAATTTTTTTCATAAACTTTAAACCCTAAAAATTTAGCCTTAATCTTTATCTTAAAACCCAAATTTCGCCATAATTTTTACCCTAAAATTTTTCCTAAACCTTAAATTTTTTTTCTCAAACCCTAACCCTAATTTTTATTAACCTTAATATTTAATTTAATTTTGTTATAAACTATAATTAAATAATTAATCATTTTTTATATAATTAGTATTTGTTTATTATTATTATAATTATTCTATTTTCTTCTAATTTTTTTTTAAATGTTTATTTAACTTAAAAAATAATATTTTCTCTTAAATTGTTATTTTTCTTTATATTTTTACTAACCCTTTTATTATTATTATTATTTCATTATTACTAACCATTTAAATTATTGCTTATTTATTTTCTATTTTATCGTTATTATTATTTTTCCGATTATATTGTAACTATCCCAAAGCTTTGTAATAGTTTAGGTTTATATTTTTGCTTTATTTTTATTGTAAAGATATTAACTGTGTGGTTAGTAACTATAGGGTGTGCATAATATGTTTGTGATTAAAATTAATTTAGAAAATTAATTAAATAAGATAAATATTTGAAAATAAACACTCACACACGTAAGTCGATCTTTGATCGCCATCCTACACTTTCTAAGGTTACCTCTCATGTTGCCTATTTTTAAGGTCAAGTAAGGTGTCTTAAGCAAAGTCCCTTCTCCTAAAATATCATCAAGTCCCTTTACGATTATAAGATCAAGTCCCTTCGATGTTGCCTTCGTAAATGATCTTGTCCCTTTCGAATAAAAGATGATAAGTCCCTTCGAATTGCTAAGACACTTTACAGTTCCCTAAATAACAGATGACCCTTCACTTGTCCCACACATCCAAGGTAATGACTACCTATTCCTTAATAATAGGGATAGTCTTACCATTTAAAGGATTCAAGAACAGAAAGACTTAAACTTTAGGGTAGGTTCCTCATAGTTACTTGCTCACTATTCAAAAACTTTTCAAACATTTCACAATTTCAAACAATTTTCAAACACAAGTTTTTTACGCATCCGTACATGGATCATTATTAAACTCTTATGAAAATTTCTATTCACACACTTCACCTTTTCAAAAACAATTTAAAGTGAGCTAAGTAACTAAGAGCCCATGGATAACCATGGATGTAAAGGGTGCTAACACCTTCCCTTTACATAACCTACCCCCCGGACCCAAAAATCTTTTAAAAGGTCTTTCCTGTTCTTTTATGCCTTTCCTTTGGATAAAATAAAAGTCGGTGGCGACTCTTGCTATCCGCAACATAACTAAAGTCAGTTCTCCCACCGTGTTACAGAACTGGCGACTCTGCTGGGGATTTAATAAAAGAGGGGTACCCTTAGGAATTAGATCACTTTAAAATTGTTTGCCTTGTTTGCTTTATACTTACTTGTTGGGTTCTTATGTGTGAAAGATCCTAACCCGGATCTAGTGTACCTTAGGTAAATGGCAATAAACCAAGGAAACTGTACGGCGTATACCGATATGGTTGATCTGGTGGCCATAGTTAGTGTGACTTCTTGGTTGGTGCTTATGTTCCTTAAGTCAAGTTGATGATAATATGAGGCTGCCATATGTTGTCAATGCACTAACTAACTTTTAGAACCCTAGTTATCCCATCTTGGCCTTTAGAAAGTAGTGAGATAACCGGCTTTGGTGAAGACTGAAGTTGGTTGATACTCGATACTACACTCATTGAGATCTTAAACTTGGAGGGTTTTGGTTGGCAAGTAAGTTGCCTACTGAACAACCACCCTTGTGAAGGATCAATGATATTGAGATCCCTTAGAACCTGGTTACTTTATAGGACAGGATGAACCATCTAAACTTCAGGGGAGGGTACTTACCTTTAAACCTCATGCAAGCCTTTAAACCTAGGGCTATTGTGTGACTTGTTTGTGTGTGCCACATGTTTGTGATTGAGTATAACATCATGACATCATCATGCATCATAAGCATATCATTTTCACTAAACATTTCAAGGACCAAAGGATTTATCTTTGTTCTTTGTTGTAGGTCATGGCTTCAGCTCGTAGAAACACTATCAGGATTAACTTTGTAGGGATACCAGCTAAGCTTAAAGAGTTGGTTTCTCAAGTGTCTGAAAACTCCCAGTTCATCAAGAGACATGGTCACCTATTGGATCTAGTCACTTCAGGGTTCAATGAAGACATGATGAGTGTCCTGTTTCAGTTCTTTGATCCTAAGCACCATTGCTTCACATTCCCCGACTACCAGCTGGTTCCTACCATGGAGGAGTTCTCTAAAATTCTGGGTATACCTGTACTTGATCAGAAACCATTCACAGGCTTGGAGAGGGAGCCTAAACCTGAGGTTATTGCTGCAGCTCTACATCTGAAGAAGGCTGACATTGTTCTAGAAACGAGAAGTGGAGTCAAGGGTATTCTTGCTAAGGTGTTGATAGAGAAGGCTCAAGTGTTCTTGAAGGCTATGAGTCATGATGCTTTTGAGGAAATCTTAGCCTTGCTGATTTATGGCTTAGTGTTGTTCCCCAATCCAGATCAGTTCATAGACGTTCATGCCATCAACATATTCCTGAGTCACAATCCAGTGCCTACATTGCTTGGAGACATCCTACATTCTCTTCATACTCGTACTACAAAGGCAAGAGGAACTTTGATGTGTTGCATACCATTGCTTTCTAGGTGGTTTATTTCTCACCTTCCTCGCTCAGTGATGAAGAATGAGCAAGGGTTCAGATGGTCCAAAAGGATCATGTCACTCTCACATTCAGATATCCATTGGTGCTCCAGATCTATGGAGAATGTCACTATCATTGACCGTTGTGGGGAGTTTCCTAATGTGCCACTTCTAGGCATAAGAGGAGGCATCACCTACAACCCCTCTCTAGCTTTACGACAGTTTGGTTACGCTCGGAGTGATGGTCCACATGACATGTTGATTCAGGGCATTGTGTTTGACTACGACAACGATCTTTAAAGTTACCGTCAGAGATTCATAAGAGCATGGGGAAAAGTGAACAAAGTTGACAGCAAGACTCTGGAGCCTAAGTACACTATTCCTATGGAGGCTTATCTCAGATGGGTGCGATCTCGTGCTCAGACTCTCATGATGCCATATCCTGCTATCCTTCCAGTTACCATGGAACCTGTTGCTGAAGGAGATACTGCTTATACCATCCTTCACCCAGACATGCCTACTGACATGGAAGACTTGCAGAGATCTTGGATCCAGTTGAAGGAGCAAAGGGATACTTTTGAGGCTCATTACAAAGCAAGCCAAGAAAGAATCCTGGAACTAACAAAGCAACTTCATGAGGAGCGGAATCTCAACTCATACCTCAACACAAAGAGGAAACGTCCATGGGAGACTTAAAACCCCATCTCTTGTATTTATTGCATTTCATTTTCTGTAAGCCCAAGAGGCAAAACAAATTTATTACTAATAAAAGTTTACTTTTTGGTTGTCTAAACAAATTTAAATCCTGCGGTCCTTGAAAACATTGCATATACTTCTATACATCATATCATTGCATCACAGGTTTATTGTGTACAAGTATCTTATCTTCTCGCTGTTTATTCCAGCAGAAATGGATCTTGAACAGACAGTCAAAGATCTCCAGGCTCAGAATGCCCGATTCCAAGAGTTGATTCTGAACTTGTCCAAGGGACAAGATGAGTTGAAGACACTGCTGGCTAAGAAGAAGAGTCATGAGGATAACAAGGATGGTCAGTTGGAACAATTGCAAGCTGAGATAACAGAAATGGGGATCCAGATGAATGTCCAAGTGGCTCTTATCCAAATTTTAGCTCAGGGGCAAGAAGAGCTGAGAACCTTTGTCCAAAAACTTCAAAGTAATGGATTCAGGAATCTAATTGTCAATCAACCTCCATTAAAACAAGCTGATCTGGTTGAAAGGAATATAAGGATAAAAGAAGGTAAGAAACCGGTTGCCACTGATTGTTCTTCAGTTAAGGAAAAAGGACCTGGTAAAGTTAATCCACCTCAACACAAGGGATGTAGAA
Source organism: Lathyrus aphaca (assembly GCA_963966055.1). NCBI lineage: Eukaryota > Viridiplantae > Streptophyta > Magnoliopsida > Fabales > Fabaceae > Lathyrus > Lathyrus aphaca. Next base: position 216,688,954 of record OZ014524.1, read on the forward strand.
GACAGTTTAGCAAATTCAGCACGCCAATGTCACAAGTTCTGCAATGCTTGTTGGAGATGAAACTAATTTCCTTGAAAAATTCTCCTCAAAATCCTAAAACTTCCTCTCCTCGCTATAATCCCAAGGCAAGGTGTGGGTATCACTCCAACTGTCCTGGACATGATACTAATAGTTGTTGGACATTGAAGAAAAAGATCCAAGACTTGATTGACGAAGGAATCCTAGAGGTTACTCCAGAAGGTCAAGTTGAATTCTACTATCACCCATCAAACACCGAAGCTGCAAGACAAGTTGCCCAATATAGCAAGAAAGGAAGCCTACCTATTCCTGTTGAGATATGGGGCACCTTGGGACATCCAAGTGGTAAATTTGATTTCATGGTGAAGTATACTGCTCCTCAAAGTTCACAGATTGCAATTGAGGACATTCAGCCAACTAGATGGGACAACATTTGAATTTTCATTTGTAATTTCTTTTATTTGTTTGAACACTTACTATCATGTTAAACTTTTGTTTTCATTAATGCATTGCATATGTTTGTCTTGAATTAATCCATTCGTTCCACTATATTTTGAATTATGCTTCTTATTTCTATCCTGTGATATTTAACTCCTGATAAAGCTATAAGCCTGTAGAGGGAGGATGACGAAAACAATACCATAATCTTATGCAGTATGCTTTTGAACAGACTATGCTGACGATGTACAGGCATTGTTTCAATTCCTAAAACAGTGGAGATATAAGGAAGTTAATCCCTAGTCAACCCTTTTGAGCCTATGAAGTAGGAGTTTTTATTCTCGCACAGATTAAAACCCTTATTCATAACCCGGGGCAGGGTAGTTACTCGGTTAACTCAAATATGCCAATCATTTGTGTTGTACACAACTAATGATGGTTCTCTGTAATCATGAAACCTGACAGTCAATATCCAGCAAAAGAACAGTCTTGCTAAGTCAAAACCTATGAAGGAGACTTAGTAAAACATTAAGACATCCCGCTGACTGTAACCTTGAAATAAGCAGTTCAGGCAAAAAGAAGGGATAATAAAGTAAAAAAAAAAGGAGGTCACTATGAATCCTCAACAAAGAAAGATGACTGAATGTTCAAATAAATTTTTGGTGGCTGAACCATCACAAATATCAGTGTTACAATACCAAACTTCTTTGGAACTTCAATGCATAAGTTAACTGAGTATAGGACTGAAGAACATCATGGAGATTGGGTTGGGTACAAATAAAATTTGAGCCTTTATCCTTTGTTTCTTAAACCGTGAACCAGGCCACGTTATAACCCTTTAAAAGTCCTAACTGAATCATGGTTAGTTCGAAAGCGTACTGCTACACAAAGGTATCCTGACTCCTTTAGGGCTTATTATAAAACTTGAGTTAATATCACAGTTTTCTAAAAAAAAAAAAGTTTTAAAATAATTCTTTTTCAGAAACTTCAAGACAGACATAAGCATTGCATTTTTGAATATATTTGTTTGCATATACCTGAGTGTTTGACAAATGGAGAAACTTACAGGATGAATGTTCAATGAACCAAAGTCCTTCCGATAAACAAAGTTGCTTCCTGGATCAAAGTCCATGTACACAAAGGGGCATAATCATTATCTCCCAATCAAGGGGGCAGACCATGATACTGCCTAACTCATTTGGGGCAATCAGGACAAGATTCAACTATGTTTAAGCAGCCAGAGACAGATCTCCCCATCTACCCGAAGTGCCAAGGGTAACATTACAGAATTCATAATGCCAGGGGCATGGTCATTGTTTCCTAATCAAGGGGGCATACCAAGTTACTGTTCAAATCATTCAGGGCAACCAGTTCCAGATCCAACAGTGCTTAATAGCCAGAGGCAACTTTTCTCATATATTTGAATTACCAAGGGTAACACTGCAAAGTTCATGATGCCAGGGGCATATGCTTATGGGGCATTCTACTTGTTTCTCCTGAGGTAACTACATTCAGATACTTACCTTTTGGGACAATTCATCCTTAACCAAGGGGCAATGCTTTCTTTTCAAATCTAGTATCCGAAGCGTATATGGTCCATCACAATTTGAAGACACGTTCCTCTCATTGTGTTCTCAGCAGAAGCCATTGTGGAAATTAATTGTCTACGCCAGTAATATCAGATGGTGTCAGTATCAGGTCTTCGGATCCAGCTATGAGAATTGTTGGAAGGTATTCAGGAAAGTTAAAAATTTCAGGAGCTCCAAATCCAATTGGTTATACACTCTCGAAGTTGAAACAATTCTGTTTTCAAGTTCAGCTTTACTTTTCCCTCTGAATCCAGATTTACTTTTACCCTAAGCGAAACGTCCATTAGTTGTGTTTGAATGTATGTATGCTTAATATGATTGATGTTTACCAGAAATGCATGAAAACGCAGTAATAGTATTTACCAAGGACGAACGAGGGAAGGATTGCAACGAAGCTTCACTGGTTCATCTTTACAAAACAGCTACAAACCCTCAGTAGGACAAATCCATCTTCATAAAGTCACATCTCCCCTGGAATTTATATCCATCTCTTTTATCCTCATACGGATATACGGGAATTTACTTTCCAATAAGAGTACGACGCACGAAGACGGGAGGTTATATCTACCCTACTATCAAACGAAGACAAAGGTTATGTATACTTTACTATCCCTAGCAAACGGGAGGTTATCTATACCTTACTATCCCCAGCAGACGGAAGGTTATGTATAATATATTATCAAACAAGACGAGAACAAGTTCCTCATATTCTGCAACAACGAATCGGGATTTATTTTCCCTGGCCAGCAGTTGTTATACGAAGATATCCAGACGCTTCAGGCAGCATCATATCATACATACATCATTTACATCATACCATAACATACATATCCATAAATACATAATACATTTACTTAGGTGCATCATACTATGCATGCATACATATAACATAAACTAACATTCTCCTTGCAGGATAGTTACATGCAGATAAAACAGCATCAACAATTTACGACAGGTCAGAAATGATCTATACATTACTCAAGATGTCCTCGGAGAGTAGGCAAACGGTCTGTAAGAAGATCCATTCCCTAATCCAGGATATTTTCAGGAGTTAATCCTGACACTTTTTTGTCCTCGGAGAGTAGGCAAACGGTCTGTAAGAAGATCCATTCCCTAATCCAGGATATTTCCAGAAGATTTCATCTATCTGGTCTTGAATAGCAGGCAAACGGTCTGTACAAAGATCCATTCCCTGGTTCAAGATATTTTCAGAAGATTTAATCTATTTCCTCGGAGAATAGGCAAACGGTCTGTAAGAAGATCCATTCCCTAATCCAGGATATTTTCAGGAGTTAATCCTGACACTTTTTTGTCCTAGGAGAGTAGGCAAACGGTCTGTAAGAAGATCCATTCCCTAATCCAGGATATTTTCAGGAGTTAATCCTGACACTTTTTTGTCCTAGGAGAGTAGGCAAACGGTCTGTAAGAAGATCCATTCCCTAATCCAGGATATTTCCAGAAGATTTCATCTATCTGGTCTTGAATAGCAGGCAAACGGTCTGTACAAAGATCCATTCCCTGGTTCAAGATATTTTCAGAAGATTTAATCTATTTCCTCGGAGAATAGGCAAACGGTCTGTAAGAAGATCCATTCCCTAATCCAGGATATTTTCAGGAGCTAATCCTGACACTTTTTTGTCCTAGGAGAGTAGGCAAACGGTCTGTAAGAAGATCCATTCCCTAATCCAGGATATTTCCAGAAGATTTCATCTATCTGCCCTTGAATAGCAGGCAAACGGTCTGTAAAAAGATCCATTCCCTGGTTCAAGATATTTTTCAAAAGAACAAATCCTGACGTTCTTTTGACCTTGGAGAGTAGGCAAACGGTCTGTAAAAAGATTTATTCCCTAATCCAAGATACTTCCAGAAGAGATAATCGTCACGAAGATTTATTTCTACTGGTCTATTCAACAAATTCAAATTATAAATGATTCAAAGACGGCCTATACGAAGACCTAGTACTGAGATCCAGTATCAACACAAAGCTATCATCACATCCAGTTCTTTAGATGGCATCTCTAAGCCCATCTCCAATTCTTCCAAGTGGCATCTTTAAGCCCACTCAAGCATATTCAACTAGCCATCTGTATCACTCTATGCACTGGTGAGTGCAAATTTTTGGGCTTTTGTGTTCAATCCCCTTCAACCTTCCAGGTCACGACTGGCAAATATACCAATCTAACCCCTCAGGTTTCAGAAAATTGAACAGGGGCAGCTGTTGCACCCCAAAATTTGCCCTCACAATACAAGACTTTGTGTGCTAAAAAGGTTCACAAGATTCACAATACTTACAAGACCTTTCATGAGGTTCATGAAGTCTACAAGTCACTTTATGAGGTTCACAAGGTTCACAAGATTCACAATGCTTTCAAGACCTTTCATGAGGTTCATGAAGTCTACAAGTCACTTTATGAGGTTCACAAGGTTCACAAGGTTCACAATACCTCCCATGAGATTCACAAGACATTTTATGATGGTTCACAAGGTTCACAAAGTTCACAATTGGTCAGAAGAGTTGACAATTCCCTCAGACAATGCACCTCCTAAGCAGTGCATCCAAAACTAGGGTTTTGACTTTAATCAGGCTAAATGGACTTCCAAGACTTCAAGTGAGCTTCATAACATCTTATATGTGTGTAAGAACCCCCATGTCAAGTTTCAAGACTTTTCTCAAAAGTTTGCTCAGTCAGATGATCAGATAAGTCAAAATCAGTCAAAGCAGTTAAAAAGTCAAACTGAGGTCAACTGTGGTCAAACCAAAGTCAAACTTCATGATTTTCTGCCAACATCAAGTATATGAAGTAAAATTCATCATTTGATCAAGGGTTGATCATGATTCATCAAGGAGATTTCAGATCATCAAGAATCAGGAGTTTCTAAATTAGGGTTTCCTTAGGAAAAGTCAACTGAACTTTGACCAGCCATAACTTTCACATGCTTCATCACCAAGTCTCCATCCAAAGCTCATTTTGAAGGAAATTGAATTCTCTACAACTTTGTGTCTCACAAGCCAAGCCCAAAAATGCTTCATTTGGAGGGTATGAGCTAAGACATTATAGGTCCTTTTGAAAGTCAACAAAAAGTCAACAACTTCAAAAGGGCATAACTTGAGATTGGTAAATGATATGGACATGAAACCAGTGAGGTTGGTTAGAGGACTCTTCAAGCTTTCCAAAATGTCCAAGAACACCCTCATAGCATTAAAATTGAAGGATGTGTGCCCTTGCAAAGTTGGGAAATTTTTGGTTGGTTTATGAAGAAAATGGAGGTCTAAAACTAATTTCTTCTAAATGGGCTTGCCATATGATGACCCAATCCACACCAAGACATCATGCACGAAATTAACTTAATATTTTCATTATTTTCATTATTTTATTTTTATTTATTATGATTTTTTATATTAAAAATCATTTTAAATTCAAATAAAATATGAAATAGTGAAGATTTAAAATTATTTTGCTTCTAGAATGTCATAAATGATATTTTGATCTAATTGATACAAGAGTTATGAAAATCATCCCAAAATAGCAAGGCTAGATCAAGATATTTCAAGTTTTAAAAACCAAATATTTTTCAATCTTAAAAGGTCCAAATATCCATAAGTTTGTGAAAGCTCTTAACCTAATTTCATTCACTCCTATATATACAACATGAAACAGCTTCAAAGAGAGGATTTTGGCAGCCTCTCACCTGGTCTCAAAACTTCAAAAAATCATACAAAAACTTGATTTCGGTTTCTAAGTTAGAGTGCTATAGAGATGATTTCTGGACAACAACATTGAGGTTTCCTGAACCTATTCCAATCATCCTCATCATCAAATTCATGCCAAATCATACAAACCAAATTCATATTCTTGCCTTTCTTTTGGTTTTTTTCAATTTTAATGATTTACGCATGATTAATTGATTTTGATTACATAATATGTTTGTTTGATTGTGTAGATGGTTTTTGGATAGTTGGATTTAAGTTTCGATGCAGGAATCATAGGGCACCATGGAGAACTAAACTATTGGTTAATCTGCTGTAATCTGTTTTCGTCGATACTTCGAAGGCTGCAGTAGTGATAAACATTACAGGCTGACAGGTAAGTCAGGTAAGTACTACTATTTCGATTTGCTCCGAATTTTTTCCAGAAGTTCAGAAAAAAATCGACAAACAATACTCTTTTAGAATAGAATTCTAAAAGATTTCGACCCTCAAAATCGCAAATTCCTCTTTTTTCTATTTTATTTGATTTATTTTCTATTTTCATATTCTCAAAAAAATCTAAAAAAAATTGTGCGTTCTTTATTTGATTTTATTAGATTTTTAGCATCGTTTTAATATTTTTTAGATTTTATTTTAATCGCTTTTCTTATTTTTCATTATTTTAAAATCTGCAGCAATTTTATTTGATCCTGTTTATTTCTTTTTTATTCTTCCAACAGTATATACCAAAAATATGCAGGTGGGAGGAAAAAGATGGTGTGTGGCATGCGCTGATTGCCCTAGTGACAAAGACCTAAGGTTGTATTTGTTACACTTATTCATATGCAGGCCCACAACCTAGTGGCGAGGAACTGAGGTTTGGAGCATTTTGATGAAGAAACGTGGGTGTCCCAGTGGCAAAGAACTCAATGAAGCAAAAAGGGCAAACCCCCAATATTTTTGGTATCTCTAACTTTATTTTTCCCTTTTTCATCAAATTATGTATTTTCTTTGAATTTCCTTATTATTATTATTAAACTAATTTCAAAAAGATAAAACAAAATCTTTTTTTTTTAAAACTTATATTTTTTTTCATAAACCTTAATTTTTTCCCTAAACCTTAATTTTAAACCTAAGTCTTAATTTTTTTCATAAACTTTAAACCCTAAAAATTTAGCCCTAATCTTTATCTTAAAACCCAAATTTCGCCATAATTTTTACCCTAAAATTTTTCCTAAACCTTAAATTTTTTTTCTCAAACCCTAACCCTAATTTTTATTAACCTTAATATTTAATTTAATTTTGTTATAAACTATAATTAAATAATTAATCATTTTTTATATAATTAGTATTTGTTTATTATTATTATAATTATTCTATTTTCTTCTAATTTTTTTTTAAATGTTTATTTAACTTAAAAAATAATATTTTCTCTTAAATTGTTATTTTTCTTTATATTTTTACTAACCCTTTTATTATTATTATTATTTCATTATTACTAACCATTTAAATTATTGCTTATTTATTTTCTATTTTATCGTTATTATTATTTTTCCGATTATATTGTAACTATCCCAAAGCTTTGTAATAGTTTAGGTTTATATTTTTGCTTTATTTTTATTGTAAAGATATTAACTGTGTGGTTAGTAACTATAGGGTGTGCATAATATGTTTGTGATTAAAATTAATTTAGAAAATTAATTAAATAAGATAAATATTTGAAAATAAACACTCACACACGTAAGTCGATCTTTGATCGCCATCCTACACTTTCTAAGGTTACCTCTCATGTTGCCTATTTTTAAGGTCAAGTAAGGTGTCTTAAGCAAAGTCCCTTCTCCTAAAATATCATCAAGTCCCTTTACGATTATAAGATCAAGTCCCTTCGATGTTGCCTTCGTAAATGATCTTGTCCCTTTCGAATAAAAGATGATAAGTCCCTTCGAATTGCTAAGACACTTTACAGTTCCCTAAATAACAGATGACCCTTCACTTGTCCCACACATCCAAGGTAATGACTACCTATTCCTTAATAATAGGGATAGTCTTACCATTTAAAGGATTCAAGAACAGAAAGACTTAAACTTTAGGGTAGGTTCCTCATAGTTACTTGCTCACTATTCAAAAACTTTTCAAACATTTCACAATTTCAAACAATTTTCAAACACAAGTTTTTTACGCATCCGTACATGGATCATTATTAAACTCTTATGAAAATTTCTATTCACACACTTCACCTTTTCAAAAACAATTTAAAGTGAGCTAAGTAACTAAGAGCCCATGGATAACCATGGATGTAAAGGGTGCTAACACCTTCCCTTTACATAACCTACCCCCCGGACCCAAAAATCTTTTAAAAGGTCTTTCCTGTTCTTTTATGCCTTTCCTTTGGATAAAATAAAAGTCGGTGGCGACTCTTGCTATCCGCAACATAACTAAAGTCAGTTCTCCCACCGTGTTACAGAACTGGCGACTCTGCTGGGGATTTAATAAAAGAGGGGTACCCTTAGGAATTAGATCACTTTAAAATTGTTTGCCTTGTTTGCTTTATACTTACTTGTTGGGTTCTTATGTGTGAAAGATCCTAACCCGGATCTAGTGTACCTTAGGTAAATGGCAATAAACCAAGGAAACTGTATGGCGTATACCGATATGGTTGATCTGGTGGCCATAGTTAGTGTGACTTCTTGGTTGGTGCTTATGTTCCTTAAGTCAAGTTGATGATAATATGAGGCTGCCATATGTTGTCAATGCACTAACTAACTTTTAGAACCCTAGTTATCCCATCTTGGCCTTTAGAAAGTAGTGAGATAACCGGCTTTGGTGAAGACTGAAGTTGGTTGATACTCGATACTACACTCATTGAGATCTTAAACTTGGAGGGTTTTGGTTGGCAAGTAAGTTGCCTACTGAACAACCACCCTTGTGAAGGATCAATGATATTGAGATCCCTTAGAACCTGGTTACTTTATAGGACAGGATGAACCATCTAAACTTCAGGGGAGGGTACTTACCTTTAAACCTCATGCAAGCCTTTAAACCTAGGGCTATTGTGTGACTTGTTTGTGTGTGCCACATGTTTGTGATTGAGTATAACATCATGACATCATCATGCATCATAAGCATATCATTTTCACTAAACATTTCAAGGACCAAAGGATTTATCTTTGTTCTTTGTTGTAGGTCATGGCTTCAGCTCGTAGAAACACTATCAGGATTAACTTTGTAGGGATACCAGCTAAGCTTAAAGAGTTGGTTTCTCAAGTGTCTGAAAACTCCCAGTTCATCAAGAGACATGGTCACCTATTGGATCTAGTCACTTCAGGGTTCAATGAAGACATGATGAGTGTCCTGTTTCAGTTCTTTGATCCTAAGCACCATTGCTTCACATTCCCCGACTACCAGCTGGTTCCTACCATGGAGGAGTTCTCTAAACTTCTGGGTATACCTGTACTTGATCAGAAACCATTCACAGGCTTGGAGAGGGAGCCTAAACCTGAGGTTATTGCTGCAGCTCTACATCTGAAGAAGGCTGACATTGTTCTAGAAACGAGAAGTGGAGTCAAGGGTATTCTTGCTAAGGTGTTGATAGAGAAGGCTCAAGTGTTCTTGAAGGCTATGAGTCATGATGCTTTTGAGGAAATCTTAGCCTTGCTGATTTATGGCTTAGTGTTGTTCCCCAATCCAGATCAGTTCATAGACGTTCATGCCATCAACATATTCCTGAGTCACAATCCAGTGCCTACATTGCTTGGAGACATCCTACATTCTCTTCATACTCGTACTACAAAGGCAAGAGGAACTTTGATGTGTTGCATACCATTGCTTTCTAGGTGGTTTATTTCTCACCTTCCTCGCTCAGTGATGAAGAATGAGCAAGGGTTCAGATGGTCCAAAAGGATCATGTCACTCTCACATTCAGATATCCATTGGTGCTCCAGATCTATGGAGAATGTCACTATCATTGACCGTTGTGGGGAGTTTCCTAATGTGCCACTTCTAGGCATAAGAGGAGGCATCACCTACAACCCCTCTCTAGCTTTACGACAGTTTGGTTACGCTCGGAGTGATGGTCCACATGACATGTTGATTCAGGGCATTGTGTTTGACTACGACAACGATCTTTAAAGTTACCGTCAGAGATTCATAAGAGCATGGGGAAAAGTGAACAAAGTTGACAGCAAGACTCTGGAGCCTAAGTACACTATTCCTATGGAGGCTTATCTCAGATGGGTGCGATCTCGTGCTCAGACTCTCATGATGCCATATCCTGCTATCCTGCCAGTTACCATGGAACCTGTTGCTGAAGGAGATACTGCTTATACCATCCTTCACCCAGACATGCCTACTGACATGGAAGACTTGCAGAGATCTTGGATCCAGTTGAAGGAGCAAAGGGATACTTTTGAGGCTCATTACAAAGCAAGCCAAGAAAGAATCCTGGAACTAACAAAGCAACTTCATGAGGAGCGGAATCTCAACTCATACCTCAACACAAAGAGGAAACGTCCATGGGAGACTTAAAACCCCATCTCTTGTATTTATTGCATTTCATTTTCTGTAAGCCCAAGAGGCAAAACAAATTTATTACTAATAAAAGTTTACTTTTTGGTTGTCTAAACAAATTTAAATCCTGCGGTCCTTGAAAACATTGCATATACTTCTATACATCATATCATTGCATCACAGGTTTATTGTGTACAAGTATCTTATCTTCTCGCTGTTTATTCCAGCAGAAATGGATCTTGAACAGACAGTCAAAGATCTCCAGGCTCAGAATGCCCGATTCCAAGAGTTGATTCTGAACTTGTCCAAGGGACAAGATGAGTTGAAGACACTGCTGGCTAAGAAGAAGAGTCATGAGGATAACAAGGATGGTCAGTTGGAACAATTGCAAGCTGAGATAACAGAAATGGGGATCCAGATGAATGGCCAAGTGGCTCTTATCCAAATTTTAGCTCAGGGGCAAGAAGAGCTGAGAACCTTTGTCCAAAAACTTCAAAGTAATGGATTCAGGAATCTAATTGTCAATCAACCTCCATTAAAACAAGCTGATCTGGTTGAAAGGAATATAAGGATAAAAGAAGGTAAGAAACCGGTTGCCACTGATTGTTCTTCAGTTAAGGAAAAAGGACCTGGTAAAGTTAATCCACCTCAACACAAGGGATGTAGAAGACAGTTTAGCAAATTCAGCACGCCAATGTCACAAGTTCTGCAATGCTTGTTGGAGATGAAACTAATTTCCTTGAAAAATTCTCCTCAAAATCCTAAAACTTCCTCTCCTCGCTATAATCCCAAGGCAAGGTGTGGGTATCACTCCAACTGTCCTGGACATGATACTAATAGTTGTTGGACATTGAAGAAAAAGATCCAAGACTTGATTGACGAAGGAATCCTAGAGGTTACTCCAGAAGGTCAAGTTGAATTCTACTATCACCCATCAAACACCGAAGCTGCAAGACAAGTTGCCCAATATAGCAAGAAAGGAAGCCTACCTATTCCTGTTGAGATATGGGGCACCTTGGGACATCCAAGTGGTAAATTTGATTTCATGGTGAAGTATACTGCTCCTCAAAGTTCACAGATTGCAATTGAGGACATTCAGCCAACTAGATGGGACAACATTTGAATTTTCATTTGTAATTTCTTTTATTTGTTTGAACACTTACTATCATGTTAAACTTTTGTTTTCATTAATGCATTGCATATGTTTGTCTTGAATTAATCCATTCGTTCCACTATATTTTGAATTATGCTTCTTATTTCTATCCTGTGATATTTAACTCCTGATAAAGCTATAAGCCTGTAGAGGGAGGATGACGAAAACAATACCATAATCTTATGCAGTATGCTTTTGAACAGACTATGCTGACGATGTACAGACATTGTTTCAATTCCTAAAACAGTGGAGATATAAGGAAGTTAATCCCTAGTCAACCCTTTTGAGCCTATGAAGTAGGAGTTTTTATTCTCGCACAGATTAAAACCCTTATTCATAACCCGGGGCAGGGTAGTTACTCGGTTAACTCAAATATGCCAATCATTTGTGTTGTACACAACTAATGATGGTTCTCTGTAATCATGAAACCTGACAGTCAATATCCAGCAAAAGAACAGTCTTGCTAAGTCAAAACCTATGAAGGAGACTTAGTAAAACATTAAGACATCCCGCTGACTGTAACCTTGAAATAAGCAGTTCAGGCAAAAAGAAGGGATAATAAAGTAAAAAAAAAAGGAGGTCACTATGAATCCTCAACAAAGAAAGATGACTGAATGTTCAAATAAATTTTTGGTGGCTGAACCATCACAAATATCAGTGTTACAATACCAAACTTCTTTGGAACTTCAATGCATAAGTTAACTGAGTATAGGACTGAAGAACATCATGGAGATTGGGTTGGGTACAAATAAAATTTGAGCCTTTATCCTTTGTTTCTTAAACCGTGAACCAGGCCACGTTATAACCCTTTAAAAGTCCTAACTGAATCATGGTTAGTTCGAAAGCGTACTGCTACACAAAGGTATCCTGACTCCTTTAGGGCTTATTATAAAACTTGAGTTAATATCACAGTTTTCTAAAAAAAAAAAAGTTTTAAAATAATTCTTTTTCAGAAACTTCAAGACAGACATAAGCATTGCATTTTTGAATATATTTGTTTGCATATACCTGAGTGTTTGACAAATGGAGAAACTTACAGGATGAATGTTCAATGAACCAAAGTCCTTCCGATAAACAAAGTTGCTTCCTGGATCAAAGTCCATGTACACAAAGGGGCATAATCATTATCTCCCAATCAAGGGGGCAGACCATGATACTGCCTAACTCATTTGGGGCAATCAGGACAAGATTCAACTATGTTTAAGCAGCCAGAGACAGATCTCCCCATCTACCCGAAGTGCCAAGGGTAACATTACAGAATTCATAATGCCAGGGGCATGGTCATTGTTTCCTAATCAAGGGGGCATACCAAGTTACTGTTCAAATCATTCAGGGCAACCAGTTCCAGATCCAACAGTGCTTAATAGCCAGAGGCAACTTTTCTCATATATTTGAATTACCAAGGGTAACACTGCAAAGTTCATGATGCCAGGGGCATATGCTTATGGGGCATTCTACTTGTTTCTCCTGAGGTAACTACATTCAGATACTTACCTTTTGGGACAATTCATCCTTAACCAAGGGGCAATGCTTTCTTTTCAAATCTAGTATCCGAAGCGTATATGGTCCATCACAATTTGAAGACACGTTCCTCTCATTGTGTTCTCAGCAGAAGCCATTGTGGAAATTAATTGTCTACGCCAGTAATATCAGATGGTGTCAGTATCAGGTCTTCGGATCCAGCTATGAGAATTGTTGGAAGGTATTCAGGAAAGTTAAAAATTTCAGGAGCTCCAAATCCAATTGGTTATACACTCTCGAAGTTGAAACAATTCTGTTTTCAAGTTCAGCTTTACTTTTCCCTCTGAATCCAGATTTACTTTTACCCTAAGCGAAACGTCCATTAGTTGTGTTTGAATGTATGTATGCTTAATATGATTGATGTTTACCAGAAATGCATGAAAACGCAGTAATAGTATTTACCAAGGACGAACGAGGGAAGGATTGCAACGAAGCTTCACTGGTTCATCTTTACAAAACAGCTACAAACCCTCAGTAGGACAAATCCATCTTCATAAAGTCACATCTCCCCTGGAATTTATATCCATCTCTTTTATCCTCATACGGATATACGGGAATTTACTTTCCAATAAGAGTACGACGCACGAAGACGGGAGGTTATATCTACCCTACTATCAAACGAAGACAAAGGTTATGTATACTTTACTATCCCTAGCAAACGGGAGGTTATCTATACCTTACTATCCCCAGCAGACGGAAGGTTATGTATAATATATTATCAAACAAGACGGGAACAAGTTCCTCATATTCTGCAACAACGAATCGGGATTTATTTTCCCTGGCCAGCAGTTGTTATACGAAGATATCCAGACGCTTCAGGCAGCATCATATCATACATACATCATTTACATCATACCATAACATACATATCCATAAATACATAATACATTTACTTAGGTGCATCATACTATGCATGCATACATATAACATAAACTAACATTCTCCTTGCAGGATAGTTACATGCAGATAAAACAGCATCAACAATTTACGACAGGTCAGAAATGATCTATACATTACTCAAGATGTCCTCGGAGAGTAGGCAAACGGTCTGTAAGAAGATCCATTCCCTAATCCAGGATATTTTCAGGAGTTAATCCTGACACTTTTTTGTCCTCGGAGAGTAGGCAAACGGTCTGTAAGAAGATCCATTCCCTAATCCAGGATATTTCCAGAAGATTTCATCTATCTGGTCTTGAATAGCAGGCAAACGGTCTGTACAAAGATCCATTCCCTGGTTCAAGATATTTTCAGAAGATTTAATCTATTTCCTCGGAGAATAGGCAAACGGTCTGTAAGAAGATCCATTCCCTAATCCAGGATATTTTCAGGAGTTAATCCTGACACTTTTTTGTCCTAGGAGAGTAGGCAAACGGTCTGTAAGAAGATCCATTCCCTAATCCAGGATATTTTCAGGAGTTAATCCTGACACTTTTTTGTCCTAGGAGAGTAGGCAAACGGTCTGTAAGAAGATCCATTCCCTAATCCAGGATATTTCCAGAAGATTTCATCTATCTGGTCTTGAATAGCAGGCAAACGGTCTGTACAAAGATCCATTCCCTGGTTCAAGATATTTTCAGAAGATTTAATCTATTTCCTCGGAGAATAGGCAAACGGTCTGTAAGAAGATCCATTCCCTAATCCAGGATATTTTCAGGAGCTAATCCTGACACTTTTTTGTCCTAGGAGAGTAGGCAAACGGTCTGTAAGAAGATCCATTCCCTAATCCAGGATATTTCCAGAAGATTTCATCTATCTGCCCTTGAATAGCAGGCAAACGGTCTGTAAAAAGATCCATTCCCTGGTTCAAGATATTTTTCAAAAGAACAAATCCTGACGTTCTTTTGACCTTGGAGAGTAGGCAAACGGTCTGTAAAAAGATTTATTCCCTAATCCAAGATACTTCCAGAAGAGATAATCGTCACGAAGATTTATTTCTACTGGTCTATTCAACAAATTCAAATTATAAATGATTCAAAGACGGCCTATACGAAGACCTAGTACTGAGATCCAGTATCAACACAAAGCTATCATCACATCCAGTTCTTTAGATGGCATCTCTAAGCCCATCTCCAATTCTTCCAAGTGGCATCTTTAAGCCCACTCAAGCATATTCAACTAGCCATCTGTATCACTCTATGCACTGGTGAGTGCAAATTTTTGGGCTTTTGTGTTCAATCCCCTTCAACCTTCCAGGTCACGACTGGCAAATATACCAATCTAACCCCTCAGGTTTCAGAAAATTGAACAGGGGCAGCTGTTGCACCCCAAAATCTGCCCTCACAATACAAGACTTTGTGTGCTAAAAAGGTTCACAAGATTCACAACACTTACAAGACCTTTCATGAGGTTCATGAAGTCTACAAGTCACTTTATGAGGTTCACAAGGTTCACAAGATTCACAATGCTTTCAAGACCTTTCATGAGGTTCATGAAGTCTACAAGTCACTTTATGAGGTTCACAAGGTTCACAAGGTTCACAATACCTCCCATGATATTCACAAGACATTTTATGATGGTTCACAAGGTTCACAAAGTTCACAATTGGTCAGAAGAGTTGACAATTCCCTCAGACAATGCACCTCCTAAGTAGTGCATCCAAAACTAGGGTTTTGACTTTAATCAGGCTAAATGGACTTCCAAGACTTCAATTGAGCTTCATAAAATCTTATATGTGTGTAAGAACCCCCATGTCAAGTTTCAAGACTTTTCTCAAAAGTTTGCTCAGTCAGATGATCAGATAAGTCAAAATCAGTCAAAGCAGTTAAAAAGTCAAACTGAGGTCAACTGTGGTCAAACCAAAGTCAAACTTCATGATTTTCTGCCAACATCAAGTATATGAAGTAAAATTCATCATTTGATCAAGGGTTGATCATGATTCATCAAGGAGATTTCAGATCATCAAGAATCAGGAGTTTCTAAATTAGGGTTTCCTTAGGAAAAGTCAACTGAACTTTGACCAGCCATAACTTTCACATGCTTCATCACCAAGTCTCCATCCAAAGCTCATTTTGAAGGAAATTGAATTCTCTACAACTTTGTGTCTCACAAGCCAAGCCCAAAAATGCTTCATTTGGAGGGTATGAGCTAAGACATTATAGGTCCTTTTGAAAGTCAACAAAAAGTCAACAACTTCAAAAGGGCATAACTTGAGATTGGTAAATGATATGGACATGAAACCAGTGAGGTTGGTTAGAGGACTCTTCAAGCTTTCCAAAATGTCCAAGAACACCCTCATAGCATTAAAATTGAAGGATGTGTGCCCTTGCAAAGTTGGGAAATTTTTGGTTGGTTTATGAAGAAAATGGAGGTCTAAAACTAATTTCTTCTAAATGGGCTTGCCATATGATGACCCAATCCACACCAAGACATCATGCACGAAATTAACTTAATATTTTCATTATTTTCATTATTTTATTTTTATTTATTATGATTTTTTATATTAAAAATCATTTTAAATTCAAATAAAATATGAAATAGTGAAGATTTAAAATTATTTTGCTTCTAGAATGTCATAAATGATATTTTGATCTAATTGATACAAGAGTTATGAAAATCATCCCAAAATAGCAAGGCTAGACCAAGATATTTCAAGTTTTAAAAACCAAATATTTTTCAATCTTAAAAGGTCCAAATATCCATAAGTTTGTGAAAGCTCTTAACCTAATTTCATTCACTCCTATATATACAACATGAAACAGCTTCAAAGAGAGGATTTTGGCAGCCTCTCACCTGGTCTCAAAACTTCAAAAAATCATACAAAAACTTGATTTCGGTTTCTAAGTTAGAGTGCTATAGAGATGATTTCTGGACAACAACATTGAGGTTTCCTGAACCTATTCCAATCATCCTCATCATCAAATTCATGCCAAATCATACAAACCAAATTCATATTCTTGCCTTTCTTTTGGTTTTTTTCAATTTTAATGATTTACGCATGATTAATTGATTTTGATTACATAATATGTTTGTTTGATTGTGTAGATGGTTTTTGGATAGTTGGATTTAAGTTTCGATGCAGGAATCATAGGGCACCATGGAGAACTAAACTATTGGTTAATCTGCTGTAATCTGTTTTCGTCGATACTTCGAAGGCTGCAGTAGTGATAAACATTACAGGCTGACAGGTAAGTCAGGTAAGTACTACTGTTTCGATTTGCTCCGAATTTTTTCCAGAAGTTCAGAAAAAAATCGACAAACAATACTCTTTTAGAATAGAATTCTAAAAGATTTCGACCCTCAAAATCGCAAATTCCTCTTTTTTCTATTTTATTTGATTTATTTTCTATTTTCATATTCTCAAAAAAATCTAAAAAAAATTGTGCGTTCTTTATTTGATTTTATTAGATTTTTAGCATCGTTTTAATATTTTTTAGATTTTATTTTAATCGCTTTTCTTATTTTTCATTATTTTAAAATCTGCAGCAATTTTATTTGATCCTGTTTATTTCTTTTTTATTCTTCCAACAGTATATACCAAAAATATGCAGGTGGGAGGAAAAAGATGGTGTGTGGCATGCGCTGATTGCCCTAGTGACAAAGACCTAAGGTTGTATTTGTTACACTTATTCATATGCAGGCCCACAACCTAGTGGCGAGGAACTGAGGTTTGGAGCATTTTGATGAAGAAACGTGGGTGTCCCAGTGGCAAAGAACTCAATGAAGCAAAAATGGCAAACCCCCAATATTTTTGGTATCTCTAACTTTATTTTTCCCTTTTTCATCAAATTATGTATTTTCTTTGAATTTCCTTATTATTATTATTAAACTAATTTCAAAAAGATAAAACAAAATCTTTTTTTTTTAAAACTTATATTTTTTTTCATAAACCTTAATTTTTTCCCTAAACCTTAATTTTAAACCTAAGTCTTAATTTTTTTCATAAACTTTAAACCCTAAAAATTCAGCCCTAATCTTTATCTTAAAACCCAAATTTCGCCATAATTTTTACCCTAAAATTTTTCCTAAACCTTAAATTTTTTTTCTCAAACCCTAACCCTAATTTTTATTAACCTTAATATTTAATTTAATTTTGTTATAAACTATAATTAAATAATTAATCATTTTTTATATAATTAGTATTTGTTTATTATTATTATAATTATTCTATTTTCTTCTAATTTTTTTTTAAATGTTTATTTAACTTAAAAAATAATATTTTCTCTTAAATTGTTATTTTTCTTTATATTTTTACTAACCCTTTTATTATTATTATTATTTCATTATTACTAACCATTTAAATTATTGCTTATTTATTTTCTATTTTATCGTTATTATTATTTTTCCGATTATATTGTAACTATCCCAAAGCTTTGTAATAGTTTAGGTTTATATTTTTGCTTTATTTTTATTGTAAAGATATTAACTGTGTGGTTAGTAACTATAGGGTGTGCATAATATGTTTGTGATTAAAATTAATTTAGAAAATTAATTAAATAAGATAAATATTTGAAAATAAACACTCACACACGTAAGTCGATCTTTGATCGCCATCCTACACTTTCTAAGGTTACCTCTCATGTTGCCTATTTTTAAGGTCAAGTAAGGTGTCTTAAGCAAAGTCCCTTCTCCTAAAATATCATCAAGTCCCTTTACGATTATAAGATCAAGTCCCTTCGATGTTGCCTTCGTAAATGATCTTGTCCCTTTCGAATAAAAGATGATAAGTCCCTTCGAATTGCTAAGACACTTTACAGTTCCCTAAATAACAGATGACCCTTCACTTGTCCCACACATCCAAGGTAATGACTACCTATTCCTTAATAATAGGGATAGTCTTACCATTTAAAGGATTCAAGAACAGAAAGACTTAAACTTTAGGGTAGGTTCCTCATAGTTACTTGCTCACTATTCAAAAACTTTTCAAACATTTCACAATTTCAAACAATTTTCAAACACAAGTTTTTTACGCATCCGTACATGGATCATTATTAAACTCTTATGAAAATTTCTATTCACACACTTCACCTTTTCAAAAACAATTTAAAGTGAGCTAAGTAACTAAGAGCCCATGGATAACCATGGATGTAAAGGGTGCTAACACCTTCCCTTTACATAACCTACCCCCCGGACCCAAAAATCTTTTAAAAGGTCTTTCCTGTTCTTTTATGCCTTTCCTTTGGATAAAATAAAAGTCGGTGGCGACTCTTGCTATCCGCAACATAACTAAAGTCAGTTCTCCCACCGTGTTACAGAACTGGCGACTCTGCTGGGGATTTAATAAAAGAGGGGTACCCTTAGGAATTAGATCACTTTAAAATTGTTTGCCTTGTTTGCTTTATACTTACTTGTTGGGTTCTTATGTGTGAAAGATCCTAACCCGGATCTAGTGTACCTTAGGTAAATGGAAATAAACCAAGGAAACTGTACGGCGTATACCGATATGGTTGATCTGGTGGCCATAGTTAGTGTGACTTCTTGGTTGGTGCTTATGTTCCTTAAGTCAAGTTGATGATAATATGAGGCTGCCATATGTTGTCAATGCACTAACTAACTTTTAGAACCCTAGTTATCCCATCTTGGCCTTTAGAAAGTAGTGAGATAACCGGCTTTGGTGAAGACTGAAGTTGGTTGATACTCGATACTACACTCATTGAGATCTTAAACTTGGAGGGTTTTGGTTGGCAAGTAAGTTGCCTACTGAACAACCACCCTTGTGAAGGATCAATGATATTGAGATCCCTTAGAACCTGGTTACTTTATAGGACAGGATGAACCATCTAAACTTCAGGGGAGGGTACTTACCTTTAAACCTCATGCAAGCCTTTAAACCTAGGGCTATTGTGTGACTTGTTTGTGTGTGCCACATGTTTGTGATTGAGTATAACATCATGACATCATCATGCATCATAAGCATATCATTTTCACTAAACATTTCAAGGACCAAAGGATTTATCTTTGTTCTTTGTTGTAGGTCATGGCTTCAGCTCGTAGAAACACTATCAGGATTAACTTTGTAGGGATACCAGCTAAGCTTAAAGAGTTGGTTTCTCAAGTGTCTGAAAACTCCCAGTTCATCAAGAGACATGGTCACCTATTGGATCTAGTCACTTCAGGGTTCAATGAAGACATGATGAGTGTCCTGTTTCAGTTCTTTGATCCTAAGCACCATTGCTTCACATTCCCCGACTACCAGCTGGTTCCTACCATGGAGGAGTTCTCTAAACTTCTGGGTATACCTGTACTTGATCAGAAACCATTCACAGGCTTGGAGAGGGAGCCTAAACCTGAGGTTATTGCTGCAGCTCTACATCTGAAGAAGGCTGACATTGTTCTAGAAACGAGAAGTGGAGTCAAGGGTATTCTTGCTAAGGTGTTGATAGAGAAGGCTCAAGTGTTCTTGAAGGCTATGAGTCATGATGCTTTTGAGGAAATCTTAGCCTTGCTGATTTATGGCTTAGTGTTGTTCCCCAATCCAGATCAGTTCATAGACGTTCATGCCATCAACATATTCCTGAGTCACAATCCAGTGCCTACATTGCTTGGAGACATCCTACATTCTCTTCATACTCGTACTACAAAGGCAAGAGGAACTTTGATGTGTTGCATACCATTGCTTTCTAGGTGGTTTATTTCTCACCTTCCTCGCTCAGTGATGAAGAATGAGCAAGGGTTCAGATGGTCCAAAAGGATCATGTCACTCTCACATTCAGATATCCATTGGTGCTCCAGATCTATGGAGAATGTCACTATCATTGACCGTTGTGGGGAGTTTCCTAATGTGCCACTTCTAGGCATAAGAGGAGGCATCACCTACAACCCCTCTCTAGCTTTACGACAGTTTGGTTACGCTCGGAGTGATGGTCCACATGACATGTTGATTCAGGGCATTGTGTTTGACTACGACAACGATCTTTAAAGTTACCGTCAGAGATTCATAAGAGCATGGGGAAAAGTGAACAAAGTTGACAGCAAGACTCTGGAGCCTAAGTACACTATTCCTATGGAGGCTTATCTCAGATGGGTGCGATCTCGTGCTCAGACTCTCATGATGCCATATCCTGCTATCCTTCCAGTTACCATGGAACCTGTTGCTGAAGGAGATACTGCTTATACCATCCTTCACCCAGACATGCCTACTGACATGGAAGACTTGCAGAGATCTTGGATCCAGTTGAAGGAGCAAAGGGATACTTTTGAGGCTCATTACAAAGCAAGCCAAGAAAGAATCCTGGAACTAACAAAGCAACTTCATGAGGAGCGGAATCTCAACTCATACCTCAACACAAAGAGGAAACGTCCATGGGAGACTTAAAACCCCATCTCTTGTATTTATTGCATTTCATTTTCTGTAAGCCCAAGAGGCAAAACAAATTTATTACTAATAAAAGTTTACTTTTTGGTTGTCTAAACAAATTTAAATCCTGCGGTCCTTGAAAACATTGCATATACTTCTATACATCATATCATTGCATCACAGGTTTATTGTGTACAAGTATCTTATCTTCTCGCTGTTTATTCCAGCAGAAATGGATCTTGAACAGACAGTCAAAGATCTCCAGGCTCAGAATGCCCGATTCCAAGAGTTGATTCTGAACTTGTCCAAGGGACAAGATGAGTTGAAGACACTGCTGGCTAAGAAGAAGAGTCATGAGGATAACAAGGATGGTCAGTTGGAACAATTGCAAGCTGAGATAACAGAAATGGGGATCCAGATGAATGGCCAAGTGGCTCTTATCCAAATTTTAGCTCAGGGGCAAGAAGAGCTGAGAACCTTTGTCCAAAAACTTCAAAGTAATGGATTCAGGAATCTAATTGTCAATCAACCTCCATTAAAACAAGCTGATCTGGTTGAAAGGAATATAAGGATAAAAGAAGGTAAGAAACCGGTTGCCACTGATTGTTCTTCAGTTAAGGAAAAAGGACCTGGTAAAGTTAATCCACCTCAACACAAGGGATGTAGAAGACAGTTTAGCAAATTCAGCACGCCAATGTCACAAGTTCTGCAATGCTTGTTGGAGATGAAACTAATTTCCTTGAAAAATTCTCCTCAAAATCCTAAAACTTCCTCTCCTCGCTATAATCCCAAGGCAAGGTGTGGGTATCACTCCAACTATCCTGGACATGATACTAATAGTTGTTGGACATTGAAGAAAAAGATCCAAGACTTGATTGACGAAGGAATCCTAGAGGTTACTCCAGATGGTCAAGTTGAATTCTACTATCACCCATCAAACACCGAAGCTGCAAGACAAGTTGCCCAATATAGCAAGAAAGGAAGCCTACCTATTCCTGTTGAGATATGGGGCACCTTGGGACATCCAAGTGGTAAATTTGATTTCATGGTGAAGTATACTGCTCCTCAAAGTTCACAGATTGCAATTGAGGACATTCAGCCAACTAGATGGGACAACATTTGAATTTTCATTTGTAATTTCTTTTATTTGTTTGAACACTTACTATCATGTTAAACTTTTGTTTTCATTAATGCATTGCATATGTTTGTCTTGAATTAATCCATTCGTTCCACTATATTTTGAATTATGCTTCTTATTTCTATCCTGTGATATTTAACTCCTGATAAAGCTATAAGCCTGTAGAGGGAGGATGACGAAAACAATACCATAATCTTATGCAGTATGCTTTTGAACAGACTATGCTGACGATGTACAGGCATTGTTTCAATTCCTAAAACAGTGGAGATATAAGGAAGTTAATCCCTAGTCAACCCTTTTGAGCCTATGAAGTAGGAGTTTTTATTCTCGCACAGATTAAAACCCTTATTCATAACCCGGGGCAGGGTAGTTACTCGGTTAACTCAAATATGCCAATCATTTGTGTTGTACACAACTAATGATGGTTCTCTGTAATCATGAAACCTGACAGTCAATATCCAGCAAAAGAACAGTCTTGCTAAGTCAAAACCTATGAAGGTAAAAACTAAAGGGGAACTAACAACCCTAAATGTTATCATGCATGGTAATCCTAAGTTAGTGTGGCTTGAGTTCTATCCTAATGAAGAAGAAGGAAAGAGAAGAAGAAAGAAAAAACTAGAATACAACTTATTCCTCTAAAGGAGATAAGTTGTTTCTAAAAGGGGGAAAAGAAAGAGTTGAACACAAGATGGCATAAGGCTCATCAAAATCACAAAGGAGAAAGCACAATAAAAGAAGAGATGAAGAATTGAAATGTGGACATCATCCATACTTCACTTACCATGAGCCCCTGAAATGGTTAGAACACATTCAAATGACAAAATGAACAAATTTAACCAAATAAGATGCAAGCAAAGCTAAAGATCCATTCAAAGCACCACAATCAGAAGCAAGGCACTTTACTTATCATGCTAAGACACATCAACAAAATCAAGCAAGAATTAAAGCCACCAAGTCATTACAAAGCATTACAAGCTCTCACAAAGAAACAAAACACAAATGAGTTACAAAGAAGTCATACAAGTTAGGCAATCATCATACAACTTAATACCAGAACCTTATCATGTTAAGAATGTGCCTAAACAACATAAAGGATCAAAAGAAGAAGCAAACAAGCTAAAGCATTATCAACCATGAGAAGCAAATGAACATAGGAGGTGATGTGAACATACATTTGTGAGATCTTAAAGCATAAGAAAAATTGCAATATGCATGGTATGCGAATGCGAATGCAAATATTTCAAAGGACTATAAGATAAATTGCAATATTTATAAAGAAACACTTTTTGAAGTACTTAAAAACTCATTCTCATTAAAATCAAAGTAAGGATTACAAGTGAAGTACAAGCCTCAACAATCCTAATACATGAGAGAAACGTAAACTAGGCCTAGGGGATCAAATATGAAGAAGTCCCAAATACTGGCTGATACTTCATACGAATCCTCTTAATCTCTTTCTTGTACCGTTTCTCCATGTCTTCCTTATCCTTCACCAACTGGTCAACCATGGCCTTCCAAGCATCGGATGTAGGAGTGTCGCTCCCGAAGATTTGCATCCCGGTACAAGCGCGAACGGTCGGCGAAAGAGAAAGATGAAGGTGAAGGGAAAAGAGTCGCCAGCTAGGCATTTTTATCCTGAAGGAAAGGTAATGCTGCATAAACCTAGAAAGATATGGATAAGACGGTTGCGAACCAGAGAAACTGAGAAAGGGGGTTGGTTACAACCTGGGAAGGTATTAGCACCCAGATTGTCCGCCGTACTCGACGGGATCCACGCTTGAAAGTTTGTGTTTAAAGGGGTAGTGTCTGTGCTATCTGTGTGCAAAAGCTGGAAAAGAATGTACAGGTGTCAGTGCAAGAAAGTGAAGTGAAATGCTCAGGAATGAGGCTTAAAAGAATAATGCTGAAAGAGGGGGAAGACACAAAGACTTTTGTTCGATAACAGTTAAGTTATGCCTACGTATCCTCTCGTGCAATGAGGAAGTCAGAACACTGTAGTTCGACTCAAAGAGACTGAAAGATAAATTGACTGATGAACTGCTTGCTTGTCTATGCTCAAGTGTATGACTCGTCTGGCTCGAGTGCTAACTGTCTTGCATTAGATGGAAGAAGCGAGTTCTCGTTTGTGAGTGAAGATGATGAGAAAAGAATCCCGAAGGAGACAATTATTGCTTGTTTTTGTGTTTTCAATATTTTATTGCTTTTTTGTGTTTGTCATAAGTTAATGAGCTTAAGCCTAAACCAAGGGTTAGTAAACTCATCATATCCTCCCTTTGATTAGGGATAATGAGAATACCTTAAGTAGGAGATAACCATCTCAAACTTAATTACCATGATGTAGGATTAAGATCATTAACCTACTTGTGATTATTTAGATGTTTTTGAGTTTTTTGTTTAGTGTTAAGTAATGAGTTTAAGCCATAATCAAGGATTAGTGAACCCATTACACCATCCTAATAGAAGGATAATAGATTAGCACACTTAAGCTGAGGAAGATACCTCAACTTAATCCATGATCAGGGATTAACCTCATGACAAAACAAGCCTTTATTAAAGTGGATTTTAATTAAGGGTAAGATTAAGAAGTGAATTTTATGGTTTGTAAGACAACTTGAGGGGGACTTGTCCATTAACACTAGGGTTAGTCCTTCTTAACCAATAAAGGAAGAATTAGAACCCTAATGCAAGGTCCAAGTTACAAGATATTGTATTAGTGATTATTAAGATGGATTGATTAAGAGGTTTAAACAAATTAAAGGTTTAACACTTAGGATTAAAGATGTACACTCCATCCTAAGAGAAGGATGCATGCATAACCCTAACCACAAAGTCTTAGAACCTTAAAGGTTTAGTCTCTGATTATGAGATGAGGAGAGAGACACAAAGGAAGACACAAAGGTAAAACTAAAGGGGAATAATCAAAACCCTAATTATTGTCATGCTTGGATGTTCCTATGGTTTATGAGGCTTGCAAGAGATCTTCAGAGAAGCCACCAATGGAAGAAGCAGATGAAAGGAAGAGAAGCAGAAGAAACAAGTTACTTACTTCACTAAAGAAGATAAGTAACTTGGAGAAAGAAAGTGAAAGGTGAACATGAATGAGAAAGCTCACTCTTAAAGCAAATGAAAATGCAGCAAGGATGCATAAGAAGAATGAGAAGAGAAGTGAGAAGTGAAGGCAAATTCACTTCTCAAATTACTTACCACCTGAAATGGTTAGCACAAAGAAAGGAATGAAATGAAAATAAAATGTATGCAAAGATGAAGACCAAAACCAGAAGCATAAACATGATGCAAATGATGCTATGCGATGATGCAAAGACATGCCAAGTGTTATGAATGTTCATACAAGAGATGGAATACAAAGGATGCATGCTTTGAAGTATGAAAACACATGAAAGTTCATGGAATGAAATGAATGCATATCATGGCAAATGGATGAAGAAATTATCAAGCATGATTCTAATGTGTCCTATGATGTCTTAGATGTTATGTGAGTGCAAGAAATGTCATGGCAAGTTCATGTATGGATGCATATGCAAGATATATGTAAATGAACATGAGAAATTAGGGTTTTAAAGCAACATGAGATGCAAAAGTCAAAAACAGAAGCAAATCACAAGATTAAAAAATTGCAAATGAACTCAAAGGAACCCTAACCCTATATGATATCACACCCCAAAGGAGAAGTTCTAACTCTTAACCTAAAGAAAGTTGTGAATTTTCTAAGTTTGCTAGGGTTTTAAGGTACCTTAAGAGG
The DNA here is from genome assembly GCA_963966055.1 of Lathyrus aphaca. Taxonomy (NCBI): domain Eukaryota; kingdom Viridiplantae; phylum Streptophyta; class Magnoliopsida; order Fabales; family Fabaceae; genus Lathyrus; species Lathyrus aphaca. The sequence goes on from OZ014524.1 coordinate 216,714,998, forward strand.
GAAAATGCACATCAAATGGAAAATGCAAGATAAATTTGTGACAAAAATATGCTAGATACTACATGCTATATGAAGATCAATGCAAAAAGAACCAATGTCAAACCCTTCATGGTTAGGCAGAAAAGAATTCTTGAAGTTAGGGTTCAAAAACAAGATTTTTATGAACCCTAAATTCAAGAAAATTGTCAAAGTTGAATCAAAACCAAAAAGAAATTTGTATGAATGGTTTGACAATCTTTCTAAATGTCCTAAGATGCAATGTGATTTTTTTTGGAATTTTTAGAAACCTAAATGATATTTTAATTAATTAATTTCCATTAATTAATTAAAATAAACATTTAAATATTTTTAAAATGGTTTTTAAATGCAAAAAATAAAAATAAAAATGTTTTTGGGTTGAGAACAATATTTGAATTAAAAATGCAGAAGGAAAATATTTTTGGAAATTTTTAAGTATTTTAAATAAATGATACAAAACAAATGCAATAAAATGAAATAAAAATCAGATTTAATGAAAAGTAATCATATCCAGTGGCCAGGATTCAAAGCAATTTGGAGGGAGTTGACCGCGCGCGTGAATGGACGGCTCACATTCAAACTGGCAAATTTAAACTTAAACCTAATTAATTAATCTAATTATTCAGAATTAAAACTAATTGGAAGATCCTGGCCCTTGGTCCATGCGCATGAAACCTCATCCTACACTCCAGATTCAAACTGGCCTAATCACCCAGCCTAACCCTAATTAGGGCAAAACAACTTCAGACGACCGAAACAGTGGTTCCGGTCGTCTTCTCCGACGAGCCCAAACTACAAACTTCTTCCCTAGGTTATTTGAGGAGCTCTAAAGCTCCAGATCAACTCCCCTAACCTCCCTGAGCATGAATCTACCCTCAAAACAAAAATCTAATGGCTGAATCACAAGATATGAATCAAAATGCAAAAACTGGAAAAGTTTCAGAACACGCATACAAGCTTATTTCTCAACCATTTTCAAAAGTAAGAAGTGCAGTGTGATCAATGAAGCATGAAGAACATTTCTATAACCTAAAAAAGGATTTCTAGAAAATTTGTTCTTGAGGATACCTGAAGTGAAGCTTTCTCAATCTGAGCTATCTGGCCTCCTCTTTGGTGCAAACTGACTCCAATGATCCTCCTGATGAAGCTTTGATGCTTGGAAGGAGTTTGTAATGGCTGAAATGAGAGCTTGAACTCTTGTTGGCCAGAAATCGTGTTTTGTGTAGAGGGGCTTTTTGGTTGCAATGAAGGGTGGGAAATGATCCTCTTGTGATGTTGAGTTGTTTGGTGAAGGAAGTTTTATGTTTCGAAAGTTTTTGCAAATGGGGTGATTTTTGAGAGTTTGGGCAATCTTAAGTGTTAGGCTTGTGTGTGTTGTGTTATGGCTTGCATTTTGTCCACATAACAATGTTTGATAGGTCAGAAGAATGGTTGTGGCCTATGGTGATTGGTATGGGCTTTCTTGCACAAAGTCAACAAAACTTGTACTTGAGGTATGAGCTCTTTTGCAGCTGGCTTTTTGGCTTGTCCTGGCTCAGCAGAGATCAAGGAGAGCCATGGAATTGTTTTTGTGGTGATTCAGCAAGTGGAAGCATGGTTGTGTATCATTTTGCAAATTTCATGAAGTTTGGCCCCTTTGTGATTTCTTGAAGTTCAAAGCATAGAATGTGATGATTCTTGGGCCAATTCTGACTTTTAGGCAATGTACTATGTTGGTATGATGCATAGAAGTGTATTAGAGGTCACAAAATGACTTGGCTTGTGGTTTTGCAAAAATCCCTCTTTGGCGTATTCTTGAAAATTATAGGATTTTTGCCAACTTTGAAAGATCACAACTTGAGTTCCATAATGAATTAGAACTTGTTCTCTTACTTTTTGAAAAGGGAATGATCCAATCTACAACTTTCATGCCCAAATTTTTTTCATTTGAAGCATATTTGGTTGAGAAAGAGGAGGTTGAAAAACTTTCCCAAAATGGGAAGTTTCCATTACAAGTCATTTCCATTTTTGGCAACTTTTGGTTTAGCTCACTTTTCTTCAATTTCGTGAACTTCCAAGCACTTCAATGATCAAATAAAGATCATATAACTTCAATTTGATAAAAATCCACTTTGGTTCCATTGTTGGGGGCCTCAAATGCCCTGATTTTACACTAACTTGCTCAAGAAGTTACCCAATGAACAAATGACTTTCACAATGAATTTCTTCATCAAACTTGGTACACATGATCCTTATAATATATTGAGACTATTAGAAACAAGAATGACCAAAAAATTTGGAGTTATGGTCTCTGAAACCTAAACCCTAATTTCAGGTCATCTGTGCAGTGAAACCCTGACTCTGTTTCCATGCTTTCCAAGTTCTTGTGATTCTTTGACTTCCTTGATCTTTGAGGGATATAATATGATGATTGAACATACATGGAACCTCTTGGAGTGATTGGAATCCTTTGGAGTAGCTCAGATGAATCTTTGGATTGCTCAGATCACAAACCTTAGATGCAGATGAACTTGAACTATACAGATGAAACAAAAATGCAATATGAGATGATATGCTTAAACTAATGCAAAGATGAAAGATCACAAGCCATGGTGTGAACTTAGTGAGGGAAAATTTGGGGTGTTTACAGCTGCCCCTATTCAAACATGGGTTAGCTGTGCAGGATGTAAGCGATGGGCTTAACAGACAAACAAGATAACTTGTGGTTGAATATCAAAGACAGTTCGAAATTTGCACTCACTGGGGAGAAGAAGAAAATGGATATAAATTGTTAAAGACAGTATAGTATGATTATCAAATGCGGGCGATGAAGGACGACCATCGAGCAGAGGACAACTGCTGGGGATAAAGCAATGACGGGGACGACCGACATGCTGGGGAAATAAAGAGACTGTGATGGGGACGACTATCAGGAAAGGAAATAAAATTCTCTGGGGATTAAAGTAAATGCAATGATGGGGACGGCCATCAGGTTTTCAAAGTAAAGTAAACATCGATGGGGACGACCATCAGTTCGGAAAATAAAGTAAACAACGATGGGGACGACCATCGGGTTAAAGAATAAATGAAATATTGATCAGGGACGGTCATCAAGAGGTGAAAGACGATCACCTAGCAGGGGACGGCTGCTCTTTACCACGACATAGGACGAATGTCGGATAGAAGAGGTCGACGATGGGGACGGCCATCGGATAAGCATGATGAATGACGAACATCAAGAGGTGAAGGACGACCACCTAGCAGGGTACGACTGCTCTCAGAGTTTATCATGACATAGGACGAATGTCGGATAGAAAAGGTCAACGATGGGGACGACCATCGGATAAAATGATGAAGGACGATCATCAAAAGGTGAAGGACGATCACCTAGCAGGGGACGGCTGCTAAATACCACAACATAGGACAAATGTCGGATAGAAAAGGTCAACGATGGGGACGACCATCAGATAAAATGATGAATGACGATCATCAAAAGGTGAAGGACGATCACCTAGCAGGGGACGGCTGCTAAATACCACGACATAAGACGAATGTCGGATAGAAGAGGGTTCCAGTAGTGAAGAATCCGCTGGGGAAAGGATGAGGGACGGTCATCCGAAGGTGAAGGACGATCACCTGGCAGGGTACGGCTGCCGAAAGTATCATGACATAGGACGAATGTCAGATAGAAAAAAGTTACTTTTACTGGGGAACGGTAAACACGGACGAGTGCTTACGCTTAAGGAATAAAAGGTATAAGTGTTTTGACGCTGTGTATAGATTAAAGATGTGGACGAGCATCCTTAAGACCGTGATACGGACGAGTATCGGTAGAAACAAACACTGACGCGTGTTCAGAGATGATGATACAGACGAGTACCAACTGGTTAACAAAGAACACAGACGAATGTCGAATCTGTGGGGAATAAATGTATACAAAATAAGGACGAGTATCTGTATAAGTAAAGACATATATTATGAAGTACGAGCAAGACAAAGACGGGTGTCAAAAAAGAACGTATATCTGTATGTGAGGGTATAAAAGGTGCTTCGGTGACCTGCGGGGGTAGGATGACACGGACGGGTGTAAAAAAAAAGAGGGTATTATAAACAAGTGTTTGAGAAACCATGTTGGGGAGTGGTGACACGGACGGGTGTCAAGAGAGTGTATAGATATATATACAGGGGAATGAAATGACACAGACGAGTGTCAAAAAGGGTATATATGAGCATGTATCTGTGTTGGAGAGTGCAAAGGGGACGCTTTGGCTTTCTGTGGGGAGATTGAGATGACACGGACGAGTGTCGAGAAAAACATGTTATGGACAGTTATTTGCGTTGGGGAGTGCAAAGGGGACGCTTTGGCTTTTATTATATATATTGCTGATGAAATACAATTGGTAATTGCAGGTGACTGGTTCGAACCTGACTTGTGATCATGTAAATGTTTGATTTTTGCCATAATGCTCCGTATTAAACGGAATGCTACGCTTTGTGGGAAAAATGATGTGAATGCTATGATTATGCAAAAAGAAAAACTGATCAGGGATTCGGATCCCGTTGCTGTGAAGATCTCTGGCTGATCTGTTTGGAAGGATATCCCAGCTGGGGATGAGATCATTGGTAGATCTTGATAAAACATATGGTTCTGCTTGGGGAACTAGATCACTGACAGATCTATCTAGTAAGGAGATATCCCAGCTGGGGATGAGGAAGCTTCTATCACTTTGCCGTGCGAGAAATTCAGGCATTGCTCTCCTGGGCAGAGGTTGGAACTCTGTGGGGAGATATGCTGGAGATGCTCCTGTTGAGTAGACCTATGCTAGGGATGAGGAAGCTTTGACAACTCTGTTGGGGAAAAAGCATTTCAGATGCTGCTTGGAGAAGATGTGCCGGGGAAGTGATGTTGGCATGCCCCACGTTTGAACGCCTGCAACCTGTTAAGACAAAGAAACGCACAAGTGTCCTGAGGTATCCCTTACCGGATTCCGTCATAGGAGTTAGATATTCCTGAGAGTAACTACATTTCCTGCAAGCATTTATTAATAATGGCTCATTTGTTTTATGCAAATATTATATCATGGACACTGGACATTTTGCAAACGAAACAAAAATGTAAAAAACGAAGTGTGACTGAAAACTCTGATTTTATTAATCTGGGTGTCCTGAATTGGCAAATACAATCAAAGAAACAGATCCCCTGAAATGAGGAGAATGTTACAAATTGAGAAAAGTAAAGGTGCTGGCAATGTTGACGACGCTCCGATGAGCTTCCTTTGCTATGACCGGTATGACCTTGACGTTCTTCTCATCTTGCTTTCTGAAGAAGGTTGATTCTAACTGATGCTTTAACCTTTCGAAGCTTGCCATGTTGTAAGTGATACAGACGAATTCAGAATGCAGTTGTTCGCTTATTCCCTGATTTTGCGTGGATCGCCCTTTCGGGTTTTCAATCCACCGGGATACCCATTTTTGCCTGAGCTGTCCAACGCGGCTTTTCAACTCAGCGGGTGTACATTTTTTTTCCTTCAATTTTCCCTTATTTTTGCCCGAGTCTTTTATTCTGTTTTTGACTCGCCGGGATGCCCTATTTTTGCCTGGACTTACATTCTGTTTTTATGTCCAGCGGATCATTTTATGCGAAGTATTTATTAACTGCATCTGAATTCACAGTGGATAAGATATCTTCACCATTCATAGTAGTGAGCATCAGTGCTCCACCAGAGAAAACCTTCTTTACTATGAATGGGCCATCGTAATTCGGAGTCCATTTGCCCCTATGGTCTGTATGAGGAGGAATGAGTCTTTTCAGCACAAGATCTCCTACTTGGTATTCCCGAAGTCTGACTTTCTGATCGAAGGCCTTATTCATTCTCTTCTGATATAACTGCCCATGACAGATTGCATCTCATCTCTTCTCTTCAATCAGATTCAGTTGATTGTATCGAGATCAGACCCATTCTGCTTCATTCAACTTTACATCAATCAGTACCCGTAAGGAGGGTAATTCAACTTCAACAGGTAGGACCACCTCCATACCGTACACAAGCTGATAAGGTGTTGCCCCAGTAGACATTCTGATTGAGGTTCGGTACCCATGCAAGGCGAATGGTAGCATTTCATGTCAGTCTTTATAAGTAACCACCATCTTCTGCACAATCTTCTTAATGTTCTTGTTAGTTGCCTCAACAACACCATTCATCTTTGGCCTGTAAGGAGAAGAGTTGTGATGTTGGATTTTGAAGTCCCGGCACAGTTCTGCCATCATTTTGTTGTTCAAATTAGAACCATTATCAGTAATGATTCGCTCGGGTACTCCATATCGACAGATGATGTCTCTTTTCAGGAATCTGGCTACCACTTGTCTGGTGACGTTTGCATACGAAGCTGCTTCAACCCATTTGGTGAAGTAATCAATGGCTACCAGGATGAATCTGTGGCCATTTGAAGCAGTCGATTCGATCTTTCCAATCATGTCAATGCCCCACATGGCAAAGGGCCAAGGAGAAGACATTACATTCAAAGGATTCGGAGGCACATGCACTTTGTCTGCATCAATCTGGAATTTATGACATTTCCTGGCATAGGCACAACAGTCTGCATCCATTGTGATCCAGTAGTAACCTGATCTTAACAATTTCTTAGCCATTGCATGTCCTCCAGCATGGGTACCGAAAGATCCTTCATGCACCTCGTGCATCAGTAAGTCTGCCTCTTTCTTATCAACACATATGAGTAGCACCATGTCAAAGTTTCTCTTGTATAATGAACCATCAACATTCAAGAAGAAACTACCAGCCAGCCTTCTTAATGTCTTCTTATCATTAGATGATGCCCCAGATGGGTATGTTTGATCCTCTAAGAAGCTTTTGATATCATGGAACCAAGGCCTGCCATCTTTTGCAATGTCTACGGAGAATACGTATACTGGTCGGTCAAGTCTGGATACCGAAATCCGAGGCACATAATTGGAATTCTGAACCTTGATCATGGAGGAAATGGTAGCCAAAGCATCTGCGAACTGATTTTCTTCTCGAGGGATATACTCAAGTTTGACTGTTGTGAGGAAAGTCAATAATCTCCTCGTGTAGTCACGGTATGGGATCAGATGCTCTTGGTGAGTGTACCATTTGCCGTTGGTCTGATTGATTACCAAAGCTGAATCTCTGAATACAGTTAATGTCTTGATCCTGAGGTCAATGGCTTCCTCAAAACCCATGATACAGGCTTCGTATTCATCTTCATTGTTAGTGCATGCAAAGGTGAGTTTTGCCGAGAAAGGCATATGAACTCCTTTAGGTGTAATGAGCACTGCATCAACTCCACGACCATTCATATTGACAGCCCCATCAAACATCATTGTCCATTCTTCTTCTGGGTCAGGCCCTTCAGTGTGAATAGGCTCTTCATGATCTTTTGCTTTCAGGAACATGATGTCTTCATTAGGGAAGTCAAATCTCATTGGCTGGTAATCATCAATGGGTTGCTCAGCCAGATAGTCAGACAATACACTGCCTTTGATGGCTTTTTGACATGTGTACTGAATGTCATACTCTATCAGAATCATTTGCCATCTTGCAACCCTTACGGTAAGTGCTGGCTTCTCAAATATGTACTTGACTGGACCCATCTTTGAGATTAACAAGGTAGTGTGAGTCAACATATACTGTCTTAGTCGGCGAGCAGCCCACGCTAAAGCACAACAAGTTTTCTCGAGCAGTGAATAACGTTGTTCACAGTCGGTAAATGTTTTGCTTAGGTAGTATATTGCATACTCTTTTCGACTAGACTCGTCATGCTGGCCTAACACACACCCCATTGATTCTTCTAATACTGTCAGGTACATTATTAGAGGTCTTCCTTCAACTGGAGGCATAAGAATTGGAGGTTCTTGTAAGTACTCCTTGATTTTGTCAAATGCCCTTTGACAATCTTCATTCCACCTGACCGTTTGTTATTTTCTTAACAATTTGAACAGGGGCTCACAGGTTGCAGTGAGGTGAGATATGAACCTCGATATGTAGTTCAATCTACCTAAGAACCCCCGAACTTCCTTTTCAGTCCTAGGTGCAGGCATCTCCTGAATGGCTTTGACTTTGTTAGGATCAACTTCAATTCCTTTTTCACTTACAATGAATCCCAGCAGCTTACTGGACCGTACCCCGAATGTGCATTTGTTGGGGTTTAGCTTCAACTGGTACTTTCTCAGACGCTTGAACAACTTTAGCAGGTTTACCAGATGATCTTCTTCAGTGAGGGACTTGACAATCATGTCATCCACGTAGCATTCAATTTCTTTGTGGATCATGTCATGGAATAATGTTACCATACACATCCATGCACAGGAAGAAAACCACTCACTAGCCCCTAACTGCTCTATCTTAGCCCGAGTCCTTTGATCAGGATCACTGAAGCCCATGCACAAGAAGAAAACCATTTGCTGGGCCCCGTAGATCTGGTGAGACGAATTCTGTTCACATGGGAAGAGGGAGACCCCAATACTTGCCCAGGACAGTTGCTGCTGTTACTATCCCTGCTCCACCTCCTCAGTATACTCAACCACCGCAAAACTTTCCGCAACAACAACAATTTCCACAACAGAGATCATACAACAATAACAACAACAATCAACAACAACGCTCGTTTCAACAACGACCATCCCAGGTCAACCTGGTGATTGACCCCATTCCTATACCATATGCTACACTACTGCCACAACTCCTAAAGCTCAATCTGGTTGAGTTAAGGACATTGGCTCCACCTGATCCTCAAAACCTTCCAAGGAATTATGATGTTAATGCTAGGTGTGCTTTTCATTCCAACGCACCTGATCACTCTACGGTAAAATGCAGAGCTCTGCATATGAAGGTTCAGGATTTGGTAGATTCAAAAGCCCTGAACTTTGCACCTTCTCCCAATGTAATGAAGAATCCTATGCCAAGCCACAGTGGGCCAAGGATTAATGCTGTAGAGGAGGGCTCACCCATGAGTTTAATAGAATAAATTGCATGTATTCAAACACCTCTGACAGAGGTTAAAGCCCAGCTTTTAAAATGCCAAGTGTTTCCAGGTTGTAAGGCCTGTTGCGAATCATGCCAACTTTCTGAGAATGGTGTGCCAGCTTGAGGAAAGGCATCAATGATTTGATTAAAAAAGGCATCCTGCAAATTACAACCACAACTTCTACAACACCAACAACGCTTTTGTCAACAACAAGCGAATATTCTACAAATGCAACAACCATCTTTCCAAGTGTTTCTTCTACAACTGCAACAACCATTGTTCCAACTGATTCAGCTACAACTTCAGCGATTATTCCATCTGTCACTTCAACATACAACAATTCATTTGCACCAGCTACTACAACTCCAACAAACAATAATTATGTTTGTACTGTCACAATTTATTATGACCCGACAACGCTCCCGAGTTCCAACAACTTTCAACCTCAAGAACAGTCTCAACAAAGCTTCAATTCACCTTCACCTGCATCCACCAGAGGTCCTGTAACAATCGTTTATGATCCACAGACCATTGTAGTCCCAACAACAGTTGTAGTAAGCCCATTCACCATCACGGTGCCCGGGCCGATCCCATATGACAAAGACAATGCTATACCATGGCATTATGGTGCTGATCTATACTGCAATAGAGAGAAAGTCCTTCTTGATTCTCCAGTTCTCACTCCCCAAGTGGACAATGTTGGGGGAGGCGGAGGCTTCACCCGAAGCGGACGTTTTTTCGCTTCACAAGTCCCTAGAACCAACACTGAGGCAGAGGTTGTTGCCAGAGCCAAAGGGAAGAGTGTGATACCGGAAGAATCTGCACCCAAAGAAACTCATAAGTCATCCTTCGATCAAGATGTGGATGAGTTTATGAAAATCATTAAAAGAAGTGACTACAAAGTTGTGGACCAGCTCCACCAGACTCCTTCAAAGATCTCTATCCTATCACTGATGTTGTGTTCCGAAGCCCATCGGGATGCACTACTCAAAGTTCTGCACGCTGCCTACGTGCCATAAGAGATCACTGTGAATCAGCTGGAAATAGTGGTATCAAATGTCAATACTAGCCATGGACTGGGTTTCACTAATGCTGATTTGACAACAGAAGGACGCCTCCACAACAAAGCCTTGCATATAACCTTGGAGTGCAAAGGAGCTGTCTTATCTCATGTTCTTGTAGACACTGGGTCCTCACTCAATGTCTTACCCAAGAAAGCCCTTGTCAAGCTAGAGTATGATGGGATAGCTCTCCGGCCAAGTAACCTTGTGGTCAGGGCTTTTGACGGCTCCAAAAGATCTGTTCAGGGAGAGGTGGAGCTGCCAGTGGTAATCGGTACGCAAGTCTTCAAGACCATTTTCTATGTGATGGACATACAACCGGCATACAGCTGTTTGCTAGGTCGACCTTGGATTCACGCCGCATGCGCAGTAACGTCGACCCTTCACCAGAAACTGAAGTATGAATGAGAAGGACATATTATCACCATCTGTGGTGAGGAAGACATATTTTTTAGCCAGCTGGCTACGTACAAGTATATAGAGATGGATGGTGAAATCAATGAGACAATGAGCCAAGGGTTTGAGGCCCTAAATGTTAATGAGGCTACTGGAGTATTGGCTGCATCTCAGGAAGACAAGATGGGTACTTCAATCATCTCTTATCAGCAAGCCTGGAAGGTTGTTAAAGAAGGTACTGCTCAAGGTCGGGGCAAGCTGTTGCCAGTGGAAAAGAAGGAAGATAGATTTGATTTGGGTTACAGATCATTCCGACAAGATCAATCAGAGGCTGCCAAGGAGCCAAAATTTTTCAGTGGGGGATGCTCACCCCAGATGCTGTTAACAATCTGGAAGACGAGGAGGAAAGCGACCGCAACCTGGAGAGCTGGATACGTCCAAGGATCCCGGGGAGCTAAGTCCTTAACTGGTCTTCCCAGGATATTATAAGGGTTACTCCTGCAGAGTAATTATTATTTCCTGTCTTGCCCAAGGTGTCAGGACTCATTTTGTAATAGGGCCATATTGTAATTTTGTGCAAATGATTAATCAATGAACATCAGACATCTTTTGCAAACGAGTCTCTTTTCCGCTCACTGTCTTTTTATTTTTCACTTTTGTACAAAACAATAAAATGGAAATGTTTTCAAAATAAATAATTTCATTTTCACTTTTTCTAAACAAGATTAAAACTGGTCACTAAAACGAACCAATCTCAACCCTTGCAGAGTTTATCCTCCAGATTGCACCGACAACAACACTGCTATGACCTTGTATGACTTCGATAGTCCGATTAATCAAGCTGATGAAGGGGTTGAAGAAGACTATGAGTTACCTGAAGAGTTAGCCAGGTTGTTGAGGCAAGAAGAGAAAGTGATTACTCCTCATCAGGAGGAAGTTGAAACAGTTAATCTTGGTACCGAAGAAGACTTGAAAGAAGTGAAGATTGGGGCTGGTCTGCAAGATTCAGTGAAGGAACAACTTATTGACATGCTTCGAGAGTACGTCGACGTCTTTGCATGGTCCTATCAAGATATGTCGGGGTTGGACACCGACATTGTTATGCACAAGCTGCCATTGAAAGAAGAATGTCCTCCAGTGAAGCAAAAGCTACGCCGTACTCGTCCGGATATGGCCATGAAAATTAAATAAGAGGTACAAAAACAGTGGGATGCCGGTTTCCTTGCCGTAACTAGTTACCTGCCGTGGGTTGCTAACATTGTACCAGCACGTAAGAAGGATGTCAAAGTACGGATGTGTGTGGATTACCGGGATCTGAACAGAGCTAGCCCGAAGGATGTGTATGGTAACATTATTCCATGACATGATCCACAAAGAAATTGAATGCTACGTGGATGACATGATTGCCAAGTCCCTCACTGAAGAAGATCATCTGGTAAACCTGCTAAAGTTGTTCAAGCGTCTGAGAAAGTACCAGTTGAAGCTAAACCCCAACAAATGCACATTTGGGGTACGGTCCGTTAAGCTGCTGGGATTCATTGTAAGTGAAAAAGGAATTGAAGTTGATCCTGACAAAGTCAAAGCCATTCAGGAGATGCCTGCACCTAGGACTGAAAAGGAAGTTCGGGGGTTCTTAGGTAGATTGAACTACATATCGAGGTTCATATCTCACCTCACTGCAACCTGTGAGCCCCTGTTCAAATTGTTAAGAAAAGTACAAACGGTCAGGTGGAATAAAGATTGTTAGAGGGCATTTGACAAAATCAAGGAGTACTTACAAGAACCTCCAATTCTTATGCCTCCAGTTGAAGGAAGACCTCTAATAATGTACCTGACAGTATTTGAAGAATCAATGGGGTGTGTGTTAGGCCAGCATGACAAGTCTGGTCGAAAAGAGTATTCAATATACTACCTAAGCAAAAAGTTTACCGACTGTGAACAACGTTATTCACTGCTCGAGAAAACTTGTTGTGCTTTAGCGTGGGCTGCTCGCCGACTAAGACAGTATATGTTGACTCACACTACCTTGTTAATCTCAAAGATGGATCCAGTCAAGTACATATTTGAGAAGCCAGCACTTACTAGAAGGGTTGCAAGATGGTAAATGATTCTGACAGAGTATGACATTTAGTACACATCTCAAAAAGCCATCAAAGGCAGTGTACTGTCTGACTATCTGGCTGAACAACCCATTGATGATTACCAGCCAATGAGATTTGACTTCTCTGATGAAGACATCAGGTTCCTGAAAGCAAAAGATTATGAAGAGCCTATTCACACTGAAGGGCCTGACCCAGAAGAAGAATGGACAATGATGTTTGATGGGGCTGTCAATATGAATGGTTGTGGAGTTGGTGCAATGCTCATTACACCTAAAGGAGTTCATATGCCTTTCTCGGCAAAACTCACCTTTTCATGCACTAACAATGAAGATGAATACGAAGCCTGTATCATGGGTCTTGAGGAAGCCATTGACCTCAGGATCAAGACATTAACTGTATTCGGAGATTCAGCTTTGGTAATCAATCAGACCAACGACAAATGGTACACTCACCAAGAGCATCTGATCCCATACCGTGACTACACGAGGAGATTATTGACTTTCTTCACAATAGTAAAACTTGAGTATATCCCTCGAGACGAAAATCAGTTCGCAGACGCTTTGGCTACCATTTCCTCATGATCAAGGTTCAGACTGCCAATTATGTGCCTCGGATTTCGGTATCCAGACTTGACCGACCAACATACGTATTCTCCGTAGACATTGCAAAAGATGACAGGCCTTGGTTCCATGATATCAAAAGCTTCTTAGAGGATCAAACATACCCACCTAGGGCATCATCCAATGATAAAAAGACATTAAGAAGGCTGGCTGGTAGTTTCTTCTTGAATGCTGATGGTTCATTATACAAGAGAAACTTTGACATGGTGCTACTCAGATGTGTTGATAAGAAAGAGGCAGACTTGATGATGCACGAGGTGCATGAAGGATCTTTCGGTACCCATGCTGGAGGACATGCAATGGCTAAGAAATTGTTAAGATCAGGTTACTACTAGATCACAATGGATGCAGACTGTTGTGCCTATGCCAGGAAATGTCATAAATGCCAGATTTATGCAGACAAAGTGCATGTGCCTCCGAATCCTTTGAATGTAATGTCTTCACCTTGGCCCTTTGCCATGTGGGGCATTGACATGATTGGAAATATCGAACCGATTGCTTCAAATGGCCACAGATTCATCCTGGTAGCCATTGATTACTTCACCAAATGGGTTGAAGCAGCTTCGTATGAAAACGTCACCAGACAAGTGGTAGCCAGATTCTTGAAAAGAGACATCATCTGTCGATATGGAGTACCCGAGCGAATCATTACTGATATTGGTTCTATTTTGAACAACAAAATGATGGCAGAACTGTGCCGGGACTTCAAAATCCTACATCACAACTCTTCTCCTTACAGGCCAAAGATGAATGGTGCTGTTGAGGCAGCTAACAAGAACATTAAGAAGATTTTGCAGAAGATGGTGGTTACTTATAAAGATTGGCATGGAATGCTACCATTCGCCTTGCATGGGTATCGACCCTCAATCAGAACGTCTACTGGGGCAACACCTTATCAGCTTGAGTACGGTATGGAGGCAGTCCTACCTGTTGAAGTTGAATTACCCTCCTTACGGGTACTGATGGGTGTAAAGTTGAATGAAGCAGAATGGGTCCGATCTCGATACAATCAACTGAACCTGATCGAAGAGAAGAGATTAGCTGCAATCTGTCATGGGCAGTTATATCAGAAGAGAATGAAGAAGGCCTTCGATCAGAAAGTCAGGCTTCGGGAATACCAAGTAGGAGATCTTGTGCTGAAAAGACTCCTTCCTCCTCATACAGACCACAGGGGCAAATGGACTCCGAATTACAATGGCCCATTCATAGTAAAAAAGGTCTTCTCTGGTGGAGCACTGATGCTCACTGTAAACACCCCAAATTTGCCCTCACCCATTCACACCATGGCTTGTGATCATTTCATATGCATAAGCTCAATCATACCATCTCATATTACATTTTTGTTTCACTGCATTGGTTCTAAGTCATCTGCATCTAGGGTTTGTGATCTGAGCTATCCAAGGACTTCTTGAGCCACTCCAAAGGCCATCAACCACTTCAAAGGGGTCCATGTATATTTAAGCATCATATTATATCCTCTCAAAGTCAAGAATGTCAAAGAATCACAAGAACTGAGAATGGCATGGAAGCAGAGCCAGGTTTGACTGCACAGATGACCTAGAATTAGGGTTTTGGTTTCAGAGGCCATAACTCCAAATTTTTTGGTCATTCTTGTTTCTATTGGACTCTATATGGTATAGGGATCATGCATATCAATTTTCATGAGGAAATTCAATGGGGAAGGCATCTGATCAAGAGGTGACTTCTTGAGCAAGTCAGTGCAAAATCAGGGGATCTGAGGCCCCCAGTGACCCAACCAAAGGGTGTTCTTCATCATTTTGATTGTATATGATCTTTATTTGATCATAGAAGAAGTTGGAAGTTCACAAAATTGAATAATTTCAAGTCTTTTGCAAAGTTGACTTTTTGGGAAAGTTTGACTTTTAATGAATTTGCCATTTTGGGAAACTTTTTCAACCCTTGCTTTTTGATTCAAAAATGCTTCAAATGAAAAAACTTTGGTCATGAAAGTTGTAGAATGGATCATTCCCTTTTCAAAAAGTACAAGAACTTGACCTAATTCATTTTGGATCCAAAGTTATGGCCTTGCAAAGTTGGATAAAATCATTGAAATTTCACTTTTGCACAAGATGGAAAAATTGCAAAACCTCATGCCAAGGCCAAAGATGACTTCAAAGTGACTTCTAATATTCATACAAACACAATGCAATGCCTAAAACTCATATTGGCCCAAGAAATTTCTCATTTTCATGCCTTGATATCCAAGTATCATAAACCATTTTTTTATGAAAATCACAAAGAGGGAAATCTTGCAAGAAGGGCTCTTTTGGTTTTGTTTGGTCTCTAACCATTATCAAGGTGTCATAACAACATTATGTGATGCATTTTGCTGCATATTTCTTAAGAGGTGTCACATGTTCATGGCCAAAAGTCACAAAATGTCACAAGTTGCAAAGTTGCAAAATATGTGAGATCTCACCCTTCATCCATTACAGCTCACCTCAACTGATCCAAGAGCCATCCTTGAACTCAGCTGATGCAGTCCAAGCCAGAAAATCAGCTCTGCCACAGCCCATGCCTCAAGTACACCTAACCATGACTTTTTGCATTTTCTCCCATGCTTTTGGAATAGTGACCAGCAGCCTCTACTAACCTGCTCCACAGCCTACTCATACTTTATGGGAGTGATATAGCAGCTCATTCAGCATAGAAAGAAGACACAATCCAACTTGCACAAAATCTGTCCCAAACTCCTTCTCTGAATTTTTCTTCACACAGCCAAGAAACTCCACTTTTTCTTCCACCAACAAGTCACCAATCACCCTTAGAACAAGAATCATCCCCTGAAACAACTTGAAACATCTCACAAAAGGCCCACCATTTCTGCTACACCAGAGCAAAACAGCCATAACCAGTCATTCTCAAAGCTATCCAAGCTTCATTTCATCATCAAGGTGCTCAAAGGAGAGGGATTGCACCAAGTTCGAGGCCAGAAAGTTCCACAGTTCAAAGCTCCAGTTCAGGTATCATCAAGAACATTTTTTAAAGAAATGTAATCTCTTGTTATAGAATGATAGAATTTGTTTCACTCATCATGTTAAGCTTTGAAATACTGAAAATGGTTGAGAAATGAGTGTTTATGCATGTTTTGAAGTTTTTCCAGTGTTCTTGATTTTGCTCAAATCTTGTTGTTGATGCATTATAAATGTGATCTTATGATTGATTCATGTTTGGGGTGGGTAGAGGATGAAATATGGAGACTTAGAGCACTTAACACAGCCTAAGGAATGAGTTTGCTTCTGAATTTTTGAAAAAAACAGCAGAATGAATCGATTCATTCCAGCATGAATCAATTCAAAACAGCATAATGAATCGATTCATTCCAGCATGAATCAATTCAAAACAGCATAATGAATCGATTCATCCCATTATGAATCGATTCATCCTGTAGAAAAGTTCCTGGATTTCGCATAATGAATCGATTCATCCCATTATGAATCGATTCATTCTCCTGTTAACCAAAATTAATTCATTTTGTTTGTATTTTATTTGCATGAATTTTTAAAAATAGCAAAACACTTTGAAAAATTCTGAAATTTTTTGTCAAACATTTCATTAATTTTCAAAACCCAAAAATATTTTTATTTTTATTTTTTGCATTAAAATTTATTTTTAAATAATTTAAATGTTTATTTTTAATTAGTTAATGAAAATTAATTAATTAAAAATACATTTAGGTATTTAAAAATTACAAAAAAATTCACATTGCATTTTAAAACATTTAGAAACATTATCAAACTCTCAAAACAAATTTATTTTTGGTTCTTGACCTATTTTGACAATTTTCATTGGAATTAAATTTGTTTAAAAGCAATATTTTGATTCAAACTTGGAAAAATCCATTCTGCCTAACCATTGAGAGTTTGAGGATGGTTCTTCTTGCATTGCATCCTCCATAGCATGTAGTTTATAGGATAAATTTGGTTTGAATTGATCTTGCATTTTCAATTTGTTTGGTATTTTTCTTTGTGAGGCATCCCAAAACCCTAGTAATCTTAGAAAAATCACAACTCTCACTAGGTTAAGAGTTAGATCCCCTCCTTTGGGCAGTGAACTTATATAGGTTTAGGGTATCTTTGATCCCATTTTCAATTTTTTATCTCATGTCTTGCTTCTGATTTTGAATTTTGCATCTCATGTTGTACATAAACCCTAATTTGCATCTTCCTTTTGCATCCATCTTGCATTTGCATTCATACTTTGACTTGCCATAGCATGTTGTGCATCCATTGGGTTCATTAAACATCTTAAGACATGTTAGAAGCATGTTTGATCATTTCATCTTGCATTTGCCATGTTGTATGCCATTTGCATTTCATAACTTTTCATGTATGTTCATGGTCCTTAACTTGTTTCATTTGCATCCATAAGTTTGTATGATCATCCTCATGCCTTGTTTCATGTTTGCATCATCTCATAGCATCATTATCTTCACTCACATGCTTCTGGTTTTGGTTTGCATCATGTCATTTCACTTCATTTTGCATTGCATTTCTTTCACTAACTTTTCAGGTGGTAAGTAACTTTGAGAAGTGAATTTGCCTTCACTTCTCACATTTTCTTCTCATCTCTTTTATGCATCCTTGCTGCATTTTGTTATGTGTTTGAGATTGAGCTTGCTCATTCTTCTTCATCCTACTTTCTTTCCTCAAGAGACTTGTCTTCTTAAATGAAGCAAGTTACTTTGCTTCTCTTTGCTCCTTTCATCTGCTTCCTGGTGGTTCCTCTGAGGATCTTTCTTGTTAAACCTCACAAACCTTAGGAACAACCAAGCATGACAATGATTAGGGTTTTGATTAGTCCCCCACTTAGATTTTACTTTTGTGTCTCATTGAGTCTTCTCTTCTCACCTCATAATCAAGGACTAAACCCTAAAGGCTTTAAGGCTTTGTGATTAAGCTTATGCCTGCATCCTTCTATTAGGATGGAGTGTATAACTTTAATCCTAAGTGTTAAACCCTTAATGTGTTTAACTCCTTTAATCAATCCACTTAATAATCATCAAGACATCAAACTTGTAACTTGGGCCTTGCATTAGGGTTCTAATTCTTCCTTAATTGGTTGAGAAGGACTAACCCTAGTGTTAATGGACAAGTCCCCCTCAAGTTGTCTTACAAATCATAAAATTCACTTCATCATCTTACCATTAACTAAAACCCATCTAATAAAGGCTTTGTTTTGTCATAAGGTTAATCCCTAATCATGGATTAAGTTGAGGAGCTTTCCTCAGCTTAAACATTCTCATCTATTATCCTTCTATTAGGATGGTGTAATGAGTCTGTTTAATCCCTGATTATGGCTTAATCTCATTACTTAACACTAAACAAAAACACCAAAAAAACATCTAAATAATCACAAGTAGTTTAATGATCTTAATCCTACATCATGGTGATTAAGTGTGAGATGCTGACTTCACACTTAAGGTATTCTCATTACCCCTAATCAGAGGGAAGATGTGATGAGTTTACTAACCCTTGGTTTATGCTTAAGCTCATTAACTTATGACAAACACAAAAAAGCAATAAAAGACTGAAAACACAAAAACAAACAATAATCGTCTCCTCCGGGATTCTTTTCTCATCTCATTCACTCACAAACGAGAACTTGCTTCTTCCGTCTGATGCAAGACAGTTTGCACCTGAGCCAGACAGGTCATACACTTGAGCATAGACAAGTAAGCAGTTCATCAGTCAATTCATCTTTCAGTCTCTTTGGGTCGAACTACGGTGTTCTGACTTCCTCATTGCACGAGAGGATACGTAGGCATGACTTAACAGTTATCGAACAAAAGTCTCTGTATATTCCCCCCTCCTTCCAGCATTATTCTTTTTAGCCTCATTATCTTGAGCATTTCATCTTTGTCCTTACACTGACACTTCACTTATACACTTCACTTCTCTTACACTGACACCTGTACATCCTTTTCCAGCTCTTTTATACACAAATTACACTGACACTACCCCTTTGAAACACAAATCTTTTAAGCGTGGATCCCGTCGAGTACGACGGACGATCTGGGTGCTAATACCTTCCCAGGTTGTAACCAACCCCCTTTCTCAGTCTCTCTGGTTCGCAACCGTCTTATCCATATCTTTCTAGGTCTATGCAGCATTGCCTTTCCTCCGGGATAAAAATGCCTAGCTGGCGACTCTATTCATCTCCAGTGAGTTCACTGCTGTGTGTTCTCATTGTCCCTCTCGCCGACCGTTCGCGTCTGTACCTTTATTTGGGCCATTCCCCATTTATCGGGAGCGACAGCTTGGCGACTCTGCTGGGGACCCTTATACTGTAACCAGGGCTTCTGGTTCTTTTTGTGGGTTCCTCCTAGCGCTTGATTGATTTGTGTTTACTGGGGTGTTATGTGCTGTTTGTGCTTGTTTTGTATTTATTTTTGCTTTATGTACAGTTTTGTTTACTGCTTTCTTTATAACTTTACATATATCATATTGTCATACTGTGCTGGATCTGTTTTGTTGTTTTGGTGGGTGGGGTTCTATTGAGAGTTAAGGTCCTATACCTGGGACCTGAGTGACACCTAGGCTAGAGTGGTTCATGTTCTTTCCCATTCCATTTCGGTCTGGTGCGGGAATATGAAACACTATTCAGATATGGGTTTCTTCTTGAGAACTCTGTGCTACAGATTTCCTGTAGTGCTAGGGCTATCTGGGAAGCCTGCTAAGTCTGGATGACCTTTAGTACTGACCTTCAGAAACTGAGGTGAATTAGAGGAGGATCTTTTATGGTTATTGTAAACACTGTATCTCCGGGTTAGAAGTGTTTACACTTCTCATAACTGATCCAAGTCTGAGGATCCTTGTTTTAGAACACCACCTGTGAGGGGGTTGGGCTGTTTACAGGTTTGCAGGTACCCATGACCTCAGCATACCCTGATACTTTGTTTTGATTAAGAGTACTCCATTTTGGAACAGTTCTTGTGATTCTAAAACCCTGGACATGTGACTCTTTATTTGAGCCCCCACCTTGGTTACTGGACTTATAGACCTCCATCTGGATTTCTTGAACATATGTGGACCTATATCAGAGCACTTGATCAGATCCAGCTCAGTCACAAACCCTTGCATATCATTTGCATACATCCTCATTGCATCATCCTAACATGTGTTTATTTGTTTTTCAGGGTATCCATCCTATCATTTTGGCTTGGTTTTGACCCCTTCTTCAGCTTAGACCTGTCTTCATCAACACTTGCTATCAACCACCTGCTTCAGTCACTTGCACCCTCAGTCTCAGCCTATCAGTGGCCCATCTTCAGTGCTGTCCTCAGTCATCATCATCAACACCTATCCTTCAGCAGTATGGCACCTAAGAAAAGTAACATCTCCTATCACTTCTTTGAGCCTGAGCTAGCTAGCATCAGGAGGATTCAGACCCTGATTACTCCAGACCATATACCACTTTTCAGAGAACATTATGGAGGAATCCTTGATGTGGTTATGGATTTGGACCCTTCACAGAGGAGCTTGATACATACTTGCCTGCAGTTCTATGATCCCCCTCTGAGGTGCTTCACATTTCAGAATTTTCAGTTGGGACCCTTGCTGGAGGAGTATTCATCATTGGTTGGTGTACCTATCAGGGGTGGAATCCCCTTCAACCCTGAGATGGCTTTCCCAAGTAATGAGGAGATAGCCAAAGCATTATATCTGGAACCAGTTTTGATTGGGCAGAATTTGACATCTAAAGCTGGAATCTCTGGTTTTCATCTAGATTTCTTGACTTCTCAGGCTAGTCTGAAGGCCTCCTTGGGGGAGTGGAAGGCAGTCTGTGCTCTGTTGGCCCTTAGCATATATGGGGTCATACTTTTTGCAGATGAGCCTAGATTTGTCAGCAAGAATGCAGTCCATCTTTTCATCCTGAGAAACCCAGTGCCCACCTTACTGGGAGATCTTTACTACTCTGTTCATCAAAGGAATGAAAAGCAAAGGGGAAGATTAGTGAGATGTTGTGCTCCTTTGTTCCATACCTGGTTGCTCAAGCATTTGCCAAAGACTGATGCATTCTTAAACCCTCACCAGCAGAAGAACTGGGCTAGGAGGCTTGTTGCTCTAACCTCAGATGATATCAGATGGTGTACTCAGAGTACTGAGGGCAGAGACATCATTACAAGTTGTGGTCAATTTCCCAATGTGCCTCTGATTGGAGTGAAGGGTTGCATCAATTACAACCCCCTGCTATTCAAAAGACAACTGGGCTATGCATTGGTCCATCCTCCTAGAGCACAAGATCTGACTGAGACCCTTTATTGTGAAATCAAGCCTAATCTGGCTGTTGTCAGGCAAGCAGCCTGGGCCTGGGACAATGTACAGACTAAGGGGGTAACTATCCTTGGGAGATGCAACAATGTGGCATCAGCACAGTACTATGAGTGGTCCCATGCCAGGGCTCAGTTTTCTGGGATGCCCTTTACCATGGAAGATATGCCTGGACCATCCTCAGTACCACCTCCAGCAACTGTCAGTTTAGAGGAGTTTGAGAAACTAAAAGAAAGAAATGAGAAGTTGACTCAGGCTCTACAGAAGACCCTCTGGGAGAGGAGTGATGGTAGGTTGGATATTGAGAGGTTAGAAAAGTTGAAAGTGGAGCATTTGGCTAGAATTGAGAAGTCAGAGGATTACATTAAGAAGTCTAGGGATGGAGAACAGATCTTGAAGAATGCCTGCAAGGAAGCTCAGTTCCAGAAGGCCAGGACTGATTTGTATCTAAAGGAGAGTCAAGCTAGGTGGGTCAGGATCACCGAGGCTCGTACTCTGGAAGATAAGAGGACTCAGGACAAGATTGAGCAGATGGAAGCTAGTGCAAAAGAGCAACAGGAAGCCCTGGCAGTAGCCCAGAGCGAAATCTCTGAGCTGAATATTAGAGCTGGTTTGAAAAGGTCAAAGGATCAGAGTCAACACAAGAAGCTAACTGCAGCTGTTACCACCAGGAATCTCCTTATCAGGAATCTTACAGAGCGTCCGGCTGATCCTGTGACTGAAGCACTTCTCAAGGAAGTTCAGGAGGATGAGTTTGGTTTTGGTGTTTGACTTTTGCTTGTTGTTGCTTTCTTTTCATGTACTTTTTTCTTTATGTAGTATTTTTTTTTGACCCCTCAGAGGGCATATGTTGTAAGGAAAAACGAACTATGTATCATTTACCTTTTTGTAATATATGTGTTGGTTGTTTCATCTGAGTTCTTCAAGCAACATCACAAGCATCTTCTTCAAGGGGTCTGGAAAGGTCAAAACCAAGTGCCAAGCCGGATACCTTGGAAACAAATCGACACATTGCATTGCATACTAACCTTTTGTTTTGTTTTGTAGGTTTTGTTTTATTGCTACTAACTCTGTTGTGACTTCAGGAACTATTGCTCGACGTCGAGGGTTTCCACTCAACCGTCCACACAGATACCCCACCCGCAACAATCTTCCGGGCATACAGATGGACCAAATGCAGCAGGACCTTACAGAGGTCAGGAATCAAATGGCCAACGAGAGGTTGGAAATGAGGAATCAGATGACACAATTTATGGAGGTGATGAACAATATGGCTCAAAGCCAGGAGAGGTTAAGAGCATTAGTAGAGGGGAGGAACCAGGAAGACCATCATCCAGGGACTGCTGGGACAAGCAACAATGAGAGAGTCCAACCTCATGTTAATCCCCCAGTCTTTGGACCCCACCTTCATCCAGAGATCAACATTCCTGCAAATGTGCAAGGAACTGCCACTGCAGGTAGAGTGCTGCAAGAAGACCCCCAGGAAGATCAGTTCACAGTGATGGGAGCTGGGGAGGAAGCCTATGACAGAAGGCTAGATGAGATTGCTGAGAAACTGAGATCCCTGGAGTCCCAGAATTCTTTAGGTTTTGATGTTATGGACATGGGCTTAGTGGACGGGGTCAGGATTCCCCACAAATTTAAACCACCGTGCTTTGAGAAGTACAACGGGACTTCCTGTCCCCGGACCCATTTACAATCTTTCTTGGGGAGGCTGAAGGCATATACCATGGACGAGAAGCTATGGATGTTTTATTTTGAGGATAGCTTAACGGGAGCTTCGAGGGAATGGTACTCTCATCTGACTAGAGCAGCCATCAGGTGTTGGAAGGACTTGGCAGAGGCCTTCATTAGACAATACCAGTATAATTTGGACATGGCTCCCAACAGGACCCTCCTGATGGGAATGTCACAATCATCTAGAGAAAGCTTCCGGGAGTACGCCCAGAGATGGAGGCAATTGGCTGCTGCTGTCCAGCCACCTATGTCAGAGAGGGAAATGGCAGATATGTTTATGAACACCCTCCAAGGAACATACATTGACAGGCTAGCTGCCTTCTCTTCAACCAGCTTTGCAGATGTTGTTATAGCTGGGGAAAGAATTGAGAGCCTATTAAAAATGGGCAAAATTTCTGACAACGGTGCCAGCTCATCCAGCAACCCAAGAAAGCCTTTTGTAGGCCCAAGAAGAACTGGTGAAACCAATGCTATCCACACCAGCAGGGGCAGACCCCAATATGTTCATAGGTCTGTGGCAGCAGTCACCATTCCCGCTCCAGCTCATCCACAACCAGCTTATCAACCACCGCAACAAAATTATCAGCAACAACCTCAGTACCAGCAACAAACTCAGTATCCTCCGAGAAATTACAACAACAACAACACCAACAACAACAATCAGCAAAGACCGTTCCAACAGAGACCTTCTCAGGCCAATAGGGTGATCGATCCGATCCCTATGCCCTATGCAACATTACTGCCACAACTCCTGAAACTCAACTTGGTTGAGCTAAGGACGTTGGCACCTCCGGATCCTAACAGTCTACCCAGAAATTATGACGCCAGCGCCAGATGTGCTTTTCATTCAAATGCACCTGGCCACAGTACAGAGAAGTGCAGAGCCTTGCACATGAAGGTACAAGACCTGGTAGACTCCAAAGCTCTGAACTTTGCACCACCACCAAATGTCAACAAGAACCCTATGCCACACCATGGTGGTCCCCGAATCAATGCTATTGAAGAAGACAAGCCGTCTTACTTGATAACCAGTGTGGGTCAGATTCGGACACCCTTGGTGGAGATTAAAGCTCAACTCCTTGAATGTCAAATGTTCCCGGGATGCGAGCTAGGGTGTGCTTACTGCAACATTTCAGTGAATGGTTGTGATAACTTGAGGGATGGCATAGATGGTCTCATTCAGAGTGGCCTGCTTCAAATTACAACATCAATTCCTACCAATCCAGCAATCTCCTTAACAACAGCTCCAGAACCTCCTACAACTGCAACAACCATTGTTCCAGACAAATCTTCAGCTTCATCAACAAATGCTTCATCTGTCATTTCAACTGACCAGATATCAGCAAACATCCCTTCTACAACTTCAGCACCACTTCATTTTGAATCTCCTACAACAACAACGTCCATCCTTCCAACAATGTCTCCTACAACATCAGCAACAAACAGTGCAAGTGTCTCAACAGTTACAATCTATTATGATCCTGCAAATGATTCTGCCTATAACTTACAAAGTGCCACTCCTACCAGAGCACCGGTCACAATATACTATGATCCACAGACTATCACAGTTCCTTCTGCAGCTGCCATCAGTCCAGTCACTGTCACAGTACCTGGACCAGTACCTTATGAAAGTAGTAATGCCATCCCTTGGCATTACGGTTCCGATTTATACTGCGAAGGACAGAAAATCACTTTTGAATCATCAACTTCTTCACCACAAATAGACAATGTGGGGGGAGGCGGAGGCTTCACTCGAAGCGGACGTCTCTTTGCCCCGCAAATTCAAAGACCCACTGCTGAAGCAGAAGCTGCTGCCAAGGCAAAAGGGAAGAGCATGGTGCAAGAAGAACAAGTTGCCAAAGAAGCTTTGAAAACCCCTTTCGATCAAGAGGTTGATGAATTCATGAGAATCATCAAGAAAAGTGATTACAAAATAGTGGACCAGCTTCACCAGACGCCTTCCAAGATCTCCATTCTATCATTGCTTATGTGCTCCGAGGCTCATCGAAACGCACTACTGAAAGTCTTGCACGCAGCTTATGTGCCAGAAGAGATCACCGTCAATCAGTTGGAAGCTGTGGTTGGAAATATTAATGCTAGTAATGGACTAGGATTCACCAACACTGATTTGACTTCGGAAGGCCGCAATCATAACAAGGCTTTGCACATTACCATGGAATGTAAAGGTGCAGTTCTTTCCCATGTGCTGGTAGACACAGGGTCATCCCTCAATGTCTTACCTAAAAAAGCCCTTGTGAAGCTGGAATATGAAGGATTGGCATTGCGACCCAGTAACTTGGTAGTGAGAGCCTTTGACGACTCTAAGAGATCGGTTCTGGGAGAAATTGAGTTGCCTATAACGATTGGCCCACAGACTTTCAAAACGACCTTCTACGTGATGGACATTCAGCCTGCCTACAGCTGTTTGTTGGGTAGACCATGGATTCATGCCGCTGGCGCAGTGACATCTACCCTTCACCAGAAGTTAAAATTTGAGTGGGAATGCCAAGTCGTTACTATTTGTGGAGAGGAGGATATTTTTGTTAGCCATCTGGCTACATACAAATACATTGAGATGGATGGGGAGATCCACGAGACAATGAGTCAAGGGTTCGAGGCCCTGAATATTAATGAAACCTCTACTGTACTTGGGACTTCTATGACATCCTACCAGCAGGCCCGGAAGGTTGTGGAAGAAGGAAACGCCCAAGGCTGGGGCAAACTGTTGCCTGTGGAGAAGAAAGAAGATAGATTTGGGTTGGGTTACAAACCAACTCAAGAAGATCGAGCAGAGGCTGCCAAGAAGCCCAACTTTGTTAGTGGGGGGATGCTTACCCCCGATGCTGTCAACAACTTGGAAGATGAGTCGGAAGATGAACGCAACCTGGAAAGCTGGATTCGTCCAATGATCTCGGGGAGCAGTATCTCAAACTGGTCTTCCCAGGAAATTATAAGAGTTACTCCTGCAGAGTAATTATTATTTCCTGTATATTTTAAGCATGCATCAAGTCTTGCATCTTGCCCAAGATGACAAGACTCATTTTGTAATCGGGCCATCTGTAATTTTTGTGCAACAAGATTAATCAATGAAATATCAGACATCTTTTGCAAACGAGTCTTTTTCTTTTCCGCTCACTGTTTTTCCATTTTTCTTTTTGTACAAAAAAAATAAATGGAAATGTTTTCAAATGACAACTTTATTTCACTTTTTTAAACAAGATTAAAATCAATCACTAAAATGAACAAACTGAACCCTTGCAGAGAGTGCCTTCCAGACAGCACCGACAACAGCACGGCTATGACTTCGTATGACTTTGACAATCCAATCAATCAAGCTGATGAAGGGGTTGAAGAAGAATATGAGCTTCCTGAAGAGCTAGCCAGGTTGTTGAGACAAGAGGAGAAGGTCATCACTCCTCATCAGGAGGAGGTCGAAACGATTAATCTTGGTACAGATGAAGACGTGAAAGAGGTTAAAATCGGGGCCTGTTTACAAGACTCGGTGAAGAGACAACTGATTGATATGCTTCAAGAATATGTGGATGTGTTTGCTTGGTCTTATCAAGATATGCCAGGGTTGGACACCGATATTGTTGTGCACAAGCTGCCTTTAAGGGAAGAATGCCCACCGGTTAAATAGAAACTGCGCCGTACTCGCCCAGACATGGCAATGAAGATCAAAGAAGAGGTACAAAAGCAGTGGGACGCCGGGTTCCTTGCTGTAACTAGCTATCCGCCGTGGGTTGCTAATATAGTACCTGTGCCTAAGAAAGACGGTAAGGTAAGGTTGTGTGTTGACTACCGGGATCTGAACAGAGCTAGCCCGAAAGATGACTTCCCATTACCTCACATTGATGTATTGGTTGATAACACGGCTCAGTTCTCGGTATTCTCCTTCATGGACGGATTTTCAGGATACAATCAGATCAAAATGTCACCTGAAGACATGGAGAAGACAACCTTCATCACACCCTGGGGCACGTTCTGTTACAAAGTGATGCCATTCGGATTGAAGAATGTTGGTGCAACATATCAACGGGCTATGGTAACATTATTCCACGATATGATCCATAAGGAAATCGAGTGTTATGTGGATGACATGATTGCCAAGTCCCTTACAGAGGAAGACCACCTGGTAAATCTGCTGAAGCTATTCAAGCGTTTGAGGAAGTACCAACTGAAGTTGAACCCCAACAAGTGCACATTCGGGGTGCGATCTGGTAAGCTGCTGGGATTTATTGTAAGTGAGAAAGGGATTGAGGTCGACCCTGATAAAGTCAAAGCTATTCAAGAGATGCCTGCACCGAAGACAGAAAAAGAAGTTCGAGGGTTTTTGGGACGATTGAACTACATTTCAAGGTTCATATCTCACCTTACGGCAACCTGTGAACCCTTGTTCAAGCTGTTAAGAAAAGAACAGACGGTCAGGTGGAACGAAGATTTCCAGAGGGCCTTTGACAAGATCAAAGAGTACTTGCAAGAACCTCCAATCCTTATGCCTCCAGTGGAAGGAAGACCTCTAATAATGTACTTGACAGTATTAGAAGAGTCAATGGGGTGTGTGTTGGGCCAACATGACGAGTCTGGTCGAAAAGAGTATGCAATATACTACCTGAGCAAAAAGTTTACCGACTGTGAACAACGTTATTCACTGCTCGAGAAAACTTGCTGTGCTTTAGCGTGGGCTGCTCGCCGACTGAGACAGTATATGTTGACCCACACCACTTTCCTGATATCAAAGATGGATCCAGTTAAGTACATTTTCGAGAAGCCAGCTCTTACCGGACGGGTTGCAAGATGGCAAATGATCCTCCTGGAATATGACATCCAGTACACCTCTCAGAAAGCCATCAAGGGCAGTGTATTGTCTGAATATCTTGCTGAGCAACCTATTGATGATTACCAGCCTATGAGATTTGACTTCCCTGATGAAGACATCATGTTCATAAAAGCAAAAGATCATGAAGAGCCTATTCACACTGAAGGGCCTGACCCGGAAGAAGAATGGACTATGATGTTTGATGGGGCTGTTAACATGAATGGTCGTGGTGTTGGTGCAGTACTCATTACACCTAAGGGAGTTCACATGCCTTTCTCGGCGAAACTCACCTTCAACTGCACTAACAACGAAGCTGAATACGAAGCTTGCATTATGGGTCTTGAGGAAGCCATTGACCTCAGGATCAAGACGTTGACTGTATTCGGAGATTCAGCTCTGGTAGTTAATCAAACCAACGACAAATGGTACACACACCAGGATCATCTGATACCTTATAGGGACTATACAAGAAGGTTACTGACTTTCTTTACAAGGGTCAAGCTTGAGTATATCCCTAGGGACGAGAATCAATTTGCAGATGCTCTGGCTACCATTTCATCTATGATCAAAGTTCAAGCTGCCAACTTTGTACCTCAGATTTCAGTGTCCAGACTCGACAGACCAGCATACGTATTTGCGGCAGGTATTGTCAAAGATGATAAGCCTTGGTTCCATGACATTAAGTGCTTCTTGGAGGATCAAACATACCCACCTGGGGCATCTTCCAATGATAAGAAGACATTAAGAAGGCTTGCTGGTAGTTTCTTCCTGAACACTGATGGTTCCTTATACAAGAGAAATTTTGATATGGTACTCCTCAAATGCGTTGATAGAACAGAAGCAGACTTGTTGATGCACGAGGTGCACGAAGGATCCTTTGGTACCCATGCTGGAGGGCATGCCATGGCCAAGAAGTTGCTAAGATCGAGTTATTATTGGATCACAATGGATACAGACTGTTGTGCCTACGCCAGAAAATGCCATAAATGCCAGATTTATGCAGACAAGGTGCATGTGCCTCCCAATCCTTTGAACATAATGTCTTCACCATGGCCCTTTGCTATGTGGGGAATTGATATGATTGGCAAGATTGAACCAACTGCTTCAAATGGCCACAGATTCATCCTGGTCGCCATTGACTATTTCACCAAGTGGGTCGAAGCAGCTTCATATGCAAATGTTACAAGGCAAGTGGTAGCCCGATTTCTGAAGAGAGATATCATCTGTCGATACGGAGTGCCCGAGCAAATCATTACTGATAATGGTTCCAACTTAAACAACAAAATGATGGCTGAGTTATGTCGGGACTTCAAGATCCAACATCACAATTCTTCTCCTTATAGGCCAAAGATGAATGGCGCTGTTGAGGCAGCTAACAAGAATATCAAGAAGATTGTGCAGAAGATGGTGGTTACCTATAAAGATTGGCATGAAATGCTACCATTTGCCTTGCATGGGTACCGCACGTCAATCAGAACGTCCACTGGGGCAACGCCGTATCAGCTTGTGTATGGTATGGAAGCAGTCCTACCTGTCGAAGTTGAATTACCCTCTCTACGAGTACTGATGGATGTTAAGCTGAACGAAGCAGAATGGGTTCGGTCCCGGTTCGAACAACTGAGTCTGATTGAAGAGAAAAGATTGGCTGCAATCTGCCATGGGCAGCTATATCAGAAAAGAATGAAGAGAGCCTTCGATCAGAAAGTCAAGCACCGCGAATACCAAGTAGGAGATCTTGTGCTGAAAAGAATCCTCCCTCCTCATACAGACCACAGGGGCAAATGGACTCCAAACTATGAAGGACCATTTGTAGTAAAGAAAGTTTTCTCTGGTGGAGCACTAATGCTCAGCACCATGGATGGTGAAGATTTCCCGTCCCCTGTGAATTCAGATGCAGTTAAAAAATACTTCGCATAAAAAGACCCGCTGGACATAAAAACAGAATGTAAGTCCAGGCAAAAATAGGGCATCCCGGCGAGTCGAAAAACAGAATAAAAGACTCGGGCAAAAATAAGGGAAAATAAACAAAAAAATGTACACCCGCTGAGTTGAAAAGCCGCATCGGACAACTCAGGCAAAAATGGGTATCCCGATGGATTGAAAACCCGAAAGGGCGATCCATGCAAAATAAGGGAATAAGCGAACAACTGCATTCTGAATTCGTCTGCATCACCTGCAATTTGGTAAACCTCGAAAGGATCAAGCCTCTGTCAGAATCAGCCTTCTTCAGAAAGCAAGACGAGAAGAACGTCAAAAGTCATACGAGTCATAGCAAGAGGAAGCTCCTTAAAGCGTCGTCAACATTGCCAGCATCTTGTTTCTCAATTTGTAACAATCTCCTCATTCCAGGGGATATGTTTCTTTGACTGTATCTTGCCAATTCAGGGCACATGAGTTAATAAAATCAGATTTTTCAGTCATATTTCGTCTTGTACATTTTTGTTTGCAAAGAATGTCTGGTGTCTTAAGAAAAACTGATTGCATGAATACAGATGTTATCTTTAAAAATAAAGAAAATAAAACACGTGCTTGCAGGGAATATACTTACTCTCAGAAGTGTCTAACTCCTATGACGGAATCCGATAAAAGATGCCTCGGGATTACTTGTACATTTCTCTGTCTTTGCAGGATTGCAGGTATCCAAAAGCGCAGCACGGGGAATGAAAGCTTCACTCCAGCAAACTGGCAAATCAACAACTCACTCAGTCTTAACACTCAAGGTGTGTTCTCCCCAGCTGAGTTGCTACTTGTTGCTTCTCCCAGCCGAGTTGCCAATCATTCTTCCTCAGTCAAGTACAAAAGCCAGGGAATCATCTCCCCACAGGGTTCCAGCCTCTATCCGGAAGAGCAACGCACGAAGGAGTCACAACAGAGTGAAGAAAGCTTCTACAAACCCCAGCTGGGTCCCTTATTACAAGGATATGTCAATCAGTGACTTATTCCCCCAAGCAGAATCATTTCATAAGATATACCAATGATCTCATCCCCAACTGGGATGTTCATTTCAAGCAGATTGACCAGAGATCTACACAACATTAGGATCCGAACCCCGGATCGGTATCTTTGCATAATCATGGCATGCACATCATATTCACCCACAAAGCGTAGCATTCCGTTTAAAACGGAGCATTACGGCAAAAATCAAACATGTGGCATAATCATAAGTCACGGTCTGAATCAAACACTTGTGAATAGTAACCATTCATCAACGTACAGAAACATCCCCCAGAGTCCCCAGCAAAAGCAGTTGCCTCACATCCACAAACACCAGTATATACTCCTTTTGACACCCGTCCGTGTCATATCCCCAGCAGGAAGCCAAAGACATTCTCTTTGCACTCACATGTACTTATATATACACATTTCCTTGACATTCGTCCATGTCATCTTCCCAACACAGTAACCTAAACACTTTGTATATCAGATACTTGTTTATACTATGCTTTTCTCCTTTTGACACTTGTCCGTGTCACTCTCCCCAGCGAGTTAAGCACTCATCTATAAACCACTCATACTAGTCATACTTATATAGATACCCGTCCGTATCTTATATACACCATTTATATATCCCCGCAGATTCAACAATAGACCTTGTTCTTTGTTAACCAGTTGGTACTCGTCCGTACCATCAGCTCTGAACATGTGTCAGGCGTTTGTTTCTACATGATACTCGTCCGTATCATAATCTTAAGGATGCTCGTCCGCATCTTTAATCCATACACCGTGTCAAACACTTTTGTCTTCTTGAATATAGACACTTGTCTGTGTCTACTATTCCCCAGAAGAGTCCCCTCAGATTCAACACTCGTCCGTGTTCTTTGTTAACCAGTTGATACTCTTCCGTATCATCATCTCTGAACATGTGTCTGTACTTGTTTCTACTCGATACTCGTCTGTACCATAGCCTTAAGGATGCTCGTCCGCATCTTTAATCTATACACAAACATCTAAACACTTATACTTTTATTTCTTGGATATAAACACTCTTCCGTGCTTACTATCCCCCAGTAAATCGCCAGCAAGGCAATTTCTTCTTTTATCTGACATTCGTCCTGTGTCATGATAAACCCTGAGAGCAGCCGTACCCTGCTAGGTGGTCGTCCTCCACCTCTTGATGATCGTCCTTCATCATGCTCATCCGATGGCCGTCCCCATCGTTGATCTTTTATCCGACATTCGTCCTATGTCGTGATATTTAGCAGCCGTCCCCTGCTAGGTGATCGTCCTTCACCTTTTGATGATCGTCCTTCATCATTTTATCCAATGGCCGTCCCCATTGTTGATTTTGGTTATCTGACATTCGTCCTATGTCATGATATACCTTGAGAGCAGCCGTCCCCTGCTAGGTGGTCGTCCTCCACCTCTTGATGGTCGTCCTCCATCATGCTCGTCCGATGGCCGTCCCCATCGTTGACCTTTTATCCGGCATTCGTCCTATGTCGCGATATTTTCGGCAGCCGTCCCCTGCCAGGTGGTCGTCCTCCACCTTAGATGACCGTCCCTCATCTTACCCCTTACAGAGCAGCCGTCCCCTGCTAGGTGATCGTCCTTCACCTTTGATGACCGTACCTCATCATCTGTTTATTTCATTTATTCTTTAACCCGACGGCCGTCCCCGTCGTGGTCCCTTTTCTTTTTAACCCGATGGCCGTCCCCATCGCTGGTTACTTTATTTTATGAGCTTGATGGTCGTCCCCGTCAGTTCTCATTTTATCACCAGAGAATCTTACAACTTTACCTTGATGGCCGTCCCCATCATGATCCCTTTTATCCCCAGCATGTCGGTCGTCCCCGTCATTGCTTTATTTTCTGCACTTGTCAGCATGTCGGCCGTCCCCGTCATTGCTCTCTCCCCAGCAGTCATCCTCTGCTCGACGGTCGTCCTCCGTCGCCCACACTTTATACTATACTTTATTTTCCTTTACGATCTATATATCCCTTTTCTTCTTCATTCTGTGAGTGCAAATTTTGGATTGTCTTTGGTATTCAACCACAAGTTATCTTGTTTGCATGTTAAGCCGTCGCTTACATCCTGCACAGCTAACTCATGTTTGAATAGGGGCAGCTGTAAACACCCCAAATTTGCCCTCACCCATTCACACCATGGCTTGTGATCATTTCATATGCATAAGCTCAATCATACCATCTCATATTACATTTTTGTTTCACTGCATTGGTTCTAAGTCATCTGCATCTAGGGTTTGTGATCTGAGCTATCCAAGGACTTCTTGAGCCACTCCAAAGGCCATCAACCACTTCAAAGGGGTCCATGTATATTTAAGCATCATATTATATCCTCTCAAAGTCAAGAATGTCAAAGAATCACAAGAACTGAGAATGGCATGGAAGCAGAGCCAGGTTTGACTGCACAGATGACCTAGAATTAGGGTTTTGGTTTCAGAGGCCATAACTCCAAATTTTTTGGTCATTCTTGTTTCTATTGGACTCTATATGGTATAGGGATCATGCATATCAATTTTCATGAGGAAATTCAATGGGGAAGGCATCTGATCAAGAGGTGACTTCTTGAGCAAGTCAGTGCAAAATCAGGGCATCTGAGGCCCCCAGTGACCCAACCAAAGGGTGTTCTTCATCATTTTGATTGTATATGATCTTTATTTGATCATAGAAGAAGTTGGAAGTTCACAAAATTGAAGAATTTCAAGTCTTTTGCAAAGTTGACTTTTTGGGAAAGTTTGACTTTTAATGAATTTGCCATTTTG
Organism: Lathyrus aphaca; assembly: GCA_963966055.1. Lineage (NCBI taxonomy): Eukaryota > Viridiplantae > Streptophyta > Magnoliopsida > Fabales > Fabaceae > Lathyrus > Lathyrus aphaca. Next base: position 216,748,750 of record OZ014524.1, read on the forward strand.
GGAAACTTTTTCAACCCTTGCTTTTTGATTCAAAAATGCTTCAAATGAAAAAACTTTGGTCATGAAAGTTGTAGAATGGATCATTCCCTTTTCAAAAAGTACAAGAACTTGACCTAATTCATTTTGGATCCAAAGTTATGGCCTTGCAAAGTTGGATAAAATCATTGAAATTTCACTTTTGCACAAGATGGAAAAATTGCAAAACCTCATGCCAAGGCCAAAGATGACTTCAAAGTGACTTCTAATATTCATACAAACACAATGCAATGCCTAAAACTCATATTGGCCCAAGAAATTTCTCATTTTCATGCCTTGATATCCAAGTATCATAAACCATTTTTTATGAAAATCACAAAGAGGGAAATCTTGCAAGAAGGGCTCTTTTGGTTTTGTTTGGTCTCTAACCATTATCAAAGTGTCATAACAACATTATGTGATGCATTTTGCTGCATATTTCTTAAGAGGCGTCACATGTTCATGGCCAAAAGTCACAAAATGTCACAAGTTGCAAAGTTGCAAAATATGTAAGATCTCACCCTTCATCCATTACAGCTCACCTCAACTGATCCAAGAGCCATCCTTGAACTCAGCTGATGCAGTCCAAGCCAGAAAATCAGCTCTGCCACAACCCATGCCTCAAGTACACCTAACCATGACTTTTTGCATTTTCTCCCATGCTTTTGGAATAGTGACCAGCAGCCTCTACTAACCTGCTCCACAGCCTACTCATACTTTATGGGAGTGATATAGCAGCTCATTCAGCATAGAAAGAAGACACAATCCAACTTGCACAAAATCTGTCCCAAACTCCTTCTCTGAATTTTTCTTCACACAGCCAAGAAACTCCACTTTTTCTTCCACCAACAAGTCACCAATCACCCTTAGAACAAGAATCATCCCCTGAAACAACTTGAAACATCTCACAAAAGGCCCACCATTTCTGCTACACCAGAGCAAAACAGCCATAACCAGTCATTCTCAAAGCTATCCAAGCTTCATTTCATCATCAAGGTGCTCAAAGGAGAGGGAATCGATTCATTCCAGCATGAATCAATTCAAAACAACATAATGAATCGATTCATTCCAGCATGAATCAATTCAAAACAGCATAATGAATCGATTCATCCCATTATGAATCGATTCATCCTGTAGAAAAGTTCCTGGATTTCGCATAATGAATCGATTCATCCCATTATGAATCGATTCATTCTCCTGTTAACCAAAATTAATTCATTTTGTTTGTATTTTATTTGCATGAATTTTTAAAAATAGCAAAACACTTTGAAAAATTCTGAAATTTTTTTTCAAACATTTCATTAATTTTCAGAACCCAAAAATATTTTTATTTTTATTTTTTGCATTAGAATTTATTTTTAAATAATTTAAATGTTTATTTTTAATTAGTTAATGAAAATTAATTAATTAAAAATACATTTAGGCATTTAAAAATTACAAAAAAATTCACATTGCATTTTAAAACATTTAGAAACATTATCAAACTCTCAAAACAAATTTATTTTTGGTTCTTGACCTATTTTGACAATTTTCATTGGAATTAAATTTGTTTAAAAGCAATATTTTGATTCAAACTTGGAAAAATCCATTCTGCCTAACCATTGAGAGTTTGAGGATGGTTCTTCTTGCATTGCATCCTCCATAGCATGTAGTTTATAGGATAAATTTGGTTTGAATTGATCTTGCATTTTCAATTTGTTTGGTATTTTTCTTTGTGAGGCATCCCAAAACCCTAGTAATCTTAGAAAAATCACAACTCTCACTAGGTTAAGAGTTAGATCCCCTCCTTTGGGCAGTGAACTTATATAGGTTTAGGGTATCTTTGATCCCATTTTCAATTTTTTATCTCATGTCTTGCTTCTGATTTTGAATTTTGCATCTCATGTTGTACATAAACCCTAATTTGCATCTTCCTTTTGCATCCATCTTGCATTTGCATTCATACTTTGACTTGCCATAGCATGTTGTGCATCCATTGGGTTCATTAAACATCTTAAGACATGTTAGAAGCATGTTTGATCATTTCATCTTGCATTTGCCATGTTGTATGCCATTTGCATTTCATAACTTTTCATGTATGTTCATGGTCCTTAACTTGTTTCATTTGCATCCATAAGTTTGTATGATCATCCTCATGCCTTGTTTCATGTTTGCATCATCTCATAGCATCATTATCTTCACTCACATGCTTCTGGTTTTGGTTTGCATCATGTCATTTCACTTCATTTTGCATTGCATTTCTTTCACTAACTTTTCAGGTGGTAAGTAACTTTGAGAAGTGAATTTGCCTTCACTTCTCACATTTTCTTCTCATCTCTTTTATGCATCCTTGCTGCATTTTGTTATGTGTTTGAGATTGAGCTTGCTCATTCTTCTTCATCCTACTTTCTTTCCTCAAGTGACTTGTCTTCTTAAATGAAGCAAGTTACTTTGCTTCTCTTTGCTCCTTTCATCTGCTTCCTGGTGGTTCCTCTGAGGATCTTTCTTGTTAAACCTCACAAACCTTAGGAACAACCAAGCATGACAATGATTAGGGTTTTGATTAGTCCCCCACTTAGATTTTACTTTTGTGTCTCATTGAGTCTTCTCTTCTCACCTCATAATCAAGGACTAAACCCTAAAGGCTTTAAGGCTTTGTGATTAAGCTTATGCCTGCATCCTTCTATTAGGATGGAGTGTATAACTTTAATCCTAAGTGTTAAACCCTTAATGTGTTTAACTCCTTTAATCAATCCACTTAATAATCATCAAGACATCAAACTTGTAACTTGGGCCTTGCATTAGGGTTCTAATTCTTCCTTAATTGGTTGAGAAGGACTAACCCTAGTGTTAATGGATAAGTCCCCCTCAAGTTGTCTTACAAATCATAAAATTCACTTCATCATCTTACCATTAACTAAAACCCATCTAATAAAGGCTTTGTTTTGTCATAAGGTTAATCCCTAATCATGGATTAAGTTGAGGAGCTTTCCTCAGCTTAAACATTCTCATCTATTATCCTTCTATTAGGATGGTGTAATGAGTCTGTTTAATCCCTGATTATGGCTTAATCTCATTACTTAACACTAAACAAAAACACCAAAAAAACATCTAAATAATCACAAGTAGTTTAATGATCTTAATCCTACATCATGGTGATTAAGTGTGAGATGCTGACTTCACACTTAAGGTATTCTCATTACCCCTAATCAGAGGGAAGATGTGATGAGTTTACTAACCCTTGGTTTATGCTTAAGCTCATTAACTTATGACAAACACAAAAAAGCAATAAAAGACTGAAAACACAAAAACAAACAATAATCGTCTCCTCCGGGATTCTTTTCTCATCTCATTCACTCACAAACGAGAACTTGCTTCTTCCGTCTGATGCAAGACAGTTTGCACCTGAGCCAGACAGGTCATACACTTGAGCATAGACAAGTAAGCAGTTCATCAGTCAATTCATCTTTCAGTCTCTTTGGGTCGAACTACGGTGTTCTGACTTCCTCATTGCACGAGAGGATACGTAGGCATAACTTAACAGTTATCGAACAAAAGTCTCTGTATATTCCCCCCTCCTTCCAACATTATTCTTTTTAGCCTCATTATCTTGAGCATTTCATCTTTGTCCTTACACTGACACTTCACTTATACACTTCACTTCTCTTACACTGACACCTGTACATCCTTTTCCAGCTCTTCTATACACAAATTACACTGACACTACCCCTTTGAAACACAAATCTTTTAAGCGTGGATCCCGTCGAGTACGACGGACGATCTGGGTGCTAATACCTTCCCAGGTTGTAACCAACCCCCTTTCTCAGTCTCTCTGGTTCGCAACCGTCTTATCCATATCTTTCTAGGTCTATGCAGCATTGCCTTTCCTCCGGGATAAAAATGCCTAGCTGGCGACTCTATTCATCTCCAGTGAGTTCACTGCTGTGTGTTCTCATTGTCCCTCTCGCCGACCGTTCGCGTCTGTACCTTTATTTGGGCCATTCCCCATTTATCGGGAGCGACACTCACTACTATGGATGGTGAAGATTTCTTATCTCCTGTGAATTCAGATGCAGCTAAAAAATACTTCGCATAAAATGACCCGCTGGACATAAAAACAGAATGTAAGTCCAGGCAAAAATAGGGCATCCCGGCGAGTCAAAAACAGAATAAAAGACTCGGGAAAAAATAAGGGAAAATTGAAAAAAAAATGTACACACGCTGAGTTGAAAAGCCGCATTGGACAGCTCAGGCAAAAATGGGTATCCCGGTGGATTGAAAACCCGAAAGGGTGATCCACGCAAAATCAGGGAATAAGCGAACAACTGCATTCTGAATTCTTCTGTATCACTTACAACATGGAAAGCTTCGAAAGGTTAAAGCATCAGTCAGAATCAACCTTCTTCAGAAAGCAAGATGAGAAGAATGTCAAGGTCATACCGGTCATAGCAAAGGAAGCTCATCGGAGCGTCGTCAACATTGCCAGCACCTTTACTTTTCTCAATTTTTAACATTCTCCTCATTTCAGGGGATCTGTTTCTTTGACTATATTTGCCAATTCAGGACACCCAGATTAATAAAATCAGAGTTTCCAGTCACACTTCGTTTTTTACATTTTTGTTTCGTTTGCAAAATGTCCAGTGTCCATGATATAATATTTGCATAAAACAAATGAGCCATTATTAATAAATGCTTGCAGGAAATGTAGTTACTCTCAGGAATATCTAACTCCTATGACGGAATCCGGTAAGGGATACCTTAGGACACTTGTGCGTTTCTTTGTCTTAACAGGTTGCAGGAATTCAAACGTGGGGCATGCCAACATCACTTCCCCAACACATCTTCTCCAAGCAGCATCTGAAATGCTTTTTCCCCAACAGAGTTGTCAAAGCTTCCTCATCCCTAGCACATGTCTACTCAACAGGAGCATCTCCAACATATCTCCCCACAGAGTTCCAACCTCTGCCCAGGAGAGCAATGCCTGAATTTCTCGCACAACAAAGTGACATAAGCTTCCTCATCCCCAGCTGGGATATCTCCTTACCAGATAGATCTATCAGTGATCTAGTTCCCCAAGCAGAACCATATGTTTTATCAAGATCTACCAATGATCTCATCCCCAACTGGGATATCCTTCCAAACAGATCAGCCAGAGATCTTCACAGCAACGGGATCCGAATCCCGAATCAGTTTTTCTTTTTGCATAATCATAGCATTCACATCATTTTTCCCACAAAGCGTAGCATTCCGTTTAATACGGAGCATTATGGCAAAAATCAAACATTTGCATGATCACAAGTCAGGTTCGAACCAGTCACCTGCAATTACCAATAGTATTTCATCAGCAATATCTATAATAAAAGACAAAGCGTCCCCTTTGCACTCCCCAACGCAAATACCTGTCCATAACATGTTCTTATCGACACTCGTCCGTGTCATCTCAATCTCCCCACAGAAAGCCAAAGCGTCCCCTTTGCACTCTCCAACACAGATACATGCTCATATATACCCTTTTTGACACTCGTCCGTGTCATTTTATTCCCCTGCAGATATATCTATACACTCTTTTGACACCCGTCCATGTCACCACTCCCCAGCATGGTTGCCCAAACACTTGTTACAAACCAAACACTTGTTTATAATACACTCTTTTTTTTGACACCCGTCCGTGTCATCCTACCCCCGCAGGTCACCGAAGCACCTTTTATACCCTCACATACAGATATACGTTCTTTTTTGACACCCGTCCGTGTCACCTTTCCCCAGCGAGCTGAACACTCGTCCGTGTCTTGCTTGTACTTCATAATATTTGTCTTTACTTATACAGATACTCGTCCGTATTTTGTATACACTTATTCCCCACAGATTCGACACTCGTCCGTGTTCTTTGTTAACTAGTTGGTACTAGTCCGTATCATCATCTCTGAACACGCGTCAACGTTTGTTTCTACCGATACTCGTCTGTATCACGGTCTTAAGGATGCTCGTCCGCATCTTTAATCTATACACAGCGTCAAAACACTTATACCTTTTATTCCTTAAGCGTAAGCACTTGTCCATGTTTACCGTTCCCCAATAAAAGTAACTTTTTTCTATCTGACATTCGTCCTATGTCATGATACTTTCTGCAGCCGTACCCTGCTGTCGCTCCCGATAAATGGGGAATGGCCCAGATAAAGGTACAGACGCGAACGGTCGGCGAGAGGGACAATGAGAACACACAGCAGTGAACTCAATGGAGATGAAAAGAGTCGCCAGCTAGGCATTTTTATCCCGGAGGAAAGGCAATGCTGCATAGGCCTAGAAAGATATGGATAAGACGGTTTGCGAACCAGAGAGACTGAGAAAGGGGGTTGGTTACAACCTGGGAAGGTATTAGCACCCAGATTGTCCGTCGTACTCGACGGGATCCACGCTTAAAAGGTTTGTGTTTTAAAGGGGTAGTGTCAGTGCAATCTGTGTATATAATAGCCGGAAAAGATGTACAGGTGTCAGTGTAAGAGAAGTGAAGTGTATAATGATGTGTCAATGCAAGAACAAGAGTGAAATGCTCATGATAATGAGACTTAAAGAATAAGGCTAGAAGGAGGGGGAATATACAGAGACTTTTTGTTCGATAACTGTTAAGTTATGCCTACGTATCCTCTCGTGCAATGAGGAAGTCAGAACACCGTAGTTCGACCCAAAGAGACTGAAAGGTGAATTGACTGATGAACTGCTTGCTTGTCAATGCTCAAGTGTATGACCTGTCTGGCTCAGGTGCAAACTGTCTTGCATTAGACGGAAGAAGCGAGCTCTCGCTTGTGAGTGAATGAGATGAGAAAAGAATCCCGAAGGAGACGATTATTGTTTGTTTTGGTGTTTTCAGTCTTTTATTGCTTTTGAAAGTTTGTCATAAGTTAATGAGCTTAAGTCTAAACCAATGGATTTAGTAAACTCATCACATCTTCCCTCTGATTAGGGGTAATGAGAGTACCTTAAGTGTGAAGTCAGATTCTCACACTTAATCACCCTGGTGTAGGATTAAGATCATTAACCTACTTGTGATTATTTAGATGTTTTTGTGATTTTTGTTTAGTGTTAAGTAATGAGGCTAAGCCATAATCAGGGATTTAACAGACTCATTACACCATCCTAATAGAAGGATAATAGATGAGAATGTTTAAGCTGAGGAAAACTCCTCAACTTAATCCATGATTAGGAATTAAACTCATGACAAAACAAGCCTTTGATTAAGTGGATTTTATTCAATGGTATGTTGATGAAGTGTTTTTTATGTTTGTAAGACAACTTGAGGGGGACTTGTCCATTAACACTAGGGTTAGTCCTTCTTAACCAGTTAAGGAAGAATTAGAACCCTAATGCAAGGCCCAAGTTACAAGCTTGATGTCTTGATGATTATTATGTGAATTGATTAAAGGAGTTAAACACATTAAGGGTTTAACACTTAGGATTAAAGTTATACACTCCATCCTAATAGAAGGATGCAGGCATAAGCTTAATCACAAAGCCTTAAAGCCTTTAGGGTTTAGTCCCTGATTATGAGATGAGGAGAGATGACTCAAAAGAGACCCAAAGGTGAAAACTAAGGGGGGAGACTAATCAAAACCCTAATCATTGTCATGCTTGGTTGTTCCTAAGGTTTGTGAGGTTTAACAAGAAAGATCTCCAATGGAACCACCAGGAAGCAGATGAAAGGATCAAGAGAAGCAAAGTGACTTGCTTCATTCAAGAAGTCAAGTCACTTGAAGAAAGAAAGTGGGAAGAAGAAGAATGAGCAAACTCAAACTCAAACATAAACACAAATGCAGCATGGATGCAAGAGAGATGAAAAGAAGAGTTATGAGAAGTGAAGGCAAATTCACTTCTCAAATTCACTTACCACCTGAAATGTTAGAAAAGAAATGCAATGCAATGCAAAAATGGGATGGAATGGCATGATGCAAATCAAAACCAGAAGCATATATGAGATGATAATGATGCTATGAGATGATGCAAACATGAATCAAGGCATGAGAATGATCATACAAACATGTGGATGCAAATGAAGCAAGTTTAGAACCATGAACATACATGAAAAGTTATGGAATGCAAATGGCATACAAAGTGGTAACTGAAAGATGCAATGATCAAATATGCTACTAATATGTCTTAAGATGTCAAATGAATCAAATGGAAGCATGGAATGTCATGGCAAGTCATGTTATGCAAGAGAATGCAAGATGGATGCAAATGGAAGCCCAAATTAGGGTTTATGAACAATACATCAAACAAAAGTCAAAATCAGAAGCAAACCCTAAGATAAAAAATTGAAAATGCCACTCAAAGGACCCCTAATCCTATACTAACTCACTTCCCAAAGGAGAAGCTTCAACTCCTAACCAAGTTCAAGTTATGGTTTTTCTAAGATTTCTAGGGTTTTTAGGGTTCCTAAACAAAAGAAATGCCAAACAAATTGAAAATGAAAGATCAAAACATGGCCATTTAATCCTACAAACTACATGCTAAACACAATGCAATGCAAGAAGAATCAATGTCCAACTCTTCATGAATAGGCAGGAATGATTTTTTGAACTTTGGATCAAAACAATGCACAAAAATGATTTTAATTCAATGAAAAATTCTCAAAATGCATCAAGATCAAAAAAGAAATTTGGTTTGAAGGTTGGACAATGTTTCTAAATGTCTTAGAACATTTCATGAATTTTTTGGTGATTTTTAAATACCTAAAAGTATTTTTAATAAATTAATTCCCATTAATCAATTAAAAATAAACTTTTAAATATTTTAAAATACTTTTTAAATGCTAAAAATAAAAATAAAAATATTTTGTGTCCTAAAAATTAATAAAACTCATGAGAAAAAGTTTCATAATTTTTAGACATTTTTTACTATTTTAAATAAATTATGCAAGACAAATGAAAAGAAAAGAAATAAAAATGAATTTAAACTGAATTAAATGAAAGTATGCTGATCCAACGCGTGAGATTTAAAGTGGCCAGGGCGGGAATTGACTTGGCGCCAGATCTCACGGTCCAAATTCAAAAATGACTAATTAATGATTAAAACCCTAATCTCACCGTTAATCACTCTCAGATGACCGGAACAGTGTTCCGGTCATCTTCTCCGTTCACCCCACAAATCAATCTCCCTCCCCAGGCCATTTTAGGAGCCCTAACTCTCCAGAAACCATCTACCAACTATCCTAAACACGAATCCAGCATCAAATCATGTTAAAACTCAAACATGAACAAGAATCGAAGCAAAGAAATTTCTAGGTCAAACTTTCAGAACACCATAACATACTCATTTCTTGCTCATTTTCAAAAGTAAATAGATCCCAATGATCAGTGCAACATACACAACAAGATTCTAACAAGAAAAAGGAGTTCTGGAAAAAAAGTTCATGGTGTCACCTGAGATGGAGCTTTTGATTCAAGAGCTTTCTGGATGGTTCTTTGGCTCAAACAGGTCCCAATGATCCACCTTTGAAGCTTTGGATACTTGGTTGGAGTTTAAACAGCCTCTTGAGTGAGTTTGCAGAAGCTCTGACCAAGGGAGTGTGAAAATCGTGTTTGTGATATGGAGGGTCTCAGGCCAAAACAATGGTTGGTTTCTGGTCAGTGAAGCAAGGTGAGTTGATGTGTGGAATTTGTTTGAGTGTTTATGGCTTGTGGAAACAGATTCGAAGGGTTTTGCTCTTGGGAGTGAAAATGGAGAAATGGTGTTCTTGCTTGGTTCAGGCCTAAGTCTTGCTGGTTTTGGCTTAATGAAGCAAGGTGAGTTGATCAGTGGATTTGGTTCTTGTGTTTGTGAGCTGTGGAGACAGATTCGAAGAGAAATGCAAAATGGGGTGAGTTTGTGTATGTCTTGCTAGGGCTTGTTTCAGGCTGGCTCCTTCATATGTTTTGCTAGCAGATGGAAAGTATAAACAATTGCAAGTGGCCAGAGGATGTGACATGGCCTGTGGTGATTGGGATGTTTGCTTTTGCCAAAAGTCCACTTTTTGTGTAAGAGAGGTATGGCTTGGTTCTAGCTTGGTACAAGGGCTAGGGCTGGCGCAACATGGTGTGGTGAGAGACTATGGCTGGTTCAAAGGCCAATGCAGCAAGTGGTGAGAAGCATCATGATGGTTTTGCAAGTTACTCCAACCTTGGTTCACATGTGACTTTCTCATTCCATAAGCCATGAAACATGAGGATTTTTGATTCAATTCTGACTTTTAGGTCACATAGAATGTTTGTGTCATGGTTTGAAGTGAATTAGAAGTTACAACTTGCCTTGAAACATGATTTTGCAAATTTTCCATTTAGTGCACATTTTGAAAATCAATGATTTTAGCCAACTTTGTCACACCATAACTTTTGATCCAAGAAGAATTTGATCATGTTCTTGTACTTTTTGAAAAGGGAAAGATGTATTCTACAACTTTCATGACCAAAGTTTTTCCATTTGAAGCATTTTTGGATCAAGAATCAAGGCTTGAAAAGTGACCTAAAATGACACATTCTTGAAAAGTCAACTATGCCCAAAAAGTCAACATTTGCAAAAACTCCAAATTCTTGATTTTTGTGGACTTCAACCTTCTTCCATGATCAAATAAAGATCATATACACTCAAAATGATGAAGATCACCCATTGGTTGGGTCATTGGGGGCCTCAGATGCCCTGATTTTGCACTGACTTGTCTGAAAAGTCAACTCTTGATCAGATGACTTCCCCATGGAATTTCTTCATGAAAATTGATATGCATACTCCCTATACCATATAGAGACCAATGGAAACAAGAATGACCAAAAAATTTGGAGTTGTGGCCTCTGAAACCAAAACCCTAATTTTAGGTCAACTGTGCAGTCTATCCTGGCTCTGCTTCCACACCAATCCCAGTTCTTGTGATTCTTTTGAAATCTTGACTTTGAAAGGATGGAATATGATACAAGAACACACATGGAACCCTTTGAAGTGATTGATGGCCTTTGGAGTGGCTCAAGAAGCCCTTGGATTGCTCAGATCACAAACCCTAGGTGCAGATGACTTTGAATCTATGCAGTGAATCAAAAATGAGATATGAGATGATATGATTGTATTTATGCATATGAAATGACCACAAGCCATGGTGTGAATGGGTGAGGGCAAATTTGGGGTGTTTACAGCTGCCCCTATTCAAACATGAGTTAGCTGTGCAGGATGTAAGCAACGGCTTAACAGGCGAACAAGATAACTTGTGGTTGAATACCAAAGACAGTCCAAAATTTGCACTCACAGAATGAAGAAGAAAAGGGATATGGATTGTAAAGGAAAATAAAGTATATTGTAAAGTGTAGGCGACGGAGGACGACCGTCGAGCAGAGGACGACTGCTGGGTAAAGAGCAATGACGGGGACGACCGACATGCTGGGAAAAGTGTAGGAAATGAAACAATGACGGGGACGGCCGACATGCTGGGGATAAAAGGTAAAGCCAAGACGGGGAACGGCCGACTAGCTGGGGAAGATAAAATTATGATGGGGACGACCATCAAGATAAAGTAAGATTCTCTGGGGATTAATGAAACATGACGGGGACGGCCATCAAGTCCATAAAGTGAAGTAAACCACGACGGGGACGGCCATCGGGCTAAAAAGGAAAAGGGACCACGACGGGGACGGCAATCGGGTTAAAGAATAAATGAAATAAACAGATGATGGGGTACGGCCATCAAAAGTGAAGGACGATCACCTAGCAGGGGACGGCTGCTCTGTTGGGAATAAAAGAAATATGATGGGGACGGCCATCAAAGGTGGAGGACGACCACCTGGCAGGGTACGGCTGCCGAAAATATCAACGATGGGGACGGCCATCGGATGAGCATGATGGAAGACGACCATCAAGAGGTGGAGGACGAACACCTAGCAGGGGACGGCTGCTCTCAGGGTTTATCATGACATAGGACGAATGCCAGATAACCAAAAATCAACAATGGGGACGGCCATTGGATAAAATTGATGAAGGACGATCATCAAGAGGTGGAGGACGACCACCTAGCAGGGGACGGCTGCTAAAATCAACGATGGGGACGACCATCGGATGAGCATGACGGAGGACGACCATCAAGAGGTGGAGGACGACCACCTAGCAGGGTACGGCTGCTCTCAAAGTTTATCGTAACACAGGACGAGTGCCAGATAAAAAATGAATATTTGCTTTGTTGGCGATCTACTGGGGAGTAGTAAACACGGACGAGTGTTTATATCCAAGAAACAAGAAGTATAAGTGTTTAGATATTGTGTATTGATTAAAGATGCGGACGAGCATTCTTAAGACTACGATACGGACGAGTATCGGGTAGAAACAAACTGACACATGTTCAGAGATGATGATACGGACGAGTATCAACTGGTTAACAAAGAACACGGACGAGTGTTGAATCTGAGGGGACTCCTGGGGAATAGTAGACACAGACGAGTATATATATCCAAGAAGACAAAAGTGTTTGACACGGTGTATGGATTAAAGATACGGACGAGCATCCTTAAGACTATGATACGGACGGGTATCGTGTAGAAACAAACGCTTGACGCATGTTCTGAGATGATGGTACGGACGAGTACCAACGAGTTAATAAAGAACAAGGACTAGTGTCGAATCTGTGGGGATATAAACGGTGTTTATGAGATACGGACGAGTATCTGTATAAGTATGAGTATGAGTTTTGTATGGATGAGTGTTTATCTGCTGGGGAGAGTGACACGGACGAGTGTCCAAAAGTGTAGAAATAACAAGCATATGGGTTGTAGAAGTATAAGCGACTGCACTGGGGAAATGACACGGACGGGTGTCGAGAAGGTGTATATAGGTATATGTGAGTGCAAAGAGGATGTCTTTGGCTTTCTGCTGGGGTATGACACGGACGGGTGTCAGGACGTGTCTGTAATACGAGTGATCTTGTTTGTAAAGGGTGTTCAGGCGACTTTACTGGGGAAAGATGGCACGGGCGGGTGCCAAAAGGAGTATATACTGGTGTTTGTAATTTGAGAGGCAGCTGCTTTTGCTGGGACTCTGGTGGGGATTTTCTGTACGTTGATGAACTGTCATTATTCACAAGTGTTGGATTCAAAACATGGCTTATGATTATGCTATGTGTTGGATTTTTGCCGTAATGCTCCGTGTTAAAACGGAATGCTACGCTTTGTGGGTGAATATGATGCAAATGCTATGATTGTGCAAAGATACCAAACCGGGATCCGGGTTCCACAGCCGCGAAGATCTTCGATCGATCTGCTTGAAGTAGACATCCCAGCTGGGGATGAAATCATTGGTGGATCTGATGAGATGTATCTGCTTGGGGATATGGGTCATTGATAGAACTACCCTCATGAATGAGAAACCCAGCTGGGGTTTGTAGAAGCTTCCTTTACTCTGTTGTGATCTTCATGCACTGCTCTTCTGGATAGAGGCTGGAACTCTGTGGGGAGATGGTTCCCTGACTTTTGTGCTCCGGCTGAGGATAAAAGGCAACTCGGCTGGGGAGAAAGAGAGATCATTGAGACCTTCCTAGGGATTCCGCTGAAGGGGATCCTTAACTTAGCCGGGGGTATATGTGCCTTTTGCGATGCCTGGCAATTCTGATGGGGATAGATAATAAAAGGCAACTCAGCTGGGGAAGTCATGAGAGGCAACTCAGCTGGGGAGAGAGCACTTCGGGTGCTAAAAATTGAGCGTGGATTTGCCAGCCTGCTGGGATAAAGTTTTCATGCCCCAAGTCGCGTTCTGGATAACTGCAATCCTGAAAAAGATAGAGAAACGCACAAGATAATCCCGAGGTATCCCTTACTGGATTCCGTCATAGGAGTTTAGAATACTTCTGAGAGTAAGCATATTTCCTGCAAGCATGTTTTTATTTGAAGATAAACATCTGTATTCTTATGCAATCAGTTTTTCTTTTAAGACATCAGACATTTTTTGCAAATAAAAATGTACAAAACGAGACATGACTGAAAATCTAATTTTATTAATTCACATGCCCTGAATTGGCGAGATACAGTCAAAGGAACATATCCCCTGAAATGAGGAGATTGTTATAAATTGAGAAACAAAATGTTGGCAGTGTTGATGACACTTTAAGGAGCTTCCTCTTCTGCTATGACTCGTATGACAATGACGTTCTTCTCGTCTTGCTTTCTGAAGAAGGCTGATTCTGATTGAAGCTTGATTCTGTTGAAGCTTTCCAAGTTGTAAATGATACAGACGAATTCAGAATGCAGTTGTTCGCTCATTCCCTTATTTTGCATGGATCGCCCTTTCGGGTTTTCAATCCATCGGGATACCCATTTTTGCCTGAGTTGTCCAATGCGGCTTTTCAACTCAGCGGGTGTACATTTTTGTTTATTTTCCCTTACTTTTGCCCGAGTCCTTTATTCTGTTTTTGACTCGCCGGGATGCCCTATTTTTGCCTGGACTTACATTCTGTTTTTATGTCCAGCGGGTCATTTTTTATGCGAAGTATTTTTTAACTGCATCTGAATTCACAGGGGACGGGAAATCTTCACCATCCATGGTGCTGAGCATCAGTGCTCCACCAGAGAAAACTTTCTTTACCACGAATGGTCCTTCATAGTTCGGAGCCCACTTGCCCCTGTGGTCTGTATTAGGAGGGAGGATTCTTTTCAGCACAAGATCTCCTACCTGGTACTCTCGGTGCCTGACTTTCTGATCGAAGGCTTTCTTCATTCTTTTCTGATACAACTGCCCATGACAGATTGCAGCCAATCTTTTCTCTTCAATCAGACTCAGTTGTTCGTAGCGGGCCCGAACCCATTCTGCTTCACTCAGTTTAACATCCATTAGTACCCGTAGAGAGGGTAATTCAACTTCGACAGGTAGGACTGCCTCCATACCATACACAAGTTGATACGGTGTTGCCCCAGTGGATGTTCTGATTGACGTGCGGTACCCATGCAAGGCAAACGGTAGCATTTCATGCCAGTCTTTGTAAGTGACTACCATCTTCTGCACAATCTTCTTGATATTCTTGTTTGCTGCCTCAACAGCGCCATTCATCTTTGGCCTGTAAGGAGAAGAATTGTGATGTTGGATCTTGAAGTCCCGGCACAGCTCTGCCATCATTTTGTTGTTTAGGTTGGAACCATTATCAGTAATGATTCGCTCGGGAACTCCGTACCGACAGATGATATCTCTTTTCAGAAATCTGGCTACCACTTGTCTCGTGACGTTTGCATATGAGGCTGCTTCAACCCACTTGGTGAAATAGTCGATGGCGACCAGGATGAATCTGTGGCCGTTTGAAGCAGTTGGCTCGATCTTGCCAATCATATCAATGCCCCACATGGCAAAGGGCCATGGTGAAGACATCACATTCAAAGGATTGGGAGGCACATGCACCTTATCTGCATAGATCTGACATTTGTGGCATTTTCTGGCATAGGCACAACAGTCTGCATCCATTGTGATCCAGTAATAACCTGACCTTAGCAACTTCTTAGCCATGGCATGCCCTCTTGCATGGGTACCAAAATATCCTTCGTGCACTTCATGCATCAACAAATCTGCTTCCGTCTTGTCAACACATCTGAGGAGTACCATATCAAAGTTCCTTTTGTATAAAGACCCATCAGTGTTCAGAAAGAAACTACCAGCAAGCCTTCTCAAAGTCTTCTTATCATTGGAAGATGCCCCAGGTGGGTATGTTTGATCCTCCAAGAAGCTCTTAATGTCGTGGAACCAAGGCTTATCGTCTTTGACAACTTCTGCTGCGAACACATATGCTGGTCTATCAAGTCTGGACACTGAAATCTGAGGTACAAAGTTAGCAGTTTGAACTTTGATCATGGATGAAATGGTAGCAAGAGCATCTGCAAACTGATTCTCATCCCGAGGGATATACTCAAGCTTGACTGTTGTGAAGAAAGTCAATAACCTCCTTGTATAATCCCTGTAAGGTATCAGATGATCCTGGTGTGTGTACCATTTGCCGTTGGTTTGATTGATTACCAGAGCTGAATCTCCGAACACAGTCAATGTCTTGATCCTGAGGTCAATGGCTTCCTCAAGACCCATAATGCAAGCTTCGTATTCAGCTTCGTTGTTAGTGCAGTTGAAAGTGAGTTTTGCCGAGAAAGGCATGTGAACCCCTTTAGGTGTAATGAGTACTGCACCAACACCACGACCATTCATGTTAACAGCCCCATCAAACATCATAGTCCACTCTTCTTTCGGGTCAGGCCCTTCAGTGTGAATAGGCTCTTCATGGTCTTTTGCTTTAATGAACATGATGTCTTCATCAGGGAAGTCAAACCTCATAGGCTGGTAATCATCAATAGGTTGCTCAGCAAGATATTCAGACAATACACTGCCCTTGATGGCTTTTTGAGATGTGTATTGGATGTCATATTCTGTGAGAATCATTTGCCATCTTGCAACCCGTCCGGTAAGAGCTAGCCTCTCGAAAATGTACTTGACTGGGTCCATTTTTGAGATTAACAAAGTAGTGTGGGTCAACATATACTGCCTCAGTCGGCGAGCAGCCCACGCTAAAGCACAGCAAGTTTTCTCGAGCAGTGAATAACGTTGTTCACAGTCAGTAAACTTTTTGCTTAGGTAGTAAATTGCATACTCTTTTCGACCAAACTCGTCATGCTGGCCCAGCACACACCCCATTGACTCTTCTAATACTGTCAAGTACATTATCAGAGGTCTTCCTTCAACTGGAGGCATAAGGATTGGAGGCTCTTGTAAGTACTCCTTGATCTTGTCAAAAGCCCTTTGGCAGTCTTCGTTCCACCTGACCGTCTGTTCTTTTCTTAACAGCTTGAACAAGGGTTCACAGGTTGCTGTAAGGTGAGATATGAACCGTGAGATGTAGTTCAATCGACCTAAAAATCCTCGAACTTCCTTCTCTGTCTTCGGTGCAGGCATCTCTTGGATGGCTTTGACTTTATCAGGGTCAACTTCAATCCCTTTCTCGCTTACAATAAATCCCAGCAACTTACCGGATCGCACCCCGAATGTACACTTGTTGGGGTTCAACTTCAGTTGGTACTTCCTCAGACGCTTGAATAGTTTCAGCAGATTTACCAGGTGGTCTTCTTCTGTGAGGGACTTGGCAATCATGTCATCCACATAGCATTCGATTTCCTTATGGATCATATCGTGGAGTAATGTCACCATAGCCCGTTGATACGTGGCACCAACATTCTTCAGTCCGAATGGCATCACTTTGTAACAGAACGTGCCCCAGGGTGTGATGAAGGTTGTCTTCTCCATGTCTTCAGGTGACATTTTAATCTGATTGTATCCTGAAAATCCGTCCATGAAGGAGAATACCGAGAACTGAGCCGTATTATCAACCAATACATCAATGTGAGGTAAAGGGAAATCATCTTTCGGGCTGGCTCTGTTCAGATCCCGGTAGTCGACACACATCCTTACTTTGCCGTCTTTCTTAGGCACAGGTACAATATTAGCAACCCACGGCGGATAGCTAGTTACAGCAAGGAACCCGGCGTCCCACTGCTTTTGTACCTCTTCTTTGATTTTCATTGCCATGTCTGGACGAGTACGGCGTAGTTTCTGTTTAACTGGCGGGCATTCTTCCCTCAAAGGCAGCTTGTGCATGACAATATCGGTGTCCAACCCTGGCATATCTTGATACGACCAAGCAAACACGTCCACATATTCTCGAAGCAGATCGATCAGTTGTCTCTTCACTGAATCTTGCAGGCAGGCCCCGATTTTAACTTCTTTCACGTCTTCATCCGTACCAAGATTAATCACTTCAACCTCCTCCTGGTGAGGAGTGATAACCTTTTCCTCTTGTCTTAACAACCTGGCTAGCTCTTCAGGAAGCTCATACTCTTCTTCAACCCCTTCATCGGCTTGATTGATTGGATTGTCAAAGTCATACGAAGTCATAGCCGTGCTGTTGTCGGTGCTGTCTGGAAGGCACTCTCTGCAAGGGTTCAGTTTGTTCATTTTAGTGATTTGATTTTAATCTTGCTTTAGAAAAGTGAAATAAAGTTGTCATTTTGAAAACACTGCCATTTATTTTTTGTACAAAAAGAAAAATGGAAAAACAGTGAATGAAAAGAAAAAGACTCATTTGCAAAAAGATGTCTGATATTTCATTGATTAATCTTGTTTGCACAAAAAGTACAGATGGCCCGATTACAAAATGAGTCTTGTCATCTTGGGCAAGATGCAAGACTTTGATGCATGCTATAAAAATACAGGAAATAATAATTACTCTGCTTGAGTAACCCTTATAATTTCCTGGGAAGACCAGTTTGAGATACTGCTCCCCGGGATCTTTGGACGAATCCAGCTTTCCAGGTTGCGTTCTTCTTCCAGCTCGTCTTCCAGACAGTTGATAGCATCAGGGGTGAGCATCCCCCCACTCACAAAGTTGGGCTCTTTCGCAGCCGCTGCTTGATCTTGTTGAGTTGGTTTGTAACCCAACCCAAATCTGTCCTCCTTCTTCTCCACCGATAGCAGTTTGCCCCAGCCTTGGGCGTTTCCTCCCTCAACAACCTTCCGGGCTTGTTGGTACGATGATATTGAAGTACCAGGTACAGCAGATGTTTCATTGACATTCAAAGCTTCGAACCCCTGGCTCATTGTTTCATGGATCTCCCCATCCATCTCAATGTACTTATAAGTAGCCAGGTGGCTGACAAAAATATCCTCTTCTCCACAGATTGTAACGATTTGACCCTCCCACTCGTATTTTAACTTCTGGTGAAGGGTAGAGGTCACGGCGCCCGCGGCGTGAATCCATGGCCTACCCAATAAACAGCTGTAGGCAGGCTGAATGTCCATCACGTAGAAGGTCGTTTTGAAGGTCTGTGGGCCAATCGTTATGGGCAACTCAATCTCTCCCAGAACCGATCTTTTTGAACCATCAAAGGCTCTCACCACCAGGTTGCTGGGTCTCAACGCCAATCCGTCATATTCTAGCTTCACCAGGGCCTTCTTTGGTAAGACATTAAGGGATGACCCTGTGTCTACCAGCACATGAGAAAGGACTGCTCCTTTACATTCCATGGTGATGTGCAAGGCTTTGTTGTGGTTGCGGCCCTCCGTTGTCAAGTCAGTATTGGTGAACCCTAGTCCGTGACTAGCATTAACATTTCCAACTACAGCTTCCAGCTGATTGATAGTGATCTCTTCAGGCACGTAAGCTGCGTGCAAGACTTTGAGTAATGCATTCCGATGGGCTTCGGAGCACATAAGCAATGATAGGATTGAGATCTTGGAGGGCGTCTGATGAAGCTGATCCACTATTTTATAATCACTCTTTTTGATGATTCGCATGAACTCATCAACCTCTTGGTCAAAGGGTGTCTTCAAAGCTTCTTTAACAGTCTGTTCTTCCTGCACCAAGCTTTTTCCTTTTGCCTTGGCAGCAGCTTCTGCTTCGGCGGTGGGTCTCTGAATTTGTGGAGCGAAAAGACGTCCGCTTCGAGTGAAGCCTCCGCCTCCTCCCACATTGTCAATTTGTGGTGCAGGGGTTGATGATTCCAAAGTGATTCTTTGTCCTTCACAGTATAGGTCAGAGCCGTAATGCCAGGGGATGGCATTGCTGCTTTCATAAGGTACTGGTCCAGGCACCGTGATAGTGACCGGACTGACTGCAGCTGCGGAAGGAATTGTGATAGTCTGTGGATCGTAATAAATTGTGACCGGTGCCCTGATGGGAGCAGCACCTACAGAGTTGTTTTCTGGATCATAAAATATTGTGACAGTTGAGACGTCTTCATGATTTGTTGCTGGTGTTGTAGGAGACATTGGTGGAAGGATGGATGTTGTTGTTGTAGGAGTTTCATAATGGAGTGGTGCTGGAGTTGTAGAAGGAACATTCATTGATATCTGATCAGTTGAAATGACAGATGAAGTACTTGTCGATGAAACCGAAGAATTGTCAGGAACAATGGTTGCTGCAGTTGTAGGAGGTTCTGAAACCGTTGCTGATGAGATCGTTGGATTTGTTGGAAATGATGTGGTGATCTGAAGTTGGCCACTCTGAATGAGACCATCTATGCCATTCCTCAGGTTATCGCACCCATTTACCGAGATATTGCAGTAAGCACAACCCAACTCACACCCCGGGAACATTTGACATTCCAGGAGTTGAGCCTTGATTTCTACCAACGGTGTCCGGATCTGACCCACACTGGTTATTAAATAAGACGGCTTGTCTTCTTCAATAGCGTTAATTCTGGGACCACCATGGTTTGGCATTGGATTTTTGTTGACATTGGGTGGTGGTGCGAAATTCAGAGCTTTTGAGTCTACCAGGTCTTGTACCTTCATGTGCAGGGCTCTGCACTTTTCTGTACTGTGGCCAGGTGCATTTGAATGGAAGGCACATCTGGCGTTGGAGTCATAATTCCTGGGTAAACTGTTGGGATCTGGAGGTGCCAACGTCCTTAGCTCGACTAGGTTGAGTTTCAGGAGTTGTGGCAGCAATGTAGCATATGGCATGGGGATCGGATCGATCACCCTATTAGCTTGAGATGGCCTCTGCTGGAATGGCCTTTGCTGGTTGTTGTTGGTGTTGCTGTTGTTGTAATTTCTCGGAGGATACTGATTCTGTTGATGGTACTGAGGTTGTTGTTGATAGTTTTGTTGCGGAGGTTGATAAACTGGCTGAGGATGAGCAGGAGCGGGAATGGTGACTGCTGCCACTGATCTGTGAACATATTGGGGCCTGCCCTTGTTGGTGTGGATGGCATTGGTCTCGCCAGTTCTTCTTGGGCCTGCGAAAGGCTTTCTTGTACTACTGGACGAGCTTGCACCGTTGTCTGAGATCTTACCCATCTTTAACAGGCTCTCAATTCTCTCCCCAGCTATGACAACATCTGCAAAGCTAGTGGAAGAGAAAGCAGCCAGCCTGTCAATATATGTCCCCTGAAGGGTGTTCATAAACATGTCTGCCATTTCCCTTTCAGACATAGGTGGCTGAACAGCAGCAGCCAATTGCCTCCATCTCTGGGCATATTCTCGGAAACTTTCTCTTGACGACTGTGACATTCCCATTAGGAGAGTCCTGTTGGGTGCCATATCTAAGTTGTACTGATACTGTCTGATGAAGGCCTCTGCCAGGTCCTTCCAGCATCTAATAGTTGCCCTTGTCAAGTGAGAGTACCATTCTCTGGAAGCCCCTGTCAAGCTATCTTCAAAATAGAACATCCAGAGCTTCTCATCCATAGTATAGGCCTTCAGCCTCCCCAGAAATGATTGTAAATGAGTCCGGGGGCATGAAGTCCCGTTGTATTTTTCAAAACAAGGAGGCTTGAACTTATGGGGGATCCTGACCCCGTCTACCAAGCCCATGTCCATGACATCGAAACCCAAAGAGTTTTGAGACTCTAAGGACCTCAATTTCTCAGCTATCTCATCCAGCCTTCTATCATAAGCTTCTTCCCCAACACCCATTTCTGTAAACTGATCCTCTTGGGGGTCTTCTTGAAGTACCCTGGCTGCAGTGGCAGTCCCTTGAACATTTGCAGGGATGTTGACCTCAGGATGGAGGTGTGGTCCAAAGACAGGGGGGTTAACATGAGGTTGGACCCTTTCATTGTTGCTGGTGCCGGCAGTCCCTATATGTGGATCCTCTTGATTCTGCCTTTCCACCATGGCCCTCAATCTTTCCTGGCTCTGAGCCATGTTGTTCATCACTTCCATAAACTGGGTCATCTGCGTTCTCATTTCCAATCTTTCGTTTGCCATTTGATTTCTAACCTCTGCAAGGTCCTGCTGTACCTGATCCATTTGTATGCCCGGAAGATTGTTACGGGTTGGATAACGGTGCGGACGGTTGAGGGGAAATACCCGGCGCCTAGCAATAGTTCCTGAACATCACCACAGAGTTAGCAACAATAAAACAAAAACCTACAAAACAAACAAAAGGTTAGCATGCAATGCAGTATGCTCATTTGTTTTCAAGGTATCCGGCTTGGCATTCAGTTTTGACCCTTCCAGACCCTTGAAGATGCTGCTGAAGTTGCTTTCGAAGTAAACTCGGATGGAACAAACTAATACATATATTACAAAAAGCAAAACGGTACATAGTTTGTCTTACAAATACAAACCCTCTGAGGGGTCAAAATACATCACAAGAAAGAAAAATAAAAGTACATGGAATGAAAGCAACAACAAACAAATGGTCAAACACCAAGACCAAACTCATCCTCACGAACTTCCTTGAGAAGTGCTTCGGTCACAGGATCAGCCGGACGTTCCGTGAGATTCCTGATGAGGAGATTCCGGGTCGTAACAGCTGCTGTTAGCTTCTTGTGCTGAGTTTGGTCCTTTGACCTCTTCACTCCTGCTCTGATCTTCAGCTCTGATATCTCCCTCTGGGCTGCTGCCAGGGCTTCTTGCTGTTCTTTAGCACTAGCCTCCAGTTGCTCCATCTTGTCTTGAACTCTCTTGTCCTCCAAAGTACGGGCCTCGGTGATCCTGACCCACCGGGCTTGGCTCTCCTTTAGATACAAGTCTGTCCTTGCTCTCTGGAACTGGGCTTCTTTGCAAGCATTCTTCAGAATTTGTTCTCCAGCCTTAGACTTTTTGATATAATCCACAGACTTCTCAATCTTAGTCAGATGCTCCACTCTCAGTTTCTCTAACCTCTCAATCTCCATCCTACCCTCACTCCTCTCCCGGAGGGTCTTCTGCAAAGCCTGAGTTAACTTCTCATTTCTTTCTTTCAAACTCTCAAACTCCTCCAAACTGATAGTGGCAGGGAGTGGTGCTGAAGATGATTCAGGCATATCTTCTATAGTAAAGGGCATTCCCGAGAATTGGGCCCTGGCATAGGACCACTCATAATATTGTGCTGATGCCACATTGTTGCACTTCCCCAAAATAGTTACTCCCTTTGTTTGAACATGATCCCAAGCCTAGGCTGCCTGCCTAACAGTAGCCAGATTAATCTTGTTCTCGCAATAAAGAGTCTCAACCAAGTCCTGTGCCTTAGGAGTATGGACCAGTGCATAGCCCAGTTGCCTTCTGAACAGCAGAGGATTGTAATTAATGCTTCCCTTAACTCCTATTAGGGGCACATTGGGAAAATGCCCACAGCTGGTGATGATATCCCTGCCCTTGGTGCTCTGGGTGCACCACCTGATATCAGCTGAAGTTAGTGCAGTGAGTCTCTTAGCCCAGTTGCTTTACTGATGAGGATTCAAAAATGCATCTGTCCTGGGTAAATGCTTGAGAAGCCAAGTGTGAAACAATGGAGCACAACACCTCACTAATCTTCCCCTCTGCTTTTCATTCCTCTGATGCACTGAATAGTAGAGATCCCCCAATAAAGTGGGCACTGGGTTCTTCAAGATGAACAGATGGATTGCATTCTTGCTAATGAATCGAGGCTCATCTGCAAACAATACAACTCCATATATACTCAAAGCCAAAAGAGCACAGACAGCTTTCCACTCTCCTAGAGAAGCTTTCAAGGTAGCTTGAGAGATCAAGAAATCCAGATGGAAGCCAGGGATTCCAGCTTTAGAAGTCATATGCTGCTCAATCAGGACAGGTTCCAGATGCAAGGCCTTGGCTACTTCTCCATTACCAGGAAAGACCATCTCAGGGTTGAAAGGGATTCCACCCCTGATAGGCAAACCAACCAATGACGAGTATTCTTCTAATAGAGGGCCCAACTGAAAGTCTTGGAAAGTGAAACATCTTAGTGGGGGATCATAAAACTGAATGCAAGTGTGGATCAGGCTTCTCTGTGAGGGGTCCAGATCCATAACCATATCAAGTATATCCCCATAGTATTCTCTGAACAATGGTATGTGATCTGGAGTGATCAGGGTCTGGATCCTCCTGATGTCAGCTAACTCTGGCTGGAAGAAGTGGTAGGTGATGTTGCTCTTTTTAGGAGCCATGATGCTGAGACCGAATAGAGACAGGTGCTGATGATAACACTGAAGAATGAGCCACTGATTGGCTGGTACAGATAACTGAAGTAGATAGCTGAAGCAAATGCTGATGAAGATAGGTCAGTACTGAAGATGGGGTCAAAACCAGAACCAAATGAAGATGGATACCCTGAAACACAAATAAGCAAATGTCAATATGATGCAATGTTTATGTATGCAAATGATATGCAAGGGTTTGTGACTGAGCTGGATCTGATCAAAATGCTCTGATATAGGTCCAAGTGTGTTCAAGAATTCCAGTTGGAGGTCTATAAATCCAGTAACCAAGGTGGGGGACTCAAATAAAGAGCCACATGTCCAGGGTTTTTAGAATCACAAGAACTGTCCCAACATGGAGTATTCTTAATCAAACAAAGTAACAGGGTATTCTGAGGTCAAGGTACCTGCAAACCTGTAAACAGCCCAACCCCCTCACAGGTGATGTTCTAGAACAAGGATCCTCAGACTTGGATCAGTTATGAGAAGTGTAAACACTTCTAACCCGGAGGTACAGTGTTTACAATAACCATAAAAGTTCCTCCTCTAATTCACCCCAGTCAATACTAAAAGGTCATCCAGACTTAGCAGGCTTCCCAGATAGCCCTAGTATTGCAGGAAATCTGCAACACAGAGTTCTCAAGAAGAAACCCATATTTGAACCGTGTTTCATATTCCCGCACCAGACCGAAATGGAATGGGAAAGAATATGATTCACTCTAGCCTATGTGTCACTCAGGTCCCAGGTATAGGACCTTAACTCTCAATAGAACCCCACCCACCAAGACAAAAAACCAGATCCAGCCAGCAGCATGACAGTATGATATATGAAAAGCAGTAAAGAAAGCAAGTAAACAAACTGTACATAAAGCAGTAAATAAACAAACACACAAGCACAGATAACACCCCAGTAAACACAAATCAATCAAGCGCTAGGAGGAACCCACAAAAAGAACTAGAAGCCCTGGTTGCAATATAAAGGTCCCCAGCAGAGTCGCCAAGCTGTCGCTCCCGATAAATGGGGAATGGCCCAGATAAAGGTACAGACGCGAACGGTCGGCGAGAGGGACAATGAGAACACACAGCAGTGAACTCAATGGAGATGAAAAGAGTCGCCAGCTAGGCATTTTTATCCCGGAGGAAAGGCAATGCTGCATAGGCCTAGAAAGATATGGATAAGACGGTTTGCGAACCAGAGAGACTGAGAAAGGGGGTTGGTTACAACCTGGGAAGGTATTAGCACCCAGATTGTCCGTCGTACTCGACGGGATCCACGCTTAAAAGGTTTGTGTTTTAAAGGGGTAGTGTCAGTGCAATCTGTGTATATAATAGTCGGAAAAGATGTACAGGTGTCAGTGTAAGAGAAGTGAAGTGTATAATGATGTGTCAGTGCAAGAACAAAAGTGAAATGCTCATGATAATGAGACTTAAAGAATAAGGCTAGAAGGAGGGGGAATATACAGAGACTTTTTGTTCGATAACTGTTAAGTTATGCCTACGTATCCTCTCGTGCAATGAGGAAGTCAGAACACCGTAGTTCGACCCAAAGAGACTGAAAGGTGAATTGACTGATGAACTGCTTGCTTGTCAATGCTCAAGTGTATGACCTGTCTGGCTCAGGTGCAAACTGTCTTGCATTAGACGGAAGAAGCGAGCTCTCGCTTGTGAGTGAATGAGATGAGAAAAGAATCTCGAAGGAGACGATTATTGTTTGTTTTGGTGTTTTCAGTCTTTTATTGCTTTTGAAAGTTTGTCATAAGTTAATGAGCTTAAGTCTAAACCAATGGATTTAGTAAACTCATCACATCTTCCCTCTGATTAGGGGTAATGAGAGTACCTTAAGTGTGAAGTCAGATTCTCACACTTAATCACCCTGGTGTAGGATTAAGATCATTAACCTACTTGTGATTATTTAGATGTTTTTGTGATTTTTGTTTAGTGTTAAGTAATGAGGCTAAGCCATAATCAGGGATTTAACAGACTCATTACACCATCCTAATAGAAGGATAATAGATGAGAATGTTTAAGCTGAGGAAAACTCCTCAACTTAATCCATGATTAGGAATTAAACTCATGACAAAACAAGCCTTTGATTAAGTGGATTTTATTCAATGGTATGTTGATGAAGTGTTTTTTATGTTTGTAAGACAACTTGAGGGGGACTTGTCCATTAACACTAGGGTTAGTCCTTCTTAACCAGTTAAGGAAGAATTAGAACCCTAATGCAAGGCCCAAGTTACAAGCTTGATGTCTTGATGATTATTATGTGAATTGGTTAAAGGAGTTAAACACATTAAGGGTTTAACACTTAGGATTAAAGTTATACACTCCATCCTAATAGAAGGATGCAAACATAAGCTTAATCACAAAGCCTTAAAGCCTTTAGGGTTTAGTCCCTGATTATGAGATGAGGAGAGATGACTCAAAAGAGACCCAAAGGTGAAAACTAAGGGGGGAGACTAATCAAAACCCTAATCATTTTCATGCTTGGTTGTTCCTAAGGTTTGTGAGGTTTAACAAGAAAGATCTCCAATGGAACCACCAGGAAGCAGATGAAAGGATCAAGAGAAGCAAAGTGACTTGCTTCATTCAAGAAGTCAAGTCACTTGAAGAAAGAAAGTGGGAAGAAGAAGAATGAGCAAACTCAAACTCAAACATAAACACAAATGCAGCATGGATGCAAGAGAGATGAAAAGAAGAGTTATGAGAAGTGAAGGCAAATTCACTTCTCAAATTCACTTACCACCTGAAATGTTAGAAAAGAAATGCAATGCAATGCAAAAATGGGATGGAATGGCATGATGCAAATCAAAACCAGAAGCATATATGAGATGATAATGATGCTATGAGATGATGCAAACATGAATCAAGGCATGAGAATGATCATACAAACATGTGGATGCAAATGAAGCAAGTTTAGAACCATGAACATACATGAAAAGTTATGGAATGCAAATGGCATACAAAGTGGTAACTGAAAGATGCAATGATCAAATATGCTACTAATATGTCTTAAGATGTCAAATGAATCAAATGGAAGCATGGAATGTCATGGCAAGTCATGTTATGCAAGAGAATGCAAGATGGATGCAAATGGAAGCCCAAATTAGGGTTTATGAACAATACATCAAACAAAAGTCAAAATCAGAAGCAAACCCTAAGATAAAAAATTGAAAATGCCACTCAAAGGACCCCTAATCCTATACTAACTCACTGCCCAAAGGAGAAGCTTCAACTCCTAACCAAGTTCAAGTTATGGTTTTTCTAAGATTTCTAGGGTTTTTAGGGTTCCTAAACAAAAGAAATGCCAAAAAAATTGAAAATGAAAGATCAAAACATGGCCATTTAATCCTACAAACTACATGCTAAACACAATGCAATGCAAGAAGAATCAATGTCCAACTCTTCATGAATAGGCAGAAATGATTTTTTGAACTTTGGATCAAAACAATGCACAAAAATGATTTTAATTCAATGAAAAATTCTCAAAATGCATCAAGATCAAAAAAGAAATTTGGTTTGAAGGTTGGACAATGTTTCTAAATGTCTTAGAACATTTCATGAATTTTTTGGTGATTTTTAAATACCTAAAAGTATTTTTAATAAATTAATTCCCATTAATCAATTAAAAATAAACTTTTAAATATTTTAAAATACTTTTTAAATGCTAAAAATAAAAATAAAAATATTTTTGTGTCCTAAAAATTAATAAAACTCATGAGAAAAAGTTTCATAATTTTTAGACATTTTTTACTATTTTAAATAAATTATGCAAGACAAATGAAAAGAAAAGAAATAAAAATGAATTTAAACTGAATTAAATGAAAGTATGCTGATCCAACGCGTGAGATTTAAAGTGGCCAGGGCGGGAATTGACTTGGCGCCAGATCTCACGGTCCAAATTCAAAAATGACTAATTAATGATTAAAACCCTAATCTCACCGTTAATCACTCTCAGATGACCGGAACAGTGTTCCGGTCATCTTCTCCGTTCACCCCACAAATCAATCTCCCTCCCCAGGCCATTTTAGGAGCCCTAACTCTCCAGAAACCATCTACCAACTATCCTAAACACGAATCCAGCATCAAATCATGTTAAAACTCAAACATGAACAAGAATCGAAGCAAAGAAATTTCTAGGTCAAACTTTCAGAACACCATAACATACTCATTTCTTGCTCATTTTCAAAAGTAAATAGATCCCAATGATCAGTGCAACATACACAACAAGATTCTAACAAGAAAAAGGAGTTCTGGAAAAAAAGTTCATGGTGTCACCTGAGATGGAGCTTTTGATTCAAGAGCTTTCTGGATGGTTCTTTGGCTCAAACAGGTCCCAATGATCCACCTTTGAAGCTTTGGATACTTGGTTGGAGTTTAAACAGCCTCTTGAGTGAGTTTGCAGAAGCTCTGACCAAGGGAGTGTGAAAATCGTGTTTGTGATATGGAGGGTCTCAGGCCAAAACAATGGTTGGTTTCTGGTCAGTGAAGCAAGGTGAGTTGATGTGTGGAATTTGTTTGAGTGTTTATGGCTTGTGGAAACAGATTCGAAGGGTTTTGCTCTTGGGAGTGAAAATGGAGAAATGGTGTTCTTGCTTGGTTCAGGCCTAAGTCTTGCTGGTTTTGGCTTAATGAAGCAAGGTGAGTTGATCAGTGGATTTGGTTCTTGTGTTTGTGAGCTGTGGAGACAGATTCGAAGAGAAATGCAAAATGGGGTGAGTTTGTGTATGTCTTTCTAGGGCTTGTTTCAGGCTGGCTCCTTCATATGTTTTGCTAGCAGATGGAAAGTATAAACAATTGCAAGTGGCCAGAGGATGTGACATGGCCTGTGGTGATTGGGATGTTTGCTTTTGCCAAAAGTCCACTTTTTGTGTAAGAGAGGTATGGCTTGGTTCTAGCTTGGTACAAGGGCTAGGGCTGGCGCAACATGGTGTGGTGAGAGACTATGGCTGGTTCAAAGGCCAATGCAGCAAGTGGTGAGAAGCATCATGATGGTTTTGCAAGTTACTCCAACCTTGGTTCACATGTGACTTTCTCATTCCATAAGCCATGAAACATGAGGATTTTTGATTCAATTCTGACTTTTAGGTCACATAGAATGTTTGTGTCATGGTTTGAAGTGAATTAGAAGTTACAACTTGCCTTGAAACATGATTTTGCAAATTTTCCATTTAGTGCACATTTTGAAAATCAATGATTTTAGCCAACTTTGTCACACCATAACTTTTGATCCAAGAAGAATTTGATCATGTTCTTGTACTTTTTGAAAAGGGAAAGATGTATTCTACAACTTTCATGACCAAAGTTTTTCCATTTGAAGCATTTTTGGATCAAGAATCAAGGCTTGAAAAGTGACCTAAAATGACACATTCTTGAAAAGTCAACTATGCCCAAAAAGTCAACATTTGCAAAAACTCCAAATTCTTGATTTTTGTGGACTTCAACCTTCTTCCATGATCAAATAAAGATCATATACACTCAAAATGATGAAGATCACCCATTGGTTGGGTCATTGGGGGCCTCAGATGCCCTGATTTTGCACTGACTTGTCTGAAAAGTCAACTCTTGATCAGATGACTTCCCCATGGAATTTCTTCATGAAAATTGATATGCATACTCCCTATACCATATAGAGACCAATGGAAACAAGAATGACCAAAAAATTTGGAGTTGTGGCCTCTGAAACCAAAACCCTAATTTTAGGTCAACTGTGCAGTCTATCCTGGCTCTGCTTCCACACCAATCCCAGTTCTTGTGATTCTTTTGAAATCTTGACTTTGAAAGGATGGAATATGATACAAGAACACACATGGAACCCTTTGAAGTGATTGATGGCCTTTGGAGTGGCTCAAGAAGCCCTTGGATTGCTCAGATCACAAACCCTAGGTGCAGATGACTTTGAATCTATGCAGTGAATCAAAAATGAGATATGAGATGATATGATTGTATTTATGCATATGAAATGACCACAAGCCATGGTGTGAATGGGTGAGGGCAAATTTGGGGTGTTTACACCTGCCAGGTGATCGTCCTTCACCTTCGGATGACCGTCCCTCATCCTTTCCCCAGCAGAGTCGCCAAGTTGTCGCTCCCGAAGATTTGCATCTCGGTACAAGAGCGAACGATCGGCGAAAGAGAAAGATGAAGGTGAAGGGAAAAGAGTCGCCAGCTAGGTATTTTTATTCCGAAGGAAAGGTAATGCTGCATAAACCTAGAAAGATATGGATAAGACGGTTGCGAACCAAAGAAATTGAGAAAGGGGGTTGGTTACAACCTGGGAAGGTATTAGCACCCAGATTGTCCGTCGTACTCGACGGGATCCACGCTTGAAAGTTTGTGTTTAAAGGGGTAGTGTATGAGCTATCTGTGTGCAAAAGCTGGAAAAGAATGTACAGGTGTCAGTGCAAGAAAGTGAAGTGAAATGCTCAGGAATGAGGCTTAAAAGAATAATGCTGAAAGAGGGGGAAGACACAAAGACTTTTGTTCGATAACAGTTAAGTTATGCCTACGTATCCTCTCGTGCAATGAGGAAGTAGAACACCGTAGTTCGACTCAAAGAGACTGAAAGATAAATTGACTGATGAACTGCTTGCTTGTCTATGCTCAAGTGTATGACTCGTCTGGCTCGAGTGCTAACTGTCTTGCATTAGACGGAAGAAGCGAGTTCTCGTTTGTGAGTGAAGATGATGAGAAAAAAATCCCGAAGGAGACGATTATTGCTTGTTTTTGTGATTTCAATATATTATTGCTTTTTTGTGTTTGTCATAAGTTAATGAGCTTAAGCCTAAACCAAGGGTTAGTAAACTCATCATATCCTCCCTTTGATTAGGGATAATGAGAATACCTTAAGTAGGAGATAAACATCTCAAACTTAATTACCATGATGTAGGATTAAGATCATTAACCTACTTGTGATTATTTAGATGTTTTTGAGTTTTTTGTTTAGTGTTAAGTAATGAGTTTAAGCCATAATCAAGGATTAGTGAACCCATTACACCATCCTAATAGAAGGATAATAGATGAGCACACTTAAGCTGAGGAAGATACCTCAACTTAATCCATGATTATGGATTAACCTCATGACAAAACAAGCCTTTATTAAAGTGGATTTTAATTAAGGGTAAGATTAAGAAGTGAATTTTATGGTTTGTAAGACAACTTGAGGGGGACTTGTCCATTAACACTAGGGTTAGTCCTTCTTAACCAATAAAGGAAGAATTAAAACCCTAATGCAAGGCCCAAGTTACAAGCTATTGTCTTAGTGATTATTAAGATGGATTTATTAAGAGGTTTAAACAAATTAAGGGTTTAACACTTAGGATTAAAGTTATACACTCCATCCTAAGAGAAGGATGCAAGCATAACCCTAACCACAAAGTCTTAGAACCTTAAAGGTTTAGTCTCTGATTATGAGATGAGGAGAGAGACACAAAGAAAGACACAAAGGTAAAACTAAAGGGGACTATTAAAAACCCTAATTATTGTCATGCTTGGATGTTCCTATGGTTTATGAGGCTTGCAAGAGATCTTCAGAGAAGCCACCAATGGAATAAGCAGATGAAAGGAAGAGAAGCAGAAGAAACAAGTTACTTACTTCACTGAAGAAGATAAGTAACTTGGAGAAAGAAAGTGAAAGATGAACATGAATGAGTAAGCTCACTCTTAAAGCAAATGAAAATGCAGCAAGGATGCATAAGAAGAATGAGAAGAGAAGTGAGAAGTGAAGGCAAATTCACTTCTCAAATTACTTACCACCTGAAATGATTAGCACAAAGAAAGGAATGAAATGAAAATGAAATGTATGCAAAGATGAAGACCAAAACCAGAAGCATAAACATGATGCAAATGATGCTATGCGATGATGCAAAGACATGCCAAGTGTTATGAATGTTCATACAAGAGATGGAATACAAAGGATGCATGCTTTGAAGTATGAAAACACATGAAAGTTCATGGAATGAAATGAATGCATATCATGGCAAATGGATGAAGAAATTATCAAGCATGATTCTAATGTGTCCTATGATGTCTTAGATGTTATGTGAGTGCAAGAAATGTCATGACAAATTCATGTATGGATGCATATGCAAGATATATGTAAATGAACATGAGAAATTAGGGTTTTAAAGCAACACGAGATGCAAAAGTCAAAAACAGAAGCAAATCACAAGATAAAAAAATTGAAAATGAACTCAAAGGAACCCTAACCCTATATGATATCACACCCCAAAGGAGAAGTTCTAACTCTTAACCTAAAGAAAGTTGTGAATTTTCTAAGTTTGCTAGGGTTTTAAGGTACCTTAAGAGGGAAAATGCACATCAAATGGAAAATGCAAGATACATTTGTGACAAAAATATGCTAGATACTACATGCTATATGAAGATCAATACAAAAAGAACCAATGTCAAACCCTTCATGGTTAGGCAGAAAATAATTCTTGAAGTTAGGGTTCAAAAACGAGATTTTTATGAACCCTAAATTCAAGAAAATTGTCAAAGTTGAATCAAAACCAAAAAGAAATTTGTATGAATGGTTTGACAATCTTTCTAAATGTCCTAAGATGCAATGTGATTTTTTTTGGAATTTTTAGAAACCTAAATGATATTTTAATTAATTAATTTCCATTAATTAATTAAAATAAACATTTAAATATTTTTAAAATGGTTTTTAAATGCAAAAAATAAAAATAAAAATGTTTTTGGGTTGAGAAAAATATTTGAATTAAAAATGCAGAAGGAAAATATTTTTGGAAATTTTTAAGTATTTTAAATAAATGATACTAAACAAATGCAATAAAATGAAATAAAAATTAGATTTAATGAAAAGTAATCAGATCCAGTGGCCATGATTCAAAGCAATTTGGAGGGAGTTGACCGTGCGCGTGAATGGACGACTCACATTCAAACTGGCAAATTTAAACTTAAACCTAATTAATTAATCTAATTAATCAGAATTAAAACTAATTACTCAGCCTAACCCTAATTAGGGCAAAACAACTTCAGACGACCGGAACAGTGGTTCCGGTCGTCTTATCCGACGAGCCCAAACTACAAACTTCTTCCCTAGGTTATTTGAGGAGCTCTAAAGCTCCAGATCAACTCCCCTAACCTCCCTGAACATGAATCTACCCTCAAAACAAATTTCTAATGGCTGAATCACAAGATACGAATCAAAATGCAAAAACTGGAAAAGTTTTAGAACACGCATACAAGCTTATTTCTCAACCATTTTCAAAAGTAAGAAGTGCAGTGTGATCAGTGAAGCATGAAGAACATTTCTATAACCTAAAAAAGGATTTCTGGGAAATTTGTTCTTGAGGATACCTAATGTGAAGCTTTCTGAATCTGAGCTATCTGGCCTCCTCTTTGGTGCAAACTGACTCCAATGATCCTCCTGATGAAGCTTTGATGCTTGGAAGGAGTTTGTAATGGCTGAAATGAGAGCTTGAACTCTTGCTGGCCAGAAATCGTGTTTTGTATAGATGGGCTTTTTGGTTGCAATGAAGGGTGGGAAATGATCCTCTTGTGATGCTGAGTTGTTTGGTGAAGGAAGTTTTAAGTTTGAGTGAGTGTGCTGTATGTTTCGAAAGTTTTTGCAAATGGGGTGATTTTTGAGAGCTTGGGCAATCTTAAGTGTTAGGCTTGTGTGTGTTGTGTTATGGCTTGCATTTTGTCCACATAACAATGTTTGATAGGTCAGAAGAGTGGTTGTGGCCTATGGTGATTGGTATGGGCTTTCTTGCACAAAGTCAACAAAACTTGTACTTGAGGTATGGGCTCTTTTGCAGCTGGCTTTTTGGCTTGTCCGGGCTCAGCAGAGATCAAGGAGAGCCATGGAATTGTTTTTGTGGTGATTCAGCAAGTGGAAGCATGGTTGTGTATCATTTTGCAAATTTCATGAAGTTTGGCCCCTTTGTGATTTCTTGAAGTTCAAAGCATAGAATGTGATGATTCTTGGTCCAATTCCGACTTTTAGGCAATGTACTATGTTGGTATGATGCATAGAAGTGTATTAGAGGTCACAAAATGACTTGGCTTGTGGTTTTGCGAAAATCCCTCTTTGGTGTATTCTTGAAAATTATAGGATTTTTGCCAACTTTGAAAGATCACAACTTGAGTTCCATAATGAATTAGAACTTGTTCTTGTACTTTTTGAAAAGGGAATGACCCAATCTACAACTTTCATGCCCAACAATTTTTCATTTGAAGCATTTTTGGTTGAGAAAGAGGAGGTTGAAAAACTTTCCCAAAATGGGAAGTTTCCATTACAAGTCATTTCCATTTTTGGCAACTTTTGGTTTAGCTCACTTTTCTTCAATTTTGTGAACTTACAAGCACTTCAATGATCAAATAAAGATCATATAACTTCAATTTGATGAAAAATCCACTTTGGTTCCATTGTTGGGGGCCCTGAGATGCCCTGATTTTGCACTGACTTGCTCAAGAAGTTACCCAGTGATCAGATGACTTCCACAATGAATTTCTTCATCAAACTTGGCACACATTATCCTTATAACATATTGAGACTATTAGAAACAAGAATGACCAAAAAATTTGGAGTTATGGCCTCTGAAACCAAAACCCTAATTTCAGGTCATCTGTGTAGTGAAACCCTGGCTCTGCTTCCATGCTTTCCAAGTTCTTGTGATTCTTTGACTTCCTTGATCTTTGAGGGATATAATATGATGATTGAACATACATGGACCCTCTTGGAGTGATTGAAACCCTTTGGAGTAGCTCAGATGAATCTTTGGATTGCTCAGATCACAAACCCTATATGTAGATGAACTTGAACTATACAGATGAAACAAAAATGCAATATGAGATGATATGCTTAAAATAATGCAAAGATGAAAGATCACAAGCCATGGTGTGAACTTAGTGAGGGCAAATTTGGGGTGTTTACAAGGAGGAATGGTAGATGGAGTACTAGAGGAAAATAAATCCTCTCTTGGCCTCTTCGTAACACGCTGCTCAAGTAACTCAATGAGATCATCCTTCTCCTTCAGTTGCTCTTGCATTGTCGTCTTCTCAAGTAGCCATTATTCTTTCTCTTTATTCATCTTGTCAAGCTCTTCTTGAAGAGCAACCTTCTCATCAACGGGAGGAAGAAAATCGGACAATGGTAATATAGGAAACAAAGGCTCCTCGGATGGATAAGGCATCTTGAGCTTGGAAGCCCTAGATCGAACCCACTGGATGTAACACTCGGAGGGAGCAAGGTGTTGTTTTCCAAATTGACCTTTCTCTTTCCAATGAATCACATGCCAAGAATGAGCAATCATTTTCTTCATTTCTACATGATCTGCACCATTAAGAAAGAAGAAACTAGATAAGGAAAGGTTGCTTGGTATGTCCTTCAAGCAATATCCCAACTGTCACCTAGCAAGAATAGGGTTGTAACTAATTCCCCTGCGTGTACCAAGAAGAGGTACGTTAGGAAACTCTCCACAACTGCTAATAAGCACTCCAGTATCATAATAGGAACAATACTAAGTCATATCCTTATGAGAAAGAGACATAATTCTTTGAGACCATCTTCGCTTGTCTCTATTATCCTTGAGACGTTGGACTTTGGAAGGTGCGAAATAAACCACCTATATAGAAGAGGCGCACAACACACAATCTCTCCATCACCTTTGGAGGTCCAATAATGAAAGGCATGATACATGTCTCCAAGCAAAGTAGGTACCAGATTTCTCTTCAAGAAAATCTGAATGGTATTTTCGTCCACAATACCATCTAAGTTAGGAAATAAGACAATCCCATAAATAATCTAAGCAAAAATAGCCTCAAATGCATCCTTATGACCCAAAGTAAGAGAAGTAGAAGCTTTCCCCATTAAGAAGTTGACATTAATACCACAAACACTCCCTTTTGGAAGAAACTTCCCATTAAGATCGAACTCTTTGAGAAAAAGGGCTTTGGCGATGACTTTGGTCGTAAGCTCCTTCTCTAAACCACTGAAAAGAAATTCCTTGTCAAAATAGGTAAACCCATCCAATGAGAGTACTCCTCTAAGGTCGACACAAGCTGATAATCAGGAAAGGTGAAACAATGATGCAATAGATCATAAAACTGAGCCAA
Organism: Lathyrus aphaca; assembly: GCA_963966055.1. Taxonomy (NCBI): domain Eukaryota; kingdom Viridiplantae; phylum Streptophyta; class Magnoliopsida; order Fabales; family Fabaceae; genus Lathyrus; species Lathyrus aphaca. The sequence goes on from OZ014524.1 coordinate 216,784,752, forward strand.
GGTAGGGAGAATCCCCTATGGTACATCGGTATCTAAGATAAAAAGAGCTTTCCATAACACCTCCGGAACTCCTGGGTGTCAACCACTAAAGCTCCTAGCTTTCTCAGTTCTACTAGATTAGGATTCTTGAAGTTGTACTTCTTTGTGTTTCTCCTTTCAAAATTCATAACCATAGACATCTGAAATTTTAATATAGTATCTATGAGTCCCTTGAAATATCAAGAACAATGCTCATGAATGCATGAGTGCATGTATGCAAAAACCACAAACAAGATCACACAAAGCACACGGGTCTAGGTTCTGAGTCACGAGCATGAAGTCAAGGTAACAGAACACCAACCCACACAAGTAAGTACTAAGGTTTTATCTTCATTGTACCTGCAGAAAACCAAAGGGTGCTAACTGAGGTGCTCGGAGTTAACAACCATCTTCAGAATACTATCGATAAGTTGGATTACTCCCCAACCGATAACATTCTTAAAATAGACCTTGTCCGAGTGTAGTATCGCGTGACAACCACCTTAGGTTTACACCTAAATGGTTTCCTCACTACGTTCCTAAATTGGCTTGGATGGGTTAAGGGTTCTACGGTCCTCAGTATGATCAGCTCAAGGTCGAAAAATAATGCCACATATGATTACTCATCATGATATTGTTAATCCAAAATAGCCTAACCGAGTGGAGATTATCAAATTGATATAGCTTTGGACTACTCCATCGCTTATCGCTTCAAATATCGTCGTCCTATCATAAGTTCAACTCAAATCCGGGTTAAAATCTATCTCACTCACAGAGGATCACCAAAACTGAAACATAACAAACAAATAACAAACAAATCAAACTATAGCAGTAAATAAATCAAAGTAGGCCGGATCCACTTAATCTTACTCTTCCCCAGCAGAGTCGCCACTTTTCTGTAGCGGTAAAATCATGAGTGTAAACTAAATCATTATCGTTTGCGGAATCATCATTGTATTCGTGAATTTGATAAACTTAATACCTAAATTGAATTCACAGTGGAAATTTTTTGCAGGTGGATATGATTGTGAAGCTTGTTGAAGATTAAAGATGATGAATCGTGTTCAGAGCATATTTTTCATATATAAATTTAAGTTTGGTATTGAAATACAACTAGTTCTTGATAACACATTGTATAAATATAGCCACTACAACATAAGGTACTAGCAAAAAGGCTATAAATAGTACAAGATGTTCACAAAATACAAAATCTAAGAACTAGATCTAAAGATCTCAAAAGTCCATAGCGGAAGAAGCCATCAAACAAGCAAGGATAATCAAGTTGCCTTATCCTTACCCTTTGCGGAACCTGAAGTACCTGAAATAACAACATCAACATGGGGTAAGATAAAACATCTCAGTGAGTTCCCTATCTTAGAGTTCGCTCGGTTCTAAAGGTTTGATTCCAAAAACAAATCTCAAACTCTAACCATTCTCACACACGAAACCGAGATACAAAGGAACTAATATCCATACAACCTCTCGAAACATAAGCTAAGTGAAATATCTACCTCAAGTCCTTATGGATGCTTCATGTGGGACTAAAGACAACCCACCTCAAGACTTACTCAAGACCTTATGGAGGATTCAATATAACACTCTCTTTAATCTTTACGGATGCTTCACGTGGGACTAAAGGCAACCCACCTCAAGACTTACTCAAGATTAACGCTTAACTAGTATAACACTCGCCTCAAGTCCTTACGGATGCTCTTGCGAAACACAAATCAACGCCCATGTATACACAACAGGTACCTCAAGTCCTTACAGATGCTCTTGTGAAACACAAAGTAACCACATTGAAACTTATACAAGACCTTACGGAGGACCCAAAGCGATACAAAAATCTCAATTCTCGCTAGCCCAAGGGAATCCTAGATACCTCACAAGTTGTACCTTTTTATTACCTTTAGTTCACAATTCCCTAACTTAGCATTTTTACCGTATAATTGAAAAGTCGGGTGAAAAAATATTTTTTGACATCAAGTGAAAGTAAATAATTTTAGCTTTCAATCGATATAAAGAACACTGAAATCAGACAACCGAGTAAAAAGTTATGGATTTTCAAAGTTTGGAAATAAAATATTTTCTCTCATACTTACAGTGTTAACCGGTTAACGGATTCGTAACCGGTTAACCAAGCCAAAATAGAGGCAGCTGCGCAATTTTAAGACACATTAACCGGTTAACGGATTCAGTTAACTGGTTAATCAAACACAGACAGCAGCAAATACGCAAAAATCCATGACAATAACATCCCAAAACCATTCCAAACATTGGCAATCATCAAAACAACATAGTAGCAATGTTCCTACACCTAGATGCAACATATTCAAGCATTTATATCGATTTCTAACCGGTTAATCTACCGATTCTAGGATTTTTCACAAATTTGACCTAAAACTCATAAACTCTAAAAATTCTACCAAACCAAAAGTAAACGTTTCTAGCTATGAACCCACCTCTAGCAAGAAGATTGGAGAAGATTGAATGGTGAAAGGATGGGTGGAAGCAACAAGATTTGGAGTCCTTTTCTTCTTCTTCTTCAAGACTTTTTCTTCCTCTTTCTTCTCTTCCTTTCTCTCTTCTCCTTCTTTCTCTATTTCTATGTTTTTATAAAAACAAAAGAATAAGACTTTAGGTCTTAAAAGGAAACATAACTTTTCCTACCGACGAGTCCAAATAGAGAGTTTCCAAAAATGTCTTTTAATCCAACATTTTATAAAACCTTTGAGTCAGCTAATATTAGTTAATAAAAATAAATCCCCACTTATTACTCTATTTAATTCTATTAAAAGTTCTTAGAGTAATTCAGAATAATATTAATATCAAATAATATTATTCAGAGCATTAAATAAATTACGGGGTATTACATCCTCCCCCCTTAAATAGAAATTCGTCCTTGAATTTAAAAGATTGCCTGAACAGGTGTGAATATGATTCCCGCATCTCCGATTCCAATTCCCACGTAGCATCTCCCGGATGTATCTCATCCCATTGTACTTTAACAAGTGGTATCTCTTTGTTCCTTAACACCTTGGTTTCTCTTCCAACAATGTGGCTTAGTTGGGGTTTGAAAGTCAAATCCTCTTCTATCTCGATAGAATCCGACAAAATAGTCTGAAGAGGATCAGGAACGAACCTACGAAGTTGGGATACATGGAAACATCATACATTTCAGATAGAGAGGGTGGTAAGGCCAATCTTTAAGCAACTTCACCAATCCTCTACAAGATCTGATACGGTCCCACGTATCTCGGACTTAACTTGCGCGATTTAAACGGTCCTTTCAATCTCAATCTCGGAGTGACTTTCAAATACACATGATCACCTTCATAAACTCTAAAGGTCTCCTTCGATTGTCAGTATAGCTCTTTTGACGATCTTGGGGTTGTTTAATCTTTTCTCGAATCATCCGAATCTTTTCTGTAGTTTTTGAATAACTTCGGGTCCCAATATCTGGTCTTCGCCCACCTCCGACCAACACAACGATGTTCTACACTTCCTCCCATATAAAGCCTCATACGGAGCCATTCCAATACTCGCATGGTAACTATTATTGTAAGAGAATTCTATCAGTGGCAAAAGTTCCTTCTAATTTCTTTTACTTTCCAAAACGCATGCCCTTAACATATCTTCCATTGTTTGAATTGAACGCCCCGTCTGACCATCCGTTTGAGGATGATTAGAAGTACTCAAATGCAATTCCGTACCCATTTCTTGTTGGAACACCTTCCAAAAACTAGAAGTGAATTTCGGATCTCTATCTGACACAATACTAGATGGAACACCATACAATCTCACAATCTTAGCAATAAAAAACCTCGCAAGATGACTTGCCTTGTATGTAGTCTTAACGGCTAAGAAATGTTCAGATTTTGTTAACCGATCTACAATCACCCAAACAGAGTCATAACCACCTTGGGTACTTGGTAAACCTACCGCAAAGTCCATAGAAATACTATCCCATTTCCAAATTGGGATGTCCAAAGGTTGCAACAAACCGTCCGGTCTTTGGTGTTCAATCTTCACTTGTTGACACACCACACATTCAGATACAAATACCGCAATGTCCTTTTTCATTCCGGACCACCAATACTCCTTCTTCAAGTCTTGATACATCTTCGAAGAACCCGGATGTATCATAAAATAACCTTTATGGGCTTCCTCTAAAATATAACTTTTAAACATGTCATCATTTGGAACGCAAATCCTTTGGTTGAATAGGAAATACCCATCCAACGCCCTTACAAAACCCGGTTGAAGTAACATTCCTTGCAACTTCGCATCAAGAACTTGTGCTTGTTGAATTTCATCCCTCAAGTTAGAATTGATATTCAAATTTCCCATTATTACACCATTCGGAGTCCAAACAAATTGAAGATTAAGGTCTCAAAACTTTTCCAACAGTTCATATTCTAACATCATCAACTCGGCATTATGCATTACTTTTCTACTCAAAGCGTTCGCCATTTTATTCGCTTTTCCCGGATGGTACTTCAATTCAAGTTCATAATCTTTCAAATACTCCATCCATCTTCTTTGTCTCATATTTAATTCCTTCTGATCAAAGAGGTACTTCAAATTCTTATGATCATTAAACATCTCAAAACGCACACCATACAGATAATGTCGTCACACATTCAAAGTAAACACCACGGACGCCAGTTCTAAATCAGGAGTTGGATAATTCTTTTCATGGACTCTAAATTGTTGAATCATAAGCTACCACATGGCCTTCTTGCATCAGAACACCTCCTAAACCCATCTTAGAAGCATCGCAAAACACTTCGTAAGATTTGTTAGGATCGGGAATGATCAAAACTGGAGCAGTTTTCAATTTCTCCTTCAACCACACGAAACTTTGCTCACAACTAGAATCTTATTTGTAGGAGAAATCCTTTCTTGTAAGCTTCGTTAATGGTAATGCCATATGAGAAAAACCTTTAATTAACCTTTTGCAGTAACCTGCCAAACCTAAGAAACTTCTCACTTCTGAAACACTCTTCGGTCTCTCCCAATTAATCACGGCTTCAATCTTTGATGGATCCACTGCTACACCTCCCTGAGATACAAAATGTCCAAGAAACTTGACTTCTAACATCCAGAACTCACACTTTCTAAACTTGGCAAAAAGTTGCTTCTCTTGCAGTACCGATAGGACAATCCTCAAATGTTCTCCGTGATCTTGTGGAGTACGAGAATATATAAGAATGTCATCGATAAAGATCACCACAAACTGATCCATGTAGTCTTGAAATATCCGATTCATGTAATCCATAAAAACAGCTGGAGCATTCGTCACACTGAAAGGAATTACTAAGAATTCATAATGACCATAACAGGTTCTGAACACAGTCTTCGGAACATCAGAACTTTTCACACGAATCTGGTGATAACCCGACCTCAGATCAATCTTCGAGAACACACAGGCTCCTTTCAATTGATCTAGGAGATCTTCTATCCTCGACAAGGGATACTTATTCTTGATAGTAACCTTGTTCAGGTTGCGGTAATCAATACACAACCGCATACCACCGTCCTTCTTCTTTACCAACAAAACAGGAGCTCCCCACGGTGAAACACTTGGTCTAACAAAATGCTTTACCATCAATTCCTCTAATTGATCCTTCAATTCCTTCAACTCGAGTGGTACCATCCGATAAGGGCAAATGGATATAGGAGTCGTCCCCGGTATCAGGTCAATTGAGAATTTAACTTCCTCACTGGAGGTAAGGAAGTGACATCCTCGGGGAAGACATCAGGAAATTCACAAACAATTGGAATATTCAAAAATTGTTGGTCATTACTATCCTCTTTAGTAAGGACAAGCAAAACAATCTTCTCTTGTTCAAACAGAAAATTTACCATTCCAACCGTACCTTCTAAGATCGTCGTCAAAACATCTTTCGGAGGCGATTTAACGGATGGAATAAGGATCAACTTTTCTTCACATCCAATAAACACAGAATTCGCAGATAACCAGTCCATTCCCAGAATAACATCAACTTTCTTAAGAGGTAAACAAATGAGGTCAATTTGAAAAAATTCTACCATCCACAGACAAGGTACAATTCTCACACCTTAGGGGTGTCTCAACAGTTTCATCCATAGTGATAGTAACCACCATCGGAGGAAACAAAGGAAATACTTGCAACCCGAGTCATTTCACACAACTAGTAGATACAAAAGAATGCGTAGCTCTACAATCAAATAAAATAAGCCAAGGATGATTGTTAACGAGACAAGTACCCGCAATGAGTGAGTTGTCGGCTTTGGTATTCCTAGCATCCATAGTATAAACCCTCGCTTGAACTTGGTTCTTCCTTTGTGGGAAATCCTTAGCAAAATGCCCCTCTTTCTGACAATGGTAACAAACTACCCCATTCGGATCACATCTTCCATAATTATTTTTGTGGCACCTGGAGCATGTGTCGCTCCCGATAAATGGGACCGGCCCAAATAAAGGTACAGACGCGAACGGTCGGCGAAAGGGACAATGAGAACACACAGCAGTGAACTCACTGGAGATGAAAAGAGTCGCCAGCTAGGCATTTTTATCCCGGAGGAAAGGTAATGCTGCATAAACCTAGAAAAGAGGTGGATAAGACGGTTGCGAACCAGAGAGACTGAGAAAGGGGGTTGGTTACAACCTGGGAAGGTATTAGCACCCAGATTGTCCGTCGTACTCGACGGGATCCACGCTTAAAAGATTTGTGTTTTAAAGGGGTAGTGTCAGTGCAATCTGTGTATAAAGAGCTGGAAAAAGGATGTACAGGTGTCAGTGTATAGTGTATAAGTGATATGAAGTATGAAGGTGTCAGTGTAAGAGCAGAGTGAAATGCTCAAGATCATGAGGCTAAAGAATAAAGCTAGAAAGAGGGGGAATATACAGAGACTTTTGTTCGATAACTGTTAAGTTATGCCTACGTATCCTCTCGTGCAATGAGGAAGTCAGAACACCGTAGTTCGACCCAAAGAGACTGAAAGATGAATTGACTGATGAACTGCTTGCTTGTCTATGCTCAAGTGTATGACCTGTCTGGCTCAGGTGCTAACTGTCTTGCATTAGACGGAAGAAGCAAGTTCTCGTTTGTGAGTGATTGAGATGAGAAAAGAATCCCGGAGGAGACGATTATTGTTTGTTTTTGAGTTTTCAGTCTTTTATTGCTTTTGAAAGTTTGTCATAAGCTAATGAGCTTAAGCCTAAACCAATGGATTAAGTAAACTCATCACATCATCCCTCTGATTAGGGGTAATGAGAATACCTTAAGTGTGAAGTCAGATTCTCACACTTAATCACCTTTGATGTAGTATTAAGATCATTAACCTACTTGTGATTATTTAGATGTTTTTGGTGTTTGTTTAGTGTTAAGTAATGAGATTAAGCCATAATCAGGGATTAAACAGACTCATTACACCATCCTAATAGAAGGATAATAGATGAGGATGTTTAAGCTGAGGAAAGCTCCTCAACTTAATCCATGATTAGGGACTAAGCTCATGACAAAACAAGCCTTTATTAGATGGATTTTATTTAATGATATGATGATGAAGTGAGTTTTATGATTTGTAAGACAACTTGAGGGGGACTTGTCCATTAACACTAGGGTTAGTCCTTCTTAACCAATTAAGGAAGAATTAGAACCCTAATGCAAGGCCCAAGTTACAAGTGTGATGTCTTGATGATTATTATGTGAATTGATTAAGAGATTCAAACACATTAAGGGTTTAACACTTAGGATTAAAGTTATACACTCCATCCTAATAGAAGGATGCAGGCATAAGTTTAATCACAAAGCCTTAAAGCCTTTAGGGTTTAGTCCCTGATTATGAGATGAGGAGAGAAGACTCAAAAGAGACACAAAGGTAAAAACTAAGAGGGGAGACTAATCAAAACCCTAATCATTGTCATGCTTGGTTGTTCCTAAGGTTTGTGAGGTTTTCAAGAGAAATCTTCAATGGAACCACCAGGAAGCAGATGAAAGGATCAAGAGAAGCAAAGCAACTTGCTTCATTCAAGAAGTCAAGTCACTTGAAGAAAGAAAGTGGGAAGAAGAAGAATGAGCAAGCTCAAATCCAAACACATATAAAGAATGCAGCATGGATGCAAGGGAGATGAAAAGAGAAGTTGTGAGAAGTGAAGGCAAATTCACTTCTCAAAATCACTTACCACCTGAAAGGTTAGAAAAGAAATGCAATGCAATGCAAAATGGGATGAGATGACATGATGAGAAACAAAACCAGAAGCATTTACATAATGCTAATGATGTTATGTGATGCTACAAACATGAGGCAGCACATGAGGATGATCATACAAGCTTATGAATGCAGATGATGCAAGTTAAGAAGCAAGGACATACATGAAAAGTTATGAAGTGTACATGGCATACAACATGGCAAATACATGATGTGATGACCAAACATGCTTTCAATATGTCTTATGATGTCAAATGAATCAAATGGATGCTTGAAATGCCATGGCAAGTCATGTTATGCAAGAGAATGCAAGATGGATGCATATGGAAGCCCAAATTAGGGTTTATGAACAATACAACAAACAAAAACCAAAATCAGAAGCAAACATCATTATAAAAAATTGAAAATGCACTCAAAGGACCCCTAATCCTATACTAACCCAATGCCCAAAGGAGAGGTTTCAACTCCTAACCAAATTCAAGTTATGATTTTCTTAAGATTTCTAGGGTTTTAGGGTTCCTAAACAAGAAAATTATCAAACAAATTGAAAATGAAAGATCAAATCATGGCCATTTAATCTCACAAACTACATGCTAAACACAATGCAATGCAAAAAGAATCAATGTCCAACTCTTCATGGATAGGCAGAAATGATTTTTGGAACTTTGGATCAAAATAATGCATAAAAATGATTTTAATTCCATGAAAAATTCTCAAAATGCATCAGGATCAAAAAATAAATTTGGTTTGAAGGTTGGACAATGTTTCTAAATGTCTAAGAACATTTCATGAATTTTTGGGTGATTTTTAAATACCTAAAAGTATTTTTAATAAATTAATTTTCATTAATCAATTAAAAATAAACTTTTAAATAATTAAAAATACTTTTTTTAATGCTAAAAATGAAAATAAAAATATTTTTGTGTTTTAAAAATTAATGAAACTCTTGACAAAAAGTTTCATAATTTTTAAAACATTTTTGCTATTTTAAATAAATTGTATAAAACAAATATGAAATAAATGAATTAAAACAAAGAAAATAGAAAAGTCAACTGAATGGAGGGCTGGGATGGATCCTGGGTTTGAAATGGTTGACCGCGCGCGTTTTTAAAGGGCCAGGATTGCATCTGATTAAATTAATTTAATTATGATTAATTAAACTAACTAAAAGGGATTAGGGCAAATGAACAGATCTGGGCCATACATGCACGCGGGAAGTCAACAAAGTCAAGCAATCTGACGCATGAGATTCAAATGGAAGTTAATGACTGGGATTAGGGCAAATGACATTCAGGTGACCGGAGGGAAGCTCCGGTCATCTTCTCCGGCAACAACAAAACCCTAGATCCTGATTCAGGCTTCTAAACAACAAATTAAACACAGCCAAGTGATCCTCTAATAACCTAGGTCACGAATCCACCTTCAAACATCATTTAAACCTCAAGAATCAAGCAAATCGAAAGAAACAAATTTCACGGGTAAAATTTCAGAGTGACAATACAAACTCATTTCCTACTCATTTTCGATTCTAAGAGTATCCCCATGATCAGCAAGACACAAGCAACCAGATTATAACTCAAAATGCAAGCTCTGAGCAAAAATGTTCATGGTCATACCTGAGCTGGAAAGCTTCAATACTGAGCTTCCAGATCCTCCTTTGTGTGCAAATGAACTTCTTTGACTCCCTTGGACTCAAAGAGAAGCTCCAAAGTTCTTGTGGATGGCTGGTTTGAAGAGAAGAGTTCTGGTGCAGCAGGTTTCACAGTCAGGAATTGGGAGGTTTCAGGCTACTCCAATGGTGGATTCTTGCTCCTTTGAGTGTGCTTGACTTGTTGGTGAAGAGAAATGGGGTGTTTGATGGCTGGAAAGTGAGATTCGAAAGTTCTGGCTTTGAAGATGAAAAATGGTGAAGCTCAGTTCATGCTTGATTCAGGCCTGGGTCTTGCTGGTTTTGGCTCAGTGAAGCAAGGTGAGTTGATCAGTGGAATTGGTTCTTGTGTTTGTGAGTTGTAGAGAGAGATTCGAAGAGTTTTGCTTGAGGGAGTGTTTTTGTGAATGTGATGATCTTGTGTGTTTCAGCCTTGCTTGATGTATGAAATGGCTAGCATTTTCCTTGCATAAAAAACTCCCATTGGTCAGATGATGTGACCTGGCCTGCTGTGATAGGTAAGTTCACTTTTGCAAAATGTCAACTTTGGTGTAAGGAAGGCATGGGTTGAACCCTAGGCTAGTACAAGCATGTGGGCTGGCGCAGCATGGTGTGTGAGGGATGCTAGAATGGTTCAGCAGCCAAGACAACAAGTGGGTGAAAGTGTGATGATGATTTTGCAACTTGATCACTTTTGAAACTTCATGAAAATCTCTTGCTTTGCCAACCATGAACATGTGATCTTTTGGTTCAAATCTGATTTTTAGAACTTGTATGATGCTTGCACATTGGTTAGACATGAACTAGAAGTCACAAATGCCTTGGTACAAAGTTTTTGCAAGTTTCTCATTTGGTGCATGTCTTGAAAATTAGTGATTTTTGCCAACTTTGACACACCATAACTTTTGATCCAAGAAGAATTAGATCATGTTCTTGTACTTTTTGAAAAGGGAAAGATCTAATCTACAACTTTCATGACCAAAGTTTTTCCATTTGAAGCATTTTTGGATCAAAAAGTAAGGTTTGAAAAGTGGCATAAAATGACATATTCTTTAAAAGTCAACCATGCCCTAAAAAGTCAACTTTGCAAAAACTTATAATTCTTGAATTTTGTGAACTTCTAACTTATTCCATGATCAAATAAAGATCAAATACACTCAAAATGATGAAGATAACCCCTTGGTTGGGTCATTGGAGGCCTCAGATGCCCTGATTTTGCACTGACTTGTCCAGAAAGTCAACTCTTGATCAGATGACTTCCCCATTGAATTTCTTCATGAAAATTGATATGCACACTCCCTATACCATATAGAGACCAATAGAAACAAGAATGACCAAAAAATTTGGAGTTATGGCCTCTGAAACCAAAAATCCTAATTTTAGGTCAACTGTGCAGTCAAACTTCGCTCTGCTTCCATACCAATCCCAATTCTTGTGATTCCTTGGCATTTTTGACTTTGTGAGGATGTAATATGAAACTTGAACACACATGGACCCCTTTGAAGTGATTGATGACCTTTGGAGTGGCTCAAGAAGCTCTTGGATTGCTCAGATCACAAACCCTAGATGCAGATGACCTAGAACCAATGCAGTGAATCAAAAATGTAATATGAGATGGTATGATTGAGTTTATGTATATGAAATGATCACAAGACATGGTGTGAATGGGTGAGGGCAAATTTGGGGTGTTTACAGCTGCCCCTATTCAGACATGAGTTAGCTGTGCAGGATGTAAGCTATGGCTTAACAGGCAAACAAGATAACTTGTGGTTGAATACCAAAGACAGCCCAAAATTTGCACTCACAGAATGAAGAAGAAAAGGGATATAGATTGTAAAAGAAAAATAAAGTATATTGTAAAGTGCGGGCGACGGAGGACGACCGCCGAGCAGAGGACGACTGCTGGGTAAATAGCAATGACGGGGACGACCGACATGCTGGGGATCAAAAGTAAAGCCAAGACGGGGACGGCCGACTAGCTGGGAAAAAAAAAAGATTATGATGGGGACGGCCACCAAGATAAAGTTGTAAGATTCTCTGGGAATTAATGAAACATGACGGGGACGGCCATCAAGTTCATAAAGTAAAGCAATCGACGATGGGGACGGCCATCGGGCTAAAAAGAAAAGGGACCACGACGGGGACGGCCATCGGGTTAAAGAATAAATGAAATAAACAGATGATGAGGTACGGTCATCAAAGGTGAAGGACGATCACCTAGCAGGGGACGGCTGCTCTGTTGAGGTTAAGATGAGGGACGGTCATCTTAGGTGGAGGACGACCACCTGGCAGGGAACGGCTGCCGAAAATATCGCGACATAGGACGAATGCCGGATAAAAGGTCAACGATGGGGACGGCCATCGGATGAGCATGATGGAGGACGACCATCAAGAGGTGGAGGACGACCACCTAGCAGGGGACGGCTGCTCTCAAGGTTTATCATAACATAGGACGAATGTCAGATAACCAAAAATCAACAATGGGGACGGCCATTGGATAAAATGATGAAGGACGATCATCAAGAGGTGGAGGACGACCACCTAGCAGGGGACGGCTGCTAAATATCAACGATGGGGACGACCATCGGATGAGCATGATGGAGGACGACCATCAAGAGGTGGAGGACGACCACCTAGCAGGGTACGGCTGCTCTCAAGGTTTATCATGACACAGGACGAGTGTCAGATAAAAAGGAAAATTTGCTTACTTGGCGATCTACTGGGGATATAGTGAACACGGACGAGTGTTTACAACCAAGAAAAGAAAGTATAAGTGTTTAGATGTTTGTGTATAGATTAAAGATGCGGACGAGCATCCTCAAGACTACGATACGGACGAGTATCGGGTAGAAACAAACTGACACATGTTCAGAGATGATGATACGGACGAGTATCAACGGGCTAACAACGAACACGGACGAGTGTTGAATCTGAAAGAATTCTTCTGGGGAATAGTAGACACAGACGAGTATCTATATTCAAGAAGACACAAGTATTTGACGCAGTGTATGGATTAAAGATGCGGACGAGCATTTTTAAGACTATGATACGGACGAGTATCATGTAGAAACAAACACTTGACGCATGTTCTGAGATGATGGTACGAACGAGTACCAACTGGTTAACAAAGAACATGGACCATTGTTGAATCTGTGGGGGTATAAATGGTATATACTAGATACGGACGAGTATCTATATAAGTGTAACACGAGTAGTATGAGCGGTGTATAGATGAATGTTTATCTGCTGGGGAGGGTGACACGGACGAGTGTCGAGAGAGAGAAGTATAATAATATCAACAAGTATATGGGTTGTAAAAGTGTAGGCGACTGCGCTGGGGAAATGACACGGACGGGTGTCAAGAAAAATGTATATACAAGAGTATCCGTGAGTGCAAAGGGGATGTCTTTGGCTTTCTGCTGGGAGTATGACACGGACGGGTGTCAGGAAGTATCTGTAATACGGGTGGCCTGTTTGTAAAGAGTGTTCAGGTGACTTTATTGGGGAGTGATGACACGGACGGGTGTCAAAAGGGAGAATATACTGGTGTTTGTGATTTGTGAGGCAGCTGCTTTTGCTGGGGACTTTGGTGGGGATTTTGGGGAAAGTATTCTGCATTCTGATGAATGATTATTATTCACAAGTGCTCGATTCACAATATGGCTTGTGATTATGCTATGTGTTTGATTTTTGCCGTAATGCTCCGTATTAAACGGAATGCTACGCTTTGTGGGTGAACATGATGCAAATGCCATGATTATGCAAAAGGTGCCAAACCGGGATTCGGATCCCATTGCCGCGAAGATCTCTGGTCGATCTGTCTGAAGTGAATATCCCAGCTGGGGATGAGATCACTGGTGGATCCGAAGAGATGTATCTGCTTGGGGATATAGGTCACTGATAGACCCATCCTGGTAATGAGGGACCCAGCTGGGGTTTGTAGAAGCCTTCTGTACTTTGTTGTGACTCCTTCATGCGTTGTTCTTCTGAAAAGAGGCCGAGGATTCTGTGGGGAGATGGTTCCCTGACTTCTGCATTCTGCTGAGGAAGAATGATTGGCACTACGGCTGGGGAAATTGACAAGTGGCAACTGGCTGGGGAAAGTTGTTGGCAACTGGCTGAGGAAAGTTGTTGGCAACTCAGCTGGGGAGAAAACACCTCTGGTGCCAAGAGCGAGTGTTGATTTGCCAGCTTGCTGGGATGTAACTTGCATGCCCCAAGTTGCGTTCTGGATACCTGCAATCCTGCAAAGATAAGGACACGCACAAATGGTCCCGAGGTATCCTTTGCTGGATTCCGTCATAGGAGTTAAGCACTTTCGAGAGTAAGTATATTCCCTGTAAGCACGCGTTTTTATTTTTTAGAGAAAAGCATCTGTACTCATGCAATTAGTTTTTTAGAGACATCAGACATTATTTGCAAATGTAAATGTATAAGACGAGACATGACTGAAAAATCTGATTTTATTAATTCATGTGCCCTGAATTGGCAGGATACAGTCAAGGAAACATATCTCCTGAAATGAGGAGATTGTTACAAATTGAGAAACAAAGTGCTGGCGATGTTGACGACGCTTTAAGGAGCTTCCTCTTTCGCTATGACTCGTATGACTTTTGACGTTCTTCTCGTCTTGCTTTCTGAAGAAGGTTGATCCTGACTGAGGCTTGATCCTTTCGAAGCTTACCAAGTTGTAAGCGATACAGACGAATCCAGAATGCAGTTGTTCGCTTATTCCCTTGTTTTGCATGGATCGCCCTTTCGGGTTTTCAATCCATCGGGATACCCATTTTTTCCTGAGTTGTCCAATGCGGCTTTTCAACTCAGCGGGTGTACATTTTTTATTTATTTCCCTTATTTTTGCCCGAGTCTTTTATTCTGTTTTTGACTCGCCGGGATGCCCCATTTTTGCCTGGACTTACATTCTGTTTTTATGTCCAGCGGGTCATTTTTATGCGAAGTATTTTTTAACTGCGTCTGAATTCACAGGGGACGGGAAGTCTTCACCATCCATGGTGCTGAGCATCAGTGCTCCACCAGAGAAAACTTTCTTTACCACGAATGGTCCTTCATAGTTTGGAGTCCATTTGCCCCTGTGGTCTGTATGAGGGGGGAGGATTCTTTTCAGCACAAGATCTCCTACTTGGTACTCTCGGTGCCTGACTTTCTG
This sequence comes from Lathyrus aphaca, assembly GCA_963966055.1. Taxonomy (NCBI): domain Eukaryota; kingdom Viridiplantae; phylum Streptophyta; class Magnoliopsida; order Fabales; family Fabaceae; genus Lathyrus; species Lathyrus aphaca. The sequence continues at coordinate 216,799,784 of OZ014524.1, forward strand.
ATCGAAAGCTTTCTTCATTCTTTTCTGATACAGCTGCCCATGACAGATTGCAGCCAATCTCTTCTCTTCAATCAGACTCAGTTGTTCGAAACGGGATCGGACCCATTCTGCTTCACTCAGCTTAACATCCATCAGTACCCGTAGGGAGGGTAATTCAACTTCAACAGGCAGGACTGCTTCCATACCATACACAAGCTGATACGGTGTTGCCCCAGTGGATGTTCTGATTGACGTGCGATACCCATGCAAAGCAAATGGTAGCATTTCATGCCAGTCTTTGTATGTGACCACCATCTTCTGCACAATCTTCTTGATATTCTTATTAGCTGCCTCAACAGCGCCATTCATCTTTGGCCTGTAAGGAGAAGAATTGTGATGTTGGATTTTGAAGTCCCGGCATAGCTCTGCTATCATTTTGTTGTTTAGATTGGAACCATTATCAGTAATGATTCGCTCGGGCACTCCATACCGACAGATGATATCTCTCTTTAGAAATCGGGCTACCACTTGTCTTGTAACATTGGCATAGGAAGCTGCTTCGACCCACTTGGTGAAATAGTCAATGGCGACCAGGATGAATCTGTGGCCATTTGAAGCAGTCGGTTCGATCTTGCCAATCATATCAATGCCCCACATAGCAAAGGGCCATGGTGAAGACATTATGTTCAAAGGATTGGGAGGCACATGCACCTTATCTGCATAAATCTGGCATTTATGGCACTTTCTGGCATAAGCACAACAGTCTGCATCCATTGTGATCCAGTAATAACCTGACCTTAACAATTTCTTAGCCATGGCATGCCCTCCTGCATGGGTACCAAAAGATCCTTCGTGCACTTCATGCATCAACAAATCTGCTTCTATCTTGTCAACACATCTGAGGAGTACCATATCAAAGTTTCTCTTGTATAAAGACCCATCAGTGTTCAGAAAGAAACTACCAGCAAGCCTTCTCAAAGTCTTCTTATCATTGGAAGATGCCCCAAGTGGGTATGTTTGATCCTCCAAGAAGCATTTAATGTCATGGAACCAAGGCTTATCATCTTGGACAACATCTGCTGCAAATACATATGCTGGTCTATCCAGTCTGGACACTGAAATTTGAGGTACAAAGTTGGCCGCTTGAACTTTGATCATGGATGAAATGGTAGCCAGAGCATCTGCAAACTGATTCTCGTCCCGAGGGATATACTCAAGCTTGACTGTTGTAAAGAAAGTCAATAACCTCCTTGTATAATCCCTGTAAGGTATCAGATGATCCTGGTGGGTGTACCATTTTCCGTTGGTTTGATTAACTACCAAAGCTGAATCTCCGAATACAGTCAATGTCTTGATCCTGAGGTCAATGGCTTCCTCAAGACCCATAATGCAAGCTTCGTATTCAGCCTCGTTGTTAGTGCAGTTGAAAGTGAGTTTTGCCGAGAAAGGCATGTGAACTCCTTTAGGTGTAATGAGTACCGCACCAACACCACGACCATTCATGTTAACAGCCCCGTCAAACATCATAGTCCATTCTTCTTTCGGGTCGGGCCCTTCAGTGTGAATAGGCTCTTCATGATCTTTTGCTTTAATGAACATGATGTCTTCATCAGGGAAGTCAAATCTCATAGGCTGGTAATCATCAATGGGTTGCTCAGCAAGATATTCAGACAATACACTGCCCTTGATGGCTTTCTGAGAGGTGTACTGGATGTCATATTCTGTGAGAATCATCTGCCATCTTGCAACCCGTCCGGTAAGAGCTGGCTCCTCGAAAATGTACTTAACTGGGTCCATCTTTGAGATCAATAAAGTAGTGTGGGTCAACATATACTGTCTCAGTCGGCGAGCAGCCCACGCTAAAGCACAGCAAGTTTTCTCAAGCAGTGAATAACGTTGTTCACAGTCGGTAAACTTTTTGCTTAGGTAGTATATTGCATACTCTTTTCGACCAGACTCGTCATGCTGGCCCAGCACACACCCCATTGACTCTTCTAATAATGTCAAGTACATTATCAGAGGTCTTCCTTCAACTGGAGGCATAAGGATTGGTGGTTCTTGCAGGTACTCCTTGATCTTGTCAAAAGCCCTTTGGCAGTCTTCGTTCCACCTGACCGTCTGTTCTTTTCTTAACAGTTTGAACAAGGGTTCACAGGTTGCTGTAAGGTGAGATATGAACCGTGAAATGTAATTCAATCGACCCAAGAACCCTCGAACTTCTTTCTCAGTTTTCGGTGCAGGCATCTCTTGAATGGCTTTGACTTTATCAGGGTCAACTTCGATCCCCTTCTCGCTTACAATAAAGCCCAGCAGCTTACCGGATCGCACCCCAAATGTGCATTTGTTGGGGTTCAGCTTTAGTTGGTACTTCCTCAGACGCTTGAATAGCTTCAGCAGATTCACCAGGTGATCTTCTTCAGTAAGGGACTTGGCGATCATGTCATCCACATGACATTCAATTTCTTTATGGATCATATCGTGGAATAATGTCATCATAGCCCGTTGATATGTTGCACCGGCATTCTTCAGTCCGAATGGCATCACTTTGTAACAGAATGTGCCCCAAGGCGTGATGAATGTTGTCTTCTCCATGTCTTCAGGTGACATCTTGATCTGATTGTATCCTGAAAATCCGTCCATGAAGGAGAATACCGAGAACTGAGCCGTGTTGTCCACCAATACATCAATGTGAGGTAATGGGAAGTCATCTTTCGGGCTGGCTCTATTCAGATCCCGGTAGTCAACACACATCCTTACTTTTCCGTCTTTCTTAGGCACAGGTACTATATTAGCAACCCACGACGGATAGCTAGTTACGGCAAGGAACCCGGCGTCCCATTGCTTTTGTACCTCTTCCTTGATCTTCATTGCCATGTCTGGACGAGTACGGCGCAGTTTCTGTTTAACCGGTGGGCATTCTTCTCTTAAAGGCAGCTTGTGCACAACAATATCGGTGTCCAACCCTGGCATATCCTGATAAGACCAAGCAAACACGTCCACATATTCTTGAAGCAGATTAATCAGTTGTCTCTTCACTGAGTCTTGCAGGCAGGCCCCGATTTTAACCTCTTTCACGTCTTCATCTGTACCAAGATTAATCACTTCAACCTCCTCCTGGTGAGGAGTAATAACCTTTTCCTCTTGTCTCAACAACCTGGCTAGCTCTTCAGGAAGCTCATACTCTTCTTCAACCCCTTCATCAGCTTGATTGATTGGATTGTCAAAGTCACACGAAGTCATAGCCGTGCTGTTGTCGGTGCTGTCTGGAAGGCACTCTCTGCAAGGGTTCAGTTTGTTCATTTTAGTGATTGATTTTAATCTTGTTTAGAAAAGTGAAACAAAGTTGTCATTTTGAAAACATCGCCATTTATTTTTTGTACAAAAAGAAAAACGGAAAGACAGTGAGCGGAAAAGAAAAGACTCATTTGCAAAAAGATGTCTGATATTTCATTGATTAATCTTGTTTGCACAAAAAGTACAGATGGCCCGATTACAAAATGAGCCTTGTCATCTTGGGCAAGATGCAAGACTTTGATGCATGCTATAAAATACAGGAAATAATAATTACTCTGCGTGAGTAACTCTTATAATTTCCTGGGAAGACCAGTTTGAGATACTGCTCCCCGGGATCTTTGGACGAATCCAATTCTCCAGATTGCGTTCTTCTTCCAGCTCGTCTTCCAAATTGTTGATAGCATCAGGGGTTAGCATCCCCCCACTGACAAAACCGGGCTTCTCAGCAGCCCCTGCTTGATTTTGTTGAGTTGGTTTGTAACCCAACCCAAATTTGTCCTTCTTCTCCTCCACAGATAAAACCTTGCCCCAGCCTTGGGCAGTTCCTTCCTCAACAACCTTCCGGGCTTGCTGATAAGATGACATGGAGATTCCAGATACAGCAGATGCTTCATTAACATTCAGGGCCTCAAACCCTTGGCTCATTGTTTCATGGATCTCCCCATCCATCTCAATATACTTATAAGTAGCCAGATGGCTAACAAATATATCCTCCTCCCCACAGATAGTAACGACTTGGCCTTCCCACTCAAATTTTAACTTCTGGTGAAGGGTAGACGTTACTGCGCCAGCGGCATGAATCCATGGTCTACCCAACAAACAGCTGTAGGCAGGCTGAATGTCCATCACGTAGAAGGTCGTTTTAAAGGTTTGTGGGCCAATCGTTACAGGCAGCTCAATTTCCCCCAGAACCGATCTCTTAGAACCATCAAAGGCTCTTACTACCAGGTTACTGGGACGCAGTGCCAATCCTTCATACTCTAGCTTCACCAGGGCCTTTTTCGGTAAGACATTAAGGGATGACCCTGTGTCTACCAGCACATGGGAAAGGACTGCACCTTTACATTCCATGGTGATGTGCAAGGCCTTGTTATGGTTGCGGCCTTCCGTAGTCAAATCAGTATTGGTGAACCCTAGCCCATTGCTAGCAGTAACATTTCCGACCACAGTTTCCAACTGATTGACGGTGATCTCTTCAGGCACGTAAGCTACGTGCAAGACTTTGAGTAGTGCATTCCGATGGGCTTCGGAGCACATAAGCAGTGATAGGATAGAGATCTTGGATGGCATTTGGTGAAGCTGATCCACTATTTTGTAATCACTCTTTTTGATGATTCTCATAAACTCATCAACTTCTTGATCGAATGGTGTTTTCAAAACTTCCTTAGCAGCTTGATCTTCCTGTACCGGGCTCTTTCCTTTTGCCTTGGCAGCAGCTTCTGCTTCGACAGTGGGTCTTTGAATTTGTGGAGCAAAGAGACGTCCGCTTCGAGTGAAGCCTCCGCCTCCTCCCACATTGTCTATTTGTGGTGCAGGTGTTGATGGTTCAAGAGTGATTTTCTTTCCTTCGCAGTACACGTCAGAGCCGTAATGCCAAGGGATGGCCTTACTGCTTTCATAAGGTACTGGCCCAGGCACTGTGACAGTGACTGGACTGATGGTAGTTGCAGAAGGAACTGTGATAGTCTGTGGATCATAATATATCGTGACTGGTGCTCTGATGGGAGTAGCACTTTGCGAGTTATAAGCAGAATCGTTTTCAGGATCATAATAAATTGTAACGGTTGAGACATCTTCATTGTTTGCTGCTGCTGCTGTAGGAGACATTGTCGGAAGGATGGGTGTTGTTGTTGTAGGAGATTCAAAATGAAGTGGTGCTGAAGTTGTAGAAGGAATGTTCGTTGATATCTGATCAGTTGAAATGACAGACGAAGCGTTTGTGGATGAAGCTGAAGAGTTGTCGGGAACAATGGTTGTTGCAGTTGTAGGAGGTTCTGGAGCTGTTGTTAATGAGATTGCTGGATTGGTAGGAATTGATGTTGTAATCTGAAGCAGGCCACTCTGGATGAGGCCATCTATGCCATCTCTCAGGTTATCACAACCATTCACTGAAATGTTGCAATAAGCGCACCCTAATTCACATCCCGGGAATATTTGACATTCGAGGAGCTGAGCTTTGATTTCTACCAACGGTGTCCGAATCTGTCCCACACTGGTTATTAAATAAGACGGCTTGTCTTCTTCGATAGCGTTGATTCTGGGACCACCGTGGTTTGGCATGGGGTTCTTATTGACATTGGGTGGTGGTGCGAAATTCAGGGCCTTAGAGTCTACCAGGTCCTGTACCTTCATGTGCAAAGCTCTGCACTTTTCTGTACTGTGGCCAGGGGCATTTGAATGAAAAGCACATCTGGCGTTGGAGTCGTAATTCCTGGGTAGACTGTTGGGATCTGGAGGTGCCAATGTCCTTAGCTCAACTAGGTTGAGTTTCAGGAGTTGTGGCAGCAATGTAGCATATGGCATAGGGATCGGATCGATCACCCGGTTGGCTTGAGATGGCCTCTGCTGGAATGGCCTTTGCTGGTTATTGTTGTTGGTGTTACTGTTGTTGTAGTTTCTCGGAGGATACTGATTTTGTTGATGGTACTGAGGCTGTTGCTGATAGTTTTGCTGCGGAGGTTGATAAGCTGGTTGTGGATGAGCTGGAGCGGGTGTAAACACCCCAAATTTGCCCTCACCCATTCACACCATGGCTTGTGGTCATTTCATATGCATAAATACAATCATATCATCTCATATCTCATTTTTGATTCACTGCATAGATTCAAAGTCATCTGCACCTAGGGTTTGTGATCTGAGCAATCCAAGGGCTTCTTGAGCCACTCCAAAGGCCATCAATCACTTCAAAGGGTTCCATGTGTGTTCTTGTATCATATTCCATCCTTTCAAAGTCAAGATTTCAAAAGAATCACAAGAACTGGGATTGGTGTGGAAGCAGAGCCAGGATAGACTACATAGTTGACCTAAAATTAGGGTTTTGGTTTCAGAGGCCACAACTCCAAATTTTTTGGTCATTCTTGTTTCCATTGGTCTCTATATGGTATAGGGAGTATGCATATCAATTTTCATGAAGAAATTCCATGGGGAAGTCATCTGATCAAGAGTTGACTTTTCAGACAAGTCAGTGCAAAATCAGGGCATCTGAGGCCCCAATGACCCAACCAATGGGTGATCTTCATCATTTTGAGTGTATATGATCTTTATTTGATCATGGAAGAAGGTTGAAGTCCACAAAAATCAAGAATTTGGAGTTTTTGCAAATGTTGACTTTTTGGGCATAGTTGACTTTTCAAGAATGTGTCATTTTAGGTCACTTTTCAAGCCTTGATTCTTGATCCAAAAATGCTTCAAATGAAAAAACTTTGGTCATGAAAGTTGTAGAATACATCTTTCCCTTTTCAAAAAGTACAAGAACATGATCAAATTCTTCTTGGATCAAAAGTTATGGTGTGACAAAGTTGGCTAAAATCATTGATTTTCAAAATGTGCACCAAATGAGAAACTTGCAAGATCATGAACCAAGGCTGTTTGTAACCTCTAGTTGACATCAAACCATTACACAAACATTCTATGTGACCTAAAAATCAGATTTGGACCAAGAATTGCTCATGTTTCATGGCTTATGGAATGAGAAAATCACATGTGAACCAAAATGAGCCAACTTGCAAAACTCATGATCACACTTCCTACCACTTGCTACATTGGATGCTGAGCTTTGCTAGCCCTTCCCCTCACCATGCTGCGCCAGCCCTAGCCTTTGTACCAAGCTAGAACCAAGCCCATGCTTCTCTTACAAAAAGTTGACTTTTGGCAAAAGCAAACATCCCAATCACCACAGGCCATGTCACATCCTCTGGCCACTTGCAATTGTTTATACTTTCCATTTGCTAGCCAAACATATCAACAAGCAAGGCTGAAACAACACACAAGATCATATACACAAAAACCACCCCATTTGCATTTCTCTTCGAAACTCTCTGCTCAGCTCACCAACACTCAAGCAAACTTCACTAATCATCTCACCTTGCCCCATTGAGTAGAAACCAACAAAGAACCAGGCCTGAAACAAGCTATAACATCACTTCACCATTTTCACCCCAAACTGCAGTTTCCTTCGAAACACCTTCCACAGCTTACAAACGTCCAAACAAACTCCACAAACCTTCTCCACTCATCATCTGGACCACAAAGAACCCCTCACATTGGCTTGAAACTGCTTGCATCACCACTGCCATTTTCAACTGAGCTTGAGCAGAAGCTGTTCAAACTCTTCATCTAGCCAGCATAAACTTCTCCAAAGCATTCAAGCATCATCCAGAGGTCATAAGGAGTGGATTTCACAAGGAGGGGAGGTCTGAAAGTTGCTGGAGTGAAAACTTCGAATCTCAGGTAGCTCAAGAAATATTTTTCCAGAAATCATTTTTTATGTTCTAAACTTGTTCTCCATGCTTCACTGATCATCCTGATGCTTTTAGTTTTGGAAATGGTGATGAAATGAGAATTTAATTGATTTCTGAAACTCTGTGACCTAAAAATTTGTTTTGCTCGATTCATGAGTTTGAGGAAAAATAAATTTGTTTTGATTGGGGGTTTTGGTTCGTGAGTGAGTGGGAATCATTTCCATGGTTTTAGATTTCGTTTTAGTTAGGTTTTGAGAGAGTTTGGAGATTTTCAGGTGGGCTTCCCACCGGAGAAGACGACCGGAGGTCTTCTCCGGCCACCTGAAAGTCATTATGCCCTAATCCTGTAATTAAATGCCATTTGAATTTGGGCCGTAGGATCAGTTGACTCCATTGACCTCCCGCACGTGTGAATGGCTCAGATCAAGTCATTATGCCCTAATCCACTTAATTAGTTTTAATTAATTATAATTAAATTAATTTATCCAGAGTGAATCTAGACCCTCCATTCACGCGCGCAGTCCACCCTTTTGAATCCAGAATCAATCTCAGCCATCCTTTCTGTTGACTTCATTTAAAATTCATTTTTATTTCATTTCTTTTCATTTAACTTGCATATTTAATTTAAAATAGTAAAAAATGTCTAAAAATTATGAAACTTTTTCTCATGAGTTTTAATAATTTTTATGACACAAAAATATTTTTATTTTCATTTTTAGCATTAAAAATGTATTTTTAAATAATTAAAAGATTATTTTTAATTGATTAATGAGAATTAATTTATTAAAAATACTTTTAGGTATTTAAAAATCACCAAAAAATTCATGAAATGTTCTAAGACATTTAGAAACATTGTCCAACCTTCAAACCAAATTTCTTTTTTGATCTTGATGCATTTTGAGAATTTTTCATTGAATTAAAATCATTTTTGTGCATTGTTTTGATCCAAAGTTCAAAAAATCATTTCTGCCTATTCATGAAGAGTTGGACATTGATTCTTCTTGCATTGCATTGTGTTTAGCATGTAGTTTGTAGGATTAAATGGCCATGTTTTGATCTTTCATTTTCAATTTGTTTGGCATTTCTTTTGTTTAGGAACCCTAAAACCCTAGAAATCTTAAGAAAACCATAACTTGAACTTGGTTAGGAGTTGAAGCTTCTCCTTTGGGCAGTGAGTTAGTATAGGATTAGGGGTCCTTTGAGTGGCATTTTCAATTTTTTTATCTTAGGGTTTGCTTCTGATTTTGACTTTTGTTTGATGTATTGTTCATAAACCCTAATTTGGGCTTCCTTTTGCATTCATCTTGCATTTGCTTGCATACCATGACTTGCCATGACATTCCATGCTTCCATGTGATTCATTTGACATCATAAGACATATTAGTAGCATATTTGATCATTGCATCTTTCAGTTACCACTTTGTATGCCATTTGCATTCCATAACTTTTCATGTATGTTCATGGTTCTAAACTTGCTTCATTTGCATCCACATGTTTGTATGATCATTCTCATGCCTTGATTCATGTTTGCATCATCTCATAGCATCATTATCATCTCATATATGCTTCTGGTTTTGATTTTCATCATGCCATTCCATCCCATTTTTGCATTGCATTGCATTTCTTTTCTAACATTTCAGGTGGTAAGTGAATTTGAGAAGTGAATTTGCCTTCACTTCTCATAACTCTTCTTTTCATCTCTCTTGCATCCATGCTGCATTTGTGTTTATGTTTGAGTTTGAGTTTGCTCATTCTTCTTCTTCCCACTTTCTTTCTTCAAGTGACTTGACTTCTTGAATGAAGCAAGTCACTTTGCTTCTCTTGATCCTTTCATCTGCTTCCTGGTGGTTCCATTGGAGATCTTTCTTGTTAAACCTCACAAACCTTAGGAACAACCAAGCATGACAATGATTAGGGTTTTGATTAGTCTCCCCCCTTAGTTTTCACCTTTGGGTCTCTTTTGAGTCATCTCTCCTCATCTCATAATCAGGGACTAAACCCTAAAGGCTTTAAGGCTTTGTGATTAAGCTTATGCCTGCATCCTTCTATTAGGATGGAGTGTATAACTTTAATCCTAAGTGTTAAACCCTTAATGTGTTTAACTCCTTTAATCAATTCACATAATAATCATCAAGACATCAAGCTTGTAACTTGGGCCTTGCATTAGGGTTCTAATTCTTCCTTAACTGGTTAAGAAGGACTAACCCTAGTGTTAATGGACAAGTCCCCCTCAAGTTGTCTTACAAACATAAAAAACACTTCATCAACATACCATTGAATAAAATCCACTTAATCAAAGGCTTGTTTTGTCATGAGTTTAATTCCTAATCATGGATTAAGTTGAGGAGTTTTCCTCAGCTTAAACATTCTCATCTATTATCCTTCTATTAGGATGGTGTAATGAGTCTGTTAAATCCCTGATTATGGCTTAGCCTCATCACTTAACACTAAACAAAAATCACAAAAACATCTAAATAATCACAAGTAGGTTAATGATCTTAATCCTACACCAGGGTGATTAAGTGTGAGAATCTGACTTCACACTTAAGGTACTCTCATTACCCCTAATCAGAGGGAAGATGTGATGAGTTTACTAAATCCATTGGTTTAGACTTAAGCTCATTAACTTATGACAAACTTTCAAAAGCAATAAAAGACTGAAAACACCAAAACACACAATAATCGTCTCCTTCGGGATTCTTTTCTCATCTCATTCACTCACAAGCGAGAGCTCGCTTCTTCCGTCTAATGCAAGACAGTTTGCACCTGAGCCAGACAGGTCATACACTTGAGCATTGACAAGCAAGCAGTTCATCAGTCAATTCACCTTTCAGTCTCTTTGGGTCGAACTACGGTGTTCTGACTTCCTCATTGCACGAGAGGATACGTAGGCATAACTTAACAGTTGTCGAACAAAAAGTCTCTGTATATTCCCCCTCCTTCTAGCCTTATTCTTTAAGTCTCATTATCATGAGCATTTCACTCTTGTTCTTGCACTGACACATCATTATACACTTCACTTCTCTTACACTGACACCTGTACATCTTTTCCGGCTATTATATACACAGATTGCACTGACACTACCCCTTTAAAACACAAACCTTTTAAGCGTGGATCCCTTCGAGTACGACGGACAATCTGGGTGCTAATACCTTCCCAGGTTGTAACCAACCCCCTTTCTCAGTCTCTCTGGTTCGCAAACCGTCTTATCCATATCTTTCTAGGCCTATGCAGTATTGCCTTTCCTCCGGGATAAAAATGCCTAGCTGGCGACTCTTTTCATCTCCATTGAGTTCACTGCTGTGTGTTCTCATTGTCCCTCTCGCCGACCGTTCGCGTTTGTACCTTTATCTGGGCCATTCCCCATTTATCGGGAGCGACAGCTTGGCGACTCTGCTGGGGACCTTTATATTGCAACCAGGGCTTCTGGTTCTTTTTGTGGGTTCCTCCTAGCGCTTGATTGATTTGTGTTTACTGGGGTGTTATCTGTGCTTGTGTGTTTGTTTATTTACTGCTTTATGTACAGTTTGTTTACTTGCTTTCTTTACTGCTTTTCATATATCATACTGTCATGCTGCTGGCTGGATCTGGTTTTTTTTTGTCTTGGTGGGTGGGGTTCTATTGAGAGTTAAGGTCCTATACCTGGGACCTGAGTGACACATAGGCTAGAGTGAATCATATTCTTTCCCATTCCATTTCGGTCTGGTGCGGGAATATGAAACACGGTTCAGATATGGGTTTCTTCTTGAGAACTCTGTGTTGCAGATTTCCTGCAATACTAGGGCTATCTGGGAAGCCTGCTAAGTCTGGATGACCTTTTAGTATTGACCTTCAGAAACTGGGGTGAATTAGAGGAGGAACTTTTATGGTTATTGTAAACACTGTACCTCCGGGTTAGAAGTGTTTACACTTCTCATAACTGATCCAAGTCTGAGGATCCTTGTTCTAGAACATCACCTGTGAGGGGGTTGGGCTGTTTACAGGTTTGCAGGTACCTTGACCTCAGAATACCCTGTTACTTTGTTTGATTAAGAATACTCCATGTTGGGACAGTTCTTGTGATTCTAAAAACCCTGGACATGTGGCTCTTTATTTGAGTCCCCCACCTTGGTTACTGGATTTATAGACCTCCAACTGGAATTCTTGAACACACTTGGACCTATATCAGAGCATTTTGATCAGATCCAGCTCAGTCACAAACCCTTGCATATCATTTGCATACATAAACATTGCATCATATTGACATTTGCTTATTTGTGTTTCAGGGTATCCATCTTCATTTGGTTCTGGTTTTGACCCCATCTTCAGTACTGACCTATCTTCATCAGCATTTGCTTCAGCTATCTACTTCAGTTATCTGTACCAGCCAATCAGTGGCTCATTCTTCAGTGTTATCATCAGCACCTGTCTCTATTCGGTCTCAGCATCATGGCTCCTAAAAAGAGCAACATCACCTACCACTTCTTCCAGCCAAAGTTAGCTGACATCAGGAGGATCCAGACCCTGATCACTCCAGATCACATACCATTGTTCAGAGAATACTATGGGGATATACTTGATATGGTTATGGATCTGGACCCCTCACAGAGAAGCCTGATCCACACTTGCATTCAGTTTTATGATCCCCCACTAAGATGTTTCACTTTCCAAGACTTTCAGTTGGGCCCTCTATTAGAAGAATACTCGTCATTGGTTGGTTTGCCTATCAGGGGTGGAATCCCTTTCAACCCTGAGATGGTCTTTCCTGGTAATGGAGAAGTAGCCAAGGCCTTGCATCTGGAACCTGTCCTGATTGAGCAGCATATGACTTCTAAAGCTGGAATCCCTGGCTTCCATCTGGATTTCTTGATCTCTCAAGCTACCTTGAAAGCTTCTCTAGGAGAGTGGAAAGCTGTCTGTGCTCTTTTGGCTTTGAGTATATATGGAGTTGTATTGTTTGCAGATGAGCCTCGATTCATTAGCAAGAATGCAATCCATCTGTTCATCTTGAAGAACCCAGTGCCCACTTTATTGGGGGGATCTCTACTATTCAGTGCATCAGAGGAATGAAAAGCAGAGGGGAAGATTAGTGAGGTGTTGTGCTCCATTGTTTCACACTTGGCTTCTCAAGCATTTACCCAGGACAGATGCATTTTTGAATCCTCATCAGCAAAGCAACTGGGCTAAGAGACTCACTGCACTAACTTCAGCTGATATCAGGTGGTGCACCCAGAGCACCAAGGGCAGGGATATCATCACCAGCTGTGGGCATTTTCCCAATGTGCCCCTAATAGGAGTTAAGGGAAGCATTAATTACAATCCTCTGCTGTTCAGAAGGCAACTGGGCTATGCACTGGTCCATACTCCTCAGGCACAGGACTTGGTTGAGACTCTTTATTGCGAGAACAAGATTAATCTGGCTACTGTTAGGCAGGCAGCCTGGGCTTGGGATCATGTTCAAACAAAGGGAGTAACTATTTTGGGGAAGTGCAACAATGTGGCATCAGCACAATATTATGAGTGGTCCTATGCCAGGGCCCAATTCTCGGGAATGCCCTTTACTATAGAAGATATGCCTGAATCATCTTCAGCACCACTCCCTGCCACTATCAGTTTGGAGGAGTTTTAGAGTTTGAAAGAAAGAAATGAGAAGTTAACTCAGGCTTTGCAGAAGACCCTCCGGGAGAGGAGTGAGGGTAGGATGGAGATTGAGAGGTTAGAGAAACTGAGAGTGGAGCATCTGACTAAGATTGAGAAGTCTGTGGATTATATCAAAAAGTCTAAGGCTGGAGAACAAATTCTGAAGAATGCTTGCAAAGAAGCCCAGTTCCAGAGAGCAAGGACAGACTTGTATCTAAAGGAGAGCCAAGCCCGGTGGGTCAGGATCACCGAGGCCCGTACTTTGGAGGACAAGAGAGTTCAAGACAAGATGGAGCAACTGGAGGCTAGTGCTAAAGAACAGCAAGAAGCCCTGGCAGCAGCCCAGAGGGAGATATCAGAGCTGAAGATCAGAGCAGGAGTGAAGAGGTCAAAGGACCAAACTCAGCACAAGAAGCTAACAGCAGCTGTTACGACCCGGAATCTCCTCATCAGGAATCTCACGGAACGTCCGGCTGATCCTGTGACCGAAGCACTTCTCAAGGAAGTTCGTGAGGATGAGTTTGGTCTTGGTGTTTGACCATTTGTTTGTTGTTGCTTTCATTCCATGTACTTTTATTTTTCTTTCTTGTGATGTATTTTGACCCCTCAGAGGGTTTGTATTTGTAAGACAAACTATGTACCGTTTTGCTTTTTGTAATATATGTATTAGTTTGTTCCATCCGAGTTTACTTCGAAAGCAACTTCAGCAGCATCTTCAAGGGTCTGGAAGGGTCAAAACTGAATGCCAAGCCGGATACCTTGAAAACAAATGAGCATATTGCATTGCATGCTAACCTTTTGTTTGTTTTGTAGGTTTTTGTTTTATTGTTGCTAACTCTGTGGTGATGTTCAGGAACTATTGCTAGGCGCCGGGTATTTCCCCTCAACCGTCCGCACCGTTATCCAACCCGTAACAATCTTCCGGGCATACAAATGGATCAGGTACAGCAGGACCTTGCAGAGGTTAGAAATCAAATGGCAAACGAAAGATTGGAAATGAGAACGCAGATGACCCAGTTTATGGAAGTGATGAACAACATGGCTCAGAGCCAGGAAAGATTGAGGGCCATGGTGGAAAGGCAGAATCAAGAGGATCCACATATAGGGACTGCCGGCACCAGCAACAATGAAAGGGTCCAACCTCATGTTAACCCCCCTGTCTTTGGACCACACCTCCATCCTGAGGTCAACATCCCTGCAAATGTTCAAGGGACTGCCACTGCAGCCAGGGTACTTCAAGAAGACCCCCAAGAGGATCAGTTTACAGTAATGGGTGTTGGGGAAGAAGCTTATGATAGAAGGCTGGATGAGATAGCTGAGAAATTGAGGTCCTTAGAGTCTCAAAACTCTTTGGGTTTCGATGTCATGGACATGGGCTTGGTAGACGGGGTCAGGATCCCCCATAAGTTCAAGCCTCCTTGTTTTGAAAAATACAACGGGACTTCATGCCCCCGGACTCATTTACAATCATTTCTGGGGAGGCTGAAGGCCTATACTATGGATGAGAAGCTCTGGATGTTCTATTTTGAAGATAGCTTGACAGGGGCTTCCAGAGAATGGTACTCTCACTTGACAAGGGCAACTATTAGATGCTGGAAGGACCTGGCAGAGGCCTTCATCAGACAGTATCAGTACAACTTAAATATGGCACCCAACAGGACTCTCCTAATGGGAATGTCACAGTCGTCAAGAGAAAGTTTCCGAGAATATGCCCAGAGATGGAGGCAATTGGCTGCTGCTGTTCAGCCACCTATGTCTGAAAGGGAAATGGCAGACATGTTTATGAACACCCTTCAGGGGACATATATTGACAGGCTGGCTGCTTTCTCTTCCACTAGCTTTGCAGATGTTGTCATAGCTGGGGAGAGAATTGAGAGCCTGTTAAAGATGGGTAAGATCTCAGACAACGGTGCAAGCTCGTCCAGTAGTACAAGAAAGCCTTTTGCAGGCCCAAGAAGAACTGGCGAGACCAATGCCATCCACACCAACAGGGGCAGGCCCCAATATGTTCACAGATCAGTGGCAGCAGTCACCATCCCTGCTCCAGCTCATCCACAACCAGCTTATCAACCTCCGCAGCAAAACTATCAGCAACAACCCCAGTACCATCAACAAAATCAGTATCCTCCGAGAAATTACAACAACAGCAACACCAACAACAACCAGCAAAGGCCATTCCAGCAGAGGCCATCTCAAGCTAATAGGGTGATCGATCCGATCCCCATGCCATATGCTACATTGCTGCCACAACTCCTGAAACTCAACCTAGTCGAGCTAAGGACGTTGGCACCTCCAGATCCCAACAGTTTACCCAGGAATTATGACTCCAACGCCAGATGTGCCTTCCATTCAAATGCACCTGGCCACAGTACAGAAAAGTGCAGAGCCCTGCACATGAAGGTACAAGACCTGGTAGACTCAAAAGCTCTGAATTTCGCACCACCACCCAATGTCAACAAAAATCCAATGCCAAACCATGGTGGTCCCAGAATTAACGCTATTGAAGAAGACAAGCCGTCTTATTTAATAACCAGTGTGGGTCAGATCCGGACACCGTTGGTAGAAATCAAGGCTCAACTCCTGGAATGTCAAATGTTCCCGGGGTGTGAGTTGGGTTGTGCTTACTGCAATATCTCGGTAAATGGGTGCGATAACCTGAGGAATGGCATAGATGGTCTCATTCAGAGTGGCCAACTTCAGATCACCACATCATTTCCAACAAATCCAACGATCTCATCAGCAACGGTTTCAGAACCTCCTACAACTGCAGCAACCATTGTTCCTGACAATTCTTCGGTTTCATCGACAAGTACTTCATCTGTCATTTCAACTGATCAGATATCAATGAATGTTCCTTCTACAACTCCAGCACCACTCCATTATGAAACTCCTACAACAACAACATCCATCCTTCCACCAATGTCTCCTACAACACCAGCAACAAATCATGAAGACGTCTCAACTGTCACAATATTTTATGATCCAGAAAACAACTCTGTAGGTGCTGCTCCCATCAGGGCACCGATCACAATTTATTACGATCCACAGACTATCACAATTCCTTCCGCAGCTGCAGTCAGTCCGGTCACTATCACGGTGCCTGGACCAGTACCTTATGAAAGCAACAATGCCATCCCCTGGCATTACGGCTCTGACCTATACTGTGAAGGACAAAGAATCACTTTGGAATCATCAACCCCTGCACCACAAATTGACAATGTGGGAGGAGGCGGAGGCTTCACTCGAAGCGGACGTCTTTTCGCTCCACAAATTCAGAGACCCACCGCCGAAGCAGAAGCTGCTGCCAAGGCAAAAGGAAAAAGCTTGGTGCAGGAAGAACAGACTGTTAAAGAAGCTTTGAAGACACCCTTTGACCAAGAGGTTGATGAGTTCATGCGAATCATCAAAAAGAGTGATTATAAAATAGTGGATCAGCTTCATCAGACGCCCTCCAAGATCTCAATCCTATCATTGCTTATGTGCTCCGAAGCCCATCGGAATGCATTACTCAAAGTCTTGCACGCAGCTTACGTGCCTGAAGAGATCACTATCAATCAGCTGGAAGCTGTAGTTGGAAATGTTAATGCTAGTCACGGACTAGGGTTCACCAATACTGACTTGACAACGGAGGGCCGCAACCACAACAAAGCCTTGCACATCACCATGGAATGTAAAGGAGCAGTCCTTTCTCATGTGCTGGTAGACACAGGGTCATCCCTTAATGTCTTACCAAAGAAGGCCCTGGTGAAGCTAGAATATGACGGATTGGCGTTGAGACCCAGCAACCTGGTGGTGAGAGCCTTTGATGGTTCAAAAAGATCGGTTCTGGGAGAGATTGAGTTGCCCATAACGATTGGCCCACAGACCTTCAAAACGACCTTCTACGTGATGGACATTCAGCCTGCCTACAGCTGTTTATTGGGTAGGCCATGGATTCACGCCGCGGGCGCCGTGACCTCTACCCTTCACCAGAAGTTAAAATACGAGTGGGAGGGTCAAATCGTTACAATCTGTGGAGAAGAGGATATTTTTGTCAGCCACCTGGCTACTTATAAGTACATTGAGATGGATGGGGAGATCCATGAAACAATGAGCCAGGGGTTCGAAGCTTTGAATGTCAATGAAACATCTGCTGTACCTGGTACTTCAATATCATCGTACCAACAAGCCCGGAAGGTTGTTGAGGGAGGAAACGCCCAAGGCTGGGGCAAACTGCTATCGGTGGAGAAGAAGGAGGACAGATTTGGGTTGGGTTACAAACCAACTCAACAAGATCAAGCAGCGGCTGCGAAAGAGCCCAACTTTGTGAGTGGGGGGATGCTCACCCCTGATGCTATCAACTGTCTGGAAGACGAGCTGGAAGAAGAACGCAACCTGGAAAGCTGGATTCGTCCAAAGATCCCGGGGAGCAGTATCTCAAACTGGTCTTCCCAGGAAATTATAAGGGTTACTCAAGCAGAAGAGTGCCTTCCAGACAGCACCGACAACAGCACGGCTATGACTTCGTATGACTTTGACAATCCAATCAATCAAGCCGATGAAGGGGTTGAAGAAGAGTATGAGCTTCCTGAAGAGCTAGCCAGGTTGTTAAGACAAGAGGAAAAGGTTATCACTCCTCACCAGGAGGAGGTTGAAGTGATTAATCTTGGTACGGATGAAGACGTGAAAGAAGTTAAAATCGGGGCCTGCCTGCAAGATTCAGTGAAGAGACAACTGATCGATCTGCTTCGAGAATATGTGGACGTGTTTGCTTGGTCGTATCAAGATATGCCAGGGTTGGACACCGATATTGTCATGCACAAGCTGCCTTTGAGGGAAGAATGCCCGCCAGTTAAACAGAAACTACGTCGTACTCGCCCAGACATGGCAATGAAAATCAAGGAAGAGGTACAAAAGCAATGGGACGCCGGGTTCCTTGCTGTAACTAGCTATCCACCGTGGGTTGCTAACATAGTACCTGTGCCTAAGAAAGACGGCAAAGTAAGGATGTGTGTTGACTACCGGGATCTGAACAGAGCCAGCCCGAAAGATGATTTCCCTTTACCTCACATTGATGTATTGGTTGATAATACGGCTCAGTTCTCGGTATTCTCCTTCATGGACGGATTTTCAGGATACAATCAGATTAAAATGTCACCTGAAGACATGGAGAAGACAACCTTCATCACACCCTGGGGCACGTTCTGTTACAAAGTGATGCCATTCGGACTGAAGAATGCTGGTGCCACGTATCAACGGGCTATGGTGACATTATTCCACGATATGATCCATAAGGAAATCGAATGCTATGTGGATGACATGATTGCCAAGTCCCTCACAGAAGAAGACCACCTGGTAAATCTGCTGAAACTATTCAAGCGTCTGAGGAAGTACCAACTGAAGTTGAACCCCAACAAGTGTACATTCGGGGTGCGATCCGGTAAGTTGCTGGGATTTATTGTAAGCGAGAAAGGGATTGAAGTTGACCCTGATAAAGTCAAAGCCATCCAAGAGATGCCTGCACCGAAGACAGAGAAGGAAGTTTGAGGATTTTTAGGTCGATTGAACTACATCTCACGGTTCATATCTCACCTTACAGCAACCTGTGAACCCTTGTTCAAGCTGTTAAGAAAAGAACAGACGGTCAGGTGGAACGAAGACTGCCAAAGGGCTTTTGACAAGATCAAGGAGTACTTACAAGAGCCTCCAACCCTTATGCCTCCAGTTGAAGGAAGACCTCTGATAATGTACTTGACAGTATTAGAAGAGTCAATGGGGTGTGTGCTGGGCCAGCATGACGAGTCTGGTCGAAAAGAGTATGCAATTTACTACCTAAGCAAAAAGTTTACTGACTGTGAACAACGTTATTCACTGCTCGAGAAAACTTGCTGTGCTTTAGCGTGGGCTGCTCGCCGACTGAGGCAGTATATGTTGACCCACACTACTTTGTTAATCTCAAAAATGGACCCAGTCAAGTACATTTTCGAGAAGCCAGCTCTTACCGGACGGGTTGCAAGATGGCAAATGATTCTCACAGAATATGACATCCAATACACATCTCAAAAAGCCATCAAGGGCAGTGTATTGTCTGAATATCTTGCTGAGCAACCTATTGATGATTACCAGCCTATGAGGTTTGACTTCCCTGATGAAGACATCATGTTCATTAAAGCAAAAGACCATGAAGAGCCTATTCACACTGAAGGGCCTGACCCGAAAGAAGAGTGGACTATGATGTTTGATGGGGCTGTTAACATGAATGGTCGTGGTGTTGGTGCGGTACTCATTACACCTAAAGGGGTTCACATGCCTTTCTCGGCAAAACTCACTTTCAACTGCACTAACAACGAAGCTGAATACGAAGCTTGCATTATGGGTCTTGAGGAAGCCATTGACCTCAGGATCAAGACATTGACTGTGTTCGGAGATTCAGCTCTGGTAATCAATCAAACCAACGGCAAATGGTACACACACCAGGATCATCTGATACCTTACAGGGATTATACAAGGAGGTTATTGACTTTCTTCACAACAGTCAAGCTTGAGTATATCCCTCGGGATGAGAATCAGTTTGCAGATGCTCTTGCTACCATTTCATCCATGATCAAAGTTCAAACTGCTAACTTTGTACCTCAGATTTCAGTGTCCAGACTTGATAGACCAGCATATGTGTTCGCAGCAGAAGTTGTCAAAGACGATAAGCCTTGGTTCCACGACATTAAGAGCTTCTTGGAGGATCAAACATACCCACCTGGGGCATCTTCCAATGATAAGAAGACTTTGAGAAGGCTTGCTGGTAGTTTCTTTCTGAACACTGATGGGTCTTTATACAAAAGGAACTTTGATATGGTACTCCTCAGATGTGTTGACAAGACAGAAGCAGATTTGTTGATGCATGAAGTGCACGAAGGATCTTTTGGTACCCATGCAAGAGGGCATGCCATGGCTAAGAAGTTGCTAAGGTCAGGTTATTACTGGATCACAATGGATGCAGACTGTTGTGCCTATGCCAGAAAATGCCACAAATGTCAGATCTATGCAGATAAGGTGCATGTGCCTCCCAATCCTTTGAATGTGATGTCTTCACCATGGCCCTTTGCCATGTGGGGCATTGATATGATTGGCAAGATCGAGCCAACTGCTTCAAACGGCCACAGATTCATCCTGGTCGCCATCGACTATTTCACCAAGTGGGTTGAAGCAGCCTCATATGCAAACGTCACGAGACAAGTGGTAGCCAGATTTCTGAAAAGAGATATCATCTGTCGGTACGGAGTTCCCGAGCGAATCATTACTGATAATGGTTCCAACCTAAACAACAAAATGATGGCAGAGCTGTGCCGGGACTTCAAGATCCAACATCACAATTCTTCTCCTTACAGGCCAAAGATGAATGGCGTTGTTGAGGCAGCAAACAAGAATATCAAGAAGATTGTGCAGAAGATGGTAGTCACTTACAAAGACTGGCATGAAATGCTACCGTTTGCCTTGCATGGGTACCGCACGTCAATCAGAACATCCACTGGGGCAACACCGTATCAACTTGTGTATGGTATGGAGGCAGTCCTACCCGTCGAAGTTGAATTACCCTCTCTACGGGTACTAATGGATGTTAAACTGAGTGAAGCAGAATGGGTTCGGGCCCGCTACGAACAACTGAGTCTGATTGAAGAGAAAAGATTGGCTGCAATCTGTCATGGGCAGTTGTATCAGAAAAGAATGAAGAAAGCCTTCGATCAGAAAGTCAGGCACCGAGAGTACCAGGTAGGAGATCTTGTGCTGAAAAGAATCATCCCTCCTCATACAGACCACAGGGGCAAGTGGGCTCCGAACTATGAAGGACCATTCGTGGTAAAGAAAGTTTTCTCTGGTGGAGCACTGATGCTCAGCACCATGGATGGTGAAGATTTCCCGTCCCCTGTGAATTCAGATGCAGTTAAAAAATACTTCGCATAAAAAATGACCCGCTGGACATAAAAACAGAATGTAAGTCCAGGCAAAAATAGGGCATCCCGGCGAGTCAAAAACAGAATAAAGGACTCGGGCAAAAGTAAGGGAAAATAAACAAAAATGTACACCCGCTGAGTTGAAAAGCCGCATTGGACAACTCAGGCAAAAATGGGTATCCCGATGGATTGAAAACCCGAAAGGGCGATCCATGCAAAATAAGGGAATGAGCGAACAACTGCATTCTGAATTCGTCTGTATCATTTACAACTTGGAAAGCTTCAACAGAATCAAGCTTCAATCAGAATCAGCCTTCTTCAGAAAGCAAGACGAGAAGAACGTCATTGTCATACGAGTCATAGCAGAAGAGGAAGCTCCTTAAAGTGTCATCAACACTGCCAACATTTTGTTTCTCAATTTATAACAATCTCCTCATTTCAGGGGATATGTTCCTTTGACTGTATCTCGCCAATTCAGGGCATGTGAATTAATAAAATCAGATTTTCAGTCATGTCTCGTTTTGTACATTTTTATTTGCAAAAAATGTCTGATGTCTTAAAAGAAAAACTGATTGCATAAGAATACAGATGTTTATCTTCAAATAAAAACATGCTTGCAGGAAATATGCTTACTCTCAGAAGTATTCTAAACTCCTATGACGGAATCCAGTAAGGGATACCTCGGGATTATCTTGTGCGTTTCTCTATCTTTTTCAGGATTGCAGTTATCCAGAACGCGACTTGGGGCATGAAAACTTTATCCCAGCAGGCTGGCAAATCCACGCTCAATTTTTAGCACCCGAAGTGCTCTCTCCCCAGCTGAGTTGCCTCTCATGACTTCCCCAGCTGAGTTGCCTTTTATTATCTATCCCCATCAGAATTGCCAGGCATCGCAAAAGGCACATATACCCCCGGCTGAGTTAAGGATCCCCTTCAGCGGAATCCCTAGGAAGGTCTCAATGATCTCTCTTTCTCCCCAGCCGAGTTGCCTTTTATCCTCAGCCGGAGCACAAAAGTCAGGGAACCATCTCCCCACAGAGTTCCAGCCTCTATCCAGAAGAGCAGTGCATGAAGATCACAACAGAGTAAAGGAAGCTTCTACAAACCCCAGCTGGGTTTCTCATTCATGAGGGTAGTTCTATCAATGACCCATATCCCCAAGCAGATACATCTCATCAGATCCACCAATGATTTCATCCCCAGCTGGGATGTCTACTTCAAGCAGATCGATCGAAGATCTTCGCGGCTGTGGAACCCGGATCCCGGTTTGGTATCTTTGCACAATCATAGCATTTGCATCATATTCACCCACAAAGCGTAGCATTCCGTTTTAACACGGAGCATTACGGCAAAAATCCAACACATAGCATAATCATAAGCCATGTTTTGAATCCAACACTTGTGAATAATGACAGTTCATCAACGTACAGAAAATCCCCACCAGAGTCCCAGCAAAAGCAGCTGCCTCTCAAATTACAAACACCAGTATATACTCCTTTTGGCACCCGCCCGTGCCATCTTTCCCCAGTAAAGTCGCCTGAACACCCTTTACAAACAAGATCACTCGTATTACAGACACGTCCTGACACCCGTCCGTGTCATACCCCAGCAGAAAGCCAAAGACATCCTCTTTGCACTCACATATACCTATATACACCTTCTCGACACCCGTCCGTGTCATTTCCCCAGCGCAGTCGCTTATACTTCTACAACCCATATGCTTGTTATTTCTACACTTTTGGACACTCGTCCGTGTCACTCTCCCCAGCAGATAAACACTCATCCATACAAAACTCATACTCATACTTATACAGATACTCGTCCGTATCTCATAAACACCGTTTATATCCCCACAGATTCGACACTAGTCCTTGTTCTTTATTAACTCGTTGGTACTCGTCCGTACCATCATCTCAGAACATGCGTCAAGCGTTTGTTTCTACACGATACCCGTCCGTATCATAGTCTTAAGGATGCTCGTCCGTATCTTTAATCCATACACCGTGTCAAACACTTTTGTCTTCTTGGATATATATACTCGTCTGTGTCTACTATTCCCCAGGAGTCCCCTCAGATTCAACACTCGTCCGTGTTCTTTGTTAACCAGTTGATACTCGTCCGTATCATCATCTCTGAACATGTGTCAGTTTGTTTCTACCTGATACTCGTCCGTATCGTAGTCTTAAGAATGCTCGTCCGCATCTTTAATCAATACACAATATCTAAACACTTATACTTCTTGTTTCTTGGATATAAACACTCGTCCGTGTTTACTACTCCCCAGTAGATCGCCAACAAAGCAAATATTCATTTTTTATCTGGCACTCGTCCTGTGTTACGATAAACTTTGAGAGCAGCCGTACCCTGCTAGGTGGTCGTCCTCCACCTCTTGATGGTCGTCCTCCGTCATGCTCATCCGATGGCCGTCCCCATCGTTGATTTTAGCAGCCGTCCCCTGCTAGGTGGTCGTCCTCCACCTCTTGATGATCGTCCTTCATCAATTTTATCCAATGGCCGTCCCCATTGTTGATTTTTGGTTATCTGGCATTCGTCCTATGTCATGATAAACCCTGAGAGCAGCCGTCCCCTGCTAGGTGTTCGTCCTCCACCTCTTGATGGTCGTCCTCCATCATGCTCATCCGATGGCCGTCCCCATCGTTGATATTTTCGGCAGCCGTACCCTGCCAGGTGGTCGTCCTCCACCTTTGATGGCCGTCCCCATCATATTTCTTTTATTCCCAACAGAGCAGCCGTCCCCTGCTAGGTGATCGTCCTTCACTTTTGATGGCCGTACCCCATCATCTGTTTATTTCATTTATTCTTTAACCCGATGGCCGTCCCCGTCGTGGTCCCTTTTCCTTTTTAGCCCGATGGCCGTCCCCGTCGTGGTTTACTTCACTTTATGGACTTGATGGCCGTCCCCGTCATGTTTCATTAATCCCTAGAGAATCTTACTTTATCTTGATGGCCGTCCCCATCATAATTTTATCTTCCCCAGCTAGTCGTCCGTTCCCCGTCTTGGCTTTACCTTTTATCCCCAGCATGTCGGCCGTCCCTGTCATTGTTTCATTTCCTACACTTTTCCCAGCATGTCGGTCGTCCCCGTCATTGCTCTTTACCCAGCAGTCGTCCTCTGCTCGACGGTCGTCCTCCGTCGCCTACACTTTACAATATACTTTATTTTCCTTTACAATCCATATCCCTTTTCTTCTTCATTCTGTGAGTGCAAATTTTGGACTGTCTTTGGTATTCAACCACAAGTTATCTTGTTCGCCTGTTAAGCCGTTGCTTACATCCTGCACAGCTAACTCATGTTTGAATAGGGGCAGCTGTAAACACCCCAAATTTTCCCTCACCCATTCACACCATGGCTTGTGGTCATTTCATATGCATAAATACAATCATATCATCTCATATCTCATTTTTGATTCACTGCATAGATTCAAAGTCATCTGCACCTAGGGTTTGTGATCTGAGCAATCCAAGGGCTTCTTGAGCCACTCCAAAGGCCATCAATCACTTCAAAGGGTTCCATGTGTGTTCTTGTATCATATTCCATCCTTTCAAAGTCAAGATTTCAAAAGAATCACAAGAACTGGGATTGGTGTGGAAGCAGAGCCAGGATAGACTGCACAGTTGACCTAAAATTAGGGTTTTGGTTTCAGAGGCCACAACTCCAAATTTTTTGGTCATTCTTGTTTCCATTGGTCTCTATATGGTATAGGGAGTATGCATATCAATTTTCATGAAGAAATTCCATGGGGAAGTCATCTGATCAAGAGTTGACTTTTCAGACAAGTCAGTGCAAAATCAGGGCATCTGAGGCCCCAATGACCCAACCAATGGGTGATCTTCATCATTTTGAGTGTATATTATCTTTATTTGATCATGGAAGAAGGTTGAAGTCCACAAAAATCAAGAATTTGGAGTTTTTGCAAATGTTGACTTTTTGGGCATAGTTGACTTTTCAAGAATGTGTCATTTTAGGTCACTTTTCAAGCCTTGATTCTTGATCCAAAAATGCTTCAAATGAAAAAACTTTGGTCATGAAAGTTGTAGAATACATCTTTCCCTTTTCAAAAAGTACAAGAACATGATCAAATTCTTCTTGGATCAAAAGTTATGGTGTGACAAAGTTGGCTAAAATCATTGATTTTCAAAATGTGCACCAAATGAGAAACTTGCAAGATCATGAACCAAGGCTGTTTGTAACCTCTAGTTGACATCAAACCATTACACAAACATTCTATGTGACCTAAAAATCAGATTTGGACCAAGAATTGCTCATGTTTCATGGCTTATGGAATGAGAAAATCACATGTGAACCAAAATGAGCCAACTTGCAAAACTCATGATCACACTTCCTACCACTTGCTACATTGGATGCTGAGCTTTGCTAGCCCTTCCCCTCACCATGCTGCGCCAGCCCTAGCCTTTGTACCAAGCTAGAACCAATCCCATGCTTCTCTTACAAAAAGTTGACTTTTGGCAAAAGCAAACATCCCAATCACCACAGGCCATGTCACATCCTCTGGCCACTTGCAATTGTTTATACTTTCCATTTGCTAGCCAAACATATCAACAAGCAAGGCTGAAACAACACACAAGATCATATACACAAAAACCACCCCATTTGCATTTCTCTTCGAAACTCTCTGCTCAGCTCACCAACACTCAAGCAAACTTCACTAATCATCTCACCTTGCCCCATTGAGTAGAAACCAACAAAGAACCAGGCCTGAAACAAGCTATAACATCACTTCACCATTTTCACCCAAACTGCAGTTTCCTTCGAAACACCTTCCACAGCTTACAAACGTCCAAACAAACTCCACAAACCTTCTCCACTCATCATCTGGACCACAAAGAACCCCTCACATTGGCTTGAAACTGCTTGCATCACCACTGCCATTTTCAACTGAGCTTGAGCAGAAGCTGTTCAAACTCTTCATCTAGCCAGCATAAACTTCTCCAAAGCATTCAAGCATCATCCAGAGGTCATAAGGAGTGGATTTCACAAGGAGGGGAGGTCTGAAAGTTGCTGGAGTGAAAACTTCGAATCTCAGGTAGCTCAAGAAATATTTTTCCAGAAATCATTTTTTATGTTCTAAACTTGTTCTCCATGCTTCACTGATCATCCTGATGCTTTTAGTTTTGGAAATGGTGATGAAATGAGAATTTAATTGATTTCTGAAACTCTGTGACCTAAAAATTTGTTTTGCTCGATTCATGAGTTTGAGGAAAAATAAATTTGTTTTGATTGGGGGTTTTGGTTCGTGAGTGAGTGGGAATCATTTCCATGGTTTTAGATTTCGTTTTAGTTAGGTTTTGAGAGAGTTTGGAGATTTTCAGGTGGGCTTCCCACCGGAGAAGACGACCGGAGGTCTTCTCCGGCCACCTGAAAGTCATTATGCCCTAATCCTGTAATTAAATGCCATTTGAATTTGGGCCGTAGGATCAGTTGACTCCATTGACCTCCCGCGCGTGTGAATGGCTCAGATCAAGTCATTATGCCCTAATCCACTTAATTAGTTTTAATTAATTATAATTAAATTAATTTATCCAGAGTGAATCTAGACCCTCCATTCACGCGCGCAGTCCACCCTTTTGAATCCAGAATCAATCTCAGCCATCCTTTCTGTTGACTTCATTTAAAATTCATTTTTATTTCATTTCTTTTCATTTAACTTGCATATTTAATTTAAAATAGTAAAAAATGTCTAAAAATTATGAAACTTTTTCTCATGAGTTTTAATAATTTTTATGACACAAAAATATTTTTATTTTCATTTTTAGCATTAAAAATATATTTTTAAATAATTAAAAGATTATTTTTAATTGATTAATGAGAATTAATTTATTAAAAATACTTTTATGTATTTAAAAATCACCAAAAAATTCATGAAATGTTCTAAGACATTTAGAAACATTGTCCAACCTTCAAACCAAATTTCTTTTTTGATCTTGATGCATTTTGAGAATTTTTCATTGAATTAAAATCATTTTTGTGCATTGTTTTGATCCAAAGTTCAAAAAATCATTTCTGCCTATTCATGAAGAGTTGGACATTGATTCTTCTTGCATTGCATTGTGTTTAGCATGTAGTTTGTAGGATTAAATGGCCATGTTTTGATCTTTCATTTTCAATTTGTTTGGCATTTCTTTTGTTTAGGAACCCTAAAACCCTAGAAATCTTAAGAAAACCATAACTTGAACTTGGTTAGGAGTTGAAGCTTCTCCTTTGGGCAGTGAGTTAGTATAGGATTAGGGGTCCTTTGAGTGGCATTTTCAATTTTTTTTTCTTAGGGTTTGCTTCTGATTTTGACTTTTGTTTGATGTATTGTTCATAAACCCTAATTTGGGCTTCCTTTTGCATTCATCTTGCATTTGCTTGCATACCATGACTTGCCATGACATTCCATGCTTCCATGTGATTCATTTGACATCATAAGACATATTAGTAGCATATTTGATCATTGCATCTTTCAGTTACCACTTTGTATGCCATTTGCATTCCATAACTTTTCATGTATGTTCATGGTTCTAAACTTGCTTCATTTGCATCCACATGTTTGTATGATCATTCTCATGCCTTGATTCATGTTTGCATCATCTCATAGCATCATTATCATCTCATATATGCTTCTGGTTTTGATTTGCATCATGCCATTCCATCCCATTTTTGCATTGCATTGCATTTCTTTTCTAACATTTCAGGTGGTAAGTGAATTTGAGAAGTGAATTTGCCTTCACTTCTCATAACTCTTCTTTTCATCTCTCTTGCATCCATGCTGCATTTGTGTTTATGTTTGAGTTTGAGTTTGCTCATTCTTCTTCTTCCCTCTTTCTTTCTTCAAGTGACTTGACTTCTTGAATGAAGCAAGTCACTTTGCTTCTCTTGATCCTTTCATCTGCTTCCTGGTGGTTCCATTGGAGATCTTTCTTGTTAAACCTCACAAACCTTAGGAACAACCAAGCATGACAATGATTAGGGTTTTGATTAGTCTCCCCCCTTAGTTTTCACCTTTGGGTCTCTTTTGAGTCATCTCTCCTCATCTCATAATCAGGGACTAAACCCTAAAGGCTTTAAGGCTTTGTGATTAAGCTTATGCCTGCATCCTTCTATTAGGATGGAGTGTATAACTTTAATCCTAAGTGTTAAACCCTTAATGTGTTTAACTCCTTTAATCAATTCACATAATAATCATCAAGACATCAAGCTTGTAACTTGGGCCTTGCATTAGGGTTCTAATTCTTCCTTAACTGGTTAAGAAGGACTAACCCTAGTGTTAATGGACAAGTCCCCCTCAAGTTGTCTTACAAACATAAAAAACACTTCATCAACATACCATTGAATAAAATCCACTTAATCAAAGGCTTGTTTTGTCATGAGTTTAATTCCTAATCATGGATTAAGTTGAGGAGTTTTCCTCAGCTTAAACATTCTCATCTATTATCCTTCTATTAGGATGGTGTAATGAGTCTGTTAAATCCCTGATTATGGCTTAGCCTCATCACTTAACACTAAACAAAAATCACAAAAACATCTAAATAATCACAAGTAGGTTAATGATCTTAATCCTACACCAGGGTGATTAAGTGTGAGAATCTGACTTCACACTTAAGGTACTCTCATTACCCCTAATCAGAGGGAAGATGTGATGAGTTTACTAAATCCATTGGTTTAGACTTAAGCTCATTAACTTATGACAAACTTTCAAAAGCAATAAAAGACTGAAAACACCAAAACACACAATAATCGTCTCCTTCAGGATTCTTTTCTCATCTCATTCACTCACAAGCGAGAGCTCGCTTCTTCCGTCTAATGCAAGACAGTTTGCACCTGAGCCAGACAGGTCATACACTTGAGCATTGACAAGCAAGCAGTTCATCAGTCAATTCACCTTTCAGTCTCTTTGGGTCGAACTACGGTGTTCTGACTTCCTCATTGCACGAGAGGATACGTAGGCATAACTTAACAGTTGTCGAACAAAAAGTCTCTGTATATTCCCCCTCCTTCTAGCCTTATTCTTTAAGTCTCATTATCATGAGCATTTCACTCTTGTTCTTGCACTGACACATCATTATACACTTCACTTCTCTTACACTGACACCTGTACATCTTTTCCGGCTATTATATACACAGATTGCACTGACACTACCCCTTTAAAACACAAACCTTTTAAGCGTGGATCCCGTCGAGTACGACGGACAATCTGGGTGCTAATACCTTCCCAGGTTGTAACCAACCCCCTTTCTCAGTCTCTCTGGTTCGCAAACCGTCTTATCCATATCTTTCTAGGCCTATGCAGCATTGCCTTTCCTCCGGGATAAAAATGCCTAGCTGGCGACTCTTTTCATCTCCATTGAGTTCACTGCTGTGTGTTCTCATTGTCCCTCTCGCCGACCGTTCGCGTCTGTACCTTTATCTGGGCCATTCCCCATTTATCGGGAGCGACAGCGGGAATGGTGACTGCTGCCACAGATCTATGAACATATTGGGGCCTGCCCCTGTTGGTGTGGACGGCATTGGTCTCGCCAGTTCTTCTTGGGCCTGAAAAAGGCTTCCTTGCATTACTGGATGAGCTTGCACCGTTGTCTGAGATCTTCCCCATTTTCAATAGGCTTTCAATTCTCTCCCCGGCTATGACAACATCTGCAAAGCTGGTAGATGAGAAGGCAGCTAGCCTGTCAATGTAAGTTCCCTGAAGGGTGTTCATGAACATATCAGCCATCTCCCTTTCTGACATAGGTGGCTGGACAGCAGCAGCAAGTTGTCTCCATCTTTGAGCATACTCTCGGAATCTCTCTCTAGATGACTGTGACATTCCCATTAGGAGGGTCCTGTTGGGTGCCATATCCAGATTATACTGATACTGTCTGATGAAGGCTTCTGCCAGGTCCTTCCAGCATCTAATAGTTGCTCTTGTCAGATGGGAATACCATTCCCTCGAAGCTCCAGTCAAGCTATCCTCAAAGTAGAACATCCACAGCTTCTCGTCCATGGTATAGGCCTTTAGTCTCCCGAGAAAAGATTGTAGATGGGTCCGGGGACAGGAAGTCCCATTATACTTCTCAAAGCATGGCGGCTTAAACTTGTGGGGAATCCTGACCCCATCTACCAAGCCCATATCCATAACATCAAAACCCAAAGAGTTTTGAGACTCTAAGGATCTTAATTTCTCAGCTATCTCATCCAACCTTCTATCATAAGCTTCTTCCCCGGCTCCCATTACTGTGAACTGGTCTTCTTGAGGGTCTTCTTGCAGTACCCTCCCTGCTGTGGCAGTCCCTTGTATATTGACAGGGATGTTGGCCTCCGGATGGAGGTGGGGTCCAAAGACTGGGGGATTGACATGAGGTTGGACTCTTTCATTGTTGCTAGTCCCAGCAGTCCCTGGCTGATGATCTTCCTGATTTCTCCCTTCCACCAGTGCTCTGAGCCTCTCCTGGCTTTGAGCCATGTTGTTCATTACTTCCATAAACTGTGTCATTTGGTTCCTCATTTCCAACCTCTCGTTGGTCATTTGGTTCCTGACCTCAGTAAGGTCCTGCTGCATCTGATCCATCTGTATGCCCGGAAGATTGTTACGGGTTGGATATCGGTGCGGACGGTTGAGGGGAAATACCCGGCGTCGAGCAATAGTTCCTGAACATCACAACAGAGTTA
This sequence comes from Lathyrus aphaca, assembly GCA_963966055.1. Classification (NCBI taxonomy): domain Eukaryota; kingdom Viridiplantae; phylum Streptophyta; class Magnoliopsida; order Fabales; family Fabaceae; genus Lathyrus; species Lathyrus aphaca. The sequence continues at coordinate 216,830,732 of OZ014524.1, forward strand.
GCAACGATAAAACAAACACCTACAAAACAAACAAAGGGTTAGCATGCAAATGCAGTATGCTTATTTGTTTTCAAGGTATCCGGCTTGGCATTCAGTTTTGACCCTTCCAGACCCTTGAAGATGATGCTGTTGATGTTGCTTTCGAAGTAAACCCGGATGGGACAAACTAAATACATATATTACAAAAGGCAAATGGTACATAGTTTGTTTACAAATACAAGCCCTCTGAGGGGTCAAAATACATTACAAGAAAATAAGAAATCAAAATACATGGAATGAAAACAACAACAAGCAAATGGTCAAACACCAAGACCAAACTCATCCTCCCGAACTTCCTTGAGAAGTGCTTCGGTCACAGGATCAGCCGGACGCTCCGTGAGGTTCCTGATAAGGAGGTTCCGAGTAGTAACAGCTATAGTTAGCTTCTTGTGTTGACTTTGGTCCTTTGACCTCTTCACTCCAGCTCTGATCTTCAGTTCTGATATCTCCCTCTGGGCTGCTGCCAGGGCTTCTTGTTGCTCTTTTGCACTAGCTTCCATCTGCTCTATCTTGTCTTGGACCCTCTTGTCCTCCAGAGTACGAGCCTCGGTGATCCTGACCCACCTAGCCTGACTCTCCTTCAGATACAAGTCTGTCCTGGCTTTCTGGAATTGGGCTTCCTTGCAAGCATTCTTCAGGATTTGTTCTCCAGCCCTAGACTTCTTAATGTAATCTTCAGACTTCTCAATTCTAGCCAGATGCTCCACTTTCAACTTTTCTAACCTCTCAATATCCAACCTACCATCACTCCTCTCCCAGAGGGTCTTCTGTAGAGCTTGAGTCAGCTTCTCATTTCTCTCTTTCAACTTCTCAAACTCCTCTAAGCTGACAGTTGCTGGAGGTGGTGTTGTGGAAGGTCCAGGCATATCTTCTATAGTAAAGGGCATCCCAGAGAATTGAGCCCTGGCATGGGACCAATCATAGTATTGTGCTGATGCCACATTGTTACACTTCCCCAGGATGGTTACCCCCTTAGTCTGCACATTGCCCCAGGCCCAGGCTGCCTGCCTAACAATAGCCAGATTAAGCTTGTTCTCACAATAAAGAGTCTCAACCATGTCCTGTGCCTTAGGAGTGTGGACCAGTGCATAGCCCAATTGTCTTTTGAACAGCAGAGGGTTGTAATTAATACTACCCTTAACTCCTATCAGGGGCACATTGGGAAAATGCCCACAGCTGGTGATGATGTCCCTGCCTTTTGTGCTTTGGGTGCACCACCTGATATCAGCTGAAGTTAGAGTAGTAAGTCTTCCAGCCCAGTTTCTCTGTTGATGAGGATTCAAAAACGCATCTGTCCTGGGCAAATGCCTGAGAAGCCAAGTATGGAACAATGGAGCACAGCATCTTACTAATCTTCCCCTCTGCTTTTCATTCCTCTGATGCACTGAATAGTAGAGATCCCCCAATAAAGTTGGCACTGGGTTCTTCAGGATGAAAAGATGGATTGCATTCTTGCTAACAAATCGAGGCTCATCTGCAAATAATATGATCCCATATATGCTCAAGGCCAATAAAGCACAGACTGCTTTCCACTCTCCTAAAGAAGCCTTCAGGGTGGCTTGAGAGATCAAGAAATCCAGATGCAGGCCAGGGATTCCAGCCTTAGAAGTCATATGCTGCCCAATCAGGACTGGTTCCAAATGCAATGCCTTTGCTACCTCTTCATTACCAGGAAAGACCATCTCAGGGTTGAAAGGGGCTCCACCCCTGATAGGTATACCAACTAATGATGAGTATTCTTCCAATAAGGGGCCCAGCTGAAAGTCCTGAAAAGTGAAACATCTCAGTGGGGGATCATAAAACTGGAGGCAAGTGTGGATCAGGCTTCTCTGTGAGGGGTCCAGATCCATAACCATATCAAGTATATCTCCATGGTGTTCCCTGAACAGTGGTATATGGTCTGGAGTGATCAGGGTCTGAATCCTCCTGATGTCAGCTAACTCTGGCTGGAAGAAGTGGTAGGTGATGTTGCTCTTTTTAGGTGCCATGATGTTGAGACTGAGTAGAGACAAGTGCTAATGATGATACTGAGGAATGGGCCGCTGATTGGCTGGTACAGGTGACTGAAGTAGATAGCTGATAGCTGAAGCAAGTGCTGATGAAGATAGGTCAATACTGAAGATGGGGTCAAAACCAAAACCAAATGAAGATGGATACCCTGAAACACAAATAAGCAAATGTCAATATGATGCAATGATTATGTATGCAAATGATATGCAAGGGTTTGTGACTGAGCTGGATCTGATCAAGTGCTCTGATACAAGTCCATGTGTGTAAGAAATCCAGATGGAGGTCTATAAGTCCAGTAACCAAGGTGGGGGACTCAAATAAAGAGCCACATGTCCAGGGTTTAGAATCACAAGAACTGTTCCAACATGGAGTATTCTTAATCAAATCAAAGTAACAGGGTATTCTGAGGTCAAGGTACCTGCAAACCTGTAAACAGCCCAACCCCCTCACAGGTGGTGTTCTAAAACAAGGATCCTCAGACTTGGATCAGTTATGAGAAGTGTAAACACTTCTAACCCGGAGGTACAGTGTTTACAATAACCATAAAAGTTCCTCCTCTAATTCACCTCAGTTTCTGAAGGTCAATACTAAAAGGTCATCCAGACTTAGCAGGCTTCCCAGATAGCCCTAGTACTGCAGGAAATCTGCAACACAGAGTTCTCAAGAAGAAACCCATATCTGAACCGTGTTTCATATTCCCGCACCAGACCGAGATTGAATGGGAAAGAATATGATTCACTCTAGCCTAGGTGTCACTCAGGTCCCAGGTATAGGACCTTAACTCTCAATGGAACACCCACCCACCAAAGCAAACAAACAGATCCAGCCAGCAGCACAGTATGACAAATATGATAATATGCAAAACTATAGAGAAAACAGTAAAGCAACTGTACATAGAGCAATAAACAAAAATAAATATACAAACACAAATAAACACATAACACCCCAGTAAACACAAATCAATCAAGCGCTAGGAGGAACCCACAAAAAGAACCAGAAGCCCTGGTTACAGTATAAGGTTCCCCAGCAGAGTCGCCAAGCTGTCGCTCCCGATAAATGGGACCGGCCCAAATAAAGGTACAGACGCGAACGGTCGGCGAAAGGGACAATGAGAACACACAGCAGTGAACTCACTGGAGATGAAAAGAGTCGCCAGCTAGGCATTTTTATCCCGGAGGAAAGGTAATGCTGCATAAACCTAGAAAAGAGGTGGATAAGACGGTTGCGAACCAGAGAGACTGAGAAAGGGGGTTGGTTACAACCTGGGAAGGTATTAGCACCCAGATTGTCCGTCGTACTCGACGGGATCCACGCTTAAAAGATTTGTGTTTTAAAGGGGTAGTGTCAGTGCAATCTGTGTATAAAGAGCTGGAAAAAGGATGTACAGGTGTCAGTGTATAGTGTATAAGTGATATGAAGTATGAAGGTGTCAGTGTAAGAGCAGAGTGAAATGCTCAAGATCATGAGGCTAAAGAATAAAGCTAGAAAGAGGGGGAATATACAGAGACTTTTGTTCGATAACTGTTAAGTTATGCCTACGTATCCTCTCGTGCAATGAGGAAGTCAGAACACCGTAGTTCGACCCAAAGAGACTGAAAGATGAATTGACTGATGAACTGCTTGCTTGTCTATGCTCAAGTGTATGACCTGTCTGGCTCAGGTGCTAACTGTCTTGCATTAGACGGAAGAAGCAAGTTCTCGTTTGTGAGTGATTGAGATGAGAAAAGAATCCCGGAGGAGACGATTATTGTTTGTTTTTGAGTTTTCAGTCTTTTATTGCTTTTGAAAGTTTGTCATAAGCTAATGAGCTTAAGCCTAAACCAATGGATTAAGTAAACTCATCACATCATCCCTCTGATTAGGGGTAATGAGAATACCTTAAGTGTGAAGTCAGATTCTCACACTTAATCACCTTTGATGTAGTATTAAGATCATTAACCTACTTGTGATTATTTAGATGTTTTTGGTGTTTGTTTAGTGTTAAGTAATGAGATTAAGCCATAATCAGGGATTAAACAGACTCATTACACCATCCTAATAGAAGGATAATAGATGAGGATGTTTAAGCTGAGGAAAGCTCCTCAACTTAATCCATGATTAGGGACTAAGCTCATGACAAAACAAGCCTTTATTAGATGGATTTTATTTAATGATATGATGATGAAGTGAGTTTTATGATTTGTAAGACAACTTGAGGGGGACTTGTCCATTAACACTAGGGTTAGTCCTTCTTAACCAATTAAGGAAGAATTAGAACCCTAATGCAAGGCCCAAGTTACAAGTGTGATGTCTTGATGATTATTATGTGAATTGATTAAGAGATTCAAACACATTAAGGGTTTAACACTTAGGATTAAAGTTATACACTCCATCCTAATAGAAGGATGCAGGCATAAGTTTAATCACAAAGCCTTAAAGCCTTTAGGGTTTAGTCCCTGATTATGAGATGAGGAGAGAAGACTCAAAAGAGACACAAAGGTAAAAACTAAGAGGGGAGACTAATCAAAACCCTAATCATTGTCATGCTTGGTTGTTCCTAAGGTTTGTGAGGTTTTCAAGAGAAATCTTCAATGGAACCACCAGGAAGTAGATGAAAGGATCAAGAGAAGCAAAGCAACTTGCTTCATTCAAGAAGTCAAGTCACTTGAAGAAAGAAAGTGGGAAGAAGAAGAATGAGCAAGCTCAAATCCAAACACATATAAAGAATGCAGCATGGATGCAAGGGAGATGAAAAGAGAAGTTGTGAGAAGTGAAGGCAAATTCACTTCTCAAAATCACTTACCACCTGAAAGGTTAGAAAAGAAATGCAATGCAATGCAAAATGGGATGAGATGACATGATGAGAAACAAAACCAGAAGCATTTACATAATGCTAATGATGTTATGTGATGCTACAAACATGAGGCAGCACATGAGGATGATCATACAAGCTTATGAATGCAGATGATGCAAGTTAAGAAGCAAGGACATACATGAAAAGTTATGAAGTGTACATGGCATACAACATGGCAAATACATGATGTGATGACCAAACATGCTTTCAATATGTCTTATGATGTCAAATGAATCAAATGGATGCTTGAAATGCCATGGCAAGTCATGTTATGCAAGAGAATGCAAGATGGATGCATATGGAAGCCCAAATTAGGGTTTATGAACAATACAACAAACAAAAACCAAAATCAGAAGCAAACATCATTATAAAAAATTGAAAATGCACTCAAAGGACCCCTAATCCTATACTAACCCAATTCCCAAAGGAGAGGTTTCAACTCCTAACCAAATTCAAGTTATGATTTTCTTAAGATTTCTAGGGTTTTAGGGTTCCTAAACAAGAAAATTATCAAACAAATTGAAAATGAAAGATCAAATCATGGCCATTTAATCTCACAAACTACATGCTAAACACAATGCAATGCAAAAAGAATCAATGTCCAACTCTTCATGGATAGGCAGAAATGATTTTTGGAACTTTGGATCAAAATAATGCATAAAAATGATTTTAATTCCATGAAAAATTCTCAAAATGCATCAGGATCAAAAAATAAATTTGGTTTGAAGGTTGGACAATGTTTCTAAATGTCTTAGAACATTTCATGAATTTTTGGGTGATTTTTAAATACCTAAAAGTATTTTTAATAAATTAATTTTCATTAATCAATTAAAAATAAACTTTTAAATAATTAAAAATACTTTTTTTAATGCTAAAAATGAAAATAAAAATATTTTTGTGTTTTAAAAATTAATGAAACTCTTGACAAAAAGTTTCATAATTTTTAAAACATTTTTGCTATTTTAAATAAATTGTATAAAACAAATATGAAATAAATGAATTAAAACAAAGAAAATAGAAAAGTCAACTGAATGGAGGGCTGGGATGGATCCTGGGTTTGAAATGGTTGACCGCGCGCGTTTTTAAAGGGCCAGGATTGCATCTGATTAAATTAATTTAATTATGATTAATTAAACTAACTAAAAGGGATTAGGGCAAATGAACAGATCTGGGCCATACATGCACGCGGGAAGTCAACAAAGTCAAGCAATCTGACGCATGAGATTCAAATGGAAGTTAATGACTGGGATTAGGGCAAATGACATTCAGGTGACCGGAGGGAAGCTCCGGTCATCTTCTCCGGCAACAACAAAACCCTAGATCCTGATTCAGGCTTCTAAACAACAAATTAAACACAGCCAAGTGATCCTCTAACAACCTAGGTCACGAATCCACCTTCAAACATCATTTAAACCTCAAGAATCAAGCAAATCGAAAGAAAAAAATTTCACGGGTAAAATTTCAGAGTGACAATACAAACTCATTTCCTACTCATTTTCGATTCTAAGAGTATCCCCATGATCAGCAAGACACAAGCAACCAGATTATAACTCAAAATGCAAGCTCTGAGCAAAAATGTTCATGGTCATACCTGAGCTGGAAAGCTTCAATACTGAGCTTCCAGAGCCTCCTTTGTGTGCAAATGAACTTCTTTGACTCCCTTGGACTCAAAGAGAAGCTCCAAAGTTCTTGTGGATGGCTGGTTTGAAGAGAAGAGTTCTGGTGCAGCAGGTTTCACAGTCAGGAATTGGGAGGTTTCAGGCTACTCCAATGGTGGATTCTTGCTCCTTTGAGTGTGCTTGACTTGTTGGTGAAGAGAAATGGGGTGTTTGATGGCTGGAAAGTGAGATTCGAAAGTTCTGGCTTTGAAGATGAAAAATGGTGAAGCTCAGTTCATGCTTGATTCAGGCCTGGGTCTTGCTGGTTTTGGCTCAGTGAAGCAAGGTGAGTTGATCAGTGGAATTGGTTCTTGTGTTTGTGAGTTGTAGAGAGAGATTCGAAGAGTTTTGCTTGAGGGAGTGTTTTTGTGAATGTGATGATCTTGTGTGTTTCAGCCTTGCTTGATGTATGAAATGGCTAGCATTTTCCTTGCATAAAAAACTCCCATTGGTCAGATGATGTGACCTGGCCTGCTGTGATAGGTAAGTTCACTTTTGCAAAATGTCAACTTTGGTGTAAGGAAGGCATGGGTTGAACCCTAGGCTAGTACAAGCATGTGGGCTGGCGCAGCATGGTGTGTGAGGGATGCTAGAATGGTTCCGCAGCCAAGACAACAAGTGGGTGAAAGTGTGATGATGATTTTGCAACTTGATCACTTTTGAAACTTCATGAAAATCTCTTGCTTTGCCAACCATGAACATGTGATCTTTTGGTTCAAATCTGATTTTTAGAACTTGTATGATGCTTTCACATTGGTTAGACATGAACTAGAAGTCACAAATGCCTTGGTACAAAGTTTTTGCAAGTTTCTCATTTGGTGCATGTCTTGAAAATTAGTGATTTTTGCCAACTTTGACACACCATAACTTTTGATCCAAGAAGAATTAGATCATGTTCTTGTACTTTTTGAAAAGGGAAAGATCTAATCTACAACTTTCATGACCAAAGTTTTTCCATTTGAAGCATTTTTGGATCAAAAAGTAAGGTTTGAAAAGTGGCATAAAATGACATATTCTTTAAAAGTCAACCATGCCCTAAAAATTCAACTTTGCAAAAAGTTATAATTCTTGAATTTTGTGAACTTCTAACTTCTTCCATGATCAAATAAAGATCAAATACACTCAAAATGATGAAGATCACCCCTTGGTTGGGTCATTGGAGGCCTCAGATGCCCTGATTTTGCACTGACTTGTCCAGAAAGTCAACTCTTGATCAGATGACTTCCCCATTGAATTTCTTCATGAAAATTGATATGCACACTCCCTATACCATATAGAGACCAATAGAAACAAGACTGACCAAAAAATTTGGAGTTATGGCCTCTGAAACCAAAAAACCCTAATTTTAGGTCAACTGTGCAGTCAAACTTGGCTCTGCTTCCATACCAATCCCAGTTCTTGTGATTCCTTGGCATTTTTGACTTTGTGAGGATGTAATATGACACTTGAACACACATGGACCCCTTTGAAGTGATTGATGACCTTTGGAGTGGCTCAAGAAGCTCTTGGATTGCTCAGATCACAAACCCTAGATGCAGATGACCTAGAACCAATGCAGTGAATCAAAAATGTAATATGAGATGGTATGATTGAGTTTATGTATATGAAATGATCACAAGCCATGGTGTGAATGGGTGAGGGCAAATTTGGGGTGTTTACAGCATGCAGGAGGAGCACTAGATCTAGGACTCGATGTCGCTCCCACCAAATGACACTCAAGGTCAGAAGGGGTACAGACGCGAACGGTCGGCGAAAGAGAAAGAGAACACACGGGAGTGAACTCAAAAGAAAAGAAAAGAGTCGCCAGCTAGGCATTTTTATCCCGGAGGAAAGGTAATGCTGCATAAACCTAAGAAAAGATATGGATAAGACGGTTGCGAACCAGAGAGACTGAGAAAGGGGGTTGGTTACAACCTGGGAATATGGGTGTTCAAAACCAAACCAACCTAATAGAAAACCGCAAACCAAACCAAACCAAACCGAAACCGCAAAAAAACCGCACTTGGTTCAGATGTATTTGGGCCATTATTTAACAAAACCGCGCGGTTCGGTTCGGATTGCGGTTTGTATTTTACAAACCGAACTAAACCAAACCAAACCGCATTATGTTACAACCCAAACTTCTCTTATCCCACATCCAACCCAAAACTTAAATCTATTATGCCTTAACCATACAAATATTCTCTTAGTCACACTTAGGGTTTTAGTTTCAACATTCTCAAATCTCTTCGAGTAGTATCGCACATTCTTCTCATCATATTTGCTATGTAAATCTCATCTCTTCTACTCTAATCTCTCTTATCTTACATTCTTTCTTTTTCATATTCATCTTCTCATTTTTTATATTATTGTTTTCTCATCCAATTACGTTTTTATCGCACGTTTCTTCTATAATATCACATATCTTATGATCTTTCTTTTTCATCTTCTCTAATCTTTCCAATCCTCCATTTTATCTTTTTATTGTAATATTTTTGATATTGTTTTATACTACTATTTATGTTTTTATTCCACTTTGATCTAATCTTATTTTTGTATATTGAATGAAAATTTATTGTCTAAATATGATGAGTTTTGTTGCTATTTGATTATGTATGCATTGACTAAATACAAAATTATGTTGTTCTCTATAGGTGTATGTATGACTCAATAAAAATATTATAAAAAACCGAACCAACCGAACCAATCCAAATCGCATTGGTTTGGTTTGGTTTGGTTCGGTTTTATTTCTTAAAGTCAATCGAACCAAACCAAACCGCATGCTTTTTTCTCTCGCGGTTCGGATGATTTTTTGTGTCAAAACCGTCCAAACCGCACCGCGAACACCCCTACCTGGGAAGGTATTAGCACCCAGATTGTCCGTCGTACTCGACGGGATCCACGCTTAAAAGATTTGTGTTTTAAAGGGGTAGTGTCAGTGTAATTTGTGTATCAAAGCTGGAAAAGAATGCAAGTGTTAGTGTAAAAGAAGTGTGAAGTGTATAAGAGAAGTGTCAGTGTAAGAACAGGAGTATGAAGCCCAAGGCTATGAGGCTTAAAGAATAATGCTGGAAGGAGGGGGAATATACAGAGACTTTTGTTCGATAACCGTTAAGTTATGCCTACGTATCCTCTCGTGCAATGAGGAAGTCAGAACACCGTAGTTCGACCCAAAGAGACTGAAAGGTGAATTGACTTGTGAACTGCCTACTTGTCTATGCTCAAGTGTATGACCTGTCTGGCTCAGGTGCAAACTGTCTTGCATTAGACGGAAGAAGCAAGTTCTCGTTTGTAAGTGAATGAGATGAGAGAAGAATCCCGGAGGAGACGATTATTGTTTGTTTTTTTGTTTTCAACCTTTTATTTCTTTTTTGTGTTTGTCATAAGTTAATGAGCTTAAGCCTGAACCAAGGGTTAGTAGACTCATCACATCCTCCCTCTGATTAGGGGTAATGAGAATACCTTAAGTATGAAGTAAGCACCTCACACTTAATCACCATGATGTAAGATTAAGATCATTAACCTACTTGTAATTATTTAGATGTTTTTGTTGTTTTTGTTTAGTGTTAGGTAATGAGATTAAGCCATAATCAAGGATTTAATGGACTCATTACACCATCCTAATAGAAGGATAATAGATGAGAACATTTAAGCTGAGGAAGACTCCTCAACTTAATCCATGATTAGGGATTAACCTCATGACAAAACAAAGCCTTTATTAGATGGATTTTAGTTAATGGTAAGATTAAGAAGTGGATTTTAAGGTTTGTAAGCCAACTTGAGGGGGACTTGTCCATTAACACTAGGGTTAGTCCTTCTTAACCAGTTAAGGAAGAATTAGAACCCTAATGCAAGGCCCAAGTTACAAGCTTGATGTCTTGATGATTATTAAGTGAATTGATTAAAGGATTTAAACACATTAAGGGTTTAACACTTAGGATTAAAGTTATACACTCCATCCTAATAGAAGGATGCAGGCATAAGCTTAATCACAAAGCCTTAAAACCTTTAGGGTTTAGTCCTTGATTATGAGATGAGAAAAGAAGACTCAATGATGACACAAAGGTAAAAGCTAAATGGGGGGACTAATCAAACCCTAATTGTTATCATGCTTGGTTGTTCCTAGGGTTAATGAGGTTTGCAAGAAGATCTTCAGAGAAACCACCAGGAAGGAAGCAGATGAAAGGAGCAAAGAGAAGCAAAACAACTTGCTTCACTTAAGAAGACAAGTTGCTTGAAGGAAGAAAGTAAGAGATGAACATGAATGAGCAAGCTCACTCTAAAACACATACAAAATGCAGCAAGGGAAGTGTGAAAGAGATGAAAAGAGATTATGAGAAGTGAAGGCAAATTCACTTCTCAAAGTAACTTACCACCTGAAAAGTTAGTGAAAGAAATGAAATGCAATGCAAATGAGATGAAATGGCATGATGCAAGACAAATTCAGAAGCAAATACATGATGTTAATGATGCTAAGAGATGATACAAACATGAGGCAAGGCAAGAGAATGATCAAACAAGCACAAAGATGCAAATGAGACATGCTTAGAACCATGAACATACATGAAAAGTTATGAAATGCAAATGACATACAACATGACAAATGAAAGATGCAATGATCAAACATGATTCTAATATGTCCTAAGATGTATTATGAATCATGTGGATGCACAAAATGTCATGGCAAGTCATTGGATGCAAGCAAATGAAAGATGGATGCAAAGGAAGGCACAAATTAGGGTTACATGCATCACACAAAGAAAAAATCCAAAACCAGAAGCAAATGACATGATAAAAATTTGAAAATGCAATCAAAGATACCCTAGACCTATACAAGTTCACTTCCCAAAGGAGAGGATCCAACTCTTATCCTAGTGTAAGTTATGAATTTCCTAAGATTGCTAGGGTTTTGGGGTACCTCATCAAGAAAAATGCCAAACAAAATGAAAATGCAAGATCAATTCAAACCAATTTTATCCTATAAACTACATGCTGTATAAGATGCAATGCAAAAAGAATCATTATCCAACTCTCAATGGTTAGGCAGAAAGAAATTTTTGAAGTTTGTCATAAAATATTACCTCAAAATGAATTTAATTCCATTGAAAATGATCAAAAGGCATCAAGAACAAAAAAGAAATTTGGTTTGAGAGTTGGACAATGTTTCTAAATGTTCCTAAATGCAACATGAATTTTTTTGTGATTTTTAAATACCTAAATGTATTTTTTATTAATTAATTTTCATTAATTAATTAAAAATAAACATTTAAATGATTTAAAAATAATTTTTAATGCAAAAAATAAAAATAAAAATATTTTTGTGTTCTGAAAATTCATGAAACCTTTGACAAAATTTTTCATAATTTTTTAATGATTTTAGCTATTTTAAAAAAAATGTGCAAAACAAATGAATAAAAAATGAAATAAAAATACAAATAAATGGAAGTAAGCAGATCTGAAGGCTGAGATTCAAAGCTGAGGGTCCAGGGTTGACTGCGCGCGCTATCCAACAGCTGTCATTTAAACTGACCCAATTATCCTAAACTGAATTAATTAATCTAATTAAATATGATTAGGGTTTAATGAAGTGATCCAGGCCATCAAAACGCGCGCGGGTCAAACAAAGTCAAACGCATCTACGGTCCAAGTTTAAACTCTCATTAATGACGTAATTAGGGCTAAGCACATTCAGGCGACCGAAACAGTGCTCCGGTCGTCTTCTCCGGCGAAACCAAATACCTAGCTTTCACTACAGGCCACCCCAACTCAAATTAATTGCCCAAAAACAATCTCCTATCAAATCTAAACTCAAATCCATCATCAAACAACATTTATCAAGCGTGAGCAAGGAGAATCGAAGCAAAACATTTTTACGGGCAAACTTTCAGACATTGAATACATGCTTGTTTCTGGCTCATTTTCAAAAATAAATAGATCTCCATGATCAGGGCAACATATAGAACAACATACTAACAAGAAATCAAAGTTCTGGAAAATTTGTTCATCATGTTACCTGAGATTGAGCTTTCAGTCCAGGAGCTTTCTGCTTGCCTCTTTGCCTCAAAATGATTCCAATGGTCCTCTTGATGAAGTTATGAGGCTTGGTTGGAGTTTAAAATGGTTGGTTTGTGAGTTTGCAGAAGTTCTGTTCAGGGGGGGGGGGGGAAGGAATCGTGATTTAGTTTGAGGAGGTTTCAGGGATGAATGAGGGTATGGAAATGATCAGGGGAGTATGCTGAGTGATCCTATGGAGTTTGTTTCTATGTTTGATGCCTGTATGATGAGTTTCGAAGGAAGTTGCATAAGAGGTGGAAAATGAGAATGCTGGCTTGGAGGATGCTTCAGGCTTGTGTGTGTGGTGTGTTATGTTGCCTTTGGTCCACTTATCACAACTAGAGAGGTCAGAGAAGTTGGTGTGGCACTGTGGGATTGGTATGAGGGTTTTTGCAAAAAAGTCAAGTTTTGTGTAAGAGAGGTATGGGCTATGGCAGTGGAGGTACAAGGCATGGCTTGGCTGCAGCTTGAATCAGGGAGAGCCATGGAAAAGGTTTAGAGGCAATGCAGCAAGTGGATTAGGGTTTATCATAGGTTTTGCAACTTTGTCCCACTTTTGCCCTTTTGAAGTTTCTTGATCCACAAGTCATGAAAATGAGTAAACTTTTGATGCATTCTGAATTTTAGGCCTTGGTTTATGTTTTTACAAAGATTAGAAGTTCATTTGAAAGCACAAATTGTCTTGGCAAGTGATTTTGCAACCTTGCCTCTTTGGTACATAACTTGAAATTAAGTGATTTTTTCCAACTTTGACAAGCCATAACTTTTGATCCAAAATGAATTAGAATGAGTTCTTGTACTTTTTCAAAAGGGAATGATCCATTCTACAACTTTCATGACCAAAGTTTTCCCATTTGAAGCATTTTTGAATCAAAAAGAAAGGGTTGAAAAAGTTTCCCAAAATGGAAAGTTTCCATTACAAGTCATTTTTCCCAAAAAGGCAACTTTGCAAATGGCTTGAAATTCTTCAATTTTGTGAACTTCTAACATCTTATATGATCAAATAAAGATCATACACATTCAAAATGATGAAGAACACCCTTTGGTTGGGTCATTGGGGGCCTCAGATGCCCTGATTTTGCACTGACTTGCTCAAGAAGTCAACTCTTGATTAGATGACTTCCCCATGGAATTTCTTCATGAAACTTGATATGCATGATCCTTATAACATATAGAGACCAATAGAAACAAGAATGACCAAAAAAATTGGAGTTATGGCCTTTGAAACCAAAACCCTAATTCTAGGTCATCTGTGCAGTTAAACCTGGCTCTGCTTCCATGCCATTCTCAGTTCTTGTGATTCTTTTGCTTCCTTGACTTTGTGGGGATATAATATGATGCTTGAACATACATGGACCCCTTTGAAGTGATTGATGACCTTTGGAGTGGCTCAAATGGCTCTTGGATTGCTCAGATCACAAACCCTAGATGCAGATGACTTTAAACCAGTGCAGTGAATCAAAAATGAGGTATGAGATGCTATGATTGAACTTATGCATATGAAGAGATCACAAGCCATGGTGTGAATGGGTGAGGGCAAATTTGGGGTTTTTACAGCTGCCCCTTTTTAAACATGAGTTAGCTGTGTAGGATGTAAGCAACGGCTTAACAGGCAAACAAGATAACTTGTGGTTGAATACCAAAGACAGTCCAAAATTTGCACTCACAGAATGAAGAAGAAAAGGGATATAGATTGTAAAGGGAAATAAAGTATGATTATAAAGTGCGGGCGACGGAGGACGGCCGTCGAGCAGAGGACAACTGCTGGGGATGAAGCAATGACGGGGACGACCGACATGCTGGGATATAAGAGATTATGATGGGGGACGGCCATCAAGTAAAGATATAAGACTCTCTGGGGATTATGGGTAAAATAAAATGATGAGGTATGGTCATCAAAGGTGAAGGACGATCACCTAGCAGGGGACGGCTGCTCTGTTGGGGATAAGATGAAGTACGGTCATCTAAGGTGAAGGACGATCACCTGGCAGGGTACGGTTGCCGAAAGTATCTCGACATAGGACGAATGTCGGATAACAAGGTCGACGATGGGGACGGCCATCGGATAAGCATGATGAAGGACGATCATCAAGAGGTGAAGGACGATCACCTAGCAGGGTACGGCTACTCTCGGGGTTTATCATGACATAGGACGAATGTCAAATAACAAGATCAACGATGGGGACGGCCATCGGATAAAATGATGAAGGACGATCATCAAAAAGGTGAAGGACGATCACCTAGCAGGGGACGGCTGCTAAATATCACGACATAGGACGAATGCCGGATAGGAAAGGGTTCCGATAATGGAGACTCCGCTTGGGAAAGGATGAGGGACGGTCATCCAAAGGTGAAGGACGATCACCTGGCAGGGTACGGCTGCCGAAAGGGTATCATGACATAGGACAAATGTCAGATAGAAAGGAAATAGTTCACTGGGATTTGCTGGGACAAATAAACACGGACGAGTGTCTATATCCAAGAAATGAGAAGTATAATTGTTTGGGTACTGTGTATAGACGAAAGATGCGGACGAGCATCCTTAAGATTATGATACGGACGAGTATCAGGTAGAAACAAAAGCTGACACATGTTCAGAGATGATGATACGGACGAGTATCAACTGGTTAACAAAGAACACGGACGAGTATTGATTCTGCGGGGACTCTTCTGGGGAATAGTAGACACAGACGAGTGTCTAAATTCAAGAAGACATTAGTGTTTAACACGGTGTATAGATTAAAGATGCGGACGAGCATCCTTACGACTACGATACAGACGAGTATCGGGTAGAAACAAACGCTTGATGCATGTTCAGAGATGATGATACGGACGAAGTACCAACTAGTTAACAAGGAACACGGACGAGTGTCGAATCTGAGGGGATATAGGTGGTGTATACAAGATACGGACGAGTATCTGTATGAGTAAGCAATGAGTAACAAGTATGGGTGAGACACAGACGAGTGTTTAACTTGCTAGGGAGGGTAACACGGACGAGTGTCGGAAAAAGTGTATTATAAACAAGTATTTGGTTTACAAAGTGTTCAGGTAACTATGTTGGGGAAGGTGACACGGACGAGTGTCAAGGATTTGTATATATATGGGTATCTGGGTGTTATGAGTGCAAAGAGGACGCTTTGGCTTTCTGCTGGGGATATGACACAGACGAGTGTCAAGAAGCATCTGTACTATAAGTGTTTGTTTGCTCGGGCAACTTTGCTGGGGAATGATGACACGAACGAGTGCCAAAAGGAGTGTGTATATGTATCTGTAAGGGAAATGCTTTTGCTCTCTGGTGGGGAATTGGGAAATATTCTGTATATTGTTGATGGATCGTCAGTATACAAGTGTTCAATTTGACACATGGCTTATGATTATGCAATACGTTTGATTTTTGCCGTAATGCTCCGTATTAAACGGAATGCTACGCTTTGTGGGGAGAATAATGATGCGAATGCTATGATTTATGCAAAAGGTAATGATCCGGGATTCGGATCCCGTTACTGTGAAGATCTCTGGCTGAACTGCTTGAAGTGGATATCCCAGCTGGGGATGAGATCATTGATAGATCTGACATACATGATTCTGCATGGGGAAATAGATCATTGATAGACATATCTCAGTAATGAGGGACCTGTTGCACCCCAAAATTTGCCCTCACAATACAAGACTTTGTGTGCTAAGAAGGTTTACAAGGTTCACAAGATTCACAATGCTTACAAGACCTTTCATGAGGTTCATGAAGTTCACAAGACCTCCCATGAGGTTCACAAGGTTCACAAGACATTTTTATGATGGTTCACAAGGTTCACAAGGTTCACAAATAGTCAGAAGATTTGACAATTCCCTCAGACAATGCACCTCCTAAGCAGTGCATCCAAAACTAGGGTTTTGACTTTAATCAGGCTAAATGAACTTCCAAGACTTCAAGTGAGCTTCATAACATCTTATATGTTTGTAAGAACCCCCATGACAATTTTCAAGACTTTTTTCCAAGGTTTGCTCAGTCAAATGATCAGATAAGTCAAAATCAGTCAAAGTAATTAAAAAGTCAAACTAAGGTCAACTGTGGTCAAACCAAAGTCAAACTTCATGATTTTTTGCCAACATCAAGTATATGAAGTAAAATTCATCATTTGATCAAGGGTTGATCATGATTCATCAAGGAGATTTCAGATCATCAAGAATCAGAGGTTTCTAAATTAGGGTTTCCTTAGTAAAAGTCAACTGAACTTTGACCAGCCATAACTTTCACATGCTTCATCACCAAGTCTCCATCCAAAGCTCATTTTGAAGGAAATTGAATTCTCTACAACTTTGTGTCTCACAAGCCAAGCCCAAAAATGCTTCATTTGGAAGGTATGAGCTAAGACATTATAGGTCCTTTTGAAAGTCAACAAAAAGTCAACAAATTCAAAAGAGCATAACTTGAGAATGGTGAATGATATGAACATGAAACCAGTGGGGTTGGTTAGAGGACTCTTCAAGCTTTCCAAAATGTCCAAGAACACCCTCATAGCATTAAAATTGAAGGATGTGAGCCCTTGAAAAGTTGGGAAATTTTTGGTTGGTTTATGAAGAAAATGGAGGTCTAAAACCAATTTTTTCTAAATGGGCTTGCCATATGATGACCCAATCCATACTATGACTTCATGCACGACCCAAGTCAACAAAAATCAGATTTTTTATAATTTTATTTTTATTTATTTTGATTTAATTCATTAAAAATCATTTTAAATTAAAATAAAATATAAAAGTCAAAGATTAAAAAAGATTAAGCTTCTAGAAATTCATAAATATGATTGGAATTAAAGTGGTAAGAGGATCATGATGATTGGCCTAAAATAGCAAGTGTTTATGCAAAAATATTTGATTTTTAAAGCTTATCTTTTTGAATCTTTTTGGACCAAACTTTTCACACAAGCATCAATCTTTTCTGACTTAATTGATCATACTATAAGTATATGAGGTAACCCTAACACAAAGCCACGGATTCCTGCCTCAAAAGTGTAAGTTTGCATTTCAAAAAAACCTCTCCAAACTCAAATTCGGATTTTAACATACAAGGCATTAGAAGGTAATTTGAGAACATAGCAATGATCCCTGGACATCATTGAGTCGAAACCAATACATATTTGCATCCAAAACCACTCATATGGCATAAACCGAATCAAGCTTTGTTCTTGAATATGAGTTTTTCGATTTCACATATTTGCTTGATTTAAATGAAATTTGATGATTGTTTGATGTTTATGATAATGCTAGGAATGTTTCTGGACAACAATCTTGAAGTTTGGTCCCCCCAATCGTATTTCACCATTGTTAGGGTTTGAATGGCCAATTTAGGGTTTTACGATTTAGACAATATAAATAAATTCTAACAACATGGATTGATTGTATGAATCATAAGGAACTCATTGGTATAAACAATTTGATGTAATCGTACTGTTTGCTTGGTGTTTGAATTTCGCAGGACATGAACATGGAAGAACTTGTATGAAATTTCGCAGGAAAGGTTGTATTAATTTTCGCAGGTATCATGAAGAAGATGAAGACCCCTGCGCGCGAATTTCAAATTTAAACTTTTGTTTTAAAATATTATGAATTGTTTCTGTTTTATATCACAAGCTTGTGCTTGTCCCATTGGAATGATGTGCGCGTGTATTGCTTATGGGCAGGAGTTCGAATTCTGGCTTCACCATTTTTTCTTATTTTTTTCACATAACTAGCAGCCTTAATATATTATGAATTGTGATGGTTATATCAACAGGTTCGCTCTCCCAACTGGAATGGTAACGTGTTTGTGTGATTGCTTGCAAGGTCCTGGGTTCGATTCCCCCAGGTCTTTTGTTTTCTTTCTTTTTTTTCTTGATTTTCAGGTTTAAGGCATAAAATCAATTGGACTCACTCTTTCTTCACCTGCGCACAGGCTGACCCAGTGGTAACTCTCCATCCAGGTTCCAGGGAGGTCCTGGGTTCAAAACCAGGCCTCCCCTTTTTTTCTCTCTTTATTTTCTTTGTTTAATTAATATTATTGTTTTGTTTTCTTAATTAAAATTAGTGGATAATCAAATGGTAAACCTATTTTTTTTTTAATTCTAAAAACTTTCCTAAACCCTAATTCATCTTTATTAATTTTAATAAGTTTTTTTTATTATCATATAAATGTTATTTTATTTCATTATGTAATGTAAAAAATAGTTTTTATTTGTAAATAATTAGGTTAACCCTAGCTTTATTTTTTAATCCCAAATTTTCTATTATTTAAAATTTAATCTTATTATAATCTTTATTTATAAATCTTCATCACATGTATATATATATCATACAATTTACTTATAATTTAAATCTTATAAATATGCTTAATATTAAAATTTTGTTAATTCTAATATAATTCCATAAATTGTTTATAATTCAATTTTTGCATGTAAATAATTTTATTATATATTTAAAAATATGTGAAAATTCTTAATTTAATTTTTATAATTATAATTTATTTTTCATAATATGTTCATAATCAATTTTTCTCTATAATTTATACATAACTTAAAATTTTTATAATAATTAATATAATTGTTCATACTTTCTTATTAACCATTAAAAATTTTGTTTATTATAATATTTTTGCTTATTATTAATCATGTTTATTACTAACCCCATTTATTTTTAAATTGTTATTATTATTATTTCTACTAACCCAATTATAATTGCTTATTTATTTATTTTGTTTATTTATTTAAATTGCTTTTATTATTATTATTGTAATTGCTCCTGGATGTAATATTTTTATAATGTTTAAATTATTTATTTTATGCCATGGTTAGTAAATAGGGAGTGTAACATGTATATTATTTAAAATTAATTTAGATCATTTAAATTTAAAGATAAAATATTAAATTGTACACTCACACACGTAAGTCGATCTTTGATCGCCATCTCACTTTCTAGGGTTACCTCTCATTGTTGCCTAATCAAAAGGTCAAGTAAGGTGTATAAAGCAAAAAGTCCCTCAAAATAAAGTCATTTAGTCCCTAAACAAATAAAAGATCAAGTCCCTTTTCGAATGTTGCCTTCGTAATGATCTTGTCCCTTCCGAATAAAGATGACAGTCCCTCCAAAGTTGCTTAATACACCCTACAGTTGCCTACATTAAACAAATGACCCTTCACTTGTCCCATACATCCAAGGTAATGACTACCTATTCCTTAATAATAGGGATAGTCTTGCCATTTAAAGGATATTTAAGAACAGAAAAGACTTAACTTAGGGTAGGTTCCTCTTATGTACTTGCTCACTTTTCAAAAACATTTCAAACACTTCACATTTTTCAAGCAATTTTCAAAACAAAGGCTTTATATATATCCGTACATGGATCATTATAAAGTACTTAAGGAAATTTCTAAACACACACTACACATTTCAAAAACATTTTAAAGTGAGCTAAGTAACTAAGAGCCCATGGATAACCATGGATGTAAAGGGTGCTAACACCTTCCCTTTACATAACCTACCCCCCGAACCCAAAAATCTTTTAAGGTCTTTCCTGTTCTTTTATGCCCTTTCCTTTGGATAAAATAAAAGTCGGTGGCGACTCTTGCTATCCGCAACATTTAACTAAAGTCAGTTTTCCCACCGTGTTACAGAACTGGCGACTCTGCTGGGGAATTAATATTAAAGAGGGGTACCCTTAGGAATTAGATCACTTTAAAATTGTTTGCCTTGTTTGCTTTACACTTACTTGTTGGGTGTTCTTATGTGTGAAAGATCCTAACCCGGATCTAGTGTACCTTAGGTAAATGGAAATAGACCAAGGAAACTGTACGGCGTATACCGATATGGTTGATCTGGTGGCCATAGTTAGTGTGACTTCTTGGTTGGTGCTTATGTTCCTTAAGTCAAGTTGAGGATAATATGAGGCTGCCATATGTTGTCAATGCACTAACTAACTTTTAGAACCCTAGTTATCCCATCTTGGCCTTTAGAAAGTAGTGAGATAACCGGCTTTGGTGAAGACTGAAGTTGGTTGATACTCGATGCTACGCTCATTGAGATTCTAAACTTGGAGGGTTTTGGTTGGCAAGTAAGTTGCCTACTGAACAACCACCCTTGTGAAGGATCAATGATATTGAGATCCCTTAGAACCTGGTTACTTTTGTAGGACAGGATGAACAAACTAACTTCAGGGGAGGGTACTTACCTTTGAACCTCATGCAAGCCTTTAAACCTAAGGCTATTGTGTGACTTGTTTGTGTGTGCCACATGTTTGTGATTGAGCATAACATCATGACATCATCATGCATCATAAGCATAGCATTTTCCCTAACCATTTCAAGGACCAAGGGATTTATCTTTGTTCTTTGTTGCAGGTTATGACTTCTGCTCGTAGAAACACCATCAGGATCAACTTTGTGAGCATACCTGCTAAGCTTAAAGAGTTGGTTTCTCAAGTGTCTGATCATTCCCAGTTCATCAAGAGACATGGTCACCTATTGGATCTAGTTACCTCAGGGTTCAATGAAGACATGATGAGTGTCCTGTTTCAGTTCTTTGATCCTAAACACCATTGCTTCACATTCCCCGACTACCAGCTGGTTCCAACCATGGAAGAGTTCTCTAAACTTCTGGGCATACCTGTGCTTGATCAGAAACCATTCACAGGCTTAGAGAGGGAGCCTAAACCTGAGGTTATTGCTGCAGCTCTACATCTGAAGAAGGCTGACATTGTTCTAGAAACGAGAAGCGGAGTTAAGGGTATTCTTGCTAAGGTGTTGATAGAGAAGGCTCAAATGTTCTTGAAGGCTATGAGTCATGATGCTTTTGAGGAGATCTTAGCCTTGCTAATATATGGCTTAGTATTGTTCCCCAATCCAGATCAGTTCATAGATGTTCATGCCATCAACATATTCCTGAGTCACAATCCAGTGCCTACATTGCTTGGAGACATCCTACATTCTCTTCACACCCGTACTACAAGGGCAAGAGGAACTTTGATGTGTTGCATACCTTTGCTATCTAGGTGGTTTATTTCTCACCTTCCTCGCTCAGTAATGAAGAATGAGCAAGGGTTCAGATGGTCCAAGAGAATCATGTCACTCTCGCATTCAGATATTCATTGGTGCTCCAGATCTATGGAGATTGTCACTATCATTGACCGTTGTGGGGAGTTTCCTAATGTGCCACTTCTAGGCATAAGAGGAGGCATCACCTACAACCCTTCACTAGCTTTACGACAGTTTGGTTACGCTCGGAGTGACGGTCCACATGACATGTTGATTCAGGACATTGTGTTTGACTACGACAACGATCTTCAAGGTTACCGTCAGAGATTTATACGAGCATGGGGAAAAGTGAACAAGGTTGACAGCAAGACTCTGGAGCCTAAGTACACTATTCCTATGGAGGCTTATCTCAGATGGGTGCAATCTCGTGCTCAGACTCTCATGATGCCATATCCTGCTATCCTGCCAGTTACCATGGAACCTGTTGCTGAAGGAGATACTGCTTATACCATCCTTCACCCAGACATGCCTACTGACACGGAAGACTTGCAGAGATCTTGGATCCAGTTGAAGGAGCAAAGGGATACTTTTGAGGCTCATTACAAAGCAAGCCAAGAAAGAATCCTGGAACTAACAAAGCAACTTCACGAGAAGCGGAATCTCAACTCATACCTCAACACAAAGAGGAAACGTCCATGGGAGACTTAAAACCCCATCTTTTGTATTTATTTCATTTCATTTTGTAAGCCCAAAGGGCAAACAAATTTATTACTAATAAAAGTTTACCTTCTTGTTTGTTTAAGCAAATTTAAATCCTGCGGTCCTTGAAAACATTGCATACGCATTCACATATCATTGCATCACAGGTTTATTGTGCACAGGTTTCTTATCTTCTCGCTGTTTATTTCAGCAATGGCTCTTGAACAAACAGTTAAGGATCTCCAGGCACAAAATGCACAGTTCCAAGAACTGATCCTGAACTTGTCCAAGGGGAAGGATGAATTGAAGACACTGCTGGCCAAGAAGACTAAGAAGACTAGAAGGTCAGGTGGCCTGATCAACATGGGAAGAAGGTTCAGAGGTCCTGTCAAGACCAAAGAACAGGTTGAAGACTATGAATCTGAAGAATCTGAGAAAGAGGGAGGCAGTCTCCACAACACTGTGGGGGACTCTGATTCTGAGGCTAATTACTACCATGATCCTAATGAAGACAAATTCAAGATGCTGGTGGAAAGAATGGATGCTATGGAATTGCAGAAGTCTTCTGGGCTTGATTTTGAAGATTTGAGTCTGATATCTGGGGTAGTCATACCCATTGGTTTCAAAGTTCCTACTTTTGTTGTTTATGATGGGGTCTCTTGTCCCAAGCTGCATCCGAGGTCTTATGTCAGGAGAATCCAACCTCATACTGCTGATAAGAAGCTGTGGATCCATTTCTTCCAAGAGAGCTTATCTGGAGCTCAATTGGAGTGGTATTATCAGTTGGAGAGTGTCAACATCCGGGATTGGAATGATCTTGCTGAAGCCTTCTATAAGCAGTATCAATACAATGTTGATTTAGCTCCCACTCGCATGCAGCTGCAAAGCATGTCTATGGGTGCCAAAGAAAGTTTCAAGGAGTATGCTCAGAAATGGAGAGATTTAGCTGGAAGAGTACAACCCCCTCTGACTGACAGGGAGTTAGTTGATATGTTCATGTGTACATTGAATGGTCCATTTTACAGTCATCTCATTGGAAGCTCATCATCTGGCTTCACTGAGTTGATAATGACAGGAGAACGGGTAGAAAGTGGTATCAGGAGTGGCAAAATTCAAGTGGGTACTTCTTCATCAGGTGCTGCAAAGAAACCTCCCACTGGGAAGAAAGAGTCAAATGATGTTTATGGTCAACCTGATCGTAATAGAAGGCATCAGTCTGTGAGTGCAGTTCATATTTCAAATCCAACTCCTACAACACCAGAGCAGCCACAGGGCAACCAACAGAGGGCTAGAAGGCAGTTCACTAAGATCAACATGTCAATGGCTCAGGCATTGCAATACTTGTTGAAGGCTGAACTTATCACCCTGAAAGATGCTCCTCAGAATCCCAATGTTACCTCTCCCAGGTACAATCCCAATGCACGATGTGCATATCATTCAAACTGTCAGGGACATGATACTAATAGCTGCTGGGTCTTGAAGAACAAAATTCAAGATATGATTGAGGCTGGAGAAATTGAGTTTGACCCTCCGGGTACTCCAAATGTGATTACTGCTCCCATGCCAAATCACGAGAAAACTGTCAATGCAATTGATGAAGATTTACATATCTATTCAGTTGCAGAGCTGACCACACCATTGTCTGTTATCAAGAAGAAGTTAGTGCAAGCTGGGTTCTTTCCAGGTTGTCGTGAAAATTGTTTGTATTGTACTTATAAGCCGGATAGTTGCTAGAGATTGAGAGATGGAATTCAACGTCTCATGGATAAATATACCATAGTGTTTGAGAGGACTCCATCTTCTGTGGAAAGTATGGTGGATCATATTACTAAAGGTAGGAAGATTGAAGAGGTTGATATGGTTGATAGAGTACCAGTAAGGATCACTTCCAAAGGTCCTGTTAAAATCACTCATAAGGGTCCAATTAAGATTACTGCTGAAGGCCCTGTGAAGACTGTTGCTGAAGCTAGAGTGGCTCCTATGGTCATTACCACTCCTGGTCCTATTCCGTATACATCTGATAAAGCTGTGCCTTGGCATTATGGGTCTGATATTTATATCCATGGTGTTAAGCAGGAACCCTTAGCTGATCTGCCTGTTGATGTTGACAATATTGCTGGATCTAGTAAGATCACACGAAGCGGAAGAGTCTTCTCTCCTCCAGTTACTTCCAAGAATGCAGTTACTCCTGCTGCTACCTCCACCACTGATGCTCGGGGCAAAGGTCCTGTTATTGAACCTATACCAAATGATGTGCCAGCTGCTGATGATCTCTCTAAGTAGATGGAAGAAGTATTGAAAATCATTCGCAAGAGTGATTATGACATTGTTGATCAATTGGGGCATACTCCCTCTAAGATTTATATGTTGTCCTTGTTGTTGTGTTCTGAGGCTCATGCCAAAGCTTTGATCAAGTTTCTGAAGACTGCTCATGTACCCAATGCAATTTCTGTTGACCAGTTTGAGAATTGTGTTGCCCACCTGACCTATGATAATGGGTTAGGGTTTTCTGATGCTGATTTGACCCCTGCCAAGAGGGATCATAACAGGGCCCTGCATATCTCAATTGAATGCAGGGGCACTACCCTGTCACATGTATTGATAGACAATGGTTCCTCTCTGAATGTGTTGCCCAAAGAAGTCCTGAACAAGCTTAGTCCATAAGATGATGTGCTGAAGCCCAGTAATATAGTGGTGAAGGCTTTTGATGGTTCGAGAAGAGTGGTGCATGGAGAAATTGATCTCCCAATCAAAGTGGGTTCTCAGATTTTCAATGCTACCTTTTATGTCATGGATATTCGTCCGTCATATTCTTGTTTGTTGGGACGTCCCTGGATCCATGGGGCAGGGGCTGTAACCTCTACATTACATCAGAAGTTGAAATATCCGGTAGAAGGAAAGGTTGTTACTGTCCATGGAGAGGAAGAATATTTTGTCAGTCATGTGAACACCTTCAAGTATCTGGAAGTGGAAGGTGAATACGTTGAAACTCCGTGTCAGACATTTGAAGTGGTCCCTTGGATTGTTAATGATTATGTAGCTCCTCCGGTTGTCAAGAAAGTTCCTGTGGTCACCAGAGTACCTCCAACAATGGCCTCCCTCAAAGATGCTAGAGCTGTAGTGGATGAAGGTGGTTGTACTATTTGGGGTCAGCTTCCTGATATCCCATACAAGTCTGACAAGTTTGGTTTGGGTTTCACTGCAGAGTCCCATAAGGCTGTTCGTCGTGCTCGTGCTGTTCGTATCACCAATCAAGGGGTTTTGAAGAACCAGATCAATGCTGTGGGAGACTATGATGAAGACTACAATCTGGATGCTTGGATCTTTCCTACTGTGGGTGCTGGACTCAATAATTGGAAAGCTGAAGATGTTATTCCTATCTCCTTTAGTCAGGAGTAAATACTATTACTGTGTTGTTGCTTTTTTAAGTTTTTAATTTCTTGAACAATTAAAACTTTCAAGCCTTGTGCCTTACCCGGGGCACAATGGTGTGCTTGTTACGGGCTGTCATTTCATTTGCATACTTCATTCAATAAAAATCAGTGGACGTTTCGTTTTCGTAAATATTGTGTTCCTTGTCTTTCTTTTCTTTTATTTTTTGTTTTATCAGCTATGTGTTCTTACACACACCCACATCACTAAAATGCAGATCCTCATCCACTCTGGATCCTGTTGATAACAGTTCTACTATTGCCAATTATAATTTCGAGAATCCGATCTATCAAACTGAAGACAGAAATTAGGACAATTGTGAAGTACCTGTAGAGCTTGCTAGGTTGTTACAACAAGAAGAGAAAGCTATACAGCCACATGAAGAGCCAGTCGAAGTTGTGAATCTGGGAACTGAAGAAAACAGGAAAGAAGTTAAGATAGGGGCTGATTTAGAGGATAGTGTCAAGAGCAGACTGGTTCAAATGTTACGTGACTATGTGGAGATCTTTGCTTGGTCTTATGAAGATATGCCAGGATTGGATACAGACATTGTGGTTCACCGTTTACCAGTAAAAGAAGATTGTCGTCCAAAGAAGCAGAAGGTTCGTCGTATGCGTCCTGAAATGTCAGAGAAGATCAAAGCAGAGGTAATGAAACAGTTCAATGCAGGGTTCTTAGCTGTGACTTCTTATCCTCAGTGGGTTGCAAATGTGGTACCAGTTCCTAAGAAAGATGGTAAGGTACGTATGTGTGTAGACTACAGAGATTTGAACAAGGCCAGCCCCAAAGATGACTTTCCACTTCCTCATATTGATGTTCTGGTAGACAACACTGCTCAGCATAAAGTATTCTCCTTTATGGATGGTTTCTCTGGTTACAATCAGATCAAGATGGCACCTGAAGATATGGAGAAGACAACCTTTGTTACACAGTGGGGCACTTTTTGTTATAAGGTGATGCCATTTGGTTTGAAGAATGCAGGGGCAACATATCAGCGTGCTATGGTGGCTTTGTTTCATGATATGATTCATCATGAGATAGAGGTATACGTGGATGATATGATAGCAAGGTCCTAGAATGAAGAGCAACATCTCGATCATTTGCATAAATTGTTTTAGAGGTTGAAGAAATACAAGTTGAGATTGAACCCAAACAAGTGTACTTTTGGAGTTAGGTCTGGTAAACTCCTGGGTTTCATAGTCAGTGGAAAAGGTATTGCAGTAGATCCCGCAAAAGTGAAAGCTATACGAGAGATGCCAGCTCCCCGTACTGAGAAGGAGGTTAGAGGTTTCTTGGGACGATTGAATTACATTGCAAGATTTATTTCCTAATTAACTGCCATCTGTGAGCCAATCTTCAAGTTGTTGAAGAAAGATCAGGTGATGGAATGGAATGATGAGTGCCAGACTGCCTTTGATGAAATCAAGAGATATCTGCTAGAACCTCCAATTTTGATGCCACCAGTTGATGGAAGACCCTTGATTATGTACTTAACAGTGTTAGACAACTCAATGGGATGTATGTTGGGGCAACATGACGAGTCTGGTCGAAAAGAGCAGGCAATATACTACCTTAGCAAAAAGTTTACCGACTGTGAAACAAGATACTCACTGCTCGAGAAAACTTGCTGCGCTTTGGCATGGGCTGCTCGCCGACTAAGACAGTATATGTTGACCCATACTACCTTGTTGATTTCAAAGATGGATCCAATCAAGTACATATTCGAGAAACCTGCTCTCTCCGGAAGAATTGCAAGATGGCAAATGATCTTGACAGAATATGATATACAGTATACTACTCAGAAGGCCATTAAAGGAAGTATTGTTGCTGATCATTTGGCTCATCAAGCATTGGATGATTATCAGTCAATGAGTTTTGAGTTCCCCGATGAAGACATTATGATTATTACCAAAGAACCTGGACAATATGACGGACCTGAACAAGGATCCCGATGGACTATGGTTTTTGATGGTGCTTCCAATGCACTTGGTAATGGTGTTGGTGTTGTGATTAGTTCCCCTGAAGGTTGTCATACCCCGATTACTTCCAGACTTTGTTTCTATTGTACTAATAACATGGCTGAGTATGAGGCCTGTATCCTGGGTATCAAAGCTGCCATTGATATGAAGATTCAGTTTCTAGACGTGTATGGAGATTCAGCCCTGGTAGTAAGTCAGATTAAAGGAGATTGGGATACCAAGCATGATAACCTCATTCCTTACAGAGAGCATGTGTTGTCTTTAATCCCACATTTTAAAGAGATTACCTTTGGACATATTCCACGGAGAGAGAATCAGTTGGCAGATGCCTTGGCCACCATGGCATCCATGTTTGAGATCAGCTGGGATGATGAAGCTCCCAAGATTACTATTGATAGATTTGAAAAGCCTGCATACTGCAATGAGATTGACACAGAAGGGGCAGAAGAGAAGCCTTGGTTTTATGAAGTAAAAAGATATCTTGAAGCTCAGGAGTTCCCTGAAGGGGCATCTGTCAAAGATAGGAAGTTTCTGAGAAGGTTTTCTGCTAAGTTCTTTTTGAGTAATGGGATTTTGTACAAGCGCAATCATGATTCAACTTTGCTTCGTTGTGTGGATAAGAAGGAAGCAACAGAGATTATGGAAGATATGCATGATGGGATCTTTGGCACTCATTCTAGTGGTCATACTATGGCAAAGAAGATATTGAGGGCAGGTTACTATTGGTCTACCATGGAAGCAGATTGCTATCAACACTCCAGAACATGTCACAAGTGTTAAATTTATGCTGACAAAGTACATATACCTCCATCACCTTTGAATGTGTTAACTGCTCCTTGGCCCTTTGCCATGTGGGGCATTGATATGATTGGTGAGATCACACCTACTGCTTCTAATGGTCATCGTTTCATCCTGGTTGCTATTGATTACTTCACGAAGTGGGTAGAGGCAGCTTCATTTGCATCTGTTACTGTAAACACCCCAAATTTGCCCTCACCCATTCACACCATGGCTTGTGACCATTTCATATGCATACACTCAATCATAGCATCTCATATCACATTTTGATTCACTGCATAGATTCAAAGTCATCTGCACCTAGGGTTTGTGATCTGAGCTATCCAAGAGCCACTTGAGCCACTCCAAAGGCCATCAATCACTTCAAAGGGGTCCATGTGTGTTCAAGCATCATATTATATCCTCTCAAAGTCAAGAATGTCAAAAAATCACAAGAACTGAGAATGGTATGGAAGCAGAGCCAGGCTTGACTGCACAGATGACCCAAAATTAGGGTTTTGGTTTCAGAGGCCATAACTCCAAATTTTTTGGTCATTCTTGTTTCTATTGGTCTCTATATGGTATAGGGAGTATGCATATCAATTTTCATGAAGAAATTCCATGGGGAAGTCATCTGATCAAGAGTTGACTTTTCAAGCAAGTCAGTGTAAAATCAGGGCATCTGAGGCCCCCAATGACCCAACCAAAGGGTGTTCTTCATCATTTTGATCGTGTATGATCTTTATTTGATCATAGAAGAAGTTGGAAGTTCACAAAATTGAAGAATTTCAAGTCTTTGGCAAAGTTGACTTTTTGGGAAAGTTGACTTTTTAATGGAATTGCCATTTTAGGAAACTTTTTCAACCTTTACTTTTTGATTCAAAAATGCTTCAAATGGAAAAACTTTGGTCATGAAAGTTGTAGAATGGATCATTCCCTTTTCAAAAAGTACAAGAACATGACCTAATTCATTTTGGATCAAAAGTTAGGGCTTGTCAAAGTTGGCTAAAATCACAAAATTTGAAGTTTTCTACCAAAGAGGCATTTTGCAAAATGACTTGATCAAGTGTTCTAAAGACCTCAAATGTGTAAAATTTGTTCACAACATGATCATACAACACCTAAAATTCAGAATGGGCCAAGAGATTACTCACTTTCATGGCTTATGGAGCAAGATTTCTCAAAGGAAGCAAAAGTGAGGCAAGTTGCAAAAACTCACTCAAGTGTGAATCCACTTGCTTGCTGACTCCACAAACAATCATATGGCTCTCCACACATCTTGCTGCGCAGGACACCCCATCTGTCCTTGGCTAGCAAGTAGCCCATGCCTCTCTTACACAACTTTGACATTTTGGCAACTTGAGCCATACCAATCACTAAAGCACACATCAACTCATCTGACCTATCACATTAGTTTATGCAAACAAAAAGCAAGCCAAAGCACATAACAACACACTCTGATCTTGCACATAGCCATAGTTATCAAAATCTCCCCCATTTGCAAGAGCCTTCGAAACACTCAGTACAAGCTACAAACATACAAACCAATTTCACAAACATACTCAGCACACTTCCCTGATCACAAAGCACCCATCACCATAGCCTAAAACTCCCTGAATCACAAACACGATTTCCACCCCACCTTGAACAGAACTTCTGCCATCTCTCAAATCATCCATTATAAACTTCAAACAAGCATTGAAAGCTTCTCAGGGGGTCTAGTGGAGCTGATTGCAAGCAAGAAACCAGCCAGAAAGTGCCTGAAACCAAAGCTTCAGTTCAGGTAGCCATCTCAAACTTTTTTTCCAGAAACTCCATTTTAAGTTCTTAAAAGCTTCTATGCACTCCCCTGATCATGGGGATGTGATTATTTTTGTAAATGGTTGAGAAACCAGCATGTATGAACTGTCTGAAACTTTTTGCCCTAAATGAGTTTTGCTTCGATTTGGCTGATTGATGAATGAAAAATGATGCTTGTTAGGGGGTTTTGATTCAGTGTTGAATGGGGATGAGTTATGGGCAGTTAGATTTCATTTTCATTGCGTGTAGAGAGAGTTAGAGTTTTGGCCTTGCCGGAGAAGACGACCGGAACAGTGTTCCGGTCGCCTGAAAGTCATTAGGGCATAATTAATTAGGGTTAATCATAATTATGTGAATTTGAATCTCAGCCCTTGGATATGGCGCCAGGTCAATTCGCGCGCGTGTAGGTTTAAATGCTGGCCTTTGATTTTGCTGAGTTTTCCTTTTTTCAGTTTAAATTCATTTTATTTTTCATTTAATTGCATTTGTTTTCTACATTTTATAAAAAATAGCAAAACACCTTTAAAAATTCTGAAAATTTTTGTACAAACTTTTATTAATTTTCAGAAACCAAAAACATTTTTATTTTTATTTTTTGCATTAAAAATTATTTTTAAATCATTTAAAAGTTTATTTTTAATTAATTAATGAGGATTAATTAATTAAAAATACTTTTAGGTATTTAAAAATCACCAAAAAATTCATGAAACCTTTAAAATCATTTAGAAACATTGTCCAACCCTCAAACCAAATTTCTTTTTTGATCTTAAGGCATTTTGATAATTTTTCATGGAATTAATTTCATTTCAAAGCATTATTTTGATCCAATGTTCAAAAATTCATTTCTGCCTAGTCTTTTAGAGTTAGACTTTGATTCTTTTTGCATTGTGTCTTGCATATCATGTAGTTCATAGGATTAAATTGGCATGATTTGATCTTGCATTTTCAATTTGTTTGGCATTTTTCTTGACAAGGTACCATAAAACCCTAGCATACTTAAGAAATTCATAACCCTCATTAGGTTAAGAGTTAGAACCCCTCCTTTGGGCAGTGAGTTTGTATAGGTTTAGGGTTCCTTTGAATGCATTTTCAATTTTTTATCTTGATGTTTGCTTCTGGTTTTGGTTTTTGTTTGGTGCATTGATCATAAACCCTAATTTGGGCTTCCTTTTGCATTCATCTTGCATTTGCTTGCATACCATGACTTGCCATGACATTTTGTGCATTCATTTGATTCATATTACATCTTAAGACATATTAGAATCATGTTTGATCATTGCATCTTGCATTTGCCATGTTGTATGCCATTTGCACTTCATAACTTTTCATGTATGATCATGGTTCTTAGCATGCTTCTCTTGCATCCATATGTTCATATGATCATCCCCATGCCTTGTTTCATGTTTGCATCATCTCATAGCATCATTATCATCTCATATTTGCTTCTGGTTTTGATTTGCATCATGCCATTTCATCTCATTTTGCATTGCATTGCATTTCTTTCACTAACTTTTCAGGTGGTAAGTCACTTTGAGAAGTGAATTTTCCTTCACTTCTCACAATTTCTTTTCATCTCTCTTATGCATCATTGCTGCATTCTATCTTGTGTTTGAGATTGAGCTTGCTCTTTCTTCTTCTTCTTACCTTCTTTCCTCAAGTGACTTGTCTTCTTAAATGAAGCAAGTTACTTTGATTCTCTTTGCTCCTTTCATCTGCTTCCTGGTGGTTCCTCTGAAGATCTTTCTTATAAACCTCACAAACCTTAGGAACAACCAAGCATGACAATGATTAGGGTTTTGATTAGTCTCCCTACTTAGTTTTACCTTTGTGTCTCATTGAGTCTTCTCTTCTCATCTCATAATCAAGGACTAAGCCCTAAAGGCTTTAAGGCTTTGTGATTAAGCTTATGCCTGCATCCTTCTATTAGGATGGAGTGTATAACTTTAATCCTAAGTGTTAAACCCTTAATGTGTTTAAATCCTTTAATCAATTCACTTAATAATCACCAAGACATCAAGCTTGTAACTTGGGCCTTGCATTAGGGTTCTAATTCTTCCTTAATTGGTTAAGAAGGACTAACCCTAGTGTTAATGGACAAGTCCCCCTCAAGTTGTCTTACAAACCCTAAAACTCACTTCATCATCTTATCATTAACTAAATCCACTTAATAAAGGCTTTGTTTTGTCACGAAGTTAATCCCTAATCATGGATTAAGTTGAGGAGCTTTCCTCAGCTTAAATATTCTCATCTATTATCCTTCTATTAGGATGGTGTAATGAGTCTGTTTAATCCCTGATTATGGCTTAATCTCATTACTTAACACTAAACAAAAACACCAAAAACATCTAAATAATCACAAGTAGGATAATGATCTTAATTCTACATCAAAGGTGATTAAGTGTGAGAAGCTGACTTCACACTTAAGGTATTCTCATTACCCCTAATCAGAGGGAAGATGTGATGAGTTTACTAAATCCATTGGTTTAGACTTAAGCTCATTAACTTATGACAAACTTTCAAAAGCAATAAAAGACTGAAAACTCAAAAACAAACAATAATCGTCTCCTCCGGGATTCTTTTCTCATCTCATTCACTCACAAACGAGAACTCGCTTCTTCCGTCTAATGCAAGACAGTTAGCACCTGAGCCAGACAGGTCATACACTTGAGCATAGGCAAGCAAGCAGTTCACAAGTCAATTTACCTTTCAGTCTCTTTGGGTCGAACTACGGTGTTCTGACTTCCTCATTGCACGAGAGGATACGTAGGCATAACTTAACAGTTATCGAACAAAAGTCTTTGTATATTCCCCCTCTTTCCAGCATCATTTTCTTAGCCTCATTATCATGAGCATTATACTCTTGTTCTTACACTGACACTTCACGTTATACACTTCACTTCTCTTACACTGACACCTGTACATCCTTTTCCAGCTCTTTTATACACAAATTGCACTGACACTACCCCTTTAAAACACAAATCTTTTAAGCGTGGATCCCGTCGAGTACGGCGGACAATCTGGGTGCTAATACCTTCCCAGGTTGTAACCAACCCCCTTTCTCAGTCTCTCTGGTTCGCAACCGTCTTATCCATATCTTTCTAGGTCTATGCAGCATTACCTTTCCTTCGGGATAAAAATGCCTAGTTGGCGACTCTATTCATTCCCTGTAAGTTCACTCCTGTGTGTTCTCACATCCTCCTTTCGCCGACCGTTCACGTCTGTACCTTTATTTGGGCCATTTCCCATTTATCGGGAGCGACAGTTACCAAGAATGTTGTGGCTCGATTCATTAAGAATAATCTCATATGTAGGTATGGCATCCCTGAAAGGATTATTACTGACAATGGCTCTAATCTGAACAACACTATGATTACTGATCTCTGCACGCAGTTCAAGATTAAGCATCACAACTCTATTCCATACCGTCTGAAGATGAATGGGGCAGTTGAAGCTGCTAATAAGAACATTAAAAAGATTGTATAGAAGATGACTGTTACTTACAAGGATTGGCATGAGATGTTACCATTTGCTCTTCATGGTTATCGTACTACAATACGTACTTCAACAGGGGCAACCCCATTCTCCTTAGTTTATGGTATGGAAGCAGTTTTGCCCATTGAAGTTCAGATTCCCTCCTTAAGAATCATGAAGGATGCAGGTTTGGATGAAGATGAGTGGATTCAGACTCGACTTGACCAGATAAATTTGATTGATGAGAAGAGGTTAGCAGCAGTTTGTCATGGCCAGATGTACCAAAAACGAATGATCAAAGCTTTTAACAAGAAGGTTAAGCCAAAGGTATATCAGGCTGGTGATTTGGTAATCAAGCGCATCATATTACCACAGGGTGATCCTAGGGGCAAGTGGACTCCAACATA
The DNA here is from genome assembly GCA_963966055.1 of Lathyrus aphaca. Taxonomy (NCBI): domain Eukaryota; kingdom Viridiplantae; phylum Streptophyta; class Magnoliopsida; order Fabales; family Fabaceae; genus Lathyrus; species Lathyrus aphaca. Next base: position 216,864,872 of record OZ014524.1, read on the forward strand.
TGAAGGACCATTTGTGGTCAAAACAGTATTCTCAGGAGGTGCCATGATACTTACTACTATGGATGGTGAAGACTTCCCACAGCCTGTAAATGCAGACATAGTTAAAAAATACTACGCATGAAAAGAGACCCGCTAGGTTGACAGGCCTAGGCAAAAATAAGGGCATCCCGGCAAACCAAAAGGGTTTGGGCAAAAATTAGGGATATATATAAAAAGATGTACACCCAGCAAGTCGAAAACCTGAAAAGGCGGCTTGGGCAAAAAAGGGTATCCCGGTGGATTGAAAACCTGAAAGGGCAATCCAGGCAAAAGTTAGGGATTAAAGCGTATGACTATGTCTCGTTTGGATCACCCATGAAACTGCAACCAGTTGTACTACTTACTCAAGTTTGAACAGATAAAGCTCAATCCAATCGTTTCCGTCTCAAACAGCAAGAAGATGAGATACTTGAAGATAATGGCAATAATGGAATTGAAACTCAATAGGATTATTCCCCACATAGCTGATTCACTTTGTTTTGTAAAAACTTTATGGCAAAATCCTCTTACTAGGGTTTATGTCTCCTTGTACAAACTTACCCATGTATGGGTCACTCTTTGATATAAATAAAATTCCATTTTTGAATCCAGATTTACTTTTACCCTGTTTACATAAGCGAAACGTCCATTGGTTGTGTTTGAATGTATGTATGCTTTTGAATATGATTGATGTTTACCAGAAATGCATGTATGCTTAATACGATTGATGTTTACCAGAAATGCATGAAAATGCAGTAATAGTATTTACTAAGGACGAACGAGGGAAGGATTTCAACGAAGCTTCGCCGGTTCATCTCTACAAAACAGTTACAAAACCTCAGTAGGACAAATCCATCTTCATAAAGTCACATCTCCCCTGGAATTTATATCCATCTCTTTTATCCTCATACGGATATTCGGGAATTTACTTTCCAATAAGAGTACGACGAACGAAGACAGGAGGTTATGTATACCCTACTATCAAACGAAGACGGAAGGTTATATATACCTTACTATCCCCAGCAGACGGGAGGTTATGTATACTTTGCTATCCCCAGCATACGGGAGGTTATGAATAATATATTATCAAACAAGACGGGAATGAGTTCATCATATTCTTCAACAACGAATCGGGATTTATTTTCCCTAGCCAGCAGTTATTATACGAAGATATTCAGACGTTTCAAGCAGCATCGTATCATACATACATCATTTACATCATACCATAACATACATATTCACAGATACATAATACATTACTTAAGTGCATCATATTATACACGCATACATAATGCATAAACTAATATTATTATACAGGATGCTACCTTGTTTTCAGGTTAATTCTCCAACAGACAAATTTCATCAACAAATTGTGATTATTGGGCCATTGTTTATCTTCCCAAAAGTCATCATCACCTAAGGACTGCTTTATCCTCCTGAAAGCTTCTTATACCTCAGAACGTTGTTCATCTTTTTGAAAGCATATTATCTCCTCAGGACGTTGTTATCCTCCTGAAAGCATATAATCTCCTCGGGATGTTGTTTATCTTCCTGAAAGCTATCTCCACTTCCTCAGGATGTTGTTTATACTCCTGAAAGCTTATTATTACCTTGGGCCGTTATTTATCTTCCCAAAGATTACCACTTCCTCAGGACGTTGTTATCTTCCTGAAAGCTATCACCCCTACCTCAGGACTGATGTATCCTCCTGAAAGCATATTATTACCTCAGGACTGCTTTATCCTCCTGAAAGCATACAATTATCTCAGGACTGCTTTATCCTCCTGAAAGTTATCATTATATCTTCATATTTTGGACTGCTTTATCCTCCAAGAAATGTACCTGAAGAATTTTTCTCCAAGTGGCATCTTTAAGCCCACTCAAGCATACTCAACCAATCATCAGTATCACTTTACGCACCGGTGAGTGCAAATTTTTGGGCTTTTGTGTTCAATCCCCTTCAACCTTCCAGGTCACGACTGGAAAACATACCAATCTAACCCCTCAGGTTTCATAAAATTGAACAGGGGCAGCTGTTGCACCCCAAAATTTGCCCTCACAATACAAGACTTTGTGTGCTAAGAAGGTTCACAAGGTTCACAAGATTCACAATGCTTACAAGACCTTTCATGAGGTTCATGAAGTTCACAAGACCTCCCATGAGGTTCACAAGACATTTTTATGATGGTTCACAAGGTTCACAAGGTTCACAAATAGTCAGAAGATTTGACAATTCCCTCAGACAATGCACCTCCTAAGCAGTGCATCCAAAACTAGGGTTTTGACTTTAATCAGGCTAAATGAACTTCCAAGACTTCAAGTGAGCTTCATAACATCTTATATGTGTGTAATAACCCCCATGACAAGTTTCAAGACTTTTTTCAAAGGTTTGCTCAGTCAAATGATCAGATAAGTCAAAATCAGTCAAAGCAGTTAAAAAGTCAAACTAAGGTCAACTATGGTCAAACCAAAGTCAAACTTCATGATTTTTTGCCAACATCAATTATATGAAGTAAAATTCATCATTTGATCAAGGGTTGATCATGATTCATCAAGGAGATTTCAGATCATCAAGAATCAGAGGTTTCTAAATTAGGGTTTCCTCAGTAAAAGTCAACTGAACTTTGACCAGCCATAACTTTCACATGCTTCATCACCAAGTCTCCATCCAAAGCTCATTTTGAAGGAAATTGAATTCTCTACAACTTTGTGTCTCACAAGCCAAGCCCAAAAATGCTTCATTTGGAAGGTATGAGCTAAGACATTATAGGTCCTTTTGAAAGTCAACAAAAAGTCAACAACTTCAAAAGAGCATAACTTGAGAATGGTGAATGATATGAACATGAAACCAGTGGGGTTGGTTAGAGGACTCTTCAAGCTTTCCAAAATGTCCAAGAACACCCTCATAGCATTAAAATTGAAGGATGTGAGCCCTTGCAAAGTTGGGAAATGTTTGGTTGGTTTATGAAGAAAATGGAGGTCTAAAACCAATTTTTTCTAAATGGGCTTGCCATATGATGACCCAATCCATACTATGACTTCATGCACGACCCAAGTCAACAAAAATCAGATTTTTTATCATTTTATTTTTATTTATTTTGATTTAATTCATTAAAAATCATTTTAAATTAAAATAAAATATAAAAGTCAAAGATTAAAAAAGATTAAGCTTCTAGAAATTCATAAATATGATTGGAATTAAAGTGGTAAGAGGATCATGATGATTGGCCTAAAATAGCAAGTGTTTATGCAAAAATATTTGATTTTTAAAGCTTATCTTTTTGAATCTTTTTGGACCAAACTTTTCACACAAGCATCAATCTTTTCTGACCTAATTGATCATACTATAAGTATATGAGGTAACCCTAACACAAAGCCACGGATTCCTGCCTCAAAAGTGTAAGTTTGCATTTCAAAAAAACCTCTCCAAACTCAAATTCGGATTTTAACATACAAGGTATTAGAAGGTAATTTGAGAACATAGCAATGATCCCTGGACATCATTGAGTCGAAACCAATACATATTTGCATCCAAAACCACTCATATGGCATAAACCGAATCAAGCTTTGTTCTTGAATATGAGTTTTTCGATTTCACATATTTGCTTGATTTAAATGAAATTTGATGATTGTTTGATGTTTGTGATAATGCTAGGAATGTTTCTGGACAACAATCTTGAAGTTTGGTCCCCCCAATCGTATTTCACCATTGTTAGGGTTTGAATGGCCAATTTAGGGTTTTACGATTTAGACAATATAAATAAATTCTAACAACATGGATTGATTGTATGAATCATAAGGAACTCATTGGTATAAACAATTTGATGTAATCGTACTGTTTGCTTGGTGTTTGAATTTCGCAGGACATGAACATGGAAGAACTTGTATGAAATTTCGCAGGAAAGGTTGTATTAATTTTCGCAGGTATCATGAAGAAGATGAAGACCCCTGCGCGCGAATTTCAAATTTAAACTTTTGTTTTAAAATATTATGAATTGTTTCTGTTTTATATCACAAGCTTGTGCTTGTCCCAGTGGAATGATGTGCGCGTGTATTGCTTATGGGCAGGAGTTCGAATCCTGGCTTCACCATTTTTTCTTATTTTTTTCACATAACTAGCAGCCTTAATATATTATGAATTGTGATGGTTATATCAACAGGTTCGCTCTCCCAACTGGAATGGTAACGTGTTTGTGTGATTGCTTGCAAGGTCCTGGGTTCGATTCCCCCAGGCCTTTTGTTTTCTTTCTTTTTTTTCTTGATTTTCAGGTTTAAGGCATAAAATCAATTGGACTCACTCTTTCTTCACCTGCGCACAGGCTGACCCAGTGGTAACTCTCCATCCAGGTTCCAGGGAGGTCCTGGGTTCAAAACCAGGCCTCCCCTTTTTTTCTCTCTTTATTTTCTTTGTTTAATTAATATTATTGTTTTGTTTTCTTAATTAAAATTAGTGGATAATCAAATGGTAAACCTATTTTTTTTTTAATTCTAAAAACTTTCCTAAACCCTAATTCATCTTTATTAATTTTAATAAGTTTTTTTTATTATCATATAAATGTTATTTTATTTCATTATGTAATGTAAAAAATAGTTTTTATTTGTAAATAATTAGGTTAACCCTAGCTTTATTTTTTAATCCCAAATTTTCTATTATTTAAAATTTAATCTTATTATAATCTTTATTTATAAATCTTCATCACATGTATATATATCATACAATTTACTTATAATTTAAATCTTATAAATATGCTTAATATTAAAATTTTGTTAATTCTAATATAATTCCATAAATTGTTTATAATTCAATTTTTGCATGTAAATAATTTTATTATATATTAAAAAATATGTGAAAATTCTTAATTTAATTTTTATAATTATAATTTATTTTTCATAATATGTTCATAATCAATTTTTCTCTATAATTTATACATAACTTAAAATTTTTATAATAATTAATATAATTGTTCATACTTTCTTATTAACCATTAAAAATTTTGTTTATTATAATATTTTTGCTTATTATTAATCATGTTTATTACTAACCCCATTTATTTTTAAATTGTTATTATTATTATTTCTACTAACCCAATTATAATTGCTTATTTATTTTGCTTATTTATTTATTTTGTTTATTTATTTAAATTGCTTTTATTATTATTATTGTAATTGCTCCTGGATGTAATATTTTTATAATGTTTAAATTATTTATTTTATGCCATGGTTAGTAAATAGGGAGTGTAACATGTATATTATTTAAAATTAATTTAGATCATTTAAATTTAAAGATAAAATATTAAATTGTACACTCACACACGTAAGTCGATCTTTGATCGCCATCTCACTTTCTAGGGTTACCTCTCATTGTTGCCTAATCAAAAGGTCAAGTAGGGTGTATAAAGCAAAAAGTCCCTCAAAATAAAGTCATTTAGTCCCTTAACAAATAAAAGATCAAGTCCCTTTTCGAATGTTGCCTTCGTAATGATCTTGTCCCTTCCGAATAAAGATGACAGTCCCTCCAAAGTTGCTTAATACACCCTACAGTTGCCTACATTAAACAAATGACCCTTCACTTGTCCCATACATCCAAGGTAATGACTACCTATTCCTTAATAATAGGGATAGTCTTGCCATTTAAAGGATATTTAAGAACAGAAAAGACTTAACTTAGGGTAGGTTCCTCTTATGTACTTGCTCACTTTTCAAAAACATTTCAAACACTTCACATTTTTCAAGCAATTTTCAAAACAAAGGCTTTATATATATCCGTACATGGATCATTATAAAGTACTTAAGGAAATTTCTAAACACACACTACACATTTCAAAAACATTTTAAAGTGAGCTAAGTAACTAAGAGCCCATGGATAACCATGGATGTAAAGGGTGCTAACACCTTCCCTTTACATAACCTACCCCCCGAACCCAAAAATCTTTTAAGGTCTTTCCTGTTCTTTTATGCCCTTTCCTTTGGATAAAATAAAAGTCGGTGGCGACTCTTGCTATCCGTAACATTTAACTAAAGTCAGTTCTCCCACCGTGTTACAGGACCCAACTGGGGTTTGTAGAAGCCTTCTTCACACTGTTGCGATTTCTTCACGCGTTGCTCTTCCGGGCAAAGGTTGACACTCTGTGGGGAGATGGTTCCCTGGTTTTTGTACTTGGCTGAGGAGGGAATAACAAATGGCAACTCAGCTGGGGAGAAAGCACCTCCGGTGCTAATTGGGAGAGAGATAATGATTTGCCAGCTTGCTGGGGTGAAGCTTTCATGCCCCATGTTGTGCTTTGAATACCTGCAATCCTGAAAAAACAGAGAAACGCACAAGTAATTCCGAGGTATCCCTTACCGGATTCCATTATAAGAGTTTAGACACTCCCGGGAGTAAGTATATTCCCTGCAAGCACGTATTTTTTTTAGAAGAGAAGCATCTGTATTTATGTGATCAGTATCTTAAAGACATCGGACATTTTTCCAAATGAAAATAAAATGTACGAGACAAAACATGACTGAAAATCTGGTTTTATTAATTCTTGTGCCCTGAATTGGCAAGATACAGTTAAAAGAACAAATCCCCTAAAATGAGGAGATTGTTACAAATTGAGAAACAAAAGATGTTGGCAATGTTGAAGATGCTTCGGGGAGCTTCCCTCTGCTATGACTCGTATGACATTTGACGTTCTTCTCGTCTTGCTTTCTGAAGAAGGCTGATTCTGAAAGAAGCTTGATCCTTTCGAAGCTTACCAAGTTGTAAGTGATACAGACGAATTCTGAGTCGCCAAGCTGTCGCTCCCACCAAATGACACTCAAGGTCAGAAGGGGTACAGACGAATTCTGAATGCAGTTGTTCGCTTATTCCCTTATTTTGCATGAATCGCCCTTTCGGGTTTTCAATCCATCGGGATACCCATTTTTGCCTGAGTTGTCCAATGCGGCTTTTCAACTCAGCGGGTGTACATTTTTTTGTTTATTTTCCCTTATTTTTGCCCGAGTCTTTTATTCTGTTTTTGACTCGCCGGGATTCCCTATTTTTGCCTGGACTTACATTCTGTTTTTATGTCCAGCGGGTCATTTTATGCGAAGTATTTTTTAACTGCATCCGAATTCACAGGGGACGGGAAGTCTTCACCATCCATAGTGCTAAGCATCAGTGCTCCACCAGAGAAAACTTTCTTTACTACGAATGGCCCTTCATATTTTGGGGTCCACTTGCCCCTGTGGTCTGTATGAGGAGGGAGGAGTCTCTTCAGCACAAGATCTCCTACTTGGTACTCTCGGAGCCTGACTTTCTGATCGAAGGCTTTCTTCATTCTTTTCTGATACAGCTGCCCATGGCAGATTGCAGCCAATCTCTTCTCTTCAATCAGGCTCAGTTGTTCGTATCGGGACCGGACCCATTCTGCTTCGTTCAGCTTAACATCCATCAGTACTCGCAAGGAGGGTAATTCAACTTCAATAGGAAGGACTGCTTCCATACCATATACAAGCTGATACGGTGTTGCCCCAGTGGATGTTCTGATTGACGTACGGTACCCATGCAAGGCAAATGGTAGCATTTCATGCCAGTCTTTGTAGGTAACCACCATCTTTTGCACAATCTTCTTGATATTCTTATTAGCTGCCTCAACAGCGCCATTCATCTTTGGCCTGTAAGGAGAAGAATTGTGGTGTTGGATCTTGAAGTCCCGGCATAGCTCTGCCATCATTTTGTTGTTTAAGTTGGAACCATTATCAGTAATGATTCGCTCGGGTACTCCATACCGACAGATGATGTCTCTCTTCAGGAATCGGGCTACCACTTTCCTTGTAACATTTGCATAAGAGGCTGCTTCAACCCACTTGGTAAAATAGTCGATGGCTACCAGGATGAATTTGTGGCCGTTTGAAGTAGTCGGTTCAATCTTGCCAATCATATCAATGCCCCACATGGCAAAGGGCCAGGGTGAAGACATCACATTCAGAGGATTGGGAGGCACATGCACTTTATCCGCATAGATCTGGCATTTGTGGCATTTCCTGGCATAGGCACAACAGTCTGCATCCATTGTGATCCAGTAATAACCTGATCTTAGCAACTTCTTGGCCATGGCATGCCCTCCCGCATGGGTACCAAAGGATCCTTCGTGCACTTCGTGCATTAACAAGCCTGCTTCTGTTTTATCAACGCATCTGAGGAGTACCATATCGAAGTTTCTCTTGTACAGGGAACCGTCAGTATTCAGGAAGAAACTACCAGCTAGCCTTCTTAATGTCTTCTTGTCATTGGAAGATGCCCCAGGTGGGTATGTTTGATCCTCCAAGAAGCATTTGATATCATGGAACCAAGGCTTATCATCTTTGACAATGTCTGCTGCAAATACATATGCTGGTCTGTCAAGTCTGGATACTGAAATCCGAGGCACAAAGTTGGCAGCTTGAACTTTGATCATTGATGAAATGGTAGCCAGAGCATCTGCAAACTGATTCTCGTCCCGAGGGATGTACTCAAGCTTGACCGTTGTAAAGAAAGTCAATAACCTCCTTGTATAATCCCTGTAAGGTATCAGATGATCCTGGTGTATGTACCATTTGCCGTTGGTTTGATTAACTACCAGAGCTGAATCTCCGAATACAGTCAATGTTTTGATCCTGAGGTCAATGGCTTCCTCAAGACCCATAATACAAGCTTCGTATTCAGCTTCGTTGTTAGTGCAGTTGAAGGTGAGTTTTGCCGAGAAAGGCATGTGAACTCCCTTAGGTGTAATGAGTACTGCACCAACACCACGACCATTCATATTAACAGCCCCATCAAACATCATTGTCCATTCTTCTTCTGAGTCAGGCCCTTCAGTGTGAATAGGCTCTTCATGATCTTTTTCTTTTAAGAACATGATGTCTTCATCAGGGAAGTCAAATCTCATAGGCTGGTAATCATCAATGGGTTGCTCAGCAAGATAATCAGACAACACACTGCCCTTGATGGCTTTCTGAGACGTGTACTGAATGTCATACTCTGTGAGGATCATTTGCCATCTTGCAACCCGTCCGGTAAGTGTTGGCTTCTCAAAAATGTACTTAACTGGGTCCATCTTTGATATCAATAAATTAGTGTGGGTCAACATATACTGCCTTAGTCGGCGAGCAGCCCACGCTAAAGCACAACAAGTTTTCTCGAGCAGTGAATAACGTTGTTCACAGTCGGTAAACTTTTTGCTTAGGTAGTAAATTGCATACTCTTTTCGACCAGACTCGTCATGCTGGCCCAACACACACCCCATTGACTCTTCTAATACTGTCAAGTACATGATTAGAGGTCTTCCTTCAACCGGAGGCATAAGGATGGGAGGCTCTTGTAAGTATTCCTTGATTTTGTCAAAAGCCCTCTGGCAGTCTTCGTTCCACCTGACCGTTTGTTCTTTTCTTAACAGCTTGAATAAAGGCTCACAGGTTGCTGTAAGATGAGATATGAACCGTGAAATGTAGTTCAATCTACCTAAGAACCCTCGAACTTCTTTTTCTGTCTTCGGTGCAGGCATTTCTTGAATGGCTTTGACTTTATCAGGGTCAACTTCAATCCCTTTCTCACTTACAATAAATCCCAGCAGCTTACCGGATCGCACCCCGAATGTGCACTTGTTGGGGTTTAACTTCAATTGGTACTTCCTCAGACGTTTGAATAACTTCAACAGATTCACCAGGTGGTCTTCTTCTATGAGGGACTTGGCAATCATGTCATCCACATAACATTCAATTTCTTTATGGATCATGTCGTGGAATAATGTTACCATAGCCCATTGATAGGTTGCACCAGCATTCTTCAGTCTGAATGGCATCACCTTATAACAGAACGTGCCCCAGGGTGTGATGAAAGTTGTCTTCTCCATGTCTTCAGGTGACATCTTGATCTGATTATATCCCGAAAATCCGTCCATGAAGGAGAACACCGAGAACTGAGTCGTATTATCAACCAATACATTAATGTGAGGTAATGGGAAATCATCTTTCGGACTGGCTCTGTTCAGATCCCGGTAATCCACACACATCCTCACCTTTCCATCTTTCTTAGGCACAGGTACAATATTAGCAACCCACGGCGGATAGCTGGTTACAGCAAGGAAACCGGCATCCCACTGCTTTTGCACCTCTTCTTTTATCTTCATCGCCATATCTGGGCGAGTACGGCGCAATTTCTGCTTCACTGGTGGGCAGTCTTCTTTTAATGGCAGCTTATGCATGACAATATCGGTATCCAACCCTGGAATATCCTGATAAGACCAAGCAAACACATCCACATACTCCCGAAGCATATCAATCAGTTGTTCTTTCACTGAGTCTTGTAGGCAGGCCCCAATCTTAACCTCTTTCACGTCTTCTTCCGTACCAAGATTAACCGTTTCAATTTCCTCCTGGTGAGGAGTGATAACCTTCTCCTCTTGCCTTAACAACCTGGCTAACTCTTCAGGAAGCTCATAATCTTCTTCAACCCCTTCATCGGCTTGATTGATTGGATTGTCAAAGTCATACGAAGTCATAGCTGTGCTGTTGTCGGTGCAGTCTGAAAGGCACTCTCTGCAAGGGTTTAGATTGTTCATTTTAGTGATCATTTTTAATCTTGTTTTAGAAAAAAGTGAGATGAAGTTTTCATTTTGGAAAACATTGCCATTTTATTTTTTGTACAAAAAGAAAAATGAAAAACAGTGAGCGGAAAAGGAAAAGACTCATTTGCAAAAGATGTCCGATATTCATTGATTGATCTGTTTGCACAAAATTACAAGATGGCCCGATTACAAAATGAGTCTTGTCATCTTGGGCAAGATGCAAGACTTGATGCATGCTTAAAAATACAGGAAATAATAATTACTCTGCAGGAGTAACCCTTATAATTTCCTGGGAAGACCAGCTAAGGACTTGGCTCCCCGGGATCCTTGGACGTATCCAGCTCTCCAGGTTGCGGTCGCTTTCATCCTCGTCTTCCAAGTTGTTCACTGCATCCGGGGTGAGCATTCCCCCGCTGACAAAACTGGGCTTCTTGGCAGCCTCTGATTGATCTTGTTGAGTTGGTTTGTAACCCAACCCAAATCTGTCCTCCTTCTTCTCCACGGGTAGCAGCTTGCCCCAGCCTTGGGCAGTACCCTCTTCAACAACCTTCTTGGCTTGCTGATAAGACGTCATGGAAGTTCCCACTACAGCAGATGTTTCATTTATGTTCAAGGCCTCAAATCCCTGGCTCATGGTTTCATGGATCTCTCCATCCATCTCAATATACTTATACGTAGCCAGATGGCTAACAAAGATGTCTTCTTCACCACAGATGGTGATGATCTGGCCTTCCCACTCGAATTTCAGCTTCTGGTGAAGGGTAGACGTAACAGCGCCAGCGGCATGGATCCAAGGTCTACCCAACAAACAGCTGTAGGCTGGCTGAATGTCCATCACATAGAAGGTAATTTTAAAAGTCTGCGGGCCAATCATCACCGGCAGATCAATCTCTCATAGCATTGATCTTTTAGAGCCATCAAATGCTCTTACCACCAAATTACTTGGACGCAATGCCAAGCCATCATACTCAAGCTTCACTAAGGCTTTCTTTGGCAAAACATTGAGTGAAGACCCAGTGTCCACCAGTACATGGGATAGAACAGCACCCTTGCATTCCAAGGTGATATGTAAAGCCTTGTTGTGGTTACGTCCCTCAGTTGTTAAGTCAACATTGGTAAAGCCCAGTCCATGACTGGTATTGACATTTGCTACCACAGTTTCCAGCTGATTAAAAGTGATCTCCTCGGGCACATATGCTGCGTGCAGGACTTTTAGTAATGCATTCCTGTGAGCTTCAGAACACATCACCAGGGATAGTATGGAGATCTTTGAGGGAGTTTGGTGAAGCTGATCCACCACTTTGTAATCACTTCTTTTTATGATCCTCATAAACTCGTCTACATCTTGCTCAAAATATGTCTTCTGAGTTTCTTTGAGAATTGGTTCTTCAGATATCACACTATTCCCTTTTGCTTTGGCAGCAACTTCTGCTTCAGCATTAGGCCTTTGCACTTGTGAGGCAAAAAGGTGTCCGCTTCTGGTGAAGCCTCCGCCTCCCCCGACATTATCAATTTGTGGAGAAGAAGTTGAAGAATCCAAAGTGATTTTCTCCCCGTTGCAGTAAAGGTCAGAGCCATAATGCCAAGGTATGGCATTACTGCTTTCATATGGAACGGGCCCAGGCACCGTGATGGTAACTGGACTGACTGCAGCAGAGGAGGGTACTGAAATGGTGTGCGGATCGTAGTAAATGGTGACTGGTGACCTGGCAGGAGGTGCCACTGTTTGTTGCTGAAAGTTGTTATTTGGAGGAACATTTGATGCATCGTAGTAGATGGTGACTGCTGAGATATCTTCATTAATTTCTGTTGGTGTTGTAGAAGATTCTGCTGAGTAAATGGATGCTGATGTTGTAGAAGAAATGGTTGTTGACATCTGATTTGTTGAAGTGATGGATGAAGCCATCGTTGATGATATTGATGAATTGGTTGGAATGATTGTTGTTGCAGTTGTAGAAGACTCAGGAATTGTTGTCAAAGGGATTGCTGGATTTGTAGGCGCCGTTGTTGTGATCTGAAGTATACCACTTTTGATAAGACTATCTATGCCGCTTCTCAAATTATCACACCCGTTGACTGAAATGTTGCAGTACCCACAACCGAGCTCACACCCGGGGAACATCTGGCACTCTAGAAGCTGAGCTTTAATCTCGACCAGAGGTGTCCGAATCTGTCCAACACTGGTGATTAAGAAAGATGGCTTGTCTTCCTCAATGGCATTAATTCTTGGTCCTCCATGATTGGGCATGGGATTCTTGGTGACACTTGGAGGGGGTGCAAAGTTGAGGGCTTTAGAATCTACCAGATCTTGCACCTTCATTTGTAAAGCCCTGCATTTCTCCGTATTGTGGCAAGGTGCATTAGAGTGGAAAGCACATCTGGCGTTGACATCATAATTTCTTGGAAGATTAGAGGGATCTGGTGGTGCCAATGTCCTTAATTCAACCAAGTTGAGTTTCAGGAGTTGTGGCAATAAGGCAGCATACGACATAAGGATTGGGTCAATCACCCTATTTGCCTGTGATGGTCTTTGTTGAAAGGGTCTTTGATGTTGATTGTTGTTATTGTTGTTGTAGGTCCTCTGTGGCGGATACTGGACTTGCTGTTGATAGTGTGGTTGTTGTGGTTATTGATATGTTGGTTGCTGAGGAATCGGAGCTGGAATAGTGACAGCTGCTACTGATCTGTGGACATACTGAGGTCTGCCCCTACTGGCATGAATGGCATTTGTCTCACCGGTCCTTCTAGGTCCCACAAAAGGCTTCCTGGGATTACTGGACGAACTTGCACCATTATCAGAAATCTTACCCATCTTCAGAAGGCTTTCAATTCTTTCTCCAGCTATAACTACGTCTGCGAAACTGGTGGAAGAAAAAGCAGTTAGCCTATCAATATATGTTCCTTGCAGAGTATTCATAAACATGTCGGCCATTTCTCTTTCCGACATGGGTGGCTGGACAGCAGCAGCAAGCTGTCTCCACCTCTGGGCATATTCCCTGAAGCTTTCTCTGGAGGACTGAGACATTCCCATCAAAAGGGTCCTGTTAGGAGCCATGCCCAGATTGTATTGGTACTGGCTGATGAAGGCTTCAGCTAGATCTTTCCAGCATCTGATAGTAGCTCTGGTCAAGTGAGAGTACCATTCTCTTGAAGCCCCAGTCAAACTGTCTTCAAAGTAAAACATCCACAGTTTTTCATCCATGGTGTATGCCTTAAGTCTTCCCAGAAAAGACTGTAAGTGAGTTCGTGGACAGGAAGTGCCATTGTACTTCTCGAAGCATGGGGGTTTAAACTTGTGGGGAATTCTTACCCCATCCACTAACCCCATGTCCATGACATCAAAACCTAGGGAATTTTGAGACTCCAGAGATCTCAACTTCTCAGCAATTTCATCAAACCTCCTATCATAGACTTCATCCCCAGCTCCCATGACAGTGAATTGCTCCTCTTGGGGGTCTTCCTGTAAAATCCTCCCCCCAGTAGTATTCCCTTGCACATTAGTCGGGATGTTGACTTCCGGATGTAGATGAGGCCCATATACTGGTGGGTTAACATGAGGCTGAACCCTTTCATTGTTACTTGTTCCTCCAGTTCCCAGATGGGGTTCTTCCGGGGTTTGTCTTTCCACCAATGCCCTCAACCTTTCTTGACTTTGGGCCAAGCCATTCATTACTTCCATGAATTGGGTCATTTGGTTTCTCATCTCCAGCCTTTCATTAGCCATCTGGGTTCTGACCTCTGTCAGATCTTGTTGTGCTTGGTCCATTTGGATACCAGGAAGATTTTTGCGAGTAGGATACCTGTGCGGACGGTTGAGAGGGAACACTCGACGGCGAGCAATAATTCCTGAACCACAACAGAGTTAGTAACAAACAAAATAGAATCCTACAAAACAAAACAAGAGTTAGTATGCAATGCAGTATGCTTATTTATCTTCCAAGGTATCCGGCCTGGTTCTTGGTTTTGACCTTTCCAGACCCTGAGGAAGATGCTTTGATGTTGCTCGAGAAAAGAAAACCCAAATGGAAACAAACTAACAAATATATTACAAATGGTGGATCATACATAGTTTGTTTTTACAACACATGCCCCTGAGGGGTCAAAATACATCATAAAAGGAAAAGTACATGAAATGGAAATAACAACAAGCAAAGAAGTCAAACATCTAATCCAAACTCATCCTCCTTAACCTCCTTCAAAAGTGCTTCAGTTACAGGACCAGCCGGATGCTCTGTAATGTTTCTGATAAAAAGATTCCTGGTGGCAATAGCAGTGGTCAACTTTTTGTGCCTGTCCTGGTCCTTTGACCTCTTCAAACCAGCCCTAAGCTTCAACTCTGAAATCTCCTTCTGGGCTGCTAGCAGTGCCTCCTGTTGTTTCTTCTAAATGGCCTCTAACTGCTCAATCCTGGCCTGAGTTCTCTTGTCCTCTTGAGCACGAGCTTCAGTGATTCTGACCCACCTATCTTGACTTTCTTTTAGATAAAGATCAGTCCTGGCCTTCTGAAACTGGGCCTCTTTACAGGCATTCTTCAAAATTTGCTCCCCAGCTCTTGATTTCTTGATGTAGTCCTCTTCTTTCTCAATCTTGGCTAGATGCTCCACCTTAAGCTTCTCCAACCTCTCAATGTCTAGACGACCATCACTCCTCTCCCAGAGGGTCCTCTTCAGAGCTTGAGACAGATTCTCATTTCTCTCCTTCAGTTTCTCAAATTCTTCCAGGCTGACAGTGGCTGGAGGTGGTACTGTGGATGGTCCAGGTGCATCCTCAATGGTGAAAGGCATCCCAGAAATCTGAGCCCTAGCATGAGACCATTCATAATACTGAGCTGAAGCCACATTATTGCACCTTCCAAGAATGGCCATCCCTTTGGTCTGGATGTTGTCCCAAGCCCAGGATGCTTGTCTGACAACAGCTAGATTAGGCTTTATCTCACAATACAGTGTTTCAGCCAAGTCTTGAACTCTAGGAGGATGAACCAAAGCATAGCCCAACTGTCTCTTAAACGGCAAAGGATTGTAGTTGATGCAACCCTTCACTCCTATTAGAGGTACATTAGGGAACTGTCCACAGCTAGTAATTATGTCCCTACCTTTGGTGCTCTGGGTGCACCATCTGATGTCATCTGAAGTCAAAGCAATAAGTCTCTTAGCCCAATTATTTTGTTGGTGAGGATTCAGGAAAGCATCAGTCTTAGGCAAGTGTTTGAGCAGCCAGGTATGAAATAGAGGAGCACAACATCTCACCAACCTTCCTCTTTGCTTTTCATTTCTTTGGTGAATAGAGTAATAGAAATCTCCCAGCAAGGTGGGTACTGGGTTCCTCAAAAGGAAAAGATGAATGGCATTCTTGCTGATAAACTTGGGCTCATCTGCAAATAGTATAACCCCATATATACTGAGGGCTAACAATGCACAAACTGCCCTCCATTCTCCCAAAGAGGCCTTCAGGATGGCCTGAGAAGTCAGAAAGTCCAGGTGCAAACCAGGGATCCCAGCCTTTGTTGTCATGTTCTGCTCAATCAAAATGGGTTCCAGATACAGTGCTTTTTCGATTTCTCCATTGCTGGGAGAAGTCATCTCTGGGTTGAAGGGGATATCACCCATGACAGGTACTCCAATCAATGATGAGAATTCCTCCAGTAGAGGTCCTAGCTGAAAGTTCTGGAAAGTGAAACATCTCAAAGGAGGGTCATAAAACTGCAAGCAGGTGTGAATCAAACTCCTCTGAGAAGGGTCCAAGTCCATAACCATATCAAGGATGCCTCCATAATTCTCTCTAAATAATGGGATGTGGTCTTGAGTGATAAGTGCTTGGACCTGCCTGATGCCAGTCAGCTCAGGCTCAAAGAAATGGTATGAAATGTTGCTCTTCTTGGGTGCCATGACTACTGATGAAGAGCTGAAAACAGATGCTGATGATGAAGGCTGATACTGGTGATGGGCCACTGATAGGCTGAGGCTGGTGATGAAAGTAACTGAAGCAGGTAATTGATTGAAGATAGCTGAAGCAGATAACTGATGAACAGAGGTCTATGCAGATGAAGGGGTCAAAACCAAGCCAGATAATATGTGGATACCCTGAAAAACAAATAAACAAATGTTAAATGATGCAAATGATGAGTATGCAAATGATATGCAAGGGTTTGTGATCAAGCTGGATCTGATTACTGTCTTGATATAAGTCCATGTATGTTCAAGAAGTCCAGATGGGGGTTCAGAAGTCCAGTAACCAAGGTGGGGGACTCAAATAAAGAGTCACATGTCCAGGGTTAAATCACAAGAACTGTCCAAAGTGAAGCACTCTTAAACAAAACAAGTATCAAGGTATGATGTGGCCAATGGTTCCTGCAAACCTGTAAACAGCCCAACCCCCTCACAGGTGGTGTTCTAGAACAAGGATCCTCAGACTTGGATCAGTTATGAGAAGTGTAAACACTTCTAACCCGGAGGTACAGTGTTTACAATAACCATAAAATATCCTCCTCTAATTCACCTCAGTTTCTGAAGGTCATAATAAAGGTCATCCAGACTTAGCAGGCTTCCCAGATAGCCCTAGCACTACAGGAAATCTGTAGCACAGAGTTCTCAAGAAGAAACCCACATCTGAACCGTGTTTCATATTCCCGCACCAGACCGAAATGGAATGTGAAAGAACATGAACCACTCTAGCCTAGGTGTCACTCAGGTCCCAGGTATAGGACCTTAAACTCTCAATAGAACCCCACCCATCAAAACAATAAACCAGATCCAGCCAGATAACAGTATGACAGTATGATGTATAAAGCTGTAAAGAAAGCAATAAATAACTGTACATAAAGCAGTAAATAAAGCAAATATACAAACACAAATAGCACATAACACCCCTATAAACACAAATCAAACAAGCGATAGGAGGAACCCACAAAAAGAACCAGAAGCCCTGGTTACAGCATAAGGGTCCCCAGCAGAGTCGCCAAGCTGTCGCTCCCACCAAATGACACTCAAGGTCAGAAGGGGTACAGACGCGAACGGTCGGCGAAAGAGAAAGAGAACACACAGGAGTGAACTCAAAAGAAAAGAAAAGAGTCGCCAACTAGGCATTTTTATCCCGGAGGAAAGGTAATGCTGCATAAACCTAAGAAAAGATATGGATAAGACGGTTGCGAACCAGAGAGACTGAGAAAGGGGGTTGGTTACAACCTGGGAAGGTATTAGCACCCAGATTGTCCGTCGTACTCGACGGGATCCACGCTTAAAAGATTTGTGTTTTAAAGGGGTAGTGTCAGTGTAATTTGTGTATCAAAGCTGGAAAAGAATGCAAGTGTCAGTGTAAAAGAAGTGTGAAGTGTATAAGAGAAGTGTCAGTGTAAGAACAGGAGTATGAAGCCCAAGACTATGAGGCTTAAAGAATAATGCTGGAAGGAGGGGGAATATACAGAGACTTTTGTTCGATAACCGTTAAGTTATGCCTACGTATCCTCTCGTGCAATGAGGAAGTCAGAACACCGTAGTTCGACCCAAAAAGACTGAAAGGTGAATTGACTTGTGAACTGCCTACTTGTCTATGCTCAAGTGTATGACCTGTCTGGCTCAGGTGCAAACTGTCTTGCATTAGACGAAAGAAGCAAGTTCTCGTTTGTGAGTGAATGAGATGAGAGAAGAATCCCGGAGGAGACGATTATTGTTTGTTTTTTTGTTTTCAACCTTTTATTTCTTTTTTGTGTTTGTCATAAGTTAATGAGCTTAAGCCTGAACCAAGGGTTAGTAGACTCATCACATTCTCCCTCTGATTAGGGGTAATGAGAATACCTTAAGTATGAAGTAAGCACCTCACACTTAATCACCATGATGTAAGATTAAGATCATTAACCTACTTGTAATTATTTAGATGTTTTTGTTGTTTTTGTTTAGTGTTAGGTAATGAGATTAAGCCATAATCAAGGATTTAATGGACTCATTACACCATCCTAATAGAAGGATAATAGATGAGAACATTTAAGCTGAGGAAGACTCCTCAACTTAATCCATGATTAGGGATTAACCTCATGACAAAACAAAGCCTTTATTAGATGGATTTTAGTTAATGGTAAGATTAAGAAGTGGATTTTAAGGTTTGTAAGACAACTTGAGGGGGACTTGTCCATTAACACTAGGGTTAGTCCTTCTTAACCAGTTAACGAAGAATTAGAACCCTAATGCAAGGCCCAAGTTACAAGCTTGATGTCTTGATGATTATTAAGTGAATTGATTAAAGGATTTAAACACATTAAGGGTTTAACACTTAGGATTAAAGTTATACACTCCATCCTAATAGAAGGATGCAGGCATAAGCTTAATCACAAAGCCTTAAAACCTTTAGGGTTTAGTCCTTGATTATGAGATGAGAAAAGAAGACTCAATGATGACACAAAGGTAAAAGCTAAATGGGGGGACTAATCAAACCCTAATTGTTATCATGCTTGGTTTTTCCTAGGGTTAATGGGGTTTGCAAGAAGATCTTCAGAGAAACCACCAGGAAGGAAGCAGATGAAAGGAGCAAAGAGAAGCAAAACAACTTGCTTCACTTAAGAAGACAAGTTGCTTGAAGGAAGAAAGTAAGAGATGAACATGAATGAGCAAGCTCACTCTAAAACACATACAAAATGAAGCAAGGGAAGTGTGAAAGAGATGAAAAGAGATTATGAGAAGTGAAGGAAAATTCACTTCTCAAAGTAACTTACCACCTGAAAAGTTAGTGAAAGAAATGAAATGCAATGCAAATGAGATGAAATGGCATGATGCAAGACAAAGTCAGAAGCAAATACATGATGTTAATGATGCTAAGAGATGATACAAACATGAGGCAAGGCAAGAGAATGATCAAACAAGCACAAAGATGCAAATGAGACATGCTTAGAACCATGAACATACATGAAAAGTTATGAAATGCAAATGACATACAACATGACAAATGAAAGATTCAATGATCAAAAATGATTCTAATATGTCCTAAGATGTATTATGAATCATGTGGATGCACAAAATGTCATGGCAAGTCATTGGATGCAAGCAAATGAAAGATGGATGCAAAGGAAGGCACAAATTAGGGTTACATGCATCACACAAAGCAAAAATCCAAAACCAGAAGCAAATGACATGATAAAAATTTGAAAATGCAATCAAAGATACCCTAGACCTATACAAGTTCACTGCCCAAAGGAGAGGATCCAACTCTTATCCTAGTGTAAGTTATGAATTTCCTAAGATTGCTAGGGTTTTGGGGTACCTCATCAAGAAAAATGTCAAACAAAATGAAAATGAAAGATCAATTCAAACCAATTTTATCCTATAAACTACATGTTGTATAAGATGCAATGCAAAAAGAATCATTATCCAACTCTCAATGGTTAGGCAGAAAGAAATTTTTGAAGTTTGTCATAAAATATTACCTCAAAATGAATTTAATTCCATTGAAAATGATCAAAAGGCATCAAGAACAAAAAAGAAATTTGGTTTGAGAGTTGGACAATGTTTCTAAATGTTCCTAAATGCAACATGAATTATTTTGTGATTTTTAAATACCTAAATGTATTTTTAATTAATTAATTTTCATTAATTAATTAAAAATAAACATTTAAATGATTTAAAAATAATTTTTAATGCAAAAAATAAAAATAAAAATATTTTTGTGTTCTAAAAATTCATGAAACCTTTGACAAAAATTTTCATAATTTTTTAATGATTTTAGCTATTTTAAAAAAAATGTGCAAAACAAATGAATAAAAAATGAAATAAAAATACAAATAAATGGAAGTAAGCAGATCTAAAGGCTGAGATTCAAAGCTGAGGGTCCAGGGTTGACTGCGCACGCTATCCTACGGCTGGCATTTAAACTGACCCAATTATCCTAAACTGAATTAATTAATCTAATTAAATATGATTAGGGTTTAATGAAGTGATCCAGGCCATCAAAACGCGCGCGGGTCAAACAAAGTCAAACGCATCTACGATCCAAGTTTAAACTCTCATTAATGACGTAATTAGGGCTAAGCACATTCAGACGACCGGAACAGTGCTCCGGTCGTCTTCTCCAGCGAAACCAAATACCTAGCTTTCACTACAGGCCACCCCAACTCAAATTAATTGCCCAAAAACAATCTCCTATCAAATCTAAACTCAAATCCATCATCAAACAACATTTATCAAGCGTGAGCAAGGAGAATCGAAGCAAAACATTTTTACGGGAAAACTTTCAGACATTGAATACATGCTTGTTTCTGGCTCATTTTCAAAAATAAATAGATCCCCATGATCAGGGCAACATATAGAACAACATTCTAACAAGAAATCAAAGTTCTGGAAAATTTGGTCATCATGTTACCTGAGATTGAGCTTTCAGTCCAGGAGCTTTCTGCTTGCCTCTTTGCCTCAAAATGATCCCAATGATCCTCTTGATGAAGTTATGAGGCTTGGTTGGAGTTTAAAATGGTTGGTTTGTGAGTTTGCAGAAGTTCTGTTCAGGGGGGGGGGGGGGGAAGGAATCATGATTTAGTTTGAGGAGGTTTCAGGGATGAATGAGGGTATGGAAATGATCAGGGGAGTATGCTGAGTGATCCTATGGAGTTTGTTTCTATGTTTGATGCCTGTATGATGAGTTTCGAAGGAAGTTGCATAAGAGGTGGAAAATGAGAATGCTGGCTTGGAGGATGCTTCAGGCTTGTGTGTGTGGTGTGTTATGTTGCCTTTGGTCCACTTATCACAACTAGAGAGGTCAGAGAAGTTGGTGTGGCACTGTGGGATTGGTATGGGGGTTTTTTGCAAAAAAGTCAAGTTTTGTGTAAGAGAGGTATATGCTATGGCAGTGGAGGTACAAGGCATGGCTTGGCTGCAGCTTGAATCAGGGAGAGCCATGTAAAAGGTTTAGAGGCAATGCAGCAAGTGGATTAGGGTTTATCATAGGTTTTGCAACTTTGTCCCACTTTTGCCCTTTTGAAGTTTCTTGATCCACAAGTCATGAAAATGAGTAAACTTTTGATGCATTCTGAATTTTAGGCCTTGGTTTATGTTTGTACAAAGATTAGAAGTTCATTTGAAAGCACAAATTGTCTTGGCAAGTGATTTTGCAACCTTGCCTCTTTGGTACATAACTTGAAATTAAGTGATTTTTTCCAACTTTGACAAGCCATAACTTTTGATCCAAAATGAATTAGAATGAGTTCTTGTACTTTTTGAAAAGGGAATGATCCATTCTACAACTTTCATGACCAAAGTTTTCCCATTTGAAGCATTTTTGAATCAAAAAGAAAGGGTTGAAAAAGTTTCCCAAAATGGAAAGTTTCCATTACAAGTCATTTTTCCCAAAAAGGCAACTTTGCAAATGGCTTGAAATTCTTCAATTTTGTGAACTTCTAACATCTTCTATGATCAAATAAAGATCATACACATTCAAAATGATGAAGAACACCCTTTGGTTGGGTCATTGGGGGCCTCAGATGCCCTGATTTTGCACTGACTTGCTCAAGAAGTCAACTCTTGATTAGATGACTTCCCCATGGAGTTTATTCATGAAACTTGATATGCATGATCCTTATAACATATAGAGACCAATAGAAACAAGAATGACCAAAAAATTTGGAGTTATGGCCTTTGAAACCAAAACCCTAATTCTAGGTCATCTGTGCAGTTAAACTTGGCTCTGCTTCCATGCCATTCTCAGTTCTTGTGATTCTTTGGCTTCCTTGACTTTGTGGGGATATAATATGATGCTTGAACATACATGGACCCCTTTGAAGTGATTGATGACGTTTGGAGTGGCTCAAATGGTTCTTGGATTGCTCAGATCACAAACCCTAGATGCAGATGACTTTGAACCAGTGCAGTGAATCAAAAATGAGGTATGAGATGCTATGATTGAACTTATGCATATGAAGAGATCACAAGCCATGGTGTGAATGGGTGAGGGCAAATTTGGGGTGTTTACACTCGACACCTGTTTCCCTTTGAAGGATTGAGTCATTGGCCTAAAAGATTGATTTGCTCTTCCTCGATCACTTTGAACCGCTCTTCCAACACTAGCTTCAGTTTTCACTTTCTTCAAACTATGTTTGGCGGCATAGCACTGCCTTAACAACTCGGAAGAGGTAGTGAACTCCCTTTGAGAGACATTATGAGAGATTTCGGCCCTCAAACCAACCAGGAACTGATATATCTTCCATCTTTCATCTGGAGCATACATAGCCTGCCTAGAGTAAGTAGCCATGTCCTCGAACTTCTCAGTATAACTGGCCATAGTCATGCTCCCTTGTCTAAGCTGTTGGAATTCAAATTCTTTTTGGGTTCTCAAGGAACTCGGAAAGTACTTCTCCATAAAAATTGTCTTAAATTGTTGCCACACTTTTGGAATTCCTTGCACCATCATAATATTTGAAGCACTTTCCCACCACCTCTTAGCAGGACCTTTTAGTAAATGTGATGCAAAAGTCACCTTGTCTTCTTCACCATAAATCACAATCTGGAAAATTCTCTCCATTCCGGTTACCCATTCATGTGCCTTAACCAGATCCAATCCACCATGAAACTCCTGAGGGTTCATGCGGAAGAAGTCTCGGAATATCCCACTTCCAGCTTCAGGAGCAACCACATGAGGATGAAGGCCCTCATTCATTTGGTATATCATTTCCTGCATGAACTGATGTTGTTGCTGTTGTATCTGTTACATGAATTGGAACATATGAGCATTCCCATCACCACCCGTCTGATCGCTACCCAGAGGAGTGAAGCTGGTTCGAGCATGAGTTCCACGCCTACCAGCCATATTCCTAAATGTCATCAAAACAGGATTAAGTTGATCAGGCTCAATACCATAAACATAACATTTAGTCCTACTGTGATATTACATGTATGAACGGAAAGGAAACACTTATAATATTCCAAGGCTAGGTCGAGGATACGACTTGCTCTGATATCAACTGTAATACCCATATATAAAAGACATACATCAAAGCGTATTTTTCATATATAAATTTAAGTTTGGTATTGAAATACAACAAGTTCTTGATAACACATTGTATAAACATAGTTACTGCAACATAAGGTACTAGCAAAAAGGCTATAAATAGTACAAGATGTTCACAAAATACAAAATCTAAGAACTAGATCTAAAGATCTCAAAAGTCCACAGCGGAAGAAGCCATCAAACAAGCAAGGATAATCAAGTCACCTTATCCTTAGCCTTTGCGAAACCTGAAGTAACTGAAATAACAACATCAACATGGGGTGAGGTAAAACATCTCAGTGAGTTCCCTATCTTAGAGTTCGCTTGGTTCAAAAGGTTTGATTCCAAAAAAAATCTCAAGCTCTAACCATTCTCACACATGAAACCGGGATCCAAAGGAACTAAGATCCATACAACCTCTCGAAACATAAGCTGAGTGAAACATCTACCTCAAGTCCTTACGGATGCTTCACGTGGGACTAAAGACAACCTACCTCAAGACTTATTCAAGACCTTACGGAGGATTCGATATAACACCCTCTTTAATCTTTATGGATGCTTCACATGGGACTAAAGGCAACCCACCTCAAGAATTACTCAAGATTAACGCTTAACTAGTATAGCATTCTCCTCAAGTCCTTAAGGATGCTCTTGTGCAACACAAAGTAACCACATTGAGACTTACACAAGACCTTACAGAGGACTTATAACCTACATGTCTCAAATCAACGCCCGTGTATACACAACGGGTACCTCAAGTCCTTACGGATGCTCTTGTGAAACACAAAGTAACCATATTGAGACTTATACAAGACCTTACGGAGGACCCAATGCGATACAAAAATCTCAATTCTCGCTAGCCCAAGGGAATCCTAGATACCTCACAAGTTGTACCTTTTTATTACCTTTAGTTCACAATTCCCTAAATTAGCAATTTTACCGTATAATCGAAAAGTCGGGTGAAAATAATATTTTTCAGCATCAAGTGAAAGTACATAATTTTAGATTTCAATCGATATAAAGAACACTGAAATCGGACAACCGAGTAAAAAGTTATGGATTTTCAAAGTTTGGAAATAAAACATTTTCTCCCATACTTACAATGTTAACCGGTTAACGAATTCGGTTAACCGGTTAACCAAGCCAAAACAAAGGCAGCTGCGCAATTTCAAGACACGTTAACCGGTTAACGGATTCGGTTAATCGGTTAATCAAACACAGACAACAGCAAATACACAAAAATCCATGACAGAAACATCCCAAAACCATTCCAAACACTGGCAATCATCAAAACAACATAGTAGCTATGTTCCTACACCTAGAGACAATATATTCAAGCATTTATATCGATTTCTAACCATTTAATCTACCGATTCTAGGAATTTTCACAAATTTGACCTAAAACGCATAAACTCTAAAAACTCTACCAAACCAAAAGTAAAAGTTTCTAGCTATGAACCCACCTCTAGCAAGAAGATTGAATGGTGAAAGGATGGGTGGAAGCAACAAGATTAGGAGTCCTCCTCTTCTTCTTCAAGACTTTTTCTTCCTCTTTCTTCTCTTCCTTTCTCTTTTCTCCTTATTTCTCTATTTCTATGTTTTTATAAAAACAAAAGAATAAGACTTTAGATCTTAAAAGGAAACATAACTTTTCCTATCGACGGGTCCAAATAGAGAGTATCCAAAAATGTCTCTTAATCCAACATTTTATAAAACCTCTGAGTCAGCTAATATTAGTTAATAAAAATAAAATCCCGCTGATTACTCTATTTAATTCAGTCAAAATTTCTTAGAGTAATTCGGAACAATATTAATATCAAATAATATTATTCAGAGCATTAAATAAATTACGGGGTATTACAATGATGATTGTGGTGTAGGAAGTTGATGATGACGGATAGTGAATTGATAAGTGAGGGTTGAAGTGTTTGATATTGATCGAAGGTGAGGTATGAAGGATGAAAAAGGATAACTAAATTCAGTTATCCATTTTCTTTTTGCTGAGATTCTCTTATGGTCCTGATGATGAATCTTGATGAATAATGGAGAGATATCCCATTAGAGTTCGAAGGTGAACCTCCCTCATTTTTGGTTGCTTTTCTGTTATATATTCTCCATTTCAAAAAATATTAGGCCCTTCTCTTCCTTGATTGTGAACAGAGTTGATAACTGAAAAATAATAGTGGACCTCGGTTTTAAAAGCCAATAATCCAACATTATCGACATCATCAGATCCACCCCAAACCAGCGCCCATGGAAATGATTAAAAGCTTGACAAATGTGGCATCACTATAAAGCAAATCCTTTCTTTGGAACAAAATAAGTTGGATTGCTATTTACAACTAGTTGGCTTGTGTTATAGACAATGAATTGATGTAAAAGGGGACAATGGGTTTAGGTGAAATTAAAGAAAGATATTATGAAGGAAAATCAAAATGAATGATGAATTTGGCTAGAACAATGACAACGAAATTAAGTGAAATATAGGTTTGAATGGGATAAGGCTAATAGGCTTAAACCAATTGATTCATGATTGGTCTATAGTTTAGAATTAAACTAAGATGGGAATGGATTAAAAATAATCGAAATTGATATTGTACAAAATATGGCTATGGTTTAATATGGACAAAAATGAAAAATGGTTATGGTTTAGTAAAATGAAAGGGCTAATTGAATGACTGATTTTGATTAAAAATGTGAATAATGGTATGGAAAAGAAATGGACTCAAAATGTCATGGAACTTGAACTTTGGATGAATATTTTGCATTGATTTGAACCATGAGGCCAAATACACAAAATTTGGATATTCTGCACTTGACAACACAACACATAAGCGAGTACTTTGCGCAAAAACCCTAACTTGGATCCTCATATTCAAAGCATTTGAATGCATCACACTCTTTCCTTTCAATTATTCCATAACACATATGACTTTTCCTCAACTTTCTTGATTTTCAAGCAACTGATCAATTGGAAACCTTCTAAAATGATCCAATGGATAATCTTCCATCCTTAGACACTTAATAACATATAAAAAACCTTGAGATCAAGTTTGGACCAAAATATCATCAGGAAACCCTTTGAATCTCAAACCCTAATTTGGGACCCATCTTGCTAGAAGGTGATGCACTAGTGCAATTCCTTGATCAATCTACCTCTTCCAATTGCTTGAGGAATCATTTGGGCTTGTGTGGAATGTAAGAAACCCTTGAGGCTTGTTAGGAGACACTTGGATCTTGTTCTTGGCTTTGGATGATCATAAACTTACAAGTCACTAACCACATGCCTTACGTTTCAAACTATGGATGTTATGCTTCATCTTTCTATGCTAGGAATGCAATTTTATGTATGCAAATGATATGTTATATACTATGAAAAGAGAGGGAAAATTTTGGGGTGTTACAGCGAGACCTAATACGAATACTTGGCGAAGCAAAGAAATAATGTGTCCGAGATCAGAGAAACTCCACATTCGACCACCGGGGAAACTTCATTCTGAATAACATATGGAACAAAAGCAGTCCTCCCCGTAGAGATCAGAGAACCTTCTAGGCAGACAGAGTTTCCCCAAGAGGAAGAACTCAATGACGAATCATTGAAAGAAGAGCTTAACTTAGTCGAGGAGATCCGCTCAGGGGAAACTCTCCGTGAAGAATCCCTGAAACAAAAGATTGCATTGCGCTATGATGCCAAGTGTAGTGGTAAAATCATGAGTGTAAGCTATTTGTTACCTTAACTCAAAGTAAACAGAGTCTCCACCGCGCTTTTATTTTATTCCAAGAGGAAAAGGAAAAAAGAGCGAATAAATCCTAATGAATCTAAAAGCAAAAAGCTAAAGAAACACAGCAGAGAACCGGGTAAGGGGATATGTTACAAAATGGGGAGGTTTTACGCACCCAAAATGTCTGTGGTACTCCACGGGAGCCCTTTGAAATATTTACTTCTTTTTGGTTTGAAAAAGATTTGTTAAATGAGAGTGGAGGGATGAGAAAAGAAGTATTATTTATAATTTTGTGTTTGGAGAGGTTTACCACCTCATGCCTACGTATCCACAAAGTGCAATGCAAGATCAAAACCCCGTAGTTCATGGTACAAAGTGTGAAAAGGGTTGGTTATAATTGATTTTATTAAGTGAAGAGAATTTGTCATCTTCTAGTGGATATCCAAACAATCTACCATGATAATGAAGGCATGGACTCATACATCATTATGGGGAGGGCGCCAACTCGGATAAAATTGACGAGTATGCCACTAAACCCCCACAAATGATAAGAGACTCAATTACATCAAACTACAACCATGGAGATTGAAAGACTTGCACCCGACTAAAGAATAATGACTCATTATCGGCACTCTTTCTAAGGAAAATAAACAAAATTGCACAAAAGCATAAAACAACTTGAATAAGTTTGGTTCTTTTTATTTTTGAATTAAGGTCAAAATGATTAAATTCATTGGTTCTAATAGAATAGAAAATGGTAAAAATACACTTGACAGAAGTCAAGGTTTTGTTTATTAAAGAAGTGATGAATTATAAGAAAGAAATAATCCTTTTAAAAAGAGAGAAGATTTTGAAAATTAAAGAAGGGGTGGAGATGAAGGGGCTCTCCTAGAAAAAAAGAAAATAAGGAGATAAAGGAAGAAAGATCTAACCAAACTTGATGACATTTCCAATATAGAGCATAAAAGTTCCATCCTTATGAGCTAGAAAATGGCCAAATAAAGGCAAATACCAACTTCATGAAGATCAAGACAAAGGAGAGGTGTCCTAAAATCTAAGTCCAAAAACTCCATTCCAAAGCCAAGGATAGTAACCAATAGTCCAAAAATTAAAGTCACAAGTTTTTTAGAGGTTTAATCCTTTATTAATGTTTTTGTGTCCAAATGGACAAAGGGAAAATCAACATAACAAAAATAAGAGCAAATAATAAACATGATAATGGATGGATAAAGCATAATAAAATAAAAGCAATAAAAGTGCAAGAATTTAAATATTAGTAGCAAAAGGAATTAAAGTGCAATAAACTAAAACATTAATAGTAATAATAGTATAATAATATTTACATAAAATGATATGGTGAACTTAATCAACCACAACCAAAAGAGTAACCAAAATCGAAAGGCAACCTGATCCGCTTAGCATCTTACACTATAGCGATTAATCAAGGAAAACCGAATTGAATTCAATGAAATTTGAAAGGCGATTGGGAGATCCAAAGCGCCTACGCATCAAACCGTCATAAGTCTCAATTCTTAATGCAATATGATTAAAAGCTTCGGGATTACGCGATCAACAAGAGATCCGGTCCACGAAAGTGCAAGTACCCAATTAGATTTTTATTCCGAAGTCGGGACACATTTATGCCTATATTAAGCAATCGCCGAGTAATTTACGAAGTAATTACCCTACAAATGAGGCCGGCCACCACCAATTAAGGTGAACGATGTTAGTGCTAATACATGACAGATAAATGATACGTAAATCGTCATCCGAACGCAATACCGCACAAAACTAAAGATGAATACCAAATTGAGTCATACTCATGGTATTATTCCATCCTTAAGTTCAATCACTATTCTTGGTGGATTCAAGCATGAAAATGTATAACTAATGCAAAGTACCTTAAATGAATTAAATAATTCACTTATAGGTAGTTTTAAACTAATGAACATTAACTATTCTAATCTACACCCAAAGTTCATTGAAATTAAGGAGAAATCACACCCAAAAGTGCTTCCCAAGGTAAAAATAAAAAGGAGGAAGAAGAAGAAGAAAGAGGAACCAAAAAGAGGCTTAAAACAAGCCAAAAAGACCATTTTGACTTGCGTTAACCGGTTAACCAGAATGGTTAACCGGTTAACGCAAGAAAAACCTACATAGTTTTAAAGATGGTTAACCGGTTAACCAATTTACAATGTAAATGGTTAACGCTGAACCAGTAGCAGAAAAATTGCAGAAATTTAGCATGATCCATTTTCAAAACCCTTTTCAAACATTTGGTGATCATGATCTGAATTTGCATGAATTTTAAAACCAAAATACAGTGGAATTTCTGCAATCAAACAACAAATTGAAATCCAAAGGATCTAGAAACAAAGGCACCAAAGATCTACATCTTGAATGTTGATGGTGAGTATGGGTTTATGGAGAAAGTGAATTACCAAAAGCACTTCTTCAAATTGGACCAAATCAAGCTAGATTCACTGCAATTGATGAACAAGAAAGAAGTAGGATGAAGGTTTAGCTCAAGTTAGTCAACCATTCAATGTGAATTCTTGATAACTTCAAAAATAGGGAAAGAGCTTTAGTGATATTTTTGGTTTTGGGGGATTTTTTGAAAGAAAATTGTTGCTTCAAGAAATATTTGCAAGGTGGATTTGGCTCTCTAAAGCTTCGTGAATGAGTGAAATTATGGTCCTATTTAAAGGCCTTAGGTATGGGAATTTGGTGGAATGGAGCTTACTTTGGTAATTAAAATTAGGCTTGGTAATTGCAAATTTGGTGGGAAATGGAAAAGAGTGGTGATTAGTGAGGGTTTATGGTAGGAAATGATCAAAGTGATGTAGAGAAATCAGAGACCAATGGATCTAGAATATTCCAATTATATCAATGATCTAATGGTGCTGAATTTGAATAAAATATTCAAATTTCGCACTGGTTAACTGGTTAGCGCATATGGTTAACCGGTTAACCAAGCTAAATTTTGAATATTTTGTTCAAATGTGATTGCTTGGTTGTCGCAGCTCGATTCTTTTGTACGTGGAAGAAGGCATGGAAATAAACACATGAACCTTGGAATCCCATGAATGAATCAATTAACTTGGGAAATCCTTGATCAGATAAATTTGAATTACTTGCGGATCAACTTCGACTTTTCTCTGTAAAATTTTGCTTGAGCGGTAAGACTGCTATTTTTGGCATTTTTCAATGGTTCCTCTTCCTGAAAATATTAGTAAGAGGAAACAAAATATTTTTGGATTTTAACTAATGGTTAGTAAACATAAACAAATAAAGCAATTAAAAAGCAAAGGTGATCCCCTGTGAGGCATAAACCTAACCCAAGAAGAACCGAGCAACCAGTGGGATATTGTTTGCATGCAAGATGCTGATGAAATGCAAAGAAAACTTAGGGAAAAAATTAGAGCGTTACACCAAGATCATAAAATGAGAATTCTAGGTAGGCAGTATTTTCATGCACAGAAATCAGAAAGATTCATGCAAGGGCAAGCTCGCTGCGTACTGGGAGGGCCCATATCGGGTCAAGTCAAAAACTGGCACAGGAGCCCACTACCTCGAAGAACTGAATGGAAAACCATTTCCTCGACCATTGAGCACTGAAAAGCTTAAACAATATTACAACTAAGTCCAGCCAAAGTGCATAATAACTGCCGACGGATCTACCTCGCTAACAGAGATGAAACGCCCGACCACAAGGATATATCGTGGTATAAGTACAACCCTGGCCACAACGTAAGTGAACCCTTACCCAATTAACGAACAACTGATTAGCCCATTAGGGACACCTCGAATGAGCTTCGTCGTTGCTATACCAGCGTCGCAGACCCCTAGCTCGCGATGGAAAAGGTCTAAGCCTTAAGGGAATAAGAAACTCGACAGAGTCCTTGACCCCCTTCAGCGATAACAAATCTCGCTCCTCGACAAGTTTCATACACTGTCGAGCTCATCAAAACACATCGAGCATATCCCTAGTTCAATAACAAAAATATTTAAAGCATACATATAATGAATAAAAATGCACAAAAAAAGGATAAAAAGGCAGTAAATATATGAAAAACCGACCAACAGATCGGAAGCTTTCATAAATTATACAAAAATGGGACTAAGTCCCATAAACCAAAATACATCAAAAGGAACGCAGGCCAAGAAACTTCACTCCTCGTCGGGAGGGATCACTACACCCTTTTCCATGCGATGAAGAGGTCTAGTACCATCCACAATCAGTTCCACCTCAAGGTTCTTCACTTTAAGCTGCTTGACAATGTTGTGGAAGCCGAACAAAGCCATGGCCAAGTTTTTTTGCACCAACAAGCAAATGCGGGCAATCAACTCGGCCCTCGTCATCATAACATCCTCCTCTTTCATTTTGTCATCCTCATCGACAAGTTTACTCTCCACCTCTGCAACTTATTTCTTCAAACGCTTGTTCTCGGTAGACATGCCCACCATCTTATCTCTAATCTCAGTGACTTCCGTCATCAGCTCGAGCTTACTCTTATAATGTCCCTTCGCCTGGAGAAAATCGTTGTCAAGACAAGCATTTTCAATTTCAAGCTCAGTATGTCTATTCTTCACAGTTTGGAAGTCCTTGAGACAGAGAGTCTCTGCATCATTTAAGCTCAAGGCGACTTCGAGGATCCTCATCATCCCTACAACATCTTGGTACAACTCCGATCTCAGGACTTTGCGATCACCGGTCAGAATTGTCGCTGCATCCAAGTCAGGGACCAGAACGGATGGCACTTCATCAAATAACAACCTCAGAGTCACTCATTAGGGAAATATTAATTTTCCAAAAGGAAAAGGCGTAGTCTTTAGGGGGGGAGGTATTCTCTTCGACCCTTGGCCATTTTCCTAGCGGAGAGCCGCCCGCCGAAGTGCTGCCCGAGACAACGAACATCTCAAGAGTGTTCTGGTCGTTAAGGGCCTCGAATCTACCTTTGGGACCCTTCTTTAAGTTTCCCTTGTTGGCCTTCATAAGGCCCTCACGCATCTCAGCCATTTTATCTGCAAAACAAAAATAAACAAGTGAGGTACAAAATAAAGCCTCGAACACCGGGCAACAAAATAAAAGTTCTACCAAAGAGCGTCATCGTCGCTTCTTCATTCGAACAACTGAGTAGCGCCTTGGTGTTGATCAGCCTAGCTTGGGTGGCCGACATTCCATCGGATTTTAAAAGCATATGCCCATCGGAATCTATGAGGTCCAAAGGGCGAAAACTATAAAAAAAAGTTCACGAGCGTGTTGCACGATGTTGTATCATCAACACTTAGATCCTCAGGCTTCGTTATATGATACTCACTACCATGTTGAAAGTGGGCGTCCACCCACTCCAACGAGAAGTAGGCCACCACCCTCTCCCTACCATTAACAATCTCTTTGTAATACAGCGAGTCCTTAGCCACCTGCGTGCACGGTTGGATTACGTAGAACATGAACTTGAAATCATGAACAAAGTCCAGGTAGGCCTTGAAGAGTTAGCTCGGCTGCTTGAACGAAACCCAACTGTGTCGACCCATTTGAGACTTCCTCTGAAGAAGGAAGACCTTGAAGAACAGGCTCACGGTCGCACCTATCTCCAGATAACGGCTCACCAGCTCGAAGGCATTGATGAACGCCAAGGCATTAGGGTGCAGTTGAGAAGGCGCGAGCTTGAGATGTATGAAAATGGCCTTTTGGAAATCTATGAAGGGAAAATGGTACCTGGCTTTGTGAAACTCTAACTCATAGGAAATACAGTGAATTCGATGATCTCAAATCCACCCTTCCACTGCAAGTCAAGTGAAAGGGTGACGATTAAGACCGAGGATATGTCCCCAGCTCGACCCCTTTTTCAGATTAAAAACTAAAGGGAAAAAGTCTGATAGGTCGGAATCATTCTCGCGAAAGGTAGAGTCATCCACGACTATAAGGATGAGAAACCTACCGGGGAGAAGTACCCATACACACTCATCACCTATAACGGCATAATGCCCGATCATTAACACTAAATATACTTAACCAAAATCTCACAAAGATCAATGGATCAAAATATTCATCTTCTAAAACCTAACCCTAGTTCATTCTAACATTCATACGTTTAGGATGAACATTCATCAGATTTCTAGAAATTCATGGAAATCTCCATAAACTTTGAAGACCCCCATAAACGTCAAAGGGGAGAAGGTGAAGATACCTTAGTCCATTGCAGATTCTATTGAAGATTGATAGCAGTGACGATGATGTTTCCGGAAAAAAGTTGCAGAGCGAAGAAAACACGGCGAGAGGAAGAGTTCGTATTAATAACCAAATGAACGTCCCTCTCCCCTTTTTCGCATCTCATCTTCATCTTGCATACAAACAAGATCACATACTGGTTCATTTTTCCTTTTGGTTGCAGGTTTATACCTTACAAGGGATCACCGTGTTTTTACTTGCCTTTATCTGTTTATTTACAAACTTCTAACCAAAATACTAAAAATATGTTGCAGTCTGCTTCTTCTTTTTCATGTGTGCAGGTTTTCAAAGACAAGGCAGGGTTTTTAATCCAGATCTGGTTGTTCAGTTATGAATCAATTCAGATGGACATTTGACCTAATCTTGGTCAAACTATCAAAAGATTGTTTCAACTGTAATTTATTTGTGCCAGCGGCCATTTCTCAGACAATGCGTATTCAAAAGTTCAAGTTGTGTTGTGTGCAACAGTCATCAGTTTATCGAGTAGTGTTGCGTGTGAAGTTTGGGTTGAATCTTCAGGTTTATCGAGTGCTCATCAATTCATTATGATGAATCTGTGGATTTATTTTCCTCAGCATGGATTCAAATAATCAGAGCAAATTTTAGACGGTGGTTGTAACTTAAGTTGCGAGTTGTCCAGTGGTTTAGTGATGGCTATGTTCATTCTTATCAGTGACTTGTGAAAGAAAATCAAGATTGGTTTTGGGTTGAATAATCAACTTCATATGCATTTATCCAAATTCAATTCATCCATTTTCGATTAAACCCTATTCATTTTCAAAATCCATTTTATATTCAATTCACACTTTCCTATCCAATTTTTCTATCTACCCTTTATATCCAATTATTTCTTTTAATGAATTCACATCCATTTTTAATTCTCTTGATCAACCATTCCATTACTCCTTTTATTACTATTCCCTTTATCATTAAACAAAAATATTATTATCCAAAATAATAGGCCCATAATTATTTTTTGTTAAGCCCATAACAATTACAAAGAATTAAAAAAAAAAGAAGAACAAGTCAGTTCCACGTGACTTCCAACCTTTCCCAGCTTCCTCACCACACGTGACTATTTTTTCCCATCCACCAAAACTCCAGTCGCACGTTGTACTCAAGTTTTCAGCACACACATACATCAACATACAAAACGCAATGGATGCTTCATAAAACGCAACACACATGCAACACCCTGCACTCCAAACGCATCTGAAAAATTCAGCATGAAACACGTCATCAACTTGCCTACTCAAAACGCAGAGAAACAATTGAAACAGAATCGACTCTCCTTAGCTTCATACTCCACACTGCTCAGCATCAACATCACGCTTATGCCACAATTCAAAACACATTAAGAAATAAGTTAAAACGTAGAAAAAAATCTCAGAGTGCACATGCATAAACTGTGACCGAAAACGCAAACAAATTCAAAGCAAAACAACATCAAGCCATCATCCTTTCCCTCTATAAACTGAGACATTTACTCTCATTTTTCCAAGCTTGAAAAGCCTCTTATTACCATGTGAAATTAAAAATCAAGCTTCAAAAATCATCTTCCACAATTCATAAACCTCCATTCCGATAACCTTCGCACATCTCTTCATCAATCTTCACTCACCATTTCACAAACCTTTAAACAACTTTCAATCTGCAAATTCATCTTCTTCACCTTCAAACCTTCAATTTCCTCTCCCATTTTCAACAACGTTTCACTCAAATCTCCAGCTTCACTCTCCCATTTCGTCTGCACTCTCATCCATTGAAGCTTCAAACATCAATAGCTCAAGCTTGTGCAAATCTTAGTAACTGCATCATCTCTTCATAAGATCTCATGCAAATCAATAGAATAGAACCACGGTGGAAAAAAGACCATTCCTACGAAGCTCCTTGTGGCAGTAGCGGCTGCGATTTGAGAGAGATAGAGAACATGATATACAGTTGAGAAAGGAAGAAGAAGGTGAATACTTCCTCTGTGTTTTATCGAAAAGGGAAAAGAGAAACTGAAGTGTGTTTGTTGTTATCCTAAAGAATTGATTTCATAAGGTGAATAGTTCCTCTATGTTTTATCTAAATTTTTTTAACCTAATTGTTGTTTGGGATTGGGCCTTTAAGTCCAATAAATGTGTACTCCTCGCACCTCAC
Source organism: Lathyrus aphaca (assembly GCA_963966055.1). Taxonomy (NCBI): domain Eukaryota; kingdom Viridiplantae; phylum Streptophyta; class Magnoliopsida; order Fabales; family Fabaceae; genus Lathyrus; species Lathyrus aphaca. The sequence goes on from OZ014524.1 coordinate 216,900,517, forward strand.
TGATGCTGCGCCATCTCCCCCTTGTTACTTATTTAATTTTTTTTTCTATTTTTCTTGTTTAACATTGAAAGAATTTTAGAAAAAATATTTAAAAAAATATTTTAATTTTTTTTATGGATTTTATGTTAGATCCATATTTCTTCTTCATCTTATTTTTTTTATTTTTGGTCGATGAGATCTCCGATTCGATGATTGTTGATTTTCGAAGATGTTTAATTTTCATTATTTTAAATCTATGGATGAATAATTATTTGGATCATTCTCCATACTTTGGAAACGTGATAGGTTGCCTTCGATAAATCAATGATAAATCTCAATTAAGATTAGACCGTTACCACTTTTTCTTTTCGTGTGACATGTTTTCGGAGGATGATCCATTATATCATCTCTCTAACATGTATTATCAAAAATATCATTCACCTTAATTGGTGTTGGCCGGCCTCATTTGTAGGGTAATTACTTCGTAAATTACTCGGCGATTGCTTAACATAGACCTAAACTTGTCCCAATTTCGGAATAAAAATCCAATTGGATACTTACACTTTCGTGGACCGGACCTCTTGTTGGTCTCTTAATCCCAAAGTGGTTGATCATTTTTTATTAAGAATCGAGACTTATGAATGTTTGATGCGTAGGTTCTTTGGGTCTCCCAATCTCCTTTCAAACTTCATTGAATTCGATTCTATTTTCCTTGATTGATCACTATAGTGTAAGATACTAAGCGGATTCGGTTGCCTTGCGATTTTGGTTACTCTATTTTGGTTGTGGTTGATTAAGTTCACCATACCACTATTATGTAGATATTATTATACTATTACTATACTAACATTTCAATTCTTTCTCGCACCTTATCCTCTTTAATTTAATCTCTTTCTCCTTATCTCTTTTATTATGTTTTTACTATACCATATCATTCATCATATTGTTTATGTTTATATTCATATTCTTGGGCTTTTTCTTTTGCCCATTTGGACACAAAAATATTAATAAAGGATTGAACCTCTAAAAAACTTGTGACGTTAATCTTGCACTATGGCTACTATCCTTAGCATTGGACCTTGAGTTTTGGACTTAGATTTTAGGATCATTCCTTTTGCTCAAGTTATTATGGATTGAAGACCTTGGCCTTGATTTGGTTCACTTATTTATGAAGATGAAGTCATATTGTTTCTTCGAAGAATGCTCGCCATACGGTTTGATTACTCTTACTTTAACTTTTACTTTTAAGTCTTAGGATAGTCCCTTCATCTCTTCCCACTTCTTAAATTTTCAAAGCTTCTCCCTATTTCGAAAACCTTCTTTGTTTTCAAACTTTAAACCTCTTTCATAATCAAACCTTGACTTAGGTCAAGCGGTTTTACTTTTTCAATTACATTTCTTAATAAATGCTAAACCATATAAGCATATCGAAACACTCTTTTCAAAATACTTTAAAAAAATGTAAAACTCATTCAATTGTTTTTGTGCCTTCGTGCACTTTTCTTTTTAACCATTTTTTACACATGTTTAGATATGATTCATTCTTTTAGCGGAATTATTCGCTAAAGAATGATGACTTATCTTTACATTTTAAAATCAATCCAACACATTAACTTTTCACTATTTGTACCACGAACTACGAGGTTTTGATCTCACATTGCATGTTGTGGGTACGTAGGCATGAGACAAATGTCTCTTCAAACACAAAAATCTTAAAAAACATTTCTCTTCTCATCTCTTCAATCTCTTTTAAGAAAACCATTTTCAAACCAAAAGCAATAAATATTTCAAAGGGCTCCCGTGGAGTACCACAGACATTTTGGGTGCGTAAAACCTTCCCAATTTGTAACCTATCCCATTACCCGTTCTCTGCTCGATTCTTTTATTTTTTTTCTTTTAGATTCATTAGGATTTATTCGCTCTTTTTTCCTTCTCCATTTGGAATAAAATAAAAGCGCGGTGGCGACTATGTTTACTTTGAGTTAAGCTAACTTATAGCTTACACTCATGATTTTACCGCTACAGTGGGTGATCAAGAATAGCTAGTAGGAGTGTGGATATTAGCCTTGGAGTTATTTTACCTTTATATCCATTGTTTAAAAGGTGTCTTGCTCTGATATGTAACATCGGACGGGGAAAGCTTGAGTTGAAGTTTATGTTGTTTTGTTAGACTTATTTTATGAGTTTTCTATTGTAACACGGTGGGAGAACTGACTTTAGTTATGTTGCGGATAGCAAGAGTCGCCACCGACTTTTATTTTATCCAAAGGAAAGGCATAAAAGAACAGGAAAGACCTTTAAAAAGATTTTTGGGTCCGGGGGGTAGGTTATGTAAAGGGAAGGTGTTAGCACCCTTTACATCCATGGTTATCCATGGGCTCTTAGTTACTTAGCTCACTTTAAAATGTTTTTGAAATGTGAAGTGTGTGAATAAAAATTTTCTTAAGTATTTTATAATGATCCATGTACGGATGTATATAAAACCTTTTGTTTTGAAAATTGTTTAAAATGTATGAAGTGTTTGAAATGTTTTGAAGAGTGAGCAAGTATCTAAGAGGAACCTACCCTAAGTTTAAGTCTTTTCTGTTCTTGAATCCTTTAAATGGTAAGACTATCCCTATTATTAAGGAATAGGTAGTCATTACCTTGGATGTATGGGACAAGTGAAGGGACATCTGTTTATTTAGGAAACTGTGGGGTGTATAAGCAATTCAAAGGGACTTATCATCTTTATTCGAAAGGGACAAGATCATTACGAAGGCAACATTCGAAGAGACTTGATCTTTTTATCTGTTTAAGGGACTAGATGATATAAAATGAGGGACTTTGCTTTATACACCCTACTTGACCTTTTGTTTAGGCAACTTGAGAGGTATCCTTAAGGAAGTGAGATGGCGATCCAGGATCGACTTACGTGTGTGAGTGTACAATTTTAAATATTTATCTTTAAGTTAATGATCTAAATTCAATTTTTAAATACAAACATGTTTCACTCCCTATTTTACTAACCATAGCATTTAAAAATAAATATTAAACATTATTACTAAAATATTACATAAAGGAGACAATTACATAATAATAATTATTAAAAACAAATTAAATAAATAAGCAAAATAAATAATAATAAATAATTGGGTCAGTAACAATAATAATAAATAATCACAATATATATATATAAATGGGGTTAATAATAATATATGAAAATAAATAGAATTAATAACAAGAATATTAGCATAATAATTAAAAGTTCAATTTTTGTATAAACAATTATTTTTTTTAAGATTAAAAAGAAAATCATAAACAATTCATATTATATACTAATTATTATAAAGTTTTAAATTATATACATATTATAAAAATAAGGTTAATTATAAACATATTATGAAAATAAATTATATTTACAAAATTAAATTAGCAAATTTTAATTATTTTTAAGCATACACTAAAAATTATTTACACACAAGAATTAAATAATAATTATAAACAAATTATAAAATATATACATATAATTAAAGTTTATAAAAAGTTATAATTAACAAATAAATTAATATTTATAATTAGGGTTTATATAAAAAAAATAATTAGGTTTTACAAAATATTTTAGGGTTTTAGAAAATTAGGGTTTATATATTTTTTTAGAATAATAAATTAGGATTAATTAATAACTATACAAAATTCTACAATATTAATAATTTATAAAAAATAAATAATTTTTCTAACAAGATTTAAATTAAAAAGATGAATTCTAAAAATATAATAATAATATAAACATTCTACATTTTTTATTATTTAAGTTTATTTAACTATAATATTAATTAAATAAGAAAAACAGAAAAAAGAATGAAAAAACCAAAACTTACCTGGGCTGGGATTTGAACCCAGTCCCTAAGCTTTCAACCTTCCAGACCAACACCTCAACCACTGGACCATGCGCGCGCAGGTTAGAAAGAATGCACTCCATGGGATTTTGTTATTAACCTGAAAAGAACATGACAAAGCAAAAAGAAACAATGCAAAAGGCCTGGGGGGGATTCGAACCCAGGACCTTCTCACAACATGCAAACACACTTACCATCCAGCCGGGAGGGCGCAACTGATAGTATAACCAACACAATCAATTAAATATTATGTCCTGTAATTAAAATGGAAAAATAAGAAAAAATTGTTGCATCCAGGATTCGAACCAAGGCCTTCAAACATAACACACGCATCCCTCACCACTGGGCCAACACTGCAGTTGTGTAATAGTCTCAAACAAGATCAATAAAATATTAAAACTAAATTTTAAATCAGAATTTTGGTGCCACTGATCATCTTCTTCTTCCTCCAGACCTGGGAATATTGCTGCGAATATTCCTGGGCAATTTCCTGCGAATTTTTCAATGTAGAAACCTACGAAATTGAAATACCATCAAAACAGTGAAATTTTTCAAATTTGATTGGTGTATTATGATCCCCAGAGTTCACATGATCATTCTATGTCCTTAGAATTTATTTATTTTAGGTTTATCATGGAACCCTAAAAACTTGGCCGAAACCCTAATAATGGCAATTCCTTGTTCCTGCATCAAAAATGAAATCAAATATGCCAGAAACCATCCACATACAATTACAAACAAGAATCAATAACCAAAATCATGTTAGAATGCTTGTGTGAATGAAATCGAAAATTTCAATTTTAAGATGAACATGGATTCGGTTTGTGCATTATGTCATGATTCAGAGGTGTATGATGATTGGTTTCGACTCAGGAATGCTTGAGGAAGCTGATAGTGTCCTTAAAATACCTTGAAACACTTGGTAATGGAGAATCTAAATTGAAGTTTTTGGTGATTTTTTGAAAGTGCAAACTTACTCTTGAGGCTGTCAAATTCGTGGCCTATGCATTGGGATAGCTTGTATATTTATAGTAGAATGAAACTAGGTCAAAAGATTTGATCATTGTATGGACTTTTTGAGTTTTGGAGATTGAAAAAGATTAGAACTTAAATTTCATATATTCTTGAATAAGACCTTTCTATTTCAAGCCAATCATCATCAATTGTGAATCAATTCAATCCAAATCATGTTAATGACCTTCTAGAACCAAAATATATTTTAAATCTTCACATTTGATATTTTATTTAAATTTAAAATGATTTTTCATATAAAAAATCATAATAAATAAATAAAATAAAATAAAATTATGAAAATATCAAATAAATTTCGTGCATGATGTCATGGAACACTTTGGGTCACAAAAAGTTCAGCCCATTTAGAAAAATTAGGTTTTAAGACCCTATTTTCTTCATAAACCACCCAAAAATTTCCCAACTTTGCAAAGGCATATATCCTTCAATTTTAATGCTATGAGGGTGTTCTTAGACTTTTTGGAAAGCTTGAAGAGTCCTCTAACCAACTCCATTGGTTTCATGTTCATATCATTTACCATTCTCAAGTTATGACCTTTTGAAGTTGTTGACTTTTTGTTGACTTTCAAAAGGACCTATAATGTCTTAGCTCATACCTTCCAAATGAAGCATTTTTGGGCTTGGCTTGTGAGACACAAAGTTGTAGAGAATTCAATTTCCTTCAAAATGAGCTTTGGATGGGAAAAATGTGATGAAGCATGTGAAAGTTATGGCTGGTCAAAGTTCAGTTGACTTTTCCTAAGGAAACCCTAATTTAGAAACCTCTGATTCTTGATGATCTGAAATATCCTTGATGAATCATGATCAACCCTTGATCAAATGATGAAGTTTACTTCATATACTTGATGTTGGCAAAAAAATCATGAAGTTTGACTTTGGTTTGACCACAGTTGACCTCAGTTTGACTTTTTAACTACTTTGACTGATGTTGACTTATCTGATCATCTGACTGAGCAAACCTTTGAGAAAAGTCTTGAAACTTGTCATGGGGATTCTTAAACACATATAAAATGTTATGAAGCTCACTTGAAGTCTTGGAAGTCCATTTAGCCTGATTAAAGTCAAAACCCTAGTTTAGGATGCATTGCTTAGGAGAATGCATTGTCTGAAGGAATTGTCAAATCTTCTGACTAATTGTGAACCTTGTGAACCTCATAAGATGTCTTGTAAACTTTATGAACCTCATGAAAGGTCTTGTGAATCTTGTTAACCTCATAAGGTGTCTTGTGAATCTTGTGAACCTTGTGAACCTCTTTGCACACAAAGTCTTGTATTGTGAGGGCAAATTTTGGGGTGCAACAGCTGCCCCTGTTCAATTTTCTGAAACCTGAGGGTTAGATTGGTATATGTGTTAGTCGTAACCTGGAAGGTTGAAGGGGATTGAACACAAAAGCCCAAAAATTTACACTCACCGGTGCATGGAGGGATACTGATGACTAGTTGTATATGCTTGAGTGGGCTTAAAGATGCCACTTGGAGAAAAGTTCTTCAAATATGTCTCCTGGAGGATAAAGCAGTCCAAGATATGAAGATATAACTTTCTGGGAAGATAAAAAACGTCCCATGATAATGAGGTAACCTTTGGGAGGATAAACAACGGCCCAAGGTCATGATATGCTTTCAGGAGGATAAACAACGTCCTGAGGTATAAGAATAACTTTTGGGAGGATAAACAACGGCCCAAGAGTAATGATAACTTTCAGGAGGATAAACAACGTCCTGAAGTATAAGAAGCTTTCAGGAGGATAAACAACGTCCTGAGGTATAATGATGTAACCTTTGGGAAGATAAACAACGGCCCAAGGTCATGATATGCTTTCAGGAGGATAAACAACGTCCTGAGGAAATGATATGCTTTCAGGAGGATAAACAACGTCCTGAGGAAATGATATGCTTTCAGGAGGATAAACAACGTCCTGAGGTATAATGATGTAACCTTTGGGAAGATAAACAACGGCCCAAGGTCCCAAGTTGTTGATGAAGTTTGTCTGCTAGAGAATTAATCTGAAAAACAAGATTATAACATGATAATATTAGTTTATGTATGCATGTATAATGTATAATATGATGCACTTAAGTAATGTATTATGTATTTATGTATATGTATGTTATGGTATGATGTAAATGATGTATGTATGCATCATGCAGCCTGGAGTGTCTGGATATCTTCGCATAACAACTGCTGGCCAGGGAAAATAAATCCCGATTTGGTACTGAAGAATATGAGGAACTCGTTCCCGTCTTGTTTGATAATATAGTATTCATAACCTCCCGTCTTCGTTTGATAGTATGGTATCCCATACCTCCCGTCTTCGTTCAATAGTATGGTATTCAATACCTCCCGTCTTCGTTCGTCGTACTCCTATTGAAGAAATAAGTTCTTGAGTATCCTGACTGAGGATAAAAGAGATGGATATAAATTCCAGGGGAGATGTAACTCGAAGTATCTATGAAGATGGATTTGCCCTACTAGGGGACTTGTAGCTGTCTTGTGGGAATGAACCGGCGAAGCTTTGTTGAAATCCTTCCCTCGCTCGTCCTTAGTAAATACTATTACTGCATTTTCATGCATTTCTGGTAAACATCAATCATATTCAAAAGCATTCAATCATATTCAAAAGCATACATACATTCAAACACAACCAATGGACGTTTCGCTTATGTAAATAGGGTAAAAGTAAATCAGGACTCAAAGATGGAATTTTATTTATATCAAAAAGTGACCTATACATAGGTAAGTTTGTACAAGGGGACAAAAATCCTAGTAAGAGGAATTTGTCATAAAGTTTTACAAAACAAAGAAAATCAGCTATGTGAAAAATAATCCTATTGAGTTTCAATTCTACTATTGCCATTATCTTCAAGTATCTCATCTTCTGCTGTTGAGACGGGATGATTGGATTGAGTTTTATCTGTTCGAGCTTGAGTAAGTAGCACAACTGGTTGCAGTTACATGGGTGATCCAAACGAGACATAGTCATACGCTTTAATCCCTAACTTTTGCCTGGATTGCCCTTTCAGGTTTTCAATCCACCGGGATACCCTTTTTTGCCCAAGCCGCCTTTTCAGGTTTTCGACTTGCCGGGTGTACACATTTTTTTTTATATATATCCCTAATTTTTGCCCGAACCCTTTTGGTTCGCCGGGATGCCCTTATTTTTGCCTAGGCCAGTCAACCTAGCAGGTCTCTTTCTATGCGTAGTATTTTTTAACTATGTCTGCGTTTACAGGCTGTGGGAAATCTTCACCATCCATAGTAGTAAGTATCATAGCACCTCCTGAGAATACTGTCTTGACTATGAATGGCCCTTCATATGTAGGAGTCCACTTGCCCCTAGGATCACCCTGTGGTAATATGATACGCTTTATTACCAAGTCACCGGCCTGATATACCTTTGGCTTAACCTTGTTGTTGAAAGCCTTGATCATTCGTTTCTGGTACATCTGGCCATGACAAACTGCTGCTAACCTCTTCTCATCAATCAAATTTATCTGGTCAAGTCGAGTCTGAATCCACTCATCTTCATCCAAGCCTGCATCCTTCATAATTCTTAAAGAAGGGATCTGAACTTCAATGGGCAGAACTGCTTCCATACCATAAACTAAGGAGAATGGAGTTGCCCCTGTTGAAGTGCGTATTGTAGTACGATAACCATGAAGAGAAAATGGTAACATCTCATGCCAATCCTTGTAAGTAACAATCATCTTCTGTATAATCTTCTTAATGTTCTTGTTAGCAGCTTCAACTGCCCCATTCATCTTTGGACGATACGGAGAAGAGTTGTGATGCTTAATCTTGAACTGCGTGCAGAGATCAGTAATCATAGTGTTGTTCAGATTAGAGCCATTGTCAGTAATAATCCTTTCAGGGATGCCATACCTACATATGAGATTATTCTTGATGAATCGAGCCACCACATTCTTAGTAACAGATGCAAATGAAGCTGCCTCTACCCACTTTGTGAAGTAATCAATAGCAACCAGGATGAAACGATGCCCATTATAAGAAGTAGGTTTGATCTCACCAATCATATCAATGCCCCACATGGCAAAAGGCCAAGGAGCAGTCAACACATTCAATGGTGATGGAGGTATATGGATTTTATCAGCATAAATTTGACACTTGTGACATGTTCTGGAGTGTTGATAGCAATCAGCTTCCATGGTAGACCAATAGTAACCTGCTCTCAATATCTTCTTTGCCATGGTATGACCACTAGAGTGAGTGCCAAAGATCCCATCATGCATGTCTTCCATAATCTCTGTTGCTTCCTTCTTATCCACACAACGAAGCAAAGTTGAATCATGATTGCGCTTGTACAGAATGCCATTACTCAAAAAGAACTTAGCAGAAAACCTTCTCAGAAACTTCCTATCTTTGACAGATGCCCCTTAAGGGAATTCCTGAGCTTCAAGATATCTTTTCACTTCATAGAACCAAGGCTTCTCCTCTGTTACTTCAGTGTCAATCTCATTGCAGTATGCAGGCTTTTCAAATCTATCAATAGTAATCTTGGGAGCTTCATCATCCCAGTTGATCTCAAACATGGATGCCATGGTGGCTAAGGCATCTGCCAACTGATTCTCTCTTCGTGGGATATGTCCAAAGGTAATCTCTTTAAAATGTGGGATCAAAGACAACACATGTTCTCTGTAAGGAATGAGATTATCATGCTTGGTATCCCAATCTCCTTTAATCTGACTTACTACCAGGGCTGAATCTCCATATACGTCCAGGAACTGAATCTTCATATCAATGGCAGCTTTGATACCCAGGATACATGCTTCATACTCAGCCATGTTATTAGTACAATAGAAACAAAGTCTGGCAGTAATCGGGGTATGACAACCTTCAGGGGAACTAACCCCAACACCAACACCATTACCATGTGCATTAGAAGCTCCATCAAAAACCATAGTCCATCGGGATCCTTGTTCAGGTCCGTCATATTGTCCATATTCTTTGGTAATAATCATAATGTCTTCATCAGGGAACTCAAAACTCATTGACTGATAATCATCCACTGCTTGATGAGCCAAATGATCAGCCACAACACTTCCTTTAATGGCCTTCTGAGTAGTATACTGTATATCATATTCTGTCAATATCATTTGCCATCTTGCTATTCTTCCGGAGAGAGCAGGTTTCTCGAATATGTACTTGATTGGATCCATCTTCGAAATCAATAAGGTAGTATGAGTCAACATATACTGTCTTAGTCGGCGAGCAGCCCATGCCAAAGCGCAGCAAGTTTTCTCGAGCAGTGAGTATCTTGTTTCACAGTCGGTAAACTTTTTGCTAAGGTAGTATATTGCCTGCTCTTTTCGACCAGACTCGTCATGTTGCCCCAATACACACCCCATTGAGTTGTCTAACACTGTTAAGTACATAATCAAGGGTCTTCCATCAACTGGTGGCATCAAAATTGGAGGTTCTAGCAGATATTTCTTGATTTCATCAAAGGCAGTCTGGCACTCATCATTCCATTCCATCACCTGATCTTTCTTCAACAACTTGAAGATTGGCTCACAGGTAGCTGTTAATTGGGAAATAAATCTTGCAATGTAATTCAATCGTCCCAAGAAACCTCTAACTTTCTTCTCAGTACGGGGAGCTGGCATCTCTCGTATAGCTTTCACTTTTGCAGGATCCACTTCAATACCTTTTCCACTGACAATGAAACCCAGGAGCTTACCAGATCTAACTCCAAAAGTACATTTGTTTGGGTTCAATCTCAACTTGTATTTCTTCAACCTCTCAAATAACTTATGCAGATGATCAAGATGTTGTTCTTCATTCTGGGACCTGGCTATCATATCATCCACATACACCTCTATCTCATGATGAATCATATCATGAAACAAAGCCACCATAGCACGCTGATATGTTGCCCCTGCATTTTTCAAACCAAATGGCATCACTTTATAACAAAAAGTGCCCCACTGTGTAACAAATGTTGTCTTCTCCATATCTTCAGGTGCCATCTTGATCTGATTATAACCAGAGAAACCATCCATGAACGAGAATACTTTATGCTGAGCAGTGTTGTCTACCAGAACATCAATATGAGGAAGTGGAAAGTCATCTTTGGGGCTGGCCTTGTTCAAATCCCTGTAATCTACACACATACGTACCTTACCATCTTTCTTAGGTACCGGCACCACATTTGCAACCCACTGAGGATAAGAAGTCACTGCTAAGAACCCTGCATCAAATTGTTTCATTACCTCTGCTTTAATCTTCTCTGACATTTTAGGACGCATGCGACGAACCTTCTGTTTCTTTGGACGACAATCTTCTTTCACTGGTAAACAGTGAACCATAATGTCTGTATCCAACCCTGGCATATCTTCATAAGACCAAGCAATGATCTCCACATAGTCACGTAACATCTGAATCAATCTGCTCTTGACACTATCCTCTAATTCAGCCCCTATCTTGACCTCTTTCCTATTTTCTTCAGTTCCCAGATTCACAACTTCGACTGGCTCTTCATGTGGCTGTATAGCTTTCTCTTCTTGTTGTAACAACCTAGCAAGCTCTACAGGTACTTCACAATCGTCCTCATTTCTATCTTCAGCTTGATAGATCGGATTCTCGAAATTATAATTGGCAATAGTAGAACTGTTATCAACAGGATCCAGAGTGGATGAGGATCTGCATTTTAGTGATGTGGGTGTGTGTAAGAACACATAGCTGATAAAACAAAAAGAAAAGAAAGACAAGGAACACGATATTTACTAAAACGAAACGTCCACTGATTTTTATTGAATGAAGTATGCAAATGAAATGACATCCCGTAACAAGCACACCATTGTGCCCCGGGTAAGGCACAAGGCTTAAGAGTTTAATTGTTCAAGAAATTACAAACTTAAAAGTAACAACACAGTAATAGTATTTACTCCTGACTAAAGGAGATAGGAATAACATCTTCAGCTTTCCAATTATTGAGCCCAGCACCCACGGTAGGAAAAATCCAAGCATCCAAGTTGTAGTCTTCATCATAGTCACCCACAGCATTAATCTGATCTTTCATAATCCCCTGATTGGTGATACGAACAACACGAGCACGACGAACAACCTTCTGAGACTCTGCAGTGAAACCCAAACCAAACTTGTCAGACTTGTAAGGAATGTCAGGAAGCTGATCCCAAATAGTACAGCCACCTTCATCCACCACAGCTCTAGCATCTTTAAGGGAGGCCATTGTTGGAGGTACTCTGGTGACCACAGGAACTTTCTTGACAACAGGAGGAGCTTCATAATCATTAACAATCCAAGGAACCACTTCAAATGTCTGACACGGAGTTTCAACATATTCACCTTCCACTTCAAGATATTTAAAGGTGTTCACATGGCTAACTACATATCCTTCCTCTCCGTAGACAGTAACAACCTTTCCTTCTACCGGATATCTCAGCTTCTGGTGTAAAGTGGAAGTTACAGCACCTGCCCCATGGATCCAGGGACGCCCAAGCAAACAAGAATACGACGGACGAATATCCATGACATAAAAGGTAGCATTGAAAACCTGAGAACCAACTTTGATTGGGAGATCAATTTCTCCATGCACCACTCTTCTCGAACCATCAAAAGCCTTCACCACTATACTACTGGGCTTCAACACAGCATCTTCGGGACTAAGCTTATTCAGGACTTCTTTGGGCAACACATTCAGAGAGGAACCATTGTCTATCAATACATGTGACAGGGTAGTGCCCCTACATTCAATAGAGATATGTAGAGCCCTATTATGATCTCTCTTGGCCGGAGTCAAATCAGCATCGGAGAAACCTAACCCATTATCATAGGTCAAGTGTGCAACACAATTTTCAAACTGGTCAACAGAAATTTCATTTGGTACATGAGCAGTCTTCAGAAACTTGATCAAGGCTTTGGCATGAGCCTCAGAGCACAACAATAAAGACAGCATAGAAATCTTGGAGGGAGTATGCCCCAATTGATCAACAATGTCATAATCACTCTTGCGAATGATTTCCAATACTTCTTCCATCTGCTTAGAAGGATCATCAGCAGCTGGCACATTAGTTGGTATATGTTCAATAACAGGACCTTTTCCCCGAGCATCAGTGGCGGAGGTAGCAGCTGGAGTAACTGCATTCTTGGAGGTAATTGGAGGAGAGAAAACTCTTCTGCTTCGTGTGATCTTACTAGATCCAGCAATGTTATCAACATGCATATCAGCTAAGGGTTCCTGCTTAACACCATGGATATAGACATCAGACCCATAATGCCAAGGCACAGCTTTATCAGAAGTATACGGAATAGGACCAGGAGTGGTAATGATCATAGGAGCCACTCTAGCTTCAGCAACAATCTTCACAGGGCCTTCAACAATAATCTTAATTGGACCCTTATGAGTGATTTTGACAGGACCCTTGGAAGTAATCCTTACCGGCACTTTATCAACCATATCCACTTCTTCAACCTTCGCACCTTTGGTTATATGATCAACCATACTTTCTACAGAAGGTGGAGTCCTCTCAAACACTATGGTATAGTTATTCATGAGACGTTGAATTCCATCTCTCAACCTCCAGCAGCTATCTGGCTTATAGGTGCAATATAAACAATCTTCACGACAACCTGGAAAGAACACAGCTTGTACTAACTTCTTCTTAATGACAGACAATGGTGTAGTTAAATCTGCAACTGAGGAAATATGTGAATCTTCATCAATGGCATTGACAGTCTTCTCATGATTTGGCATGGGAGCAGTAATCACATTTGGAGTACCCGGAGGGTCAAACTTAATCTCTCCAGCCTCAATCATATCTTGAATTTTGTTCTTCAATACCCAGCAACTATTGGTATCATGTCCCTGACAATTCAAATGATATGCACATCGTGCATTAGGATTGTACCTGGGAGAGGTAACATTAGGGTTCTGAGGAGGATCTTTCAGGGTGATAAGTTCAGCCTTGAACAAGTGTTGCAAGGCTTGGGCCATTGACATGTTGATCTTAGTGAACTGCCTTCTAGCCCTCTGTTGATTTCCCTGTGGCTGCTCTGGTGTTGCAGGAGTTGGATTGGAGATATGAACTGCACTCACTGACTGATGCCTTCTATTACGATCAGGTTGACCATAAACAACATTTGACTCTTTCTTCCCACTGGGAGGCTTCTTTGCAGCACCTGATGAAGAAGCACCCACTTGAATCTTGCCACTCCTGATACCACTTTCTACGCGCTCTCCTGTCATTATCAACTCAGTGAAGCCAGATGACGAGCTTCCAATGAGATGACTGTAAAAAGGACCATTCAACGTACACATGAACATATCAACTAACTCCCTGTCAGTTAGAGGTGGTTGCACTCTTCCAGCCAAGTCTCTCCATTTCTGAGCATACTCCTTAAAACTCTCTTTAGCACCCATAGACATGCTCTGAAGTTGCATGCGAGTAGGGGCTAAATCAGCATTGTATTGATATTGCTTATAGAAGGCTTCAGCAAGATCATTCCAATCACGGATGTTGACACTCTCCAGCTGATAGTACCATTCCAATTGAGCTCCAGATAAGCTCTCTTGGAAGAAATGGATCCACAACTTCTTATCAGCAGTATGGGGTTGGATTCTCCGGACATAAGACCTCAAATGCAGCTTGGGACAAGAGACACTATCATAAACTACGGAAGTAGGAACCTTGAAACCAATGGGTATAACCACCCCAGATATCAAACTCAGGTCTTCAAAATCCAACCCAGAAGACTTTTGCAATTCCATAACATCCATTCTATCCACCAGCATCTTGAACTTATCTTCATTAGGCTCATGATAGTAATTAGCTTCAGAATCAGAGTCCCCCATTGTATTGTGGAGACTGCCTCCCTCTTTCTCAGACTCTTCAGACTCATAATCTTCAACCTGTTCTTTGGTCTTGACAGGACCTCTGAACCTTCTTCCCATGTTGATCAGGCCACCTGACCTCCTAGTCTTCTTAGTCTTCTTGGCCAGCAGTGTCTTCAATTCATCCCTCCCCTTGGACAAGTTCAGGATCAGCTCTTGGAACTGTGCATTTTGTGCCTGGAGATCCTTAACTATTTGTTCAAGAGCCATTGCTGAAATAAACAGCGAGAAGATAAGAAACCTGTGCACAATAAACCTGTGATGCAATGATATGATGTATTAATGCGTATGCAATGTTTTCAAGGACCGCAGGATTTAAATTTGTTTAAACAAACAAGAAGGTAAACTTTTATTAGTAATAAATTTGTTTTGCCTCTTGGGCTTACAGAAAGTGAAATGAAATAAATACAAGAGATGGGGTTTTAAGTCTCCCATGGACGTTTCCTCTTTATGTTGAAGTATGAGTTGAGATTCTGTTCCTCGTGAAGTTGCTTTGTTAGTTCCAAGATTCTTTCTTGGCTTGTTTTGTAATGAGCCTCGAAAGTATCCCTTTGCTCCTTCAACTGGATCCAGGACCTCTGTAAATCTTCCATGTCAGTAGGCATGTCTGGGTGAAGGATGGTATAAGAAGTATCTCCTTCAGCAACAGGTTCCATGGTAACTGGAAGGATAGCAGGATATGGCATCATGAGAGTCTGAGCACGAGATCGCATCCATCTGAGGTAAGCTTCCATAGGAACAGTGTACTTGGGCTACAGAGTCTTGCTGTCAACCTTGTTCACTTTTCCCCATGCTCGTATGAACCTTTGACGGTAACCTTGCAGATCGTTGTCGTAGTCAAACACAATACCCTGAATCAACATGTCATGTGGACCATCACTCCGAGCATAACCAAACTGTCGTAAAGCTAAAGAAGGGTTGTAAGTAATGCCTCCTCTTATGCCTAGAAGTGGCACATTAGGAAACTCCCCACAACGGTCAATGATAGTGACATTCTCCATAGATCTGGAGCACCAATGGATATCTGAATGAGAGAGTGACATAATCCTTTTAGACCATATGAACCCTTGCTCATTCTTCATTACTGAACGAGGAAGGTGAGAAATAAACCACCTAGATAGCAAAGGTATGTAGCACATCAAAGTTCCTCGTGCCTTTGTAGTACGGGTATGAAGAGAATGTAGGATGTCTCCAAGAAATGTAGGCACTGGATTGTGACTCAGAAATATGTTGATGGCATGAACATCTATGAAATGATCTGGATTGGGGAACAACACTAAGCCATAAATCAGCAAGGCTAAGATCTCCTCAAAAGCATCATAGCTCATAGCCTTCAAGAACACTTGAGCCTTCTCTATCAACACCTTAGCAAGAATACCCTTAACTCCGCTTCTTGTTTCTAGAACAATGTCAGACTTCTTCAGATGTAGAGCTGCAGCAATAACCTCAGGTTTAGGCTCTTTTTCCAAGCCTGTGAATGGTTTTTGATCAAGTACAGGTATACCCAGAAGTTTGGAGAATTCCTCCATGGTAGGAACCAGCTGGTAGTCGGGGAATGTAAAGCAATGGTGCTTAGGATCAAAGAACTGAAACAAAACACTCATCATGTCTTCATTGAATCCTGAAGTGACTAGATCCATTAGGTGACCATGTCTTTTGAGGAACCGGGAGTTATCAGACACTTGAGAAACCAATTCTTTAAGCTTAGGAGGTATTCCTACAAAGTTGATCCTGATAGTGTTTCTACGAGCAGAAGCCATGACCTGCAACAAAGAACAAATATAAATCCTTTGGTCCTTGAAATGGTTAGTGAAAATGCTATGCTTATGATGCATGATGATGTCATGATGTTATGCTCAATCACAAACATGTGGCACACACAAACAAGTCACACCATAGCCCTAGGTTTAGAGGCTTGCATGAGGTTTAAAGGTAAGTACCCTCCCCTGAAGTTAGTTGGTTCATCCTGTCCTACAAAGTAACCAGGTTCTAAGGTATCTCAATATCATTGATCCTTCACAAGGGTGGTTGTTCAGTAGGAAACTTACTTGCCAACCAAAACCCCCCAAATTTAGAATCTCAATGAGTGTAGCATCGAGTATCAACCAACTTCAGTCTTCACCAAAGCCGGTTATCTCACTACATTTCTAAAGGCCAAGATGGGATGATTAAGGTTCTAAAAGTCAGTTAGTGTATTGACAACATATGGCAGCCTCATATTATCCTCAACTTTACTTAAGGAACATAAGCACCAACCAAGAAGTCATACTAACTATGGCCACCAGATCAACCATATCGGTATACGCCGTACAGTTTCCTTGGTCTATTGCCATTTACCTAAGGTACACTAGATCCGGGTTAGGATCTTTCACACATAAGAGCACCCAACAGATAAGTATAAAGCAAACAAGGAAAACAATTTAAAGTGATCTAATTCCTAAGGGTACCCCTCTTTTATTAAGTCCCCAGCAGAGTCGCCAGTTCTGTAACACGGTGGGAGAACTGACTTTAGTTATGTTGCGGATAGCAAGAGTCGCCACCGACTTTTATTTTATCCAAAGGAAAGGCATAAAAGAACAGGAAAGACCTTTAAAAAGATTTTTGGGTCCGGGGGGTAGGTTATGTAAAGGGAAGGTGTTAGCACCCTTTACATCCATGGTTATCCATGGGCTCTTAGTTACTTAGCTCACTTTAAAATGTTTTTGAAATGTGAAGTGTGTGAATAAAAATTTTCTTAAGTATTTTATAATGATCCATGTACGGATGTATATAAAACCTTTTGTTTTGAAAATTGTTTAAAATGTATGAAGTGTTTGAAATGTTTTGAAGAGTGAGCAAGTATCTAAGAGGAACCTACCCTAAGTTTAAGTCTTTTCTGTTCTTGAATCCTTTAAATGGTAAGACTATCCCTATTATTAAGGAATAGGTAGTCATTACCTTGGATGTATGGGACAAGTGAAGGGACATCTGTTTATTTAGGAAACTGTGGGGTGTATAAGCAATTCAAAGGGACTTATCATCTTTATTCGAAAGGGACAAGATCATTACGAAGGCAACATTCGAAGAGACTTGATCTTTTTATCTGTTTAAGGGACTAGATGATATAAAATGAGGGACTTTGCTTTATACACCCTACTTGACCTTTTGTTTAGGCAACTTGAGAGGTATCCTTAAGGAAGTGAGATGGCGATCCAGGATCGACTTACGTGTGTGAGTGTACAATTTTAAATATTTATCTTTAAGTTAATGATCTAAATTCAATTTTTAAATACAAACATGTTTCACTCCCTATTTTACTAACCATAGCATTTAAAAATAAATATTAAACATTATTACTAAAATATTACATAAAGGAGACAATTACATAATAATAATTATTAAAAACAAATTAAATAAATAAGCAAAATAAATAATAATAAATAATTGGGTCAGTAACAATAATAATAAATAATCACAATATATATATAAATGGGGTTAATAATAATATATGAAAATAAATAGAATTAATAACAAGAATATTAGCATAATAATTAAAAGTTCAATTTTTGTATAAACAATTATTTTTTTTAAGATTAAAAAGAAAATCATAAACAATTCATATTATATACTAATTATTATAAAGTTTTAAATTATATACATATTATAAAAATAAGGTTAATTATAAACATATTATGAAAATAAATTATATTTACAAAATTAAATTAGCAAATTTTAATTATTTTTAAGCATACACTAAAAATTATTTACACACAAGAATTAAATAATAATTATAAACAAATTATAAAATATATACATATAATTAAAGTTTATAAAAAGTTATAATTAACAAATAAATTAATATTTATAATTAGGGTTTATATAAAAAAAATAATTAGGTTTTACAAAATATTTTAGGGTTTTAGAAAATTAGGGTTTATATATTTTTTTAGAATAATAAATTAGGATTAATTAATAACTATACAAAATTCTACAATATTAATAATTTATAAAAAATAAATAATTTTTCTAACAAGATTTAAATTAAAAAGATGAATTCTAAAAATATAATAATAATATAAACATTCTACATTTTTTATTATTTAAGTTTATTTAACTATAATATTAATTAAATAAGAAAAACAGAAAAAAGAATGAAAAAACCAAAACTTACCTGGGCTGGGATTTGAACCCAGTCCCTAAGCTTTCAACCTTCCAGACCAACACCTCAACCACTGGACCATGCGCGCGCAGGTTAGAAAGAATGCACTCCATGGGATTTTGTTATTAACCTGAAAAGAACATGACAAAGCAAAAAGAAACAATGCAAAAGGCCTGGGGGGGATTCGAACCCAGGACCTTCTCACAACATGCAAACACACTTACCATCCAGCCGGGAGGGCGCAACTGATAGTATAACCAACACAATCAATTAAATATTATGTCCTGTAATTAAAATGGAAAAATAAGAAAAAATTGTTGCATCCAGGATTCGAACCAAGGCCTTCAAGCATAACACACGCATCCCTCACCACTGGGCCAACACTGCAGTTGTGTAATAGTCTCAAACAAGATCAATAAAATATTAAAACTAAATTTTAAATCAGAATTTTGGTGCCACTGATCATCTTCTTCTTCCTCCAGACCTGGGAATATTGCTGCGAATATTCCTGGGCAATTTCCTGCGAATTTTTCAATGTAGAAACCTACGAAATTGAAATACCATCAAAACAGTGAAATTTTTCAAATTTGATTGGTGTATTATGATCCCCAGAGTTCACATGATCATTCTATGTCCTTAGAATTTATTTATTTTAGGTTTATCATGGAACCCTAAAAACTTGGCCGAAACCCTAATAATGGCAATTCCTTGTTCCTGCATCAAAAATGAAATCAAATATGCCAGAAACCATCCACATACAATTACAAACAAGAATCAATAACCAAAATCATGTTAGAATGCTTGTGTGAATGAAATCGAAAATTTCAATTTTAAGATGAACATGGATTCGGTTTGTGCATTATGTCATGATTCAGAGGTGTATGATGATTGGTTTCGACTCAGGAATGCTTGAGGAAGCTGATAGTGTCCTTAAAATACCTTGAAACACTTGGTAATGGAGAATCTAAATTGAAGTTTTTGGTGATTTTTTGAAAGTGCAAACTTACTCTTGAGGCTGTCAAATTCGTGGCCTATGCATTGGGATAGCTTGTATATTTATAGTAGAATGAAACTAGGTCAAAAGATTTGATCATTGTATGGACTTTTTGAGTTTTGGAGATTGAAAAAGATTAGAACTTAAATTTCATATATTCTTGAATAAGACCTTTCTATTTCAAGCCAATCATCATCAATTGTGAATCAATTCAATCCAAATCATGTTAATGACCTTCTAGAACCAAAATATATTTTAAATCTTCACATTTGATATTTTATTTAAATTTAAAATGATTTTTCATATAAAAAATCATAATAAATAAATTAAATAAAATAAAATTATGAAAATATCAAATAAATTTCGTGCATGATGTCATGGAACACTTTGGGTCACAAAAAGTTCAGCCCATTTAGAAAAATTTGGTTTTAAGACCCTATTTTCTTCATAAACCACCCAAAAATTTCCCAACTTTGCAAAGGCACATATCCTTCAATTTTAATGCTATGAGGGTGTTCTTGGACTTTTTGGAAATCTTGAAGAGTCCTCTAACCAACCCCATTGGTTTCATGTTCATATCATTTACCATTCTCAAGTTATGACCTTTTGAAGTTGTTGATTTTTGTTGACTTTCAAAAGGACCTATAATGTCTTAGCTCATACCTTCCAAATGAAGCATTTTTGGGATTGGCTTGTGATACACAAAGTTGTAGAGAATTCAATTTCCTTCAAAATGAGATTTGGATGGGAAAAATGTGATGAAGCATGTGAAGGTTATGGCTGTTCAAAGTTCAGTTGACTTTTCCTAAGGAAACCCTAATTTAGAAACCTCTGATTCTTGATGATCTGAAATATCCTTGATGAATCATGATCAACCCTTGATAAAATGATGAAGTTTACTTCATATACTTGATGTTGGCAAAAAATCATGAAGTTTGACTTTGGTTTGACCACAGTTGACCTCAGTTTGACTTTTTAACTACTTTGACTGATGTTGACTTATCTGATCATCTGACTGAGCAAACCTTTGAGAAAAGTATTGAAACTTGTCATGGGGATTCTTAAACACATATAAAATGTTATGAAGCTCACTTGAAGTCTTGGAAGTCCATTTAGCCTGATTAAAGTCAAAACCCTAGTTTAGGATGCATTGCTTAGGAGAATGCATTGTCTGAAGGAATTGTCAAATCTTCTGACTAATTGTGAACCTTGTGAACCTCATAAGATGTCTTGTAAACTTTATGAACCTCATGAAAGGTCTTGTGAATCTTGTGAACCTCATAAGGTGTCTTGTGAATCTTGTGAACCTTGTGAACCTCTTTGCACACAAAGTCTTGTATTGTGAGGGCAAATTTTGGGGTGCAACATCTATACAATTAGATTTTATTTGAAGATGCGACTTTTGATAATGACCAAAAGACTTTGATGTTTGACGAAATCAAATAAGTTACTGTGAAACTATGATTCCACTGCGAAATCTGAATTATTTGTTGGTGTTAGCGAATAAATGGTTATTTTAAATGTTTTGAAAACACGTGTTACAGAGCAGGATGTTTATTTAAGATGTTTTTATGACGATGTGACACCCTTGTTGGTGAATTGTGTTGAACTATTTATTAATTTATTCATGAAATACTTGTGGATTTAGAAGGGTGTTATAATAACGACTTACTTATGCTTGTCTCTTTGTCTTTTGTAATGGTCATAAGAGTTTGTTTGAATGTGTATCCCGTTGTCCATGTGTACCATTTTGATCAACACTGTTATAAATAAAATGAACCTATCTTCTAATCATGGATTGGGCCTATCACGTGGTCGTCCACATTAAGCTCGCCTTTCTCTTAATGCAACAGACTTGAGTTAAAATTTCCTTTGGCTTGTTGTGTACCCTATAAGGTCCCAACGAGTACAATATATGTGAGAATGTCTGAAACCATTTTTTATATTATTTCCTCCTATATACATTGGGTCATTTCTCTATCATTACTATTGTTTAAAGCATTTTCTCCATTGTTTGTTGCAACGACCATAACGACTTAGTAATGCTTCTCTCATTGTCTTTTGTAATGGTCGTAATAATTAGTTTGAACGATTATCCTATTGTCCATGTGTACCATTATAATCGACATCGTTATTGATAAAATGAACTTATCTCTTGATCGTGGATTAGTCCTATTACATGATCGTTCAAATTGAGCATGCCTTTCCTTCAATGCGACGAGCTTGAGTTAAATTTGTCTTTGGCTTGTTGTGTACCATATATTGTCCCTCAATCGTTGTTAATTGTAACACGACGACTGCATAAAAAGTTATAATCAACAGTAAAATAGTTTGGTTTTAAAATGATTGGTAAAAGCATGTCAATATTAGGATTCGATAATCCATTTCATATATACTTACTCAATAAAGCATGTGAACTTGTTAACAATCAACATAATCACATTTCCTCTCAAAGAGTTTCATATCTAAAACAAATTGTGAGATTTATCATATTGATTCTTAGATTATCTCTCACTCTAACTATCAATATGATAACATTAAAGGGTTGAAATTAATGAACATCAATTCACAAAACTATCTCTAGCCTTTGGTAGTTGATGGATTAAAACCTAGGTCAAACAATGAACCATATTTCTCAATCATGAACCAAGAAAAATTTAAACCATACAAACAAAGTTTTCACCATATATTAATCATCAACATGTTCACAAACTAAATATCAAGATCAATACATACAAAAGAGAGGTTTATCTACCTCTAATCTTGACACAAAAGGAGTTTAGCTACCTTATAGACATGGTAGCTTGTTTTGAAAGAAAGGAAGAAAGAAATACGAGCATCAAAGTTGAAGAATCGAAGATTGATGCGATAAATATTTTTTTCTTGCTCCTTGAAGAATTTCTAAGCACAAACCCTAGAAAACTTGTTCTAAAATCGAAAAAGTGTGATAATAAAAGTACAATTCCCAAAATATATAAGAGATATTTATAGGCTTTCAAGAATGTGCCTCTAAGTGGAACGATGCTAAGAGACAACATAGAGCACTTAGCGCTCTCAGTCCAAAGGTGGAAAATAAGCAGTAGCGCACTTAGCGTGGTCCAATCACTACTACAAAATACGCATTCAACAATGCCATGGTCACCACAGTTGTTCCCTACATCGTGGTGACATATCTTAAATAAGGTGCTACCATATTTATTTTGTTTTTTGATTAATAATTATTTGTATGTAACAATGATTACATAACCAACCATTGTGATATAATCAAACTTTCATCGGTTCGAACCTCAACTCCATAATATACTTTATTCCTTTAACGTTAAGGCATGCCTTTTCTTTTTTATTTATTTGAAAAAGCGATATCACTACGGTTCTTCTGGTTAACCGTTGTAATATATTTATAATAAATAAATACTTATCTATACATATGGTATTTTTAACCATTGTGAATAGTTTACCCATATATAAGCGAATTAACTTTCACTTATTTTTAGTAGCGCCGTTTTCTTCACAATGAAACCCTAGAATCCATTTTTCTCTTCTTCTTCACCATTAGCCGTGAATCTTGTGCTTCATATATTAAGGTATTCTTCTTCTTCCATCTATTTTTAGATATTTCCCATTATCTTGTTTGTTGCATGTTGTTTATGTTGATTGTTCTCATTTTTTCAGATTCGTCTTCACTACCTTAATAAAGACCATACTTTGGCTATGGTACATAATGTTTGTGTTACTATGGAAAAAAGTACAAGAAGCAAGAAGCTATGATGGAAACTTCATCCACCTTGTACTTCTTCTTTATAGCTTCACAAACGAAATGTTAGTAATTGAAGAAACAAACATGGCAACAAACTTCATTTAGTTTTAGAAACAATGAAAAGAAATATAATAAGTATGAAGATTTTGTGTAAGATTCCTACTCCTTATATTTCTTCCTCATTGCTTTCCAAAATAGATGAACATCATAATTGATTCATGTTCCGTGATTAGTTACATTAAAAGGTGCATCCTGTAAATTAATAATATATCTCTTTCGATCTCTCTTTACTCTTCACTGGATTATATTGAAGTTTGTTGTGTTTTCTTCCAGATTAAGGGGATGATACATGGTGATGATGTTGGCGGTAGCAAGTGTAATGTATGAGTTAATAAGGTTCATATGGTTTGTGTAGCAATGAAAAAAATACAAGAAGTATGAATCAGTGTGGAAACTTCATCCACCTTGTATTTTTTCTTCATTGCTTCACAAACTAGATGAACTTCATAGTTCCATGATTATTTTCAATAATAGGTGTATTCTGGAAATACATTCATTTAAATTTATAATGACATTGTTTGAGTTTATTATATTCTATGTAAATTGTTTGTTTCACTAACTCTCACTTAAAATACATTCATTTAAATTGACATAGACACTTATATTCAACAAATTAAGTTGTATTTAAAAACCAACTTATATGAATCAATGTTTCTGAATTGCACGCATCTCATCATTCATCTCATGCTCTTTTAAATATAGATTATGGTATAATGACCTGGCTCATTAGATGCATCGTTGTCTTCCATTATAGTTAAATTTCATTAACTACAATTTATTGGATAATTTTCCTATCCATCAATACTTATAATTGTAAGAATTACAATTATAAAAAATATGATGAAGCAGATTATCCAATGTGTTGTTGTTATGGAAATTTAACTATAATCGAAGATAGGGATAAATCGAAGGAATCAGACCAATAAACCATAATATATATGTAAAAGAGTGTGAATTGCACAATGAGACAAATGCAATCAGAAAACAACAATGGTTTGTTTAATTTGGTTTTCAAGAGTAATTTAATTTTTAGATTATAGACTTCTACTTAAATTTGAATCCTTGTATTTCTTTAGTGAGGTGTATTTAAAACAAACAATCTACATATAATATAATAAACTCTGGGTACTTTCAACGACGATTATCTATTGTAACTGAGATTAAAGGTAATTTCTATTTTACATCATTCGCTGCTGATGGGTTTCTGTAAACACCCCAAATTTTCCCTCACTAATTTCACACCATGGCTTGTGATCTTTCATATTTTCATTAGTTCAATCATATCATATCATGTGGCATTTTTGCTTCACTGCATTAGTTTAAGTTCATCTGCAGCTAGGGTTTGTGATCTGAGCAATCCAAGGTCCATCTGCGCCACTCCAAAGGCCATCAATCATTTCAAGAGGGTCCATGTATGTTCAATCATCATATTTTATCCTCCAAAGATCAAGGAAGTCAAAGAATCACAAGAACTGGCAAAGCATGGAAGCAGAGCCAAGGTTTAACTACACAGATGACCTGAAATTAGGGTTTTGGTTTCAGAGGCCATAATTCCAAATTTTTTGGTCATTCTTGTTTCTATTGGTCTCAATATGTTATAAGGATCATACATACCAAGTTTGATGAAGAAATTCATTGTGGAAGTCATCTGATCACTGGGTAACTTCTTGAGCAAGTCAGAGCAAAATCAGGGCATCTGAGGCCCACAACAATGGAACCAAAGTGGATTTTTCATCAAATTGAAGTTATATGGTCTTTATTTGATCATTAAAGTGCTTGGAAGTTCACAAATTTGAAGGAAAGTGAGCAAAACCAAAAGTTGCCAAAAATGGAAATGACTTGTAATGTAAACTTTCCATTTTGGGAAAGTTTTTCAACTTCTTCTTTCTCAACCAAAAATGCTTCAAATGAAAAATTATTGGCCATGAAAGTTGTAGTTTGGATCATTCCCTTTTCAAAAAGTACAAGAACAAGATCTAATTCATTATGGAACTCAAGTTATGGCTTGTCAAAGTTGGCAAAAATCACATAATTTCAAGTTTCATGCCAAAGAGGGATTTTTGCAAATTCACTTACCAAGCTTTTAAGTGACCTCTAATTAACTTCTAAACATCATAACAACATCACATGACTCATTTTGCTGCAAATTGCCCAAGGAATCTCACATTCTCATGACTTGCACATAAAGAAATCTTAAAAGGGCCAAACTTTGTCAAATTTGCAAAACCTCCCATGACATTTCACAAACATGCTGAATTGCCTCAAAGTGATTTCCATGGCCATCCTTGATCCTTGCTGCACCAGACACCCCATTGTACCAAGCCTGAACCAGCCCATACCTCAAAGTACAACCAATCTTGACTTTTTGCATTTTCACCCATACCAATCAGCATAGCCCACACCAACTCCACAGACCTATCACAAGTTGATATGTGGACTTTATGCAAGCCATAACACACAAGAACCAAGCCTGAATCCTCAGAATTACCCTAGTTCACAAAATCACCTCCTTTGCATTTTTCTTCGAAACTTTTAGCACACTTAACAAAACTTCAAACTTCTTTCACAAAACAACTCAGCATCATCCCAGGATCATTTCCCACCCACCAAAACAGCCTGAAACCACCTTAAACAAAAACACGATTTTCGTCACCTCTGAACTGAAACCTTCAAAACACTCCATACAAACTTGTTTCAAGCTTACCAGAAGCATCAAGGGGTTCATTGGAGTGGAGAAGCACCAAGGGAGTGGCCAGAAAGCTCCGGTTTCGAAAGCTTCAACTCAGGTAGCTATCAAGAACTTTTTTTCCAGAAACCTTTTTTTAAGTTATAGAAATGATCTACATGCTCCCCTGATCACTCTGCACTTTTTATTTTTGAAAATGATTGATTATTGAGCCTGTACCGTATCTCTGAAAGTTTGGTCATTTTTAAGTTTTGATTCGTATCTGGAGATTGAGTGAAAAGAAATTTGTTTTGGGAGTGGATTTGTGCTTAGGAAGGTTAGGAGGTTTGATCTGGAGCTTTACAGCTCTTAAAATAACCTAGGGAAGATTTTGTTCTTGAGGGTTGGCCGGAGAAGACGACCGGAACCACTGTTCCGGCCGTCTGAGGTTTGTGTGCCCTAATTAGGGTTAGGCTGAGTAATTAGTTTAGTTTGAATCTGGAGCGTAGGATGAAGCTTAGCGCGCGTGAACCCAGGGCCAGGATCTCCCAATTAGTTTTAATTCTGATTAATTAGATTAATTAATTAGGGTTAAGTTTAAATAAGCCAGTTTGAATATAGACCGTCCAGATGCGCGCCAGTCAATTCCTCCAAACCCAGAACCAATCCAAACCATCCATTTTGCATACTTCTGTTTATTTAATTTTTTATTTCATTTTTCTCATTTAATCTTATACCATTTATTCAAAATAGTAAAAATGATCAAAAAATTCTGAAAATTTTTATCAAACATTTTATTAATTTTCAGAAACCAAAAATATTTTAATTTTAATTTTTTGCAGTAAAAAAATCATTTAAATGTTTTATTTAATTAATTGATGGAAATTAATTAATTAAAAATACATTTAAGTATTTAAAAATCACCAAAAAAATCAGAGAACATCCTTGGACATTTAGAAACATTTACAAACTCACCATACAAATTTCTTTTTGGTTTTGATCATGCTTTGGCATTTTTCAATGAATTAGGGTTCTTAAAATTGTTCATTTTCTAACCCTAACTTCAAAAATTCATAACTTTTAAACCAAGTTGAGTTTGTGAATGGTTCTTTTTGCATGATTCTATGCATGGTTTCTAGTTTCTAAAAACAATTTTGTTTCATTTTTATCTTTCATTTTCAATTTGTTTGGCATTATACATTGAGGATCACCCAAAAAACCCTAGAAACTTAGGTAATTCATAACTCCCTCTAGGTTTAGCTTCTGACCTCCCCCTTTGGATGGTAACCTAGTATAGGTTTAGGATTCCTTTGAGTGCATTTTCAATTTTTTATCTTGTCATTTGCTTCTGATTTTGAGTTTTGCATCTCATCCTTTCATAAAACCCTAATTTCTCATCTTCATTTGCATTCATCTTGCATATGCTTGCATATAAGAACTTGCCATGACATTTTATGCATTCACATGACATACAAGACATCTTAGAACACATTAGAATCATGTTTGATCATTGCATCATCCATTTGCCATGTTATGCATTCATTTCATTTCATGTGCATCCATGAACTCTCATGCTTCTTCAATGCTTCATTTGCATCCTCACCACTTGTATGATCATTCACATCTCTTGACATACATTTGCATAATTTCTTAGCATCATTTGAATCATAAATATGCTTCTGGTTTTGGTTTTCATCCTTGCATTCATTTCATTTTCATTTCATTTCATTTCCTTTTACTAACTTTTCAGGTGGTAAGTTACTTTGAGAAGTAAATTTTCCTTCACTTCTCACAATCTCTTCTCATCTCTCTTATGCATTCATTGCTGCATTTTGTACTTGTATTAGAGTGAGCTTGCTCATTCATGTTCCTTCTTCACCTTCCTTCTTCAAGCAACTTATCTTCTTAAGTGAAGTAAGTTTACTTGCTTCTTCTGCTTCTCCTCCTTTCATCTGCTTTTTCCTTGGTGGCTTCTCTGAAGATCTCTTGCAAGCCTCATAAACCCTAGGAACACCCAAGCATGATAACAATTAGGGTTTGATTAGTCCCCCATTAGTTTTACCTTTGTTTCATCTTTTGTGTCTTCTCTTCTTATCTCATAATCAGGGACTAAACCTTCAAGGTTTTAAGGCTTTGTGATTAAGGGTATGCATGCATCCTTCTCTTAGGATGGAGTGTATAACTTTAATCCTTAGTGTTAAACCCTTAATGTGTTTAAATCCTTTAATCAATTCATCTAATAAATCACTAAGACATCAAGCTTGTAACTTGGGCCTTGCATTAGGGTTCTAATTCTTCCTTAATTGGTTAAGAAGGACTAACCCTAGTGTTAATGGACAAGTCCTCCTCAAGTTGTCTTACAAACCATAAAATTCACTTCTTAATCTTGCCATTAACTAAAATCCACTTTAATAAAGGCTTTGTTTTGTCATGAGGTTAATCCCTAATCATGGATTAAGTTGAGGAGCCTTCCTCAGCTTAAATGTTCTCATCTATTATCCTTCTATTAGGATGGTGTAATGGGTCCATTAAATCCTTGATTATGGCTTAAACTCATTACTTAACACTAAACAAACTCCAAAAACATCTAAATAAATGCAAGTAGGTTAATGATCTTAACCCTACATCATGGTGAATAAGTGTGAGGTGCTTACTTCATACTTAAGGTATTCTCATTACCCCTAACCAGAGGGATGATGTGATGAGTTTACTAACCCCTGGTTTAGGCTTAAGCTCATTTTCCTATGACAAACTCAAAAAGCAATAAAAGATTGAAAGCATCAAAAACAAACAATAATCGTCTCCTTCGGGATTCTTTTCTCATCACCTTCACTCACAAACGAGAACTTGCTTTTCCCGTCTAATGCAAGACAGTTAGCACTCGAGCTAGACGAGTCATACACTTGAGCATAGACAAGCAAGCAGTTCATCAGTCAATTCATTTTTCAGTCTCTTTGAGTCGAACTACGGTGTTCTGACTTCCTCATTGCACGAGAGGATACGTATGCATAACTTAACTATTATCGAACAAAAGTCCCTGTATATTCCCCCTCTTCCAGCATTGTTCTCTAAGCCTCATTCCTGAGCACTTCACATTTATTTTGCACTAACACATGCATTCTTTTCCAGCTTTGGCACACAGATAGCACTGACACTACCCCTTTAAACACAAACTTTTAATCGTGGATCCCGTCGAGTACGACGGACAATCTGGGTGCTAATACCTTCTCAGGTTGTAACCAACCCCCTTTCTCAGTTTCTCTGGTTCGCGACCGTCTTATCCATCTTTTCTTAGGTTTATGCAGCATTACCTTTCCTTCGGGATAAAAATGCCTAGTTGGAGACTCTATTCACTTCATTTTCACTTCTCCTTTCACCGACCGTTCGCTCTTGTACCTGGATGCAAATCTTTGGGAGCGACAACTTGGCGACTCTGCTGGGGATTATGATGCAACCAGGGCTTCTGGTTCTTTTTGTGGGTTCCTCCTAGCGCTTGTTTGATTTGTGTTTACTTGGGTGTTATGTGCTAATTGTGTTTATTTATTTGCTTTATTTATTGCTTTATGTACAGTTTTATTTACTGCTTTCTTTATGGTTTTTTATACATCATACTGTCATTATCATTGCTGGATCTGGTTTCTGTTTTGGTGGGTGGGGTTTCACTGAGTGATTAAGGTCCTATACCTGGGACCTGAGTGACACCTAGGCTAGAGTGGTTCATATTCTTTCCCATTCCATTTCAGTCTGGTGCGGGAATATGAAACACGGTTCAGATGTGGGTTTCTTCTTGAGAACTCTGTGCTACAGATTTCCTGTAGTGCTAGGGCTATCTGGGAAGCCTGCTAAGTCTGGATGACCTTTATTATGACCTTCAGAATCTGGGGTGAATTAGAGGAGGATCCTTTATGGTTACTGTAAACATTGTACCTCCGGGTTAGAAGTGTTTACACTTCTCATAACTGATCCAAGTCTGAGGATCTTTGTTCTAGAACAATACCTATGAGGGGGTTGGGATGTTTACAGGTTTGCAGGAACCCTTGACCACATCATACCATGTTACTGTTTTGTTTAAGATTACCCCACTTTGGACAGTTCTTGTGATTACCCCGGATATTCGACTCTTTATTTGAGTCCCCCACCTTGGTTACTGGATTTCTGAGCCTTCATCTGGACCTTTGAACATACAGGGACCTTATATCAAAGCAGATAATTAGATCCAGCTCTTGATCAGAAACCCTTGCATATCATTTGCATACATCATCATTGCATCATTTAAAATTTGTTTATTTGTTTTTCAGGGTATCCATCATATCATATCTGGTTTGGTTTTGACCCCTTCGACTGCTTAGACCTCTACTTCAGTCATCTTCTTCAGCATCTGCTTCAGTTATCTCCCTCATCACCTGCATCAGTCTGTCAGAGACTCACCTTCAGCTTCTCAGTCTATGATCTTCATCAACACTTGTCTTCAGATTCTTCATCAGCACTCATGGCTACTCCAAGGAAAAGCAACATATCTTATCACTTCTTTGAGCCCTCTTTGACTGGTATCAGGCAGGTCCAGTCCCTTATCACACCTGACCACATCCCACTATTCAGAGAGCACTATGGGGGTATTTTAGACATGGTCATGGATCTTGATTCATCTCAGAGGAGCATGATCCACACATGCTTGCAGTTCTATGACCCTCCTCTTAGGTGCTTCACCTTTCCTGATTTTCAGATGGGACCACTTCTAGAAGAGTTCTCTTTATTGATTGGGATTCCTATCAGAAAAGGAATTCCTTTCAACCCAGAGATGACTGCTCCCATAAGTGAAGAGATAGAAAGGGCACTGTATTTGGAGCATGCCCTCATTGAGCAAAACATGACAACAAAAGCTAGGATTCCTGGTTTACATCTGGACTTCTTGATTTCTCAGGCCACCCTGAAGGCTGCAGTGGGAGAATGGAAGGTAGTTTGTGCACTCTTAGCTCTCAGTATATATGGGGCTTTATTATTTGCAGACGAGCCCAAGTTTGTGAGTAAGAATGCTATCCACTTGTTCCTGCTGAGGAACCTTGTGCCTACATTGCTAGGGGATTTTTACTACTCCATTCATCAGAGAAATAAAAAGCAAAGGGGGAAGTTGGTCAGATGTTGTGCTCCTCTGTTCTATTCACGGCTGCTCAGACACCTGCCTAAATCAGATGCTTTCCTGAACCCACATCAGCAGAAGAATTGGGCCAAGAGGTTCATCTCCTTGACTTCAGATAACATCAGGTGGTGCACCCAGAGCACCAAAGGCAAGGATATTATTACTAGTTGTGGGCAATACCCTAATGTGCCTTTAATAGGAGTAAAATGTTGCATCAATTACAACCTTTTGCTGTTTAAAAGGCAATTGGGATATGCCTTGGTTCATCCTCCCAGGGAACAGGATTTGGCTGAGTCCCTGTACTGTGAGATCCAATCTGGCTCTACTGTTGTCAGGCAAGCTGCTTGGGCCTTGGACAACATCCAGACCAAAGGGACAGCTATTCTTGGGAGATGCAACAATATTGCTTCAGCTCAGTACTCTGACCGGTCCCGTGCTAGAGCTCAGATCACCAGGATGCCTTTTACTGTAGAAGACACCCCTGGACCCTCCACAGTGCAACCTGCAGCAACTGTCAGCCTGGAGGAATTTGAAAAGTTGAAAGAAAGGAATGAGCGGCTATCTGAAGCTCTAAAGAAGACTCTTTGGGAAAGAATTGACGGTCGTCTGGACATTGAGAGATTGGAAAAGCTCAAAATTGAGCATCTGACCAAGATTGAAAGGACAGAGGACTATATCAGCAAAGCAAGAGCCAGGGAACAGATATTGAAGAATGCCTGCAAAGAGGCCAAAATCTAGAAAGCTAGAGCAGAGCATTATCTGGAAGAAAGCCAGGCTAGGTGGGTCAGGATCACCGAAGCCCGTGCACAAGAAGACCAGAGGACTCAAGCCAAGATTTAACAGTTGGAGGCCAATAAGGAGAAGCATCGGGAAGCTTTGTTGGCAGCACAAAAGGAGATATCAGAATTGAAACTCCGAGCGGGGTTAAAGAGATCAAAGGATCAGGACAGGCATAAGAAGCTGACTAATGCCATCACTACCAGGATCAATATAAGCACATATATCCTTACATACTAACTACCGTTTATCGTATCCTATGAACCTTTCATTAATTTCATCCCCAACTATGTCTCATATAATTACCCAACACATCACGATCCAATTGATCCATTACAAAATCATACAAATCAACACAAGCATATAGAATTTGAACACTAATTATTGTTTGTCGTCTCCTAGTAATTATCCATTAATACTATCCTCAACATCTTAGAGTAATGGGACAAGTATTGAACAAGAAATCGGGACAAAACCATCTTAGAATACGGAAAATTTCCCAAAACAGAGGTCTGACATGGCCCCCTGTGTCACCTGACACGGCCCCCCGTGTCACCTGACACGGCCCCCCGTGTCACCTGACACGGCCCCCCGTGTCATATGGCCTGAACTCTTCCTTCAAAAATCAAAATCATGCAAAATACAGAAGGCTGACACGGTCGCCTGTGTCACGCGACATTGCCCGTGTTAGACCACCTGTAACCCAAAAATCCAAAATTCAACCATTTCCATAACTCAGAAGCCTGACACGGCCACTCGTGTCTCACGACATGGCCCGTGTCAGGGACCCTACGACCAAAAATCACTTTTTTTTCTTCCAAAAATCACTTTCTTTTCCAATTTTCATACCAGTTTGAATTCTACCTCTTATATCTCACTTTAATCATCCAAAACAGTCCTAATATTGTTCGTATACTCATTTTATACATCTAACACTACATTATATTTTCAATCTAATATTACAAATCAATTTAGGGAATTCTAGGTTTTACTCCATCATCCCAATTTGTATCATCGACAACATTTTCCATAGGACAGGTTTTATACCAAACATATCATCCAATCCAAACAACAAATTACTCTCAACACAAACAATCAATAATAAGATTCACACACATATCACAATTTCATCAAATAAATCAACATCACATAATCCCTAAGAGAGTAAGGAACTCCCGAATACACTTTCATGTTAGATCACCAATATAGAACCATTTCTCCCCCTTACCTCGAATTCAGTTGATTCTTTGAACAATCTTGATCCTGGAGCTTTAGGTCTCTTTCTCTTCTCTCCCTTTTCCCCTTTCTCCAGAGCTAACTTCTTCTTTTTAGAGAAAACACGATCTGAGAAAAATGTACCCCTTTCCTCATCTCATAAAACAATCCAATTTACTACCTTGCCCCTTAGACCTCCAATTTTATTTTTTTATTTATTTAATAACAAATTTCCAATAATACCATATTATCATTATATTATTATTTAAATAAAATAATTATTCACTTACAATTCAAAAATACCACTTATATTCATAATAATTATTTTATTAAATAAATTATGAAATCGGGGTGTTACAGGATTTGCGTAGGGTGTTTGGACAATACGTGTATGGAGGATTGATACGTGTATTGAGTCATATTGAGGGGGATTTCAAGGGGAAAATGGTTATGCCTATACGCATAAGGGGCTGTCCATACGCGTATGAGGCTGAGGCTTGGTGATGATACGCGTAGGAGGGTGTAGGGGCCTGGGGCGAGTCAGCTGGGAAATACGCGTATGCTCTTGTGCATTACGCGTATGGCCAGGGTTGTGGTGCAAAGTTTGGTGTTTTTTTGTATTTTGTCTCGAATTCGCATCTGATGGGAATTATGTTGGTCGGAGGTATTGAAGTAAGCATTAGAACTTAGTTAATCGAAGATTGGTGATGGAAAGTAACTAATAACAAAATTTAGGTGGTTTAATTAGACGATTAATTAATTAAGTCGTGTGAGGTACTTTTGGTGATTATGTAGGTTTTATGTTGCATATGTGATCGGATGGATCATGAAGATGTATAATTATGTGTTTATACATGTTTTGTATGCATAATCATTGTCATGCATACATTGAAGCATTATTAGTGGAGATGAATCATTGTCGGATGGGCGTATGTGATTCATCTGAACTCCGTTGAGGAGAGTGTTGGAGATAAATCATTTCCGGATGGGCATATGTGATTTATCCAGATTCTTTTATGAATTGAGTTTGATTGAATAAACTATGGTGATTTGGTACCACATGCATTCTGTCATTGTTGAGTCACATTGCATATTGATTTTTGTTGAGTCATGAGTCACGTTGCTAATTATTATTGTGGATGTGTGTTATGTATGTTGATTGCGTGAGATACTACTCCTTGAAATGTATTATACACTGTTAATTATTTAATGTGTTTCACACCCGTTTGCTATTTATGGTGTCTGTGCTTCCTTGGAAGTGCAGATAATCCAGATACTTTAGTGTGTATGGACTGCGTGTTGCTTGATCGAATCATAAGATCTCTCTGATACGTAACACGTGACTTGGGGATAATTTTGATGTTTTACTTATTTATCTTATTTTGTTACGTATCGCACTTTCATTAAAAAATTGTAAACTATGAAATGTTGATGGATTTACTAGTGTTAGCAAATTGCCATGAGTTGAATAACTAATATTTTCCGTTGTTTTAATAAAGAAGTTTTGTTGTTATTTTTGGTGATGTGACATTCCATTGTTAATGAAAACTCTGATTTTGCATGTTATTCTATTATTTTCTAAAATGGGAAAGTGGGGTGTTACAATTGGTATCAGAGCAGGTCGGTCCAACCGACCAGGTATAGTAGTAGAGTTTGTCCTTAGAATAGGAGTAGAGTGTGTGTTCTAACCATATGTGTTTGTTAAATAGTATGGCAGGAAGGAATGACGCTACTCTTGTTGTTGCTATGCAAGCTATGAAACAGGTTGTAGATAACATCAGTCTACTTGTTGGAAATGCACAGTTTCATGACTTGGACCAGTTTCAGAGCAACAAAACGCCTACGTATGAAGGGGGTATTCTTGATCCCGAGGCTGCACAGAAATGGTTGAAGGCTATTGATAACACTAAATTTCACCGTATTTCTGACTCCGATTTCGCATGCATTCTTAGTTTTATTGCTATTTTGTTATGTTATTAATTTTTTTTCTTTATTTTCAGGTTTTTTATGTAATCGGGGCCTAAATCGAGAAAAGGAGCGAAAAAGGAGCTAAAACGGACAAAAATCAAGAAATTCAGCTTTTTACACTTACGGCACCCACCATGGCTTGTACCATAGGGTCATCCATGACGTGGCCACGTCCCAAGACCACTTCACAACTGCAAGAGCCCACGATCCCCACTCTCTCCACCAAAATGCACTCATGGAGGGCGCCATAGGCCTGTGGCGGGCGCCACAAGGCAAAAGTGGTTTCCCTCCACTTTTTAGTGGAGGGGGCATCCTGGTCTTTTCTTACTATTTGTTCTCCTATAAATAGGGCCTTAGATTTTCATTTTCAATCATACAAACTTAGAATCTCTTAGGCATATATCAGTTTTAAAGTAGTAATCACTTCACATCGGGGTGTTACTACAATCGAGTGATCGAGTCTGTATACGTATGTGTGATCGAGTTTTGGAGCACTCTGGGAGGAAGTTAATCCTGCCGCCATTTTAATTCCAGTTCGTATTTTATTTTTCTGCACTCGCTTTATTTTATTTACTTTCCGCATTGCTTTACTTTATTTTATTTCTCGCACTCGCTTTAAATACTTTTATTTCTCGCACTCGCTTTACTTTCGTTTATTTCTCGCACTTGCACTACTTTTATTTACTTTCCGCACTCGCACTACTTTTATTTAATTTCCGCACTCACACTAAATACTTTTATGAAAAATAATAAAATGAACTTTTACTTTACCATGTCTAACTAAATCCATAAAGGTTAGAATGTAAGGATCATTATTGAACCGGTAATCCGTACAACTGTTCGTAGAAACACTTAAGGGCTATTTTAACTTTCAATTTAAGTTTAATTGTTTTTAACTATTTCAAAAACAACCAAAAGCGCTTATTCTAGTTCATTAGGAGTTTTTAGATTAAAAAGAAAAGAGATTTTAAAACCATTTTCGGACGCGTTAAGAAGTTTAGAGTCTGGTTCGTGAGAACCTCTTTTTGCTAAGAAATTCAGGTTAAAATACTTTTCAACTTAGTTAAGATACTATATTTCTTAAAAATAGGTTTAATACTCTAACGCAGTACGCACCTTTTTATCCGTGACAATAGGAGGGGTTGATTAGAGAGTACAACTCAGTTCTGAATACGCGAAAGCGACAGTTCCTGTTAAATTGGTTCTTTTCAAAGTGGAAAACATTGCGCATAAGTAGTTCTATTAACAAGTATCGGATTATCAATTGATTATGTGAATTACATTCGAGCCTGTCTTTATCAATTTTTTAAAATTATTATTCTATTTACCATTGCGCACTCTTTAAAACCATTATATTCAATTGCCTTAGATACACACTATAACAACAGGTACGATAGATTGACACTTGGTCTCTGTGGATTCGAAAATCTTTTATATTACTCTGACGTGTTCGTACACTTGCGAAAAACACGCATCAAGTTTTTGGTGTTGTTGTCGGGGATCAATTTCTTCAAATTTCATACCCTGTAGTTATACCGTTTAGACTAAGGTTGTTACATGCCGGTCAATGTGAAAGACTCGCAGTGCCGGAAGCTTAGTAGACCCTCTAGCTGAACCTGAACGTTACGCTTGCGCACGTTTATTTTTCCATAGGATTAGGCGAGCTATGGCCGAAGATCAAAACCGAAGACCTCTTAAGGACTTCGCCCAACCATCAAACGAGGAACCTAGTTCCAGTATAATAAACCCCGTTATCCCAGCTAATAATTTTGAGCTTAAACCATCCCTGCTGCAATTAGTGCAACAATGGCAATTCGCAGGTCTTGCTACCGAGAATCCATTTTCAAACACATACAACCCTAGATGGAGGAATCACCCAAACTTCTACTATAAAAATAATAACCCTATCCAAAATACCGCACCTCCGAGACAACAAGGTTACCAAGCCCCGAGAACAAATCAACTTATGCAACCTGTACCACCAAAACCGAGCCTTGAGAAAATTGTGGAAAATTTTATCACCGCTCAAACACAAAAAAACAAAGAGTTCATGAACCAAAATGTCCATGTTAACGAACTAATTACCCAGTTAGGAACCAAGGATGACCAAATTATTACTCACAACAAGATGCTTGAAACCCATATATCTCTGGAGGACAGTTCCCTGGACAACCTCAACAAAACCCGAAAGGGCAAGCAAATGCCATTACTCTACAAAGTGGAACCGCTTATAAGGAACCTTCTAACCCTATATTAAGTGAGCCCGAAACTTCTGAGAGAAATAAAGAGAAGGAACCAGAGGAATCTGAAAACCAGGGAAGTCAAGAAAAAGGAGAAGAACCTAAAAACAAAACCTATGTACCACCACCGCCATACAAACCACCAATACCATACCCTCAAAGACTAAAGCAAACCCAAATCAATAATTGTAATACCTCAAAATTTGCCCTCTTTCTTTTTCCTTAACTGGCTTACGCTTCGCATTCATTTGCATTTTTCACTAGGTCATAATATTCATAACCCTGCATTTGCATTGAATTCATAAGGCATATGATCAAGGGTCTTGGAAGTTAAGGTTTCGTACTTTGTCTGTATTCATCAGGGTTAGAAATGATGAAGGTTATTCACTGGTGCATCTAATCTATTATTGAGGTGACTAATCAGATTTGCTTTGAACAAGAGTTTCGGCTCCTCTTAACGTCTCAAGTGGAATTCTTCTTCATTGAACATCTCAAGGGGAATTTGGAATTCTGGCTCATGATTTGATGACTCTTCACCAGTTGAGATTCAGTGTTTTAAAGAGTGGTTTGGATCCATTTGTTTATGGAGCAATAATTTGAGATTGTGGGGAGTTTATTGTGGCATCAAGAGTGGATTATTCTGAAGGATTCGGTTTAGGATTGAAGGGGAATGCACAATTTTTGGTTTATTTTGAAGGCATCATTCAAGTTCGAATTCAAGTACACCATGCCTATATGGGATATGAGCAGTTACTATTTGTCTTTCTTATTGTCCAATTTAAACCATTCATTAAAAAATCCATATTCGATTCCCGACATTCGGTCTCAATCCATATCTTTTTATACAATTCCACACTTTCTTCAATAACCAATTCCCACTTACTCTAATCCAATCACATTTTAGGCCCATATCCAAATATCCAATTAACCATTTTTGTTTGTCTATTTCTTTAAATTCTATCTTTAACCAAATTCATATTGTTTTTGTTTCTAGCCAAGTCTTAGTTCTATTAGTCATAATTATATCCAAAGTTGAGTATCCATTTTTGAATTACCAATATCCACATCTATTGCATGTAACTAATTACCCAATATTTCTTCTAACCAAAATTCTTTCATTTTTCCATTTTTCAAATATTATTTTCTTAATCAATTCCCTAAACTTTTCAAGCCCATTATACCATTTTTTTTCTTCTCATTTACAAACCATAAACCATATCCAATTAACCAATCATCAAAGCCATTTGTTTTGTTTCATTTTTATCCCTAAACCAAGTTCATTAATCGGTCCATAGTCATATTTTTGTCCAATGGTTAGCCCAATTATTTCAATACATTTTCCAATAATCAATCCAATTCTCAATTATAGAACATTTTTCAATCAATCAATTCAATTTAAGTCCAAGACTTATACATCCGATCCAATATCCAAACAATAAACTTTGGCCCAAATTGAATCTTAATGTTAATTCCAAAGTCTTCAAAAAATAATAATATATATTTTTTTTACTCGTTCCATTTATTTTGACTTCATCTGGTGCCTACCAAAATTCACAAGAAAAAGTAGGAGTCATCAAAGTGAGCATATGTAACTTAACATTAAACTCATGAGTTGCACACAAAGATGGTTAGAATGTATTTCAATGTTATTGTTTTCTTTTTCGAAAGATCAAAAGAGATTACAAAAAAATAGTTATACAAAAAGAAAGAAAAGCTAAGAAAATTCAGAATTATCCCTTAAGGAAATTCCTAGTTCTAACACAATTCCAGCATCCGGAATTACATATCAACTGAAAAAAGGTCGGATATAGAACGGAGAAGAAGTTCAATCGTCACCCTCAGAATTTCATCATTGGATCTTCTACCATTTAGAACTGTTATCCGCAATCGTTAATCGATCTTCAACTTTGACGTTACCGCTGATGCTTTTCCAATCTTCTCTTTTTCAAATCCTGCAAGGAATAATCCAACAACAATAATTCAGCAAGTCTGCGGCCACAACAAAGCTCCATTTCGGTCAGTTTTACAAGCTGACAGTTGAGAGAAAATCAAAAATAAGTCACAGCAACAAAAGCAATAATTGGGGAGAAAAGTTCTATACTATAAGCAGGATTACCGAAAGGGGCCGATACCAATATCAGCTACTAAAAACCATAAGCAGAAATCAGAAAAGAATTAACAATCAGGTTGCTAGCCAATTTCTGTTAAAGGAATAACAAACTCGGTCGAAGGTAACTGGTTCTCTAACAAACCATTCATAACTAACCAAAACAGATCCTAGCCCAAAACTCATAACTGAAAATGACAAACTGATAACCGAATTCTTCTAGAAAGTCCAACTGAAACATAACTGAACTATACCTGAAGTTTCCAGAACCATCTTCAAAGCTCCTATAAGTCAGTAGCTTCTGATTCAATTCGGTTTCTTCCAGGACTTTCAATTCCTTCCACCATTTTTCAATTTCTTCCATACCATTCCTCCCATTCTCCCTCTGATTCACTCATCTTCTCCTTCCCTGGTTTCTTCATCCTTCTCCCACAATTTTTTTTCAAAGCACTTCAATCATTCTCTTTCAACCTCATTCACCCTCAACCTTCAAAACTCCCAAAAAACCTTCATCATCCTCAACTTTCATCAATCTTCAATAAGATAAACCTACATCTTCATTATCATTGATCCCTCCCCTTTCTCGATTTGATTTTGGGAATCTGCACACACTTTGAATCCAAGAGCTTCTCAGCAAAAGGATAACAGAAAATATCTCTGTATTTTTCTTCCATTCCGGATCTCACTTCCAATCCCCAATCTCTAAAACCTCGCCTTCATCTCAAATCTTCAATTCATCTCTTTTTCAACCTACAATGATCACAACAACACATTACACTTCACGAACGATCGGAAAACCGAAGCAAGAATCACACAGTGGTAAGCTGTGTACAACGCGATCTGCAGTTCAACCGCATCGGATTCAAGCTCGTAAATGCATCAAAGAGAAAGAGACGAACTTATCCATTACAAACCTGAGATGAAGGAACGAACAGCAACGGTGTCTAGAAATCCGTCGGAGAGGAAGAGCCTTCATGGACGGTGATGAGGACGAAGCGACGAGGTTGACGCGTTAAGGAAGGTCGCAATCGTAGGCTGTGATCGACGGCGTTTGTTGATCGCAAGCGAAGAAGAGAGGAGAGGAGGGGCGATACGCAAAGCTGATGAGGGATGTTGGTCCGGTGATGTTTTTCTTGAACGGCGATCACGTGATGATGGCGGTGTGAAATTGAAGTTGGAAGAAGCATACATCGGCGGCGAAGGCATGAGAGACTTACGGAGATGAGGCAGAGAGATTGTCTTTGAGGGAAAAAAGCGGCGTGTTAGGGTTGGGAAGAAGAAGGTCAATTGGCTTTTGTTTTTTCAGCTATGGTTAAGTTAGGTCAAGATTGGGCTTGAGACACTCATACACCATGAATTAGCTATTCGCACACCCCCATTCTGGATTCGTCTCTCTCTGTCCTCATGTTCATGGAATGGGCTTAATATCTAAAGCCCAATGAATGCGCTATCAAGACTACTCCTTTCAACATACACCCTCCCTGCGGGTGTCAAGGGAACTGGGCCTTGGGCCATTTTTTGCTATTGGCTGCTAAATGATTCTCACTGCACCTCCTTGTTTTATTCATATTTGCTAGCTTTTCTCTTAGAAATTGTTAATTGGTTTTTGTTTGTTAATTGCGTTTAATTTCTTGTAATTAACTTTTATTAATAAATATATTGATTAACTCTTTGACAATTTTAATTAGGATTTTTTTTCATAATCTTAATTATTATTTAGAACTTATTATGGATTAAAATGGTTCATTCACGTTTTTTTTATATATCAATAAGAATCGATTTCGATTATGGCCAAGTTTCACAAAGTGATTATGGATGATGAGCATTTATTTTGCTCATAGGATACTACAAGACCTTGCTTAAGGTTTTTTCGGATTTCTTTTATGTGAAGAATCGGCATGTCATTCAAGTAAGTAATTTCGACGTTTCGGTTCTTAAGCATCATTC
Source organism: Lathyrus aphaca (assembly GCA_963966055.1). Taxonomy (NCBI): domain Eukaryota; kingdom Viridiplantae; phylum Streptophyta; class Magnoliopsida; order Fabales; family Fabaceae; genus Lathyrus; species Lathyrus aphaca. The sequence goes on from OZ014524.1 coordinate 216,942,280, forward strand.
TAGTCGTATGCGGCTTAGGACCATATAATTTAAGGTGCATCTGAGCCCTCCTACCTGAGGCATTGGTTATATTTATGATTTTTGATGATATGTATCGATTTCGGAACTTAGGGATTAGGTTAAGAACCATTAGGATCGCTTCCTTTCACTTTCCCTTAAGATTCACACTTTTGTCCGTTTCGTAACATTTATTAAAAATAGTTTTAGGTGAGATAAAATTCCGGAAAAATTCATGAGTAATCCTCATCCTCTTAATTAATTTGTCATATTTTTTGTTTCCAGATTTGGGTGGTTTTAATATTTTATTTGGATTTTTTATCATAAGCTGTCCCAAAAAGGAAGGTTTTGGCATAAGGGACCAAAATCAATTTTTCCCCATAGGTGTGAAACCTATTTTTTTGTATATGATTAATCACTGTAATTTGTGACATTTTTATGCTCATTAGGCATTTTTTTTTTTTTTTCATAATTTTTAGTGCCCTTTTTGATCCACTTTGTGGAGTTGTTTTTGGGTGATCATTCATTGCTACCTTGCTAATCAAGGAATTTTTTTGGCACTTTGGTGCATAATTTTGTGGAATCCTTTTGGACAATGTGATATAATGACTTTATTATTCTAGGGATTTAATTTCATAATTTTTAAGGGCTTTTTGCTATTTTTCCATGTCACCTAGATCCTAGGTTGATTCATGTGTGTATTTGCTCCATATCCTAGGATTTAAGAAGGCATTCATGCCATTCTCTTGAGGGAATTTTTGGTAACTTTTAGGAGTTAATTATAGGTCATTTGCATGTCCTTAATTCTAGTTATAGTCCACTTTTTGAACCATATTCATTTGGTTTGTTTTAATGTTTCAATGTGCATACTTATGTGAATTAGTTTAACTTAAACGGTTTGTTAATCTCTTCTCATTGTTAACTTGAATTATGTGGAAATAATTAATGCCTATTCATGCATTCTAATTGCATCTCATACCTTGTATGCTACTGAACCATAATCATTTCATGCATATTCACATGCCATTTTTCCTTAACTTTCATCATGTGCGATCTTATGCGATTTTTGCTCGTTTCTTCTCATATCTTCTTCTCATTGCTCCATATGCCTAATCCATTGCATCCATGATTGTATATTCATTCATCCATCTTCATAAGCATTCATTACTGACTTTGATGTTCATTTTATGCATTAATCCATTTTTGTAAGCCATATGCATTCATATTTCATCCATGAGTCCTAATTTGCATTTATGTGAACTTAGGTGAACTTTTTGTACATAGTTTGACATAGTTTGATCTTGTGAGATATCCTAGCATACTTAGGGACCTATATCATGTAGCTACTGACTTTAGAAGTCATGTGACCTTTAGGTACCTTCACCTTTAGACTTAGGTCTTATTTTGAACCCTAGTTCCATTCTAGGACGTTTATGGTACTTAATCGCTTTCATGCTTTGATTTTACTTTCAATATGCATTGTCATGCTAACTTTTGTTTTGTAGGGGGGAAGATTGAGGTAAGAATTACTTCATTCCTATCTCTTATGCATTTTAATTGTCTTTGCCTTAGCATTTTGTGCTTTGTTCATAGGTTCCCTTTTTGTTCTTTAGAGACAACTTAACTTCCTTAGGAAGTAAGTTAGTTTCTAAGCTCTCTTTTCTTCTTTTCCTTTTCTTCCTTAGGATTAGAATACCTCATTAACCATAGGACCTCTCTTGTAAATAAACAAATAAAATTAGGGTTGTGTCTTAGTCCCCTTAGTTTGTCCTTTTCCAATTTGAGTCATTCTTTCTCTTCTCATAAAGAAAAGCAATAAAACATTTAAGAATAAAAACCGAACAATCTTGTACGACACGAGACTTTGTTGCGGAGTGTTTATACGCGTCCTGTTTCGGGGCGAGGTGTAAATGCTTCCCGCGATGGATAGGTCTTAGTACAAGACAGTTCACAAACAAAAATTCAAAGCACTTCTTTTAAAAGCCAAAAACAAACAATAAACGACTATCCTGCGGGAACTTCTCTTCTCATCTCATTCATTCATAACGCGAACTCGCGGCGACTTGTCTCGCATGCAAGACGGTAAACGCACTCGTACCAGACGAGCCTGCAACACCTGAGCATAGACATACGCAGTTCCAGCATAAAAAACACAAACAAATAGTTCCCGCCTAGGTTAGGCGAACTACGTCGACTCTGATCCTCATTATCCCGATGAGGTACGTAGGCAGCGGGGTAGGGCCCGTTCGAGCACATTCTTTATTTTCCCTACATTTCCCCCTTTCTTTCCATTTTCTTATTCATTTCTCATTCTCATTTCAGTTAGTGGTTTTGTTCAGCAGCAGTTATATTTTTCTCACCCTTTGAAACAAAGCAAGCAAGCGTGGATCCCGTCGGGTACGGCGGACGGATTGGGGTGCTAATACCTTCTCAATTCGTAACCGACTCCCGAACTCAGATCTTTGGTTCGCAGGACCTTGTCCTTTTCTTCTTCCTCAGGTTTGTGCAACATTACCTTTCCCATTCATTCGGGATAAAAATGTCTGGCTGGCGACTCTAACCTTTCCGCGCCACTTTCGCGTTTGTACTAGGATGAAAATCCCGGGAGCGACAAATAATCAGTATCAAAAATTCGTTAAGGTTAAAGAAAAACTTCACGTAGAAAACCCATTTACAGAAGCCATCACCCAAATACCTTCTTACGCTAAGTTTCTCAAAGACATACTTACAAATAAACGTAGACTTGAAGATCCGAAACCCGTGGAATGTAATTCTATTTCCGAAAATAAGTTAGCAAAGAAAGATAAAGATCCCAGAAATTTTTCCATTCCTTGTATTTTGGGGAATCATGTCATCGAAAAAGCTTTTCTAGACTTAGGAGCTAGTGTGAGCTTAATGCCTTTAGCAATTTGTGAAAGGTTAAACTTAGGAGAATTACAACATACTAAGATGTCACTTCAATTAGCCAATAGATCCATTAAATACCCTATAGGCATACTTGAAGACGTCCCTGTTAGGATAGATCAGTTGTTCATTCCTACTGATTTTGTTGTCATGGACATTAAAGAAGATGACGACATACTGATCCTCCTAGGTAGACCATTCTTATCAACCTCTGGAGCCATAATAGATGTTAAAAAAGGGAAACTAACGTTCGAGGTAGGCAATGAGAAGATAGAATTTGTACTTTCGAAATTCCTTATGGCACCTGTAATAGGAAATGCTTGTTATGCCTTAGATATCATTGATGAATGCATTAGGGAATTAGAACAAGAAGAAGAAACTGAATCAATAAAATTGCCATCAACCCTTATTTGGGAAGATGACAGTTATAAAAAACTCTACATTAATGATAACCTTCATGGATGTTTATCTCTTACCCCAGATCCTATGCCTTGCCCTATGAAACCAACTGTAACACTTAAGGAACTTCCTAAGAACCTGAGATATGAATTTCTTGATGAAGAAATGGATCGTCCAGTTATAGTCAGTGCTACCTTAAACCAAAAAGAAACAAACCAATTGTTAGATGTTTTACGAAGGTACCCCTCAGCCTTAGGATATAAGATCTCAGATCTAAAAGGAATAAGCCTATCCGTATGCATGCATCAGATTTTGCTTGAAGAAGATTCAAAACACTCCAAAGAACACCAAAGAAGAATAAATCCTATGATGAGTGAAGTAGTTAAGACTGAAGTTCTTAAGTTACTAGAGGCAGGTATAATATATCAGATCTCGGACAGTAAATGAGTGAGTCTTGTGCATGTAGTACCTAAAAAGGGAGGCATCACAGTCGTGCAACACTAGAAGGGAGAACCTGTAGCAAAAAGAACTGATGGAGGTTGGCGTATGTGCATAGACTATAGAAAATTAAATAAAGCAACTAGGAAGGACCATTTCCCTTTACCATTCATAGACCAAATGTTGGAGCGCCTAGCCAGACACTCTTACTTTTGTTACCTAGATGGATATTCAGGATTCTTTCAAATACCTATTCACCCTGAAGATCAAGAAAAAACTACCTTTACATGCCCAGTTGGAACTTTTGCCTACAGAAGAATGCCTTTTGGACTCTGTAATGCCCCTACCACTTTCCAGCGCTGCATGATGTCTATCTTTGCAGGCTATCTAGATGGAATAATGGAAGTATTTATGGACGATTTCTCAGTTTGTGGATCTGATTTCGAAAATTTCCTTATCAACCTTGAGAAAATCCTGGAAAGATGTGTGGAGGTAAACCTTGTGCTAAATTGGGAAAAGTGTCACTTCATGGTCACCGAAGGGATTGTTTTAGGACATATAGTTTCCGAAAAAGGTATAGAGGTAGACAAAGCTAAAATAGAAGTCATAGAGAATCTAAAACCGCCGAAAACTATCAGGGAGATAAGGAGTTTTCTTGGACATGCCAGATTTTACCGACGTTTTATCAAGGACTTCTCCAAAATAACAAAGCCCTTAACTGGTGTTTTAATGAAAGATGTTGAATTCATCTTCGATGAAAAATGTAATGAAGCATTTAATCTATTGAAGCAAGCTCTGATTTCAGCACCTATAATGAAACCCCCAGATTGATCAGAACCGTTTGAGATAAAGTGTGATGCTAGTGACTATGCTGTTGGAGTCGTTCTAGGTCAGAGAAAAGATAAAAAGTTACATGTAATTTATTATGCCAGTAGAACCCTAGATGCTGCACAGCTCAACTACACAACAACCGAAAAAGAGATCCTAACTGTAGTTTTCGCCATAGACAAATTTAGATCTTATCTAGTAGGAGCCAAAATTATAGTTTACACCGACCATGCTACCATTCGTTACTTACTAAGTAAAAAGGATGCCAAACCTAGGTTACTTCGATGGATTCTATTACTGCAAGAGTTTGATTTAGATATTCGTGATAAGAAAGGCACAGATAATGTAGTAGATGATCACCTTTCTAGGCTAGAATACCTGAAACCTGACTCAGTACCCATAAATGACGATTTTGCCTATGATATACTGATAGCCCAACTAGAAACTATTGAAGATGATAACCCAGAACCACATGAGCATTCTCAAAAATCTTTAGCTATAAGTAATGTACCTTGGTATACAGACTTTGTTAATTACCTAGCAGCTGACATCATACCCCCCGATCTTAATTACCACCGGAAGAAGAAGTTCTACAGTGATGCAAGAAACTTCTATTGGGACGAACCATTCCTTTTCAAGAGAGGTAAATATGGCATTTTTCGCCGTTGCGTTCCGGAAGAGGAAGTACATAATATAATTGAGCATTGTCACTCTGTACCCTATGGTGGACATGCAAGCACATCTAAGACCTACGCCAAGATTCTTCAAGCAGGCCTATTCTGGCCCACTATGTGGCGTGATGTCCATGCTTTCATTGTCAAATGTGATAGATGCCAACGTACATGAAATATTTCAAGACGTAATGAAATGCCTCTAAGAAATATCCAAGAAGTAGAACTCTTCGACGTATGGGGTATAGACTTTATGGGACCGTTCCCACCATCTTTAGGAAAAAAATACATCTTAGTAGCTGTTGACTACGTTTCTAAATGGATTGAAGCTATCTCCGCACCCACGAATGACACCAGAGTAGTCATCAAATTATTTAAAAACTATATATTTCCCAGGTTTGGAACACCCCGTTTAGTCATAAGTGATGGAGGATCACACTTCATATCGAGAATATTTGATAAAATTTTAAGCAAGTATGGAGTTAAGCATAGAGTAGCAACACCATACCACCCACAGACTAATGGACAAGTGGAAGTATCTAATAGGGAGATCAAACAAATTCTTGAGAAGACTGTCTCTATATCTAGAAAAGATTGGTCGCAGAAAATTCAAGAAGCGTTATGGGCCTATAGAACCGCTTTCAAAACCCCTATAGGAACAACCCCTTATCAACTGGTCTATGGAAAATCATGTCACTTACCTTTTGAGTTGGAGCATAAGGCCTATTGGGCCATCAAAACTTTGAATTTGGATTATCTAACTGCTAGTGAAAAATGTATCCTTGATATCCACAAATTAGAAGAGCTTAGACAATCTGCCTACGAAAATGCCATCATATACAAAGAAAGAACAAAAGCTTGGCATGACAAAAGAATCATAAGAAAAGACTTCAAAATAGGCGATCATGTTCTCCTGTTTGATTCTAGGTTACAACTTTTTCCAGGGAAGCTTCGTTCGAGATGGACTGGCCCTTTCGAAGTATCTAAGATTCTAAGATCTGGAGCTATTGAAATCAAGAACCAAACATGTAAATCGTTCATCGTCAATGGACAGAGACTGAAGCCCTACGAAGGAGGTGACATCCCAACGACATACTTCATCCATACTCTAACTGATCCACCAAATCCTTCGAATGATGTGTAAAATCCGGTCGTCGAGCTAATGACGTTAAACAAGCGCTGCATGGGAGGCAACCCATGGTTTTCTTATCTTACTTACTTTTATTTATTTTTACTTTATTTTAATTTGTTTTCTTTATTATTCTGTCAGGACTAACGATTGAATGTTTTATGTGATTTCAGGACCCTTGTTTGCTAACCTTGTGCAGAATGCAGAACCCCGACGGCATTCACGTGGCCTTCAGAGACGACGCCCAGAGAGAGCGTTACTATGTCCACATGAGACGCCCTATGGCACCTACACGGTACCCAGACCAAGATTGCATGGATGCCTTGGGGATAGAGCCAAGCGTCAGATTCTTATGCCACCAACTCCAATGGGACCAGTTCGACGACATGAACAACACTTACAGGAACTTGACTCTAGAGTTCCTCAAATCGTTTGATTATGATCCTTGGGCAGGACCCGATGGACATGTTGTTTTCAAGTTGTTCGGGACTGATTACTCTTTCTCTCACAAAGAGTTTGGTGATTTACTAGGTTTTCAGACTACTCCTGATGCTATTCCAGAGACACCGATGGGGTATTTTATGAGCAGAGAAGTGGAGACGTTTTGGAGTAACATCTTAGGTAGAGGCAGCCAAGATCCTTCCACTCAGTTTTCTCAGGTAATCCACAATCCTGCGTTAAGGTACTTCCAGATGATTCTAGCACACTCTTTCCTTGGTTTGCTAGATACATAGACTTTGCTGAGTGAGGAGGAGATTTTCCTACTGTTTTGTGCGACTCAGTCACGCCCAGTTGCTTGTGGCAACTTTCTGTTGAGGGGCCTTGCCATTGTCGCCAGGTCATCTGTAGGCATTATACATGTCGGCGGGATTGTTACACAGATTGCTACTGCATTGGGTTTGTCTCGCAAATTATTGCACCTCAGGACCTTCTGCTGCTACACCACCATGGATGTTGACTTTTGTCTTGATAGATGATTGATGAGGAGGGCCTATTTTGAGCCTAACATGTTTAGATTACTAATTGACGGGGAAGTGATACATTACTTTATATTACCTGACCCGTTGATGACTAGTGTCCATGACCCTGCTAATTGGAGTTATGCTTTTGAGGGTTATGGAGAGAATACCGAAGATCTAAAATCACCTCCCGCCGCTGAGTACACTCCTACACCTCCTTCTCCTCGAATCATTGTTATGTCTAACAATATGTCTTTGCAGCCGCCTGATCTACAGACCCAGATTTATGAGCTCCGTAGGGAGACTACCCTGCTCAAGCAGGAAGTAGCGGACTTGGCATTACAGATTGAAATATTTGATCTCACCCATGCCTCAGAGGCCGACGCTCTATAGCAGGAGATTGGAGAGCTTCGGAGGGAGATAACTGAGATTCGTGGATCGGACCAGGCAGTGAAGCCTACCGCATGATCGTTTTACACTGACATTATTACTCTAGTATTTAATATTTAATGCCTTATTTTATTTCTCGCATTTCCAGACATATTTTATACTATTGCATATGCTACATTTCCCATGTACTTTGATTTTTATCTTATATATTATTTCGTGCACTAATACTCATTTTTTTCTTTTCTTTCATTTTATTTTATGTCTAACAATGAAAAAAAAAGGAAAAATATTTTTTATTTTTGCCTTCATAAAAAGTATGCATGCTTTGTGCCTTAGAAGAAAGAAGAAAACGCTATTCGGACCCCCCCCCCCCCCCTGAAGACAAAAGGTACGCGAAGCCCACAAGGGGAATTAAAAAATTTGGCCCATAAGGGAAATGGCCTTATGGCGCCCGCCATAAGCCTATGGCGTCCGCCGCGCCGTTCCACCTTATTTCGGGGCAGATTCATCTCCCCCACCATTTTTACACTTTCAAACTTCCAAAACCCATTTTTCCAACTTCCAAAACCCCTCATTGAACCCCATTAAAGCTCCCACCATTCTCATACATTCACCATCTATAAAACCCATCCAAAATCCATTTTTATTTTCATCCACTACAAACCATAAAAATCCAATCTTTACCATTTCCTACATAAACCACTCTTCACCATATTTAACTTCTCAAAGAGCAACAACAATGGAGTTCAACGTATATCTTCTTCGCGATGGAAGACCGGGAGATAGGCAGAGGAAAATCATTCAAAGGCTTCAGAGTCGAGAAATTCTCTCGACTAGGTACGTAGATGATAACTGTCTGTACTCTCTGGGTCTATATCATAGTGTTTTTCATTTATTAGATTTTCTAGGCTTGCATAATATTTTTGTGAATCAGGAACCTACCTATGAGAGGCTGACAGTTGAATTTTTGAGTTCGTTAATATACATTGTCAGTCCTAACACTGCTAGCACAGCCGGTACTGTTAATTTTAGACTGTTTGGAATTGAATACGAATACAGTACCGGCGAACTAACAGGCTTGTTAGGAATCCCTCATAGGGAAGGTGCTATATGTGAGGCACCTTTGGATTCGGAATGGTCGGCCCAAGTATTTTCCTTCTGGCAGAGGCTGTCAAGTACTTTAATAAATTCTTTTGAAGGAATACTTGCATCGACCATCCATAACCCGGCCATAAGAGTTTTCAGATATCTTTTGGCATGTATTATTTTGGGCCGGGAGAGTCCAAATAAGGTAAATGCTAAAGAGCTTCTATTTTTGCATGGAAGCCTCACAAATACTCATATCAATCCGGTCCCGTTTATGCTTGCACACATGGCTTTAACTGTTAATAAAGCAGGACCGATTGTTATTGGAGGACTTGTTACGTCTATTGCTCGGGCTCTTAACCTGAACAATGAGATATCTACACTTGAACCCCTACCTCCTCGCACAATTAATTTAAAATTTCTAAAAGACATGAAATTGTGCCGAACGAGGAGAGCAGGTGGTTATGAGTTGATGGTTCATGGGGTAGCTATCCCATCTGTTGCTTTACCTTGCAGTAGACATACCGATGTACGTAATGAAAGGAACTGGACCTATGATCTGAATGCCCCACATGTTTTAGGTCCACTTCCTCCTAATATTCTTGATGGGGAGGCACATGACTCTGATGAAGAATATGAACGGAGAGAGCATTCTCCTGTACCTCACGTGTCCCCCCATCATCCTTCACAGTCACACACCGCACCATTTTCCTCTAACCCTGTTGCAGGTGCTACTTATGGATTCTATATCACTGAGGAGATGTGGCGTGATATGACGACTAGAGAGGAAAGGCGAGATGACCTACTCTCTACATTTCACAGCAACTGACGGAAAATATGAGCTACATGGAACAAAGTTAACCTACATCACATCAGAGCAGGCTCGTAAGCAAAGTTAACCTACAACACCACCAACTTATGGAGGCCACTCAGGGTTCCATTCTTGGTAACCTTCGAGAGGTCCGGAGAGCCCAGGCTGCCTTATCAGCACGATTAGACCGGAGGGACCAGCAACGCAGTAGATCCCGTCGTTCCAGACCATCACAGCAGGACGGCGAGGGCACCAGTGGTCCTCCGCAGTAGTTTTCCAGGTTACTCTCCTTATCTTATTTCGAAACATTGGGGACAATGTTCGATTTAAGTGTGGGAGGGGATTTTATTGCTTTATGTTATTTCCCTTTTCTTAGTTATTTATTTGCTTTCTGTTATTTTCCTTTTCAGTTAGTTATTTAGTTTATGTTTTTTTTAGATAATGCATGAGTCTGACGAGTCACTAGTATAATGTATCTTTAGTACACCCTCATTTTTCCCATTTCCTTAGCCTTACCAAAAAAAATTCAAAAGAAAACAATGTTGTTTCACATGTTTTTTGGGCTTTGAGACAGGTTTGGATTAGGATGTGGTGACTTAGGTAAACTTTTTGAAACATCAGTATCGTTTTAGCACCATAGACTTCTTGAATATAGGAATCACTCCTAAACCCCGCACACCATGGCCTTTATTATCATTCAAAAAATTGTCCTAAGTAGTTTATTCTAGTAGTCAGCTCCGGCCTAAGCCTGCTCTACGTAGGGGACCGATGAACATAAGTGAATGATTCAGTGCTAATAAAAAAGAGAAAAAGGAAAACTCTGGGATAGGTGACCCTCACAAAGTCATTTAAACCGAAAAAAAAGAGAAGAAAAAATTCTTGCCACAAAAAGAAAAAATTGCAGTTACCTGTTGCTAGTTGGTTCAGAGGTATCTGGCACTGAACTTGGTAGGGCGGATTACGATCTGATCCCCCACAACTGCTTTAGGTCAAATAAAAGAGTTTACACATGCTTATGTGCCAAAAACCTTATGTTTTGGATCAGAATCACTAACCGGTCACTCTACTATGATGCATGTACAGATAACAGGCTTAATGTGATTGCGCCTGAATGAAAAGGATCCAAAAAGAGATGAAAAGATAGGCCTAGGTATTGTGGGATGACGTGGGTTGGTTAATATAGGATTGAGGTCTATGTTTGTGTTATTATGATACCCTTGGTTCACTTAGTTAGTACCTGTCACTGCATCCTGACCTAAACTTAGAATCCCTTTTAGCCCAAAATCACGTGTTAACACCAATTTTCTTCATTTGAGCTTTAAATGTTTGCTTGAGGACAAGCAAAGGTCTAAGTGTGGGAGGATTTGATAACACTAAATTTCACCGTATTTCTGACTCCGATTTCGCATGCATTCTTAGTTTTTATTGCTATTTTATTATGTTATTACTTTGTATTTCTTTATTTTCTGGTTTTTTATGTAATCGGGGCCTAAATCGAGAAAAGGAGCGAAAAAGGAGCTGAAACGGACAAAAATCAAGAAATTCAGCTTTTTACACTTACGGCATCCACCATGGCTGGCGCCATAGGATCATCCATGACGTGGCCACGTCCCAAGACCACTCCACAACTGCAAGAGCCCATGATCCCCACTATCTCCACCAAAATGCACTCATGGCGGGCGCCATAGGCCTGTGGCGGGCGCCACAAGGCAAAAGTGGTTTCCCTCCACTTTTTAGTGGAGGGGGCATCCTGGTCTTTTCTTACTATTTGTTCTCCTATAAATAGGGCCTTAGATTTTCATTTTCAATCATCCAAACTTAGAATCTCTTAGGCATATATCAGTTTTAAAGTAGTAATCACTTCACATCGGGGTGTTACTACAATCGAGTGATCGAGTCTGAATACGTCTGTGTGATCGAGTTTTAGAGCACTCTGGGAGGAAGTTAATCATGTCGCCATTTTAATTCCAGTTCATATTTTATTTTTCCGCACTCGCTTTATTTTATTTACTTTCCGCATTGCTTTACTTTATTTTATTTCTCGCACTCGCTTTAAATACTTTTATTTCTCGCACTCGCTTTACTTTCGTTTATTTCTCGCACTCGCACTACTTTTATTTACTTTCCGCACTCGCACTACTTTTATTTACTTTCTGCACTCGCACTAAATACTTTTATGAAAAATAATAAAATTAACTTTTACTTTACCATGTCTAACTAATTCCATAAAGGTTAGAATGTAAGGATCATAATTGAACCGGTAATCCGTACAACTGTTCGTAGAAACACTTAAGGGCTATTTTAACTTTCAATTTAAGTTTAATTGTTTTTAACTATTTCAAAAACAACCAAAAGCGCTTTGTCTAGTTCATTAGGAGTTTTTGGATTAAAAAGAAAAGAGATTTTAAAACCATTTTCGAACGCGTTAAGAAGTTTAGAGTCTGGTTCGTGAGAACCTCTTTTTGCTAAGAAATCCAGGTTAAAATACTTTTCAACTTAGATAAGATATTATATTTCTTAAAAATAGGTTTACTACTCTAACGCAATATGCACCTTTTTATCCATGACAATAGGAGGGGTTGATTAGAGAGTACAACTCGGTTCTGAATACGCAAAAGCGACAGTTCCTGTTAAATTGGTTCTTTTCAAAGTGGAAAACATTGCTCATAAGTAGTTCTATTAACAAGTACCGGATTATCAATTGATTATGTGAATTACATTCGAGCCTGTCTTTATTAATTATTTAAAATTATTATTCTATTTACCATTGCGCACTCTTTAAAACCATTATATTCAATTGCCTTAGATACACACCATAACAACAGGTACGATAGATTGACACTTGGTCTCTGTGGATTCGACAATCTTTTATATTACTCTGACGTGTTCGTACACTTGCGAAAAACACGCATCAGCTATTGAGAAAACTTTCATGACCATGGGGTGCAATGATGCTCTAAAGGTGAGGTTTGGTACTCATATACTGGAAGGAGAACCTGAAGTCTGGTGGGACAATAGTCGCCAGAGGTTGGAAGCTGTAGGTATTGGTATTACTTGGGTAGTGTTTCAGGCTGAATTTTTGGAGAAGTATTTTCCAGAAGATATTCATAGTGCAAGAGAGGTAGAATTCTTAGAAGAGTTGGTGTTGTATTGTACTCACTATAATACTGAAGAGTTGGTGCAATATTGTACTCACTATAATACTAAAGAAGATATGACTTCGAAGTGTCTGAAGTTTGAGAATGGGTTGCATCCCGAGATCAAACAGGGCATTGCTTGTCAAAAAATAAGGAACTATCCAGAACTGGTAAGCAGGGCATTGCTCATTACAAGGTTGTGAGTGACCGAAAGGGTAAGCAAAGGTTTGGGGGTACTTCTTATAGTGCTCCGGCCGATAAAAGGAAAGATAAAGTTGTTGTAGACATGAAGCCAAGTGGGGGAGGGGTAAATCCAAATCCTACGAAATACTTCAAATGTGGAAGCACAAGTCATCATGCTAATACCTGTCATAATGAAGTGAAGAAGTGTTTCAAGTGTGGAAGAACAAGACATGTAGTGGTAGACTACAGAGCCACTATGCCTACATGTTTCAACTATGGTGAACATGTTCATATCAGTATAAGCTGTCAGAAGTCGAAGAAGTCTCAAGCTAGTGGAAAGGTGTTCTCCTTGGTGGGATCCCATTCCACTAATGAGGAACGTTCCGTCAAAGGTACTTTTTTTATTAATGATACTCCTTTGATTGTTATCCTTGATACGGGTGCAACCCACTCGTTCATTTCTGTTGATTATGTGAAGATGTTAGAAATTGTGTCGTCTACTTTAGATCGGAGAATGGTCATTGAAACTTCATCTATTGGTTCTTTGGTTACATCATTAGTGTGCTTGAAGTGTCTATTAACCATTTTTGATAGATATTTCGGAGTGGACTTGATTTGTTTGCCACTTAGTAATCTAGATGATATTTTGGGGATGAACTGGTTGGAATTCAACCGGATCTATATTTATTGCTTTATGAAGAAGTTGTTGTTCCTCACTCCTGGAGGATGAGGCTAAGATGTTTGTAGTGTTTGCATCTTTATATGTTGAAAGAAAAACATCAGTTAGTGAATTGCCGGTAGTGAATGAATTTCCTGAAGTGTTTCCTTATGATATCACGAAATTAACTCCGGCAAGGGAAGTTGAATTTACTATTGATCTTGTTCCTGGTACGAGACCTATTTCTATGGCACCGTACATGATGTTTGCATCATTGGCAGAATTAAAATCTCAAATTGGATAATTTCTTAATAAAAGTTTATTAGGCCAAGTGTCTCTTCGTGGGGAGCTCCAAATTTGTTGGTAAAAAATAAGGATGGTATGCATTTGTGCATTGATTACCGTCAGTTGATTAAAGTAACCATTAATAATAAGAATCCACTTCCGAGAATTGATGACTTAATGGCTCGGCTAGTTGGGGCTCGTATTTTTAGTAAGATTGATCTGAGGTCGGGTTATCATCAGATTTAGGTGAAGGAATATGACATTCAGAAGACTACATTTATGACACGTTATGGATATTATCAATATGATGTGATACCGTTCAGAGTGTCTAATGCGCCAGGTGTGTTCATGGAGTATATGAATCGTATCTTTCATTTTTATCTGGATCAGTTCATTGTAGTATTTATTGATGATATCTTGATTTATTCTAAGACTGAAGAAGATCACAAAGAACATCTGAGGATTGCATTGCAGGTATTGAAGGATAACAAGTTGTTTGTGAAGTTATCAAAGTGTGAATTTTGGATAAATAATGTGAATTTCTTGGGGCATGTTATTTCTGGTGATGGTATAGTTGTGGATCCATATAAAGTAAGTGCAGTGTTACACTGGGAACCTCCGAAGACAGTAATAGAGATTAGAAGCTTTTTGAGTTTAGCAGGTTATTACAGGAGATTTATTGAAGGGGTTTTCTAATTTGGCTTTGCCATTGACTCAATTGACTAGAAAGAGTCAAGCTTTTATTTGGGATGCGGCATGTGAGGAAAGTTTTGAAGAGCTGACAAAGAAATTGACTATAGCACCAGTGTTGGTTCTACCAAGTTTTAGTTAACCTTTTGTTGTATATTATGATGCGTCTAAGATGAGATTAGGCAGACTATTGATGCAAGATGGTAAGGTGGTGGCTTATGCTTCAAGGAAATTTAGGGTACATGAGAGGAATTATCCTACTCATGATCTTGAATTAGTTGCGGTGGTTTTTGTATTGAAAATTTGGAGGCACTATTTGTATGGATCGAGATTTGAAGTATTTTGTGATTAGAAGAGTCTAAAGTATTTATTTGACTAGAAGGAACTGAATATGAGGCAGAGAAGATGGTTAGAATTTTTGAAAGACTATGATTTTAATTTGAGCCATCATCTAGGAAATGCTAATGTAGTAGCAGATACTTTAAGTCGGAAGATAATTCATATGTCGGCATTAATGGTGAATGAAATGGAATTAATTGAACAGTTTCGAGATTTGAGTATGGTTTGTGAGACGACACCTGAGAGTATTAGACTTGGAATTCTAAAGGTGAACAATGACTTTTTGTATGCGATTAAAGAGAATCAGAGGTTTGATGTGAAGCTAATAGATTTGATGCCTACATGAGGAAATGATCCTGATGGTGATTTCAAAGTGGATAGTATTGGCGTGTTGAGATTCTGGGGCAGAATTCGTGTGTCGGACAATGTTGAATTGAAGAAGGCAATTTTAGAAGAAAGTCATCGGATTAGTTTGAGTATTCATCTGGGAGCTACGGAAATGTATCAAGACTTAAAAAAAATGTTTTGGTGGTTTGGTATGAAAAGAGACATAGCTCAATTTGTTTATGCTTGTTTAACGTGTCAGAAGTCAAAAGTGGAGCTTCAGAAACCTTCGGGGATGATGCAAACATTGGAGATTCTGGAATGGAAATGGGACAGTATTGCTATAGACTTTGTTACTAGTTTACCGAATACTGCGAGAGGCTTTGATGCTATTTGGGTGGTTGTAGACCGGCTTAAGAAATCCGCACATTTTATACCCATTAACATGAGTTTCCGTTGACGAAGCTGGTGGAGATTTATATCAGAATAATAATGAAGTTGCATGGGGTCTCATCGAGCATAGTGTCGAATACATATATGAGGTTTACTTCAGAATTTTGGAAAAGCTTGTAGGAGGCTTTGGGTTCTAAGTTGAAGTGTTTTTCGGCTTATCATCCGCAGACAGACGGTCATTCAGAGATAATTATTCAGTCATTGGAGATTTGTTGAGAACTTGTGTGTTGGAACAAGGTGGTGAGTGGGATACTCATTTACCAATGATAGAGTTCACATATAACAATATCTACCATTCTAATATTAGTATGGCACCGTTTGAGGCTTTGTATGGTAGGAGTTATAGGACGCCTCTGTGTTGGTATGAGACAGGTGAGAATGTGGTGCTTGGACTTGAAATTGTACAACAGACTATAGAGACAATTCAAATGATCCGTGAGAAGATGAAAGCGTCTCAGAGATGACATAAGAGCTATCATGATAATTGGAGAAAGGAATTGGAATTTGATGAAGGTGATCATGTGTTTTTGAGGGCAACCCAATGAAGGGTGTTGGACGTGCCTTGAAATCGAAGAAGTTGGATCCTAAGTTCAATGGATCGTATAAAATTTTGCAAAAAAAGTTGGTAAAGTGGCGTACATGGTGGTGTTACCGCCAAAGCCTTCGAACTTACCTGACGTGTTTCATGTGTCACAACTTCGAAATTATGTGTCTAATCCATCTCATGTTATTCAGAGGGATGAGGTGCAGGTCAGAGAGAATCTTATTGTGGAGGCGATGCCAATAAGAATTGAGGATCGCAAGATGAAGAAACTCAGAGGTAAGGAAATTCCTTTGGTAAGAGTAGCTTAGGGAGGAGATGCTAGAGGAAGTGTGAGCTGGGAGTTAGAAAGCAAGATGCAAGAGTCGTATCCGGAACTTTCCTCATCGGGTACATTTTCGAGAACGAAAATATTTTAAGTGGGGGAGAGTTGTAACACTGCATTTTTAAATTTTTAATCGTCACATATTATTGGTGATTGTTGACCTTGTTTAAGGTGTGTGTGTGTGTGTGTGTGTGTGTGTGTGTGTGATCATATTTGTGTTGGGTCCTAGTGGGACTGGTAGACTTGAAATGTTGTTAGTATTGGTTAGGTGTGTAGTAATATTAATGTGACCCAACTAATAATATTCTTACTATTATCATTAGTATTATTTTATTATTATTATGATTATTATTATTATTTTGATTTAATTAAAAATTAAAGGTTGACTTAGTAAAATATTATTGTGAGGGTAATAGGGGAATTAGTCTTTAATCTAAAATATTAGGAAGGGTTTAGTCATAACAACATTTGGACCAAGAGAGAGAGGGGGAGAGAGAGAGAGAGAGAGAGAGAGAGGGAGAGAGAGGGAGCTAGGAAGAAGAAGAACAAATGCTAGGGCATTCTCTAGAGGTCAATTTCGCAAGAATTTTATCAAGGATTTGAGGTAAGGGGGAGAATGGGTTCATAATTGGTGGTAATAACATGATAGGGTAGTGAGGGGTCCTTTCCCTCGTAGGATTTAGTCTGATTCTTATGTTGAACCGTTGTTGTGAAAACAATTTGAACTAATTGATCTTGCATATGAATTGTTGTTGTTGTTGTTCTGTATAATATGTAGTATATGCATATTTGGTGTTGTTGTAGATGTTGAGTGACAAATCTAGATCTAAAACTTATAAAAGGGGACTAGTAATGATAGATGAAGGATTAACATGATTAGAGGTTGTAAAATTGATGTAGAAACCATTATAGGAATGATGTGGAGTGTAGAAGTGAGACCCATAGTGAACAAATTCAGACTGAAGTAGAAATATGAGAATTTTGGGGGTTTTCTACTCATACGCGTATAAGTGAGACCATACGCGTATGGCAGGGCAAGCCATGTAACATCCAAAATATCCCCACGGATTTATAATTAAAAGTCAGAGTAAATGAAACACACTATTCATTTCGAGTGTTACAATCTCTACAAACATACAGCTCAAATGATACATTTTACAAAAAAAATTTATTGTTGCAGCGGAAACTCAAATAAACACAAAGTAAGATTCAATTACAAAAATGTTTTTCTAAAAATAAATAAACAAGGAACAATCGTCATCCCGACACCGCAAAGCACGTATCAGAGTCGACTCCTCTAAATGTGAAGTACATCGACTTCACCGAACACCACTCTACTTATCCTGATCACCTATATTTTACCAACATAAGGGTAATATTCAAACAGAAGGGGTGAGATACTTACACCAACAAAAGAGAAAAATAATAAGAATAAAAGAAAGTATCATCAAATAGTCACCACTTCTCACCAAACAACAATTACACAAATACACCACAACACATAATAATATTATGCACACCAACCAAAAACTATGCAATGAGACTCTACTAACTCTATGCATGTGGTACCATAAGTCGATCTCTATTTAAAGATCTAGTTCCCGTCAAAACTCTCTACCCCTCTTTCATGGTCCAATATGATCCCTATTTCATGATCACACACTCGACACCTATTTCATGGTCACGTACAATCCTTATTTCATGACTGTACCAACATTATAACGATCCCCTTTGGGATTCGAGTGGACATACCCTACCTTGGTATACCATTCCCAACCATGCACATGTCATGCACCATCAATGACAATCATGCATGTCTACGACAACTACTTCATGCAATCAACATCAACAACTAACACACAACACAACATACATCAACATGTTACATCAACATATATCAACATCAATGTCATGTAACCACCACAATAACAACCCCACATAGCAACAACAACAACAATTAAACATATCAATTCATGTTCATTTCAAATTATGCTAATTATCCTTCTAATTAAGCTCATAACCCATCTTTACCTACCTCTAAAACCACTACTTCAATTCTCATCCATTATTTTATTAATTAAATAATTTTAGAGAATTTTTCAGAATTAAAACATTTTATTTTTCACTCCAGGTCTCGTTAGGTGAGGAGCTTGCTCGTTGAGCGAGCAACACTCTGTATTTGAAGCTCCAAAATCCTAACCTTCTCGCTAAGCAAGGACTACGATTTTTGTAGTTCTCCTTCTGTGAACAACCAACATCCTGCTACAAAATTTTCACCTAAAAACCAGTCTTAAAGCCAGAAAAATCAGAATTATCACATCCAACCATCTAATTCATAAAACAATCATACAATCAACAACATCTAACAACCTAACATAATTTTATCCAAAATCACCCAATCTCAATTCTCCTATTCAACAACACTACACCTAAAATTTAGATTACTAAACCCTTAGGAGATGAAGAAATCCCACTCTTACCTTAGTTCGATGAGCAATTCCTTCTCCAGTCTCAAAATCTTCTCCATGCTCTAGCCTTTTCTCCTTCCTTCTTCTCAGTTTTACGCTTTCTCTTCACGTTCCCACAAAAACATGATTGATTCCTCTTTTTCCTTATTTCCAAACTTAACCCTTAGACCTCATTTATGGTTTTCCTTATTTGCCCTCACTATCCTTCACCAAATTACCATTATACCATTTCTCTTAATATTCCAATAATTTAATTATTCAATATTATATAATTCATTTAAATTGATATCATATTAAATAATATAATTCTTTATTCCACACACCAAAAATACCACAATTTCCAACTAAATAATTAAATAAAAATCGGGGGCGTTACAACTCTCCCTCATTTAGAATGTTTTCGTCCTCGAAAACTTACCTCATGCAAAAAGATTCGAATAAGACTCTTGCATCTTGCTCTCCAATTCCCAAGTCATGTTTCCACCGGCAGCTCCTCCCCAAACCCCCTTTACAAGAACAATCTACTTTCCTCTTAACTGCTTTACCTCACGATCATCAATTTGTTATGGTAGTGCTTCAACCGTAAGATTATCTCTTACCTCAACGTCATTCATCAGTATCACATGTGATGGATCCAGAACATAATTCTGAAGTTTTGAAACATGGAATACGTCATGTAAATTGGATAATCGCGGTGGTAAGGCCACCCTAAGAGAAACAGGTCCAACTCTTGCAGAAATATGGTACGGACCAATAAATCTAGGAGTATGTTTTCTCGACTTTAAAGCTCGTCCAACACTGGTCACCGGAGTAACCCTAAAAAACACATGATCTCCTTCTTGAAATTCAAGACCTTTCCTTCTCTTATCATGGTAGCTCTTCTGCCTACTCTGTGAAGTTATCATCTTATCTCGAATCAACTTCACCATCTCCGTAATCTGCTTCACAATATCATGTCCAAGTACATCACTTTCACCAGACTCATGCCAACATAAAGGTGTCTGACATCTTCAACCATAAAGTGCTTTAAAAGGCACCATTTCGATTCTGGAATGGGAACTGTTATTATAAGTAAACTTGATCAACGACAAGTGACTATCCCAAGCACCTCCTTGTTCAAGCACACTAGCACTCAACAAATCATCTAAAGATTGTGTCGTCCTCTCTGTCTGCCCATCAGTCTGAGGATGATAAGCTGAACTCAACTTCAACTTAGAACCCAATGCTTCTTGCAAACTTTCCTAGAATATAGAAGTAAATCGCGGATCTCTATTCGCCACAATATTCAGAGGTATTCCATGCAACTTCACAATCACACTGACATATATCTCTGCCAATCTCTGCAAAGAATAAGTAATACCAATCGGAATAAAATGCACTGACTTTGTCAACCTATCAACAATCACCCAAGCATCATACCCTCTCAGAGTATTAGGTAACCCTGTAACAAAATCCATTGAGATACTATTCCATTTCCACTTTGGAATATCCAACGGATGCATCAAACCAGTAGGTTTCTGATGTTCCACTTTCGACTTCTGACAAGTCAAACATGCGTAAACAAATTGGGCCACATCACGCTTCATAACAGGCCACCAAAATATCTTCTTCAAATCTTGATACATTTTCGTCGCTTCCGGATGAATACTTAAACTATTTCTATGTTCTTCTTCAAGAATCATTCTCTTCAACTTAAGATCATCAGGAATACAAATACGATCCCAAAACAACTCTTTCTGGTCAAACAGGTATTTCAAACTCTTATGATCACTATAAACCTCAAATTTCGAACCATAAAGATAATGCCTCCAAATTTTCAACAAAAAACCACAGCTGCTTGCTCCAAATCATGGGTAGGATAATTCCTCTCATGAATCCTCAACCGTCACAAAACATACGCCACCACTTGACCATCTTGCATTAACACTCCACCCAAACCCATCAAAGAAGAATTACAATAAACCACAAACGATTCATCTGCCTTTGGTAAAGTCAAAACTGGAGCAGTAGTCAATTTCTTCTTTAGTTCAATGAAACTCTGCTCACACTAAGCGTCCCACACAAACGCTTTATCCTTACAAGTTAACTGAGTCAACGGAAGTGCCAACTTCAAAAAACCTTCAATGAATCTTTGATAATATCTTTCTAATCCCAAGAAACTTCTAATTTCTATCACCGACTTCGGAGTCTCCCATTATAGCACTGCATCTACCTTGGATGGATCTACCGCAATACCTTTTCTCGAAATCACATGACCAAGAAAACTCACCTCTTTCAACCAAAAGTCGCACTTCGATAACTTAGCATACAACTTCTTCTCTCTCAACACTTGCAGCACAATCCGTAGATGTTCAACATGCTCTTCTTCTAACTTTGAGTAAATCAGAATATCATCTATAAAAACAACAACAAATTGATCCAAATAATCATGGAAAATCCAGTTCATATATTCCTTGAATACTCTAGGTGCATTAGTAACTCCAAATAGCATCACTATATATTCATAGTGTCCATATTGAGTCCTAAAAGCGGTCTTCTGCACATCTTCATCCTTTACTCTTATCTGATGGTAACTCGATCACAGATTGATCTTACTAAGGACACGAGCACCAGCCAACTGATCCATCAGATCATCTATCCTTGGAAGTGGATACTTGTTCTTAATTGTCACCTTATTCAGTTGTTTATAATCAATACACAATCTCATTCTATTGTCTTTCTTTTTCACTAACAATACCGGAGCTCCACAAGGCGACACACTTGGTCTCATAAACTTCTTTTCTAACAATTCCTCTAATTGCTTCTTCAATTTAAATAACTCGAAAGTCGACATATGATAAGGTGCCATCGACATAGGTCTAATTCGTAGCACAAAATCAATATTGAATTCCACCTCTCTCTCTCTCTCTGGCGGAACATCCAAAATGTCATCTGGAAATACCTCTAGAAAATCTCTCACCACTAGCAATTCGCCGAATTCCATATCATTTTTCACCGATAAGGATGCAAACAATGCCAAAACTTGTGCTTCTTCATTCAAAAATTATTTCAACTCTCGAGCAGATAAATACCCAGCTTCTTCTTCCTATTCACCAGGAGTAAGAAATCAAACTGACTTATTGAAGCAATTAATATGAATGTGATTGAACTCCAACCAGTTCATTCCTAAAATCACATCTAAACCTCCCAACAACAAAAAATCAGATCCATACCAAAATCCTTACCATATATCGATAAAGGACAATTCCAGCAAATGAGAGAAATAGTTAACGACCAATCAGCAGGAGTCTCGATAACCATCTCTCCTTTCATAGGGGAAACAGCAAGTCCTAGTCTTTTCACACAATCAATGGAAATAAAACAATGCGTAATACCTATGTCATATCAATCAAAGGGATGTTATTAATATAACAAGTACCTTTAATCAAACGATCCTCACTGGAAGTCTGTGTCCCTGTCAAAGTAAACACCTTTCCTCCTGTTGCAGTTTTGTTTGGCTTCTGAAAACGAGTGCTGATATGACCTTGCTCTCCACAGTTGTAGCTGTAACACGGTGGGAGAACTGACTTCAGTTATGTTGCGGATAGCAAGAGTCGCCACCGACTTTTATTTTATCCAAAGGAAAGGCATAAAAGAACAGGAAAGACCTTTTTAAAAGATTTTTGGGTCCGGGGGGTAGGTTATGTAAAGGGAAGGTATTAGCACCCTTTACATCCATGGTTATCCATGGGCTCTTAGTTACTTAGCTCACTTTGAAATGTTTTTGAAAATGTGAAGTGTGTGAATAGAAATTTTCATATGAGTTTGATAATGATCCATGTATGGATGCGTAAAAAAAACTTGTGTTTGAAAATTGTTTGAAATTGTGAAGTGTATTGAAAAGTTTTTGAATAGTGAACAAGTAACTATGAGGAACCTACCCTAAAGTTTAAGTCTTTCTGTTCTTGAATCCTTTAAATGGTAAGACTATCCCTATTATTAAGGAATAGGTAGTCATTACCTTGGATGTGAGGGACAAATGAAGGGACATCTGTTTATGTAGGCAACTGTAGGGTGTATTAAGCATTTTTGGAGGGACTGTCATCATTATTCGAAAGGGACAAGATCATTACGAAGGCAACCATTAAGGGACTTGATCTTTTATTGTTTAAGGGACTAGATGACTTTATTTTTGAGGGACTTTTGCTTTATACACCCTACTTGACCTTTTGATTAGGCAACAATGAGAGGTAACCCTAGAAAGTGAGATGGCGATCAAAGATCGACTTACGTGTGTGAGTGTACAATTTTAATATTTTTATCTTTAAATTAAATGAGCTAAATTAGATTTTATATACAAACATGTTTTTGCACTCCCTATTTACTAACCATGGCAAAAAATTAAATAATTTAAACATTATAAAGATATTTACACCAAGGAGCAATTACAACAATGATAAATAAGCAATTTAAATAAATAAAGCAAAATATATAACAATAATAAAAATTGGGTTAGTGAAATAATAATAATAACAATTTTAAAATTAAATGGGGTTAGCAATAAACATGATTAATAATAATAATAATAATAATCAAAAATATTATAATAAACAAAAGTTAAAAGTTAATAAGGAAATATGAACAATTATATTAATTATAAAATTTTAAGTTAAGTATAAATTAATTATGAACATAAAAATAAATTATAATTATAAAAATTAAATTAGCAATTTTGAACATATAATAGAAGTTATTTACATGCATATTTAATTATAAACAATTAATGAATATTTTTATAAAAAAAAAAGTAAATTAGACATTTTAATCTTTACATATATATATGTACAAAATTTTTAGATTATAAACAATTTATGTTTTTAATGAAAATTAGATTGAATATAAATAATAATATTAAAAAAAATAGAAGAAAAAAAGAAATTAGGGTTTTGAAAATTAACATGGTTAATTAGGGTTTTAAAAAATATATTTTTAGGGTTTACAAAAAAAATAAATTAAATTCTATATAAAAATATTAACCACTAAATATTAGCTTAATTACATAAATAAATTATACATAATAATAATATATATATAGTTTAATTTATGAAAACCTTTTTTAATTAATAAAAATAATAGTAATAGCAATTAAATCAAAGAAAATAAATGAGAAAAAGAAAGAAGGGGAGGCCTGGTTTTGAACCCAGGACCTCCCAATACCTGGAAACAGCCTCCAGCCACTGGGCCACGCATGCATTGGTGTTAGAATCAAAGCTTCTTTTGCTTTTGTGCGTTAACCCTGAAAATCATGAAGAAAATGAACAAAACAAAAGGCCTGGGGGGATCGAACCCAGGACCTTACAAGCAATACACAAACACGTTACCATTCCTGCTGGGTGAGCGCATCTGGTAATGTAACGACTATAATGAATTATATATTAAACCTGCTAATTAAATGGAAAAAACAAGAAAAAGATGGTCTGGTTCAAGAATCGAACCCCTGACCCTTCAGCAACACGCGCGCCTACGCAACCAACTGAGCTAGCCAGCATTTGTGAAATAATATCAAAACAAAACAAACAAAAATTATATTCAATTTTTAAATATGAAGTTCGCGCGCAGACCAACTTCATCTTCTTCCTTGAATTCGCAGGTTTTCCTGCGAAATTATCTGGGAAAACACCTGCGAATTTTCATGCGTCCTAAACCTGTGTTTTTCAAATCACACTCAAACAGCACAATTTTATCAAATTAAAAACATCTTTGAATTCCTTGCAACCTGTACAATCCAATTTTGCCAACCAAATTCATTTATGTTGTGTAAATTGAAGGATCCTAATATAGAGCTTTAAACCCTAAACATGGTATGTTCATGATTCGGCCATAACTCTTCACCAAATTATCCAGAAATCATCTATAGCCAATAACAAACATCAATATATCATTAAAATTCATTATCAATAAGTAAATATGATGATTCGAAAAAAAATGTATGAAGCACATGTATGATTCAGTTCATGCGTTATGGAGTCTCTTGGATGCAAATAAGTATTGGTTTCCACTCAATGAGGTCCAAGGATCATTGCTGTGTTCTCAAATTACCTTCAAATGTACTGGAAGATTGAAACCGAATTTGAAGTTTTGAGAGGTTTTTTGAAATATGCAACTTACACTTGGGGCTGTGGAATCCGTGTGTTTTTGTTAGGGTTATTTAATATATTTATAGTGTGATCAATTAGGTCAGAAAAAATCATTGCTTGTGTGAAGAATTTGATCTAAAAAGATTCAAAGAGATTATGCCTTAAAAATCAAATATTTTTGTATGAACACCTTCTATTTTAAGCAAATCAACATGATTCTCTTACCACTTTGATACCAATCACTTTTATGATTTTCTAGAAGCTTAATCCATTTTAAATCTTAGACTTTTATATTTTATTTTAATTTAAAATGATTTTTAATGAATTAAATCAAAATAAATAAAAATAAAATGATAAAAAATCTGATTTTTGTTGACTTGGGTCGTGCATGAGGTTATAGAATGGATTGGGTCATCACATGGCAAGCCCATTTGGAAGAAATTGGTTTTAGACCTCCATTTTCTTCATAAACCAACCAAAAATTTCCAAACTTTGCAAGGGCACATATCCTTCAATTTTAATGGTATGAGGGTGTTCTTGGACATTTTGGAAAGCTTGAAGAGTCCTCTAACTAACCCCACTGGTTTCATGTCCATATCATTTACCAATCCCAAGTTATGCCCTTTTGAAGTTGTTGACTTTTTGTTGACTTTCAAAAGGACCTATAATGTCTTAGCTCATACCTTCCAAATGAAGCATTTTTGGGCTTGGCTTGTGAGACACAAAGTTGTAGAGAATTCAATTTCCTTCAAAATGAGCTTTGTATGGAGACTTGGTGATGAAGAATGTGAAAGTTATGGCTGGTCAAAGTTCAGTTGACTTTTACTGAGGAAACCCTAATTTAGAAACTCCTGATTCTTGATGATCTGAAATCTCCTTGATGAATCATGATCAACCCTTGATCAAATGATGAATTTTACTTCATATACTTGATGTTGGCAAAAAATCATGAAGTTTGACTTTGGTTTGACCTCAGTTTGACTTTTTAACTGCTTTGACTGATTTTGACTTATCTGATCAGCTGACTGAGCAAACTTTTGAGAAAAGTCTTGAAACTTGTCATGGGGATTCTTAAACACATATAAGATGTTAGGAAGCTCACTTGAAGTCTTGGAAGTTCATTTAGCCTGATTAAAGTCAAAACCCTAGTTTTGGATGCACTGCTTAGGAGGTGCATTGTCTGAGGGAATTGTCAACTCTTCTGACCAATTGTGAACTTTGTGAACCTTGTGAACCATCATAAAATGTCTTGTGAACCTCATGGGAGGTATTGTGAACCTTGTGAACCTTGTGAACCTCATAAAGTATCTTGTAGACTTCATGAACCTCATGAAAGGTCTTGTAAGCATTGTGAATCTTGTGAACCTTGTGAACCTCATAAAGTGACTTGTAGACTTCATGAACCTCATGAAAGGTCTTGTAAGTATTGTGAATCTTGTGAACCTTGTGAACCTTCTTAGCACACAAAGTCTTGTATTGTGAGGGCAAATTTTGGGGTGCAACAGCTGCCCCTGTTCAATTTTCTGAAACCTGAGGGGTTAGATTGGTACATTTGCCAGTCGTGACCTGGAAGGTTGAAGGGGATTGAACACAAAAGCCCAAAAATTTGCACTCACCGGTGCGTAGAGTGATACTGATGTTTGGGTTGTATATGCTTGAGTGGGCTTAAAGATGCCACTTGGAGAAAAGTTCTTCAAATACATTTCTTGGAGGATAAAGCAATCCAAAATATGAAGATATAATGATAGCTTTCAGGAGGATAAAGCAATCCTGAGGTAGTGATATGCTTTCAGAAAGATGAACAACGTTCTGAGGTATAAGAGGCTTTCAGGAGGATAAAGCAGTCCTGAGGTAATAATATGCTTTCAGGAGAATAAAGCAGTCCTGAGGGATTGATAATATGCTTTCAGGAGGATACAGCAGTCCCGAGGTAATAATGTGCTTTCATGAGGATAAAGCAGTCCTGAGATAGGGGTGATAGCTTTCAGGAAGATAAACAACGTCCCGAGGAGATAATATGCTTTCAGGAGGATAACAACGTCCTGAGGTATGAATATGCTTTCAGGAGGATAAAGCAGTCCTGAGGGATGGATAATATGCTTTCAGGAGGATAAAGCAATCCTGAGGTAATAATATGCTTTCAGGAGGATAAAGCGATCCTGAGGAAGTGATGATAACCTTTGAGAAGATAAACAACGGCCCAAAGTAATGATATGCTTTCAGGAGGATAAAGCAATCCTGAGGTAATAATATGCTTTCAGGAGGATAAAGCAGTCCTGAGGAAATGATATGCTTTCAGGAGGATACAGCAATCCTAAGGTATAAGAAGCTTTCAGGAGGATAAAGCAGTCCTGAGGTAATAATATGCTT
This sequence comes from Lathyrus aphaca, assembly GCA_963966055.1. NCBI lineage: Eukaryota > Viridiplantae > Streptophyta > Magnoliopsida > Fabales > Fabaceae > Lathyrus > Lathyrus aphaca. The sequence goes on from OZ014524.1 coordinate 216,969,781, forward strand.
TCAGGAGGATAAAGCAGTCCTGAGGGAGTAAGCTTTCAGGAGGATAAAGCAGTCCTGAGGTAATAATATGCTTTCAGGAGGATAAAGCAGTCCTGAGGTAATAATAACTTTTGGGAAGATAAACAACGGCCCAATAGTCACAATTTGTTGATGAAATTTGTCTGCTGGAGAATTAACCTGAAAATAAGGTAGCATCCTGTATGATAATATTAGTTTTATGCATTATGTATGCATGTATAATATGATGTACTTAAGTAATGTATTATGCATCTATGTATATGTATGGTATGGTATGATGTAAATGATGTATGTATGATATGATACTGCCTGAAGCGCCTGGATATCTTCGTATAACAACTGCTGGCCAGGGAAAATAAATCCCGGTTTGTTGCTGAAGAATATGAGGAACTTGTTCCTGTCTTGTTTGATAATAAGGTATACATGACCTCCATGTCTGCTGGGGATAGCAAGGTATATATAACCTCCCGTCTGCTGGGGATAGTAAGGTATACATAACCTTCCGTCTTCGTTTGTCGTACTCTTATTGGAAAGTAAATTCTCGGATATCCGTATGAGGATAAAAGAGATGGATATAAATTCCAGGGGAGATGTGACTATATGAAGATGGATTTGTCCTGCTGAGGGTTTGTAACTGTCTTGTAAAGATGAACCGGCGAAGCTTCGTTGAAATCCTTCCCTCGTTCGTCCTTAGTAAATACTATTACTGCATTTTCATGCATTTCTGGTAAACATCAATCATATTAAGCATACACACATTCAAACACAACCAATGGACGTTTCGCTTATGTAAATAGGGTAAAAGTAAATCTGGATTCAAAAATGGAATTTTATTCATATCAAAGAATGACCCATACATGGGTGATTTTGTACAAGGAGACATAAACCCTAGTAAGAGGATTTTGTCGTAAAGTTTTTATAAAACAAAGAAAATCAGCTATGTGGGCAATAATCCTATTGAGTTTCAATTCTACTATTGCCATTATCTTCAAGTATCTCATCTTCTGCTGTTGAGACGGAAACGATTGGATTGAGCTTTATCTGTTCAAACTTGAGTGAGTAACATAACTGGTTGCAGTTTCATGGGTGATCCAAACGAGACATAGTCATACGCTTTAATCCCTAACTTTTGCCTGGATTGCCCTTTCAGGTTTTCAATCCACCGGGATACCCTTTTTTGCCCAAGCCGCCTTTTCAGGTTTTCGACTTGCCGGGTGTACATCTTTTTATATATATCCCTAATTTTTGCCCAAACCCTTTTGGTTTGCCGGGATGCCCTTATTTTTGCCTAGGCCTGTCAACCTAGCGGGTCTCTTTTCATGCGTAGTATTTTTTAACTATGTCTGCGTTTACGGGCTGCGGGAAGTCTTCACCATCCATAGTAGTAAGTATCATGGCACCTCCTGAGAACACTGTCTTGACTACAAATGGTCCTTCATATGTAGGAGTCCACTTGCCCCTAGGATCACCCTGTGGTAATATGATACGCTTGATTACCAAGTCACCAGCCTGATATACCTTTGGCTTAACCTTCTTGTTAAAAGCTTTGATCATCCGTTTCTGGTACATCTGGCCATGACAAACTGTTGCTAGCCTCTTCTCATCAATCAAATTTATCTGGTCAAGTCGAGTCTGAATCCACTCATCTTCATCCAAGCCTGTATCCTTCATAATTCTTAAGGAGGGAATCTGAACTTCAATGGGAAAAACTGCTTCCATACCATAGACCAAGGAGAATGGGGTTGCCCCTGTTGAAGTATGTATTGTGGTATGATAACCATGAAGAGCAAATGGTAACATCTCATGCCAATCCTTGTAAGTAACAGTCATCTTCTGTACAATCTTCTTAATGTTCTTATTAGCAGCTTCAACTGCCCCATTCATCTTTGGACGATACGGAGAAGAGTTGTGATGCTTAATCTTGAACTGCGTGCAGAGATCAGTAATCATAGTGTTGTTCAGATTAGAGCCATTGTCAGTGATAATCCTCTCAGGGATGCCATATCTACATATGAGATTATTCTTAATGAATCGAGCCACAACATTCTTAGTAACAGATGCAAATGAAGCTGCCTCCACCCACTTCGTGAAGTAATCAATAGCAACCAGGATGAAACGATGCCCATTAGAAGCAGTAGGTTTGATCTCACCAATCATATCAATGCCCCACATGGCAAAAGGCCAAGGAGCAGTCAACACATTCAAGGGTGATGGAGGTACATGTACTTTGTCAGCATAGATTTGACACTTGTGACATGTTCTGGAGTGTTTATAGCAATCAGCTTCCATAGTAGACCAATAGTAACCTGCTCTCAATATTTTCTTTGCCATAGTATGACCACTAGAATGAGTGCCAAAGATCCCATCATGCATATCTTCCATGATCTCAGTTGCTTCTTTCTTATCCACACAACGAAGCAAAGTTGAATCATGATTGCGCTTGTACAAAATCCCATTACTCAGAAAGGACTTAGCAGAAAACCTTCTCAGAAACTTCCTATCTTTGACAGATGCCCCTTCAGGGAATTCCTGAGCTTCAAGATATCTTTTTACTTCATAGAACCAAGGCTTCTCCTCTGCCCCTTCTGTGTCAATCTCATTGCAGTATGCAGGCTTCTCAAATTTATCAATAGTAATCTTGGGAGCTTCATCATCCCAACTGATCTCAAACATGGATGCCATGGTGGCTAAAGCATTTGCCAACTGATTCTCTCTTCGTGGGATATGTCCAAAGGTAATCTCTTTGAAATGGGGGATCAAAGACAACACATGCTCTCTGTAAGGAATGAGATTATCATGTTTGGTATCCCAATCTCCTTTAATCTGACTTACTACCAGGGCTGAATCTCCATACACATCAAGGAACTGAATCTTCATATCAATAGCAGCTTTAATACCCAGGATACATGCCTCATACTCAGCCATGTTATTGGTACAATAGAAACAAAGTATGGCAGTAATCGGGGTATGACAACCTTCAGGGGAACTAATCACAACACCAACACCATTACCAAGTGCATTAGAGGCACCATCAAAAACCATAGTCCATCGGGATCCTTGTTCAGGTCCGTCATATTGTCCAGGTTCTTTGGTAATAATCATAATGTCTTCATCAGGGAACTCAAAACTCATTGACTGGTAATCATCTACTGCTTGGTGAGCCAAATGATCAGCCACAACACTTCCTTTAATGGCCTTCTGAGTAGTATATTGTATGTCATATTCTGTCAAGATCATTTGCCATCTTGCAATTCTTCCGGAGAGAGCAGGTTTCTCAAATATGTACTTGATTGGATCCATCTTTGAAATCAACAAGGTAGTATGGGTCAACATATACTGTCTTAGTCGGCGAGCAGCCCATGCCAAAGCGCAGCAAGTTTTCTCGAGCAGTGAGTATCTTGTTTCACAGTCGGTAAACTTTTTGCTAAGGTAGTATATTGCCTGCTCTTTTCGACCAGACTCGTCATGTTGCCCCAATACACACCCCATTGAGTTGTCTAACACTGTTAAGTACATAATCAAGGGTCTTCCATCAACTGGTGGCATCAAAATTGGAGGTTCCAGCAGATATCTCTTGATTTCATCAAAGGCAGTCTGGCACTCATCATTCCATTCCATCACCTGGTCTTTCTTCAGCAACTTAAAGATTGGCTCACAGATGGCAATTAATTGGGAAATAAATCTTGCAATGTAATTCAATCGTCCCAAGAAACCTCTAACTTCCTTCTCAGTACGGGGAGCTGGCATCTCTCGTATAGCTTTCACTTTTGCAGGATCCACTTCAATCCCTTTTCCACTGACTATGAAACCCAGGAGTTTACCAGACCTAACTCCAAAAGTACACTTGTTTGGGTTCAATCTCAACTTGTATTTCTTTAATCTCTCAAACAACTTATGCAGATGATCAAGATGTTGCTCTTCATTCTGGGACCTGGCTATCATATCATCCACATATACCTCTATCTCATGATGAATTATATCATGAAACAAAGCCACCATAGCACGCTGATATGTTGCCCCTGCATTTTTCAAACCAAATGGCATCACCTTATAGCAAAAATTCCCCCACTATGTAACAAATGTTGTCTTCTCCATATCTTCAGGTGCCATCTTGATCTGATTGTAACTAGAGAAACCATCCATAAAAGAGAATACCTTATGCTGAGCAGTGTTGTCTACCAGAACATCGATATGAGGAAGTGGAAAATCATCTTTAGGGCTAGCCTTGTTCAAATCTCTGTAGTCCACACACATACGTACCTTACCATCTTTCTTAGGTACCGGCACCACATTTGCAACCCACTGAGGATAAGAAGTCACTGCTAAGAACCCTGCATTGAACTGTTTCATTACCTCTACTTTGATCTTTTCTGACATCTCAGGACGCATACGACGAACCTTCTGCTTCTTTGGACGACAATCTTCCTTTACTGGTAAACGGTGAACCACAATGTCTGTATCTAACCCTGGCATATCTTCATAAGACCAAGCAAAGATCTCCACATAGTCACGTAACATCTGAATCAATCTGCTCTTGACACTATCCTCTAATTCAGCCCCTATCTTGACTTCTTTCCTGTTTTCTTCAGTTCCCAGATTCACAACTTCGACTGGCTCTTCATGTGGCTGTATGGCTTTCTCTTCTTGTTGTAACAACCTAGCAAGCTCTACAGGTACTTCACAATCGTCCTCATTTCCGTCTTCAGTTTGATAGATCGGATTCTCGAAATTATAATTGGCAATAGTAGAACTGTTATCAACAGGATCCAGGGTGGATGAGGATCTGCATTTTAGTGATGTGGGTGTGTGTAAGAACACATAGCTAATAAAACAAAAATAAAAGAAAAGAAAGACAAGGAACACAATATTTACGAAAACGAAACGTCCACTGATTTTTATTGAATGAAGTATGCAAATGAAATGACAGCCCGTAACAAGCACACCATTGTGCCCCGGGTAAGGCACAAGGCTTGAAAGTTTTATTGTTCAAGAAATTACAAACTTAAAAAGCAACAACACAGTAATAGTATTTACTCCTGACTAAAGGAGATAGGGATAACATCTTCAGCTTTCCAATTATTGAGTCCAACACCCACAGTAGGAAAAATCCAAGCATCCAGGTTGTAGTCTTCATCATAGTCTCCCACAGCATTGATCTGGTTCTTCATAACCCCTTGATTGGTGATACGAACAGCACGAGCATGACGAACAGCCTTCTGGGACTCTGCAGTGAAACCCAAACAAAATTTGTCAGACTTGTATGGGATATCAGGAAGCTGTCCCCAAATAGTACAACCACCTTCATCCACTACATCTCTAGCATCTTTAAGGGAGGCCATTGTTGGAGGTACTCTGGTAACCACAGGAACTTTCTTGACAACCGGAGGAGCTACATAATCATTAACAATCCACGGGACCACTTCAAATGTCTGGCACGGAGTTTCAACATATTCACCTTCCACTTCCAGATACTTGAAGGTGTTTACATGGCTGACAAAGTATTCTTCTTCTCCATAGACAGTAATAACTTTTCCTTCCACCGGATATCTTAGCTTCTGATGTAATGTAGAGGTTACAGCACCTACCCCATGGATCCAGGGACGACCAAGTAGACAAGAGTACGAAGGACGAATATCCATCACATAAAATGTAGCACTGAAAACCTGAGAACCAACTTTGATCGGGAGATCAATTTCTCCATGCACCACTCTTCTAGAACCATCAAAAGCTTTCACCACTATATTACTGGGCTTCAGCACAGCATCTTCAGGACTCAGCTTATTCAGGACGTCTTTGGGCAACACATTCAGAGAGGAACCATTGTCTATCAATACATGTGACAGGGTAGTGCCCCTGCATTCAATTGAGATATGCAAAGCCCTGTTATGATCCCTCTTGGCAGGGGTCAAATCAGCATCAGAAAACCCTAACCCATTATCATAAGTCAGGTGGGAAACACAATTCTCAAACTGGTCAACAGAAATGGCATTGGGTACATGAGCAGTCTTTAGAAACTTAATCAAGGCTTTGGCATGAGCCTCAGAACACAACAACAAAGACAGCATGGAAATCTTGGAGGGAGTATGCCCCAACTGATCCACATTGTCATAATCACTCTTGCGAATGATTTTCAATACTTCTTCCATCTGCTTAGCAAGATCATCAGCAGCTGGCACATCAGTAGGTATAGGCTCAATAACAGGACCTTTTCCCCGAGCATCAGTGGTGGAGGTAGCAGTAGGAGTAACTGCATTCTTGGAAATCACTGGAGAAGAGAATACTCTTCCGCTTCGTGTGATCTTACTAGATCCAGCAATATTGTCAACATCAACAGGCATATCAGCTAAGGGTTCCTGCTTAACACCATGGATATAAACATCAGACCCATAATGCCAAGGCACAGCTTTATCAGACGTATATGGAATAGGACCAGGAGTGGTAATGATCAGAGGAGCCACTCTAGCTTCAGCAACAATCTTCACAGGGCCTTCAGCAGTAATCTTAATTGGATCCTTATGAGTGATTTTAACAGGTCCCTTTGAAGTGATCCTCACCGGCACTTTGTCAACCATATCAACCTCTTCAGTCTTCCTACCTTTAGTAATATGATCCACCATACTCTCTACAGATGATGGAGTCCTCTCAAACACTATGGTATATGTATTCATGAGACGTTGAATTCCATCTCTCAATCTCCAGCAACTATCCGGCTTGTAGGTACAATACAAACAGTCTTCACGACAACCTGGAAAGAACCCAGCTTGCACTAACTTCTTCTTGATGACAGACAATGGTGTGGTCAACTCTGCAACTGAATAGATATGTAAATCTTCATCAATGGCATTGACAGTCTTCTCATGATTCGGCATGGGAGCAGTGATCACATTTGGAGTACCCGGAGGGTCAAACTCAATCTCTCCAGCCTCAATCATATCTTGAATTTTGTTCTTCAAGACCCAACAGTTATTAGTATCATGTCCCTGACAGTTTGAATGATATGCACATCGTGCATTGGGATTATACCTGGGAGAGGTAACATTAGGATTCTGAGGAGCCTCTTTCAGAGTGATAAGTTCAGCCTTCAACAAGTGTTGCAATGCCTGAGCCATTGACATGTTGATCTTAGTGAACTGCCTTCTAGCCCTCTGTTGGTTTCCCTGTGGCTGCTCTGTTGTTGCAGGAGTTGGATTTGAAATATGAACTGCACTCACAGACTGATGCCTTCTATTACGATCAGGTTGACCATAAACAGCATTGGATTCTTTCTTCCCAGTGGGAGGCTTCTTTGCAGCACCTGATGAAGAAGTACCCACTTGGATCTTGCCATTCTTGATACCATTCTCTACACGCTCTCCTGTCATTATCAACTCAGTGAAGCCAGATGATGAGCTTCCAATGAGATGACTGTAAAATGGACCATTCAGCGTACACATGAACATATCAACTAACTCCTTGTCAGTTAAAGGGGGTTGCACTCTTCCAGCCAAATCTCTCCATTTCTGAGCATACTCCTTGAAACTTTCTTTGGCACCCATAGACATGCTTTGCAGCTGCATGCGAGTGGGGGCTAAATCAGCATTGTATTGATACTGTTTATAGAAAGCTTCAGCAAGATCATTCCAATCCCGGATGTTGACACTCTCCAATTGATAATACCACTCCAATTGAGCTCCAGATAAGCTCTCTTGGAAAAAGTGGATCCACAACTTCTTATCAGCAGTGTGAGGTTGGATTCTTCTGACATAAGACCTTAGATGCAGCTTGGGACAAGAGACCCCATCATAAACAACAAAGGTAGGAACCTTGAAACCAACAGGTATGACAACCCCAGATATCAGACTCAAATCTTCAAAATCCAGCCCAGAAGATTTCTGCAACTCCATAGCATCCATTCTATCCACCAGCATCTTGAATTTGTCTTCATTAGGATCATGGTAGTAATTAGCCTCAGAATCAGAGTCCTCCACTGTGTTGTGGAGACTGCCTCCCTCTTTCTCAGATTCTTCAGATTCATAGTCTTCAACCTGTTCTTTGGTCTTGACAGGACCTCTGAACCTTCTTCCCATGTTGATCAGGCCACCTGACCTTCTAGTCTTCTTAGTCTTCTTGGCCAGCAGTGTCTTCAATTCATCCTGCCCCTTGGACATGTTCAGGATCAGCTCTTGGAACTGTGCATTTTGTGCCTGGAGATCCTTAACTGTTTGTTCAAGAGCCATTACTGCAATAAACAGCAAGAAGATAAGAAACCTGTGCACAATAAACCTGTGATGCAATGAAATGGTATGTGAATGCGTATGCAATGTTTTCAAGGACCGCAGGATTTAAATTTGCTTAAACAAACAAGAAGGTAAACTTTTATTAGTAATAAATTTGTTTTGCCTCTTGGGCTTACAGGAAATGAAATGCAATAAATACAAGAGATGGGGTTTTAAGTCTCCCATGGACGTTTCCTCTTTGTGTTGAGGTATGAGTTGAGATTCCGCTCCTCGTGTAATTGCTTTGTTAGTTCCAGGATTCTTTCTTGGCTTGCTCTGTAATGAGCCTCGAAAGTATCCCTTTGCTCCTTCAGTTGGATCCAAGATCTCTGCAAGTCTTCCATGTCAGTAGGCATGTCTGGGTGAAGGATGGTATAAGCAGTATCTCCTTCAGCAACAGGTTCCATGGTAACTGGCAGGATAGCAGGATATGGCATCATGAGAGTCTGAGCACGAGATCGCACCCATCTGAGATAAGCCTCCATAGGAATAGTGTACTTAGGCTCCAGAGTCTTGCTGTCAACCATGTTCACTTTCCCCCATGCTCTGATGAATCTCTGACGGTAACCCTGAAGATCGTTGTCGTAGTCAAATACAATGCCCTGAATCAACATGTCATGTGGACCATCACTCCGAGCGTAACCAAATTGTCGTAAAGCTAGAGAGGGGTTGTAGGTGATGCCTCCTCTTATGCCTAGAAGTGGCACATTAGGAAACTCCCCACAACGGTCAATGATAGTGACATTCTCCATAGATCTGGAGCACCAATGAATATCTGAATGCGAGAGTGACATGATCCTCTTGGACCACCTGAACCCTTGCTCGTTCTTCATTACTGAGCGAGGAAGGTGAGAAATAAACCACCTAGAAAGCAAAGGTATGCAGCACATCAAAGTTCCTCTTGCCCTTGTAGTACGGGTATGAAGAGAGTGTAGGATGTCTCCAAGCAATGTAGGCACTGGATTGTGACTCAGGAATATGTTGATGGCATGAACATCTATGAACTGATCTGGATTGGGGAACAACACTAAGCCATAAATCAGCAAGGCTAAGATATCCTCAAAAGCATCATAACTCATAGCCTTCAAGAACACTTGAGCCTTCTATATCAACACCTTAGCAAGAATACCCTTGACTCCACTTCTCGTTTCTAGAACAATGTCAGACTTCTTCAGACGTAGAGCTGCAGCAATAACCTCAGGTTTAGGCTCTCTTTCCAAACCTGTGAATGGTTTCTGATCAAGAACAGGTATACTCAGAAGTTTAGAGAACTCCTCCATGGTTGGAACCAGCTGGTAGTCGGGGAATGTGAAGCAATGGTGTTTAGGATCAAAGAACTGAAACAGGACACTCATCATGTCTTCATTGAACCCTGAGGAGACTAGGTCCAATAGGTGACTGTAAACACCCCAATTTTGCCCTCACCCATTTCACTATGGCTTGTGATCATTCTCATATGCATAAACACAATCATATCACTTCATATCTCAATTTTTGATTCACTGCATAGTTTCTAAGGCATCTGCACCTAGGGTTTGTGATCTGAGCAATCTCAGGGCATCTTGAGCCACTCCAAAGGCTACCAATCACTTCAAAGGAATCCATGTGTGTTCATCTATCATATTACATCCTCTCAAGGTCAAAAATTCAAAAGAATCACAAGAACTAGGGTTTGAGTGGATGCAGAGCCAGGTTTGACTGCACAGTTGACTTAAAATTAGGGTTTTGGTTTCAGAGGCCATAACTCCAAATTTTTTGGTCATTCTTGTTTCTATTGGTCTCTATATGGTATAAGGAGTATGCATATCAATTTTCATGAACAAATTCCATGGGGAAGTCATCTGATCAAGAGTTGACTTTCTGGACAAGTCAGTGCAAAATCAAGGCATCTGAGGCCCCCAATGACCCAACCAATGGGTGATCTTCATCATTTTGAGTGTATATGGTCTTTATTTGATCATGGAAGAAGATTGAAGTTCACAAAAATCAAGAATTTGGAGTTTTTGCAAATGTTGACTTTTTGGGCATAGTTGACTTTTCAAGAATGCATCATTTTAGGTCATTTTTCAAGCCTTGATTCCTGATCCAAAAAGGCTTCAAATGGAAAAACTTTGGTCATGAAAGTTGTAGATCTCATCTTTCCCTTTTCAAAAAGTACAAGAACATGATCAAACTCTTCTTGGATCAAAAGTTATGGCATGACAAAGTTGGCTAAAATCATTGATTTTCAAGGCATGCTTCAAATGGAAATTTTGCAAAGTCATGAACCTATGCCTCTTGTGACCTCTAGTTCATTTCAAACCAGTATGCAAACATTCTCTAAGTCATAAAAATCAGAATTGGATCAAGAATGCCCATGGTTTATGTTTGGTTGGCCAAAGAAATCACATGTGAACCAAAGGTGTAACAAGTTGCAAAATCCTCATGATCACATCTCACCAACTTGCTGCATTGGTTACTGCACTTTGCTAGCCTCAAGCCACACCATGCTGCACCAGAACCATATCTTGTACTTAGCTAGAGCTTAGCCCATGCCCTCTCTTACAAAATTTGACTTTTTTGCAAAAGGTGACTTACCAATCAATAAAGGACATGTCTTGTCAACTGACCAATGAGAGAGGTTTTTGTGGACAAATTGCAAGCCATTTCATGTACAAGGCAAGGCTGAAACACTTCATACCATCACATTCACAAAAAACACACCACATTGCATAAGCTTTCGAATTCCTCTCCACAGCTTGCAAACACTTCAACCATCTTCACCATTCAACTCACCTTGCTCCATAGACCACCCAGCACCAAGAACCCAAGCCTGAAACAGCCTGAACATCTCACTGCCATTTCTCACTTCATTTTGCAGTTTCATTCGAAACTCTCACCATAGCTCACAAACACACCAACAAACACTCCAGACCTTCTCCATTCATCCTCAGGATCACAAACCATCATTCACAATGGCCTGAAACCTCCAGAAACTCCATTGCCATTTCTGACCAAGCTTGAGCAGGAGCTTTCGAATCTCACTATCCAGCCAGCTTAAACTCTCATTGAGCATTCAAACATCTTCTGGGGATCAAGTGGAGTGGATTGCACAAGGAGAAGTGGCCTGAAAGTCCTCAAGTTGAAAGCTCCAAATCTCAGGTAGCTCGAAAATTATTTTTCCAGAAATCATTTTTCTTGTTACAAACTTGTTCTATGTGATTCACTGATCATCCTGATGTTCTTAGTTTTTGAAATGGTTTTGTTTTGAGTATTTAATTTGTCTCTGAAGCTTGCGTGCCCTAGAACTTGTTCTCTTCGATTCAGCTTGTTTAGGAAGAATAAATTTGTTTTGAGAGAGGGGTTTGATTCGTGAGAGGTTGGAGATCATTTCCCAATTCATAGATTTTGTTTTTGTTACGTTTTGAGGGAGTTGGTGAGTTTCCCGGTGAGGTGCTGGCCGGAGAAGACGACCGGAAGTCTTCTCCGGCCACCTGAGTCATTAAACCCTAATCTCAGGTCATTAACTCTAGTTTGAATTTGAGCCATGGATGTGCGTTGACCTGTTGACTTCCCTCTCTTTTGGATGGCCCAGATCATTTCATTTGCCCTAATCTCTCTCATTAGCTTTAATTAATTCGTAATTAAATTAATTAAGTCAGGTGCAATCCACACCCTTCATTCACGCGCCAGTCAACACTTTCAAACTCAGAATCAATCTCAGCCATCCTTTCCTTTGACTTTCTTTTTTTCATTTGATTTTTAATTCATTTTATTTCATTAAACTTGTACAATTATTTTAAAATAGCAAAAAATACATAAAAATTATGAAACTTTTTCCTCTGAGTTTTAATAATTTTTATGACCCAAAAATATTTTTATTTTATTTTTCATCATTAAAAAAGTATTTTTAAATATTTAAAAGATTATTTTTAATTGATTAATGGGAATTAATTAATTAAAAATACTTTTAGGTATTTAAAAATCACCAAAAATTCATGAAATGTTCTAAGACATTTAGAAACATTGTCCAACCTTCAAACCAAATTTCTTTTTTGATCTTGATGCATTTTAAGAATTTTTCATTGAATTAAATCATATTTTGTGCATTAATTTGATCATAAGTTCAAAAATTCATTTCTGCCTATTGGAGAAGGTTGAGACATTGATTCTTCTTGCATTGTTTTGTGTTTAGCATGTAGTTTCTAGGGTAAAAAGGCCATGATTTGATCTTGCATTTTCTATTTGTTTGGCATTTCTTTTGTTAAGAACCCTAAAAAACCCTAATAACTTAGAAAAATTCATAACTTGAGATTGGTCAAGAGTTGAGACCTCCCCTTTGGACCTTGGTTTAGTATAGGATTAGGGATCCTTTGTATGGCATTTTCCATTTTTTATCTTAGGGTTTGCTTCTGTTTTGGGTTTTTGTTTGTTGTTTGATCCATGAACCCTAATTTGGGCTTTCATTTGCATGCCTCTTGCATTCTCTTGCATAACATGGCTTGCCATGCCATTCCATGCCTCTATTTGGTTCATCTGACATCATAAGACATGTAGAAAGCATCTTTGAACATTGCATCTCATATTTGCCATATCATTTGCCTTGTGTGCTTCATAACTTTTCATGTTCATTCATGCTCCTTAACTTGCATCATCTGCATCCATGATCTTGCATGAACATTCCCATGTGCTGCCTCATGTTTGCAGCATCTCATAGCATCATTATCATCATCAACATGCTTCTGGTTGGGTCTAGCATCATGTCATTTCATTTCATTTAGCATTGCATTGCACTTCTTCCTAACATTTCAGGTGGTAAGTAAACTTGAGAAGTGAATTTGCCTTCACTTCTCATAACCTTTCTTTTCATCTCTCTTGCATCCATTGCTGCATTTCTATTTGTGTTTGAGATTGAACTTGCTCATTCTTGTTCCTCCCACCTTCTTTCTTCAAGTGACTTGACTTCTTGAATGAAGCAAGTTACTTTGCTTCTCTTTGCTCCTTTCATCTGCTTCCTGGTGGTTCCTCTGAAGATTTGTTCTTGCAAACCTCACAAACCTTAGGATCATCCAAGCATGACAATGAATTAGGGTTTTGATTAGTCCCCCCATAGTTTTACCTTTGTGTCTCTCTTTGAGTCCTCTCTTCTCATCTCATAATCAGAGACTAAACCCTAAAGGCTTTAAGACTTTGTGATTAGGGTTATGCCTGCATCCTTCTCTTAGGATGGAGTGTATAACTTTAATCCTAAGTCTTGAACCCTTTATGTGTTTAAATCTCTTAATCAATTCACTTAATAATCATCAAGACATCACACTTGTAACTTGGGCCTTGCATTAGGGTTCTAATTCTTCCTTAATTGGTTAAGAAGGACTAACCCTAGTGTTAATGGACAAGTCCCCCTCAAGTTGTCTTACAAATCATAAAATCCACTTCATGATCATACCATTAAATAAAATCCACTTAATCAGAAGGCTTGTTTTGTCATGAGTTTAATCCTTAATCATGGATTAAGTTGAGGAGCTTTCCTCAGCTTAAACATTCTCATCTATTATCCTTCTATTAGGATGGTGTAATGAGTCTGTTTAATCCTTGATTATGGCTTAACCTCATTACTCAACACTAAACAAAAACACCAAAAACATCTAAAATAATCACAAGTAGGTTAATGATCTTAATCCTACATCAAAGGTGATTAAGTGTGAGAATCTGACTTCACACTTAAGGTATTCTCATTACCCCTAATCAGAGGGAAGGTGTGATGAGTTTACTAACCCATTGGTTTAGGCTTAAGCTCATTATCTTATGACAAACTTTCAAAAGCAATAAAAGACTGAAAACTCAAAAACAAACAATAATCGTCTCCTTCGGGATTCTTTTCTCATCATCTTCACTCATAAACGAGAACTTGCTTCTTCCGTCTAATGCAAGACAGTTTGCACCTGAGCCAGACAGGTCATACACTTGAGCATAGACAAGTAAGCAGTTCACAAGTCAATTTACCTATCAGTCTCTTTGGGTCGAACTACGGTGTTCTGACTTCCTCATTGCACGAGAGGATACGTAGGCATAACTTAACAGTTATCGAACAAAAGTCTCTGTATATTCCCCCTCCTTCCAGCTTCATTCTTTTAAGCCTCATGTTCATGAGCCTCTCACTCTTATCCTTACACTGACACTATACATTTATACACTTCACATTTAGTTTGCACTGACACCTGTACATTCTCTTCCAGCTATTTTATACACAAATTGCACTGACACTACCCCTTTATAGCACAAATCTTTCAAGCGTGGATCCCGTCGAGTACGACGGACAATCTGGGTGCTAATACCTTCCCAGGTTGTAACCAACCACCTTTCTCAGTCTCTCTGGTTCGCAAACCGTCTTATCCATCTTTTTCTAGGTCTATGCAGCATTGCCTTTCCTCCGGGATAAAAATGCCTAGCTGGCGACTCTTTTCATCTCCAGTGAGTTCACGGCTGTGTGTTCTCACTGTTCCCTTCGCCGACCGTTCGCGTCTGTACCCTCATATGAACCCTTTTCATTTGTCGGGAGCGACAGCTTGGCGACTCTGCTGGGGAACTTATTTTGCAACCAGGGCTTCTGGTTCTTTTTGTGGGTTCCTCCTAGCGCTTGTTTGATTTGTGTTTACTGGGGTGTTATGTGCTTATTTGTGTGTGTATGCATTTTATTTTTGATTTATGTACAGTTCGCTTTACTGCTTTCTTTATTGCTTTTTCATTATACCATATTGTCATACTGTACTGCTGGCTGGATCTGGTTTTCCTTTGGTGGGTGGGGTTTTATTGAGAGTTAAGGTCCTATACCCGGGACCTGAGTGACACCTAGGCTAGAGTGAATCATATTCTTTCCCATTCCATTTCGGTCTGGTGCGGGAATATGAAACACGGTTCAGATATGGGTTTCTTCTTGAGAACTCTGTGTTGCAGATTTCCTGCAATACTAGAGCTATCTGGGAAGCCTGCTAAGTCTGGATGACCTTTAGTATTGACCTTAAGAAACTGAGGTGAATTAGAGGAGGAATTGTTATGGTTATTGTAAACACTGTACCTCCGGGTTAGAAGTGTTTACACTTCTCATAACTGATCCGAGTCTGAGGATCCTTGTTTTAGAACACCACCTGTGAGGGGGTTGGGCTGTTTACAGGTTTGCAGGTACCTTGACCTCAGAATACCCTGTTACTTTGATTTGATTAAGAATACTCCATGTTGGACAGTTCTTGTGATTCTAAACCCTGGACATGTGGCTCTTTATTTGAGTCCCCCACCTTGGTTACTGGATTTATAGACCTCCAACTGGAATTCTTGAACACACTTGGACCTATATCAAAACAGTTTGATCAGATCCGGCTCAGTCACAGACCTTTGCATTTCATTTGCATACATACTCATTGCATCATATTGACATTTGCTTATTTGTATTTCAGGGTATCCATTTTTATTTTGGTCAGTTTTGACCCCATCTTCAGTATTGACCCATCTTCATCAGCATCTGCTTCAGTTACCACCTGTACCAGCCAATCAGTGGCCCTTTTCTTCAGCATCAGCATCAACACCTGTCTCTCCTCAGTCTTCAACATCATGGCTCCTAAAAAGAGCAACATCACCTATCATTTCTTCCAGCCAGAGTTATCAGACATCAGGAGGATTCGGACCCTGATCACTCCAGATCACATACCTTTGTTCAGGGAGAGTTATGGAGATATACTGGACATGGTTATGGATCTGGACCCATCACAAAGAAGCCTGATCCACACCTGCATTCAGTTTTATGATCCCCCACTGAGATGTTTCACCTTTCAAGACTTTCAGTTGGGCCCTCTGTTGGAAGAGTACTCCTCATTAGTTGGCATACCTATCAAGGGTGGAATCCCTTTCAACCCTGAGATGGTCTTTCCTGCTAATGGAGAAGTAGCAAAAGCTTTGCATCTGGAACCTGTCCTGATTGAGCAGCATATGACCTCTAAGGCTGGGATCCCTGGTTTTCATCTGGACTTCTTAATTTCTCAAGCTAGTCTGAAGGCTTCCCTGGGGGAATGGAAGGCTGTCTGTGCCTTGTTGGCTTTGAGTGTATATGGAATTGTATTGTTTACAGATGAGCCTCGATTCATTAGCAAGAATGCCATCCATTTGTTCATCCTGAAGAACCCAGTGCCAACTTTATTGGGGGATCTTTACTATTCAGTGCATCAGAGGAATGAAAAGCAGAGGGGGAGGTTAGTGAGGTGTTGTGCTCCATTGTTCCACACTTGGCTTCTCAGGCATCTACCCAGGACAGATACATTTTTGAACCCTCATCAGCCAAGCAACTGGGCTAAAAGACTCACTGTTCTAACTTCAGCAGACATCAGATGGTGCACTCAAAGCACCAAGGGCAGGGATATCATCACCAGCTGTGGACATTTTCCCAATGTGCCTTTAATAGGAGTTAAGGGAAGTATCAATTACAACCCTCTGCTGTTCAGGAGGCAATTGGGCTATGCACTGGTCCACACTCCTAAGGCACAAGATTTGGTTGAGACTCTCTATTGTGAGAACAAGATTAGTTTGGCTACTGTTAGGCAGGCTGCCTGGGCCTGGGATAATGTTCAAACCAAGGGAATGACCATTCTAGGGAAGTGCAACAATGTGGCATCAGCACAATATCATGAGTGGTCCCGTGCCAGGGCCCAATTCTCTGGAATGCCCTTTACCATAGAAGATATGCTTGAATCATCTTCAGCACCACCCCCTGCCACTGTCAGTTTGGAGGAGTTTGAGAGTCTAAAAGAAAGAAATGAGAAGTTAACTCAAGCTTTGCAGAAGACCCTCCAGGAGAGGAGTAATGGTATGAGGGAGATTGAGAGGTTGGAGAAATTAAGAGTAGAGCATCTGATTAAGATTGAGAAGTCTGGGGATTACATTAAAAAGTCAAAGGCTGGGGAACAAATTCTGAAGAATGCTTGCAAAGAAGCCCAGTTCCAGAGAGCAAGGAAAAACTTGTATTTAAAGGAGAGCCAAGCCCGGTGGGTCAGAATCACCGAGGCCCGTACCTTGGAGGACAAGAGGGTTCAAGACAAGATGGAGCAACTGGAAGCTAGTGCAAAAGAACAGCAAGAAGCCTTGGCAGCAGCCCAGAGGGAGATATCAGAACTAAAGATCAAAGCAGGGGTGAAGAGGTCCAAGGACCAAACTCAGCACAAAGAGCTAGCAGCAGCTATTGCGACCCGGAACCTCCTTATCAGGAATCTCACGGAGCGTCCGGCTGATCCTGTGACCGAAGCACTTCTCAAGGAAGTTCGTGAGGATGAGTTTGGTCTTGGTGTTTGACCATTTGCTTGTTGTTGTTTCTATTCCATGTACTTTTCCTTTTTTGTGATGTATTTTGACCCCTTAGGGGGCTTGTGTTGCAAAATGAACAAGTTGTATTATTTCACCTTCTGTAATATATTTGTGTTAGTTTGCTTCATCTGAGTTTTCTTCAGGCAACAACAACAGCATCTTCAAGGGTCTGGAAGGGTCAAAACTGAAAGCCAAACCGGATACCTTGATATCAAATAAGCATAACTGCATTGCATGCTAACCCTTTGTTTGTTTTGTAGGTTTTTGTTTTATTGCCACTAACTCTGTTGTGATGCTCAGGAACTATTGCTAGGCGCCGGGTATTTCCCCTCAACCGTCCGCACCGTTATCCAACCCGAAACAACCTTCCGGGAATTCAAATGGATCAGGTACAGCAGGACCTTGCAGAGGTCAGGACTCAAATGGCAAACGAAAGGTTGGAAATAAGAACACAGATAGCTCAGTTTATGGAAGTAATGAACAACATGGCTCAGAGTCAGGAAAGATTGAGAGCCATGGTGGAGAGGCAAAATCAAGAAGATCCACACATAGGGACTGCCGGCACTAGCAACAATGAAAGGGTCCAACCCCATGTTAACCCCCCTGTGTTTGGTCCACATCTCCATCCTGAAATTAATATTCCTGCAAACGTTCAAGGAACCGCCACTGCAGCTAGGGTATTGCAAGAAGACCCTCAAGAGGATCAATTTACAGTAATGGGTGCTGGAGAAGAAGCTTATGATAGGAGGTTGGATGAGATAGCTGAGAAGCTGAGGTCTTTAGAATCTCAAAATTCTTTGGGCTTCGACGTCATGGATATGGGCTTGGTAGACGGGGTCAGGATCCCCCATAAGTTCAAGCCTCCTTGTTTCGAAAAGTATAATGGGACTTCATGCCCCCGGACTCATCTACAATCATTTCTGGGAAGGCTGAAGGCCTATACAATGGATGAGAAGCTCTGGATGTTCTACTTCGAAGACAGTTTGACTGGAGCGTCAAGAGAATGGTACTCTCACTTGACAAGGGCAACTATTAGATGCTGGAAGGACCTGGCAGAGGCCTTCATCAGACAGTATCAGTATAACTTAGACATGGCACCCAACAGGACCCTCTTAATGGGAATGTCACAGTCTTCGAGGGAGAATTTCCGAGAATATGCCCAGAGATGGAGGCAATTGGCTGCTGCTGTTCAACCCCCTATGTCTGAAAGGGAAATGGCAGATATGTTCATGAACACCCTTCAGGGGACCTATATTGACAGGTTGGCTGCTTTCTCTTCCACTAGCTTTGCAGATGTTGTCATAGCTGGGGAAAGAATTGAAAGCCTGTTGAAAATGGGCAAGATTTCCGATAATGGTGCCAGCTCGTCCAGTAGTACAAGAAAGCCTTTTGCAGGCCCAAGAAGAACTGGCGAGACCAATGCCATCCACATCAACAGGGGTAGGCCCCAATATGCTCAAAGGTCAATAGCAGCAGTCACCATTCCTGCTCCAGTTCATCCTCAGCCAGTCTATCAACCTCCTCAGCAAAACTATCAGCCACAACCTCAGTACCACCAGCAAAGTCAGTATCCTCCGAGGAATTACAACAACAGCAACACCAACAACAACAGTCAACAGAGGCCATTCCAACAGAGGCCATCTCAAGCTAACAGAGTGATCGATCCGATCCCCATGCCATATGCTACATTGCTGCCACAACTCCTGAAGCTCAACCTAGTTGAGCTAAGGACGTTGGCACCTCCAGATCCCAACAGTTTACCCAGGAACTATGACTCCAATGCTAGGTGTGCCTTTCATTCGAACGCACCTGGCCACAGCACAGAAAAATGCAGGGCTCTGCATATGAAGGTACAAGACCTGGTAGACTCAAAGGCTCTGAATTTCGCACCACCACCCAATGTCAATAAAAACCCGATGCCGAATCACGGTGGTCCTAGAATTAACGCTATTGAAGAGGACAGGCCGTCTTATTTAATAACCAGTGTGGGACAGATCAGGACACCATTGGTAGAGATCAAAGCTCAGCTCTTGGAATGTCACATGTTCCCGGGGTGTGAGTTGGGTTGCGCTTACTGCAATATCTCTGTAAATGGGTGCGATAATTTGAGGGACGGTATAGACAGCCTAATTCAGAGTGGCCAACTTCAGATCACCACATCATTTCCAACAAATCCAGCAATATCATCAGCAACGGTTTCAGAACCTCCTACGACTGCAGCAACTATTGTTCCTGACAATTCTTCGGTTTCATCAACAAGTACTTCGTCCATCATCTCAACTGATCAGTTTACAACAAATTTTCCTGCTACAACTTCAGCTTCACTCCATTTTGAACCTCCTACAACAATAATACCCATACTTCCAACGATGTCTCCTACAACTCCAGCAATCAATCATGAAGATATCTCTACTATCACCATATTTTATGATCCTGAGAACAACTCTGCCTACCATTCAGAAGGTGCTGCTCCCACCAGAGCACCAGTTACAATCTATTACGATCCACAAACAATTACAGTCCCTTCAGCAGCAGCAATCAGTCCAGTCACTGTCACGGTGCCTGGACCAGTACCATATGAAAGCAATAGGGCCATCCCTTGGCACTATGGCTCTGACGTGTACTGCGAAGGAAAAAGAATCACTCTTGAAACATCAACACCTGCACCACAAGTAGATAATGTGGGGGGAGGCGGAGGCTTCACTCGAAGCGGACGTCTCTTCGCCCCACCAATTCCAAAACCTACTGCCGAAGCAGAAGCTGCTGCCAAGGCAAAAGGAAAGAGCCCGGTGCAGGAAGATCAAGCTGTTAAAGAAGCCTTGAAGACACCGTTCGATCAAGAAGTTGATGAGTTTATGAGAATCATCAAAAAGAGTGATTACAAAATTGTGGATCAGCTTCACCAAACGCCATCCAAAATCTCTATCCTCTCACTGCTTATGTGCTCCGAAGCCCATCGGAATGCGCTACTCAAGGTCTTGCACGCAGCTTACGTGCCTGAAGAGATTACTGTCAACCAGTTGGAAACCGTGGTTGGAAATGTTACCGCTAGCAATGGGCTAGGGTTCACCAATACTGACTTGACAGCGGATGGCCGCAACCACAACAAAGCCTTGCACATAACCATGGAATGCAAAGGAGCAGTCCTTTCTCATGTGCTGGTAGACACGGGGTCGTCCCTTAATGTTTTACCTAAGAAGGCCCTAGTGAAGCTAGAATACGATGGATTGGCATTGAGACCCAGCAACCTGGTGGTGAGAGCCTTTGATGGTTCAAAGAGATCGGTTCTGGGAGAGATTGAGTTGCCCATAACGATCGGCCCGCAGACCTTTAAAACTATCTTTTATGTGATGGACATTCAGCCCGCCTACAGCTGTTTGTTGGGTAGACCTTGGATTCACGCCGCCGGCGCAATAACGTCTACCCTTCACCAAAAGTTAAAGTTTGAGTGGGAAGGCCAAGTTGTCACAATCTGTGGAGAGGAGGACATTTTTGTCAGCCACCTGGCAACCTATAAGTACATTGAAATGGATGGAGAGATCCATGAAACAATGAGCCAGGGGTTTGAAGCTTTGAATGTGAATGAAGCATCTGCTGTATCTGGAATCTCCATGTCATCTTACCAACAAGCCCGGAAGGTTGTTGAGGAAGGAACTGCCCTAGGCTGGGGCAAAGTTTTAGCTGTGGAGGAGAAGAAGGACAAGTTTGGGTTGGGTTACAGACCAACTCAACATCAAGCAAAGGCTGCTGGAAAGCCTGGTTTTGTCAGTGGGGGGATGCTTACCCCCGATGCTATCAACTGTCTGGAAGACGAGCTAGAAGAGGAACGCAACTTGGAAAGCTGGATTCATCCAAAGATCCCGGGGAGCAGTGTCTCGAACTGGTCTTCCCAGGAAATTATAAGAGTTACTCACGCAGAGTAATTATTATTTCCTGCATTTTTATAAGCATGCATCAAAGTCTTGCATCTTGCCCAAGATGACAAGACTCATTTTGTAATCGGGCCATCTGTACTTTTTGTGCAAACAAGATCAATTAATGAAATATCAGACATCTTTTTGCAAACGAGTCTTTTCCTTTTCCGCTCACTATTTTTTCCATTTTTCTTTTTGTACAAAAAAATAAATGGCAGTGTTTTCAAAATGACAAATTTCACTTTTCTAAGCAAGATTAAAATCAATCACTAAAATGAACAAACTGAACCCTTGCAGAGAGTGCCTTCCAGACAGCACCGACAACAGCACGGCTATGACTTCGTATGACTTTGACAATCCAATCAATCAAGCCGATGAAGGGGTTGAAGAAGAATATGAGCTTCCTGAAGAGCTAGCCAGGTTGTTAAGACAAGAGGAAAAGGTTATTACTCCTCACCAGGAGGAGGTTGAAGTGATCAATCTTGGTACAGATGAAGGCGTGAAAGAGGTTAAAATTGGGGCCTGCCTGCAAGACCCAGTGAAGAGACAACTGATTGAACTGCTTCAAGAGTATGTAGACGTGTTTGCTTGGTCTTACCAAGATATGCCAGGGTTGGATACCGACATTGTTGTGCACAAGCTGCCTTTGAGAGAAGAATGCCCGCCGGTTAAACAGAAGCTGCGCCGTACTCGTCCAGACATGGCTATGAAAATCAAGGAGGAGGTACAAAAGCAATGGGACGCCGGGTTCCTTGCTGTGACTAGCTATCCACCGTGGGTGGCTAATATAGTACCTGTGCCTAAAAAGGACGGAAAAGTAAGAATGTGTGTTGACTACCGGGACCTGAACAGAGCCAGCCCTAAAGATGACTTCCCATTACCTCACATTGACGTATTGGTGGATAACACGGCTCAGTTCTCGGTATTCTCCTTCATGGACGGATTTTCAGGATATAACCAGATCAAGATGTCACCTGAAGACATGGAGAAGACAACTTTCATCACGCCCTGGGGCACGTTCTGCTACAAGGTAATGCCATTTGGACTCAAGAACGCCGGTGCAACATATCAACAGGCTATGGTGACATTATTCCACGATATGATTCATAAAGAGATAGAATGTTATGTGGATGACATGATTGCCAAGTCCCTTACAGAGGAAGATCACCTGGTGAATCTCCTGAAGCTATTCAAGCGTCTGAGGAAGTACCAACTGAAGTTGAACCCCAACAAATGCACATTCGGGGTACGATCCGGTAAGCTGTTGGGCTTTATTGTAAGCGAGAAAGGGATTGAAGTTGACCCTGATAAAGTCAAAGCCATCCAAGAGATGCCTGCACCGAAAACCGAGAAAGAAGTTCGAGGGTTCTTAGGTCGATTGAACTACATTTCACGGTTCATATCTCACCTTACAGCAACCTGTGAACCCTTGTTCAAGTTGTTAAGAAAAGAACAAACGGTCAGGTGGAACGAAGACTGCCAGAAGGCTTTTGACAAGATCAAGGAGTACTTACAAGAACCTCCAATCCTTATGCCTCCAATTGAAGGAAGACCTCTGATAATGTACTTGACAGTATTAGAAGAGTCAATGGGGTGTGTGTTGGGCCAGCATGACGAGTCTGGTCGAAAAGAGTATGCAATATACTACCTAAGCAAAAAGTTTACCGACTGTGAACAACGTTATTCACTGCTCGAGAAAACTTGATGTGCTTTAGCGTGGGCTGCTCGCCGACTGAGACAGTATATGTTGACCCACACTACCCTATTGATCTCAAAAATGGACCCAGTCAAGTACATATTTGAGAAGCCAGCACTTACCGGACGGGTTGCAAGATGGCAGATGATTCTCACAGAATATGACATCCAGTACACATCTCAAAAAGCCATCAAGGGCAGTGTATTGTCTGAATATCTTGCTGAGCAACCTATTGATGATTACCAGCCTATGAGATTTGACTTCCCTGATGAAGACATCATGTTCATCAAAGCGAAAGATCATGAAGAGCATGTTCACACTGAAGGGCCCAACCCGGAAGAAGAATGGACTATGATGTTTGATGGGGCTGTTAACATGAATGGTCGTGGTGTTGGTGCAGTACTCATTACACCTAAAGGAGTTCACATGCCTTTCTCGGCAAAGCTCACTTTCAACTGCACTAACAACGAAGCTGAATACGAAGCTTGCATTATGGGTCTTGAGGAAGCCATTGACCTCAGGATCAAGACATTGACCGTATTCGGAGATTCAGCTCTGGTAGTTAATCAAACCAACGGCAAATGGTACACCCACCAGGATCATCTGATACCTTACAGGGATTATACAAGGAGGTTATTGACTTTCTTTACAACAGTCAAGCTTGAGTATATCCCTCGGGATGAGAATCAGTTTGCAGATGCCCTGGCTACCATTTCGTCCATGATCAAAGTTCAGGCTGCCAACTTTGTACCTCAGATCTCAGTGTCCAGACTTGACAGGCCAGCATATGTATTTGCAGCAGATGTTGTTAAAGATGATAAGCCTTGGTTCCATGACATTAAATGCTTCTTGGAGGATCAAACATACCCATCTGGGGCATCTTCCAATGATAAGAAGACTTTGAGAAGGCTTGCTGGTAGTTTCTTCTTGAACACCGATGGTTCCCTCTATAAAAGGAACTTTGATATGGTACTCCTCAGATGCGTTGATAAGACAGAAGCAGACTTGTTGATGCATGAAGTGCACGAAGGATCCTTTGGTACCCATGCAGGAGGGCATGCCATGGCTAAAAAGTTGCTAAGATCGGGTTATTACTGGATCACAATGGATGTCGACTGTTGTGCTTACGCCAGAAAATGCCATAAATGCCAGATCTATGCAGACAAGGTGCATGTGCCTCCCAATCCTTTGAATGTAATGTCTTCACCCTGGCCCTTTGCTATGTGGGGCATTGACATGATTGGCAGGATTGAGCCAACTGCTTCAAATGGCCACAGATTCATCCTGGTCGCCATTGACTATTTCACCAAGTGGGTTGAAGCAGCCTCATATGCAAACGTCACAAGACAAGTGGTAGCCAGATTTCTGAAGAGAGATATCATCTGTCGATATGGAGTGCCCGAGCGAATCATTACTGATAATGGTTCCAATCTCAACAACAAGATGATGGCTGAACTGTGCTGGGACTTCAAGATCCAACATCACAATTCTTCTCCTTACAGACCAAAGATGAATGGTGTTGTTGAAGCGGCAAATAAGAATATCAAGAGGATTGTGCAGAAGATGGTAGTCACCTACAAAGACTGGCATGAAATGCTACCGTTTGCCTTGCATGGGTATCGCGCATCAATCAGGACGTCCACTGGGGCAACACCGTATCAACTCGTGTATGGTATGGAAGCAGTCCTACCAGTTGAGGTTGAATTACCCTCTCTACGAGTACTGATGGATGTTAAGCTGAACGAAGCAGAATGGGTTAGGTCCCGATACGAGCAACTGAGTCTGATTGAAGAGAAGAGATTGGCTGCAATCTGTCATGGACAATTGTATCAGAAGAGAATGAAGAAAGCCTTTGATCAGAAAGTCAGGCACCGAGAGTACCAAGTGGGAGATCTTGTGCTGAAAAGAATCCTCCCTCCTCATACAGACCACAGGGGCAAATGGACTCCAAATTACGAAGGACCATTTGTGGTGAAGAAAGTTTTCTCTGGTGGAGCACTGATGCTCAGCACCATGGATGGTGAAGACTTTCCATCCCCTGTGAATTCAGATGCAGTTAAAAAATACTTCGCATAAAATGACCCGCTGGACATAAAAACAGAATGTAAGTCCAGGCAAAAATAGGGCATCCCGGCGAGTCAAAAACAGAATAAAAGACTCGGGCAAAAGTAAGGGAAATAAAAAAAAATGTACACCCGCTGAGTTGAAAAGCCGCATTGGACAGCTCAGGCAAAAATGGGTATCCCGATGGATTGAAAACCCGAAAGGGCGATCCATGCAAAATAAGGGAATAAGCGAACAAATGCATTCTGAATTCGTCTGTATTGTCAGCAACTTGGTAGGCTTCAACAGGATCAAGCTTCAATCAGAATCAGCCTTCTTCAGAAAGCAAGACGAGAAGAAAGTCAAAAGTCATACGGGTCATAGCAGGAGAGGAAGCTCCTTCAAGGCATCGACAAACACTGCCAGCACTTTGTTTCTCAATTTGTAACAATCTCCTCATTTCAGGAGATATGTTTCTTTGACTGTATCTTGCCAATTCAGGGCACATGAATTAATAAAATCAGATTTTTCAGTCATGTTTCGTTTTGTATATTTTTACTTGCAAAGGATGTCTGGTGTCTCTAAAAAAAAATCAACTGCGTAAGTACAAATGTTTTTCTCCCAAAAATAATAATAATAAAACACATGCTTGCAGGGAATATACTTACTCGTGAGAATGCTTGACTCCTATGACGGAATCCAATCAAGGGTACCTCGGGATCTCTTGTGCGTCTCCTTATCTGTGCAGGATTGCAGGTATCCAGAGTGCAACTTGGGGCATGCAAGTCACGTCTCGGCAAGCTGGTGAATCATTATCAACTCGGTCTATCTTCCACGTGGCACTGGAAGGTGCCCACTTCCCCAGCAAAGTTGCCAAATCAACGTACACTCAATCTCAGCATCTGAAATGCTCTATCCCCAGCTGAGTTGCCTCTTGTTGCTATCCCCAGCTGAGTTGCCTCTCACAATTCCCCAGCCGAGTTGCCATTTCATCCCCAGTTGAGTACAGGAGTCAGGGAACCATCTCCCCACAGAGTTCTAGCCTCTATCCAGAAGAGCAGCGCATAGAAGATCACAACAGAGTGAAGAAAGCTTCTACAAACCCCAGCTGGGTCCCGTATTATGAGGATAGGTCAACCAGTGACCTATATCCTCAAGCAAATATCATCTTATTAGATCTACCAATGATCTCATCCCCAGCTGGGAGGTCCATTTCAAGCAGATCAGCCAGAGATCTTCGCGGCAACGGGATCCGAATCCCGGTTCGATATTTTCGCATAATCATAGCATTCGCATCATACTATCCCCTCAGAGCGTAGCATTCCGTCCAAACGGAGCATTACGGAAAAAATCAAACGCATAGCATAATCATAAGCCATGTTCTGAATTAACACTTATGAATAACAACCGTTCATCATCATTGTACAGAAATCCCCACCAGAGTCCCAGCAAAAGCAGTTGCCCCACAAATCCCAAACACCATCATATACACCTTTTGATACCCGTCCGTATCATAACTCCCCAGTAAGTCGCCGGAACACTCTTTGCAAACAAATCACTCGTATTACAGATACTTCATGACACCCGTCCGTGTCATATTACCAGCAGAAAGCCAAAGACATCCTCTTTGCACCCACACATACCTATATATACACTTTCCTGACACCCGTCCGTGTCATTTCCCCAGCGCAGTCGCTTACACTTTCATCACCCATATACTTGTTTAATATTATACTTTTCTCCTTTTGACACTCGTCCGTGCCATTCTCCCCAGCAGATAAACACTCGTCTATATATACTCATGCTACTCATATCCCATACAGATACTCGCCCGTATCTCGTATACACCATTCCTATCCGCACAGATTCGACAATAGTCCTTGTTCTTTGTTAACCAGTCGGTACTCGTCCGTACCATCATCTCAGAACATTGCGTCTAGTGTTTGTTTCTACGTGATACTCGTCCGTATCATA
Source organism: Lathyrus aphaca (assembly GCA_963966055.1). Classification (NCBI taxonomy): domain Eukaryota; kingdom Viridiplantae; phylum Streptophyta; class Magnoliopsida; order Fabales; family Fabaceae; genus Lathyrus; species Lathyrus aphaca. The sequence goes on from OZ014524.1 coordinate 216,997,005, forward strand.
ATCTTAAGGATGCTCGTCCGCATCTTTAATCCATACACTGTGTCAAACACTTGTGTCTTCTTGAATATAGATACTCGTCTGTGTCTACTATTCCCCAGAAGAGTCCCTTCAGATGCAACCCTCGTCCGTGTTCTCTGTTAACCAGTTGATACCCGTCCGTATCATCATCTCTGAACATGTGTCAGTTTGTTTCTACATGATACTCGTCCGTATCATAGTCTTAAGGATGCTCGTCCGCGTCATTAATCTATACATAATACCAAACACTTATACTTTCCTTTCTTGGTTGTAAACGCTCGTCCGTGTTTACTATACCCCCAGTAGATCACCAACAAAGCAAATCTTTTCCTTCTTATCTAACACTCGTCCTGTGTCATGATAGACCCTGAGAGCAGCCGTACCCTGCTGAGTGGTCGTCCTCCACTTCTTGATGGTCGTCCTCCATCATGCTCGTCCGATGGCCGTCCCCATCGATGTTTTTAGCAGCCGTCCCCTGCTAGGTGGTCGTCCTCCACCTTTTGATGATCGTCCTTCATCACTTTGTCCAATGGCCGTCCCCATTGTTGATTTTGGTTATCCGACACTCGTCCTGAGTTGCGATAAACCTTGAGAGCAGCCGTACCCTGCTGAGTGGTCGTCCTCCACTTCTTGATGGTCGTCCTCCATCATGCTCGTCCGATGGCCGTCCCCATCGTTGACCTTTTCTATCCGATGGTCGTCCCCATCGTTGATATTTTCGGCAGCCGTACCCTGCTAGGTGGTCGTCCTCCACCTTTGATGGTCGTCCCCATCATATTTCTTTTATTCCCAACAGAGCAGCCGTCCCCTGCTAGGTGATCGTCCTTCACCTTTGATGGCCGTACCCCATCATCTGTTTATTTCATTTATTCTTTGACCCGATGGCCGTCCCCGTCGTGGCCCCTTTTCCTTTTAGCCCGATGGCCGTCCCCATCGTTGGTTACTTTACCTTTGTGAACTTGGTGGCCGTCCCCGTCATGTTTCATTAATTCCCAGAGGATCTAACTTTATCTTGATGGCCGTCCCCATCATAATTTGTTTTTCCCAGCTAGTCGGCTGTCCCCGTCTTGGCTTTACCTTTCACCCCCAGCATGTCGGCCGTCCCCGTCATTGCTTTACTCCACATACTTTTCCCAGCATGTCGGCCGTCCCCGTCATTGCTCTATCATCCACTTTACAATATACTTTATTTTTCCTTTATTTTCTATATTTCTGTGAGTGCAAATTTTGGACTGTCTTTGGTATTCAACCACAAGTTATCTTGTTTGCCTGTTAAGCCGTCGCTTACATCCTGCACAGCTAACTCATGTTTGAATAGGGGCAGCTGTAAACACCCCAATTTTGCCCTCACCCATTTCACTATGGCTTGTGATCATTCTCATATGCATAAACACAATCATATCACTTCATATCTCAATTTTTGATTCACTGCATAGTTTCTAAGGCATCTGCACCTAGGGTTTGTGATCTGAGCAATCTCAGGGCATCTTGAGCCACTCCAAAGGCTACCAATCACTTCAAAGGAATCCATGTGTGTTCATCTATCATATTACATCCTCTCAAGGTCAAAAATTCAAAAGAATCACAAGAACTAGGGTTTGAGTGGATGCAGAGCCAGGTTTGACTGCACAGTTGACTTAAAATTAGGGTTTTGGTTTCAGAGGCCATAACTCCAAATTTTTTGGTCATTCTTGTTTCTATTGGTCTCTATATGGTATAAGGAGTATGCATATCAATTTTCATGAACAAATTCCATGGGGAAGTCATCTGATCAAGAGTTGACTTTCTGGACAAGTCAGTGCAAAATCAAGGCATCTGAGGCCCCCAATGACCCAACCAATGGGTGATCTTCATCATTTTGAGTGTATATGGTCTTTATTTGATCATGGAAGAAGATTTAAGTTCACAAAAATCAAGAATTTGGAGTTTTTGCAAATGTTGACTTTTTGGGCATAGTTGACTTTTCAAGAATGCATCATTTTAGGTCATTTTTCAAGCCTTGATTCCTGATCCAAAAAGGCTTCAAATGGAAAAACTTTGGTCATGAAAGTTGTAGATCTCATCTTTCCCTTTTCAAAAAGTACAAGAACATGATCAAACTCTTCTTGGATCAAAAGTTATGGCATGACAAAGTTGGCTAAAATCATTGATTTTCAAGGCATGCTTCAAATGGAAATTTTGCAAAGTCATGAACCTATGCCTCTTGTGACCTCTAGTTCATTTCAAACCAGTATGCAAACATTCTCTAAGTCATAAAAATCAGAATTGGATCAAGAATGCCCATGGTTTATGTTTGGTTGGCCAAAGAAATCACATGTGAACCAAAGGTGTAACAAGTTGCAAAATCCTCATGATCACATCTCACCAACTTGCTGCATTGGTTACTGCACTTTGCTAGCCTCAAGCCACACCATGCTGCACCAGAACCATATCTTGTACTTAGCTAGAGCTTAGCCCATGCCCTCTCTTACAAAATTTGACTTTTTTGCAAAAGGTGACTTACCAATCAATAAAGGACATGTCTTGTCAACTGACCAATGAGAGAGGTTTTTGTGGACAAATTGCAAGCCATTTCATGTACAAGGCAAGGCTGAAACACTTCATACCATCACATTCACAAAAAACACACCACATTGCATAAGCTTTCGAATTCCTCTCCACAGCTTGCAAACACTTCAACCATCTTCACCATTCAACTCACCTTGCTCCATAGACCACCCAGCACCAAGAACCCAAGCCTGAAACAGCCTGAACATCTCACTGCCATTTCTCACTTCATTTTGCAGTTTCATTCGAAACTCTCACCATAGCTCACAAACACACCAACAAACACTCCAGACCTTCTCCATTCATCCTCAGGATCACAAACCATCATTCACAATGGCCTGAAACCTCCAGAAACTCCATTGCCATTTCTGACCAAGCTTGAGCAGGAGCTTTCGAATCTCACTATCCAGCCAGCTTAAACTCTCATTGAGCATTCAAACATCTTCTGGGGATCAAGTGGAGTGGATTGCACAAGGAGAAGTGGCCTGAAAGTCCTCAAGTTGAAAGCTCCAAATCTCAGGTAGCTCGAAAATTATTTTTCCAGAAATCATTTTTCTTGTTACAAACTTGTTCTATGTGATTCACTGATCATCCTGATGTTCTTAGTTTTTGAAATGGTTTTGTTTTGAGTATTTAATTTGTCTCTGAAGCTTGCGTGCCCTAGAACTTGTTCTCTTCGATTCAGCTTGTTTAGGAAGAATAAATTTGTTTTGAGAGAGGGGTTTGATTCGTGAGAGGTTGGAGATCATTTCCCAATTCATAGATTTTGTTTTTGTTACGTTTTGAGGGAGTTGGTGAGTTTCCCGGTGAGGTGCTGGCCGGAGAAGACGACCGGAAGTCTTCTCCGGCCACCTGAGTCATTAAACCCTAATCTCAGGTCATTAACTCTAGTTTGAATTTGAGCCATGGATGTGCGTTGACCTGTTGACTTCCCTCTCTTTTGGATGGCCCAGATCATTTCATTTGCCCTAATCTCTCTCATTAGCTTTAATTAATTCGTAATTAAATTAATTAAGTCATGTGCAATCCACACCCTTCATTCACGCGCCAGTCAACACTTTCAAACTCAGAATCAATCTCAGCCATCCTTTCCTTTGACTTTCTTTTTTTCATTTGATTTTTAATTCATTTTATTTCATTAAACTTGTACAATTATTTTAAAATAGCAAAAAATACATAAAAATTATGAAACTTTTTCCTCTGAGTTTTAATAATTTTTATGACCCAAAAATATTTTTATTTTATTTTTCATCATTAAAAAAGTATTTTTAAATATTTAAAAGATTATTTTTAATTGATTAATGGGAATTAATTAATTAAAAATACTTTTAGGTATTTAAAAATCACCAAAAATTCATGAAATGTTCTAAGACATTTAGAAACATTGTCCAACCTTCAAACCAAATTTCTTTTTTGATCTTGATGCATTTTAAGAATTTTTCATTGAATTAAATCATATTTTGTGCATTAATTTGATCATAAGTTCAAAAATTCATTTCTGCCTATTGGAGAAGGTTGAGACATTGATTCTTCTTGCATTGTTTTGTGTTTAGCATGTAGTTTCTAGGGTAAAAAGGCCATGATTTGATCTTGCATTTTCCATTTGTTTGGCATTTCTTTTGTTAAGAACCCTAAAAAACCCTAATAACTTAGAAAAATTCATAACTTGAGATTGGTCAAGAGTTGAGACCTCCCCTTTGGACCTTGGTTTAGTATAGGATTAGGGATCCTTTGTATGGCATTTTCCATTTTTTATCTTAGGGTTTGCTTCTGTTTTGGGTTTTTGTTTGTTGTTTGATCCATGAACCCTAATTTGGGCTTTCATTTGCATGCCTCTTGCATTCTCTTGCATAACATGGCTTGCCATGCCATTCCATGCCTCTATTTGGTTCATCTGACATCATAAGACATGTAGAAAGCATCTTTGAACATTGCATCTCATATTTGCCATATCATTTGCCTTGTGTGCTTCATAACTTTTCATGTTCATTCATGCTCCTTAACTTGCATCATCTGCATCCATGATCTTGCATGAACATTCCCATGTGCTGCCTCATGTTTGCAGCATCTCATAGCATCATTATCATCATCAACATGCTTCTGGTTGGGTCTAGCATCATGTCATTTCATTTCATTTAGCATTGCATTGCACTTCTTCCTAACATTTCAGGTGGTAAGTAAACTTGAGAAGTGAATTTGCCTTCACTTCTCATAACCTTTCTTTTCATCTCTCTTGCATCCATTGCTGCATTTCTATTTGTGTTTGAGATTGAGCTTGCTCATTCTTGTTCCTCCCACCTTCTTTCTTCAAGTGACTTGACTTCTTGAATGAAGCAAGTTACTTTGCTTCTCTTTGCTCCTTTCATCTGCTTCCTGGTGGTTCCTCTGAAGATTTGTTCTTGCAAACCTCACAAACCTTAGGATCATCCAAGCATGACAATGAATTAGGGTTTTGATTAGTCCCCCCATAGTTTTACCTTTGTGTCTCTCTTTGAGTCCTCTCTTCTCATCTCATAATCAGAGACTAAACCCTAAAGGCTTTAAGACTTTGTGATTAGGGTTATGCCTGCATCCTTCTCTTAGGATGGAGTGTATAACTTTAATCCTAAGTCTTGAACCCTTTATGTGTTTAAATCTCTTAATCAATTCACTTAATAATCATCAAGACATCACACTTGTAACTTGGGCCTTGCATTAGGGTTCTAATTCTTCCTTAATTGGTTAAGAAGGACTAACCCTAGTGTTAATGGACAAGTCCCCCTCAAGTTGTCTTACAAATCATAAAATCCACTTCATGATCATACCATTAAATAAAATCCACTTAATCAGAAGGCTTGTTTTGTCATGAGTTTAATCCTTAATCATGGATTAAGTTGAGGAGCTTTCCTCAGCTTAAACATTCTCATCTATTATCCTTCTATTAGGATGGTGTAATGAGTCTGTTTAATCCTTGATTATGGCTTAACCTCATTACTCAACACTAAACAAAAACACCAAAAACATCTAAAATAATCACAAGTAGGTTAATGATCTTAATCCTACATCAAAGGTGATTAAGTGTGAGAATCTGACTTCACACTTAAGGTATTCTCATTACCCCTAATCAGAGGGAAGGTGTGATGAGTTTACTAACCCATTGGTTTAGGCTTAAGCTCATTATCTTATGACAAACTTTCAAAAGCAATAAAAGACTGAAAACTCAAAAACAAACAATAATCGTCTCCTTCGGGATTCTTTTCTCATCATCTTCACTCATAAACGAGAACTTGCTTCTTCCGTCTAATGCAAGACAGTTTGCACCTGAGCCAGACAGGTCATACACTTGAGCATAGACAAGTAAGCAGTTCACAAGTCAATTTACCTATCAGTCTCTTTGGGTCGAACTACGGTGTTCTGACTTCCTCATTGCACGAGAGGATACGTAGGCATAACTTAACAGTTATCGAACAAAAGTCTCTGTATATTCCCCCTCCTTCCAGCTTCATTCTTTTAAGCCTCATGTTCATGAGCCTCTCACTCTTATCCTTACACTGACACTATACATTTATACACTTCACATTTAGTTTGCACTGACACCTGTACATTCTCTTCCAGCTATTTTATACACAAATTGCACTGACACTACCCCTTTATAGCACAAATCTTTCAAGCGTGGATCCCGTCGAGTACGACGGACAATCTGGGTGCTAATACCTTCCCAGGTTGTAACCAACCACCTTTCTCAGTCTCTCTGGTTCGCAAACCGTCTTATCCATCTTTTTCTAGGTCTATGCAGCATTGCCTTTCCTCCGGGATAAAAATGCCTAGCTGGCGACTCTTTTCATCTCCAGTGAGTTCACGGCTGTGTGTTCTCACTGTTCCCTTCGCCGACCGTTCGCGTCTGTACCCTCATATGAACCCTTTTCATTTGTCGGGAGCGACAGTGACCATGTCTCTTGATGAACTGGGAATGATCAGACACTTGAGAAACCAACTCTTTAAGCTTAGCAGGTATGCCCACAAAGTTGATCCTGATGGTGTTTCTACGAGCAGAAGCCATGACCTGCAACAAAGAACAAAGATAAATCCTTTGGTCCTTGAAATGGTTAGTGAAAATGCTATGCTTATGATGCATGATGATGTCATGATGTTATGCTCAATCACAAACATGTGGCACACACAAGCAAGTCACACAATAGCCCTAGGTTTAAAGGCTTGCATGAGGTTCAAAGGTAAGTACCCTCCCCTGAAGTTAGTTGGTTCATCCTGTCCTACAAAAGTAACCATGTTCTAAGGGATCTCAATATCATTGATCCTTCACAAGGGTGGTTGTTCAGCAGGCAACTTACTTGCCAACCAAAACCCTCCAAGTTTAGGATCTCAATGAGTGTAGTATCGAGTATCAACCAACTTCAGTCTGCACCAAAGCCGGTTATCTCACTACTTTCTAAAGGCCAAGATGAGTTAACTAGGGTTCTAAAAGTTAGTTAGTGCATTGACGACATATGGCAGCCTCATATTATCCTCAACTTGACTTAAGGAACATAAGCACCAACCAAGAAGTCACACTAACTATGGCCACCAGATCAACCATATCGGTATACGCTGTACAGTTTCCTTGGTCTATTGCCATTTACCTAAGTTACACTAGATCCGGGTTAGGATCTTTCACACATAAAGCCCAACAAGTAATATAAAGCAAACAAGGCAAACAATTTAAGTGATCTAATTCCTAAGGGTACACCTCTTTTATTAATTCCCCAGCAGAGTCGCCAGTTCTGTAACACGGTGGGAGAACTGACTTCAGTTATGTTGCGGATAGCAAGAGTCGCCACCGACTTTTATTTTATCCAAAGGAAAGGCATAAAAGAACAGGAAAGACCTTTTTAAAAGATTTTTGGGTCCGGGGGGTAGGTTATGTAAAGGGAAGGTATTAGCACCCTTTACATCCATGGTTATCCATGGGCTCTTAGTTACTTAGCTCACTTTGAAATGTTTTTGAAAAATTGAAGTGTGTGAATAGAAATTTTCATATGAGTTTGATAATGATCCATGTATGGATGCGTAAAAAAAACTTGTGTTTGAAAATTGTTTGAAATTGTGAAGTGTATTGAAAAGTTTTTGAATAGTGAGCAAGTAACTATGAGGAACCTACCCTAAAGTTTAAGTCTTTCTGTTCTTGAATCCTTTAAATGGTAAGACTATCCCTATTATTAAGGAATAGGTAGTCATTACCTTGGATGTGAGGGACAAATGAAGGGACATCTGTTTATGTAGGCAACTGTAGGGTGTATTAAGCATTTTTGGAGGGACTGTCATCATTATTCGAAAGGGACAAGATCATTACGAAGGCAACCATTAAGGGACTTGATCTTTTATTGTTTAAGGGACTAGATGACTTTATTTTTGAGGGACTTTTGCTTTATACACCCTACTTGACCTTTTGATTAGGCAACAATGAGAGGTAACCCTAGAAAGTGAGATGGCGATCAAAGATCGACTTACGTGTGTGAGTGTACAATTTTAATATTTTTATCTTTAAATTAAATGAGCTAAATTAGATTTTATATACAAACATGTTTTTGCACTCCCTATTTACTATCCATGGCAAAAAATTAAATAATTTAAACATTATAAAGATATTTACACCAAGGAGCAATTACAACAATGATAAATAAGCAATTTAAATAAATAAAGCAAAATATATAACAATAATAAAAATTGGGTTAGTGAAATAATAATAATAACAATTTTAAAATTAAATGGGGTTAGCAATAAACATGATTAATAATAATAATAATAATCAAAAATATTATAATAAACAAAAGTTAAAAGTTAATAAGGAAATATGAACAATTATATTAATTATAAAATTTTAAGTTAAGTATAAATTATAAAATTAATTATGAACATAAAAATAAATTATAATTATAAAAATTAAATTAGCAATTTTGAACATATAATAGAAGTTATTTACATGCATATTTAATTATAAACAATTAATGAATATTTTTATAAAAAAAAAAGTAAATTAGACATTTTAATCTTTACATATATATATATGTACAAAATTTTTAGATTATAAACAATTTATGTTTTTAATGAAAATTAGATTGAATATAAATAATAATATTAAACAAAATAGAAGAAAAAAAGAAATTAGGGTTTTGAAAATTAACATGGTTAATTAGGGTTTTAAAAAATATATTTTTAGGGTTTACAAAAAAAATAAATTAAATTCTATATAAAAATATTAACCACTAAATATTAGCTTAATTACATAAATAAATTATACATAATAATAATATATATATAGTTTAATTTATGAAAACCTTTTTTAATTAATAAAAATAATAGTAATAGCAATTAAATCAAAGAAAATAAATGAGAAAAAGAAAGAAGGGGAGGCCTGGTTTTGAACCCAGGACCTCCCAATACCTGGAAACAGCCTCCAGCCACTGGGCCACGCATGCATTGGTGTTAGAATCAAAGCTTCTTTTGCTTTTGTGCGTTAACCCTGAAAATCATGAAGAAAATGAACAAAACAAAAGGCCTGGGGGGATCGAACCCAGGACCTTACAAGCAATACACAAACACGTTACCATTCCTGCTGGGTGAGCGCATCTGGTAATGTAACGACTATAATGAATTATATATTAAACCTGCTAATTAAATGGAAAAAACAAGAAAAAGATGGTATGGTTCAAGAATCGAACCCCTGACCCTTCAGCAACACGCGCGCCTACGCAACCAACTGAGCTAGCCAGCATTTGTGAAATAATATCAAAACAAAACAAACAAAAATTATATTCAATTTTTAAATATGAAGTTCGCGCGCAGACCAGCTTCATCTTCTTCCTTGAATTCGCAGGTTTTCCTGCGAAATTATCTGGGAAAACACCTGCGAATTTTCATGTGTCCTAAACCTGTGTTTTTCAAATCACACTCAAACAACACAATTTTATCAAATTAAAAACATCTTTGAATTCCTTGCAACCTGTACAATCCAATTTTGCCAACCAAATTCATTTATGTTGTGTAAATTGAAGGATCCTAATATAGAGCTTTAAACCCTAAACATGGTATGTTCATGATTCGGCCATAACTCTTCACCAAATTATCCAGAAATCATCTATAGCCAATAACAAACATCAATATATCATTAAAATTCATTATCAATAAGTAAATATGATGATTCGAAAAAAAATGTATGAAGCACATGTATGATTCGGTTCATGCGTTATGGAGTGTCTTGGATGCAAATAAGTATTGGTTTCCACTCAATGAGGTCCAAGGATCATTGTTGTGTTCTCAAATTACCTTCAAATGTACTGGAAGATTGAAACCGAATTTGAAGTTTTGAGAGGTTTTTTGAAATATGCAACTTACACTTGGGGCTGTGGAATCCGTGTGTTTTTGTTAGGGTTATGTAATATATTTATAGTGTGATCAATTAGGTCAGAAAAAATCATTGCTTGTGTGAAGAATTTGATCTAAAAAGATTCAAAGAGATTATGCCTTAAAAATCAAATATTTTTGTATGAACACCTTCTATTTTAAGCAAATCAACATGATTCTCTTACCACTTTGATACCAATCACTTTTATGATTTTCTAGAAGCTTAATCCATTTTAAATCTTAGACTTTTATATTTTATTTTAATTTAAAATGATTTTTAATGAATTAAATCAAAATAAATAAAAATAAAATGATAAAAAATCTGATTTTTGTTGACTTGGGTCGTGCATGAGGTTATAGAATGGATTGGGTCATCACATGGCAAGCCCATTTGGAAGAAATTGGTTTTAGACCTCCATTTTCTTCATAAACCAACCAAAAATTTCCAAACTTTGCAAGGGCACATATCCTTCAATTTTAATGGTATGAGGGTGTTCTTGGACATTTTGGAAAGCTTGAATAGTCCTCTAACCAACCCCACTGGTTTCATGTCCATATCATTTACCAATCCGAAGTTATGCCCTTTTGAAGTTGTTGACTTTTTGTTGACTTTCAAAAGGACCTATAATGTCTTAGCTCATACCTTCCAAATGAAGCATTTTTGGGCTTGGCTTGTGAGACACAAAGTTGTAGAGAATTAAATTTCCTTCAAAATGAGCTTTGGATGGAGACTTGGTGATGAAGCATGTGAAAGTTATGGCTGGTCAAAGTTCAGTTGACTTTTACTGAGCAAACCCTAATTTAGAAACTCCTGATTCTTGATGATCTGAAATCTCCTTGATGAATCATGATCAAACCTTGATCAAATGATGAATTTTACTTCATATACTTGATGTTGGCAAAAAATCATGAAGTTTGACTTTGGTTTGACCACAGTTGACCTCAGTTTGACTTTTTAACTACTTTGACTGATTTTGACTTATCTGATCATCTGACTGAGCAAACTTTTGAGAAAAGTCTTGAAACTTGTCATGGGGATTCTTAAACACATATAAGATGTTAGGAAGCTCACTTGAAGTCTTGGAAGTTCATTTAGCCTGATTAAAGTCAAAACCCTAGTTTTGGATGCACTGCTTAGGAGGTGCATTGTCTGAGGGAATTGTCAACTCTTCTGACCAATTGTGAACTTTGTGAACCTTGTGAACCATCATAAAATGTCTTGTGAACCTCATGGGAGGTATTGTGAACCTTGTGAACCTTGTGAACCTCATAAAGTATCTTGTAGACTTCATGAACCTCATGAAAGGTCTTGTAAGCATTGTGAATCTTGTGAACCTTGTGAACCTCATAAAGTGACTTGTAGACTTCATGAACCTCATGAAAGGTCTTGTAAGTATTGTGAGGGCAAATTTTGGGGTGCAACAGTAGCAAGTAACCAGATTAGTTTGGCACTCTACAATCAAATGTCCAGTTTAACCACACTTGAAACATTTCTTCACGTCACTCGTGCACTCACTGACACGATGACCCAATTCACCACACCTGTAACACTTCAGAGAAGCAGGAGCTCCTCCCCCACTTGGCCTTTATCCCTCAACAAGTTTCTGCTTACCTTTATCAGTTGGGGCTACATATGATTTCACACTATGCATCTGCTGCTTTCCTCTTCTCTCGGCCAAACTCTTGAAATGATCAGATCGAGCCTTGTTGTCTTCTTCAAAGATTCTACAGAAATCCACTAAATCCTGAAATCTTCGGATCCTCTGATAACCAATCGCCTGCTTGATCTCATGCCTCAAACCATTATTGAACTTGACACACTTCGAGAACTCAGCAGTCGCCTCACTATAGAACGGATAAAACTTTGCCAGATTAGTAAACTTAATAGCATACTCGATAACAGACATACTCCCTTGCTTCAGTTCCAAGAACTCAATCTCTTTATTTCCCTGAACATCTTCAGGATAGTACTTCCTCAAAAATTCCCTCCTAAACACATCCCAGGTGATTGCCTCACCAGACGTATCCAACCGATAACAAGTGCCAACCCACCAGTCATCAGCTTCTGCCACCAACCTGTGAGCACCCAACTGCACCTTACTGTCTTCAGAACATTCCATCATTATAAAGATCCTCTCAATCTTCTTGAGCCACTCTTGTGCTCCATCAGGGTCATACTTTCCCTTAAAAGTAGGCGGATCATTCTTCCGAAACTCATCACTCTCACGATCCCAAACATTCATCAGATTTTGCACATCCTGAGCAATTGCCTGCATGGCGGCGGCAAGTGCAACATCATTTCTTCCAGTCATTCTAAATCTATCACACAACAATATACACACAACGATTTAGAAATCTACAACAACACTCAACACTCAACAACGACACAACGACTCAATTACTTGGCCAGACGGACCGACCTGCTCTGATACCACTTTTTAACATCCAAAATACCCCCACGAATTTATAATTAAAAATCAGCATAAATGAAACACATTATTCATTTCGAGTGTCACAATCTCTACAAACATACGACTCAAATGATACGTTTTACAAAACAATTTTAGTGTTGCAACGAAAACTCAAAGAAACATAATGTAATATTCAATTACAAAAATGTTTTTCTAAAAATAAATAAACAAGGAACAATCGTCATTCCGACACCCCAAAGCACGTATCAGAGCCGACTCCTCTAAATGTGAAGTACACCAACTTCACCGAACACCACTCTACTTATCTTGATCACCTGCATGTTACCAACATAAGGGTAACATTCAAACATAAAGGGTGAGATACTTACACCAACAAAAGATAAAAACAATAAAAATACAAGCAAGTATCATCAAATAGTCACCATTTCTCACCAAACAACAATTACACAAATACACCATAACACATAATAATATTATGCACACCGACCAACAACTATGTGTCATACCCCAAATTTGTCCTACCTATACCACTTTATTTTATTTTTTTATGTCTGACCATATTAAAAAAAACCCAACATTTGTTTTAAATTGAGTCGGGGTTTCGTTCGGGTTTATCGGATTATGTGCTTGTGTTGTTGGAAATCAGTGGAAGCATGGTACTATTGATAAGTGAATTTTGGTGTGACTACGATTCATCCATCTTTCGATTTTATCCATAATCATCTTTTTTTTATTACTATTCATTTTCTATCCTTTTTTTATTTAAAAAAATATCCATTATACATTTAACTTCCATTTAGGTTTGATTTTCTCTTTTAATTCAATTTTCTCATAGGCCATTATCTACCCAAAATTATAAATAAAATCCATTTTACTATTCATTATTGTTATTTTTAATATTTATTATTATTATTATTATTACTTTTTACTATTATTATTATTATTATTATTATTATTAATTTTCTCTTTAATCCATTTTATTAAAAAATCAGTACAACAAATCTTGTTTTGGTACGCCATCATCTCACAGGAATTCTCTGCCACTTCTTCAACACACAAGTCAGTATCTACTTTTTATTTCAATATCAAATATTCCAATATTTGCCAGCAAAACGATACCATAATACCACTGCCTCCTCACACAGAATTTTCAGTGCAACACAAAATGCGATTCCCACGGCCCACCAATTTGTAAAAAAGGCATACCCACCACTCACTCATTCGTACAACTTCCACCACTCTATCCGCAACGCACAACTCCTCCAAATGTACAGCCTGTAAAACAAATTCCATACTACAATTTCATCACAAATCATTTTCCATTTCTACCCTCCATGATCTCTTATAAACGCACCCTCAACTCACACTCTTAGAGAGGCTTGGAAAACATAAAAGAAATTCTACAAAAAATTCCAATCCAAGCTTCACAATACACAAGCCATTTTTCTGCAAACTTTCAAACCTTCACTTAATTCCCTTCAAACAACCCAACCATTTCCAAAACGAAAAAACCAAGACAAACCGAAAACCATCCAAAAAAATATCGAAAACTGAAAACGAAAATCATAAACCGTTTCTGAAAGAGAGCGCTGCGTCGAAAATCATCCGCGAGTACAAAGCTGAAACCGAAAAGCGCAAACCAAATCCGAAAACACTTCATGAAACCCAACGAACCGACTGCGATTCACCACCACATAAAAACGTTTCGACCGAATCACCACCATCTTCATCAATCAAAACTTCCATTAACCCACACATAAGCTTCAACAAATCAAATCACCTCAGAACACAAATCTGAAAACCAAAACCTAGCACCAAAAACACAAACAACCGGATCCGAAAACCAAACAAAACCAGAACCACCGCTGGTGACGCGAAAATCTGCGTGAGAGAGATTTCGACCGAGATCTGAGTGAGAGTCTGAGAAACGTGAGACGAGAGACCGAACCAGATCGTGAGACAGAGGGAGAATGCGAGTGTAAGCCGAAAATCCATGGTGGAGCCTTGTGAATCGGCGAGATGAGGCGGAGGCGCACAAACTTCAAAGGTTAGGTCTTTTTTCTCTGTTGAATCGCGTTTTGAACTTTTGAAAAAAAGCTGATAAATGACTTTTGAAACGCTACCGTGAGAAGAGAAATACGTTCACCTCTTTTGGTTTCTCACTGACTGGTTGTTTTATTTTATTTTATTTTTATAAAAAAAAAAAGCATGAATGGTTAGGGTTGGGCTTCATGATCCATTCCCTTTACTTACCTGGTTGATATTTTTTTATTATTGTTTCTTTTAAAATGAATGGTGGGCTCAACTCATCTATTATGGTTATGACCCATTGCATCAGTTGTTACTAACCACACAACATAATCCAGTGCTGACCCCCCTTTTTTCTCTTCATTATTTTTTTTCTCATTTTTTTCATTATTTTAATTTCTATTGTTTTTATTATTTTAGTTTCTTTATAATTTTGCTTTAATATAATCACTAGGAAAATATTATTTTTAAAATATATATATATATATATATATATATATATATATATATATATATATATATATATATATATGTTAGATAATTATTTAGTAATCAATTCATTTATTTTTCTCTTTTTCGGGCCAATGATATATTAAAAAATTAAGTTGGTTTCGATTTCATTAAATCGGAAAACTTGGTTAATATGAGGCCTATTTAGTTTAGTTTTTTATTTATTATTTTATTTCAATTTATTTTGTCAATACAATTTAATTTAGTTTATTTTTATCGGTTATTTAATTTTTATGGTCGATGAACATATACATAGTCTTGAGATTCGTCGCAAGCCGACTTGAAATCTCGATTAATGATGAGACCATTTTATTTTATTTCACTTTATTTAATTTAGTTTAATTTATTTTTCGCATTTCAACATAAACGCTCGACTCCTCATAGAGCGATTCTAAATATTGAATCGGCTCTAAGGGAGTTAAAAAGCCACATTTTGACGCATCCGAAAAGGTCCAACGTCTCCGAATAGTTGCCTCCGAATAAAAAGGTCCAACGCCTCTGAATAGTTTGGTACACTGCACACACGCTTTCTCTAGGGAAAATTACAACAAGACCCTTTTATTTTCTGCAATCTCGTGTAATTTATTTTGTATCCCTCCCCCCATTTCATGTATGTTGTTTACTTGTTCCGCTTAGTTCGCGAACCCTTGGTCCAACGCCAAGTGGTTGCACTCACACACACTTGTACTTTATTTTTCAGTTATCGTTTCGTTTATTAGTATCCACCCAAACTTGCGAGCCGAGCGTATTGTGCCTCGCTTACAAACCACTAAATAAAACACTCCATTTGCGTTCACCCTTTAAACCTCAAAAAACTAAAACATTTCTTTTAGACCCAAACCCTTGATCCAACGTCAAGCGGTCTTAGGAAATAAAACACTTTAATCAAACGAGAAGAATTGTATGCCACAAGACTTAAGCAGTAGAAAGGAGGACTACGAGTTGTCGTTACTCACTCCGATTATTTCGTCGCCGGACGTTGGTCCGAATCGAGCAGAATAAACCACCCATAGTCTTTGGTGCAATTCGACTCCTAAATCCTTTCATCTAAGAAAGGTAATAAAACGAACAACCATCACCCGTAGTAGGCCGAACTACGAGGCTCTGACTTTCCCATTGCACACGGGAGTATGTAGGCACAAGGATCTCAATCCTTGCTGAGCACCTAGGATCAATCAAATTATAATTCAAATTCATTTTCCTCTAGCAAGTAACTCATTAAGCATAGACATCCTTTCATGCGTGACAACTTAGATGGTTCCCATCGAGCACGATGGATGTAAGGGGTGCTAATACCTTCCCCCTGCATAACTGACTTCTGAACCCAGACAATGGTTGCGAGACCTTTATCTTCATCCTCCTTTTTTACGGGTTTTATCTGTATCTTCCATTTCCCCTCTTGGGAATAAAATAGAATTAGGTGGCGACTCTCATGTCTGCCCAGCGCGCGACTCTTCTTTCTAGATCGCGTAAGGTCGTATTTTTCGGGGCGCGACACTATGCAATGAGACTCTACTAACTCTATGCATGTGGTACCATAAGTCGATATCTATTTCAAGATCTAGTTCCCGTCAGAACTCTCGACCCCTCTTTCATGGTCCAGTATGATCCCTATTTCATTATCACACCCTCAACCCATATTTCATGGTGATGTACAATCCCTATTTCATGACCGTACCAACATTACAAAGATCCCCTTTGGGATTTGAATGGACATGCCCTACCTTGGTATACCATTCTCAACCATGCACATGCCATGCACCATCAATGACAATCATGCATGTCTACGACAACTACTTCATGCAATCATCATTAACAACTAACACACAACACAACATACATCAACATATATCAACATCAATGTCATGTAACCACAACAACAATAACCCCCACAAAGCAACAACAACAAAAATTAAACATATCACTTCATATTCATTTCAAGTTATGCTAAGTATCCTTCTAATTAAGCTCATAATCCATCTCTACCTACCTCTAACAACACTACTTCAATTCCCATCATTACTGTATTAATTAAATAATTTTGGAGAATTTTTCAGAATTAAAACATTTTAGTTTTCACTCCAGGTCTCACTAAGCGAGCAACTCTCTGTATTTGAAGCTACAAAATTCCAACCTGCTCGCTAAGCGAGGACTACGATTTTTGCAGTTCTCCTTCTGCGAACAACCAACATCCCGCTACAAAATTTTCACCTAAAAACCAGTCTTATAGCCAGAAAAATCAGAATTATCACATCCAACCATCTAACTCATACAAAAATCATACAATCGACAACTTCTAACCACCTAACACAATTTTATCCAAAATCACACAATCTCAATTCTCATATTCAACAACACTACACCTAAAATTCAGATTACTAAACCCTTAGGAAATGAAGATATCCCACCCTTACTTTAGTTCGATGAGCAATTCCTTCTCCGGTCTCGAAATCCTCTTCACGCTCTAGCCTTTTCTCATTCCTTATTTTCAATTTTACGCTTTCTCTTCATGTTCCCACAAAAACATGATTGATTCCTCTTTTCCTTATTTCCAAACTTAACCCTTAGACCTCATCTATGGTTTTCCTGATTTTCCCTCATTATCCTTCACCAAATTACCATTCTACCCTTTTCTCTTAATATTCCAATAATTTAATTATTCAATATAATATAATTCATTTAAATTAATATCATATTAAATAATATAATTCTTTATTCCACACACTAGAAATACCATAATTTCCAATTAAATAATTAAGTAAAAATCGGGGCGTTACATGCCAACACGCCATTACGCATAATAGGTAGTAATACACGTAAGGTAGGGCATTGTGATACGACCATCTGGCCAAATATGTAGGATACGCGTAGGTTGTCTGGACAATACGCGTATGCAGGAGTGATACGCGTATTGAGTCATGTCGAGGGGGATTTCAAGGGGAAAATGGTTCTGCCCATATGCGTAATGTAACACCTCATTTCTACCCTTTATATATAATTAAAATCAGAGTTTGCAAAAACTTCCGCATAAACGGGATATTACATTTCAATTTTCAACAAATTTCAACTTTAAAATTATAACCTGCTTAATACATAGCACTCTTCATAAATAAACATAAAACAACTTTATTTTGATTAAATAATTCAACTTCATAAAAACGTTACGCAGCGGGTTCATTAAACAACTTGCAGCATCTTTATCCAACATAAAAACAACTCCAAATAACCAATAAATATTTTAAGTTCTTCAATTAAAATAAAATTCAGTATTGCAACAAATCAACAAAACAGACACGCGTCATTCCCCCCGAGTGCTACGTATCAGAGCGATTGACCACCGACTCGACTAAAGGTAACCGGCTACGCCTCTGGATTACCTGCATGTTGCCAACATAAGGACAACATTCAAATAGAAGGGGTTTGTTACGATAATTATAAGTTGTATATGAAACACAATACACAGAAAAGGATTTCACATCATTCACCATTACACAACCTATATTAGACAACAACACAACGACAACTCAAAATAATGCGACTTTTATGCGACTCTACTAAAGATGCATGTGGTAAAATTTCGGAGTAAAACTCCCAACTTAAATCATTGTCAGGTTATCGAGGCATCAAGGCATAAGCCTTTAACTTTCAACTTAAATTGCCAATCCAGGCTAACATTGTGTGAGCAACAGCTCCAACAAAATTCATATGCTCTACATGACAAACACGACTTCATAACTCAACAACATAACAACATGATCAACACAACAACTTTTTACAACATAATCAACTTATATTCGACTTTGGCATAAAAGCCTTCAACATAACAACTTTAGAATTGTTCCATGAACCAGAAACATACAACAACTTAATTGTGCCTGCAAATCGACTATACAACGCATTTTTGACAAAATAACATAATAAAAACCAACTTTTTATTTACCCGACTTACCCCGATTAATTTCGATAAATTCCGGGCAACTTCGTTTTTCGCCTAATTCGGTTAAACCGACTAAATCGACATTGTTTCTAACTTTCTGCGACTTATTACGAATTTATTACGATCATCGAAATTATGTGTTTTGCTAATTGTTTTCTGTCATGGATATCCCCCTGCTAATGGTTCTGCTATAGTTTTATTAGTTACTGTCAAAATTCTAAATTCTATCATAGTGAAAATATTCAGTTTGCTCACCTGCTACCAGTTCTATTACATCAGTATTTCTATTTTTCTGATACAACTAAAATCTTGAAACATATTAATTTCTCTAATTTTACTAAATTGAATTAACCTAAATAAATTATCTTCCACTTAATTAATACACCACTTGTTTTAATCCATGATTAACTTAAGGATTCATGACTTAATTGGAAAAAGGTTCCAAAGTGGCTCCTGCGACTTCTACATGTGGCTTGTGCCACTTCCTGCATCATCTCACACTATTTTCTAATTCATGAATTAACATACTAATCCAATGTATAATATGCCTAATACATCATTAAGTATCCATGATAATTATTCCAAAGTGGCTCCTGCCACTTCTACATATGGCTTGCGCCACATGATATGATTCTTCTCACTAATTAAATTAATTTATTTACAAGTCTTGCATTATAACACCTAATACACCTAATTAAGAAATCATGACTTAATAAAATAAGGGATTAAGAACCAAAGGGGCTCCTGCCACATACAAAAGTGGCACCCGCCACTTGATAATCCCCCTCCCTCACATGAAAAGTGGCACCCGCCACTCATGAAAGTGGCACCCGCCACTTGGCCCTTTGGCCAATGGGTGTCCCACCCCCACACTACTGGTATGTCTTCGTCCCCAAATTTGCAACTTTTCCAGAAAAATTTTCAACGTAATTTTTCCAGCAACAAACTAACATAATTAAAACAGATTATAATCAACAAAATTCAGTAATCGGACAAACGATTTTCACACGAGCATTCACAACAATAACAGTCAGCAGATCATTCATAATAGTACATATTCAACAAACCTAACTACCCAAATCAAGCCCAATCATAGTATTTAATTTCATACCCGATTATAAGAATCGAACCCACCCTTACCTTAGGTTTTGGATCGAAGGTTGCCCTAGAATCGGATTCCAACTGTCGCTCCTCTTTCTCTCACGATCGTGCAACAACTAAGTTTTCCTCTTTTTACTGTTATGTTCTTATGTTCTATTTCTACAAGTTTTATTTTCGTTTTATTAAACTAACTAAATATTATAATTAATAATGGACCTAATCATAACACCCCCTATTTTACTAATTCGGACACGATTTTAAGCCCACCAACCCAACTATCACAACAACTATATTATTAATTCTAATAATAGTTCTACGGCTTCCGACTTATTTTTCTGGCTTATTGACTTAATCAGCCACAACATAAAATATATATCGACTAAACACAAATATTAATTAAATATTAAATAAAACAATTAATTAAATATTTGTGCGTTACAACTCTCCCCCACTTAGAAGATTTTTGTCCTCGAAAATTTACCTGATTCAAACAACTCGGGATATGAGTCTCGCATCTTGCTCTTCAATTCCCAGGTTGTGCTTTCTCCAGCAGCTCCTAACCAAACAACTTTTACTAACACGATCTCTTTTCCTCGAAGAGTCTTTGTTTCACGATCCTCAACTTATACAAGCCTCATCTCCACAATGAGATTATCCCACACTTACACATCGTCCATACTAACCACATGAGACAGATCAAGAATATACTTCCGAAGTTACGACACATGGAACACATCGTGCAAATTCGAATGTTTTGGAGGTAACGCCATCCGATAGGCAACTTTCCCAACTCTTTCTAAAATATGATATGGACCAATGAAGTGAGGAGTGAGCTTCTTAAACTTCAAAGCCCTCCCAACACCGGTCACATGTGTGACTCTCAAAAACACATGGTCACCACCTTGGAATTCTAAATCCTTCTTTTGCTTTTCATGGTAACTTTTCTGCCTATTTTGAGAATTCGTCATCTTCTCTCAGATCAACTTTACTTTCTTGGTAGTTTCTCGAACTAATTTCGGTCCAAGTACTACACTCTCACCAGATTCATGCCAACACAACGGAGTTCTACACCTTCAACCATACAACGCTTGAAAAGGTGCCATTCCGATACTAGAATGGAAACTATTATTATATGTGAACTCGATCAACGGAAGATAAGTGTCCCATAAACCTCCCTTCTCAAGAACACGAGCTCTCAACAAGTCCCCCAACGAATGAATAGTTCTCTCAGTTTGGCCATCAATTTGAGGATGATATGCCAAACTCAATCTCAACTTAGAACCCAACACCTCTTGCAGACTTTTCCAAAACTCTGACGTAAACCTCAGATCTCTATCCGACACAATACACAGAGGAACACCATGCAGTTTCACAATTACTCAGATATAAATCTCTGCCAACTTCGCAATTGGCTACGTGATGTTAATAGGTATGAAATGGGCCGACTTCGTAAGCCTATCAACAATCACCCAAATTAAATCATGCCCTCTTAAAGTAACAGGAAGCCCTGTCACAAAGTCCATAAAAATGCTATCCCATTTCCATTCTGGAACTTCCAACGGTTGCATCACCCCAGCAGGCTTCTAATGCTCAAACTTCGACTTTTGACAAGTCAAACATGCACACACAAAACGTGCTACATCTTCTTTCATTCCGTACCACCAAAATATTTTCTTTAAATCTTGATACATTTTAGTAGCTCCCAGATGAATACTCAAACTACTCCTATAACCCTCCTCAAGAATCCTCCTTTTCATATCTGTATCATCAGGAATACAAATTCTTTCATGCAGTCTCAACACACCTCTCGCATCAATCTTAAAGTCACTCTTCTTTGATTAACCACAACTGTTCATGATATCAACTAATTTCACATCCAGCTTTTGAGCCTCTCGAATACTATCCATAAAGTCATTATTAATCTTCAACATTCCTAACATCACACTCTGCGGTGTCACTTCGCAAACTAAACTCATATCTCAAAATTGCTCAATTAATTCTAATTCCTTAATCATCATTGATGACATATGCAAGGTCTTTCTGCTTAAAGCATCGGCCACAACATTCGCTTTACCTGGGATGATAATTCAAACCGAAATCATAATCCTTCAGTAACTCTAACCATCTACGTTGTCTCATATTCAGCTCTTTCTGATCAAACAAATAATTTAGGCTTTATGATCACTATAAACTTTGAATCTAGAACCATAGAGATAATGCCTCCAAATCTTCAACACAAACACAACTACAACAAGCTCTAAATCATGCGTAGGATAGTTCTTCTCATGGATTCTCAACTGTCGTGATGCACAAGTAATTACTTTATTATTCTGCATAAGCACACCTCCTAAACCCATCAATGTTGCATCACAGTAAACTACAAACGGTTCTTTTGGATTTGGTAAAGTTAAAACTGGCGCCAACGTCAATATCTTTTCAGTTTGGTAAAACTTTCTTCGCACTGAACATCCCACGCAAAAGCTTTACTTTTACAAGTTAGTCTAGTTAATAGAAGTTCCAACTTATAAAATACTTCAATAAACCTTCTATAATATCCAGCTAGCCCCAAAAATCTTCTAATCTCGGTATCCGACCTTGGAGTTTCCCATTGCAACACAACTTCTACCTTTGAAGGATCCACAACAATACCATTTCCTGAAATTACATGGCCAAGAAAACTAACCTCTTTCAACCAAAAATCGCACTTGGACAACTTCGCATACAATTTCTCATGTCTCAAAACTTCCAACATTGATCTCAAATGTTCCTTATGCTCCTCTTCTGACTTAGAGTAAATCAGAATATCATCAATAAATACAACTACAAAACGGTCCAGATAAGTATGAAAAATACGGTTCATGTATTCCATAAATACTCCTGGCGCATTAGTCACACTGAAACACATCACATAATACTTATAATGTCCATACCGTGTTCTGAACACCGTCTTTTGAATATCCTCATCTTTCACTTTGATCTGATGATAACCCGATCTCAAATCAATCTTACTGAACACACAAGCACCCACCAACTGGTCCATCAAATCATCTATTCTCGGAAGCGGATACTTATTCTTGGTCATCACTTTATTCAGCTGTCTATAATCAACACAAAGTCTCATACTACCATCTTTCTTCTTCACTAGCAACACTGGAGCTCCCCACGGTGATACATTTGGTCTTACAAACTTTTTCTCAAATAGATCTTCTAACTGCTTCTTTAATTCAGACAATTCGGATGTCGGCATTTTGTATGGTGCCATCGAAACAGGTCTAGTACCAGGTACCAGATCAATAGCAAATTCAACATCTCTCTCTGGCGGCACACTAGGAATCTCATCAGGGAAAACTTCAGGAAATTCCTCCATTATCATCAATTCCTCAATCTTAACTTTACTCTCAACAGACAACATTGCCATCAAAGAAAACATCTGAGCTTTTTCTCTCATCAATTGTTGTAACTCTCTGAAAGATAACAAACCAACTCCTTCCTCTTCAGGAGTAGAAAACCTCACAGACTTGCGATAACAATTTATATGAACGTAGTTATACTCTAACTAGTTCATACCAAGAATTACATCCATCCCATTCAACGACAATTACACTAAATCAACATAGAAGTCTTTATCGAAGATCAACAAAGGACACTTTAAACACACAAGAGAAGTAAATATTGATCCCTTAGTTGGAATCTCAACAATCAATTCATCATTCATAGCAAACAAATTTAAAACCAATCTTTGAACACAGTCAGCAGCAATAAAACAGCGCGTAGCACCAATATCAATAATAGTAATTAAATGAGTACTATTAATGAAACATGTACCTCTGATAAGTCTGTCCTTGTTAACTATCTGAGTTCCGGTCAACGCAAACAGTTTTCCAGTCTAAGCTTTCTTTGGATTCTGACACTGGCTACCAATATGCCCTTCTTCGCCATAATTAAAACAAATCATTTTCTTGTGCTTGCAATAAGCTATTGCATGCCCAGTCTTACCACAACGAAAACATCTCTTTACCTCAGCAGTGCATACATTACTTTTATGACCAGCCTGACCATATTTGAAGCAAATTATACCAGTAGGAATACCTCCCCCACTAGTTCTCTGAGCCGGAGCAGCTTTCTGTTTCCACTTTCCAGTTGGAGCATCATACGGCTTGCCACAGTTCTGGTGTTGCTTGCCTCTTCAATCAATGACAACCTTGTAATGAGCATTATTGTCCTCCTCAAATATCTTGTAGCTATCAACCAACTCGAAAAAGATTCGTATCTTTTGATACCCAACAACCTTCTTGATTTCAGAGCGCAACCCGTTTTCAAACTTGATTTACTTTGAAAATTCAGCACCAGCACCAGTATAGTGAGGATAAAACTTGGACAATTCAACAAATTTAGCAGCATAATCGGTTACAGACATGTTTCCTTACTTCAGCTCAAGGAACTCAATTTCCTTCTTGCCACGGACATCCTCTGGATAATACTTCCTCGGGAATTCCCTACGGAATACATCCCAAGTAATTACTTCACTTGCAGTACCCAACCTCTCACGAGTTTCTAGCCACCACTCATCAGCTTCAACTTCCAGCATGTGAGTTCCGTACCTAACCTTCTGTGCCGGAGTGTAATCTATAACATGGAAGATTCTCTCAATCTCCTTCAACCATCCTAAAGCTGCATCTCGATCATGCTTTTGTAAACACCCCAAATTTTCCCTCACTAAGTTCACACCATGGCTTGTGATCTTTTCATTTGCATTAGTTCAATCATAGCATATCATGTGGCATTTTTGCTTCACTGCATTAGGTCAAGTTCATCTGCATCTAGGGTTTGTGATCTAAGAAATCCAGGATCTATCTGAGCCACTCCAAAGGTCTTCAATCATCTCAAGAGGGTCCATGTATGTTCAATCATCATATTATATCCATAAAAGATCAAGGAATTCAGAGAATCACAAGAACTGGCAAAGCATGGAAGCAGAGCCAAGGATTAACTGCATAGATGACCTAAAATTAGGGTTTTGGTTTCAGAGGCCATAACTCCAAATTTTTTGGTCATTCTTGTTTCTATTGGTCTCAATATGTTATAAGGATCATAAATACCAAGTTTGATGGAGAAATTCATTGTGGAAGTCATCTGATCATTGGGTAACTTCCTGAGCAAGTCAGAGCAAAATCAGGGCATATGAGGCCCCCATCAATGGAACCAAAGTGGATTTTTCATAAAATTGAAGTTATATGGTCTTTATTTGATCATTTAAGTGCTTATAAGTCCACAATTTTGAAGAAAAGTGAGCAAAACCAAAAGTTGCCAAAAATGGAAATGACTTGTAATGTAAACTTTCTATTTTGGGAAAGTTTTTCAACCTCCTCTTTCTCAACCAAAAATGCTTCAAATAAAAAATTCTTGGTCATGAAAGTTGTAGATTGGATCATTCCCTTTTCAAAAAGTACAATAACAAGATCTAATTCATTTTAGAACTCAAGTTATGGCTTTCCAAAGTTGGCAAAAATCACATAATTTTATGTTTCATGCCAAAGAGGGATTTTCGCAAAACCTCATGCCAACCCATTTTGTGACTTCAAATTGACTTCTACACATCATAACATCATAGTGTATGCCTTAAAACTCAGAATTGGCCCAAGAATCCCAAGATTTCATGACTTGCACATGAAGAAATTTCAAAAGGGGCAAAAGTTCACAAATTTGCAAAACCTCCCATAACTTTGTCACAACTTGGTGATTTGCCTCAATATCAATTCCATGGACAACCTTGAATCTTGCTGCACCAGACACCCCTTTGTCCTTGGCCTGAAACAACCCATACCTCAAAGGACAACAAATGTTGACTTTTTTCAAAACAAGCCATATCAATCAGCATAGCCCACACCAACTCCACAGGCCTATCACAGCTTGATACATGGGCAAAATGCAAGCCATTTCACACAAGAAGCAAGCCTGAAACCACATCATCACCATAGTTCACAAACTCTCCCTCTTATGCATTTTCCTTCGAAACACTAAGCACAAACATCAAACCTCAAAACTTCTTCCACCATTCATCTCCAAATTCATCACTGATCATAAACCACCCCTCAAAACAGCCAAGAACGCCTCACAAAAAAAACACGATTTTCTGGCCAGTTGAACACAAACTCTCAAACCAGCCATAAAAAACTCCAAACAAGTATCAAAGCTTCTTCAGGGAGGCCATTGGAAGCATTTTGCACCAAGGAAGCAGCCAGAAAGCTCCAGGGTTGAAAGCTCCATCTCAGGTAGCTATCTCAAACTTTTTTTTCCAGAAATCTCTTTTTAAGTTATAGAAATGTTCCCCATGTTCCCCTGAGTACACTGAACTTGTTATTTTTGAAAATGGTGAAGAAATGAGCATGAACCGAATCTCTGAAATTTTTGACCTAAAAAGAGATTGACTCGATTCATGCTTGTTTCTGAAAATAAATGGATTTTGTGCTTGGATTCTTGTTCCTTGATGTTTGTTGAGTGATTCTGGAGCTTTGGGGGGCTTGGGGTGAGGTTTTGAGTGAGATAGCAATTTTCAGGGGAGAGTATGGCCGGAGAAGATGACTGGAGGTCATTTCCGGCCACCTGAAAGTGATTAAGTTAATTAATTAGGGTTAGGGCTAGGTTTGAACGTGGACCCTTGGATTTGAGTTTGGCGCGTGTTCTGATGGCTAGGATTGAATCATTAGTTTTTAATTTTAGGATTAATAATTAATTAAATAAGTTTAATGAAGTTTGAATTTGGGCCCTCCAGATGCGCGCCCAATCAACCTTCTAAAACTCAGATTGAATCCTGGCTCTCCATTGCACATACTTTTCATTTAATTAGTTTTTATTTCATTTTTTCTATTTTATTTTGAACGAATTTTTAAAAATAGTAAAAATAGTCAAAAAAAATCTGAAATTTTTTATCAAACCTTTTATTAATTTTCAGAACCCAAAAAAAAAAATATATATATATATATATGTTTTTTTGCATTAAAAAATAATTTTAAATCATTTAAATGTTATTTTTAATTAGTTAAAGAGAATTAATTAATTGAAAATACATTTAAGTATTTAAAAATCACAAAAAAATTCAGAGAGCATATTTAAACATTTACAAACATTTACAAACTCACCACACAAATTTCTTTTTGGTTTTGATCACACTTTGACATTTTCTCATTGAATTAGGGTTCTTAAACTTGAATATTTTTAACCCTAATTTCTAAAATTCATAACTTTTGAACCAAGTTGAGTTTGTGAATGATTCTTTTTGCATTGTGCTATGCATGGTTTCAAGCATCTAAAAACATTTTTGTTTCATTTTTATCTTTCATTTTCAATTTGTTTGTCATTTTACCTTTAGGATCACCCTTTAATCCCTAGAAACTTCAAGAAATCATAAGTCCTTCTAGGTTAAGCTTCTGACCTCCCCCTTTGGAGGGTAACTTAGTATAGGTCTAGGGTTCCTTTGAGTGCATTTTCAATTTTTTTATCTTATGATTTTCTTATTTATTTGAGTTTTGCATCTCACATGTTCATATAACCCTAATTTTGTGCTTTCATTTGCATTCATCTTGCATATGCTTGCATTCATGAACTTGTCATGACATTTTGTGCATTCACATGACTCATAAGACATCTTAGGACACATTAAAATCATGTTTGATCATTGCATCATCCATTTGCCATGTTTTGTCTTCATTTCATTTCATATGCATTCATGATCTTTCATGTCTCTTTCATGCTCCATTTGCATCTTCATCACTTGTATGATCATTCTCATCTCTTGACATGCCTTCATATCATATCTTAGCATCATTTTCATCATGAACATGCTTCTGGTTTTGGTTTGCATCATTGCATACTTGTCATTTTCATTTCATTTTCATTTCCTTTTACTAACTTTTCAGGTGGTAAGTTACTTTGAGAAGTGAATTTGCTTTCACTTCTCACAATCTCTCCTCATCTCTCTTATGCATCTTTGCTGAATTTTTTATTTGTATTAGAGTGAGCTTGCTCATTCATGTTCCCTCCCCACCTTCTTTCTTCAAGCAACTTATCTTCTTAAGTGAAGTAAGTTGACTTGCTTCTTTCTGCTTCTTCTACTTCCATCTTTGCTTCTTCCTTGGTGGTGCTTCTTGGAGACTTCTTGCAAGCCTCATAAACCCTAGGAATACCCAAGCATGATCACAATTAGGGTTTGATTAGTCCCCCCATTAGTTTTACCTTTGTGTCATCTTTTGTGTCTTCTCTTTTCATCTCATAATCAAGGACTAAACCTTAAAGGTTTTAAGGCTTTGTGATTAAGGTTATGCATGTATCCTTCTATTTGGATGGAGTGTATAACTTTAATCCTAAGTGTTAAACCCTTAATGTGTTTAAATCCTTTAATCAATTCACCTAATAATAACTAAAACATCAAGCTTGTAACTTGGGCCTTGCATTAGGGTTCTAATTCTTCCTTAATTGGTTAAGAAGGACTAACCCTAGTGTTAATGGACAAGTCCCCCTCAAGTTGTCTTACAACCCATAAAATCTACTTCTTAATCTTACCATTTATTAAAATCCACTCTAATAAAGGCTTTGTTTTGTCATGAGGTTAATCCCTAATCATGGATTAAGTTGAGGATCCTTTCTCAGCTTAAATGTTCTCATTTATTATCCTTCTATTAGGATGGTGTGATGGGTCCATTAAATCCTTGATTATGGCTTAAACTCATTACTTAACACTAAACAAAAACTCCAAAAACATCTAAGTAAATGCAATTAGGTTAATGATCTTAATCCTACATCATGGTAATTAAGTGTGAGGTGTTTACTTCACACTTAAGGTATTCTCATTACCCTTAATCAGAGGGAGGATGTGATGATTTTACTAACCCTTGGTTTAGGCTTAAGCTCATTTTCCTATGACAAACTCAAAAAAGCAATAAAAGATTGAAAACATCAAAAACAAACAACAATCGTCTCCTTCGGGATTCTTTTCTCACCTCATTCACTCATAATCGAGAACTCGCTCCTTCCGTCTAATGCAAGACAGTTTGCACCTGAGCCAGACAGGTCATACACTTGAGCATAGACAAGTAAGCAGTTCATAGGTCAATTTATCTTTCAGTCTCTTTGAGTCGAACTACGGTGTTCTGACTTCCTCATTGCACGAGAGGATACATAGGCATAACTTAACTGTTATCAAACAAAACTCTCTGTATATTCCCCCTCTTCCAGCTTTATTCTTTAAGCCTCATAGTCTTGAGCTTTGCACTCTTTCCTTGCACTGACACTCCTTTATTTCACTTCACATTTCTTTTGCACTGACACTTGCATTCTTTTCCAGCTTTGATACACAGATAGCACTGACACTACCCCCTTTAAACACAAATCTTTCAAGCATGGATCCCGTCGAGTACAACGGACAATCTGGGTGCTAATACCTTCCCAGGTTGTAACCAACCCCTTTTCTCAGTTTCTCTAGTTCGTAACCGTCTTATCCATCTTTTCCTAGGTTTATGCAGCATTACCTTTCCTTCGGGATAAAAATTCCTAGCTGGCGACTTTATTCATTCCTTCTCTTTCACCGACCGTTCGCGTCTGTACCCCTCTTGACCACGTGTCATCAGGTGGGAGCGACAGCTTGGCGACTCTGCTGGGGACCCTTATACTGCAACCAGGGTTTCTGGTTCTTTTTGTGGGTTCCTCCTAGCGCTTGTTTGATTTGTGTTTATGGGGGTGTTATGTGCTAAGTGTGTTTATTTATTTGTTTTATTTATTGCTTTATGTACAGTTTTATTTATGGCTTTCTTTACAGTCTTATGAATACTTCATACTGTCATTGTTGGGTTTGGTTTTCTTTGGTGGGTGGGGTTTCACTGAGTGATTAAGGTCCTATACCTGGAACCTGAGTGATACCTAGGCTAGAGTGGTTCATGTTCTTTCCCATTCCATTTCGGTCTGGTGCGGGAATATGAAACACGGTTCTGATGTGGGTTTCTTCTTGAGAACTCTGTGCTACAGATTTCCTGTAGTGCTAGGGCTATCTGGGAAACCTGCTAAGTCTGGATGACCTTTACTATGACCTTCAGAATCTGGGGTGAATTAGAGGAGGATCCTTTATGGTTATTGTAAACATTGTACCTCCGGGTTAGAAGTGTCTACACTTTTCATAACTAATCCAAGTCTGAGGATCCTTGTTCTAGAGCACTACATGTGAGGGGGTTGGGTTGTTTACAGGTTTGCAGGAGCCCTTGACCACAACATACCCTCTTACTGTATTGTTTAAGAATACTCCACTTTGGACAGTTCTTGTGATTAACCCCGGATATGTGACTCTTTATTTGAGTCCCCTACCCTGGTTACTGGATTTCTGAGCCTTCATCCGGACCTTTTGAACATACATGGACCTTATATCAGGACAGATAATCAGATCCAGCTCTTGATCACAAACCCCTGCATATCATTTGCATACATCCTTATTGCATCATTTAACATTTGTTTATTTGTTTTTCAGGGTATCCACCTCATTGTATCTTGGTTTTGGTTTTGAGCCCTTCTACTGCTTAGACCTCTGCTTCAGTCATCTTCTTCAGCATCTGCTTCAGTTATCTCCCTCATCACCTGCATCAGTCTGCCAGAGACACATCTCCAGCTTTCAGTCTGTGATCTTCATCAGCATTTGACTTCAGCTTCTTCATCAGCACTCATGACTACTCCAAGGAAGAGCAACATATCTTATCACTTCTTTGAGCCATCTTTGACTGGTATCAGGCAGGTCCAGTCACTCATCACACCTGACCACATCTCTCTATTCAGAGAGCACCATGGGGGAATTTTGGATATGATTATGGATCTTGATTCATCTCAGAGGAGCATGATCCACACATGCTTAGAGTTTTATGACCCTCCTATTAGGTGCTTCACCTTTCCAGATTTTCAGATAGGGCCTCTGCTAGAAGAGTATTCTTTATTGATTGGAGTTCCCATCAGAAAAGGAATTCCCTTCAACCCAGAGATGACTGCTCCCAGAAGCGAAGAGATAGCAAGGGCATTATACTTGGAACCTGCCCTTATTGAGCAAAACCTGACAACAAAAGCTGGGATCCCTGGTTTACATCTGGACTTCTTGATTTCTCAGGCCACCCTGAAGGCTGCAGTGGGAGAATGGAAGGCAGTTTGTGCACTCTTAGCCCTCAGCATATATGGGGCTATATTGTTTGCAGATGAGCCCAAGTTTGTTAGTAAGAATGCCATCCACTTGTTCATGCTGAAGAACCCAGTGCCTACACTGTTAGGGGATTTTTACTACTCAGTCCACCAGAGAAATGAAAAGCAAAGGGGGAAGTTGGTTAGATGTTGTGCTCCCTTGTTCTACTCTTGGCTACTCAGACACCTGCCTAAATCAGATGCTTTCCTGAACCCACATCAGCAGAAGAATTGGGCCAAGAGGTTCATCTCCTTGACTTCAGATGACATCAGATGGTGCACCCAGAGTACCAAAGGCAAGGATATTATCACCAGTTGTGGGCAATACCCTAATGCGCCTCTCATAGGAGTAAAAGGTTGCATCAACTACAACCCCTTACTGCTTAAAAGGCAATTGGGATATGCCTTGGTCCATCCTCCCAGAGAACAGGATTTAGCTGAGACCCTATACTGTGAGAACCAATCTGGTTCTGCTGTTGTCAGGCAAGCTACTTGGGCCTGGGACAACATCCAGACCAAAGGAATAGCTATTCTTGGGAGGTGTAATAATGTTGCTTCAGCTCAGTACTCAGACTGGTCCCGTGCTAGAGCTCAGATTACCAGGATGCCTTTTATTGTAGAAGACACACCCGGACCATCTACAGTACAGCCAGCAGCAACTGTCAGCCTGGAAGAATTTGAAAAGTTGAAGGAAAGGAATGAGCAGCTATCTGAAGCTCTAAAGAAGACTCTTTGGGAAAGAAGTGACGGTCGTCTGGACATTGAGAGATTGGAAAAGCTCAAGATTGAGCATCTGACCAAGATTGAAAGGACAGAGGACTACATCAGGAAAGCAAGAGCCGGGGAACAGATATTGAAGAATGCCTGCTAGGAGGCCAAGATTCATAAAGCTAGAGCTGAGCATTATTTAGAAGAAAGCCAAGCTAGGTAGGTCAGGATCACCGAAGCCCGTGCACTAGAAGACCAGAGGACTCAAGCCAAGATTGAGCAGTTGGAAGCCAATGAGAAGAAGCAGCAGGAAGCTTTGTTGGCAGCCCAGAAGGAGATATCAGAGTTAAAGCTCCGGGCAGGGCTAAAGAGATCAAGGACCAGGACATGCATAAGAAGCTGACCAATGCCATTGCTACCAGGAACCTCCTCATTCGGACCATTACAGAGCACCCAGATGGTCCAGTGACAGAGGCTCTCCTGAAGGAAGTCAAGGAGGATGACTTCGGATTAGATGTCTGATCTTTTGCCTGTATTTCTTTTCTTTGATGTACTTTTTCTTTTTGTTGTATTTTTGACCCACTACGGGCTTGTGCTGTAAACAGACTACGTATTTGTCATCAGTTGTAATATATTTAGTTTGTTTCATTGGGCTTCTTTTCTCAACATCATCAAGCATCTCCTCGAGGTCTGGAAAGGTCAAAACCAAGAACCAAACCGGATACCTTGGAAAACAAATAATCATACTGCATTGCATACTAACCTTTTTCTTTGTTTTGTAGGTTTATTATTCTTGTTTCTCACTTTGTTATGCTTTCAGGAAATATTGCTCGTAGCCGAGTGTTCCCTCTCAACCGCACGCACCGGTACCCTACCCGTAACAACCTTCCAGGCATTCAAATGGATCAGGTACAGTAGGACCTTACTGAAGTGAGAAATCAGATGGCAAATGAAAGGGTCGAAATGAGAAACCAAATGACCCAGTTTATGGCAGTAATGACTGGCTTAGCCCAGAGCCAAGAAAGGCTGAGAGAGCTGGTGGAAAGACAGACACCTGAAGAGCCTCACCCTGGTACAGGGGGAACTAGCAATAATGAACGCAGACAGCCTCGCATCAACCCGCCAGAATTTGGGCCCCATTTGAACCCTGATGTTAATGGGAATGTTCCAGGAAATACAGTTGCAGGAAGGATCTTACAGGAGGACCCCCAAGAGGAACAATTCACAGTTGTCGGAGCTAGGGATGAGGTATATGACAGAAGACTGGATGAGATTGCTGAAAAGTTAAGATCTTTGGAATCTCAGAACTCCTTGGGTTTTGACGTGATGGATATGGGGCTGGTAGACGGGGTGAGAATTCCCCACAAATTCAAACCCCCATGCTTTGAGAAATATAATGGTACCTTCTGTTCGCGTACTCATCTGCAATCTTTCTTGGGAAGACTCAAGGCTTATACCATGGATGAGAAGTTATAGATGTTCTACTTTGAGGACAGTCTGACTGGAGCTTCAAGAGAATGGTATTCGCACCTGACGAGGGCCACTATAAGATGTTGGAAAGACTTGGCCGAGGCCTTTATCCGTCAGTACCAGTACAACCTAGACATGGCTCCCAATAGAACTCTTCTAATGGGCATGTCTCAGTCTTCAAGGGAAAGCTTTCGGGATTATGCTCAGAGGTGGAGACAGCTTTCTGATGTTGTCCAGCCTCCCATGTCTGAACGGGAGATGGCTGACATGTTTATGAACACCTTGCAGGGAACTTATATTGATAGACTTGCTATTTTCTCTTCCACCAGTTTTGCCGATGTAGTTATAGCTGGTGAGAGAATTGAGAGTCTTTTAAAGATGGGCAAAATCTCTGACAATGGTGAAAGCTCCTACAACAATCCCAGAAAACCTTTTGCAGGACCCCGAAGGGCGGGTGAAACTAATGCTATCCATACAAGCAGGGGCAGACCTCAATATTCTCACAGATCAGTAGCAGCTGTTACAATTTCGGCTCCAGTTCCACAACAACCATCATATCAACAACAACAACCTCACTATCAACAACAACAACCTCATTTTCCGCAACAAAGAACGTACAACAACAACAACAACCAACAGCAGCGCCCCTTCCAACAGAGGCCATCTCAAGCAAATAGGGTGATTGACCCAATCCCTATGCTTTATGCTGCTTTACTGCCACAACTCCTGAAGCTTAACCTGGTTGAGTTAAGGACGTTGGCTCCACCAGATCCTCTCAATCTCCCAAATAACTATGATGTTAATGCTCGGTGTGCCTTTCACTCCAACGCACCTGGCCACAATACTGAGTAGTGTAGAGCCTTACAAATGAAGGTTCAGAATTTGGTCGATTCCAAAGCTCTCAATTTCGCACCTCCTCCAAATGTTAACAGAAATCATATGCCTAATCATGGTGGGCCCAGGATTAATGCCATAGAAGAGGATCAACCATCTACACTAATTGACAATGTTGCACAAATTCAAACACCACTGGCAGAAGTCAAAGCTCAGCTCTTAAGATGCCAAGTGTTCCCAGGCTGTGGGGCCTGTTGCGAATTGTGCAAGACTTCTACTAATGGTTGTGAGAAGCTAAGGTTTGGCATAGATGGCCTCATCAGAGATGGAATCTTGCAAATTACTACAACAACTCCAATAGCAACTCCTTCTTCAGCACCAATGGATTCTCCTACAAAATCAACAGATCTTCCTCTAGAGATATCAGATCCTCCTACAACAGCAACAACTATCATTCCCACTGATTCATCAACAACACCAACAATCACTCCATCCATCATTTCAACAGATCAGAGTTCAGCAACATATACTTCTACAACATCAACACCCATTTTATCAACGGAAACGCCTACAACACTAGCAAACGTTAATGAAGATGTCTCAACGGTCACGATATACTATGACCCGACAAATGTTCCTCCCAGCAACCATTTTCAACAACAAACTGCAACACCTCCAGTCAGATCTCCAGTCACAATCTACTACGACCCGCATACCATCACAGTTCCTTCCGCTGCAGCAATTAGTCCGGTCACCATTACGGTACCTGGACCTATTCCTTATGAAAGCAGCAATGCCATACCTTGGCACTACGGCTCAGATCTTTACTGCGACGGGAAGAAAATCACTCTGGATTCATCAACCTCTTCACCACAAGTTGACAATGTTGGGGGAGGCGGAGGCTTCACCAGAAGCGGACGCCTTTTTGCCTCACAAACACCAAAACCCAATGCTGAAGCAGAAGCTGCTGCTAAGGCAAAAGGAAAGAATGTGGTATCTGAAGAGCCAACTGTTTGAGAAACTCAGAAGACGTATTTTGAACAAGAGGTGGACGAATTCATGAGAATAATCAAGAAGAGTGAATACAAAGTGGTGGATCACCTTCATCAGACACCCTCCAAAATCTCTATATTATCACTGTTAATGTGTTTCGAAGCCCATAGGAATGCGTTGTTGAAGGTCCTGCACGCAACATATGTGCCGAAAGAGATTACTGTTAATCAGTTAGAAACTATGGTTGCAAATGTTAATACCAGTCACGGACTGGGCTTCACAGATGATGATTTAACAACGGAGGGACACAACCATAACAAGGCTTTGCACATAACCTTGGAATGCAAAGGTGTTGTTCTTTCCCATGTACTGGTGGACACTGGGTCTTCGCTCAATGTTCTCCCAAAGAAAGCCTTAGTGAAGTTGGAGTATGATGGTTTGGCATTGCGTCCAAGTAACTTGGTGGTGAGAGCATTTGATGGCTCTAAAAGATCAGTGCTTGGAGAGATTGATTTGCCTGTGTTGATTGGCCCACATACCTTTAAAACTACCTTCTTCGTGATGGACATACAGTCGGCCTACAACTGTCTGTTGGGTAGACCCTGGATTCACGCTGCTGGCGCTGTTACATCTACCCTTCACCAGAAGTTAAAATTTGAGTGGGAAGGCCAGATCATCACAATCTGCGGGGAGGAAGACATTTTCGTTATCCAGCTGGCTACCTACAAGTACATAGAGATGGATGGGGAGATCCATCAGACTATGAGTCAGGGATTTGAGGCCCTTAACATTAATGAAGCAACTGTTGTGTCTGGAACTTCCATCACTTCATATCAACAAGCCCGGAAGGTTGTTGAAGAGGGTACTGCTCAAGGCTGGGGCAAGCTGCTGCCGGTAGAAAAGAAAGAAGACAGATTCGGGTTGGGTTACAGACCAACTCGACAAGATCAACCAGAGGCTGCAATGGAGCCCAAATTTGTTAGCGGGGGAATGCTTACCCCGGATGCTGTGAACAGTTTGGAAGACGAGGAAGAAGACGAACGCAACCTGGAAAGCTGGATACGTCCAAAGATCCCGGGGAACCAAGTCTCAAACTGGTCTTCCCAGGAAATTATAAGAGTTACTCCTGCAGAGTAATTATTATTTCCTGTCTTTAAGCATGCATCAAGTCCTGCATCTTGCCTAAGATGTCAGGACTCATTTTGTAATCGGGCCATCTTGTATTTTGTGCAAACGATCAATTAATGAATATCAGGACATCTTTTGCAAATGAGTCTCTTTTTTCCCGCTCACTGTTTTTCATTTTTCATTTTTTGTACAAAAAAAAAATGGCAATGTTTTCCAAAATAATAACTTCATTTTCACTTTTTCTAAACAAGATAAAACTGATCACTAAAATGAACAAATCTAAACCCATGCAGAGAGTGCCCTCCAGACTGCACCGACAACGACATTGCTATGACTTCGTATGACTTCGACAATCCGATTAATCAAGCCGATAAAGGGGTTGAAGAAGATTATGAGCTACCCAAAGAGCTAGCCAGGTTGTTAAGGCAAGAGGAAAAGGTTATAACTCCTCATCAGGAGGAAGTTGAGACATTAAACCTTGGTACCGAAGAAGACTTAAAAGAAGTGAAGATCGGGGCCCGTCTGCAAGATTCAGTGAAAGAGCAAATTATTGACATGCTTCGGGAGTATGTGGATGTTTTCGCTTGGTCTTACCAAGATATGCCAGGTCTGGATACCGACATTGTCATGCACAAGCTGCCTCTCAAGGAAGACTGTCCTCCGGTAAAACAGAAGTTGCGCCGTACTCGTCCGGATATGGCCATGAAGATAAAAGAGGAGGTACAAAAACAGTGGGACGCCGGTTTCCTTGCTGTAACTAGTTACCCGCCGTGGGTTGCTAACATTGTACCTGTGCCTAAGAAGGATGGCAAGGTGCGGATGTGTGTGGATTACCGGGATCTGAACAGAGCCAGCCCGAAAGATGACTTCCCATTACCTCACATTGATGTATTGGTCGACAACACGGCTCAGTTCTCAGTATGCTCCTTCATGGATGGATTTTCAGGATATAATCAGATCAAGATGTCACCTGAAGACATGGAGAAGACTACTTTCATCACACCCTGGGGCACCTTCTGTTATAAGGTAATGCCATTCGGACTGAAGAATGCTGGTTCCACTTATCAACGAGCTATGGTAACATTATTCCACGACATGATCCACAAAGAAATTGAATTTTATGTGGATGACATGATTGCCAAATCCCTCACAGAAGAAGACCACCTGGTGAATCTGTTGAAGCTGTTCAAACGTCTGAGAAAGTACCAATTGAAGTTAAACCCCAACAAATGCACATTCGGGGTGCGGTCCGGTAAACTGCTGGGATTTATTGTGAGTGAAAAGGGAATTGAAGTCGACCCTGACAAAGTCAAAGCCATTCAAGAAATGCCTGCACCAAAGACTGAAAAAGAAGTTCGGGGGTTTCTAGGTAGATTGAACTACATTTCAAGGTTCATATCTCACCTTACAGCAACCTGTGAGCCTTTGTTCAAATTGTTAAGAAAAGAACAAATGGTCAGGTGGAATGAAGACTGCCAAAGAGCATTTGACAAAATCAAGGAGTACTTACAAGAACCTCCGATCCTTATGCCTCCAGTTGAAGGAAGACCTCTGATAATGTACTTGAAAGTATTAGAAGAGTCAATGGGGTGTGTGTTGGGCCAGCATGACGAGTCTGGTCGAAAAGAGTATGTAATATACTACCTAAGCAAAAAGTTTACCGACTGTGAACAACGTTATTCACTGCTCGAGAAAACTTGATGTGCTTTAGCGTGGGTTGCTCTCCGACTAAGACAGTATATGTTGACCCACACTACCTTATTGATCTCAAAAATGGACCCAGTCAAGTACATATTTGAGAAACCAGCGCTTACCGGACGGGTTGCAAGATGGCAAATGATCCTCACAGAATATGACATCCAATACACATCTCAGAAAGCCATCAAAGGCAGTGTATTGTCTGACTATCTTGCTGAGCAACCCATTGATGATTATCAGCCAATGAGATTTGACTTCCCGGATGAGGACATCATGTTCATAAAAGCAAAAGATCATGAAGAGCCTGTTCACACTGAAGGGCCTGACCCAGAAGAAGAATGGACAATGATGTTTGACGGGGCTGTTAATATGAATGGTCGTGGTGTTGGTGCAGTACTTATTACACCTAAAGGAGTTCACTTGCCTTTCTCGGCAAAACTCACCTTTAACTGCACTAACAACGAAGTTGAATACGAAGCTTGTATTATGGGTCTTGAGGAAGCCATTGACCTTAGGATCAAGACTTTAACTGTATTCGGAGATTCAGCTTTGGTAATCAATCAAACCAACGGTAAATGGTACACCCACCAGGAGCATCTAATTCCATACCGGGATTATACGAGGAGATTACTGACTTTTTTCACCACAGTCAAACTTGAGTACATCCCTCGAGACGAAAATCAGTTTGTAGATGCTCTGGCTACCATTTCATCCATGATCAAAGTTCAAGCTGCCAACTTTGTGCCTCGGATTTCAGTATCCAGACTTGACAGATCAGCATACGTATTTTCAGTAGACGTTGCTAAAGATGATAAGCCTGTGTTCTATGACATCAAATGCTTCTTGGAGGATCAAACATACCCACCTGGGGCATCATCCAATGATAAGAAGACACTCAGAAGGCTAGCTGGTAGTTTATTCCTGAATGCTGACGGTTCACTATACAAGCGCAACTTCGACATGGTACTTCTCAGATGTGTTGATAAGACAGAAGAAGACTTGCTGATGCACGAGGTGCATGAAGGCTCTTTCGGTACCCATGCCGGAGGACATGAAATGGCTAAAGAGTTGTTAAGATCAGGTTACTACTGGATCACAATGGATGCAGATTGTTGTGCCTATGCCAGAAAGTGCCACAAATGCCAGATCTACGCAGATAAAGTGCATGTGCCTCTGAATCCGTTGAATGTGATGTCTTCACCTTGGCCCTTTGCCATGTGGGGCATTGATATGATTGGAAAGATTGAGCCGACTGTTTCGAATGGCCACAGATTCATCCCGGTAGCCATTGATTATTTTACCAAGTAGGTTGAAGCAACTTCGTATGCAAATGTTACCAGGAAAGTGGTAGCCCGATTCCTAAAAAGAGACATCATCTGTCGGTATGGAGTGCCCGAGCGGATCATTACGGATAATGTTTCCAACTTGAACAATAAAATGATGGCAGAACTATGTCGGGACTTCAAGATCCAACACCACAATTCTTCTCCTTACAGGCCAAAGATGAATGGCGCTGTTGAGGCAGCTAACAAGAATATCAAGAAGATTGTGCAGAAGATGGTGGTCACATATAAAGACTGGCATGAGATGCTACCATTTGCCTTGCATGGGTACCGTACATCAATCAGAACATCCATTGGGGCAACACCGTATTAGCTTGTGTATGGTATGGAGGCAGTCCTACCTGTTGAAGTTGAGTTACCCTCCTTGCGAGTACTTATGGATGTCAAGTTGAAAGAAGCAGAATGGGTCCGATCCCGGTACGAGCAACTGAATCTGATCGAAGAGAAGAGATTAGCTGCAATCTGTCATGGGCAGCTGTATCAGAAAAGAATGAATAAAGCCTTCGATCAGAAAGTCAGGCTTCGGGAATACCAAGTAGGAGATCTTGTGTTGAAAAGACTCCTCCCTCCTCATACAGACCACAGGGTCAAGTGGACTCCGAATTATGATGGTCCATTCATAGTAAAGAAAGTTTTCTCTGGTGGGGCACTGATGCTCACTACTATGGATGGTGAAGACTTCCTGTCCCCTGTGAATTCAGGTGCAGTTAAAAAATACTTCGCATAAAATGACCCGCTGGACATGAAAACAGAATGTAAGTCCAGGCAAAAATAGGGCATCCCGGCGAGTTAAAAATAGAATAAAAGACTCGGGCAAAAATAAGGAAAAATAATCGAAAAAATGTACACCCGCTGAATTGAAAAGCCGCATTGGACAGCTCAGGCAAAAATGGGTATCCCGGTGGATTGAAAACCCGAAAGGGCGATCCACGCAAAATAAGGGAACAAGCGAACAACTGCATTTTGAATTCGTCTGTATCACTTACAATGCGGCAAGCTTCAAAAGGTTAAAGCATCAGTCAGAATCAACCTTATTCAGAAAGTAAGACAAAGAAGAACGTCGATGTCATACGGGTCATAACAAAGGGAAGCTCACTGAAGCATCGTCAACATTGCCAGCACCTTTTGTTTCTCAATTTTGTAACAATATCCTCATTTCAGGGGATCTGTTTCTTTGACTGTACTTTCCAATTCAGGGCACACAAATTAATAAAATCAGATTTTCAGTCACACTTCGTCTCGTACATTTTTATTTCTTTTGCAAAAACGTCTGATATCCTTGATATAATGGTTGCATAAAAACAGATGTGCCTTTCTAAAAATCACGTGCTTGCAGGAAATATATTACTTACTCCCAGGAGTCTCTAAAACTCCTATGATGGAATCCAGTAAAGGATCCCCCGGGGTATTTGTACGTCTCTTTGTCATAACAGGATTGCAGGTATTCAGAGCGCAACATGGGGCGTGAAAAGTATTCCCCCAGCAACGTTGCCAGATCATTATTTCCTCAGCACATCTTCCAAACAACACCAGAGATGTTTTCTCCCCATCAGAGTTGACATTCATCGTTTCTCCAGCACATCTGTTAGAGCAGTACCAGAAGATGCTCATATCCCCAGCTGAGTTTTCAGATAGTATCATCCTCAGCGGGATCCCCACAGAAATCTCTAGGAAGATCGTTCAGTGATCTTTTCTCTTCCCCAGCCAAGTGCTAGACAGGGAACCATCTCCCCACAGAGCTCCAGCCTCTCCCAGAAGAGCAAATGTCTGAATTTCCCGCACAACAAAGTGACGAAAGCTTCTACGTCCCTAGCTGGGCTCTTCATTACAAAGATAGGTCTATCAGTGACTTATTCCCCCAAGCAGAGCAAAATATCAGATCCACCAGTGATCTCATCCCCAGTTGGGATATTCTTTCAAGCAGATCAATCGGAGATCTCCACAGGAAACGGGACCCAAATCCCGGATCGGTATCTTTTGCATAATCATAGCATTTACATCACATTTCCCCCAGAGAGTAGCATTCCGTCTAATACGGAGCATTACGGCAAAAATCAAACATATTGCATAATTACAAGCCATGTTTTGAATCAGTCACCTGTGAATACTAATATCCCGTCAGCAATATACAAAATACCACTCAAATTCCCCGGCAGGACGCCAAAGCATCTCCTTTGCGTTCCCAAAATACAGATGCATGCTCCTTTTGGCACTCGCCCGTGTCATCTCTCCCCAGAAGGTCGCCAGGACATTTTCTGCAAACAGATACTTATACATAACTTATCCTTCTTGACCCTCGCCTATGTCATATCCCCAGCAGAAAGCCAAAGTATTCCCTTTGCACTCCCAAATACATGTTCATTTACTCTTCTCGACACTCGTCTGTGTCATCTCATATCATCCCCTGCAGATATATCTATGCACGTTCCTAACACTCGTATATGTCACTGCTCCCCAGCATGGCCGCCTAAACACTTATAGTAAACCAAACACTTGTTTATACATTCTCATTGACGCCCTTCCGTGTCATCCTATCCCCCACAGATCGCCAAAATGCCTTTTACACTTATAAATTCATAACTTATACACTTTCTCTTTTGACACCCGTCCGTGTCACACTCTCCTCAGCAAGTTGAACACTCGTCAGTGTCTCACTCATGCTTACTCGTACAGATACTCGTCCGTATCTT
Source organism: Lathyrus aphaca (assembly GCA_963966055.1). Lineage (NCBI taxonomy): Eukaryota > Viridiplantae > Streptophyta > Magnoliopsida > Fabales > Fabaceae > Lathyrus > Lathyrus aphaca. The sequence continues at coordinate 217,039,021 of OZ014524.1, forward strand.
GTATACACCACTTATTTCCCCTCAGATTCAACACTCGTCGTGTTCTTTGTTAACCAATTGGTACTCGTCCGTACCATCATCTCTAAACATGCGTCAGCAGTTGTTTCTACTGATACTCGTCTGTATCGTAGTCTTAAGGATGCTCGTCCGCATCTTTAATCTATACACAGTGTCAAACACTTATACTTGTCATTCCTTGAATGTAGACGCTCATCCGTGTCTACCATTCCCCAGGAAAGTCCCCAGAGGAGTCTGTAACACGGTGGGAGAACTGACTTTAGTGAAATGTTGCGGATAGCAAGAGTCGCCACCGACTTTTATTTTATCCAAAGGAAAGGCATAAAAGAACAGGAAAGACCTTTTAAAAGATTTTTGGGTTCGGGGGGTAGGTTATGTAAAGGGAAGGTGTTAGCACCCTTTACATCCATGGTTATCCATGGGCTCTTAGTTACTTAGCTCACTTTAAAATGTTTTTGAAATGTGAAGTGTGTGAATAAAAATTTTCTTAAGTGTTTTATAATGATCCATGTACGGATATATGTAAAACCTTTGTTTTGAAAATTGTTTGAAATGTATGAAGAGTTTGAAATGTTTTGAAGAGTTTGAAATGTTTTGAAGAGTGAGCAAGTATCTAAGAGGAACCTACCCTAAGTTAAGTCTTTTCTGTTCTTGAATATCCTTTAAGTGGTAAGACTATCCCTATTATTAAGGAATAGGTAGTCATTACCTTGGATGTTAGGGACAAGTGAAGAGACATCTGTTATTTAGGCAACTGTGAGGTGTATAAGCAATTCGAAGGGACTTATCATCTTTATTCGAAAGGGACAAGATCATTACGAAGGCAACATTCGAAGGGACTTGATCTTTTTATCTGTTTAAGGGACTAGATGATATAAAATGAGGGACTTTTCTTTATACACCCTACTTGACCTTTTGTTTAGGCAACTTGAGAGGTATCCTTAAGGAAGTGAGATGGCGATCCATGATCGACTTACGTGTGTGAGTGTACCAATTCAAATATTTATCTTTAAGTTAATGATCTAAATTAATTTTTAAATACAAACATATTTCACTCCCTATTTTACTAACCATAGCATTTAAAATAAATAATAAAAATTAATACTACAAATATTACATAAGGGATACAATTACATAATAATAATTAAAACAATTTAAATAAGCAAAAAATAATAGATAATTGGGTTAGTAACAATAATAATAATAAAAATAATATAAAAATAAATGGGGTTAGTAATAATAATTATTAATAAGAATAAAAATCAAGAAATTAACATAATAATGAATAATAAACTTAAAAGTGCAATTTTTAATAGATAATTATTTTTTAGATTTTTTAAGAATAAAAATAAACAATTCATGCTATATACCAATTATTATAAAAATTTAAATTTATATACATATTATGAAAAATAATGGTTAATTATGATTAAATAAACATATTATGAAAATAAATTATATTTACAAAATTAAATTAAGAGTTTTAATTATTTTTAAGCATAATCTAGAATTATTTACATGCAAGAATTATATTAAATAATAACTATAAACAAATTATAAATATATATATATATATATATATATAATTAAAGTTTATAAATAAATAAATTAAAAGTTATAATTAACAAATAAATTAATATTTACAATTAGGGTTTATAAAAATATTTTAGGGTTTTAGAAAATATTAGGGTTAATTATCTAATTATAAACTAATTATACAAAATTATGTAATATTAATACTATAAGATAAATAATTTTTATTAATAAAATTTAATTTTTGAAAAGATGACTTTTAAATTATAGAAAAGAAAATAAGGCTATTAACATTTTATTTTATTATTTAAACTTATTTAATTCTAATATAAACAAATAAAATAGAGAAAACAAAAAAAGGTGAAAAAGAACTTACCTGGGCTGGGATTCGAACCCAACCCCTGAGCAATGCATCCTCCAGGACCAATAAGCCAGCCACTGGGCTGCGCGCGCGCCAGTGATAGCAATGCACTCAATGGGGTTTTGTTGTTATCCTGGAAAAACCATGACAAAACAAAAAATAGCACAAAAAGGCCTGGGGAGGGATTCAAACCCAGGACCTTCAGACAACAAGCAAGCACACTTACCATCCAGCCAGAAGGGCGCATCTGATGTATAATCCATAACATGTTATAATATATTAAGTCCTGTGATTAAATGGAAAAATAAGAAAAAGATTGCTGCATCCAAGGATCGAACCAAGGCCTTCAAGCATAACACACGCATCCCTCACCACTGGGCCAGACGCGCATCTGTGAAATAAATTAACAATAACATAATAAAATATTAAAACAATATTTGAATCCCAGAATGCACGCCAGGAACTTCATCTTCCTCCTCTGGCCTTGCGTTTTTTGCTGCGAATTTCCCTATGAAATTTCCTGCGATTTCAAACATCTACAGGACCTGCGAAACTCAACAAGCAAGCAAACAGTACAATTTTCTTCAATTAATTAGGGCGTTGTGATCCCCAGAGCTTACACAATCATCCTATGTTTTCCAAATTCATTTATATTAGGTTTAGTGTGAAACCCTAATTGCTTGGCCGAAACCCTAGCCATGGCAATTCCTTAAACCTGTAGTGAAACTTTAATTAAACCATCCAGAATCAATCAACAACTCAATACAAACATGAAACAATGATCAAATCTTATTTATAATATACAAATATGAGAAAACGAAAAAATCATCAAGACATGAAAAGTTTGATTCGGGTTATGCACTATGTCATGTTTTTGATGCTTTTAATGATTGGAATAGGTTCAATGATGTCCATAGAACATGTATCAACCTTCAAATTGCCTTGAAAGAGTCTGAATTGTGAAATCCGAATTCAAGTTTTTGGTGATTTTTTTGAAAGTTGAACACTTACTCTTGAGGCAGAAAATTCGTCCCCTATGCATTGTGATAGTTTGTATACTTATAGTAGAGTGAAGCTAGGTCAAAAAATTGGATCATTGTTTGGACTTTTTGATTTTTGGAGATTGAAAAAGATTATGACTTAAATTTCATATATTTTTGAATGAGACCTTTATATCTTAAGACAATCATCATCAATTGTATATCAATTTAATCCAATTCATGTTAATGACCTTCTAGAACCAAAATATATTTTAAATTTTCATATTTGATATTTTATTTAAATTTAAAATGATTTTTAATATAAAAAATCATAATAAATAAAATAAAATTATGAAAATATCAAATAAATTTTGTGCATGATGTCATGGAACACCTTGGGTCACAAAAAGTTCAGCCCATTTAGAAGAATTTGGTTTTAAGACCCTATTTTCTTCATAAACCACCCAAAACTTTCCCAACTTTGCAAGGGCACATATCCTTCAATTTTAATGCTATGAGGGTGTTCTTGGACATTTTGGAAATCTTGAAGAGTCCTCTAACCAACCCCATTGGTTTCATGTCCATATCATTTACCATTCTCAAGTTATGCTCTTTTGAAGTTGTTGACCTTTTGTTGACTTTCAAAAGGACCTATAATGTCTTAGCTCATACCTTCCAAATGAAGCATTTTTGGGCTTGGCTTGTGAGACACAAAGTTGTAGAGAATTCAATTTCCTTCAAAATGACCTTTGGATGGGAAAAATTTGATGAAGCATGTGAAAGTTATGGCTGGTCAAAGTTCAGTTGACTTTTCCTAAGGAAACCCTAATTTAGAAACCTCTGATTCTTGATGATCTGAAATATCCTTGATGAATCATGATCAACCCTTGATCAAATGATGAATTTTACTTCATATAATTGATGTTGGCAAAAAATCATGAAGTTTGACTTTGGTTTGACCACAGTTGACCTCAGTTTGACTTTTGAAATGCTTAGACTAATTTTGACTTATCTGATCATCTGACTAAGCAAATCTTTGAGAAAAGTTCTGAAATTTGTCATGGGGATTCTTAAACACATATAAGATGTTATGAAGCTCACTTGAAGTCTTGGAAGTCCATTTAGCCTGATTAAAGTCAAAACCCTAGTTTTGGATGCACTACTTAGGAGGATGCATTGTCTGAGGGAATTGTCAAATCTTCTGACCCATTGTGAACTTTGTGAACCTTGTGAACCTCATAAGATGTCTTGTGAACCTTGTGAACCTCATAAGATGTCTTGTAAACTTCATGAACCTCATGAGAGGTCTTGTGAACCTCATAAGATGTCTTGTAAACTTCATGAACCTCATGAGAGGTCTTGTGAACCTTGTGAACCTCTTAGCACACAAAGTCTTGTATTGTGAGGGCAAATTTTGGGGTGCAATAGAGTCCCCAGCAAGTCCTTAGCAAAACCTTTTCTATCCGGCATTCGTCCTATGTCGTGATGCTTTCTGCAGCCGTACCCTGCCAGGTGATCGCCCTTCACCTCTGGATGACCGTCCCTTATCCATATCCCCATCGGAGTCTCCATTATTGGAACCCCTTTTTATCCGGCATTCGTCCTATGTCGTGATATTTTAGCAGTCGTCCCCTGCTAGGTGATCGTCCTTCACCTTTTTTATGATCGTCCTTCATCACTTTTATCTGATGGCCGTCCCCATCGTTGATTTTGTTATCTGACATTCGTCCTATGTCATGATAAACTCTGAGAGCAGCCGTACCCTGCTAGGTGATCGTCCTTCACCTCTTGATGATTGTCCTTCATCATGCTTATCCGATGGTCGTCCCCATCGTCGACCTTTTCTATCCGGCATTCATCCTATGTCGTGATATCTTTCGGCAGCCGTACCCTGCCAGGTGATCGTCCTTCACCTTAGATGAATGTCCCTCATCTTTCTCCCCAACAGAGCAGCCGTCCCCTGCTAGGTGATCTTCCTTCACCTTTGATGACCGTACCTCATCATTTATTTCATTTATACTTTGCAAACCTGATGGTCGTCCCCATCATTGACTTTACCATTAATCCCCGAAATTTCATTTACTACTTTATTTCCCCAGCATGTCGGTCGTCCCCGTCATTGTTTTACCCCTAGCAACCGTCCTCTGCTCGATGGTCTTCCTCCATCGCCCGCACTTTATAGTCATACTTTACTACCTTTTACAATCTATATCCCTTTTCTTCTTCACCCAGTGAGTGCAAATTTTGGATTGTCTTTGGTATTCAACCACAAGTTATCTTGTTTGCCTGTTAAGCCGTCGCTTACATCCTACACAGCTAACTCATGCTTGAATAGGGGCAGTTGTAAACACCCCAAATTTTCCCTCACTAAGTTCACACCATGGCTTGTGATCTTTTCATTTGCATTAGTTCAATCATAGCATATCATGTGGCATTTTTGCTTCACTGCATTAGGTCAAGTTCATCTGCATCTAGGGTTTGTGATCTGAGCAATCCAGGATCTATCTGAGCCACTCCAAAGGTCTTCAATCATCTCAAGAGGGTCCATGTATGTTCAATCATCATATTATATCCTCAAAAGATCAAGGAAGTCAGAGAATCACAAGAACTGGAAAAGCATGGAAGCAGAGCCAAGGATTAACTGCACAGATGACCTAAAATTAGGGTTTTGGTTTCAGAGGCCATAAATCCAAAAAATTTGGGCATTCTTGTTTCTATTGGTGTCAATATGTTATAAGGATCATACATACCAAGTTTTATGGAGAAATTCATTGTGGAAGTCATCTGATCATTGGGTAACTTCCTGAGCAAGTCAGAGCAAAATCAGGGCATATGAGGCCCCCATCAATGGAACCAAGGTGGATTTTTCATCAAATTGAAGATATGGTCTTTATTTGATCATTGAAGTTCTTATAAGTCCACAAATTTGAAGAAAAGTGAGCAAAACCAAAAGTTGCCAAAAATGGAAATGACTTGTAATGTAAACTTTCTATTTTGGGAAAGTTTTTCAACCTCCTCTTTCTCAACCAAAAATGCTTCAAATGAAAAATTCTTGGTCATGAAAGTTGTAGATTGGATCATTCCCTTTTCAAAAAGTACAAGAACAAGATCTAATTCATTTTAGAACTCAAGTTATGGCTTTCCAAAGTTGGCAAAAATCACATAATTTCATGTTTCATGCCAAAGAGGGATTTTCGCAAAACCTCATGCCAAACCATTTTGTGACTTCAAATTGACTTATACACATCATAACATCATAGTGCGTGCCTTAAAACTCATAATTGGCCTAAGAATCCAAAGATTTCATGACTTGCACATGAAGAAATTTCAAAAGGGGCAAAAGTTCACAAATTTGCAAAACCTCCCATAACTTTGTCACAACTTGCTGATTTGCCTCAATCTCAATTCCATGGACAGCCTTGAATCTTGCTGCACCAGACACCCCTTTGTCCTTGGCCTGAAACAGCCCATACCTTAAAGGACAACAAATGTTGACTTTTTGCAAAACAAGCCATACCAATCAGCATAGCCCACACCAACTCCACAGGCCTATCACAGCTTGATACATGGGCAAAATGCAAGCCATTTCACACAAGAAGCAAGCCTAAAACCACAGCATCACCATAGTTCACAAACTCTCCCTCTTATGCATTTTCCTTCGAAACACTCAGCACAAACATCAAACCTCAAAACTTCTTCCACCATTCATCTCCAAATTCATCACTGATCATAAACCACCCCTCAAACCAGCCAAGAACACCTCACAAACAAAACACGATTTTTTGTCCAGTTGAACACAAACTCACAAACCAGCCATAAAAAACTCCAAACAAGTATCAAAGCTTCTTCAGGGAGGCCATTGGAAGCATTTTGCACCAAGGAAGCAGCCAGAAAGCTCCAGGGTTGAAAGCTCCATCTCAGGTAGCTATCTCAAACTTTTTTTTCCAGAAATCTCTTTTTAAGTTATAGAAATGTTCCCCGTGTTCCCCTGAGTACACTGAACTTGTTATTTTTAAAAATGGTGAAGAAATGAGCATGAACCGAATCTCTGAAATTTTTGACCTGAAAAGAGATTGATTCGATTCATGCTTGTTTCTGAAAATAAATGGATTTCGTGCTTGGATTCTTGTTCCTTGATGTTTGTTGAGTGATTCTGGAGCTTCGGGGGGCTTGGGTGAGGTTTTGAGTGAGATAGCAATTTTCAGGGGAGAGTGTGGCCGGAGAAGATGACCGGAGGTCATTTCCGGCCACCTGAAAGTGATTAAGTTAATTAATTAGGGTTAGGGCTAGGTTTGAACGTGGACCCTTGGATTTGAGTTTGGCGCGTGTTCTGATGGCTAGGATTGAATCATTAGTTTTTAATTTTAGGATTAATAATTAATTAAATCAGTTTAATGAAGTTTGAATTTGGGTCGTCCAGATGCGCGCCCAGTCAACCTTTTAAAACCCAAATTGAATCCTGGCTCTCCATTGCACATACTTTTCATTTAATTAGTTTTTATTTCATTTTTTCTATTTTATTTTGCACGAATTTTTAAAAATAGTAAAAATTGTCAAAAAATTATGAAATTTTTTATCAAACCTTTTATTAAATTTCAGAACCCAAAAATAATTTTTTTTTTTGCATTAAAAAATAATTTTAAATCATTTAAATGTTATTTTTAATTAGTTAATGAGAATTAATTAATTGAAAATACATTTAAGTATTTAAAAATCACAAAAAAATTCAGAGAGCATATTTAAACATTTACAAACATTTACAAACTCACCACACAAATTTCTTTTTGGTTTTGATCACACTTTGACATTTTCTCATTGAATTAGGGTTCTTAAACTTGAATATTTTAAACCCTAATTTCTAAAATTCATAACTTTTGAACCAAGTTGAGTTTGTGAATGATTCTTTTTGCATTATGCTATGCATGGTTTCAAGCATCTAAAAACATTTTTGTTTCATTTTTATCTTTCATTTTCAATTTGTTTGGCATTTTACCTTTAGGATCACCCTTTAAACCCTAGAAACTTCAAGAAATCATAAGTCCTTCTAGGTTAAGCTTCTGACCTCCCCCTTTGGAGGGTAACTTAGTATAGGTCTAGGGTTCCTTTGAGTGCATTTCAATTTTTTTATCTTATGATTTGCTTCTGTATTTGAGTTTTGCATCTCACATGTTCATATAACCCTAATTTTGTGCTTTCATTTGCATTCATCTTGCATATGCTTGCATTCATGAACTTGCCATGACATTTTGTGCATTCACATGACTCATAAGACATCTTAGGACACATTAGAATCATGTTTGATCATTGCATCATCCATTTGCCATGTTTTGTCTTCATTTCATATGCATTCATGATCTTTCATGTCTCTTTCATGCTCCATTTGCATCTTCATCACTTGTATGATCATTCTCATCTCTTGACATGCCTTCATATCATCTCTTAGAATAATTTTCATCATGAACATGCTTCTCGTTTTGGTTTGCATCATTTCATACTTGTCATTTTCATTTCATTTTCATTTCCTTTTACTAACTTTTCAGGTGGTAAGTTACTTTGAGAAGTGAATTTGCTTTCACTTCTCACAATCTCTCCTCATCTCTCTTATGCATCTTTGCTGAATTTTGTATTTTTATTAGAGTGAGCTTGCTAATTCATGTTCCCTCCCCACCTTCTTTCTTCAAGCAACTTATCTTCTTAAGTGAAGTAAGTTGACTTGCTTCTTTCTGCTTCTTCTACTTCCATCTTTGCTTCTTCCTTGGTGGTGCTTCTTGGAGACTTCTTGCAAGCCTCATAAACCCTAGGAATACCCAAGCATGATCACAATTAGGGTTTGATTAGTCCCCCCATTAGTTTTACCTTTGTGTCATCTTTTGTGTCTTCTCTTTTCATCTCATAATCAAGGACTAAACCTTAAAGGTTTTAAGGCTTTGTGATTAAGGTTATGCATGTATCCTTCTATTTGGATGGAGTGTATAACTTTAATCCTAAGTGTTAAACCCTTAATGTGTTTAAATCCTTTAATCAATTCACCTAATAATAACTAAAACATCAAGCTTGTAACTTGGGCCTTGCATTAGGGTTCTAATTCTTCCTTAATTGGTTAAGAAGGACTAACCCTAGTGTTAATGGACAAGTCCCCCTCAAGTTGTCTTACAAACCATAAAATCCACTTCTTAATCTTACCATTAATTAAAATCCACTCTAATAAAGGCTTTGTTTTGTCATGTGGTTAATCCCTAATCATGGATTAAGTTGAGGAGCCTTTCTCAGCTTAAATGTTCTCATCTATTATCCTTCTATTAGGATGGTGTAATGGGTCCATTAAATCCTTGATTATGGCTTAAACTCATTACTTAACACTAAACAAAAACTCTAAAAACATCTAAGTAAATGCAAGTAGGTTAATGATCTTAATCCTACATCATGGTAATTAAGTGTGAGGTGTTTACTTCACACTTAAGGTATTCTCATTACCCCTAATCAGAGGGAGGATGTGATGAGTTTACTAACCCTTGGTTTAGGCTTAAGCTCATTTTCCTATAACAAACTCAAAAAAGCAATAAAAGATTGAAAACATCAAAAACAAACAACAATCGTCTCCTCCAGGATTCTTTTCTCACCTCATTCACTCATAATCGAGAACTCGCTCCTTCCATCTAATGCAAGACAGTTTGCACCTGAGCTAGACAGGTCATACACTTGATCATAGACAAGTAAGCAGTTCACAGGTTAATTTATCTTTCAATCTCTTTGAGTCGAACTACGGTGTTCTGACTTCCTCATTGCACGAGAGGATACGTAGGCATAACTTAACTGTTATCGAACAAAAGTCTCTGTATATTCCCCCTCTTCCAGCTTTATTCTTTAAGCCTCATAGTCTTGAGCTTTGCACTCTTTCCTTGCACTGACACTCCTTTATTTCACTTCACATTTCTTTTGCACTGACACTTGCATTCTTTTCCAGCTTTGATACACAGATAGCACTGACACTACCCCCTTTAAACACAAATCTTTCAAGTGTGGATCCCGTCGAGTACGACGGACAATCTGGGTGCTAATACCTTCCCAGGTTGTAACCAACCCCCTTTCTCAGTTTCTCTGGTTCGCAACCATCTTATCCATCTTTTCCTAGGTTTATGCAGCATTACCTTTCCTTCGGGATAAAAATGCCTAGCTGGCGAATCTATTCATTCCTTATCTTTCGCCGACCGTTCGCGTCTGTACCCCTCTTGACCACGTGTCATCAGGTGGGAGCGATAGCTTTCCCTTGAACGTTGGCAGATACTCTCTTTGAAAAGTCGCCAAGTTATGTGATCCAGCATCTTCACCAGCAATTGGCAAGTTCTGCACAGCTTGTTCCATCGCTTGCATTGCAGTAGCCATCGCAGGGTCGTTTCTTCCAGCCATCTCAACTTATCACTACAACACAACCAAAAGTTAGAACAATAACAATACTTGATTGTTAGACAACTAAGACTCGACACTTCTTCAGACAGACCGACCTGATCTGATACCACTAATGTAACACCCCATTTCTACCCTTTAAATATAATTAAAATCATAGTTTACAAAAAAATCCGCATAAACAGGATATTACATTTCAACTTTCAACAAATTTCAACTTTAAAATTATAACCTACTTAATACATAGCACTCTTCATAAATAAACATAAAACAACTTTATTTTAATTAAATAATTCATCTTCATAACAACATCACGTAGCGGATTCATAAAACAACTTGCAACATCTTTATCCAACATAAAAACAACTCCAAATAACCAATAAATATTCTAAGTTCTTCAATTAAAATAAAATTCAGCATTGCAACAAATCAACAAAACATACACGTGTCATTCCCCCCGAGTGCTACGTATCAGAGCAACTGACCACCGACTCGACTAAAGGTAACCGGCTACTCCTCTGGATTACCTGCACGTTGCCAACATAAGGACAACATTCAAACATAAGGGGTGAGTTACAATAATAATAAGCAGTATATGAAACGCAATACACAGAAAAGGATTTCACATAATTCACCACATCACAACATCAACTAGTACAACAGCATAACGACAACTCAAAAAAGTTTGTGACTATTATGCGACTCTACTAAAGATGCATGTAGTACCATTTCTGAGTAAAACTCCCAACTTAAATCATTGTCAGGTTATCGAGGCATCAAGGCATAAGCCTTCAACTTTCAACTTAAATTGTCAATCCATGCCAACATGGTGTTAGCAACGACTCTGACAAAATACATATGCTCTACATGACAAACACAACTTCACAAATCAACAACATAACAACATGATCAACACAATAACTTCTTACGACATAATCAACTAATATTCGATTTTGACATAAAAGCCTTCAACATAACAACTTTAGAATTGTTCCGTGAACCGGAAACATACAACAACTTAAATGTGCCTGCAAATCGACTATACAATGAATTTTTTATAAAACAACGTAATAAAAACCAACTTTCGTTAAATTCCGCAACTTCATTTTTCGCCTAATTCGGCTAAACCGACTAAACCGGCATTGTTTCTAACTTTCTGCGACTTATTAGAATTTATTACGATCATCGAAATTCTGTGTTTCGCTAATTGTTTTCTGTCATGGATATCCACCTGCTAATGGTTCTACTATAGTTTTATCAGTTACTGTCAAAATTCTAAATTCTATCACAGTGAAAATATTCAGTTTGCTCACCTGCTACCAGTTCTATTACATAAGTATTTCAGTTTTTCTGATATGACTAAAATCCTGAAATCATATTAATTTCTCTAAGTTTTCTAAATTGAATTAACCTAAATAAATTATCTTCCACTTAATTAATATTCCACTTGTTTTAATCCATGATTAATTATATGATTAACTTAAGGATTCATGACTTAATTGGAAAAAGGTTCCAAAGTGGCTCCTGCGACTTCTACATGTGGCTTGCGCCACTTCCTGCATCATCTCACACTATTTTCTAATTCATGAATTAACATACTAATCCAATTTATAATATGCCTAATACATCATTAAGTATCCATGATAATTATTCCAAAGTGGCTCCTGCCACTTCTACATGTGGCTTGCGCCACATGATATGATTCTTCTCACTAATTAAATTAATATATTTATAAGTCTTGCATTATAACACCTAATACACCTGATCGACCTGGAGATTAGGATCCAATATGGCCGCGTGGATGAGTGTTGTTGATGATGGAGAAAAGATGGGGGTGTACCTGCAAAGACACTTCGATACTAAAGTCAGAAAGCGAGCAACGAGTGAGCATGTACGATATTTTTGGGTCAAGATTTGAATACCTGACCCTCTCAAATGAGAGGGTTTATATACTGGTCCAAGTGGGTGTTTATTGGCCCAAATTGTTGGGTGTGGATCACGGATCCCGCAATAATCGACGGTGATTAGGAACTAGTCGTTGGGGCGAGAAAGAATCTGCTCAACAGCACCCTCGCTCGGTATTGAACTCATCCTACCTAGGGCAAGTCGAGCAGTTGATTTCGGAGCTCTGAGCATAGTTGGGTTTTTTGGGGTCGTTGGGCCGCGAGATAGATATGGCCCAATTCTGAGGGTTGTCCGGAACAGGAGCCCCCCAAGTCGTTGATTTCGGTCAAGGAAGTGATGACTTAAAGGTAGCTCGATGCTCATAAATATTGGCGAACGTCGGGGGATTGACCTTCCGAGCATCATGTCTATAGGTCGGCGTAGAGGAAGTGGAAACGAAAAGGTGGCGTGTTTTGGGATTTGTGCCAATTTAATGCTCTGACGGCTAGCATAGGGCCTAGTGTGTAGGCTATTATTGCCTAGGGATATGGGTCACGTTTCAGCGCATGTGCCCTTTTCCCTATAGATAGTAACGTTGTCCCATAGAGGGAACTTTTCGCTTCGTCTTCTACCTCCCTTCATTGCTCGTGCAATTATTTGTCGTTCACCGCTGTCGATCACCGCAAACCGTCGTCGACCACCGTACTTCTCAAGTCATTTTTATGCAATGGCGTCTCAAGTCCAAGGTTAGACCTCTATTCTGGATTTTTTAGACTTAGTTTTTAAGAAGTAGTGATGCATGCGGCCTAGGACTTGGTTTTATCGGTAGATTAGGGTAATGTATAGATTTTAGGTTTTAGTAGTAGCTGTATTCCGCCTATTCTGGACCTTGGTTCACGGTGGGCGGTGGTCTTGGTCGACGCTCGACCAAGGCTAGGGTTTTGCGTCCCTCTGAGTGTTGATCGTCTGTCTCGGACGTCGATCGCTTAGGGGCTTTTGCTCAGAACCCTGTTTTCGGGCCGCTGCGTGCCCTTTCACTTGATAGGTAGTGGAAGGGTGGATTTGATACTCTGATCGAATTCACTGATGCCTTTCCTCTACTTTTCAGGTAAACACGTGCTCTCCGATCCCTTCGACATATCCTCAGAGGAGAGTTCATCGGAGAATTCGGGCTCCTCTACGACTGTCTCGTCTGGTTCTGAGAGCTCTTCGGGAGATTTGGAAGCGACCAAAGTGAATGGTGTCGGGAGAGACTCAGGGGAAGAGGTTGGTGTTCCTGAGGTCACGCAAGAAGAAGTAAGGGTGTTGGCCCCTAAGGAGTGGGTCGTCGAAGATTTACTGGACAAGATTTCTTTGTACGCCCGACCGCGAGCGGACCCTCTGCTAGTAGTGGGGGATCCCGATCACTGGAGAGTGACCTGCCCGGGCGACGATGATTGTATCTTCTCGGAGTTCGGTGGAAGGAAGTTTTCTATGTACGAATATGCCATCACGACTTTGGGAATTAGGATGCTCTTTAGCGACCTAGTGTGCTCAGTACTCGGTTATTTGGGGGTAGCCCATTCGCAGCTGCACCCCAACTCCTATGCTTTTATGAGGGCATTTGATATGACGTGCGAGCACCTGGGGGCGGGGGCTACCCTTCCTCTCTTCTTTCGGCTATTCTCTCTGCAACACCAGGTGGAGCGTGGAACCGCTCGGAAAGGGTTCATCTCTTTCAAACAGCGGGCTAAGATTTTTAAAGCGCACTAGAAGTCAATCTGGTCGTTCAAAGGTGAATATATCCTGATCGAGCCTTTGACTAAAGGAGCGACCAGGTCGATCAGTTTCATGGGCAATGACACTGATGAGAATGACGTGCCTCGGTTGGACGCTGAAGGTCGATCGATTCGTAGGAGGATCTGGAGGTTCCCCTTCTCTTGGGAGCATAGTCACTACGGGAGACCGGTGTGTGACTTTGTGCAAATAGGGGATAACTTGGGCGAGGAAGATGCGACCAGCTTTGAATAATTCCGCAAGTTGGTATCATCCTTTACTCCGATCCCTTTGGTCAACGGGGAAGGGAAGGTGATGATGGCCTCTGACGGAGGGGGGGTTGTGGAACGTCCGTTGATTGACGTCACAACCCTTTTGGCCTGTAAAAACGGGCAAGAAGTGTCTGATTTATTTGGTATTTCTTACTTTTTATTTTTTTGTTTGTATGTCGTGCTTCTATGCTCGTGACTGGTTTGACCCTTGTTTCTTTTGTTTTTCAGGCTCGATGAAGTCGCTGGACAAGATCCAGGAGAGGCTGATACAGGGCAACAAACGGAAGGCTAAGACTATTCCGACCAGACTGGTAGGAAACGATACGAGTGGCTCTTGTTCGGGCCCCATCGCTCGAGGATCTCCGGGCGTGTCTTCGGGTTCGACCCTCAAAAAACACAAGGTCGGAGCGGTCGTTACTGATTTGACGACGAACGCCCCTGCAAAACCAAAGCATCCTTTACCTCCGTGCTACGGAACTTCTCTGACTGCACATCCTTGCAGGTCGACCGGGCAGACTCGTTTTACCTTGAGCAGATGGACCGTCCTTCCCGGAGGTTGTCCTTGGCCCAGGATTCTAGTGCGGTGATGTGGATGCTTTCGATGACATCCATGTTTGCCGAGGTGAGTTCCAGGAAGGAGCTTGAAATTAACCGATTGAAGACTCTCCTGGCTGCCTCGGAAGAGAAAGCGAAGAAGGCCTCCGAGGATGCTGAGGCCGCGACCAAAGAGTTGGCGGTGCGGGCGGACGTGATTGCTAAGCTGGAGGTAGACAAAAAGAAGGTCGTCGATCAGAATAGGAAGCTGAGAGACACCTTCTTCCCCAAGGATGACGAAGATGAGGACACTAAGGGGTTGATGAGTCGGGCGCATTTCCTTGCGCGACTGGATCATGATCTCGAGGATCTGAAGGACTCGACTAAGCTGAGTTTCCAGAATGTTGTGGACCAGATAAAGGCTCTCCATCCCGAGCTGGACCTCGATGCCAATTAGATCATCTACTTGTACAAAGTTGAAGATGGTCGGGTTGTGGTCCCTGATTATATGATTGTGGACGATTCTCAACCTGGGGAGTCCGAGCAGCCGTCCAGCAACTTCCGAATGAAAACCAGCCTGGGGTGCAAGAGGGGGAGGGTTATTAGGTCGGCATGCGAGCCTAAATTACTTTAATTTTAAATTCTTATTTGGGGACGTGGTCCCCTTTTCATGTAATCTCGAACAAGTCGGCCTTTAGGGGTCGTAACTTTTTTAATTAACATTTTCGACCTTGGTGGTCGTTTTACAATTTATGCAGCGTTTTTAATTATGTGTATAATTGCTCGTCCGTCGGAGGACTTTCGTTTTAAATGTTTATTTTTTGTTAAGTGTTTTGTGCTCGTTTGGAGCGTGACGTAATGGTCGATAAAGGGGGGACGAATGCTCGTAAGGGATGTGATCCATCGGCTTGGGGGACCGATCAGATGTATGGAGGTTGATCCTGGGTCGGTATTCGGGCCAAGTTTGTGGTTCGGACATCCGTGGCTTGAACGTCCCATCGCGAGCTGGGGTTCTGCCTGGTCGTGGTACTTAGGCGACGTCGGGCTCGTTTGAGTACCCGTTCGTGCAACAGTCACCTTCCTTGTTATTACGAGGAGGTTCTGTTAGTTAGACATTTTGGACTGCAATGCTTGTACCTGGGCATGCAGGTTTGGTCGGGACTTTCTCCCTTCGTAGGGGTTAAGGCGACCTTCATACTAGCTGTAGTATTGTTTAAGTTTCTCGGCGTTCCACAGCCGTGCGAGCTCTTCCCCTTGGATATTTTCTAAGTAGTAGGCTCCGTTTTCGGTTTTCGCACGGACGCGATACGGGCCTGCCCAGTTTGGTGCTAGTTTCCCTTCTCGGGAGTCTTTGTGGTTTTCCTCAAGACGAGGCTCTCGACTTTGAACGCTTGTTTAATAACTTTCGCGTTGTGCCGAGCTGCGATTTTTTATTTTAGCGTGGATTCTCGGAGAGCTGCTCCTGATCGGATTTCTTCGACTAAGTCGAGCTCCTCTCTTAGTGTTTCTGAGTTAGTGTCTTAGTCCATGGGTGATTCTGTGCGCATGGACGGTACGTGCATTTCTATGGGGATGACAGCTTCGGTTCCATATGCTAGTCGGAACGGGGATTCTCCGGTCGTCGAATAAGGTGTGGTCATGTATGCCCAAAGGACGCTATGCAGCTCTTTGACCCAGCGTTTTTTGTGTTCGTCCAATCTTCGCTTGAGGCCCCTCAAGATTACCCTGTTAGCAGCTTCAGCCTACCCGTTAGTTTGGGGGTGTTCGACATAAGCGAAGTGTTGTTTGGTTCCAACCGAGGATACGAATTCTTGGAAGTGTTTTTCGGTAAACTGTGTTCCATTGTCCGTCACGATGGCGAGCGGTATTCCGAACCGAGCGAGGATGTTCCGCTTGAAGAAGCGTAGGATGTTTAGCGTAGTGATTTTGGCTAGGGCCTCTGCTTTGATCCATTTGGTGAAATAGTCGACGCCTACGATGAGATACTTGTTTTGGCCGGTGCCGATGACGAATGGCCCTAAGATGTCTAGTCCCCACCAGGCGAACGACCATGGGGACGACAGTGATTTTAACTCAGTAGGGGGCGCTATGTGTATGTCACCAGGTCGTTGGAATTTGTCACATTTTTTAACATGCTCCTTTGCACCGTCCTGCATCGTCGGTCAGTAATATCCTGCTCGTAGGATCTTACGAGCGAGTGATCTTCCTCCAGGGTGTTGCGTGTTGATCCCCTCGTGGACTTCTCTCAGCACGTGTGAGACGTTTTCTTCCTCGAAGCATCTGAGGAGTGGTGTGGAGAAGCCTCGGCGGTACATCTTCCCTCCGACCATCGTGTACGAGCACGACCTACACCGTACGGTGCTGGCCGTTTTCGAATCTGCTGGTAACTTGTCTTTGGTCAGGTAATTGAATACTGGGGTCATCCAACAGTTAGCTTCGCCTATGATGTTGATGTCTATTGGCGTCGACGTTTTTCTAATGCTGGGTTGGGGGAGTATCTCCTGGATGACGGATTTGTTGCCCCCCTTTCTCTTGGTGCTCGCCAGTTTGGACAATATATCCGCTTGGATGTTGTTCTCGCGTGGGACGTGGCTGACTTCTACGGATGTGAATCGTTTTAGTTTTTCCTTGACCAAGGCTAAGTATTCGGCCATGTTGTCGTTCTTAGCTTGAAAATCGCCTCGTACTTGGTTAGCGACCAATTGTGAGTCCGTGCATATTATTATTTCTTCTGCTTCTAGGTCGTCTGCAAGGCGTAACCCGGCCAAGAAAGCCTCGTACTCTGCCTGATTATTGGATGTGGGGAAAGACAGGGTTAAGGATGCTTCGATAAGTGTTCCCTCCTTGTTCTCTAACATAACCCCGACCCCGCTTCCTGTCGAGCTAGATGCTCCATCGACGAAGATTTTCTATTTAGATGGAGATGTTTCTATTTGCTCGTTGAAGGTAAGTTCTGTTACAAAGTCGGTAAATGCCTGAGCTTTGAGGGCTTTCCGTCCTTCGTATTTGATGTCGAACTCAGCTAATTCTAACGACCATTTAAGCATTCGACCGACCATGTATGGTCTTCCGATCATCTGTCTGATGGGTTGGTCTGTTCTGACGATGGTAGTATGGGCCAAGAAGTAGTGTCGTAACCTCCTTTCCGCGAAGAGTAGGGCTAGAGCTACCTTTTCGATTTTCAAGTACCTGAGTCCGGGGCCGTTCAATGCCTTGCTCGTGAAGTATATGGGTTTTTTCCCCTCGGGGAGCTCTCGGATAAGGGTTGCGCTAACGGCCTTGTTTGACACGGCGAGGTAAAGGTATATTATTTCACCTTCATTGGGTCTGGAAAGTACTGGTGGTTCGGATAGTGCTTTTTTTAGGTGAGCCAGGGCTTGCTCGCATTCGTCGGTCCACTCGAAAGCTAACACTTTGCGGAGGAGTTTGTAGAATGGGAGCGCGTGTTGGGCGGATTTAGCCACAAATCGAGCGAGAGAAACAAGCACTCCGTTTAGTGATTGTATGGATTTTTTAGATTTTGGGGTAGGTATTTCTGTGAATGCTCGACATTTATCCGGGTTGGCTTCGATCCCCCTCTCGGTTAAGTAAAACTCGAGGAATTTACCTGCTCGAACTCCGAATGTACATGTTTCAGGGTTGAAACGCATCTTGCATTTTCGAGCTTGGTCGAACACCTTTCGTAGGTGGGAAGCATGATCCGTTTCTTCCTGGGATTTGACTATCATGTCTTTGTGGTATACTTCGAGCATGTCCCCAATTCCAGCTCGGAAAACTTTGTTCATCATGCACTGATAAGTGGTGCCCGCGGTTTTTAGACTGAAGGGCATAACGTTGTAGTAGTTTCCCGATTCGGTCATGAAGGCCGTGTGTTTTTTGTCGGCCATGGGAATTTGGTTATATCCTGAATAGGCATCCATAAATGAGAGTAGTTTGAAACTGGCCGAGTTGTCGGCCAATTTATCGATATTTGGAAAAGGGTAAGCATCTCTCGGGCAAGCCCGGTTAAGATCAGTATAACCAACGCACATTCGCCATTTTCCATTAAATATTTTCATAAGTACAACATTGGAAAGCCAGGTGGTGTACCTGGCCTCCGTTACAAAGTTTTCCTCAAGGAGGTCTTCTACAGCTTTTTCGGCCGCTTTAGCTTTTTCGGTCGACTATTTTCTCCTCCGTTGGGCGACGACCTTGTGATTCGGATCGATGGATAGATGGTGGCATGCCACGTCTGGATCGAGTCCGGGAATTTCTGCTGCACTCCATGCGAATAGGTCGGCGTTCCCCTTCAGGCATGCTTCCAGCTGTCTTTTTGCTAATTCTGGGAGGTGTGCTCCGATCTTCACGCATCTGCTTTGATCTTCTCCCAGCGGGATCATCTCGAATTCACCGTCGGGGATAGGTCGGGCTAATGAAGAGGAGGGTTGCTGGGAACTCTCGGCCTCATCTGGAAACCTGCAATCGAGGTCGACGGAATCGACCCGGGGGAGAGGTGCGGGTACGTTAGTGTTCAGGGAGCAAGCTGAAGTGGAGGCTTTTGGCTGGTAGGATATCGAGCTAAGGCCTTTAGAGGCCGCTTCGAAACAACGACGGGCGGCCTCCACGTCACCATGCAGGGTGGCAACTCTTCCTGAAGTGGTGTAGTATTTCATCTTTAGATGGATGGTGGATGGGATGGCTAGGAGGTCAGCCAGAGTTGGCCGACCTAGGATGTATTGGTACAGAGAAGGACAATCGACGACCAGGAATTGGACGCGGATTGATTGGGCAGTTTCTGCGGTTCCAAACGTGACTATGAGATCGACGTAACCCCACGGTCGTGATACCGCACCGTTGAAACCTTGTAGGTCTGATCATACGTATGGTGTCAGGTGAGTTTCGTTCAGCTGGAGTGTAGCGAATAGTTGCGAATACATGATGTCGCATGAGCTACCCTGGTCGACCAGTATCCTGCGGACGTCGAAGTTGGCCATTTGGGCTTGGATGAGCAGTGGAATGTTGGCATTAGGAGCTACTCCTAATAGTTCTTCTTTATAGAAGGATATGGGCACTGAATTATCTCTAGGGGGTCCAGCGTGGCATTCAGGGCCGGCCCTTTCGCAATTAGCTGGTCGAATTTCCTTTTTATGGAGCCGACCGTGATCTTATTGAATCCCCTGCCCGAGATCACCATGGCGGAAGGGAAGGCTTCCCATGGGCTATGGGAAGAGATATAACCTGTACTCGCCGGACGGTCGGGTAGAAAGAAGTCTTCCGGGTGATTGATGTTGAGGGCCACTTGCATATTGGTGTCCACGGGGACTGCCGCTGCTTCCTCGATTTTGATGGCTTCTTGCATCTCTGGCCTGGAGGTCTCCTTGGATTTAGTGAACTTTTTGAGGTGGCCATCTTTGATGAGTATCTTTATTTCATCCTTCAAGTGGATGCAATCCTCAGTGTTGTGTCCATGGCTCTTGTGAAACCGGCAGTACGTGGTTTTATCGGTGCCCGGTTTGGCGGGTAGCTGCTTGGGGAAACGCACTCTTGCTTGACGGAAATCCGAATTAGCAGATTCGGACAGTATTTTCTCCTTCGACACCAACAAATGTGTATATTCATGAAATCGGCCCACCGGTCCTCTCTACTCCCGCGGTTCACGGGAACGATCTTCCTTTCTTTTGTCGCTTCCCTGACGAGATGTCGAGGGTTCATCTGATTTAGAAAGGTTCGCGTCCTCTCGACGTCGACCATCGTGGACGGAACTAGCTGCCTGTTTTTCCTCGTATTTCATATACGCTTGAGCTTTCAAGAGGAACGCATCCATAGTAGTGGGTGTCTCAATACCCACTGCTCGGTGAAAGTCGGTAGACGAGCGCAATCCACATTCAAGCAAATATTTCTTCATGTCGTCCGTGGTTGAGACCTGGACGGCTTCTTTATTAAACCTCTCGATGTATGTTCTTAGGGGTTCGTCTTTGCCTTGGATTATGGCCTCAAGTGATGCTTCCGTCTTTGGATGGCGTCTGGAAGCGGTGAAGTGCCTGGAGAAGGTTCGACCAAGCTGTCTCCAAGAACTGATTGATTCGGGATCGAGACTTTTATACCAAGTCATCGCCCCTTTCCTTAAGGTGGTCGGAAAGAGACGACACTTGATTGCTCCTCGTACGCCTCTTTAGTCGAGTAGAGCGTCGATGTTCTCGATATGCTCGTCGGGGTCGGTCGTTCCGTCGTACGAACCCAATGGATGGGGCTTCTCGAGTCCTCTTGGTAATCTGGCGGCCATGATCTCAGAGGATAGGGGTCCTCTGATATCATCATCGTCGCTAGAGGTGACCGTACGGGATCTTGAACGGCGTTTCCGGTCTCGCCGCGGGGACGGAGAATTCGATCTGCTCTTCTTTGATCGTTTCAAGGATGGAGATTGAGATCGTCTTCCTTTTCGGGGAGGGGAACGACAATCTTCCTCTTGTGACCCGTGGTGATTCTTGGTCGGTACTGGTGAACGAGGTCTTCATGGGGGTGACCGACCAGGGATCCGAATAGAGGATTCGTCGTGGTGGCCCTTATCTTTCTTCCTTCGGGGGGAAAGGTTGTGTTGGCCTCGGTGTCTTTTGGGTGATCGAGATGATCGAGGACCGGCATCCTCCAGACGGGCTATCTTGGCACCGTGTGCTAGGAGCAGGAGATGTGTTTGATTGATTGTCTCAACCAATGCAGCGAAGTCTGATCCGGTGGGCGTGGCCACAGAAGGTATGATCTCTGGTTGGCTCTCGAGCGGTTGGTCACGCTCGAGAGATGGCGAAGAAATCTTTTTGTCCTGGCGATCTTGGACGGTTTCTTCGTGTGAGGGGGTGAAGAGGTTGCTCCCCCGTTGAGTAATGAGGACACCATCAGCTGTGCGGGCTTCGCACGATATGTCGTTAGCGGCCATGGATCTTTATGAATAGTAACTTTTCTTCTTGAGTTTCTTTGGTGAAAAAGAACGGGGAAGTTTGTTTCCCACAAACGGCGCCACCTGATCGTACCTGGAGATCAGGATCCGATATGGCCACGTCGAGCGTGGATGAGTGTTGTTGATGATGGAGAAAAGATGGGGGTGTACCTGCGAAGGCACTCCGATGCAAAGTCAAAAAGCGAGCAACGAGTGAGCAAGTACGATATTTTTGGGTCAAGATTTGAATACCTGACCCTCTCAAATGAGATGGTTTATATACTGGTCCAAGTGGGTGTTTATTGGTCCAAATTGTTGGGCGCGGATCACGGATCCCACAATAATCGATGGTGATTAGGAATTAGTCGTTGCGGCGAGAAAGAATCTGCTCGACAGGTCCCTCGCTCGGCATTGAAGTTATCCGATCTAGGGCAAGTCGAGCAGTTGATTTTGGAGCTCCGAGCATAGTTGGGTTTTTTGGGGCCGTTGGGCCGCGAGATAGATATGGCCCAATTCTGAGGGTTTGGGCAGTCTGGAACAACACCTAATTAAGAAATCATGACTTAATAAAATAAGGGATTAAGAACCTAAGTGGCTCCTGCCACATACAAAAGTGGCACCCGCCACTTGATAATCCCCCTCCCTCACATGAAAAGTGGCACCCGCCACTCATGAAAGTGGCACCCGCCACTTGGCCCTTTGGCCAATGGGTGTCCCACCCCCACACTATCGGTCTGTCTTCGTCCCCAAATTCATAACTTTTCCAGAAACATTTTCAACGTAATTTTTCCAGAAACAAACCAAGATAATTAAAACAGATTATAATCAACAAAATTCAGTAATCGAACAATTGATTTTCATACGAGCATTCACAACAACAACAACAATCAGCAAATCATTAATAACAGTACAGATTCAACGAACCTAACTACCCAAATCAAACCCAATCATAGTATTGAATTTCATACCCGATTATAAGAATCGAACCCACCCTTACCTTAGGTTCTGGGTCGAAGGTAGCCCTAGAATCGGATTCCAACTGTCGTTCCTCTTTTTCCCACGATCGTGCAGCAACTCAGTTTTCCTCTTCTACTATTATGTTCTTATGTTCTGTTTCTACAAGTTTTATTTTCTTTTTATTAAACTAACTAAAAATTATAATTAATAATGGGCCTAATCATAACACCCCCTATTTTATTAATTCGGACAAGATTTTAAGCCCACCAACCCAACTATCACAACAACTATATTATTAATTTTAATAATAGTTCTACGGCTTCTGACTTATTTTTTCCGACTTATCGACTTAATCAACCACAACATAAAATATATACTGACTAAACATAAATATTAATTAAATATTTTAATAAAACAATTAATTAAATATTTGGGCGTTACACGTAAGGGGTTGTCCATATGCCTATGAGGTTGAGGCGTGGTGATGATACATGTAGGAGGGTGTAAGGGCCTGGGGGCGAGCCAACTAGGCAATACGTGTATGCTTTTGGGAATTACGCGTATGGCTAGAGTTGTGGTGCAAAGTTTGGTGTTTTTTTTCTTCGTATTTTGTCCCGATTTCGCGTCTGATGGGAATTTTGTTGGTTAATCGAAGATTGGTGATGGAAAGTAACTTACAACGAAACTTAGGTGGTTTAATTAGACGATTAATTAATTAATTCATGTGAGGTACATTTGGTGATTATGTAGGTTTTATGTTGCATATGTGATCGGATGGATTGTGAAGATGTATAATTATGTGTTTATACATGTTTTGTGTACATAGTCATTGTTAAGCATACATTGAAGCATTATTGGTGGAGATGAACCATTTTCGGATGGGCGTATGTGATTCATCCAAACTTCGTTGTGGAGAGTGTTGGAGATAAATCATTGTCGGATGGGCGTATGTGATTTATCCATATTCTTTTATGAATCGAGTTTGATTGAATGAAGTATGGTGATTCGGTACCACATGCATTATGTCATTGTTGAGTCACATTGCATATTGATTTTTGTTGAGTCATGAGTCATGTTGCTAATTATTGTTGTGGATGTGTGTTGTTTATATTGATTGTGTGAGATACTACTCCTTGAAATGTATTATACACTGTTAATTATTGAATGTGTTTTGCACCCCTTTGTTGTTTGTTGTTGTGTCTGTGCTTCCTTGGAAGTGCAAATAATCCAGGTACTTGAGTGTGCATGGATTGCATATTGCTTGATCAAGTCATAGAATCGCTTTGATACGTAACACGGGACTTGGGGATAATGTGGATGTTTTACTTATTTATCTTATTTTGTTATGTATCGTGTAACACCCCATTTTTAATAATTTGTTCGTCGAATATTTTTGGTGCATTGTTGGCCTTGTTTAAGGCTTGTGTCTTGTTGTTTGGTGTAGTGTCCTAGTGGTACGGGTAGATTTATGGTGTGATTAATAATAGTGGTTGTGAGAATAATAATAAGACCAATTAAACACTATTATTATTATTATGTAAGTAATATTAGTAAATATTATTATTATTATTATTCTGTTTTAATTAAAATAAGGTTGAATTAGTAAAACCAATATTATGAGAATAATAGGGAAAATTAGTTTAATTAGAGATTAGTGAGAATTAGGGATAATAATTTTGAAGAACCAAGAGAGAACCAGGAAGAGGAAGAACAGCTAGGGCAATCTCCATAGTCAGAATTCGCAGGAAATTTCATCAAGATTTGAGGTAATGGGGAGAAAGGGATCCTTATTAGGTGATATAACTTGATGGGGTAATGAGGGGTCCTTTCCCTCATAGGAATTTTTGTAGTGAATGATGATATATGATGAATATGTGATTGTATGAATGTTATTGCAAATTTGATCTGAGCTTGTAGATTTTTGGTGAAATATTGTTGTTGATTGTTCTGTATGTGACTTTACTTGCACATATTTTTGTGGTTGCAAAATGTTAGTTACGAATTTAGATCTAAAATTGTTAGAACTCAATTAGTAACAATAGACAAAAGAATAAGATGTTTGAGAGAGTAAAATCCATGTAGAAAACCTCCTAAGACTGGTATGAAGTGTAAAAATCAGGATCATAGTGGACAAATTCAGACTGGAGAGGAAAACATGAAATTTGGAAATGTCTTTGTCCATGCGCGTATTACGGGTGCCATACGCGTATGAAGTAGCGAGGAAATGGTGCATTACGCGTAACAATAGGCCATTACGCGTATGAGATGTGATTTTCAGGGCCTTTTCCCATTTTTGTAGACTACGCGTGAGAACTCAAGGCAATACTCGTATGGAGTGTTAATACGCGTAATGAGCGGTGTAGAGGAGTGCAATACGCGTAATGAAATCATGTGGTGGGCGTAGGAAGTGCGTAGGAGCTGGTCCATACGTGTATGGCCTAGGGCAATACGCATATGACTAGGCTTGTAGGACAAATTGTACAGGTTTGCGATTTCTGTCCCGATCTCGCATCTGTTGACGATTCTCTTGATCTGAGGCATTGATGTAGACCTTCAGACATTTTTGATTGAATATTGGTTTTGAGATTTTAATTAATGATGCAACTTAGGTGAATTTAACTAGACGATTAATCGGTTAAGTCACGTGAGGATTATATTGGTGATTGTGTGGAATTATTGTTGCATATGTGATCGGATGGATCATGTAGATGTATAATATGATGTTTATATATGTCGTATGCATATTCATGATCATGCATACATTGAGGTATTATTGTTGGGTTGATTCGTTGTCGGATGGGCGTATGCGATTCATCCGTACTCTGTTGCGGAGAATGATAGGGATAATCATTGACGGATGGGCGTATGTGATTTATCCAAGTTTGATTGAATAAACCAAACTGGTACCACATGCATTGTGTCGTTGTTGAGTCACATTTAATAATTGTTGTTGTTTCGTTGTTTCATGATTATTGGTGTGATCTTGTTGTATATGTTGATTTGTGTGAGACACTACCCTTAATATGTTTTATGAACCGTTAATATTTGAATGTGTTTCTCACCCCTTTGTTGTTGTTGTATATGTGCTTCCTTAGAAGTACAGATAGTCCAGGTACTTGAGAGTATGTGGACTTTGTGTTGCTTGATTGAGTCATAGGACTGCTCTGATACATAACACGGGATGGAGAACTTTTTATGCTTTGTTATTTTACTTTTGTTACGTGTTGCATTTATGTTGTTGGAAACCTTATGAAGCAAGAATATTTTGAAGGATTATTGTATGTTAATTTTGATTATAAAATGAAATAAAGCAGATTTTTCCGCTATTTTTAATAAAAGAGTTTTGTTGGTTAATAGTGAATATCTGGCATTCCACTTGTTTTAAACTCTGATTTTTCGTATTTATTCTATTATTTTATAAATTGGAAAAAATGGGGTGTTACAATTGGTATCAGAGCAGGTCGGTCCAACCGACTAGATGTTGTGGTCGAGTCACTCCTTAGAATATGAGTTGTTGTTGTGATCTAACCTGAGGTGTTTGTTGTATCAGTATGGAAGGAAGGAATGATGTTGCGCTTGCTGTTGCTATGCAAGCCATGGCACAGGCTGTAGAGAACATTGGTCCAGTTGTTGGGAATGTTGAGTTTCGAGACTTGGATCAATTCAGAAGTAACAATCCACCTACATATGAAGGGGTATTCTTGATCTAGAGGCTGCACGGAAATGGCTGAAGGATGTTGTGAAAATCTTCAGGACCTTGAGGTGCAATGATGATCAATAGGTGAAGTTTGGTACTTACATGTTGGAAGGCGAAGTTGAAGTCTGGTGGGACAAAAGTCGCCAAAGGTTGGAAGCTACAGGTACTGGTATTACTTGGACTGTGTTTAGAGATGAGTTTCTGGAGAAGTATTTTCCAGAGGATATTCGCAGTGGTAGAGAGGTGGAATTCTTGGAACTGGAGTAGAGTAATATGATGGTGGCTGAGTATATTGCTCGCTTTGAGGAGTTAGTGCATTATTGTGCACACTATAACACTGAAGATGCCATGACTTCAAAGTGTCTAAAATTTGAGAACGGGCTGGGTTCTGAGACCAATCAGGGCATTGCTTGTCAGAAGATCAGGAATTATCCAGAGCTGGTGAGTAGAAATAGAATTTATGATAATGACAGCAGAGCTCGGATTGCTCATTACAAGGTTGTGAATGGATGAAAGAGTAAGCAAAGGTTTATGGGTACTTCTTATAGTGCTCCAGCTGACAAAGGAAAACATAAAGATATTGCTAAAAAAATCCAGGTGGGGAGGGGTAAATCCTAATCCTGTGAAATGCTTTAGATATGGGGGCACGAGTCATCGTGCTAATACTTTCCAGAATGAAATGAAGAAATGCTTCAAGTATGGACAAACAGGTCATGTGGTAGCAGATTGTAGAGCTAATATGCCTACTTGTTTCAATTGTGGTGAATAGGGTCATATTAGTACGACTTGCCAGAAACCGAAGAAGTCCCAAGTAGCTAGTGGGAAGGTGTTTGCTTTAGTGAGAGCCTAATCCACTAATGAGGAGCGTTTCGTCAAAGGTACTTGTTTTATTAATAGTACTCCCTTGATTGTTATTATTGATATGGGTGAAACCCACTTGTTTATTTCTATTGATTGTGTGAAGAGGTTAGGAATTATATCGTCTACTTTAGATCAGAGGATGACAATTGAGACTCCGTCTATTGGTTTTGTGGTTACATCTTTAGTATGTTTGAAATGTCCATTGACTCTTTTTTATAGAGATTTTAGAGTGGATTTAATTTGTTTACCACTCGGTAATCTAGATGTAATTTTGGGGATGAGCTGGTTGGAATTCAACCAGGTCTATAATGATTGTTATTGGAAGAAGTTGTTGTTTCTTACTCCTGAAGAAGAAGCATTGGCTAATTCGTTATCTACTAATGAGTTGAGAAATTTGTTGGAAGATGAGGCTAAAATGTTTGTAGTGTTCGTATCTTTATATGGTGAAAGCAAAGTATCAGTTAGTGACTTGCCAGTTGTGAATGAATTTCCGAAAGTATTTCATGATGATATTACAGAATTACCTCCGACGATAGAAGTTGAATTTACTATTGATCTGATTCTTGGTACAAGGCCTATTTTTATGGCACCGTATAGGATGTCTGCATCAGAGTTGGCTGAATTGAAATCTCAGATTGGAGAGTTGCTTGATAAGAAGTTTATTAGGCCAAGTGTGTCACCGTGGGGAGCTCCAGTGTTGTTGGTAAAGAAGAAAAATGGTAGTATGCATCTGTGCATTAATTATCGTCAGTTGAATAAGTGACCATTAAGAATAAGTATCTGCTTCCGAGGATTGATGACTTAATGGATCAACTAGTTAGTGCCCGTATTTTCAGTAAGATTGATCTGAGGTCAGGTTACCATTAGATTAGAGTGAAAGAAGGTGATATTCAGAAGACTGCATTTAGAAATCGTTATGGACATTATGAATATTTTGTGATGCCTTTCGGAGTGTCCAATGCGCCAGGTGCATTCATGGAGTATATGAATCATATCTTCCATTCTTATTTGGATCAGTTTATTGTGGTATTTATAGATGATACTGTCATTTATTCTAAGACCGAAGATGATCATAAAGAGCATTTGAGGATTGCATTGCAGGTGTTGAAGGATAATAAGTTGTTTGCGAAGTTATCAAAGTGTGAGTTTTGGCTTAAGAATGTAATTTTCTTGGGTTTATTTTTGGTGATGGTATAACAGTGGATCCTTCTAAAGTAAGTGTTGTTTCAATGGGAACCTCCGAAGACAGTTATGAAGAATAGAAGTTTTCTGGGCTTAGTAGGTTATTATAGATGATTTATCCA
This sequence comes from Lathyrus aphaca, assembly GCA_963966055.1. NCBI lineage: Eukaryota > Viridiplantae > Streptophyta > Magnoliopsida > Fabales > Fabaceae > Lathyrus > Lathyrus aphaca. The sequence goes on from OZ014524.1 coordinate 217,067,491, forward strand.
TGGGTTTTATAATTTGGCATTACCGTTGACGCAATTGACTAGAAAGAGTCAATTGTTTATTTGGGATACAGATTGTGAGGAAAGTTTTGAAGAATTGAAAAAGAAATTGACTACAGCACTAGTGTTGGTTTTACCAAGTCCTGGTGAATCTTTTGTTGTGTATTATGATGCGTCCAAGATGGGATTAGGTGGAGTTTTGATGCAAGATGGTAAATTAGTGGCTTATGCTTCAAGACAATTGAGGGTGCACGAGAGGAATTATCCTACTCATGATCTTGAATTAGTTGTAGTGGTTTTTGTGTTGAAGATTTGGAGGCACTATTTGTATGGGTCAAGATTTGAAGTATTTAGTGACCACAAGAGTTTGAAGTATTTGTTTGACCAAAAAGAGTTGAATATGAGGCAGAGAATATGGTTAGAATTTATGAAGGATTGTGATTTTAATTTGAGCTATCATTCGGGTAAAGCTAATGTAGTAGCAGATGTGTTGAGTCATAAGACAATTCATATGTCAGCATTGATGGTGAAAGAAATGGAGTTAATTGAGCAGTTTAGAGATTTGAGCATGGTTTGTGAGTAGACACCTGAGAGTGTTCGCTTTTAATGACCGAAAATTTCCAGTCACCATAGCCACCGAATTAGCCACCAAAATTGGACATCAAATTAATAAAATTTTAAGGGTCACTAAATCGGTCACTAAATAAAATTAGCCACCGAAATAGTGACTGAAAATTTGTGACTGTTATTTTTAGTCTCAAAAAAGCGTTTGAATAAAAAATTAATTTATAAAAAAAATTTAGTGACCGAATTAGTGACCAAAACTTTAGTGACCGAAAATTCGGTCACTAATATTTTAATTCCTTTTCAATTTTTATTATATAGTGGAAGTTTCAGATTTTTTTTTATTATTTTAACAAATAAAATATATATTCGTACGAATTTATTAATTAAAATATATATATAATTTAAATGATAATTAGTTTAATAATTTTTTAAAATAATATTGAAAATTTGAATTTCGTTATAATACATATATTCTTAAAGAAAAATATACATCTAAAACATGATAGTCTAGAGGTCACGCATAAATTTCTCAAACGTAATGGCATTGGTTTGATTCTTGAATGTGGCAAAACTTTTTTTTATTTTAATTAATTGAAAATGATCACTAAAATCGGTCACTAATTCGGTCACTAAATAGGTCGCTATAGGTCAGCGACTAGCACTTTTCCAACCGAAAATTAGTAGTCGCTTTATTGGTCTCTAAAAGTTATAGTGACCGATTTTAACGTTTTTCGGTCTCTAATTCGGTCACTAAAAGCGAATTTTCTAGTAGTGAATATATAATTCTAGTGTGTTGAGATTCCGAGTCAGAATTTGTGTATCAGACAATGTTGAACTAAAGAAGACAATTTTAGAAGAAAGTCATCGAAATAGCTTGAGTATTCATCTCGGAGCTACAAAGATGTATCAGGACTTGAAGAAGTTATTTTTGTGGTTTGGTATGAAAAGAGACATAGCACAATTTGTGTATGCTTGTTTGGTGTGTCAGAAATCAAAAGTGGAGCATCAGAAGCCTTCGAGGATGATGCAACCGTTAGAAAATGGGACAATATTGCCATGGACTTCGTTACTAGTTTGCCGAATACGACGAGAGGATTTGATGTTATTTGGGTTTTTGTGGATTGGCTTACAAAATCTACACATTTTATTCCTATTAATATGAGTTTTCCATTGACGAAGTTGGCAGAGATTTATATCAGGATAATTATGAAGTTGCATAGTGTTCCTTCGAGTATAGTTTCAGATAGAGATTCGAGGTTCACTTCTGAATTTTGGAAGAGTTTGCAAGAGGCATTGGGTTCAAAGTTGAAATTGAGTTCGGCTTATCATCCGCAGAAGGACGGTCAGTCGGAAAGGACTATTCAGACATTAGAAGATTTATTGAGGACTTGTGTATTATAATAGGATGGTATGTGGGATACTGATTTGCCATTGATTGAGTTCACGTACAACAATAGTTACCATTCTAGTATTGGAATGGCACCTTTTGAAGCTTTGTATGGTAGGAGGTGTATGACGCCTTTGTGTTGGTATGAGACTGGTGAAAATGTAGTTCTTGGACCTGAAATTGTATAACAGACTAGTGAGACAATTCAAATTATTCGTGAAAAGATGAAAGCGTCTCAGAGTAGACAAAAGATTTATCATGATAATCGAAGAAAAGAATTATAATTTGCGGAAGGCGATCATGTATTTTTGAGGGTCAATCCAATGACGGGTGTTGGACGTGCTTTTAAATCGAAGAAGTTAGATCCTAAGTTCATTGGATCATACCATATTTTGTAGAAAGATGGTATTGTTGCTTATAGAATGGCGATACCGCCAGGGCTTCGAACTTGCATGACGTGTTTCATGTGTCGCAACTTCGGAAGTATGTGTCTGACCCATCTCATATTATTTTGAGGGATGAGGTGTAGGTCAGAGATAACCTTACGGTAGAAGCGATGCCGATAAGGATTGAAGATCTCAAGATGAAGCAACTCAGAGGTAAAGAGATTCCTCTGGTGAGAGTAGCTTGGGGAGGAGCTGCTAGTGGGAGTGTAAACTGGGAGCTAGAAAGTAGAATGCGGGAGTCGTATCCGGAACTTTTCTCATCGAGTACATTTTCGAGGACGAAAATATTTTAACCAGGGGAGAGTTGTAACACCCCATTTTTAATAATTTGTTCGTCGGATATTTTTGGTGCATTGTTGGCCTTGTTTAAGGCGTATGGAATGTAATTTTTCAGGGCCTTCTGCCCATTCTCGTAGACTACGCGTGAGAACTCAAGGTAATACGTGTATGGAGTGTTAATACGCGTAATGACCGGAGTAAAGGAGTGCAGTACACGTAATGAAAGCGTGTGGTGGGCATAAGAAGTGCGCAGGAGCTAGTCCATACGCATATGGCCTAGGGCAATGCGTGTATGACCAGGCTTATAGGACAAATTATGTTATTTTGTGATTTCTATCCTGATTTTGCATTCGTTGTCAATTCTCTTGATCTGAGGCATTGATGTAGACCTTAGGACATTTTTAATTGAATATTGGTGTTGATATGTTAATTAATGATGCAACTTAGGTGAATTTAACTAGACGATTAATAGGTTAAATCGCGTGAGGATTATATTGGTGATTGTGTGGAATTATTATTGCATATGTGGTCGGATGGATCGTGTAGATGTATAATATGATGTTTATACATGTCGTATGCATATTCATGGTCATACATACATTGAGGTATTATTGTTGGGATGATTCGTTGTCGGATGGGCGTATGTGATTCATCTGTACTCCGTTGCGAAGAATGGTGGGGATTATCATTGACGGATGGGCGTATGTGATTTATCCGAGTTTGATTGAATGAACAAAACTGGTACCATATGCATTTTGTCGTTGTTGAGTCACATTGCATAATTGTTGTTGTTTCGTTGTTTCATGATTATTGGTGTGATGTTGTTGTATATTGATTTGTGTGAGACACTACCCTTAATATGTTTTATGCACTGATAATATTTGAATGTGTTTCTCACCCCTTTGTTGTTGTATCTGTGCTTCTTTGGAAGTATAGATAATCCAGGTACTTGAGAGTGCATGGACTCCGTGTTGCTTGATCGAGTCATAGGACTGCTCTGATACATAACACGGAATGGGGAATTTTTTATGCTTTGTTATTTTATTTTTGTTACATATCGCATTTATGTTGTTGAAAACATTATGAACCAAGAATATTTTGAAGGATTATTGTTGATGTTGATTTTGATTATAAATTTAAATAAAGTAGATTTTTCCGTTGTTTTTAATAAAATAGTTTTGTTGGTTAATAGTGAAGATATGGTATTCCACCTATTTTAAACTCTGATTTTCGTATTTATACTATTATTTTATAAACTGGGAAAAGTGGGGTGTTACATATCACACTTTTGTTGAAAAATTATAAACTATGAGATGTTGATGAATTTACTGGTGTTGGCAAATTGCCATGAGTTGAATAACTAATATTTTCCGTTGTTTTAGTAAATAAGTTTTGTTGTTATTTTTTATGATGTGGCATTCCACTGTTGATGAAAACTCTGATTTTGTGTGTTATTCTATTATTTTCTAAAAAGGGAAAGTGAGGTGTTACATCAAGCGTGATGGTACCCCTTTTCCAACCGTTGTGGAAGGGGTTTTCCTTAGTAGTGAAGCGCGATCCAAGCGCCAAAAATCCCATTTGCCACTTCCCCTACCTAGTGGAGTGTGCTGCAGGTGCATTGAAGGCTCTCTTAGCGCGCTGACACTTCCAAAACTTGATAGAAATGATTTTTTGAGATCCCCTTCTTCATCCATAGGCTCCAGGTATCCAATGAAGCATAAAGAAGACTTATAAAAAAGCAGTAAAACATCATAATACGATTAATGAAAAGCAAAAGCGGTAAATTACATATTTACACTAAAACAAACAATTAAACAATCGAAATAAACAAGAAAGAACGTTGAAGTGCCACAAAATACTTAAGTATTATATTAACAATTTAGAACTTAACAAACTCTCCCCAACTTTACTATTTTTTTTGTTCTCAAACAAAATTTTCTAACCGAGAACGAACCTGAAATTATGCACAAGAGATCAGAACAAACAATGAAACATAACAATAATTTAATGGTTCAAAAAGAGGAAGTACAAGAAAAGTAACACCTACAACAAATATTTAACAAAACATGAGAATGAAACTATTGCTAAATTAAAAATACAACATAAATTCTCAAACAATACTAATTCAACCATGAACCACACCTATTCACACAATCATCACAAGATGAAAACAATTACGAGTTGTTTCACTCACCACACAAATATCCAAGCATCCGAGACAAGTTATGCATTCAACAAACATAATGCAATAATGAGTATGAAAGAAGGAATCTCAAGGTCTTCAAAGGTTGTAATTTTGCTTGAGTTACAAGAAAGGGTCATATCCCAAGTCATGGAAACAAAAATGCCTAATCCTATGAGAGCATTACATCCTCATATTCATACACACCACAACTTTCACCTTCTTGGTTTCTTTTTATTGATGCATCAATACAACCTTGTTTTTTTTCTTTTTTTTGGCATTTCATACCATTTTCTTTCTTTTTTCAAGTTTTTTATTTTCTTTGTTTCTTTTTTTCTCAACTCTTCCTATTTACAACCTCTTTCTTTTTTCATGATACATCAATCTATCTTTTTCTCCCCAACTTTAGAATTAACCACCATATAGTTTTTTTGAATGCTCTCACACATCTAGGCAAGAAACACAACAAGCAACCATACACAGGTTGAGGTTCACAACTTTTATTTCAAAGATCAAGATCCAATTAAAAAATATTCTTATGTAAAGATTACACAATTCATTCACAAGCATGGATCTTGATAGAAATCTCAAAGGGGCTATCAAATACTCTCTCATTCACAAGGTAAATTGGTTATTCAAATTTTGGTAACAATCATTTCAAAACCAAACTCTTTTACTGTTGATTATAACTTTTTATGCAATCGTCATGTTACAAAACAAACATCTTTTATACCCTAAGTTTAAAATAATTCCGACTGTAGAACGGCGGCAATATCGACAAATCCCTGTGGAAATGATAACGAAAACCCATATTGATACAATAGCAACAAAATGGCGCCGCTTTTGTTGAAATAGTATTAGTGTGGGTTTTTGTTATTGTTTCCACAGGTATTGGTCGATATTACCATTGTTCTACGATTGAATTTTTTTAAACTTAGGTTATAAAAGATGTTTGTTTTGTAATGTGACGATTGCATAAAAATAAATAATCAGCGGTAAAATAGTTTGGTTTAAAAATGATTGGTAAACACATGTTAAGATTAGGGTTTGATAATCCATTTCATATATATATATATATATATATATATATATATATATATATATATATATATATATACTCAATAAAGCGTGTGAACTTGTTAACAATCAACATAATTACATTTCCTCTCAAAGAGTTTCATCTTTAAAACAAATTGTGAGATTTATCATATTGATTCTTAGATAATCTCTCACTCTTACTATCAATATGATAACATTAAAGGGTTGAAATTAGTGAACATCAACCCACAAAACTATTTGTAGCCTTTGGTTGTTGATGGATTAAAACCTAGGTCAAGCAATGGACCATATTTCTCAATCATGAACCAAGAAAAATTTAAACCACACAAACAAGGTTTTTCACCATATATTAATCATCTACATGTTCACAAACTAAATATCAAGATCAATACATACAAAAGAGAAGATTATCATTATATACCTCTAATATTGACACAAAAGGAGTTTAGCTACCCATATACATGGTAGCTTGTTTCGCAAGAAAGGAAGAAAGAAATATGAGCGTCAAAGTCAAAGCATCGAAGATTGATGCAATATATATATATATATATATATATATATATATATATATATATATATATATATATATATATATATATATATATATATATTTCTTGCTCCTTGGAGAATTTCTAAGCACAAACCCTAGAAAACTTGTTCTAAAATCTGAGAAGTGTGATAATAAAAGTACAAGTCCCAAAATATATAAGAAGAGATATTTATAAGCTTTCAAGAATGTGCCTCTAAGTGGCACGATGCTAAGCGGCAACAGAGCGTGCTTAGAACCCTCAGTACAAAGGCAGAAAAATAAGCAGTAGCACGCTTACGCAGTCTAAGCGCCAAAAATCTCATTTGCTATTGCCCATGCCCGGTGGAGTGCACAGAAGGCTCGCTTAGCACCCTGGCACTTCCAAAACTTGCTAAAATTGATCTTTTGAGCTCCCCTTCTTCATCCATATTCTCCAGGTATCGAATGAAGCATAAAGACCTATAAAAAAGCAATAAAACATCATAATATGAGTAATTGAAAGCAAAAGCGGTAAATTACATATTTACACTAAAACAAACAATTAAAAAACCGGAATAAAATAGAAAGAACTTAAAGTGCCACAAAATACTTAAGAATTATATCTACAATTTGGCACTTAACAAGATCTCAACCCATAGATTTATAAGGAGAAACTTAACTCAAATGAGTTAACCAAAACTCATCAATAATAGCCAACACACTAAAGACAACAATATGATTATTTCAAGAAATCCAATGGATTTTTGAAAGATTCATAATAATTGCATTTAGGTTTAAAAGAAGTAGAAGAAAAATCCTACCACCACCAAGAAAAATGTATGATTTTATGGAAAACTTCTTTAGGGACGACAACGACATCGTTGAAAATCACTTTGTTCATCGTTCACCAAAGACACCAATAAGTCGACATCTAAATCAATTAAGCATTTAATTTTAAGACTTTCCCACTTATGTTTAAGAACCAATGAAGTAAATGTTCAACTGTATTCGAAACACAAGGAATTGGCATCCCCGACCAATTTCCTACCTATTCCCACATCAATCTAGCTTTAGCGCAAGTCACAAAGACATGATCTATTGATTCAATTCTAGAAAATAAAACACACAGACTTTGTCATGCGGATTTGAAATCACTCATCTATACGCCATATTTGATCTCATAGGTAGTATCTGTGATTAACCTCCAACTGAAAGCTTTGATTTTCAAAAGTACTAGTAGACCATAGCAACTCCAAAGCCATTAAAAAATTATGGCTTAAATCAGCTTCACCTGCACTACAATTTAAATCTCATAATAAGACTTCACGATATACATGTTCAAGAAACCTTTCATCCAACAAACACAATCTTCCAAACCATGAACAACAGACACATCAGGCAGTAGCAGGTTGTAACACCCTAAATTTTTTTCCTAAGATTTCTTCGCATTTCATCTGCATCTTGCATACAAACAAGATCGCACTGGTTTCTTGGTTCTTCTCGGGTGTAGTTTTATACCTCACAGGGGATCACCATTGTTATTGTTTTTAATTTGCTTTATATTTGTTTATGTTTATTAATCACTAACCAAAATACCAAAAATATGTTATAGTCCGCTTCTTCTTCTCTGTGTTTTCAGGAGTTGCAGGGTTTTCAAAAGTGTGGCAATGAGTTCACTTCAGTTGTGGTTGTTTAGTTATGATCCGATTCAGATGAAAGTTTGACCTAATCTTGGTCAAACTATCAGGAGATTGTTTCAACTGCAAACTATTTGTGTCGGTGGTTATTTCTCGGGTGATATGTGTTCAATGACAAGTTGTGTTGTGTGCGAAAGTTCTCTGGTTGATTGAACAATGGTTTGTGAAAAGTTTGCTTCAGATTGTCTGGATTGAGTGAGAATAATTTCATCAGTGGTTCATCTGTGGATTTATTTTCTAGAGATTGATTCAGACGTATTTGGAAAGATTCAGAAAATTCAAAGGTTGATGGTCGTTGTTTCAGTGGCATTTATTCAGTGGCTTGGGATTGGTTTCAGTCATCCGGCGTGTGGGAATATTCAAATTTGGTTATGGGCTTAAAATATAAAAAAATCATCGCTTCACCTTTTACCCGATTCATAACCATTTACCACCCATTTTCTAAAACCATTATTCATCCAATATCCGATTATTTCTAATCTCCATTATCCTTTTTTTTCTAGAAATTTTATCACCATTTTCTTTTTCCATATTTTTAATTCCAATTCAATATCCAAATTATTCATATTCTATCCATTTTCAATTTTTATTCAAATATCCATTTTAATCAAATCCATTTTCTTTCAATTTCTAAATTTCCATAATTCTATATCCATTTTTTTTACTATCCACACTTTTATTTATTTTTCCATAATTCCAATATTAAAAAAAATCATTATCCTTTTTTTTTTTTTTATAATATCATCATTTTCTATCCATTCTTATACATTTTTCTTCTACCACAAAAAAAATTCTATTAAGCCTACATCACATGGCCCATGTCTTCCTTTCTACCAATTAACAAAACAAAATATAAAAAAAAAGAAAAATATATAAACGAGTATTTGTTTCTACATTTTACAGCCACGTCATCATCCAATTTCAGCAGCAAAAACGCACGCGCATAACAACTCCAATAAGACACCAAAACGCAAGGCATTAAGCAACAAAATGCAACACAAGATCTCATCATGTTCAGCTCCAAAACGCAAGTATAGAATGAATAAAATGCAGGAAATTTAAAAACTCAGCAGTAGCATCACGCAAAACTCATGAGCCAAAACGCAAATTTTTTCATCAAAACGGCAATGCAAAATTTCATTCAAATCTCCACCAATTGTTCTATAAATAGAGCTTATTATTCATTCAATTCTCAAGCTTTGAGAGCCACTTGAACCCCTGCAAAAACACCTCAAAATTCAAAAAACTCCATTAAAACTCCATAACCAAAGCTTCAACCAATTCTTCAAATCTTCATCAAAAATTGTTTCTAAGAGTGAATTTCATCATAAAACAACAAGAGGAAGAGATTAGAAGTTGAAGAGGAGTATTGCTTTCATTTTTTAAGGTAGTTGGAAATTTTTGTCGGTTATTCGGAGCTCTGTTTCACTCTATTATTGCATCCTCTAATAATTCTAATTGCATATTCTTAATCCTCCCCATCTCACGATCTCAACGGTATATGGTTTGAGCCTCGTCGCTCCGATTTGACAGAGCTCAAAAATTTGAAGTTGTGTTGTTCATGTATGGAAGACACGGTTACTACAAGGAAGAAGAAGAAGAAGACTATTTTTTTCTTTTTGATTTATTTTTATTTCATAAAATTGGTGTATTAGTTTGGGCTTAAGTGCAATTTAAGTCCAATAACTATTACCACCATACATTGCTCCTCTTCACCTCCTTTTACTTCATTTTTTTTCCTTTTAATTTTCTTTAACTCCACTTTATTTTGTTTTTTTAAATTGTTTTCTTCTCTGATTTTTTTTTATCGATTTCTGAATTTTGGAAAATAATTTTTGAAAAGAGTATTAAAAATATTTTTAGTATTTTTTTTATGGATTATAAATTTTAAATCCATATTTCTTTTCATCTTATTCTTTTTCTTTTGGTCGATGAGATATCTGATTCGAAGATTATTGATTTTCAAAGATGTTTAATCTTCATTATTTCAAATCTATGGTTGAATGATCAGTTGGATCATTCTCCATACTTTGAAATCGTGATAGGTTGCCTTTGATAAATTAATGTTAAATCTCTATTAAGATTAGACTGTTACCACTTTTTTCTTTTAGTGTGGCATGTTTTCGGAGAATGATCTATTATATCATTTCTCCAACATGTATTAGCACTAAAATCGTTCACCTCAATTGGATATTTTCACTTTCGTGGACCGGACCTCTTGTTGGTCGCGTAATCCCAAAGTGATTATTCATTTTGCATTAAGAACCAAGACTTATGAATGTTTGATGCGTAGGTGCTTTGAGTCTCTCAATCTCCTTTCAAACTTAATTGAATTTGGTCCACTTTTCCTTAATTAATCGTTATAGTGTAAGATACTAAGTGGACCCGGTTGCCTTTCGATTTTGGTTACTCTTTTGGTTGTGGATGATTAAGTTCACCATACCAATATTATGTAAATATTATTATGTTATTACTATACTAACACTTTAATTATATATTGCACTTTTATTTCTTTTACTTTTATTATGCTTTATTATGCTTTATCATCCATTATCATGTTTATATTTCTTGCTCTCATTATTGTTGTGTTGATTTTCCTTTTGTCCATTTGGACACAAATATATTAATAAAGGATTAAATCTCTAAAAAACTTGTGATCTTGACTTTGGACTATTGGTCACTATCCTTAGCATTGGACTTGGAGTTTTGGACTTAGATTTTAGGATCATTCATTTGCTTGAGTTATGATGGATTGAAGACCTTAGCCTCGATTTGGTTCATTTGTTTATGAAGTTGAAGTCCTAGTGTGCTTTGAAGAATGCTTGCCATACGGTTTGATCGTTCTTACTTTAACTTTAACTCTTCTTTTTTAGGATAGTCTCTTCATCTCCTCCCCTTCTTTAATTTTCAAAATCTCCCTCCTTTTTTAAAGGATTCTTATTTTAAAAAATTGTCACTTCTTTAATAAATAAAACCTTGACTTTTGTCAAGTGAATTTTACTTTTTCTTTTCTTTTAAAAATCAATTAATTTAATCATTTTGACTTTAATTCAAAATAAATAAAAAGAACCAAACTCACTCAAATTGTTTCGTGCCTTTTTGCACTTTTGTTTGTTTTCCTTAAAAAGGTGCTGATTATGAGTCATTATTTTTTAGTCGGGTGCAAGTATCTCAATCTCCATGGTTGTAGTTTGATGTAATTGAGACTCTTGTCATTCGTGGGGGTTTAGTGGCATACTCGTTGATTTTATCCGAGTTGTCGCCCTTCCCTTAATGATGTATGAGTCCATGCCCTCATTCTCATGGTAGATTTGTTAGGCTATCCACTTGAAAATGAAGAATTTTCTTCACTTAATAAAATCAATCATAACCAACCCTTTTCACTATGTGTACCACGAACTACGGGTTTTGATCTCGCATTGCACTTTGTGGGTACGTAAGCATGAGGTGGTAAACCTCTCCAAACACAAAAATATTAAAAATTAATTCTTTCCTCATCCCTCTACTCTCTTTTAACAAACCTTTTTCAAACCAAAATCAATAAATTTTTCAAAGGGCTCACGTGGAGTACCACGGACATTTTGGGTGCGTAAAACCTTTTCATTTTGTAACCTATCCCCTTACTCGGTTCTTTGCTTGTTTCTTTAGCTTTCTGTTTTTAGATTCATTAGGATTTATTCGCTCTTTTTTCCTTTTCCTCTTAGAATAAAATAAAAGCGCAGTGGCGACTCTGTTTACTTTGAGTTAAGTTAACTAATAGCTTACACTCATGATTTTACCGCTACACAGGTAAAGATCAATCAATTGTAATTCCATATTCAAAGCTTATAACTCCCAACAAAATTCATTATCCTCCCACCTGCCACATATAAACACAATAATGCATTTGTTTTGACAAGCTTCAAACAATAAAGGAAAATTGCACTTCAACAAGCTCGATCCAATCCATTTTGAATGCCAAAACAAGGTGAAATTACCACCCCTCAGCTTCCAAGATAGTTGGTTGAAAAAACTAACTTCCTTTACATTATCTCCAACCCACATTAGATCCTTCCACCAAGAAGACTCGAGTCGAGTAACACATTTAACATCTTTGACTAGATTTCTCCTCCTCAAATTGTCGTAGTTAGCTTCTAGAATTCCCAACCAAAGAGCGTTTGCACCATGAACACATCACCACAATCATTTGGAAATCAATGCAATGTTAAAGACAACCCCATCTTTAATGCCCAACCCACCAACCTCCTTGTGCTTGCAAACCAACGACCACACACACCCACAAAATGTTATTTTTATCCGTCCTCCCAGTCTACAAGAACTTTCTTTGTAGATCTTTTATTTCCTTGATCACTTTAATTGGAGCTTTATTCGTCTTGCAAGATAAAAAAGTAAGATGCTTCCAACAAAAAGGATTTGTCTACCCCAATTCCAAATAACCCACTTTTCCAAAAATTGATTTTCAGACTAGAAATTAACTTAAAGCCCCTGAGTATAGACTTCATCCCCCAAATATTTGACCAAGGGGAATCACAAGCAATAATTATATCATCTTCGAATTGTAAAAGATTCATATAAAATTGATAATTCAAATTCACACTTGTTAGGATGTTACCATTTGATTCCCTTTTAACCAAAAGAGCAAGATATTTCGCATCCAACGTGAATAAGAATGGTGAGAGGGGGTCACCCTTCCTTAATACCCTTGACACCTGAAAATCCTTATTTGAAATCCTGTTGACAAGCACAGACAAATAACTATTGAAAACCAAACCTCTCATCAAATGCAACCATTTGGCATTGAAGTTCATCGCCAACATTACATCGTGTAAAACTCCCAATCAACACAATCATAAGCTTGGGAAAATCCATTTTTAAGAGTAAACAACTTTTCTTCTTCCTAATGGAAAAGTCAATGAGCTCATTTTCCACTACGACCCCATCAAGCATTTGTCTCCTTGGGATAAATGCAGTTTGAGACGGAGATAACAGCTTATCAATAAATAAACTCAACCGTGTGACTAAAAGTTTATAAATTAACTTATTGATGCTTCCTATAAGACTAACTGTCCAAAAGTCATCATTATTTTGTGGATTATCAATTTTGAGAACTAACGCAATAAAATCAAAACACATAGCTTTTGGGAGGTCCGCTGCCACGTGAAATTCTTGCCAACAATTTATGACATATGTACCAATCACTTCCCAACACTTTTTCATGAATGACATGTTGAATCCATCCGGACCGGGGATCTTGTTCCAATCCCACCCATTCAAATCTTCAAGAATCTCCTCATATGTAAATGGCTGTTTTAGAAGGTTTATCTACATGTGACAACTTTGGAAAGTGAAACATGTCCAATATTGGTCTACTCATCATAGGTCGTAGGAACTTAGACTAAAAATTGTTCTTGATTGTATCCTTTATCATGTGAACATCCTCTACACTAGCCATACTTATAATACCCCCATGTTTCCTTAAATACTCAAAATTATATTAGTTAAGATCAACTGAGTTCCTATTTGCTCTGAAAGTTATCAGTTGAGATAAATAGAGTAACTAGTGAGTTCATATTGATTAATTAATATTATTTGAAGTTGACCTTTTTATTAATTGGTACAAAAAGAGACATTTTGATAAAATTAATAATAGTTTAATTGCTCTAGTAGAAAAATATTAAGTATTGTACCATTTAATATATTTGTTCATACTTTTGTGGCTACTTGTTCACTACACAATTTTTCTTTGACTTGTGGCCCCATGTTTTCCACCACAAACATTTCCAACTTTCTCATTGTTGGTACCAATCTTATTTTATGTATCAGTAAAGCAAACAAAGATAGAAAGGAAATCATAGAGAGAAAAGGAGAAACTTGTGGTAAAAAGAAGGAGGAGAAACTTGGAACAACACACAAAGCTTGGATCTTCACCATCTTTTCATCTCATCTTTTCTCAACAACTTCTTTATCTCTTTAGTAATGTGGGTTCTAGGTAGAACCATTATACTTTTGAAATTAGGGTTTTTATAGAATCATAGAATAGTAGTAAGATTCATGATGAATGTCCATTCTTGATTATGAATACATGATTTACTTATATTTTGTTCATGCTTGTTGTATTGAAAATGAGTGAATATTGTTGTTGTTATTAGAATGATGGATATTGGTGTATTATATCATGAAAATATTGTGTCTTATGGATGGTTGTTGTTATATGAAATTATGGAAGGCTGGGGATGGATAGAAACATGTTTCAAAAGGAATTTTTGACAAAACTTACAGTGACAATCGATTGTACCTGTCTGACAATCGATTGCACCTTCATAAAAGGCTAAAAATTAAATTTCAATGCAGTGACAATCAATTGCACTGCTGTGACAATCAATTGTCTTGAAGAAAAATTATAGAAACAAAGTTCTGAATAGGGGCAATCGATTGTGGTCTTTGTGCAATCGATTTTTTCCTTTGGTTTTTGTAAAAATCATGTTTTTTATGGTTCCTAAGTTATTCTAAGGGTCATATAATTTTTCCTATGATATGCGGGCATTGAATTATCATTGATTCAACTATATTTTATATATGATGGAATGATGAATATGTTATGTATTAATTGATGTTTGAACATGATATTATGATTGGAAATTCATAAGGAATGGTAAGGAAACCCTAGGAGCAAACTAATTGAATGAATTAGTAAGATAATTTGGATGTGATGAATGACTTAGATGATAATACTTATATGCAATGATACCTAGGTGTATGTCATGGACAAGTATTTATCTTAGTTAAAAATTCTAGTCATTGTATGGAACATGTGTTGTTGTTATGAATGTTAAGGTGAATGTGATCGCCTTGTGATTGTCGAATACAATCATGTTGTATTATTGTACCTAGTCATGTAGTCAGAAACAATCCTTATGTGTGATTTTCCAAATTGTGATGCTTACATAGAGTAAGATTTGGAAATTTTGCACCCATACTTGAATGATCGGGGATGAAGTCCCAAGCGGTGGAACCCAAAGTGGGTTAGAGTCCCATACGTAGGAAAGACTTAAAATTAGTTTGGAATCCCATAATAAGTTACGATTCTTGAAGTGGATGTTATCACTTAGAATCTGAAACTCATGCGTATGTCAAAGTGTGAGATAAGGAATTTGTAACCCGAGTCGATAAACCTAGACGTAGGGCTTGCCAGGGGAAAAATACCTTGATTGGTTTCCGATTAGTGATTGTTTTGAGTTGTTGAACTTGTGTGGCATGTTTCCATACAGTGTGAGTTTGTGAACTTAATTATTTATTGTAAGAACAAGATTTTTGATTCTACGTCTCTAATAAGTTTTGATGATAACAAATATTTTAAGAACAAAATATGCTACCTAAAAATATTATTTTCTTGTAAAGATAAAGAAATTCTGAGTCAAATATATTCTATACTAGAGCGATAATTCTACTAAGAGAAGATTTGGTAAAAGACTCTAGAAGATCTTAGTTATCAAAAACGCCAAGATCAGTTGTGAAGAAAACACACTCTGATACATGGATTAATGCAAGTTCTGATTCTTAGAATCAGACATGTTTATTAAAGATCCAGAAATAACGGCTCCAGACAAGATCTCTATTTTTGGAAGCTCTTAATGGAAATTATCAACATCCAAAAATAACATAGGATGTCTCCAACGGATCAAATTCATAAGTCTATTTAAAGGAGTCAATTGAAGAATTTTGTAACACTTCTCTCTCGCGCGAAACATTCAAGTCAAATCAAAATTCATAATCTTTGTCTCTCAATTGTAAAAACTATCACAATAGTGATAATTGCTTTCTAGAAGCACTTCTTGTTACATTTTATTCTTAATCATTGTGATATTCCTTGAGTGACTAAGTGTAGTCAATAGACTCAAGAAGTCTTTGACAATAGGTCTTAGTGTTTGTAATCATTCTTGAATAGTGGATTAAGACCTCGTTGAGAGAGGAGAAATCACCTTGGCGGGTGGACTGGATGTAGTTTGAGTTCAAACGAACTAGGATAAATCAACGTGTTGTTTGAAATTATTATGAAAAGCTCAATTCAACCCCCCCCCCCTTTCTTGTGTTTTTCCACCTTCAATTGGCATCAAAGTGCCTGGTTCTAAGTGCAAGCACTTAACCGTGTCAGAAAAATATCTAGAAGAAAATCACAATGGTAGAACCATTTCAGAACAACAATGTAGATGTTTAGAATTGGCAGAATTTTTGACCAGAGGGCTTTCTCTTTTGCAAATGGAGTCCTTCTCAGTGAGGATACCTGGATATTGATTAAGTATAACAAGAAATGTGAAGTAAGATCAAGCTGTTTTTGTTTGAAGTATGACTTCAATTTTATTAAACTTGTAAACAAGATCACTGTGTGATTGAGGGGGGTTGAGTTGGTACTCATATCTAAGTTGTGTCTTAGGTAGAAATTGCATTGGGTAGATATTAAGTGAAAGATTAAACTGGGTGGTTTAAGTCTAGAATTAATATTACTTATAGTGGATTTCCTCCTGGCTTGGTAGCCTCCAGATGTAAGTGTGGTTATACACTGAACTGGGTTAACAAATTCCTGTGTTGTTTAATTTTCTTGCACTTTAAGTTTTAGTTAAGTCTTCAAGTGTTTAAACATCTCATTCGACATCTCATACCTGATCACAGAATTTCAATTGGCATCAGAGCAGGCACCCTGCCTGTTTATACTGGGTGAGATCTAGGGACTGCAAATTCTGGAAATATGGATAGAGATGTAGGATCAGTAATTAGACCACCTATATTGGATGGATCTAATTATGACTACTGGAAGCCAAGAATGGTTGCATTCTTAAGGTCACTTGACAATAGGGCCTGGAAGGCAGACAACAATGGATGGGAGCACCCTGTCCAAGACACCAAAGATGGAGCAAAAGTGTTGAAACCTGAAGAAGAATGGAGTAAGGAGGAAGAAGATTCAGCACTTGGCAACTCCAAGGCCTTAAATGCTTTATTCAATGGCATTGATAGGAACATCTTTAGACTTGTGCATCATTGTGAGCTGGCCAAAGATGTTTGGGACACTCTTAAAACAACTCATGAAGGAACATCAAAGGTAAAGATGTCAAGACTTCAACTTCTCACCACCAAGTTTGAAAACTTGAGAATGAAGGAAGATGAGACAATTCATGAATTCTACATGAACATCTTAGAAATAGCCAATACTTCTGGTGCTTTGGGAGAAAAGATGACTGATGAAAAGCTTGTAAGAAAAATTCTCAGATATTTGCCAAAAAGATTTGACATGAAGGTCACAGCAATAGAAGAAGCTCAAGACATATGCACAATGAAAGTTGAAGAGCTCATTGGTTCCCTTCAAACATTTGAGATGGGAATGAATGACACAATTGTAAAGAAGAACAAAAGCATAGCCTTGATATCAAATACTGATAAAGAAGAAGAAAATAATGAAGAAGAACCTGAAGAAAACTTATCAGAAAACATTGCTATGCTTGGAAGACAATTCAAAAAGATTCTCAGAAAGATGGAAGACAATACCAGACCAAGTGGAAGATACACAAACTCTTCTGAGAATAAAAGACCTTATGATGCTAATAGAAGGTCAAATTATGATGAAAAGACCAATCAAGAAAAAGGGGTTAAATGTCATGGATGTGAAGGATATGGACACATCAGAAATGAATCTCCTACCTATTTAAAAAGGCAAAAGAAAGGTCTCTCTGTAACCTGGTCTGATGAAGACTCAGGATGTGATTCAGAAGAAGAATCAGCTAAGCATATCACTGCTCTAGCTGGATTATGTGAATCTGAAAGTGAATCCAGTGATGGGGAGCTTACTTTTGAAGAGCTTGAGCAGTCATACAGAGAACTAGTTAAAAGGAGCACTGAAGTATGCATGGAGAATTTAAAGCAGCAGAAGCATATTAAGGCACTAAAGGATGAAAAAACAAGTGATCTAGAGATCATTGACACCTTGAAAAGTGAAGTAAGCCTTCTTAATTCCAAGTTGGAGCATATGTCCAAATCTGTTAGAATGCTGAACAGTAGCTCAAACACACTGGATGTTATTCTCAACAACAATAAACATTCAGGGGATAGAAGTGGACTGGGATTTAACAAAGCTTATAAGGTTGAAGCTAGCACCAGCAAACCTACTTTAAATTCCATACAGTCAAACAAGATGTCCCAACAGATGCTTCAACATCATGAAAAGAACACAAAGTCAAACATAATGTTCCAACAGATGTCTCAACATCATGAAAAGAACATAATGAAGAAGAAGTATCAAAGATGGAGATGTCATCATTGTGGAAGGTTTGGACACATCAAACCTCATTGTTACAAGTTGCATGGATATCCAAATCAGATGTATCAGCAACCCCCTAAGCAGAAGATAGAGGACATCAAGAAAGTATGGGTTCCTAAAGCTAGTCTTCATGCTGATCAAAGCTACATGTCCAAGAACACGTCCAACAAACAATCTGGGAGCTCTTCTAATGAACATTACACAGGACAGAGGCATCAAAAGAAACCTCAATACAAATGGTCAAAGAAGAATGTTGCATATATAGCTCATACATCTCTAAGAGTATCAGCTAAAGAACACTGGTACTTTGACAGTGGATGTTCAAGACACATGACTGGATTGAAGAATCTGCTAGTAGACTTAAAGTCATATTCATCCAGATATGTAACTTTTGGAGATAGAGCTAAAGGAGAAATCAAGGGTGTTGGGACCATGGACTGTCCAGATGTACCAAGACTAGAGGATGTGCTGCTAGTAAAAGGATTGACTGCTAACTTGATCAGCATAAGTCAATTATGTGATCAAGGTTACAGTGTAAACTTTACCCAAACTGAATGCATAGTGTCAAATAAAGAACAGGAGGTTGTCATGAGAGGAGCCAGATCTAAAGACAACTGTTATATGTGGGAACCTCAAGATTTCAGTCCCACTTCAACTTGCTCTTTAGCCAAAGAAGAAGAAATGAAACTATAGCACCAAAGACTGGGTCACCTTCACTTCAGAGGCATAAAGAAAATCATATCTATGGAAGCTGTGAGAGGTATTCCTAAACTGAAGATTGATGATGGTAAAATATGTGGTGAATGTCAAATAGGCAAGCAAACCAAGATGTCCCATCCAAAGCTTCAACATCTGACAACTTCCAAAGTTTTGGAATTATTGCATATGGATCTTATGGGACCTATGCAGGTTGAGAGCCTTGGTGGTAAGAGGTATGCCTATGTGGTGGTTGATGACTTTTCAAGGTATACATGGATAAATTTTATCAAAGAGAAGTCTGATGTATTTGATGTATTCAAAGATTTATGCCAAAGAAGACAAAGAGAAAAAGCCAGCTGTGTGGTCAGAATAAGAAGTGACCATGGAAAGGAGTTTGAGAATCAAAAATTCTTAGATTTCTGTTCTTCAGAAGGAATAAATCATGAATACCCTTCACCAATCACTCCTCAACAGAATGTGATTGTTGAAAGAAAGAATAGAACTATTCAAGAATCAGCAAGAGCTATGATCCATGCTAAAAAGTTACCTTTGTACTTCTGGGCTGAAGCTATAAACACAGCTTGTTACATCCATAATAGAGTCACTCTAAGGAAAGGAACTTTGACCACAATCTATGAAGTCTGGAAGGGCAGAAAACCCACAGTTAAGTACTTCCATGTGTTTGGAAGTAATTGTTATATTCTGGCTGATAGGGAGCAAAGAAGAAAAATGGATCCTAAAAGTGATGAAGGGATTTTTCTTGGATACTCCATAAACAGCAGAGCCTATAGAGTATTTAACTCTAGAACCAAAGTTATCATGGAATCCATAAATGTGATAATTGATGATGCCCCTGCAGATGTTACAGAAGATGTTGGAACATCTGCTGACAGTCAAACTGAAGCTGAAGAAAAGAATGATCATTCTGATTTCACTCAAACTAATGCAAGGACAGAACCATCCAGCAAACCACCCTCCATAAGAATCCAGAAGGATCATCCCAAAGATTTGATAATTGGGGATCCCAAAAGAGGTGTAAGCACTAGATCAAGAGAGGTGATTTCAGGTTCCTGTTTTGTCTCAAAAATAGAACCTAAAAACATCAAGGAAGCTCTTACTGATGAGTACTAGATTTGTGCAATGCAAGAAGAATTAGGTCAATTTACAAGGAATGAAGTGTGGGATCTTGTTCCTAGACCTGATGACATAAATGTGATTGGCACTAAATGGGTGTATAAGAACAAGTCAAATGAGCAGGGAGTTGTTACAAAGAACAAAGCTAGACTTGTAGCTCAAGGATACACACAAATTGAGGGAGTAGACTTTGATGAAACCTTTGCACCAGTAGCAAGGCTTGAATCAATCAGACTACTTTTAGGAATTGCTTGTATCTTGAAGTTCAAGCTATTTCAAATGGATGTGAAAAGTGCCTTTCT
Source organism: Lathyrus aphaca (assembly GCA_963966055.1). NCBI lineage: Eukaryota > Viridiplantae > Streptophyta > Magnoliopsida > Fabales > Fabaceae > Lathyrus > Lathyrus aphaca. The sequence continues at coordinate 217,088,054 of OZ014524.1, forward strand.
AAATGGATATCTTAATGAAGAAGTATATGTAGAACAGCCTAAAGGATTTGTTGATCCAAGCTGTCCAAATCATGTGTACAAACTAAGGAAAGCTCTTTATGGACTGAAGCAAGCCCCAAGAGCATGGTATGAAAGGCTGACTACTTTTCTTATCAAGCAAGGGTACAGGAAAGGTGGAATAGACAAAACCTTGTTTGTGAAGGATGATGAAGGTAATGTCATGATTGCTCAAATATATGTAGATGACATTGTCTTTGGTGGGATGTCAGACAGGATGGTTAAACATTTTGTCACTCAAATGGAATCTGAATTTGAGATGAGCCTAGTAGGAGAATTAACCTACTTCCTTGGATTGCAAATAAAGCAAATGGAGGATTCCATGTTCATTTCCCAAAGCAAGTATGCTAAGAACATTGTCAAGAAATTTGGGATGGACAATGCTACTCATAAAAGAACTCCTGCCCCCACACATTTAAAGCTGACTAAAGATGACAAGGGTGAGAATGTAGATCAAAGTCTATACAGAAGTATGATTGGAAGCTTATTATATCTGACTGCTAGTAGACCAGACATATCCTTTGCAGTAGGTGTTTGTGCAAGATATCAAGCTGATCCAAAAGTCAGTCATCTAAACCAAGTCAAGAGAATTCTTAAATATGTCAATGGTACTTGTGACTATGGCATAATGTACTTTCATGGATGCAAACCAATTCTCACTGGCTTCTGTGATGCTGATTGGGCTGGAAGTGCTGATGACAGAAAAAGCACTTCAGGAGGATGCTTCTTTCTAGGAAACAATTTGATTTCTTGGTTCAGTAAGAAACAAAATTGTGTATCCTTATCTACTGCTGAAGCTGAATATATTGCAGCTGGAAGCAGTTGCTCACAGTTGGTTTGGATGAAGCAAATGCTCACTGAGTACAATGTCCCACAAGATGTCATGACATTGTACTGTGACAACTTAAGTGCTATTAACATATCAAAGAATCATATCCAACATAGCAGGACCAAGCATATTGATATCAGGCATCATTTCATCAGAGATCTTGTGGAAGAGAATGTGATTTCATTGGAACATGTAGCTACAAATCTGCAGTTGGCTGATATATTTACCAAAGCCTTGGATGCTACCCAATTTGAAAACCTAAGGGGTAAAGTGGGAATTTGCTTATGTGAAATTTAGCAGTTATGGAGATGTGCCAACATGTCATATGACATCGTGTGGCATGATCACCAGATGGCAACACCAGTCTAGTCAAGCACCTTGTGTATTCCACTCCTAAAAATTCTCCAAGTAATGACTCTTATAAGAATATCAGCTCACTTTCAGCTATTCATCTTCTCATCATTCTCTCGCAACATCTTGCTTGCTATAGCTAACTTTTAGAGATCATCAAACTCAACCAATCTCAATCTCTTTCTTCACCACATTCTAAAATGGCTCATCACCAAAACCCTAACATTTCTGAAGAAATCCTCAACAAGGAAGATGTGGTGCATGCAACCCCTATCTCTGTGGTACCCATGGATTCAACTCCAATGGACGAAATCAGAGGAAATGTTCCTCTTGCTCAAAAGCCAAGAACCCCTACTGTGAAAAGGGCAAAGGATCCTGTATTCAGCAAGGCCAAAGGCATGCCTTCATCTTCAAACACCACTCCAAAAGCTTTTGTATATGTGGATGATTCCATAAAGGAGCTGGTAAACAGGATCTTATCTGAGCAAAGAGTGGTAAGTGGCATATCTATCCCTCTGAACACCATGCCAGCTCCACAAGAAGATCAACAAACTCAGGATGAAAAGGACACTCCTGCTCAACAGGATGTCCCAATAGATGTTGAAACATCTGAAGACCAGCAAAAGGTCTCATCTGATACTGCTGATGATACATCTGAGGACCAGAAAAAGGCCTCCACTGATAGTAATGAAGAAACATCTGAGGACCAACACAAGGCCTCCACTGAAGATCAAACCTCTGTTGATCCACCAGCTGAAGAGGAGACTGTTCAACCTCCTCCTGTTGTGAACATAGAGCATGATTCTGATACAGAAATCATTGCTTCTGTCAACCCTAGCATAGCCAAAAGGCTTAGAAATAGGAAGGAAAAGAAGAATGCAGGACATGCAACTCCTGAGAAGAAGCAAGCTACACCAAAGAAGGACAAAGCTAAAGTTGTCTTTGGTCCTACAAAACAATGGAGCAAGGTGCAAACACAAAAGAGAAAAGCTGTCACTCCTCCAGATTCAGATGTTGAAGAGGATGTCCCAACATCTCCACCAAAGAAGAAACCAGCACCCTCAAGGTCATCAACTGCTGTTCTAGAAGCTCCTCTGGACAACATCTCCTTCCATCATGTTTCAAGTGTGAATAGATGGAAGTTTGTTTATCAAAGAAGGGTAGCACTTGAAAGAGAGCTGAGCAGTAATGCACTTGAGTGCACAGAGGTAATTGATCTCATCTCTTCTGCTGGCCTTTTCAAAACTGTCTCCAACTTCTCTCCTTGCTATGAGCTGCTAGTCAAGGAATTCATAGTCAACCTCCAAGAAGATTGTGCTGATGGTAAGTCTGCTGACTTTAGAAAAGTATATGTAAGAGGGAGGTGTGTAGAATTCTATCCTAGGGTTATCAACCACTACCTTGGAAGAGAATCTGATGGTCCAAATGAGTTAGGGAAGACTGATAACCAGGTCTGCAAGGTTATCACTGCTAATCAGGTCAAGACTTGGCCAGTCAAAGGGAAGCTATCTGTTAGCATGCTGACAAGGAAGTATGCCATGCTGAATAGGATTGGTACTGCAAATTGGGTCCCTACCAACCATACCTCCTCAATATCAACTGGATTGGGCAGGTTCATATATTCTGTGGGCACTCAAACAAAGCTGGATTATGGGGCTTATATATTTGATCAGACATTGAAGCATGCTGGATCATCTGCAACTAAGCTGCCAATTGCCTTCCCTTCCCTGCTGTGTGGAATTATACTTAATCAATATCCAGGTATCCTCACTGAGAAGGACTCCATTTGCAAAAGAGAAAGCCCTCTGGTCTTCCACTACAAGCTGTTCTTGAGTCATCATGCAGCTGATGTTGAAGCTCCCTCTGGGACATCTGCTGGTCCTTCAAAGGCAAAGTCTCTAATCTCCAAAGCTGCCTTGATTGCTGAGCTGAAGATCACTTGCAAAGAACTGGATGCTAGGAAGCAGAAGCTTGAGGAGATTATCCAAAGGCTGGAGATTGAAGAAAATGCTCAGAAAATTGCTGCCTCTGATGAGGAGACTGAGGAAGAGGAAGAAACTGATTATGAGGAGTCTGAGTGAAACCTGTATGTGAGGAATATGTAATGACTGCTTCTGCATTGTAATTTTGAATTAGTAACTTTGGCCCCAAATTTATGTCTAACAAGGGGGAGAACTGAACAACAACAACAATGTATGATGCTGATTACTGATTAATGAAAAACTTCTGTTTGCTTCTGAACTAAACTTGTGATTTTAATGAAAAATTTCTGTTGCAACAAGTCTGAACAAATGTAGAATTGAGGGGGAGTAAACTCTCACATGACTCAACAGAAAAGAACTGCTGTACTCTGATAAAAGAACTTCTGCTGCACTCTGATAACCAGAAAAGTATGTTAGCCAAAAATTAGCCAAAGGGGGAGTTTGTAGATGTTTAGAATTGGCAGAATTTTTGACCAACAAGAAATGTTGAATTCAGTTCAGAATGTCCTATAAGATGTTGGGACATTATCAAACAGAGTATAAGTAAATGAACTAAATTCAGGATGTCACACCAGATGTTGGGACATTGCATCAGTTAATGAAATAAGTTCAGTTTATAGGATGTCACATCAGATGTTGAGACATTGTATCAGTAAATGAAGTAAGTTCAGTTTTTCAGGATGTCCCAACAGATGTTGTGACATCTCAAACCTGCTACCAGAATTAATTAATGACTAACAGAACTGAGCAAATTAAGGGAAGTCATCTGGAATTAATTATGGATGGATGAAACAGAATAAGGCGCATCTGTAGGGAGTGTTTGTTATGTGATTTCAACATAATCAGAAGAACTGAATCATCTAGAATCTAGGAAGTAACAAACCCTAATTCAAGGTGGTGGCAGCATGCGTATCAGGATTGGATAAACCTACAGAAAGCCCAAAATCCAAACACCTATTTAAGCAACAGAAACTCTCAGAATAGAGTACGAAATTAAGAAGACCAAATAGAGTGTTTTGTGTTTTAATAGCAGGTTGTTTTATTTGTACCACTTTATGAGCTTTTAAGCAAAAGTGTATTTGTGACTTGATTGAAACTGTGAAGTAAGATCAAGCTGTTTTTGTTTGAAGTATGACTTCAATTTTATTAAACTTGTAAACAAGATCACTGTGTGATTGAGGGGGAGTGAGTTGGTACTCATATCTAAGTTGTGTCTTAGGTAGAAATTGCATTGGGTAGATATTAAGTGAAAGATTAAACTGGGTGGTTTAAGTCTAGAATTAATATTACTTATAGTGGATTTCCTCCTGGCTTGGTAGCCTCCAGATGTAAGTGTGGTTATACACTGAACTGGGTTAACAAATTCCTGTGTTGTTTAATTTTCTTGCACTTTAAGTTTTAGTTAAGTCTTCAAGTGTTTAAACATCTCATTCGACATCTCATACCTGATCACAGAATTTCAAACAACGACTATCAGAATGACAAAATCAATGGCAAACCTCTTGTATTGAATGGTGACAATTTTGATTACTGGAAGAATGTTCTAGAATGTTTCTTTCTGGCTCTGGATAGAGATCTCTAGGATATGGTGACTGATGTCTACACTCATCCGGTTGGAGACGATGGTTAGAAGATTGAAAGAAGAAACATGACATTCCAACAGAAGAGAGAATTCATAAATCATCACAAGGCTAGAATAATACTTCTAAGTGTTATCTCATACAAAGAGTATGAAAAGTTCACAAACAAAGAATCTGCCAAACACATGTTTGATTCTTTAAGGATGATGCATGAAGGCAATACTCAAGTCAAGGAGACTAAAGCTTTGGCACTTATCTAGAAGTATGAAGCGTTCAAGATGGAAGAAGATGAAACGATTGAGAAGATGTTCTCAAGGTTTCAAATTCTAGTTGTTGGACTGAAAGTTATGGAAAAAGGCTACTCAACAGCAGATCATGTGAAGAAGATCATCAGAAGCTTGCCAAAGGCCTAGAGACCCATGGTCACTGCTCTCAAGATGTCAAAGAATCTGAATGAGATATCTCTTGAAGAACTGATCAGCTCATTGAGAAGTCATGATATAGAACTTGAAGAAGATGAACCTCAGAAGAAAGGTAAGTATGTTGCTCTTAAATCTAACAAATTTGAATCTAAAACTTTTAAGGCAGAAGAAGAAAGCTCTGGAGGCTCATCAGAAGAAGACGAACTATGACTTCTTTCTAGAAGGGTCCAATAACTCTAGAAGCACCTACAAAAGAAATTCAGGAACCCCAAAAGATCAAACAATCACTTTGAATCATCCTATGGATACAAGAAGTCCAGAAACAAAGAAGTAGTATGTTATGAATGCAAAGAACTTGGACATTACAAAAGTGATTTTCCTAAACTTCAGAAAGAGAAGCCAAAGAAGAAATTCAATAGAGAGAAGAAGAAAAGTCTTATGGCCACATGGGATGACTCAGAATCTTATGAAGCTGAATCAGAATCAGAAGATGAACACGCTAACATAGGGTTAATGGCTAACATATCAGAAGATACTAACTCATCAGAATCAGAATCGAATTCAGAAACAGAAGAGGTATTTTCTAAACTTTCTAGAACGCAATTAGAAGATTGTCTCTCATAAATTCTTGAAAAATATCAGAATCTTCAATTCAAATACAAAAACCTAAAACAAGGTCTAGTATCTGAATCTGAGGTAACTAGAAAACTAAAAGCAGAAAACTCTGAGTGTAAAGAAATTTTTTTTAAACTTGAAAATTCTTTTGAAAAATATAAAGCTCAGAAAGAATCTGAATCAGAAGTTTCATCTAGTTCTGATAGTATCATAAAGCAATATGATCACAATTTTTAAAAATTCATAGCTAAAAACATAGATAGAAGAAAATTTTCCTCTATGATCAATGGAGTTAGTAGAAATGGTAGAAGAGGCATATGATATGTTAAACCTATAGGAGAAGCACCACATAAATTTAAACAAGTTAATGACATGATTATAAAAGTCAAAATACCTTTAAATTCTCACTTCACATATGGACACAATCATGATTTAAAATATATTAGTGAGTCATCTTATTCTACAAGTTCTGATGAGAGATTCAAACTCAATCAGAAGTTTGTAACTTCTAACAAACAAGGACCCAGAAAGATATGGGTACCCAAAGATAAAATTGTGTATGTTGCAAATGTCTTTAACAACAAGATTGAAACACCAATCTTGGTACCTGGACTCTGGATTCTCGCGGAACATGACAGGAAGAAAGCATATGTTCCAAAGTATTGAGCTTAAAGTTGGAGGCTACGTAGGTTTTGGAGGCAATCAAAAAGGAAAAAGCATTGGCTCTGGAACTATTGGTAACGATACACTTCCCTCTATCTCTAATGTTTTGTTAGTAGAAAGATTGATGCATAACTTGTTATCAATAAGTCAATTAAGTGATAACGGTTATGATATAATCTTTAATCAAAATTTCTGTAAAGGTGTTAGTCAGAAATATGGAACAACCCTCTTTAATGGGAAGAGAAAGAACAACATCTATAAAATAAAACTTTCTGAACTAAAAAGTCAGAATGTAAAATGTCTTATGTCTGTTAACAATGAGCAATGAGCATGGCACAGAAGATTGGGACATGTTAATATGAGAATATTATCTCATATTAACAAACTCAATCTGGTCAGAGGACTTCCAAATTTGAAGTTCAACTCAGAAGCTATGTGTGAAGCATGTCAGAAAGGCAAATTTGATAAACCTGCTTTTAAATCTAAGAATGTTGTTTCTTCCTCTAGACCATTAGAACTTCTGCATATTGATTTGTTTGGACCTGTGAAAAATTTCTCAATCAGTGGCAAGAAGTATGGATTATTGGTCTTAGATGACTATAGCAGATGGACATGGGTAAAGTTCCTTAGACACAAGGATGAGTCAACCTCTATATTTTCTAACTTCTGCAAACAAGTTCAAAATGAAAAAAGAGTTTAGAATTGTAAAAGTCAGAAGTGATCATGGTGGAGAATTTGAAAACAAAAAATTGGAATTATTTTTTAATGAAAATGGCATCTCTCATAATTATTCTTGTCCTAGAACTCCACAACAAAATGGAGTTGTAGAACATAAGAACAGAACATTACAAGAGATGGCCAAAACCATGATCAATGAGACTAACATGGCTAAACACTTTTGGGCAGAAGAAGTAAATATAGTGTCTTATATTCAGAATAAAATCTCTATAAGACCTATTCTGGAAAAGACTCCTTATGAATTGTGGAAGAACATAAAGCTCAACATTTCATATTTTTATCCATTTAGATGCACATGTTTTATTCTGAATACTAACGATCCTATGAACAAGTTTGATTCTAAGGCACAAAAATGTTTCATGTTAGGATACTCTGAATGTTTGAAAGGATACATAATATACAATACAGAAACATGAATTGTGATGGAATCCATTTGTGTCAGATTTGATGATAAGCTTGGTCTTGAAAAGCCAAAGTAGAATGAGTCTCTTGCAGATATAGAAGTTCAAATCACTGAAGCCAGAACCTCTAAAGAACATCCATCTACAGAAAAAGACAACACAACAACCATAACAAGTTCTGAAGAACCCTGTCAGAAGAGACAATCCAGAAGCACGTTGAATCATCTAGAAGATTAAATTATGGGAAAGAAAGATGATCCAATCAGAACAAGATCCTCATTCAGAAACTTTGAAGAATCACTAATGGGATTAGTTTCGCTGATAGAACCCACTTCTATTGATGAAGCTCTCTCAGAAAATGATTGGATACTTGCAATATAAGAAGAACTAAATCAATTCACCAGAAATGACGTATGTGATCTAGTTCCTAGACCTAGAGGATTCAACATCATTGGAACCAAATGGGTCTTCAGAAACAAACTCAGTGAACAAGGTGAATTTGTCAGAAACAAAGCACGACTAATTGCACAAGGTTATAGTCATCAAGAAGGGATACACTATACATAAACCTTTTGCACCAGTCGCCAAGTTAGAATCTATCAGACTCTTAATTTCTTTTGCAGTAAATCATGACATTACTCTTTATCAGATGGATGTCAAGAGTGCATTTTTAAATGGTTATATTGATGAAGTAGTTTATGTGCACCAACCCCCTGTTTTTGAAAACAACAAATATCCAGAACATGTTTATAAACTTAAAAAATATTTATATGGTCTGAAACAAGCTCCCAGAGCATGGTATGAAAGACTAAGTAATTTTATTTTAGAAAATAATTTTACCAGAGGGAAGGTGGACACAACTCTTTTCTGTAAAACACTTAAAAATGATATTCTGATTTGTCAAATTTACGTAGATGATATTATATTTGGATCCAGTAAAAGCTCTTTGGGCAAGGAATTTGCTAAGTCTATGAAGGTAGAATTTGAAATGAGTCTGATGGGAGAATTGAAGTTCTTTATGGGAATCCAAATAAATCAAACATCAGAAGGAACCTATATTCATAAAAGAAAATACGTCAAAGAACTTCTGAAGAAATTCGACATGTCAGAAAGTAAAGTTTCCAAAAATCCAATGCATCATACTTGTATTCTAGAAAAGGAAGAGGTAAATAAGAAAGTAGATCAGAAGATCTACAGAGGTATGATTAGCTCTCTCATTTACTTAACTGCCTCAAGACCTGATATTCTATATAGTGTTTGCCTCTGTGCTAGATTCCAATCAGATCCTAGAGAATCTCACTTAACAACTGTTAAGAGAATTTTCAGGTATCTGAAAGGTACTACTAATCTTGGCCTTTTCTATAGAAAATCCAGAGAATATAAGCTTGTAGGGTACTGTGATGTTGATTTTGCTGGAGATAGAACAAAAAGAAAAAGTACTTCTGGAAGTTTCCAATTTCTGGGAGACAACTTAATCTCTTGGTCCAGCAAAATACAATCAACAATTGCACTTTCAACTGCTGAAGCTAAATACATAGCAGCAGCTGGATGTAGTACTCAAATGCTCTGGATGAAGAATCAACTTGAGGATTTCAACATCTTTGAGAGTAACATTTCTATCCTCTGTGATAATACTTCTGTTATCTGTCTTTCTAAAACCCATATTTTACATTCTAGAGCTAAACATATAGAAGTTAAACATCACTTCATTAGGGACTATACTCAGAAGGGAATATTATTTTTAAAATTTATAGACACAAATCATCAATGGGCTGTCATATTTATAAAACCCCTTACTGAGGATAGGTTCAATTTCATTCTGACTAATCTCAGTATGGAATTATGTCCAAAATGAATATGTTTAGTTTATATATTTAACTCTTAGAACTTCTTTATTTTTTTAATCAATATTTCTTCTGAAGTAAGAAGGAGAATTGTATCAGAATTTTCATAGAAGATCTGACTGTTTACATATTAGAACTTTCTGTGTCAAGAAAAGAACATGCAAATCATTATATCAACACCTGTTAATGAAGCCCCAAGTGTCTTCTGAATCTGAATACGCGTTTAAACTCTGAGAAAGGACAGAACATGCAATTCAGCACTTGAACAAATGTCCTCTGAGGCTGAATACGTGTTCAAATTCTGGAAAACTGAAACGGATGAACTGACAAAGTTGAGGCACTAGTCACGTTGGTAACTATTCCAAAATTCTTTACGCCTTCCCCGTGTCAGAATTCATTAATGTCGTTAATCATCATGTTTTATTATTAAATATTTTCACTAATTGTGTTATTAAATGTTTTTTACCGTTGTGAATAATATATATATAATCACATTCACCTCACAAACACTTTTCACTTCTCATATTCACTCTCACTCCTTTGTAGCTTATTTCTCTTGCTCTCTGCATTTGCTTTCAAATCCATTTTTATGAATAATGGCCTCATCCTCAAAGCAAGTTCAATCATCTTCATCTTCTTAACAGGCTACTGCAACTCAAGCTTCAGAAGAAATTCATGTCACTCCAATCAGAACTCTTTTTACTCCTGTTGACAAACTGGAAGTTCTTTGTGAACTGTTTGTTGATTTTGAAAGCATGAAGGAGAATGGTTATGATCTTACCCCTGGAGTTAAATTTCAAGGTTAGACTAAATACTTTGATCGTCTGATGGGTCCAATTTTTCCTAAATTGGTTAAGGAATTATGGGTTTTTGCTTCAGCTTCCAACAATTAAGTCATTTCTCATGTCATGGGGAAGAAGATCATCATCATCAAAGATCTTATTGCAAAGCTAATTGAATCTTATGGAAATGGGATAAAATGCAGCGATATGGAAAAAAGTTCTGACCTAACTCTTGTTTCTAGAGAAATCTTTACTACTGGGCAATACTCCAACAAAATTAAGGATGTTAAGGATCGTTAGAGAATCTGGGCTAAGATAATTCTAGGTTGCATTAGCCACAGAAAACCAACCAGCTCTCCATATTACATCAACATGGATCGACAATTGCTTATTTATTTCATATCAACAAATAAGAAGATCAATCTTGCTCACAATTTGTTCAACCATATGAAGAACAGTGTAAAAGAAACAAGAGAGGATGAGAAAACCAAAAGAGACTGGATTCCTCTGGGAGGCTAATATCAGATATTCTGACAGAGAATAAGCTGGTAGAACATCTAATTGAAGCCCAACAAGTAGATGATCTGAAAGCTATTACTGGAAAACCAATCAACACAAAGAATCTGAAGAAGATGAAGTTCATATATACAATCAAGAAGGACCCCACTCTGCATTCAAAGGATGTAATCACTACCAGGAAGATTCCTCTGAAGTATTTTCCTCTATTTTCTGCTAATACTCATCTAGAAATCGTTGTCAGATATCTAGAATCTTATAAACTTGATGGAACTGATCCTGGGTTCAATCCAGAAGAACTACGCAAACCTGTTCCAGAAGTTGCTTTGAAGAAATCCAAGAAAAGGAAAGCTTCTAAGGGAACTTCTCAGAAGACAACAAAAGTTGCCAAAAAGAAAGGTAACACTTCAGCTTTTGTTTCGGTTATTGAGTCAGTGACAACATCAACATATGAACTTCCACCAGAAACCCTTCCTTCTGATATCCCTCCTTTTAATCTTCTTGTTTCCTCAAACCCTATCACTTCTGAAGCCCCATCTTCTGAAATCCCAAACTCTGATATTCCTCAACCAGATATCCCACAACCATCTGAAATTCCACAACCTGCAACCATCCAACCTAAAATCATTTAACTCGAAACCATCCAAACAAAATCCATTCCACTTGAAACTCCTCAACCTGAAAATCTTTCATCTTCACCAAGACCTTCTGAACATCATTCACCACAAACTCTAGATGATTTTGACATGCCCATTGACCTAACTCCTCCCTTTAACCTCAACACCACTTCTTTTATTGAAAATCACTCATAACTTCAACAAGTTCTTTCTGACATTGATCAATTTCCACCTTACATTGCAGCCTCTCAATCCAACACTTCTAACTCACCACCACCTACCACCACTCAAACAATTCCTGACATTAACTATCCTCTGAATTCATATTTCCCTAGACTTGTTTTTTATATTCCTACTCTGTCAGAATAATCACAATCTTCTTATGAATCCACTCCCCCTAGATCTCCCACCATCATCACCATTCTAGATACTCCCACTCCCACCAACGAACCAGGAGATATACTCAAAATTGTAATTGACATTGAAACCCTACAGAAACTAGCCTCTTCTTCCAAGAAAATTGCTATCCCTAAACCCAACCCAAAACCAACCAAATTAGATGTTGGTGTCTTGTTACTAGCTTTTGAATCAGATATGAAAAATTGGATAAACGACTTGAAGAATGCTTATGCAGAAAAACTTGACCCTACAACATTTGACCACCTTTGGACCAAATTCAGAAAATGGTTCAACTATGAGTCCAAGAAGATGAAAGATATCTGATATGATATTGTTCAGCAAAACTTCTGTGAGAACCTGTCAACTTTTAAGGAAGAAGCTATTAGCTGCTGGGAGAAGAAGACTCTTCATCTTCTGGACACTAAACCCTGGACAAAACCAGAACCAAAGGAATCATCTTCTGAACTTCAGATCATAGTTGCACCTTTTGAAGACAAATGTAAATCTGTTGTTGAGTCACCTTCTGCATTTCCTGCACCAAGTTCTGATCAAGTGGCTACTTCTGTTGAAGAGACTTCTCCATATTCTCTGGTTTTGAAAAATCTGGAAGAACTGAGGAAAGAAAATGAAGTTGTGAAAATTAGATTGGATAAGCAAGATGAGACAAACACAAAACTCAAGAACATTATTGGCCAACAAGTGGAGTTTACCTCTCAGATCAAGAATCTGCTGGAGGCGTTGTTCACGAGACTTCCTCCCCAACCTTAGATTTTCATATGTTTTGTTGTTTTGTTATCTTTCTTCTGCTTATGTGCTGATCTGCTGATTTTGATTAATGAAATCCTTGTTGTTTTTTCTATTTTTTTCTGATCTCTTTTTCTGGTTATTTTAATTTTTGAATAATGAAAAAAAAAGGGGGGAGAACATAAAATATTTTGATTCATAACAGCTCATCAAGACTAAGCCTCAAACATTTTAAAACTCTGATAAATTTTATTGATATTTAAGAACATGATAAGTCTTTAACTCAGGGGGAGCTTGTACTATAAGAACTTCTCATAGAAAATTCCGAAGGATTAATTTAAAGCATCTCAAAGGGAGTTTTCTATTACCTTTTGTTCTTAAATTATTTTTCTCAAAATACAATGTTTTGTCATCATCAAAAAGGGGGAGATTGACAGAACAAGATTTTTTATTCTACCTCTCTAATAAGTTTTGATGATAACAAATATTTTAAGAACAAAATATGCTACCTAAAAATATTATTTTCTCTATGTGTAGGATTAGAAGTTCTTGTAAAGAGAAATAAATTTTGAGTCAAATATCTTCTATACTAGAGCGATAATTCTACTACGAGAAGATCTGGTAAAAGACTCTAAAAGATCTTAGTCATAAAAAATGCCAAGATCAGTTGCGAAGAAAACACACTCTGATACATGGATTAATGCAAGTTCTGATTCTCAGAATCAGACACATTTATTAAAGATCCAGAAGTAACGGCTCCAGACAAGATCTCTATTTTTGGAAGCTCTTAATGGAAATTATCAACATCCAAAAATAACATAGGATGTCTCCAACGGATCAAATTCATAAGTCTATTTAAAGGAGTCAATTGAAGAATTCTGTAACACTTCTCTCTCGCGCGAAACATTCAAGTCAAATCAAAATTCATAATCTTTGTCTCTCAATTGTAAAAACTATCACAATAGTGATAATTGCTTTCTAGAAGCACTTATTGTTACATTTTATTCTTAATCATCGTGATATTTCTTTAGTGACTAAGTGTAGTCAATAGACTCAAGAAGTCTTTGACAGTAGGTCTTAGTGTTTGTAATCATTCTTGATTAGTGAATTAAGACCTCGTTGGGAGAGACGAAATCACCTTGGCGGGTGGAATGGATGTAGTTTGAGTTCAAATGAACCAGGATAAATCAACGTGTTTTTTGAAATTATTTTGAAAACCTAAATTCAAACCCCCATTTTTTGTGTTTTTCCACCTTCATTTACCCCGTATGACTTGAGTTAGGATTGTTTAGAACCTTATAGAGCCGAGTGGACCCATAAGATAGGGAACCCACTGGGGTTATTATCTCACCCCATGTTATTGATTATTTTTCGGTAGTTCTGAGCAAGTGAAAGGTAAGGATAAGATAACTTGATGTCCTTACTTATGTTGGCATTTTGGATGGCTTTCCATTGTGCAGTTGGATATTTTGAGATCATTTTGCATTGATCTAGTTCTTAGTTTGTATTTTGGGCATCTTGTATATATTGTGTCATGTGTGTAGTTTTGTTTTGGGCATATAATACATACAATATTGTTGTTAGGTACTTATGTATTTTAGTACCAATATTACAATTATGTATAATATGTATTTTTAGACATGTATTATATGTGGGTGTTACACCAATGTTGTGCCCAAAAGTATAATTCTTCTACAACCTAGATTTCAACGTTGAGTGAAATAGCCTCGAGTTATTGCCCCAATCTTTTAACCACTTTAACCTAGATTTATGGCTCAATAAACTTTCCTTGAGATTTAGTTTATTCCATATTTTCAACTGAGTCTATTTTACTATAATTTTTTTAAATATCAAAATTAAAAAAAAAATTACTTAGATTTGAAACAATTTTAATTTTTTTAGGCTTAATACCCTTTTTGGTCCTCGAACTATATGTCTGGGTCCAATTTGGTCTCCTTTCTTTTAAAAGTTTCAAATTGGTCCCTCACGTTATTAAAATGGTTCACATTTGTCCTCGCCGTTAGAAAAGTTAGAATTTCACTTAAAAGGTTGATGACATGGATTGATTGAGCTTATGTGTGTGTTAGTGAATGGAGATATGACACAGTTTCTATTTTCAATGCTGACTTGTAATAACTTAGACATTTCAATCAAAAAAATTCTAAGTCATTCCCATTTTTCCATTACATGAAGAACCCTAACAGAGAAGACGAAGCAGACGATTGAGGTATAAGACGAAGACGAAGCATCCCAGACAATTAAAGAAGAATACGAATAAAATACTTGGTTAGTATCCAATTCCTCTATGATATTATTGTTTATATGCATTGCGTTTTTTGTACTCTATAGTTTGTGGCCCCCTTTTGAAAACTAGGTTTTTTTATACTCCTTTTGTAAAATTTATAGTTGTAGGTGATATTAGGCCATTGCAACTCAAACCAGCGCAACACAACATGCATCACAAGTTTCTCATGCTTCTCGAACAACTCAGAAGAGGACTGCAACACAAGCTAGGCACAAGTTTCCTTTTAGGAAACCAACACAGGTTTCAAGAGGATCCACCACCAGGCTGAGTGCATCACAGAATGCAGTGGGTCCTACCACTAGGAGGACCACTTCAACTAATAGGAACATTCCAAATAAATCCTCTTAGAGTCTATAGTTTAGGTTGTTTTGTGTAATACTGTCTTCTATCAAAACTTTTGTGTACTGAGCATTTGTGTAGCGCTACTGATATTTTGTGTAATGCTACCTATTTTGTGTATTGCATAAGTTATGAATCTAAGAGTTAATGCTACCTATTTTGTGTACTGCATATGTTTTGAATATAAAATTTATGGTTATTGGTATAATGTTACTTTTTGCTATCAAGTGTACACAAATTTCTGCTATCAAGTGTATACAAATTTTTTTTATCAAGTGAAATCAAGTGTTACAAATTATATTTACAAATTATGGTGTACAAATATGTTATCAAACTGTTATGCAAAAGTACTTTTTGTTGTCAAACTGTTATGGTATACAAATCTGTTATCAAAATATGTACACAAATTTTGGTATATTTTCTGTTAGCAAACTGATATTAAACTATTATGTACAAACTTTATACTAAATGTAAACTTTTGCAATAACACTAAAATATGACAATAACACCAAACTTTTGCAATAATAATAAACTTGGAACATTAGTACTAACAAAGACATGTTTGTGTCAACAACTTTTACAATAAAGTAGAAACTACAACAAACTAAGAAAATAAAGACCTAACATTCATAACAACTTAACTACTAAGACAAATAATACAGTATAACACAAGCACTTCTAGATCATCTTCCATTTGCTTGTGTTCTTCAAGGCTTCATCTAGCTGCAAATTGTTGAGCCTCAAAAGTTCCACCATTTTTTTTTGCCTCTACCAACTCTTTTTTGGCTTCTTCCATCTCTTTAAATTGCATTTCAATCTTCCATTGCAGATTCCTAATGCAATCCTCCTTTTCATATCTAGAATCATCATAAAACTATTCAAAAAAACCACACCCAACATTTATATGTCCCTGTACAAAAATACAGTGCATTCAGAAGAATGAAGATGAACACCATTGGAAGTAATGTGTTGGGATAAAAGATTACCTTAAAATGTTGACAACCCCAAAAAAGCTTTCCGTAATTGTTGACGGTTCTTGCCTTACGAAGTACAACAACGTCTCCACAACCACACATAAGTTTCTCAAAGTTGATATACACTTGCGAATCGATGCAGGTTCTTGAAGATGAAGACGATCCGCGCCCAGAACTCATGATTGAAAGACAATTTTTGTTTCAATTTGATTAATTTTGAGGAATATGTGACCTAGGGTTTGCAATTGGGAAAAGTTTTATAACAGACACAAAATCAAGGAAGAAAGAGACGTTGACTGTGCAAACCAGCCATCCACATCAGATTACACATCATCAATTTTCACACTGTTAGTCTTTATTTAACGGAAATGATCACTATGTATCTATTTAATAACCTAAGGGACCAATTTGAAATTTTTAAAAGAAAGATGACTAAATAGAGGACCAAAAATGATATTAATTTTTATTTTTATTTTTATAAGAAAACATTTTTGAGACATGTGTTTTCAAAAATTATAAGATTTTGGCTATATTTTAATCTTAAATAATATTTATTTAAGTTGAAATCAATCTTTTAATTTATACAATTAAAATTAAAAAAATTTACTATTTTAATTTTCCTTACAATTATAATTTTTAAAAATATATAAAATATATATTTTAAAGTAAAATCAATCATGTCCTAATAAATAAGGATAAAATAGGTTTTTTCCACAAAAGTTTACTCTTAGTATTTTTTTTACTGATAATTTCTTGAAATAAATAATGCCATTTAAGAAGTTTAAAAGCCCAATAATGAAGATATTAATATAGTTAAAAAAATGGTCAATTTTCAGAATTTCAATGATGATAGAATATCCCCTAAAAAAGAGAGAGGGTATGAATTTGGTCTCAAATGTAATAATATATTCCTAAATCTTCTTTTAAATAAATTACAGATGAAAAAATAAAACAAAAATGAAATCTTAAATAGATAAGCTATATAAAAGAATTACCCATTTAAAAAAATATACATTTTAAAATTGACATTTATATTAAAAAAATATTAATTTAAAAATTAAAAAAAAAGAGAAATAATTTTTTGATTTAGTTTTTAATTTTTTTTTTTTGTGGTTTTTAAGAATTGAAAAACATAATTAAAAACTCATATGACGATAGACTTAAATCGATTTTGCTTATAAAGAAAAATTAGTTTTAGAAACTATTTTCAATTTTATTATTTAAAAAACGAAGAAGTCAAAACACCTTAAACATTTTCCTGCTTCGTTTTTATTTTGTACAATTGTGGAAAAACACAAAAATTAATCATTTTCATTAATGGCAGAAATAATAACAGTAGTGATTTTTCTACAAACACGTGAATTTAATGAACATAGGCTTTATTGGACCAGAAAAAGAAAAACGCACATTGACTTACAATAAATTTGTTTTAATCTTTTACAAAAATATATTGGAATGTATGTTTGTAATAACTATTTTAATCCTTATTAGTGCATATTTAAAAAAAATAGTTTATCAAATATATTTTTTATTCTTGTTCTATTTTAATATTCATCCTAAAGTTATAATTAAAATTAATTAAAAAAATAATAATTAAAAATTAAAAAACCAAATTCTTTCACCGTGAAGAGGGTAATATTAAACTCTTATTAACTAAAATATGTAAAATCCAAAAAAATAAAATAAAATTAGTCCATACCAATTGAAAATAATAATAATTTTGTACTATTACTTTTTTGTACTAATTTTAAGATTTATCAATAAATACATATTTGCTATAATTTAATTGAATACCTAATTAAAAATATTTTACATTTTCAATACATGATATTAATTTCATTAAAAAAATTGATTTATATAATAAATATAAAATGAAATTAATTTCACCTACTAAAGCCACCGTCTTCTCATCCAAATCCTACGATGAAAACCGCACCCAGTCATAATAAAAATTCTTAAAACCAACGGCTGAGATCTCTCGGTTTTGTACAACTAATAAGGCAAATAGAAAGTCAAAAAGAAAAAAAGAAAAACAATCCATTCAAAATGGAAAATAGTGGTCCCACAAAAAACAACTTAACATAAAAGATCACAAAATGAACCTAACCCTGATTCCATCCAAATGAAGCCACTTCAGAAACTTCCTTCAACGTATCCTATCCAATTAAATCAATATTTAATTCAAAATTAAATGTTTGTATATAGAAATAAAATTACAAGTTCCAATAAAACTACTACCAAACGCTGATTTCCCTCTGCTACAATTTTCATTCACATTCATACGCTACCTTATTCTCCCTCAATTCCATTCAGGTTCATTCGAAATTCTCTTCTTTTTCTCTTTATCTTTTTCTTCTTCTTCACATTCCCAATTCTCATCCTCATTCTGAATGCATTCCTTTCCCATGAAAACTTCCTCATCCTTTTCTCTTTATTCTTCTCAATCGAATCACTGTTGTTCTTGTCGCTGTCCTTGTTGTTGCTGTTACTGTTGTTGCTGTTGCTGAAACTGTTCATATCCGAAACCCTAATTTCTGTTAATTGGGTATTATTATTATTATTATTATTATTATTATCATGGATGCTAGTGCGGGTTTATCTCTCGGGTTGAATGCGAATGCAAATGCTGCTTCCTCGCCGTCTCATACAGGTTCATCATCTGCTTCACTCAGTGATGGTTCTTTTTCGTTGCATTTGAGTTCCAAATCGAACTCTTCTCTGTCATGGCGTTTACTTCATGAGAAACAGAACAATGTTGTTGTTGTGAAAAAGCAAGAGTTAGAAGAGGATGATGATGATGGAGTTGTTGATGGTGAAAAAAGTGAAACTATTGATTTTATGGGTAGACCTATGTGTTTGAAGAGGAAAATCGAGGGGTATCATCAACAAGAGGAGCAGAGTTTTTCGTTGAAGCGTGTCGCGGTGGATTCTAAGGCTTCGGTGAGTTGGGGGAATCAGCCGCTGAGTGTTGCTGATCCTGAGATATTTATGATTATGGAGAAGGAGAAGTTGAGACAGTTTAAAGGAATTGAGTTGATTGCTTCTGAGAATTTTGTGTGTAGGGCGGTGATGGAAGCGCTTGGTAGTCATTTGACGAATAAGTACTCTGAGGGGATGCCCGGTGCCAAATACTATACGGGTAATCAGTACATTGATCAGCTTGAGTTTCTGTGTTGTGAGCGTGCGTTGAATGCTTTTGATCTTGATTCGAGTAAATGGGGTGTTAATGTTCAACCTTATTCCTGTACTTCTGCGAATTTTGCTGTTTATACTGGTCTTTTGAATCCTGGTGATAGGATTATGGGTTTGGATTCACCTTCTGGTGGACATTTAAGTCATGGTTTTTATACTCATAGTGGGAAGAAGGTTTCTGCTGCATCTATATTTTTTGAGACTTTGTCTTATAAGGTTAATCCTTTGACTGGTTACATTGATTATGATAAGCTTGAGGAGAAAGCAGCGGATTATAGACCTAAAATTCTTATCTGTGGGGGTAGTTCTTATCCTAGAGAATGGGATTATGGAAGGTTTAGGAAGATTGCTGATAAATGTGGAGCTATTTTGATGTGTGACATGGCTCATATTAGTGGTCTTGTTGCTGCTAAGGTAACTCTTTCAGCTCTCTTATTTTTGTTTTTCTAAATTATTGTGAATTTTACTTTTTGTGATATCAATGCAGTTTTGAATTGATACTCTTTGGATGTTAGATTAAGATATATGGTTTAGAACTTGTAAGACGTAGTTCCTTTACTCTAACATTTGGATGTAGAACAATTGAAGCTGCATGCACTATTGACATGTTAGGACTTAGGATTTATTCCCATCTTGCTACGTATTTGATGAAAGTAGCAAACTGAAATTAGTTTGAATTAATTTTACCTTTAAACAAAGTAGCATATCCTAGCATCTCTTGAGACAAGAATATGAATTCCTTAGTTCTAGTAGGTAGGAAACATGGAATGCAAAATGACCTCGTTTTTCTTTGCTCTTTCCTATCATTACCTGGATGTGTTATTATTGGGACCTCAATGAAATTGCCTTTTGAATAACAATTCTATATGAAATTGGGTAATTTTTTTTTTCTTTTATTTTCCTTAATCTCCTTCATGAAGCAAACTAATGGCAGAGTGGTTTACTATATACTTGTTTGGTGCAATGTAAATTGATTAGGTGATTCCAGAAAGATCATAAACTAAGCCCAATGTATATAATTTTAATCTGTTTTCCTGTTATATATATTTTTTTGAAAGGCAAATTTAGTTCTTTGTTAGATGTCAATGAAGAGTGGAAATCAAACCTTGCCCCATTGTGACTCCCAACTCCTATATCACACACCCCAACTCCTATATCACACACCCCAACCATCAAACCATCCTTTTAGGTAATCCTTGGTATTTCGGCCCTGTTTCGATAAATAACTTGCTATTTATAGACCAAGTGTTTTTCATAACAAGCACTTATGTATAAACATTTTGTTAGTAGGCCAACCAATAACATGATAAGAACTTATGTATCAGCTATTTCTTTAACAAAAGATAAAACAACTTTTAATTGTTTTTGTATAAGCTATAAAACTATTTTTATAAGCTATTTTGGAGAGCTTATGAACACGTCATAATATGTTTTCGCAAATTTTCACAAGCAGTTTCACAGTCACAAGTCTGTATGTTAGTAGATAAGCTCAAATAAGTCGCTCCAAAGATTGTCCATAGTATTGTTAATTGAAAAATTTCATGTGTATGATCTATTCTCTTGTTACATAACCAGGCATCTTGTTTTTTTTTTCTTTCATTTTCATTGCTTGTGTCAATTGTACTGTTCTTTTTTAGTTATTTGGCTCTTCTGTAAATTTTTCCCCATATCATGCTTTAATATTCTTTCAAGTATATTGACATTAGCTTTTACAGGAAGTTGCTTGTCCATTTGATTACTGTGATATTGTTACCTCAACAACCCACAAAAGTCTTCGAGGACCAAGAGGAGGCATCGTCTTTTACCGAAGAGGAACAAAACCATCGAAGAAATGTTTTTTTCTTAATCACGGGGATGAGAATAGTACTTATGACTTTGAGGAGAAGATAAACTTTGCTTTATATCCATCGCTACAAGGAGGTCCCCACAATAATCACATTGCTGCTCTTGCCATAGCTTTGAAACAAGTTGCAACCCCAGAGTATAAAGCATACATGCAGCAGGTTAAAAGAAATGCACAGGCATTAGCAACTGCATTGTTGAAAAGAAAATGCAGATTGGTAACGGATGGGACTGACAATCATCTTTTGCTCTGGGATATAACTGCACTCGGCTTAATTGGTATGTTTCTCGTTCTGCTTTTGTTTGTTTTTCTTTTCATTTCTTATCTGCTAAAATTATAATCAAATTCAAAGTGAATGTGTTGTTTTTTAGTCAATAGTAATGATTTATTATTTGGTGAACTGTGGTGTGGAATGATGCCAATACAAAAGGGCTGTGGTTTTCCCCCAATATATTAAAAGTATATGCTCATTGAACTTGAACTTGTTATGCATATAAGTTATTAATTTCAAATTAGTATACAATGACAACAATTGATCTTTATCTCAATCGGCTGGCTTGAATAATTAAGACATTAGCTTTCTCTAATTTGGCTTGTTTCATTTTTCTACCTTGTAGTTTAAAACTTATAATAACTCTTTTCCCCTTCAAGGATTATGTTCCTGTTCCAAAACATGAGTTTTTACTTCATCGTTTTTTTTAACAAATGTTTGCACATTATGCAAGCCAAAGACTTTCAATTTTTAAATTAAATGTTTGTATAAATTTTTTGAAAATTTTAAATTACTCAGAAGGGATTTATGATTTTGCTAGATCAGGTACTTTGTTGTTCAGGCCACCCTCTTATATTTTTTATGAATAAGAAACTCTATAAGCAGGAATATCTGTGTGGGCTTCGTTGTAACCAGGGCCGGCCTAACCCGTTTAGAGGCCTAAAGCCACTTTTAGAGCGAGGCCTTTAAAATATATTAAAATTTTCTTTTTACGGTTATCAAGAGTTGAGCCAAAAACCAAGATATGAGGCCTCTCATTTATCAGCTCAACTATGAGAATATATGTAATTATTATGTTATTTTCTATATCTATAACTAAATTGAACTTTTTGAGGCCTTTTTTGGCCCAAAATGTTGAGGCTTTTTTTGGCCCAAAATGTTGAGGCATAAAGGCCTTTAAAATTTATCGAAATTTTCTTTTTACGGTTATCAAGAGTTGAACCAAAAACCCAAGATATGAGGCCTCTCCTTTACCACCTCAACTATGAGAATATATGTAATTATTATGTTATTTTCTCTATCTATAACTAAATCGAACTTTTTGAGGCCTTTTTTGGCCAAAATTTTGAGGCCTAAAGCTCAACCTAACTTGGGCTGGGCTGGGCTTCTTGTAACTCTAGGTTGTGTCATGGATCCCAAATAACTATATAAACTTATAGTTGAGTGTACTAGATAAATCATGGTTAAATTTTGCCCATGTTGCATGAAGTTCTAGCCTAAAACTATTGTGAGAAGTTTCCTATTACAAATTCTCAGTTTTTTTTTTTTCCATATCTGTCCCCATTTTTTTTTTCTATAGAAGTATGGTTTACAAGATTGGAGTTATTCATACAAGAGATAAGTGGGTGGCATGATGCCAGAAAAGAAGAAATAGATTGTGTCCCAGCCTCTGTTGTTTTAACTTTGAATAGTAAAGATGCTAATATGTATTTTTGTTAAAATTTGAAATTCAAGTTTGCATGGTGTGTTTGTTTGTGTCTGTTACTAATGATTTCATATATTCCTTCCCTTATAAATTTGTACTTAAAGCTGACTTGAGCATGCTCTATATATCATGTTATTTTGTTTATACAGACAGAAACTATGAGAAGGTCTGCGAGGCGTGTCACATCACTCTCAATAAGTGTGCTATTTATGGTTCTATTTCTTCAGGAGGAGTGAGAATTGGTGAGTACCTCTCATATAGTTCATCTGAAGTCAAATAGTTCCAATTTACTTTAATTTTTTGTTAATTATGTTCGCAAGTGCCGTAAATATCTGTGTTTACTATACTATTTAGTTTAGCATTTACTTGTCCATGTTTAACTTGAGACTGTTTCATACGAACAAGTATCTGATCCAAAGTGATTCCATTTAAGATCCAGCACTCATATTTTGCAAATGGTAATCTCTTATTGTCTTGGAATTGATGTAAAGAATGGAAATCTGTATGATGCTCGCAGCCTACCCCAACTACTGTGCTTGTGACATAGGAGATATATGTATTTTTCTATTAGGTTTTCCTATCAAAACTTAAGCTCTAATTCCAGTTTGTTAGAAGGAAAATGAGTTTTAGGAAACTTTTTGGGGAAGTGAAGAGAGCAAGATATATGAGAAAGCTACTATTTCTAATTGAGAGAATGCTACTATTTCTAATTGAGAGAATGCTATGCTTTTGTTTTTGGGCTTGATTTGCAAATGAGAGGCTCCCCTTTCATTGGCTTCAAGAGTTCAAAACACTCATCTTGTGTAGTTCATTTTACTCAAAAACCTTTATTTTATTGTTATTCAGGCACTCCTGCAATGACATCACGAGGCTGTTTAGAGGAGGATTTTGACACCATAGCTGATTTTCTTCTGAGGGCAGCTCAGATTACCAGCATTATACAGAGGGAACATGGTAAATCATGCAAGGATTTTCTCAAGGGTCTTCAGAATAATAAAGATATTTATGACCTCAGAAATCGGGTCGAGACATTTGGTTCCCAGTTTGAAATGCCAGGATTCAATATTTGATTTCCATAGTGTAAAGCAGGCACCATCCATTCATGTGTCCCTGATATTATTAGTTTATTACTATGATATACTTCTTTGCTTACCATGTTTTGAATTACCTTTCGATGGTAGCTCATTAGATTTGATTTTACCATTATTATTATATTTATCAAGTTAGCTCCTGTAAACTAAATATGCAGACCATACACCAAACTCTGCAATTTTCGGTTTATTATTTAGCGACAGTACAGATTATTCAAGTTCTGTGCAGTTTTCATTAGTCACAACTTTTGTGGCTACCCTTTTGTTTATGAAGAAACATCAACATAAATAAATAAGTGTTACTATTTAGTGCTCACATTGATGTGTAATTTGAAGTGAACATGAGATTATTTTATTACAGTCATCACTGACTCTGTTTATATGCTTGTTCCTGTTTATGGAAGCCTAATACTTGAGATTATTGCCACCAGCATCATACCATATATAACCAAACTTTATACTTTATAGCACACTTTGTTGTGATTAAGAAGCAGTCTTAGTTTGTACATTTTACAGAGTGCTTTAATTGCTGGTAACAGCTGTTGAACAAGCAGCAACAGAAGCAGCAGACATTTCTTACCTACGGCATGATTCATTATATTACTCTTTCTTTTTTGTCTGTATGTTTGCACTTTCTGTATTATTTTATTGTTTGATTTTAAAGCCTTTACTTATACTGAACCCTCATAAGGAGGCAAGGCATGAATTTGCGGCAAGGGACAAAAAGCATGAGATACGGTTAGAATTAAGAAAGTGACCTCTGAAATTTTTGTGGTATATATATATATTTAAAACACCCCAAAAAGTGGAAGTTGAAGAATTTTGAAACAGAACAATTTTGAGTGATAGACAGAAAGAGAGAGACTTGTCAGGCAAAGAGAGAATGTGGTGAGAGGAAGTTTTGATGATCAATGATCATCCTAGTTTCCTATTGCTTTCAATTTGAACCATATCAGACAAAAGCTTTGCCAAGAGCAAAAGAAAAACTGCCTTTGGAGTTAAAGCAGTTCAGGAATCTCAGATACAACAGTTCAAAGCATCCCTTTCCATTATTCTTTCTGAACTAAAACTAGAATGAATGATTAGTCATTTTCTTTGGCAAAAACTATCAACCTCTTTCATGTTTCAAATCCAATGTTAAACAACAAAGAGAGAGAAAAAAAAAAGAATTTTAAATTTCACCCATATGACACTATTCTGCCATCAGTGTCTGCCTTCTTATGTCCAAGATCATGTGCCTTTTTTAACTTTCTTTTTTTCCTTCCACTTTTTTAGTTACTATACTTTTTTACTTTTGTCCTTTTCTTCACCAGCTGTAATTAGTTGGAAGAAGGAAAAGAATCGAAGTTTCCTAAAGAATTTAGTGCAAGAAGAAAAGAAGATAAAACTAAAACTAAATTAATCTATCACTTAAAAAAGCATAATTTTTTAGTGTTTTTCAACTAAGGTAAGTGTGAAAAACAAAACAAAAGATCATCACAATAGTTAAAGAAAAAGATTAAAAAAAAGGTACAACAACCCCATCAATACTCTCTCTAATCTCTACTCTTTTTTTTCTTCTTCTTCTTCTTCAATAGTTCAATTCCACCATTACTAACTTTTTCTTTTTCTTCATTCATTCATATTCATCTATGGCTGCAAAAATCCAAAAGCTTCTTCCTTCCTTCAACAATTTCATCAAAGAAATCATCAAGTTGAGCAACAAGATTATCAGCACCAGATCTAAGAACACCAAACGACCCTCTCAAATTCTCAACTCTCTCTCTAACACCATCTTCATTCTCCCACTCCATAACACCACCACCTTGCAAACCTCTTCTCTCTAACTCCCCCCTAAGATCCTCCATAACAACCTTCGATCTTCTAAACTCATGCAACAACATCCCTGGCCCACCATTCATTCTCCCCATCTCCGCCGCCACTCTCTGCTGTAACCTCGCCGTCGAGATCATAAAAGCCGATCCGAGGAAAAGACAACCTTCGTATTCGTATTCCTCGTACCCTCCGAAAACCAAATCCGATGATTCCGGCCAACAGTATACTAAACCGTATAACAGAATCATTAACAACAACGAACTCACGTTTCTCATTGCGTATAACACTCCTCTGAAACCGTTGAAACCGTTAAGCTTCGATTCAATTGAAACTCGTTCGTCAAAACGTAATGAAAGCGGTTGAATCCTTGTTTCCATCAAAGCCCGATTCTCTTCTTCCAACCCAACAGCTTCTCTTCTACAAACCGATATTGCTCTCACAATCTGAATCATCAAAACCAAAAAAAACATCAAATCATTAAACAAAACAAAAATAAAAAAATCATATTTTTATTTACATTTTGTTCTTGTTAACATGCAAAGATTGAATTTTTTCATCTGGGTATGAATGAAACCTGGCGAGAGATTTGTGGAGTGATGTGAATATGAGAATCAAGAGAAGAAGTGATGTTTTCAGAAGCAGAGTAATAATTTTCGATTCCTGAAATGCCAGACTTAAGAACATGACAAGCTTCCCAAAGCTTAGAACTTTCATCCATGTATTCATCAAGCCATTTATCACCAACAGGAAGATGAAGTTTTTGAACCAAAAGGGTCAATTGGGTATGTAAAGATCGAAGTAAAGAAAGTGTTCTTTGAAGGAATTGAATAGACATGAAATTGTTGGTTAAGAAAACTCTTTCAAGATCGTCAATTCCTCTTGTTAGAAAAGAGTAGAAACCATTCACTGAGTTTGTTGAGGAAGGATCCATTTAGAAAAAAGTGATTATGGAAAAAGTTTTAGAAGGAGTGATGGTTGTGAAGAGGGAGAGGATATTTAAATTGAGAGAGAGTGGAAGAGGCATAAGGGGAAAAAGGAGAATTTTGAGAGGAAAAAGAAAAGGAGAAAAGTGAAAGGAATTGGAAGAATGGAATATCTTAGAAGCTCAGGTTTCTAAGGTTGAAAAGGATTGTTGGGGGCAATGATGGGTGTTTCCTATAGAGGGGAAAGGATGATTGGTAATATGCCATTTTCATTGTTTAATGGACACAAACATGATAGGTAAAAAAATATATATAAGTGGTTTCAAAAATAATATTAAGAAGAAAAAAAAATAGTCAATCGAAAAAAACCGGGTGATTACGATTATTATAGATGGTTGAACTTTCAATTCGTTCCTTGTAATTTAGGTTCGATTTTAAAATTCTCCATTGAAAAAAATTAGGAAAGTGAAAACACCACTATGATTTGCTTCAATTGACAAAATGAAATGATACAATCACAAACTTGTATTGTTTTGAACTAATGAATCGAGATTTTAAACGGTCAATAATATCTCGAATACAGATTGTGAAAAGTTATTAACTAGAATGAAATGTGATATGAACACTCTTTTAACATTTTATCTAATATTCACTCTCTTAGTAGTGAAATATATTTAAATTTCTCACTTTAAAATTGAATCTCACATACTCACTCTTTTAGTTTATTAATGAAATATATATATATATATATATATATATATATATATATATATATATATATATATCATTTTAAAATAAATTTTATCGTTAACCTTCCTCCTCGTCTCTATATATAAAGTCTTTTATATATGAAAAACAATAAATATTACGATTGGAAGAAGACTGTAACTATTTAATAATAGAATTGATTTCAAATCAGATTAGGCAGTTCAATGAATTAGATATTTTAATATTGGAAAAGAAAAACAATGGACATGTCAATAACACATAACTATTTTTAAAATATATACTATTTTTCTTTAGGTTTTTCCTATTATTCTTTTGGTGTGTCAACCTTCAAACAATGATTTCTCGAAACACATTCCATTTATTTGTATTATTTGTATACTTTATATAGTAATATATTAAGGAAAAGAAACCGAAGAAGAGGGCGCAAGTTAGTGAGATTTTATTATTTTTATTAATATACATGACATTTATAAATTGGAAAATTATTAAGTATAAGGTTAAGATTTTTGTAGGTACAAAGTTTGACTGAGTTGTTTTGAGTGTTCTTTGGCTTTTTTTCCCCTCAATTTCTTCCTCGAGCTCCTGAAATTTGCTATCAAATCTTCAAACTCTATTATATTGAAATTTGAATTTTTGTTTTTCCTAGATATATATTGTCCAATTTAATTGATATTTTTTTTCTCAAAAAGGAGAAAATGGAATGATGATGCTACTTGTTCTTATGTGTTTTCATAATCTTCTCCAATACATAAATCAGTCTTTTGAGGCCATATATGCTCTTTTTATCACTTTTATTAATAAGTATCATCAACTTTGTTTTGGGACCAAGAACTGAAAAAAATATGATGCTTCCAATATCCCTTTACCACTCTTTATTCCCATTGTTTTGCATATTATTTAATTCCAAACACTAACTTCTAACTAGTATAATCCAAATCCAAAGTATCATTAACAACATTAAACAAATAATATATATTCATTTCATTAATTGAGTATATATTTATCCGTTTTATCTGCACTCTTTTATAGAATTGACTAAGATTTTAAGTCCGTATTTTCTATTATGTCCTTACTGTCTTGTTTTTTTATATGCAAAAGTTAACATAAATTTTTATTGTTTTTTTATATGCAAAAGTTAACATAAATTTTTATAATTTTTAAACTTGTACACGAGTTCCCTCTATCCACCTTCATTTTCACAAATTAGACTAAAATTATAAACCAATACCCTAAATTTTATATGTTTTGTCTTCAACTATATTTGTTCCGCACTATATTTTTATCGGTTTTGCGGAGCATACATAAACGAGACAAATATGTAAGTAGGAAAAAAATTAAAATTAAAATATAAACAATTTGTTTAGCTACATAGCTTCATGATTGTCCAGTATTGCAACTGGGTCCCCCATAATATGTGTATTGAGTTTTAATTGAATTGATTGAGTTTACTATTTAGTCACTAATTGAAAAGAAGGGCACAAAGTGTTTCTTTTCTTTTATTTTATTAACAAAAGTATATATTGCATTATATGCGATTCTTTTTTTCTACTTTTTTCATATATATGTTCGAATTACTATTTAGGTGGATAAATTATTTAATTAAAAAAATACTATATTGGTTGGGGGACCATAACTATGAAGAAATCTAAATTATGCATTGGGTTATGTAACATGTTATTAAATTTTGGTTGAAACGAGTGCTCGTGGGTTTTTGGAGAATGGGACATGTTAGAAGTATGTTGGTCTTGAAAGATTTAATTTTTGGAAAAGTAAATAAATGTTGAATTGGTCATCATAGGTAAAGAAGAGATTGCACGATAACATTATATGGGTGGGTACCCCCTAACAACAAAGGAAGCTTACATACAAGATGATGTCATAGGGTGGCCATTGTGTTTCATATCTACTACTACTACCTCATTTCTAAAAGAAACCATGTTACTTTGCATCAAAAGAGAAAAAGAAACCATGGTTAGTTTTGTACACAAATTAATACCCTATTGTGTTTTAAAAATAAAAAATATTAATATACCAATAGTTAGTTTGATAATAATTGATGTTGGATTTGAGAGAAATCATTAAAAATGGGTTAGAATCACAAATATTTATTTATCAATTTTATTTAGTTTAGATCGATTCACACTTATTTGATTAGATGATCAAATCAATAATCAATTCAGATCAATTATGCGCGAGTCTAAATTGGTTTTGAAAATATTTTGTATAACATATATGGTATTGATTGCATACTAACAAATTTATATTACTTAGAATTTCATGTCCAAAGCGGACGGCCTGCTCCATTTAGATCGGAGCAAAGTATGGCAGACAGACTTTGACTTCTGAACTCAAAAGTCAAGTCCGCCCCGTTTATTAATGAGTTGGCGGACCGACCCACTATTTTTTTTTTACAATTTGATTTACTATATAATTTATAAATTATTAATCATTATCTAAGAATCCGTCAAATTTTAATTACGCATAATAAAACTTTAACAAGTCTTGATGTAAATATCATATTTTTCAACATAAACAAAATAGTGTAACTATAATACTAAAAAATTAAAATAAACACACTAAAACCCCAAAATAATTTATTTGGTTCAAAGAATCAACAAGAACAACCTAGTGTCGTACCTCGAAAAAATGAGAACGACCTCGCGAAGCGCAATCGCACGTCCGTGAGATGGGCTTAACAGAGTTGACACCGATCTTAATTTATTCCCATAGAGGGAAAATGAAAATATCGAATAAAACTCCTAAAAGAAAGGACAATAATATGGTCATCGCAACCAAATATATGAGTTTAGGAGTCGATTACGCAAGAGGAAAATATTAGCACCCCTCAGGTCCGTTGCACTCAACGGGAACCGTTTAGTTAGGATTAAATGTATGTTAGCTTAATGTTTGTTTCTAAACTTCTAGTTATTGGGATAAGGAGGGAGAGAGAGAGAGAAAGATATTTTTTTAGATTTTTATTAAAGAGAGAGGAAACCTAAAGAGTTTTTTTAATTATTATTAGGGTGCTCGTCAAGACTTCGCTGTCAAATGCTTGTGTATCCTTACAAGAAAAAGGTTGAAAAGAAAAAGGTAGAAGGTAGCTCGCCAAGATCTCACAATCTTGTTCCTACGTATCCTTACAAGGAAGAAATCAGAGCAACCGTAGTTCAGGTAAACTTTGTTGGTTAATTTTAGCGAAAACTAAATTGTATTAATCAACATAAAAACTTTGTTTGACCCAAAACAAGTGAGGAACAGATGTTTTCACCACATTGAATGGATTTACAAATATCATTCACGCCACTTATGTCAACTCAATGGTTGTAGACAAAACATTGCCCTAATGCTTATTAAGAGAAAATATCTTTCATTTTTGAAAACTCCTTTGGATCTTATAGATATTTTGAAGTTTAATTAGGAAAATACGCTTGATGATAATCAAGGCTTTCTCATAACTATGATGAGGTTTTGGACTCTTGATGATAATCATGGTTTGTCCATGAATTTAAAGTTTGGAAAATGGTTTGGATATATATATATATATATATATATATATATATATATATATATATATATATTAGGAATGATGAATATTTGATGATAATCAATTATTCAAGGAGTTATGGCAGAGTGCTTAGACTCTAACAGTTCTTTCATTCAAGATTGGATATATTTTAGGAATGATGAATATTTGATGATAATCAACTATTCAAGGAGTTATGTCATAGTGCTTAGACTCTAGCAATCCTTTCATTCAAGATTAAATATGAAAGATTGATTGATGAATAAATAAACATTGATAATGATCAATGGTTCAAAGGGTTATGCTAGAATGCTAGATTCTAACAACCCTCATTAATCCAGGTTAATATTTAGTGTTTTAAGGATGAAATAAATAAATAATTAGCTACCCCAATGTGCAAGACTTGGGACCAATCTTTCAAGGTTTTTGCTAGAATGCTAGATTCTAACAATCCTTTTTTTCTCAAGTTTATTTCAAAAGAGTTTTGATGTTTTTTTTGAAGTAATAATCATTTGTTCAAAGAGTTAAGCTAAAATGCTAGACACTAACAATCATTTTCAATCAATGTTTAATTAAAGAGTATTTGAGTAATTAGCCTTGATGAATGAGGAAATTTGAGAGGGCACTTGACAAAGGGCCAAAGCTTTATTCAAACATGGTTTAATCTTGGAGGACGAGTTTAAATTGAGTTTTAGGATTGATGAACACTTGATGACGATAAATTATTCAAAGAGAAAGGATTAGGGTTTATGAAATTTGATGAACATTAGATGACAGTCAATTGTTCAAAGAAGATGGAATTTGTGTTTGATGAGAATTATAGGGTTAATGAATATTTGATGACAATCAATTATTCAAAGGGGCAAAGTTTAGGTTTGAAAATGTTTATGGTTTCATGAAAGGGTTATGAGAAAGTTTAAGGTCGGAGTAAGGGTTAATGAATATTTGATGACAATCATTTATTCAAAGAGGTAGAATTAAGGTTGGATGAGTAAGAGTTATGATAATAACACCTTACTCATATAAGGTTTACGAATCAAAGAAGTTACAACTTATTACCTAGGGTTAGGTTATGAGGGCATGGCTTAACAAAGTCAATAGGGAGTATGACTTGACAAAGTCATGAAGGGTATGTGACTTGACAAAGTCATGGGGAAGTTCATGATAACAATCAACTAAGGTGAAACAAGAGCTTACAAGTTGCAAAGATGAAACATCATTTAAGATTGAATTGAAAAATTCATAAGAACACAAACATATCAAATGACAATTAGGGTAAACATACATGTACATGGATGAAAAATCATCAAGACAAACTTCTTCATATTTAAGACATAGATCTCTATAGAATGTAGCTAATTCATCATATGTGACTTCATCATCACTGATATTAGAGTAATATCTCCCAGTTAGAGCAATGACATTCTTAGCAGATTCTTCTTCAGCTTCACTTTCAGTGTCTTCATCTGACCAGGCCACAATAAGACCCTTTTTATGATTCTTGAGATACGTAGGACATTCAGTTCTGATGTGCCCAAAACCATCACATCCATATCACTAAACTCCTTTTCCTTGAGAGGTGTTCTCTCAAGCTCTTGTCTTTGTGCCAGAATCACTTGACCTATTGATGTCTGATGAGGTGTTCTTGACATTTGATCTTGACTTTCTGTCTATCTTTTGCATTAATTTGTTGAACTGTCTTCCAAGAAGAACTATGGCATTTGATAGACCTTCCTCATTGTTCAGATCACATTCTTCTACTTCATCATCAATGTTGGAAGAAAAAGCAATATTTTTTCTTTTCTTGTCAGATTTGTCACTTATGCCAATATCAAAAGTTTGAAGAGATCCAATAAGTTCATCCAATCTCATCTTGCTAATATCATGAGCTTATACTGTGGCAGTGACCTTCATGTGAAATCTCTTAGGTAGAGATCTGAGAGCTTTTCTTACCAACTTTTCTTCAGATATAGTTTCTCCAAAATCATTGATGCATTAACTATTTCAAGGATATTCATATGAAAATCATAAATACTTTCATCATCTTTCATCCTCAAGTTTTTAAATTTGGTGGTGAGCAGCTGAAGTCTTGACATCTTTACTTTGGAGGTACCTTTATGAGTAGTTTTGAGAATATCCCAAGCATCTTTGGCAACAATACAAATGTTGATCAATCTGAAGGTATTCTTGTCTATTCTATTGAATATGGCATTCAAGGATTTATAGTTTCCCAGAGCAAGCTCAACTTCTTCCTTGGACCATTCCTCCTTAGATTTTAATTCTGTAGCATCCTACTCATCATTGTCCTTTACAACAGGATGTTCCCATCCTCTCAAAACAACTTTCCAAGCCTTGTTATCCAAAGACTTCAAGAATTCAACCATCCTTGGTTTCCAGTAATCATAATTTGTTCCATCCAGAATTGGTGGTCTGTTCATAAAACCCACTTCCCTGTCCATTATACCAGAAAGTAACTTCCCTAGATCTCACCCAAATTCAGAGTAGGATGCCTGCTCTAATACCCAATTGAAATTCTTGTATCAGATGCATGATGTTGAAAGCAATGTCACGGCATAACTATCTGAGTAAAAACAAGATAAACACAGAATACAACAAAGCAGTAAAAACACAAAAGATTGTTAACCCAGTTCGGTGCAAACTCACCTACATCTGGGGGCTACCAAGCCAGGAAGGAAATCCAGTATTAGTAGAACAATTCAAAGCCTAAACAGTCCTATTTTACAACTTCTCACTTGAACCTACCCAGTGCAACTTCTACCTAGAATACCACATCCAGATATGAGAAATCACCATCTCACTCCCCTCAATCACACATTGTGATAATCAACCAATACTTTCAAATAAAACAGAAGAACATTCTTCCAAAACACAACACCTTGATCTTGCTTAAAAGCTTTGATCAAGAACAAACACTCATGCTTAAAAGCTTAGAGTGGACAGAATTACAACTAAAAAATCAATACAATTCAAACATCTAGGTGATGTAAGAGTGGCTCACAAAACACACACAAGGAATCCCTAAAAACTCTAAAAGCATTCAACATCACAATAATACAATATTCCATACAAAGCAATTCCGTTAAACACCAAATATAAAGCATTCTGAATGGGACTGGATCTGATAAAAAACTTCCTCAAAAAGATCACATGAATCAAGCAAGAAAAGATCTTCAATAATCTTCAAAAACTAACGCATAACAGCTTCTGGTTTTGACAACAATACTCTCTTGATTTTCACACATCCTGGAGCAAAACAAGAGACCAAATACCTTCCAAGAAAACAAAAATTAAATCAAAACTCTGTGTATTTAGAAAGTCCCAGAACTGTCGAGACAAATGTTATAACATTTGATCTGACATTACAAAAGCACTACACACTAGAAGATCTTCCAGCATGTCAAGGACATCTTATAAGACATCAAGGCAAAAAATAATGTTTTTCAACAAATTCATCTAAACTAAGAACCTTCATTATCAATTTATGTACTTCATACTTCAATCGATAACAATTCTTAATGTCGTGCCCCATGGCACCTTGGTGAAAATCACAATGAGCTTCTGGCTTATAACACCATGGGATAACCTATGGAATAGGAGGTGAAAAACATGTCTAAACAAGATTCTTCTAAATCAAGGATGGAAACAATTCTAAATATAGCCTAGGAATATGATCAAAGTCTGCCTTTGCACAATTCTGTTGATTACCATTCTGTTGAACATGGGGCTGCTGAAAACGAGGCTGATACTTTGGAACCACTGAAACAGTTGGAGCCACATTAATCACTGGAGTTACTGAAGCTACATGTTGTTGGTGATGGACTTCTCGGCCACGAGGTCTCCTATACCCCTCACGAGACAACGTTAGTCTCACATTCCTTCTTCTTCCTAAAACAAAACCTCTTAGAAGTTGAACCAGAATTATTCTCTTTACTCAACCGTCCTTCATGGACACCTTCTTCTAACCGTATTCCCATATCCACCATTCCAGGAAATCAATTGGGTCACTTGCAATCATCTTATCATAATAGAAAGAACCTAAAGTCTTTAGAAAGATCTTCATCATCTCCTTCTCTTCCAATGGAGGACTAATCTGGGCAGCAAGCTCACGCCATCTTTGCGCGTACTCTTTGAATGTTTCTTTGTCTTTCTGAGCCATAAAACGAAGTTGATATCTATCTAAAGCCATATCAACATTATACTTGTAATGTTTCATAAAAGCTTCTCCCAAATCATTGAAAGAATGAATTTGGTTGCTATCCAGACCCATATACAATTTCAATGCTGCACCAGTCAAGTTGTCTTAGAAGTAATGAATCAAAAGTTGATTGTTTTCTGTTTGAGTAGACATCTTCCTTGTATACATAGTCAAGTAACTCAGGGGACAAAATTTACCTTTGTACTTCTCAAACTCATGTAATTTGAACTTGTGATGAATCTTGACATTAGGAACCAGACAAAGCTCATAAGCATCTTTCCCAAATAACTATTTACTTCTTAAAGCCTTAACTTCTTTATGCATTTCATCAAACTGGCCTTGAAAATAATAAATCCTTTCAATCACACTAGTGCCCTCACTAGGCTCAGCATGGTAAATAACTTCATCTATACGTGGAGTGGTATGAATCACAGGTGACGTCGTAGTCATCACAGGCTGAAAAGGAGAAATAATAGGAATCTCAGAAGGAAGATGATAACCCTCAGGAATGAAACCGGATGGCATGCCCCACAGTGTACTAGCAAGCATACGGTAACAAGGAGAAACAATAGGTTCCACAAGAATCGGCATGGTGACGATCTCGGAGATGATCGTCCACTGATCCGGAGAACGAGGATGAGTGGTGGCTGATTCTGAGTAGCCACCAGATTATGAGTAGCCACCAGATTCTCCATCATAGCAGTAAACCTTTCAAGACTATCCTTCAGAGTTTTGAATTCTTCGCAGAATTCGTGATTCTCTTTCTGTAGAGCTTCCAACATCTTCCTTTAATTAGACCAAGTACCGTACTGATGAGTCACCTTGCCAGGGAACTGGATGAAGACAAAGAAACACATAAGAACCCTGTAGAACTCTCAGGAAGCAAGATCAATGCAAGCATGATTCATGAAATGTAAATGCAAATGCAAAGATTTCAAAGGACTATAAGGTAATTGCAATACTCAATAAAAGAAACAAATTTTTGAAATACTTAAAAACTCATTCTCATTAATATCAAAAGAGATGATTATAATTTTGAATTACAAGTCTCAATAATCCTAATACATGAGAGAATAAAATTAAGCATATGGGATCATATTTGAAGAAATCCCAAAACCAGGTTGGTACTTCATACGAATCCTTCTAATCTCTTTCTTGTAACGAATCTCCATGTTTTCATTATCCTTCATAAGCTGATCCACAATAGCCTTCCAAGCACCAGAAGCGGGAGGAATAATAGATGAAGAACTAGAGGAAAATAAATCCTCTTTCACTTTCGGCTTCTTTATGACACATTGCTCAAGTAACTTAATAAGATCATCTTTCTCTTTCAATTGCTCTTGCATAGTTGACTTCTCAAGTAACCAAGGTTCTTTCTCTCACTTTATTTTGTCCAACTCTTCTTGAAGCATAACCTTATCATCAGCAGGAGCAAGACTAGTTGATAAAGGCAAAATATGAAACAAAGGCTCTTCAAGCAAATAAGGAATCTTGAGCTTGCAAGCTCTAGATCAAACCCACTGAATATAATACACTGAAGGAGCATAATGTTATCTTCCCAACTAACCCTTCTCTTTCTTGTCAACAGAATGCCAAGAACAAGCGATCTTTTTCGTCATCTCTAAGTGATCTTCATCATTAAGAAAGAAGAAACTTGATAATGAAATATTTTTTGGTACTTCCTTCAAGCAATACCTATCGTCTAGCAAGAATATGGTTGTAACTAATCCCACCAGGTGTACCAAGAAGAGGCACATTGGGAAACTCTCCACAACCATTAATAATCACTCCAATATCGTAACTTGAGCAATACCAATTCATATCCGCATGAGTAAGAGACATAAGTCTTTGATACCATCTTCGCTTCTCTCTATTCTCTCTATTCTCTCTATTCTCAATGAAGACTGCAGACTTTGGTAGGTGCGAAATAAACCACCTATATAGAAGAGGTGCACAACAAACAATCTTTATGTCACCTTTGGAAGTCATATGGTGAATAGAGTGATACATATCTCCAAGAAACGTAGGCACAAGATTTATCTTCAAGAAAATATGAATAACATACTCGTCAACAACACCATCTAGGTTGGGAAATAACACAATATCATAGATGAGCAAAGTGAGAATGGCCTTGAATGCATCTCTATTACCAATGTCAAGAGAAGTAGAATCTTTCCCCATTAAGAACTTAGCATTGATTCCAAGAACATCCTTTTTAGGAAAAAACCTTCCCTTAAGATCGGATTCCTTAAGCAGAGTCGCCAAGCTGTCGCTCCCACCAAATGACACCTCGGTCAGAAGGGGTACAGACGCGAACGGTCGGCGAAGGAGGGATGAGAACACACAAGGGTGAACTCAGAAAAGAAAGAGTCGCCAGCTAGGCATTTTTATCCCGGAGGAAAGGTAATGCTGCATAGACCTAGAAAGATATGGATAAGACGGTTGCGAACCAGAGAGACTGAGAAAGGGGGTTGGTTACAATCTGGGAAGGTATTAGCACCCGGATTGTCCGCCGTACTCGACGGGATCCACGCTTAAAAGATTTGTGTTTTAAAGGGGTAGTGTCAGTACAATTTGTGTATCAAAGCTGGAAAGAATGCAAGTGTTAGTGTAAAAAGAATGTGAAGTGTATAAGAGAAGTGTCAGTGTAAGAACAAAAATGAAATGCTCATGATAATGAGGCTAAAAGAAAAAGGCTGGAAGGAGGGGGGAATATACAGAGACTTTTGTTCGATAACTGTTAAGTTATGCCTACGTATCCTCTCGTGCAATGAGGAAGTCAGAACACCGTAGTTCGACTCAAAGAGACTGAAAGATAAATTGACTTGTGAACTGCTTACTTGCCTATGCTCAAGTGTATGACCTGTCTGGCCCAGGTGCAAACTGTCTTGCATTAGACGGAAGAAGCAAGTTCTCGTTTATGAGTGAAGATGATGAGAAAAGAATCCCGAAGGAGACGATTATTGTTTGTTTTTGTGTTTTCAGTCTTTTATTGCTTTTTGGTGTTTGTCATAAGTTAATGAGCTTAAGCCTAAACCAAGGGTTAGTAAACTCATCACATCCTCCCTCTGATTAGGGGTAATGAGAATACCTTAAGTGTGAAGTCAGCATCTCACACTTAATCTCCATGGTGTAGGATTAAGATCATTAACCTACTTGCAATTATTTAGATGTTTTTGTTGTTTTTGTTTAGTGTTAAGTAATGAGATTAAGCCATAATCAGGGATTAAACAGACTCATTACACCATCCTAATAGAAGGATAATAGATGAGAATGTTTAAGCTGAGGAAGACTCCTCAACTTAATCCATGATTAGGGATTAACCTCATGACAAAACAAAGCCTTTATTAGATGGATTTTAGTTAATGATAAAATGAAGAAGTGAGTTTTATGGTTTGTAAGACAACTTGAGGGGGACTTGTCCATTAACACTAGGGTTAGTCCTTCTTAACCAATTAAGGAAAGAATTAGAACCCTAATGCAAGGCCCAAGTTACAAGCTTGATGTCTTAGTGATTATTAAGTGGATTGATTAGAGGACTTAAACACATTAAGGGTTTAACACTTAGGATTAAAGTTATACACTCCATCCTAATAGAAGGATGCAGGCATAAGCTTAATCACAAAGCCTTAAAGCCTTTAGGGTTTAGTCCCTGATTATGAGATGAGAAGAGAAGACTTAAAGAGACACAAAGGTAAAAGCTAAGTGGGGGACTAATCAAACCCTAATTGTTATCATGCTTGGTCATTCCTAGGGTTTGTGAGGTTTAAGAAGGAAATCTTCAAGGAACCACCAAGGAGAGAAGCAGATGAAAGGAGCAAAGAGAAGTAAAATAACTTGCTTCACTTAAGAAGACAAGTTGCTTGAAGAAAGAAAGTAAGATGAATAAGAGTGAACAAGCTCAATCCAAAACACATACAAAATGCAGCAAGGGAAGTATGAAAGAGGTGAAAAGATAATGTGAGAAGTGAAGGCAAATTCACTTCTCAAACAACTTACCACCTGAAAAGTTAGCAAAAGAAATGACATGCAATGCAAAATGAGATGCAATGTCATGATGCAAACCAAAACCAGAAGCATAAGTATGATGTTAATGATGCTAAGAGATGATGCAAACATGAGGCAAGGCATTAGAATGATCATACAAACATATGGATGCAAGAGAAGCATGCTTTGAACCATGGATGTACATGAAAAGTTATGGAATGTAATGGACATATAACATGGCAAATGCAAGATGCAATGATCAAACATGATTCTAATATGTCTTAAGATGTGTTATGAATCAAATGGATGCACAAAATGTCATGGCAAGTCATGGTATGCAAGCAAATGGAAGATGGATGCAAAGGAAGGCATAAATTAGGGTTTATGATCAACACACAAAGAAAAAATCCAAAACCAGAAGCAAATGACATGATAAAAATTTGAAAATGCAATCAAAGGAACCCTAAACCTACACAAACTCACTTCCCAAAGGAGGGGATCCAACTCTTAACCTAGTGAGAGTTATGAATTTTCTAAGATTGCTAGGGTTTTAAGGTACCTTGTCAAGAAAAATGCAAAACAAATTGAAAATGCAAGATAAATTCATGCCAATTTTACCCTACAAGCTACATGTTATGCAAGATGCAATACAAAAAGAATCATTGTCCAACTCTCAATGGTTAGGCAGAAATGAATTTTTGAAGTTTGAAACAAAATATTGCCTTGAAATGAAATTAGTTCCAAAGAAAATTATCAAAAGGCATCAAGAACAAAAAAGAAATTTGGTTTGAGAGTTGGACAATGTTTTTAAATGTTACATGAATTTTTTTGTGATTTTTAAATACCTAAAAGTATTTTTAATTAATCAATTTTCATTAATTAATTAAAAATAATCTTTTAAATGATTTAAAAATAATATTTAATGCAAAAAATAAAAATAAAAATATTTTTGTGTTCTGAAAAATAATGAAAACCTTGACAAAAATCTTCATAATTTTTAAACATTTTTTGCTATTTTTAATAATTCGTGCAAAATAAATCAAAACAAATAAAAATAAAATGAATTTTAAATGAAAAATGAGAAAGTCAGCCAATCTGATGGCTGAGATTCAAATAAAAAGGGAGGGAGTTGACCAGCGCGCGCATCTGGACGGCTCACATTCAAACTACGCTAATTAAGTCATTAACCCTAATCTGAACCCTAATCTGAACCCTAATCACTTTCAGATGACCGGAACAGTGTTCCGGTCATCTTCTCCGGCCAGCCACTCATGCTATCTCTCTTAATACGCATCCCTAAGCCCTAAAACTTTCCAGAAATGATCCTCTCCCCAACCCCAACAAGAATCAGTCATCAAAATCCATTTATTCACCATCAAATCCATGAATCAAAGCAAAACAGAAAAGAACTCAGAAATTTCAGAAGCTCATGAAATGCTTATTTCTCAACTATTTTCAAAACTAAACACATCATGGCAATCAGTGAAACATGTAGAATCATCCTATAACATAAAATGAGAGTTCTGGAAAAATAAATTCCATGGCTACCTGAGCTTGAGCTTTCGAATCAGGGGCTTTCTGGCCAGTTCTTTGCTTCAAATCCACTCCAATGATTCCCTCCAAGTGTTTGTGATGCTTAGCTGGAGTTTAAATGGCCTCTAGAGAGAGTTTGCAGAATCTCAGTTCATGAAATGTGAAAATCGTGTTTTTTGATTGTGGAGGTTTTAGGGCAAGATGGAGGGTGGGAAATGATCAGTGAGGTTTATGGAGTTGAATGGTGGAAAAAGTTTGAAGGATTGATGGCTGAATCAAGGGATTCGAAGGCTTTTGCAAATGTGAGGATTTTTGAGTATGCTGGCTTGGAGAGTGTTTCAGGCTTGTGTGTTATGTGCTTTTGCTTGCATTTGATCCACATAAAGAAGTGTGATAGGTCAGAGAGTGGGTGCTGGCCTATTGTGATTGGTATGAGCAAGTTGCCAAAATATCAACTTGATTTGTACTTGAGGTATGGGCAATGGTACAGCTAGCTTTTTGGCTTGTCTTGGCTCAGCTGAGTTTAAGGATGTCCATGGAATTGGTTTTGAGGCAAATCAGCAAGTGGATCAAAGCTTATGATATGTTTTGCAATTTTCACAAAGTTTGGCCCCTTTTGAATTTCATGAAGTTCAAGGCATCAAAATGCATAATTCTTGGGCCAATTCTGATTTTTAGAAGTCACCTGATCATGTTGTAATGAGTTTGTGCACATTTGAAGTCTTTAGAATGCTTGATCATACCATTTTGCAAAATGCCTCTTTGGTGCATAACTTGAAATTATGTGATTTTTCCCAACTTTGACAAGCCATAACTTTTGATCCAAAATGAATTAGAATGAGTTCTTGTAATTTTTGAAAAGGGAATGATCCATTCTACAACTTTCATGACCAAAGTTTTCTCATTTGAGGCATTTTTGAATCAAAAAGCAAGGGTTGAAAAAGTTTCCCAAAATGGCAAGTTTTCATTACAAGTCATTTTCCCAAAAAGTCAACTTTGCAAATGGCTTGAGATTCTTCAATTTTGTGAACTTCTAACATCTTATATGATCAAATAAAGATCATACATAATCAAAATGATGATGAACACCATTTGGTTGGGTCATTGAGGGCCTCAGATGCCCTGATTTTGCACTGACTTGCTCAAAAAGTCAACTCTTGATCAGATGCCTTCCCCATGGAATTTCTTCATGAAAATTGATATGTATGATCCCTATACCATATAGAGACCAATAGAAACAAGAATGACCAAAAAAATTGGAGTTATGGCCTTTGAAACCAAAACCCTAATTCTAGGCCATCTGTGCAGTCAAACCTGGCTCTGCTTCCATGCCTTTCTCAGTTCTTGTGATTCTTTGACTTTCTTGACTTTGTGAGGATATAATATGATGCTTGAACATTCATGGACCCCTTTGAAGTGATTGATGACCCTTAGAGTGGCTCAAATGGCTCTTGGACTGCTCAGATCACAAACCCTAGATGCAGATGACTTAGAAACAATGCAGTGAAACAAAAGTGCAACATGAGATGATATGATTGAATTCATGCATATGAGGAGATCACAAGTCATGGTGTGAATGGGTGAGGGCAAATTTGGGGTGTTTACACCTTGGCAATAACTTTGAGCATAAGCTCCTCTTCTAAACCACTGAAAATAAACTCCTTATCTAGAATCGGAAAATCCATCCAATAACAATACTCCTCTAAGGTCGGTACAAGCTGATAATCCGGAAAGGTGAAATAATGATGCAATGGATCATATAACTAAACCAAAGTATTAATAATCCCCTTCGGTACATCGGTCTTCAGCATGAACAAAAGTCTACCACAACATTTTCGAAAATCATCACAATTAATCACCAAAGTTATGAGCTTTCTCAACTCTCCTAAATTAGGAATTTTGAAAGGGTACTTATGAGTATTCCTCCTTCTGATATCCAAAACCAATTTCATCTTAAATATTTGCAAAAGTGCCTATAATTCCCTTGAAATCTTGAGAACAATGTTCATGAATGCATGGGTGCATGCATGCAACAAACACAAACAAGACCACACAAAGCACACAAGTCAAAGTTCCGAGTCACGAGCATGGAGTCAAGGGATAAGAAACACCAACCCACAAAGGTATGTACTAAGGTTTTGTATTCATTGTACCTGCAACAAACCAAAAGGGTTCTAACGGAAGTTCCCAAAGTTAACATCCATCCTTCAGATATCATCGATACGTTGGACTACTCCGCAATTGATAATTTCCTCAAGAGGACCTCGTCCGAGTGTAGTATCACGTAACAATCATCTTAGGTCTACACCTGGATGACTTTCACACTACGTCCCTAAAATGACGTTGATGGGTTAAGGATTCTACGGTCCTCAGTATGATAAGCCCAGGGTTGAAAAAGTAATACCATGATATGATTACTCGCCATGACATCAATAATCTGAGGGAGCCTAACTGAGTGGTGATTCTTGAATCGACATCGCATAGGACTAATCCATGCGTATCTCCTTGAATATATCACCGTCCTATCATAAGTTCACTTAAATCTGGGTACATGATCTATCTCAATCACATAGGATCACCAAACCAAAATAAAACAAGCAATAATAAATAAATAAAACCAAAGCAATAGATAAATCAAAGTAGGCCTAACCCACATAGAGATTACTCCCCATAAGAGTCGCCACTTTTCTGTAGCGGTAAAAATTGTGAGTGTAAGCTATTGATTAACTTAGCTCAAGGAAAAACAGAGTCGCCACCGCACTTTTATTTTATTCCCAAAGGAAAAGGAAAAAAGAGTGAATAAATACTAAAACGAATCTAAAATCAAAATGCTAAAGAAACAAACAAAGAAAGGGGCAAGGGGGTTGGTTGCAAAATGGGAAGGTGTTAGCACCCAAAACATCCATGCTACTCCACGGGAGCCCTTTGAAATATTTACGCTTTGGGTTTGAAAATGGTTTGGTAAATGAGAGTGAGGGGATGAGAAAAAATTTATTTTTTAATGTTTTTGTGTTTGGAGAGGTTTACCACCTCATGCCTACGTACCAACAATATGCAATGAAAAATCAAAACCCCATAGTTCGTGTTAAAAAGAACAAAATTTGTTGGTATTGATTGATTTTAAAAAGTAAAGACAATTTGTCATTTTCAAGTGGATAACCTCACAAATCTACCATGAGAAGGAGAGCATGGACTCATACATCATTATGGGGAGGGCGCCAACTCGGATAAAATCGACGAGCATGCCACTAAACCCCCACAAATGACAAGAGACTCAATTACATCAAACTACAATCATGGAGATTGAGAGACTTGCACCCGACTAGAAAAAATGACTCATGGTCTAAACTCGAAAAGAAACAAAAGAGTGCACAAAGGCACAAAACAACTTGAATGAGTTTGGTTCTTTTTAAATTAAATTCAACATGATTAAGTTCATTGACATTCATTTAAAATAAAAGAAGAAGTTAAAGTCACTTGACAAAAGTCAAGATTTGAATTATTAAACTGGTGAAAGTTTTAAAAGTAGTATCCTTTGAAAAAGAGAGAAGGTTTTGAAAATTAAAGAATGGGAGGAGATGAAAGGACTACCCTAAAAATAAAAGAAAAGAGATAAGGGAGGAAATATCTAACCTCTTAAAGACACTTCAAAGCATAAGTAAAATAATTCCATCCTCATAAGCACAAGCTAGCAAGTGGAGAAATAAAGGCAAATGTACCAACTCATGATGATCAAAGCAAAAGAAAAGTGTCCTAGAATTTAAGTTCAAAACTCCAAGTCCAATTCAAAGGATATTAACCATAGTCCAAAATTAGGAGCACAAGTTTTTTATAGGTTTAAACCTTTAT
Organism: Lathyrus aphaca; assembly: GCA_963966055.1. Lineage (NCBI taxonomy): Eukaryota > Viridiplantae > Streptophyta > Magnoliopsida > Fabales > Fabaceae > Lathyrus > Lathyrus aphaca. Next base: position 217,132,610 of record OZ014524.1, read on the forward strand.
TAATGTTTTGTTGTCCAAAGGACAAAAAAGAAAAAGCGCAAAAATATAATGACATAAACATAAACATGATAATTGATGATATAAAGCATAATCAAAATAAAAGAGAGAAGGGAACACGAGATAAAATAAAGAGGATAGGGAGCAAGAAGGAAATAAAATAAGTATAATATACAATAATGCAGTGAACTTAATCATCCATAAAAGTAACAAAGTTAAAAGCTCAAAGTGATAACCGAATTTCGTCTCGCGTTTTGCACTATATGGTTGACCTATGTACTCAAGTCATTAGTTAACAAAACTTGTTAGAAGATTGATAGAATAAAAGCCTCTAAACCAACAAGTTTGAGAATTATGAACTTAGTACAAAGACCAACCATGCTTGATGCTTGCGTAACCAATCAAGATTTGGGCCACAAAAGTACAAATGCCGATAAGGATTGAGAGGGACAAATGCAACCCTATGTTAAGCAATCACCAAGTAACTTATATAAAAGTCAACCTACAATGAGGTCGGTCAATACCAATTAAGGTAACCATTATTTGTTCTAATGCATGTTAGATGAACAACATATTGGTTGTCATCCGAAAACAATGCCGCACGAAAAGAAATTAGGTAGCGATCTTGTCTTGATTATGAATTCAACAAAGGAGTCCTACAATCCATAAGACTTTCATCTATCAAAAATAAAAAGGAGAATTAGAGGGAAGGGGATGGAGAAGAACCAAATTGAAATGTACTTTTAAAGTCTTTCCATCTTTAAGATCAATCACCTCTAATTGATAGATTCAAGATTGAAGAACATATCACTAATCCAAAGCACCTCTCATGAATTTAAAAATTCACTTGAAGATAGATTTGAATTAATTAATGTTAATCACTCTAATCGATATCCGAAGTCCATTGATATTAAAGAGGAATTCATCTAAAAGTGTAATCCAAGGTTATAATAATAAAGGAGGGAAAAAAGAAGCAAAAAGAAAGCAAAACATCCCCAAAAATCAACAAAAAAAGGCGTTTTGACTCAGGTGTAACCGGTTACTGCATATCTTATAACCAGTTACACAGTTCAAAAATGCATAAAACAAGGCCAGAATACACTGAGTAACCGGTTACTTCATACCTGCTAACCGGTTACTCTGCACGCAGAGGCTGGAATATATGCAAAATTCAGCATGATCCCCTTTCAAAACATTTTTCAAACACCTTGTGATCATATATCTTAAATTGCATGAATTTTAGAGTAAAAACACAGGATAAACCAACAATCAAAATATAAAAAGAGATCCAAAATGATCTAGCACAAGATTCACCAAAGATCTACATTGTGGATGATGAAGATGAAGGTGTAACAATGATGTGAGAGGAATCACCACTTTAAGGATTAGAACAACTCCAAATTACCCCACAAGTAAACTTGATCTACTAAAATTGATGAATAAAAATGAAAAGGATGAAGGTTTAGCTCCAAGTTAATCAAGAATTCAATGTGATTCTTGATGGCTTTCAAAAGAAAAAATTGATCTTTGGTGAATTTTGGTGGTTGGGATATAATTTGCAAGAGGTTTTTTGGCTCCCAAAGGCTTGTGAAATTAATGAAATGAGAGTGCTATTTAAAGAGTTTAGGTATGGAAATTTGGTGGAATGGATCTAGGTTTGGAAGATCAAGATTAGGTTTGGAAATTAAATTTGGAGGGAAATTAGCGAAAGAGTGGTGATTAATGAAGGTATATCGTGGAAATTAATTTTGATGATGTATGGAATTAAATGGAGATGGTCTAGAATATTCCACATGTGATCAATAATTAAATTGGTGAAAAAATCACAAAATTTGAATTTTCTGCCATTTTTCAATTTTATGTGTTGGTAACCGGTTATCAAATATGTGTTAACCGATTACTCAGTGTAAATTTTGATTTTTTTTTGCTTTTTATTGCACTGTTGTGGCCTTGGCTCGATTCTTTTGCTTGTCAAAGAGGCATGGAAATAAACACATGAATCTTGGAATTCCTTGAATAATAATCAATCATAACTTGGGAAATCCTTGATCAGATGAATTTGAATTATTTGCAGATCAACTTTGACTTTGTTCAAATGAAATTTGTTCGAGTTGAGGAACTATTTTGACATTCTTGCTCTCTTCCTGAAAAAATTAGTAAAAGATGGAAAACCAAAATATTTTTGGATTTTGATTAGATGTTAGTAAACATAAACAAATAAAAGGCACACAAAAGCAATGTTGATCCCCTGTGAGGCATAAACCTGCAACCAAAAAGGATAAAAGAATCAATGTGTGATCTTATTTGTATGCAATGTTGCAAATGAACAAAAGAAATCTTAGGGGGAAATTCAGATATTACACTGGGAACTATGTTATTCAAAATATGGGGGGCTCAAAATCTGCTCGTGTTTCAGGCAAAGAGTTTGCACCCTTGGCATGTGGTAGAGGACACAGTCACAAGTGTCCAGGAGTATAACCACTTGAACCCGAAGGTTAAAGGGCGAGGAACCTCTTTTACTATCTCCCCAATTGCGAATCCCTTTGCTATTTGCAGGTTGATGTTGCGGTCTTCAATGAGGGGTTACTACTTTTGGTTGTTTCTTTCGCGATCCCACTTGTTATACCCTAATTTTTGCCCCTAAGATTTTTTCCGCATCTCATCAGCATCTTGCTTACAAACAAGATCACCGAGCATCTACGCATTTTCTTATTTTCCTTTATTTGTTTATATTTACTAATCTCTAACCAAAATACCAAAAATATGTCACAATTATCTTCTTCTCTCTCTATGTTTTCAAGTGTTGCCGGTTTTCAAAGACAAAATAGTATTTTCAAATCAATTGTGGTTGTTCAACTATGATTCGATTCAGATGGAAGTTTGACCTAATCTTGCTCAAACTATCAAAATATTGTTTCAACTCCAAGTTATTTGTGTCAGTGGTTTATTTCTTAGGCAATGCATATTCAGAATCAAGTTGTCTTGTGCTGAAAGTCATCAAGTTGTCAAGCAATGACGTATGAGAAGTTTGGTCCAAATTGTCTTGATTAAGTATTCATCAATTCATCAATGGTTCACCAGTGAATTTATTTTCTAGAGATTTAATTCAGACAAACTTGATGTGATTCGAATCATTTGAAAAGATTTAGAAAATTAAAAGTTGTTGGCCGTATTCCAGTTTCAAGTTGTTCAGTGGTTCATGATTGGCATTAATCAAGTGATTTTGTGGGAGTAATGCAAGTTTGATTTTAGGTTGAAAAATCGAGGCTTCGTGGCTATGTGCGTGTTGATGGTAGCTGTTCCATTCCATAAATCGATTTTACCCATCATCGTATCCATTTTAATCATTTTCTTTTTAATCCATAATCCAATTTCTAAAAAATCCCTATAATCCAATTTTAATCATTACCACTTTTTATTCCATATATCCAAAAATTATTACAAAAATTTGCATTTCTCATGTCTAATGAGATTTTATCATTACCACTTTTTATTCCATATATCCAAAAATTATTACAAAAATTTGCAGCCATTTTCTTAAGCCCACACAACCATTTATATTTTCTTTGACACACAAAATATTCATTCTAGCCTTCTACCAATAAGTCAATTCACGCTACCACACTACACACACAAGTCCCACGCTGGCCCACCACACAAAGGTCTTCACGCCTTCAGCCTTCTATCAGCTGCACATAAGCCTCTCCACAACAAGCTCACTAGTACAAGCCGTAAACACGCAGACTTCACATTTCCTTCACTCTCCAAATGCAACGTCATAAGTTGAAACAACCATAAGCCATATATGCTACAAAATAACACGCTGACAATTCCAAACCAGCTTCCAAGCGTGAGCCGCTCCACTTCATATACAAATGCACACGAACACGAGAAGGACATGATTCAATGAAATGCTGAAATCAGTGAGTAAAATGGCATACCAATTCACCTCAATTCATCTATAAAAGCAGCATCATTCTCACCAATTTTTCAAGCTTGAAAAGCCTAAAAAAACCTCTGCAGAAATCAAACCCCATGCTTCAATATTCATTAAACCATAACTTCATAAACCTCTTCATAACACAACAAATTTCTTCAATCCACAACTTCATAAATTCGAATCAATAACAACAAATCGCGTTTTAGAAAGAAAAGAAGAAGAACAGAGAAGAGGATTGAAGCAATTTCACCGTTTTTGAAGGTAGTGGAGTTTTTTCCATCAAATTTTGAATACCGATTTCGTCCGACGGGAGAAATAAATTACATATTCTTGCTCTACTCGGAATCCTGGTCGCAATGGTACCACATTGGAGCTCCGTCGCTCCAATTTGACGGAGCTCCGAAATTGCTAGAAATATGGTGAATAGTGTCCGCGCATACAAGGAAGAAGAAGGAGAGGATCCGTGTTTTTATAAAAACAAATTTGTGTTGTTGGGCCTTGTGAGCATTTCGTTCACATTTTTACTACCTCAATCGCTGTTTGCAGCGCTACCCCCTTGACTTCTTTTTTTTTTTTAAATTTTTTTTTTTTATTTTGTTCTTTTCTTTTCTTAATTTTATTTTATTTTCCTCATCTTTCATTTTCTTATAACTTTGTTCATTATTTTATTTTAAAGATGTTGTTTTAACTTTTCTTCTAAAGATTTTTTTTTAATTACTTGTTTTGATATTAAACTTCTTTTAAAAATCTTTGAAAAATCTTTGAGTTTATTTGAATTTCTTTATGGTATTTGTTATTGATTTTCATTTTGTGATTGTGTGGATCATAAATGTTAGATCCACTTTCTTTCATCTCTTTTTTTTGGCCGATGAGATCTCCGATTCGACGATTATTGATTTTCAAATATGTTTAATCTTCATTATTTCAAATCTATGGATGAATGATCATTTGGATCATTCTCCATACTTTGGAATCGTGATATGTTGCCTTTCATAAATTGTTGCGAAATCTCGATTAAGATTAGACTATTACCATTTTTTTTCGTGTGACATGTTTTCGGAGGATGATCCATTATATCATCTCTCTAACATGTATTAACACAAATATTGCTTACCTTAATTAGTATTGGCCGACCTCATTTGTAGGGTAATTACTTTGTAAATTACTCGGTGATTGCTTAACATAGACCTAAATGTGTCCCTACTTCGGAATAAAAATCCAATTGGATACTTGCACTTTAATGGACTGGACCTCGTGTTGGTCGTGTAATCCTGTAAACACCCCAAATTTGCCCTCTCTCTTTCTCACACCTTGGCTTGTGATCCTTCATATTGCACTGCATAAGCATTCCATCTTACACTGGATAGTTTTATTTCACTGCATAACTGCATAGCTAGGGTTTGTGATCAGATGAATTTTAGAAGTTGTTCTGAGCAATCTCCAAGGTCTTAAAGCATTCCAAGAGGGTCCTTGAGTAGTCTATGATCATTTTATGTACCCATGGGTCATTTAAATTCAAGAAATGTCAAAGCACTGCAGAGGTATGGAAGCTAAGCTGAGGCTCCTACACAGATGACCTGAAATTAGGGTTTTGATTTCAGAGGCCTTGCACCCAAATTTTTTGGTAATTCTTGTTGCTATTGGTCCACATATGTTATAAGGAGCTTGTGTATCAAAATGCATGGAAAAATTCCTTGTGGAAGTCATCTGATCAAGTGGTAACTTGTTGTGCAAGAAAAGTCAGAATCAGGGCATCTGAGCCCCCCAACAATGGCCCCAAAGGGTCATCATCATCATTTTGAAGTCATATGGTCTTTATTTGATCATTGGAATTCTTGGAAGTTCACAAAGTTGAAGAAAAATGAGCAAAGCCAAAACTTGCCAAAACTGGAAATGACTTGTAATGTAAACTTTCTATTTTGGGAAAGATTTTCAACCTCCTTTTTCTTGATCAAAAAGGTTTCAAAGGAAATTTCTTCAAACATGAAAGTTGTAGATTGTATCCTCCCATTTTCAAAAAGTACAAGAACCCATTCTAATTCATCCTAGAACTCAAGTTATGGCCTTGCAAAGTTGAAAAAAATCACATAAATTTCATGTTCGTGTCAAAGAGGGATTTTTGCATATTGGCATTTCAAGCTTCTAAGTGACCTCTAATGTGCTCAATTATGTCATAACATGTTCAAGAAACTTCTAAAGATCAGAATTGGCCCTTGAACCTAGGGTTTTCATGACTTATTTCTCAAGAAATCTCAAAATGGCCAAAATGCATAAACCTTGTAAACTTTTGATCCAAGCCATCCAGCTGCATAACAATGATCCTATGGCTCTCCTTGAAGCTAGCTGAAGCAGTTCAAGCACAAAAACGAGCTCTGCCATGACCCATACCTCAAGTACACCAATCTTGACTTTTTGGCCAATGGAGCCATACCATTCCCACAGTGCATACCTAATCTTCCGACTCATTCCAATAGTTTAGGGATTGCCTCAAGATCATAAAAAAAGCATGCCATGAGATCAAAACACACACAACATAAGATTTCACAAAATTTGCCAAAAACTTCTCTTCTTCAATTCTCTCAAACAATCCATCAAACCTAAAAAATTCTTTCACCATTCATAGAACACAAAACAACCATTACCATGGCCTGAAACCTCATAAACCAAAGCTTCCATTTCTGCCATATCAGAATCGGGCCACTCAAAATAGCCCTTTTCAAAGCATTCTAAGCATCCCAATAGCTTCAGAAGAAACAAATGAGCTCATTTGCACAAGTGGGAGGTTCTGAAGCTCACCATTGAAGGTTTCCAGCTCAGGTATGGTCAAGGAATTTTTTTCACAAAGCTTTGATTTCTTGTTATAAAATGAATCTACATGCTTCCCTGATCATGCTGATATGTTTAGAATTGAAAATGAGTTAGGAATAAGCATTTCATGAGTTTCTGAAAGTTTGACCAAGAAATTTGTTTGTTTCGATTCAGCTTAATAATGCATGATAAATGAATTTTGTTTGTGGATTCATGTTCTATGATGTTAGAGGAGTAATTCTGGGCAAGAAATTTGAAGTTTAGTGGCTTGTAGAAGATTCTAAAACTTTGGATGGCCGGAGAAGACGACCGGAGCTTATCTCCGGTCGCCTGAAAATGTTTAGGGTTTTATTTCCAGATTAAATGAGGACCATAGGATCTTGATTAGTTTAGTGCGTGGACAACTCAAATCATTCAATTAAACCCTAATTTCATTTAATTAATTTAATTATAATTAATTAGTCAGATCAAATGGTGGCCCTTGGATCACGCGCGAAACACAAGTTCAAACCACAGCCTTAGATCTTTCATACTCCTGGTCAAGCTGACTCTCAATCCTGGCCCTTGATCCAGTCCCTGCGCAATCTGAACCACTCCTTTCAATTACTTTGCATTTTATTTCATTTTTATTTCATTTCTTTTGTTTTATTTATTAAAAATACCAAAAATCATTTTAAGAATCTGAAATTTTTTGTCAACACTTCAATTAATTTTCCAGAGCCAAAAATATTTTTATTTTTATTTTTTCATTAAAAAAAAGCATTTCTAAATATTTTAATTGTATATTTTAATTAATTAATTCCATTTAATTAATTAAAAATACTTTAAAGTATTTAAAAATCTTCAGAGAGGTTCCTTAAACATTTACAAACTCATCCCACAAATTTCTTTTTGGTTTTGATCAAACTTTGCCAATTTTCTTTGAATTAGGGTTTATAAATTTCCTATTTTTCAACCCTAACTTCAAAAATTCATTACTTTCAAACCAAGATGAGTTTGCATTTGATTCTTTTTGCAATATTTCACACTTGACCTATAATTTCTAAATATATTTTTGTCACATTTTTATCTTGCATTTTCAAATTAATGTGCATTTTCCCTTTGAGAAGTATCCAAAACCCTAGCCAATCTTAGGATGACCATAACTTGAACTTGGTAAACCTTTAGACCCCCCCCCTTTGGATGGTGATTTCATGAGTGCTTAGGGTCCCCTTGGATGCATTTTCAATTTTTTATCTCTTGATTTGTTTATGCTTTTGAATTTGTACATATCTTGCTCTCAAACAAACCATTTCAGGTGCATTTGGTAAGTTAATCAGGATGTGGATGTGCATCCACATCCAACCTCTCTTTCTCTCTTTATTTTTATTCACTTTGTTTGTGTTTGAAGTGAATCTAATTCACTTATGTTCTCTCTTTTTCCTAGGTTACTTAACTTCTTCATGAAGTAAGTAACCTAATCCTTCTCTCTCTCTCTCTCTCTCTCTCTCTCTCTCTCTCTCTTTCTCTCTCTCTTTTCATCTGTTTCTTTTCCTTGGTGGCCATCTGAAGACTTCTCTTGATGCCTCATAAACCATAGGAACATCCAAGCATGATAACTTTAGGGTTGTACATAGTCTCCCTAGTTCTTACCTTTTGAGTCTCCTTGAGTCTCTCTCTCTCATCTCATAATCAAGGCTAAACAGTTAAAGTTTTGGGACTCTGAATTAGGGTTATGCCTGTATCCTTATCTTAGGATGAAGTGTAAAACTTTGATCCTTAGTGCTAAACCTTTAAGTTGTTTTCACCTTCAATCAAAACACCTAATAATCATTAAAGACTTAAGCTTGTAACTTGGGCCTTATATTAGGGTTACATCTCTGCCTAGTGGTTCAGAGGGACTAACCCTAGTGTTCAATGGACAAGTCCCCCTCATGCTAAAGTCTTGCAAACATAAAAAACACTTCTTCATCTCATCTCTAATTAAAATCCACTTAATAAAGGCTTGTTATATAATGAATTTAATCCCTAACCATGGATTAAGTTGAGGTATCTTCCTCAGCTTAAGTGTTCTCATCTATCATCCTTCTCTTAGGATGGTGTAATGAGTTCACTAATCTTTGATTGGAGATTAAAATCATTACTTAACACTAAAAAAAATACAAACACACTTAATAATTACCAATAGGTTGATGATCTTAATCCTATGTCATCATGGTAATTAAGTTGAGATCTTCATCTCATACTTAAGTAGGCTCATTATCCCTAATCAGGGGTGATATAATGAGTTTATAAACCTTTGATTTAGGCTTAAGCTCATTAACTTATGCAAAACACCAAAAATAATAAAAAAACTGAAAACACAAAAACAAATAATAAACGTCTCCTCCGAGATTCTTTTCTCATCACACTCATTCAAAAACGAGAACTCGCTTCTTCCGTCTAATGCAAGACAGTTAGCACTCGAGCCAGACCAGTCATACACTTGAGCATAAACAAGTAAGCAGTTCACAACAAAATCAAAGTCTCTTTGAGTCGAAACACGGTGTTCTGACTTCCTCATTGCACGAGAAGATACATAGGCATAACTTAACGGTTATTGAACAAAAGTCCCCAGGTTTCCCCCTCTCTCTCTCCTTCCAGCTTTTCTTTTTAAGCCTAATTTGAATTCATACTTCTTTTTGCACTGACACTCTGTACATCCTTTTCTCCCTAGCTTTTTATGCACAGTTTAGCATATACACTTTCCCCCCCTTTAAAACACAATCAGGTATGCGTGGATCCCGTCGAGTACGACGAACAATCTGGGTGCTAATACCTTCCCAGGTCGTAACCAACCCCCTTTCTTAGTTTCTTTGGTTCGCAACCGTCTTATCCACATCTTTCTAGGTTTATGCACCATTACCTTTACTTCGGGATAAAAATGCCTAGCTGGCGACTCTATTCAACCTCAACCTCCAACATCACCGACGGTTCGCGTTTGCACCAGGACGCAAGTCCGGGGAGCGAAAAATCCCAAAGTGATTAATTATTTGCGTTAGATCCACAACTTTTGAAGCTTGATGCGTAGTTGCTTTAGGTATCCCAATCTTCTTTCAAGTTTCATCGAATTTGGGTCTAATCGCATCGATTAATCACTATAGTGTAAGATACTAAGCGAAATTGGTGGCCTTGTTACTTTCTTTTGGTTGTGGACGATTAAGTTCACCATTATTATGTATATATTATTACTACTATTACTATACTAACATTTTAATTCCTTCTCGCACCTTATCCTCTTTACTTTTATCCCTTGTTCCCTTATCTCCTTTATTTTATTATGCTTTATCATTCATTATTATGTTTGTGTTTATGTTCTCTCTCTCTCTCTCTCTCTCTCTCTATATATATATATATATATATATATATATATATATATATATATATATATATCTTTGTGCTTTTTGGACACAAAATATTAATAAAGGATTAAACCTCTAAAAAACTTGTGATCTTGATCTTGGACTATGATTATTATCCTTTGCATTGGATTTGGAGTTTTGCACTTAGATTCTAGGATCATTCCCTTTGCTTGAGTTATTATGGATTGGAGACCTTAGCTTTATTTGGCTCACTTGTTTATGAGGATGAATATCTATTTTTGCTTATGCTTTGAAGAGTGCTCGCCATGCGGTTAGATTGTTCTTACTTTAGCATGTACTTTAAGTCTTAGGACAACATCTTCATATCCTCCCACTTCTTTAATTTTCAAAACTTCTCTCTATTTTCAAAACTTCTTTGTTTTCAAACTTGACTTCGGTCAAGCGATTTTACCCTTTTTCTTTCATTTATTTATAAATGCTAAAGCATATAAGCATATTGACACCTTTTTTTAAAGACTTTAAAAAATTCAAAACACATTCAATCCTTTTTGTGCCCTCGTGCACTTTTCCTTTTAACCACTTTCATATGCTTAGACATGATTCATTCTTTCTAGCGGAATTATTGGCTAAATAATGACGACTTGTCTTTACATTTTAAAATCAATCCAACACATCAATTTTCACTATTTGTACCATGAACCACAGGGTTTTGATCTTACATTGCACTTTGTAGGTACGTAGGTATGAGACAAACGTCTAGTCAAACACAAAAATCTTTAAAAAACATTTCTCTTCTCATCTCTTCAATCTCTTTTAATAAACCATTTTCAAACCAAAAAGTAATAAATATTTCAAAGGGCTCCTGTGGAGTACCACATACATATTGGGTGCTTAAAACCTTCCCATTTTGTAACTAACCCCCTTACCCTTTCTCTGCTTAATTTTTTTTAGCTTTTTGCTTTTAGATTCATTAGGATTTATTTGCTCTTTTTTTTTTTACTTTTCCTTTTGGAATAAAACAAAAGCGCAGTGGCGACTCTGTTTACTTTGATTTAAGTTAATCAATAACTTACACTCATAATTTTACCGCTACAACACCTATGGAGTTTTCCTGTCTGCGTGTAAGCCGGATAATGTTCGAGTGGATCCAGATTTGCTTGAAATGTTGGACCTGAGGTGGGATCTTTTATTGGCTAAGTCTATCTATCATGTTATCAAAGCTAGTGGTTCAGTCTGATTCCATGGTAGTTATGGACATTATCAACGGAAGTATTTTGCACGCGGTGCTGGAACCTATTGCAGAAGATTGTAGGACTGTTATGCAAGATTTTTCTTTTGTATCTGTGTCGTATGTTGGTAGGGATCAAAATATTGTTGCTCATAGTTTGGATAGACTCAGTCATAATGTAGGATAAAAAACGTGGTTGGGCATTTGCCCGTTGATTTCATATGTATTTCATGATTTTGTGCCTACGGGCTTTTAATGGAAATTTCCCCCCATAAAAAAAACACAAAGCTACCTCCAGTCCACCCTATTAAGTTTTCCTTCTTAATAAGGACTTAATCCACTATAACTGAAACTAATTATAAACACCACAAAGACAAACCATCTATGTCTTCTTGAGTCTATCTGACTAAAACCTAGTCACTTAAGGAAACCATTCAAATACTATTGAGATTTACAAGTTGTGTTTACAAAGAATGTTTCTAAGAAAGCAGATTAACACAAAATTAATACAATGAATATCTCACACAATAACTTGCAAAAACTCTATGTGTGTTTACAAAGAATACACAAAAAAATATTAACTATAGAAAAATGTGTATATGTTTAATAGCGTAAGCAATAACGAGCATTATAAACTTTTTCCAATCGTTCAAGTCTCCTTTATTTATATAGGCAGTTAAAAGATCCATTGGAGGGTAGAAATGGAATTGCAGATAGTAGTTGCCTCCTTTCATATATAACAATTTGCATATAGGAGGCAAAATGGTACAATAGTACTATCCTTAGCCTACAAAATCAGGATATGGGATGACATTTGAAATTTGTTAGAAATACATATATGGAATATAAGGAAGTTAGTTACACGTTAGTTATGATGGGTTTATAATTAATTTATTTTGTTACTCTTGATTTATGATATTAAATGATTATGCATTTATCATTCTTATTTTATAATATTCATGCATGAACTTACTAGATAGATCACACCAGTAGACAATGTAATCTTCACTTATCTGATCGTTATGTTTTGGTATAATGTTCCACTCTAAGTCTATACTTCTCGTGTTTCTTCTTATTTTGTTGAAAGAAGTGTTTTTGCAAAAGACACTTTCATCCTAAAGTGTGCTAGAAAATTTAAAAAAAAATAGTGAATTGACTATGTGGTTATACCTAAGAGACAACTTCCTTATTTATAGTGTTACTAAAATCTAATATGTTCCATGTAATTATTATTTCCTCTCTGGTGATCTCTTGAATATCAATTGAAAAATTATGACTAGTTTTTTTTGTTAAAACATATATTTAGATATGTATTATTACCTATTTAGTTTGACTAATAGTCTTAGAGATCAAAATAGTGTGAGCACATCGTTTTCCTATGAAGTTTTCCTCATAAATATGATTCTTTTCAAGGATGGCCTCGATTTCAAATTATTACGGTATGTCATGTTCAAACATTGAGGTAAACATTTCAAATATCGTGGCTTTGGCGTTTGAAATTTTGCATGTGTTATACATTGTGTTAAAAAATTATTTAAAAAACTGAATGTTTTTCTAGATAAAACTTATCTAAGTAGATGTGTGGTACTGATGTTGTACTTGTGCTATATAAAATCTCATATAAGGCATGAGTTTGAAGAATGAGAGTTGGATTGCATTTTACATCATCATTTTGATGCGCTTATGATCTCTTTTGTGACTCATTTGTGGTGTGAGTTGCATGTCCGACATAATGAAGAAAATGCTACTTTTTGAGGCTCTATCAAGCTCTTAAGATCTTTTCATTTTGGTTAATGTCATTTGATGTGAATAAATGAGTATGGAACATACGTAATTGTTGATGAAATATTTCCATCATATATTTTATTCATTTTCTCTTCCATTTCAAGCATTAAATTGTTTCTGCATGCAACTCATTCAAATTTTCAAATATTCCACGATTTAATCTTTCCTTTTATCAAGCATGCCGATTCTCCCATTATTCTAAATTCATTGGTCATACAAAAAATACCGTTTTTTTTTGTAATATTAATTAAGACATTTATTTGTTGAATATTAAATTTAATGTAAAAAACGAGAACAACTTTTTTATGGTTTGAGAACACATACCAATTTTTTTTATATCTATAAATAAAAATTAAAAAATATTTATTTTAATGTTTATGAAACAATGAAAGTTTGTAAAGGCGTCAAATTACTTGGATTTTTATATTTTTCAAACAAAGTTTTAAGTTGCAAATTATCATGAGTAAGTAGTGACACAATATGTCACATAACTAAATTAACCATATAATCATCAAAGATATATCTTACAGTTGGAATAAAATACTCGTGATGATTTTTTAATATAAATAATGATTTTAATACTTCCTAAAAATTTATTTCAATATGAAATGAGTAAACATTGAATCCTAATAATTATTTTTACTTAATTGCAACTTTTATACTTTCTAAGAAATATGTTGTTATACGGATTTACATAATATACTAAACCAAATTCATCACACAATGTCTTTGGCCTTTTGGTGAAGGCTTGAGACTTAGAGAGTTTGTTCCTCTTAATGCTCAAGTTTGACACTTGATGGTGTCAACTTTTTGTTGTTTATTTATTTGTTAATTATTTTTTAATTTGGTTTGAGTTTTCAATATTATTTAATATTTATTTATCTTTTATCATTTAAATATTGTAGGTTACTCTTTTTTAAAATTTCATTTAAAATGCTAAATTTTTATTTTTAATTTAGTAAAAATCATTTATGTATTACAAATAAATACTCTAATTCTATTAGACGGTTGTAAAAAAATAATTTACATTGATGATGAATAAAGAAATTTTCACAAAATATATTCGAATGTTTACAATTTCCTGAAGCACACCTTAGAAATACATATATGGAATATAAGGTAGTTAATTACAAGTAAGTTATGATGGTTTTATAATTAATTTATTTTGATACTCTTGATTTATGATATTAAATGATTATGAATTTATCATTCTTATTTTATAATATTCATGCACGAACTTACTAGATAGATCACACGATCAAACAATATAATCTTCGCTGAATTGGTCGTTATGTTTTGGTGTAATGCTCCACTATACATGTATACTTCTCGTGTTTCTTCTTATTTTGTTGAAATAAGTGTTTTTGCAAAAGACACTTTCATCCTGAAGTGTGCTAGAAAATTTAAAACAAAATGAGTGAATTAACTGTGTGCCAATACCTAAGAGATAACTTCCTTATTTATAGAGCGTCTAATATCTAAAATGTTATATGAAATTTTTATTTCCTCTCTGGTGATCTCTTTAATATCAAATGAAAAATTATAAATACTTTTTTGTTGTTAAAATTCATATTTAGATATGTGTTATTACCTAATTAGTTCACTAGTATCCTTAGAGATCAAGATAATGTGAGCACATAGTTTTTCCATGAAATTTTCCTAATAAAATTGTTTGTTTTCAAGGTTTGCCTCATTTTCAAATTATCACGATGTGTCATGTTCAAACAATGAGGTAAAGATGTCAAATATTGTGGCTTTGGTGTTTAAAATATTGTATGTGTTATAAATTGAGTCGTAGATTTTCTCAGTCAATGAACCATTATATATTTGAGTTTGAATGTTTTTCTTGATGAAACTTATCTAAATAGATGTGTGGTATATATGTTGTATTTGTGCTACATAGAATCTCATATAAGGCATAAGGTTGAAGTCTGAGAGTTGGATTACATTTTTGCATCATCATTTGGATTCGCTTATGATCTCTTTTTTTACACATTTAAGGTGTGAATCGTCTGTCTGGTGTAATGAAGAAAATGCTACTGTTTGAGGATCTATCAAGCTCTTATGATCTTTTGATTTTGGTTAATGTCGTTTGATGCGATTCAATGAATATGGATCATGCGTACTTGTTGATGAAATGTTTTCATCATATATTTTATTCACTTTCCCTTCCATTTTAAGCATTAAATTGTTTCACACAACTCCCTCAAGTTTTGAAGTATTCCACGGTTTATTCTTTCCTTTTATCAAGTACGTCGAGTTTCCCATTATTATAAATTCATAGGTCATACAAAAAATACCAATTTTTTTTGGAATATTAATTAAGACATTTATTTGTTGAATATTAAATTTGATGTCAAAAATGGGATCAACTTTTTTAAGGTTTGAGAACACATACTTTTTTTAGTATTTTGTTTATATCTCTATGAATAAAAATTATAAAATATTTATTATGATGTTTAAGAAACATCACAAGTTTGTGAAGGCGTCAATTTACTTGGATTTTTAAAGTTTTCAAATAAAATTTTAAGTTGTAAATTATCATGAGTAAGTAGGGCCACAATATGCCACATAACCAAATTAACCATATAATCATCAAAGATATATCTTACAGTTGGAATAAAATACTCGGGATAATTTTTTATATAAATAACGATTTAATATTTAAATATGAAATGAGTAAACATTAAATCCTAATAAGTGTTTTTACTTATTTGCAACTTTTTATACTTTCTAAGAAATAGGTTGTTATACGGATTTACATAATATACTAAACCAAAATCATCACACAAAGTCGTTGGCCTATTGGTGAAGGCTTGGTACTTGAGATTTTGTTCCTCTTAATGTCTCAAGTTCGACACTTTGTAGTGTCAATTTTTTGTTGTTTATTTATTTGTTAATTATTTTTTACTTTTGTTTGAGTTTTCAATATAATTTAATATTCATTTATCATTTATCATTTAAATATTGTTTGTAACTCTCTTTTAAAATTGCATTTAAAATGCTATATTTTTATTTTTGTAAAAATTATTTAAGTATTACAAATAATTACTCTAATTTTATTAGACGGTAGTGCAAAAATAATTTACATTGATGATGAATAAAGTATTTTTCAAAAATTATATTCAAATGTTTACAATTTTTCGAAGCGCAACTTAATATTATCTTAATTGAATAAAACAAAAAATAGAAACTTTTCATAACATAAATTTTTGATGTACTATAAGATAGA
Organism: Lathyrus aphaca; assembly: GCA_963966055.1. Taxonomy (NCBI): domain Eukaryota; kingdom Viridiplantae; phylum Streptophyta; class Magnoliopsida; order Fabales; family Fabaceae; genus Lathyrus; species Lathyrus aphaca. Next base: position 217,148,941 of record OZ014524.1, read on the forward strand.
TGACATTTGAAATTTGTTAGAAATACATATATGGAATATAAGGTAGTTTGGAATACCCCGTAATTTATTTAATGCTCTGAATAATATTATTTGATATCTATAAGTTCCGGGATGCTCTGAGAGATTTTAACAAAATAATTTGAGCAGCCAACGGGACTTATTTAAATTAACTAATATTAGTTGACTCAGAGGTTTTATAAAATTGTAGATTAAGAGACATTTTTGGATACTCTCTATTTGGACCCGTTGGTAGGAAAATATGTATTTCCTTTAAGTCTTGAGTTTCTTTTTTTTCAAAAAAATAAAAATAGAAACATAGAAAGAGAAAGAAGAAAAAGGGAGAGAAAGAAGAAGAAGAGGAAGTCTTGGAGAAGAAGAAGAGAGCTCTTGATCTTGAAGCTTCCACCATCCATTCATCACTCAATCTTCTCTAATCATCTTGCTAGAGTTGGGATCAAAGTTAGAACTTTTGTTTTAAGATTTTGGTTAAGTTTTAGAGTTTATGAGTTTTAGGGTTTTTTTATGAAAAAATCTTAGAATCGATAGTTTAAATGGTTATAAATCGATAAAATGCTTGAGCATGTTGACCTTAGGTGTAGGAACATTGTTATAGCTTGTTTTGATGTTTGGTGATGTTTTCTAGTGAGTTTAAGAAATTCTGATATGCTAAAAGCATGTTTTTACTGCTTCTGAGTTCTGGTTAACCGGTTAACCCAGGGCGTTAATCGGTTAACGCTGTAGCTATGGGGAAAAACTATTTTGTTCCAAACTTTGAAAATTCATAACTTTTTCGTCGGTTATCCGATTTAAGCGTTCTTTATACCGTTTGAAAGATAAAAATATGTATTATCACTTGATGCCGACAAATATTATTTTAAACCGACTTTTACCCGACTTTTCTGATTAACCATAATATGTTAATTAGAGAAATTTGTGATCTTTAAAGAAATAAAAGAAATAACTTGTGAGATGTTAGGACTACCCTAGGTTGATACGAACCGTTGGCGCGTAGTACACGGTACCTCCGTAAGGTTTGAGTAAGTCTTGAGGTGGGTATTACACTGAGTCCCACAGGAAGCATCCGTAAAGGCTTGAGGTACCGTTGGTGAGGCGGGTAGTGACTTGAGGTGGGTATTACACTAAGTCCCACAAGAAGTCTTGTCTGGTTTAGGCTTGAAGTGGGTATTACACTGAGTCCCACAGGAAGCATGGTTTAGGCATGAGGTGGATATTACAATGACTCCCACAGGAAGCCTGGTAGTGACTTGAGGTGGGTATTATGTAACACCCCATTTCTACCTGCAAATAATTATAAGTAAATCACAGTTAAAAAAAACGGGGTATCACATTTTTCTTCTTTAAAATGATTCATCACAGTCATATCAAGTAATAAGTCACGTCTTTACTACGTAGCGAAATCATTTAAATCATAATAACTCATCTTAAAAATTCAACTTCATAAGTAATTCATCTTAATCCAAAAAAATCATCTTTAAATGGAACATCTTTATTCAACGAAAACAAAACAAAGGTTCAATCGAAATCAAGCATTCACTAATCCCCCCAAAGTGTTACATATCAGAGCGACCAACGACTCAAACCATCTAACGAAAAACTCCTCGCTACTCAGGATTACCCGCACGTTACCAACGGAGGGTAACATTCAAACAAAAGGGGTGAGATATCGACAATTATAAACTGGATATAATAATCAACATACATAAGTTAAAGTTATTCAACCACCCATTCACATCATATTCATCATAAACATTGCATTATCACAACATTCATAAACATATCATCAATCATTCAATAATGAATTTAAATGTGACTCGACAATGCATGCATGTGGTACCATTCAGAGCAAATTCCCATCTTAACATTCATTCCATTTAGGTGGGCATCAGCAAGACATAAGTCTTCATCTTAAACATCGTGTTTGCCATTCCAGGCCATCTTAATAATGCAAATGTATATGGTATGAAAATGACATACAACACAATCAACATCGTAAACATCATTCAATCATATCATCTTAAATCATCTTACATCATCGTAACATCGCAACATCGTTGGTCATACTACCTACATCAAAATACATCATCACTACAATGTAAAATCATCTTAATCGTCTTAGTTTATCATCTCTAGATTCATCGTCCAAGTTGTTCCACAACAATCGTTAAATAATCATATTATTAACCTCTAAGTACATATATCATCAATTACTAGTTCTTAGTCATCTTACGGAACATAAGAAAAAGGAACGGACGTGAATCGATAGGCGGAATGCTACGAAGTCACAAAAACGCACCTATACTGCCCAAACGCGTACCTAATGCGTAACCGCCTTCCTATACGTGTAACACCTTATGCTCAAACGCGTAATAGGCGGCGTAACCATCAGTTGTTACGTGTAACGTGTAACAGCCCGGGCCCCTCGCAAGGCAATCCCGGCACTATTACCTCACGATCTTCTCTACCCCCCTCACTAGTAGAGTTTTTGCCTTCCGTGGGAATCGAACCCTGTACCCTGGGGTTCAAGTACTTGTTCAATCCATTCCCACTACCAATTGAGCTAGTAGCTCAATTGGTAGTGGGAATGGATTGAACAAGTACTTGAACCCCAGGGTACAGGGTTCGATTCCCACGGAAGGCAAAAACTCTACTAGTGAGGGGGGTAGAGAAGATCGTGAGGTAATAGTGCCGGGATTGCCTTGCGAGGGGCCCGGGCTGTTACAAAAAAAGGCGCCTTTTTTTGTAACAGCCCGGGCCCCTCGCAGGGCAATCCCGGCACTGCCACCTCACGATCTTCTCTACTCCCCTCACTAGTAGAGTTTTTGCCTTCCGTGGGAATCGAACCCTGTACCCTGGGGTTCAAGTACATGCTCAATCCATTCCCACTACCAATTGAGCTAGTAGCTCAATTGGTAGTGGGAATGGATTGAGCATGTACTTGAACCCCAGGGTACAGGGTTCGATTCCCACGGAAGGCAAAAACTCTACTAGTGAGGGGAGTAGAGAAGATCGTGAGGTGGCAGTGCCGGGATTGCCCTGCGAGGGGCCCGGGCTGTTACATAACGCCTAACGTCATACGCGTATCCCATATCCCTTACGCAAATCACCAGAAACCACCTCAGTTCATCTTCTGCTACAGGTTCATCATTCTATCACTCCAATTCAGTCCTAATTGTGTTTCTACCATGTTTTAGACTCATAATTCTTCATCGTATTACTCATCTATCATTACTACACCAATTTATTAGCCTATTATCATCATTTTATTCAGATTCGTCACAAATTCACTACAAATCTCAGGAAATCATCACAATAATTATACACAACATTGATCAACAGAGGATTCACATCAGTTATACAATCATCAATTCATCTAATTCATACAAAATCGCACATAAACATCATAATAACAACAAGGAAATCAATTAACCTTATCCCATATATACAAATTATTTTCTCCCGGTTATAAAATACGAATCCCACCCTTACCTTTGGATTGAATGAAACTTGAGTCTATGGGTGAAAATTCCTACGAAAATCCTCTTGCAAATCCTTAGCCCTAGCTCTTGATCTCCCAAGACTCGTTCTTCTCTCCAAAATTCTGATTATGACTAATTCCCTATAAACCCCTTACTAATCTTATTTTCATTATTTTAATTAAAATGTCATAAAAATAATACTAATATTATTATTACTAAAATTATATAATTAATCCACTAATGGGCTTCTATTTACACCTTTCAACATTGCTACTAAAACCTCCTCACTCAAGTCTAACCCACAATTAAACTTAAAACAACTTAAATCGCTTAATCGTCTTATTATCAAACATCACACATCTCAATTAACAACAATTCTTCTCAAAATAATTTAATTAAAAAATTTAATTAAATCGGGGTGTTACAAGTCTCCCCCACTAGAATATTTTCGTCCTTGAAAATCTTACCTCGATCAAACAACTCAGGATAAGACTCCTGCATCTTGCTCTCTAATTCCCACGTCATACTCTTCCCAGCAGCTCCTAGCCAAATAACCTTCACTAACGCTATCTCCTTGCCTCGCAAGGTTTTCATCTCTTGATCCTCAATACGTACCGGCATAGTTTCCACCGTGAGATTATCCCGTACTTGTATATCATCCATACTAACAACGTGAGATGGATCAGAAACATACTTTCGGGGTTGTGAAACGTGGAACACATCATGCAAATTCGACAAATTAGGCGGTAAAGCCATTCGATAAGCAACTTTTCCAACTCTGTCCAAAATCTGATATGGACCAATAAATCTCGGAGTAAGCTTCTTAGACTTCAATGCTCTTCCAACACCGGTTACAGGCGTAACTCTCATAAACACATGCTCACCAGCTTGTGTAGCGGTAAAATCATGAGTGTAAGCTATTGGTTAACGTAACTCAACGTAAACAAAGTCGCCACCGCGCTTTTATTTTATTCCAAGAGGAAAAGGAAAAAAGAGCGAATAAATCCTAATGAATTTAAAAGCAAAAAGCTAAAGAAACACAACAGAGAACGGGTAAGGGGATAGGTTACACAATGGGAAGGTTTTACGCACCCAAAATGTCCGTAGTACTCCACGGGAGCCCTTTGGAAAATTTAATGCTTTTGGTTTGAAAGAGGTTTGTTAAATGAGAGTGGAGGGATGAGAAAATAATTTATTTTTTAATATTTTTGTGTTTGGAGAGGTTTACCACCTCATACCTACGTACCCACAAAGTGCAATGTGAGATCAAAACCTTGTAGTTTGTGGTACAAATGGTGAAAAAGGTTGGTTGTAATTGATTTTATTAAGTGAAGACAATTTGTCATCTTCAAGTGGATGGCCAAACAAACTACCATGAGAATGAAGGCATGGACTCATACATCATTATGGGGAAGGTGCCAACTCGGATAAAATCAACAAGTATGCCACTAAACCCCCACGAATGACAAGAGACTCAATTACATCAAACTACAACCATGGAGATTGAGAGACTTGCACCCGACTAAAGAATAATGACTCATAGTCGGCACTCTTTTAAAGAAAATAAACAAAAGTGCACAAAGGCACAAAACAACTTGAATGATTATGATTCTTTTTATTTTTTGAATTAAGGTCAACATGATTAGATTCATTGATTTTTAAAAGAAAAGAAAAAAGGGTAAAAGTCCAGTTGACAAAGTCAAGGTTTTGTTTATTAAAGAGGTGATGATTTAAAAAGAAGGAATCCTTTGAAAAAGGGAGAAGATTTTGAAAATTAAAGAAGGGGATGAGATGAAGGGACTATCCTAAAAAAGAAAATAAAGAGATAAGGGAAGAAAGATCTAACCAAACTTGATGATACTTCAAATTATGAGCATAAGAGTTCCATCCTTATAAGCTAGCAAATGGCCAAATAAAGGCAAATTCCAACTTCATGAAGATCAAAGCAAGGGAGAGGGATCCTAAAATCTAAGTCCAAAATCTCCATTCCAATGCCAAGGATAGTAACCAAAAGTCCACAAATTAAAGTCACAAGTTTTTTAGAAGTTTAATCCTTTATTAATGTTTTTGTGTCCAAATGGACAAATGGAAAATCAACAACAAAACAAGAGCAAATAATAAACATGATATGGATGAATAAGGTACAGTAAAGCAAGATAAAATAAAAAGCATTTAAAGTGCAAGAATTTAAATGTTAGTAACAAAAGAAATTAAAGTGCAAGAATCTAAAATATTAATAGTAATAATAGTATAATAATATTTACATAATAATGGTATGGTGAACTTAATCAACCACAACCAAAAGAGTAACCAAAATCGAAAGACAATCGGATCTGCTTAGCATCTTACACTATAGCGATTAATCATGGCAAACCGAACCGAATTCAATGAAATTTGAAAGGCGATTGGGAGACCCAAAACACCTACGCATCAAACGTTCATAAGTCTCGATTCTTAATGCAATATTATTAACCACTTTGGGATTACGCGATCAACAAGAGATCCGATCCACAAAAGTGCAAGTACCTAATTAGATTTTTATTCCGAATTAGGGACAAATTTAGGTCTATGTTAAGCAATCATCGAGTAATTTACGAAGCAATTACCCTACAAATGAGGCCGGCCACCACCAATTAAGGTGAACAATGTTAGTGCTAATGCATGCGAGATAAACGATAAGTAAATCGCTACCCGGACACAATGCCGCACAAAACTAAAGATGAATACCAAATTGAGCCGTACTCATGATATTCTTTCATCCTTAAATTCAATCACTCATCTCGGTGGATTCAAGCATGAAAAGGTATCACTAACACAAAGTACCTTAAATGAATTGAATAATCCACTTAAAGGTAGTTTTAAATTAATAAACATTAACTACTCTAATCTACTCCCAAAGTTCATTGAAGTTAAGGAGAAATCACTCCCAAAAGTGCTTCCCAAGGTAAAAATAAAAAGGAGGAAGTAGAAGAAGAAAGAGGAACCAAAAAGGGGCTTAAAACAAGCCAAAAAGTCTATTCTGACTTGTGTTAACCGGTTAACCAAATTGGTTAACCGGTTAACGCAAGCAAAACCTGCGCATATTTAAAGATGGTTAACCGGTTAACCAATTTACACTGTAAATGGTTAACCGGTTAACACTGAACCAATAGCAGAAAAATGCAGAAAATTCAGCATGATCCATTTTAAAACCTTCTCTCAAACATTTGATGATCATGATCTGAATTTGCACGAATTTTAAAACCAAAATACTGTGGAATCCCTACAATCAAACAACAAGTAAAGATCCAAAGGATCTAGAAACAAAGGCACCAAAGATCTACATCTTGAATGTTGATGGGTGTAACACGGTGGGAGAACTGACTTTAGTTAAATGTTGCAGATAGCAAGAGTCGCCACCGACTTTTATTTTATCCAAAGGAAAGGGCATAAAAGAACAGGAAAGACCTTAAAAGATTTTTGGGTTCGGGGGGTAGGTTATGTAAAGGGAAGGTGTTAGCACCCTTTACATCCATGGTTATCCATGGGCTCTTAGTTACTTAGCTCACTTTAAAATGTTTTTGAGAAGTGTAGTGTGTGATTAGAAATTTTCTTAAGTACTTTATAATGATCCATGTACGGATATATATGAAGCCTTTGTTTTGAAAATTTGTTTGAAAATGTGAAGTGTTTTTGAAATGTTTGAAAAGGTGAGCAAGTACATAAGAGGAACCTACCCTAAGTTAAATCTTTTCTGTTCTTAAATATCCTTTAAGTGGTAAGACTATCCCTATTATTAAGGAATAGGTAGTCATTACCTTGGATGTGTGAGGGACAAATGAAGGGACAACTATGATTAGGCAATTGTAAGGTGTATTTAGCAATTCGAATGGACTTATCATCTTTATTTGAAAGGGACAAGATCATTTACGAAGGCAACCATGAAGGGACTTGATCTTATTATCTTTTAAGGGACTAGATGATATAAATAAATGAAGGGACGTTGCTTTATACACCTTACTTGACCTTTTTCTTTAGGCAACATGAGAGGTATCCTTAAGAATGTGAGATGGCGATCAAAGATCGACTTATGTGTGTGCGTGTACAAGTTCATATATTTATCTTACAAATTAGTGATCTAAATTCAATTTTAAATACAAACATGTTTACACTCCCTATTTTACTAACCATGGCAATTAAAAATAAATAATAAGAAATTCTACAACTATTACATAATGTGTACAATTGCATAATAAGAATAATAAAAATAATTTAAATAAACATATAATAAATAAATAATTAAATTGGTTAGTAATAACAAACAAAAATAAATATAAGAAGGTTAGTATAACAATATAATGTAGAAACAAATTAAAAGTTCAAAATTAAATAAAGAATTATTTTTAAAAGTTTTAATAAAAGAAATAAATAATAATAATTATATATTAATAAATATGACTAATAGTTCTAGTAATTTAATTTTATATACATATTATAAAAATATTTGTTAATTATAATTAAGTAAGCATATAAAAATAATAAATTAAATTCATGAAATAAAGTTAGGGTTTTTAATTGTTTGAAAAAAATGAATTAGGGTTAACTACTTAATTAAATTATTTATATATATATAAACAAACTACATATAATAATTATAAAATAAATACATATAATTAAAATTTACAAACAAATATATTAAGATTTATAAGATAATTAGGTTTTTTTAAAAAAAAAAATTAGGTTTTTTACATACAAAATTTTAGGGTTAATTATTTAATATAAATATAATTAAATTATTTATCTAAAAAAAAATATAACATTAATAATATACAATAAAATAAATATTAAATAATTTTAGGAATAAAGTTTAAATTTTTAAACAATATAAGTTTTTGAATTATATACAAGAAAATAAGTTAACAATTTTATTATAAACATTTATTATTAATTAAATTAATTATAATATAAACAAAAATCAAATAAAATCAAAAAAAGTGAGAAAAAGAACTTACCTGGGGCTGGGATTCGAACCCAGGCCCTAGGCTTTGCATCTCTAAAACCAACAAGCTCTCCACCAGGCCAGCGCGCGTTTGGTGATAGTGGATGGGTACGAAACATTATATTTTAAACCTGAAAAATAAATGGATAAAACACAAAAAATTGGTGAAGCTGGGATTTGATCCCTTGACCCTTGCCTCACATGCGCACACCTTAACCAACTGAGCCAAGCCTTCATTCTGAAATATATTTACAAACAAAAGATAATAAAATAAACATGTTTTTTAAATCAGGTTTTCGCGCCAGCTTCATCTTCTTCTTCCTCCAGACCTGTGAACTTTGCTGCGAATTTTATTACAAACTTTCCTGCGAATTCTTGTTTGTAGCAAAACCTACGAATCTCAATCATCATCTAAACAGTAAAATTTCCTCAAATTAAACACACCAATATGTTCCATAGGTTAATTAGAATTGATCTATGGTTTTAGATTTCATTTATAATTGATGAATCGTGAAACCTCAAACCTTGGCCGAAACCCTAACAATGGTGGATAGCTCATTCTGTATCAAAACTCAAATCAAAGCATCCAGAAACAATGGTTAGTTCATCACAAACAAGAATCAACAGTCAAATACAATTTATTTTACACCAATGTATGAAAATGAAAAACTCATGAATGTCAAAAAAATTTGATTCGGTTTGGCCAATTCATGGGCTTTTAGATGCATATGATCATGGGTATATGTTCAGTGATGTATAGGGAAGAGATTAGCATGCTCCATTCACCTGAAAAACTACCAAATGTTAGAATCCGAGTTTCAAAAATATGATGAATTTTGAAAGTTTGAAATAGGTCTTAGAGGCTGCAAAAATTCGTCTTTATGATTGTGATGAGTTTGTATACATATAGTGATGTAAATTAGGTCAAAACAACATGGATTTATGGGCCTTGTCTTGGTTACTTGATCATGAAGTTTCATACTTTCAAATATTGAAAAAAATCTCATCTAACCTTTCCAAATTAAGCTAGCACGAAATTGGATCAAATCAATCATCTCTAAATGATATTTAAAACCTTCTAGAATCATAATCTCATCCAAATATATGATTTTCATATTTTATTTCAATTTAAATTGTATTTTAATGAATAAAATTCAAATAAATATGAAATAAAAAATGAAAAATCATAAAATAGGTGGGTTGGGTCGTGCTTGGTGTTTTTATAAAGATGGGATGGTAATTTGGTGGTCTCATTTAGCAAAAATTTGATTTTAGGCCTTATTTGCTTCATAAACTTCCCTAAAATTTCCCAACTTTGCAAGGGCACAAATCCTTCAATTTTAATGCTATGAGGGTGTTCTTGGACATTTTGGAAATCTTAAAGAGTCCTCTAACCAACCCCATTGATTTCATGTCCATATCTTTTACCATTCTCAAGTTATGCTCTTTTGAAGTTGTTGACTTTTTGTTGACTTTCAAAAGGACCTGTAATGTCTTAGCTCATGCCCTCCAAATGAAGCATTTTTGGGCTTGGCTTGTGAGACACAAACTTGTAGAGAATTCAATTTCCTTCAAAATGAGCTTTGTATGGAAAATTATTGATGAAGCATGTGAAAGTTATGGCTGGTCAAAGTTCAGTTGACTTTTCCTGAGGAAACCCTAATTTAGAAATTCCTGATTCTTGATGATCTGAAATATCCTTGATGAATCATGATCAACCATTGATCAAATGATGAATTTTACTTCATATAATTGATGTTGGCAAAAAATCATGAAGTTTGACTTTAGTTTGACCACAGTTGACCTCAGTTTGACTTTTTAACTGCTTTAACTGATTTTAACCTATCTGATCATCTGACTGAGCAAACCTTTGGGAAAAGTCTTGAAACTTGTCATGGGGATTCTTAAACACATATAAGATGTTATGAAGCTCACTTGAATTCTTGGAAGTCCATTTAGCCTTATTAAAGTCAAAACCCTAGTTTAGGATGCATTGCTTAGGAGGATGCATTGTCTGAGGGAATTGTCAAACTTTCTGACTAATTGTGAACTTTGTGAACCTTGTGAACCTCATGATATGTCTTGTGAACCTTGTGAACCTTGTAAGCCTCTTAGTACACAATGACTTGTCATGTGGAGGGCAAATTTTGGGGTGCAACAGCTGCCCCTGTTCAATTTTCTGAAACCTGAGGGGTTAGATTGGTATATGTGCCAGTCATGACCTGAAAGGTTGAAGGGGATTGAACACAAAAGCCCAAAAATTTGCACTCATCAGTGTCTAGAGTAATACTGATGATTAGCTGTATATGCTTGAGTGGGCTTGAAGATGCCACTTGGAAGAACTGGATATGGGCTTTGAGATGCCATCTAAAATGAACTGGAGATGGGTTTAGAGATGCCATCAGGATGAACTGGAGATGGGCTTAGTGATGCCATCTAAAATATCTGGATGTGGTGATGTTCTTGATGTTGATACTGGATATCAGTACTAGGTCTTTGTATAAGCCGTCTCTGAATCATTTATGCAACATGATTTGAGTTGTTGAATGGACCAGTGGAAATAAATCTTGTGATGATTATCTCTTCTAGAAATATTTTGGATTAGGGAATGGATCTTTGTACGGATCGTTTGCTTATTCTCCAAGGTCAAAAGAACGTCAGGTTTTGTCCTTCTGAAAAAGTATCTTGAACCAGGGAATGGATCTTTTTACAGACCGTTTGCCTGCTATTCAAGGGCCGAAAGAACGTCAGGATTTGTTCTTAAGGGTCAAAAGAACGTCAGGATTTGTTCTTCTGAAAAAGTCTTGAACAAGGGGCCAAAAGAACGTCAGGATTTGTTCTTAAGGGTCAAAAGAATGTTAGGATTTGTTCTTTTGAAAAAGTCTTGAACAAGGGGCCAAAAGAACGTCAGGATTTGTTCTTAAGGGTCAAAAGAACGTCAGGATTTGTTCTTCTGAAAAAAGTCTTGAACAAGGGGCCAAAAGAACGTCAGGATTTGTTCTTAAGGATCAAAAGAACGTCAGGATTTGTTCTTCTGAAAAAAGTCTTGAACAAGGGGCCAAAAGAACGTCAGGATTTGTTCTTAAGGATCAAAAGAACGTCAGGATTTGTTCTTCTGAAAAAAGTCTTGAACAAGGGGCCAAATGAACGTCAAAATTTGTTCTTAAGGGTCAAAAGAACGTCAGGATTTGTTCTTCTGAAAAAAGTCTTGAACAAGGGGCCAAAAGAACGTCAGGATTTGTTCTTAAGGATCAAAAGAACGTCAGGATTTTTTCTTCAGAAAAAAGTCTTGAACAAGGGGCCAAAAGAACGTCAGGATTTGTTCTTAAGGATCAAAAGAACGTCAGGATTTATTCTTCTGAAAGATGTCTTGAACCAGGGAATGGATCTTTTTACAGACCGTTTTCCTACTATTCGAGGACATCTTGAGTAGTGTATGGATCATTACTGACCCGTTGTAAGTTGTTGATATTGTTTTACCTGCATATAACTATCCTGCAAGGAAAATATTAGTTTATGCATTATGTATGCATGCATAGTATGATGCACTTAAGTAATGTATTATGTACTTATGGATGTGTATGTTATGGTATGATGTAAATGATGTATGTATGCATCATGTAGTCTGAGGCGTCTGGATATCTTCGTATATCAACTGCTTGACCAGGGAAAATAAATCCCGATTTGTTGCTGAAGAATACGAGGAACTTGTTCCCATCTCGTTTGATAATATAGTGAAGAATATGAGGAACTCGTTCCCGTCTTGTTTGATAACATAGTATTCATAACCTCCCGTCTTCATTCGATAGTATGGTATCCATAACCTCCCGTCTTCGTTTGTCGTACTCCTATTGAAGGAATAATTTCCTGAGTATCCCGACTGAGGATAAAAGAGATGGACATAAATTCCAGGGGAGATGTAACTCGAAGTATTTATGATGATAGATTTGCCCTACTGAGGGTTTGTAGCTGTCTTGTGGGGATGAACCGGCGAAGCTTCGTTGAATTCCTTCCCTCGTTCGTCCTTAGTAAATACTATTACTGCATTCTCATGCATTTCTGGTAAACATCAATCATATTAAGCGTTTATGCATTTCTGGTAAACATCAATCATATTAAGCATTTATGCATTTCTGGTAAACATCAATCATATTCAAAAGCATACATACATTCAAACATAACCAATGGACGTTTCGCTTATGTAAATTGGGTAAAAGTAAATCTGGATTCAAAGATGGAATTTTATTTATATCACAAAGTGAGCTATACATAGGCAAGTTTGTACAAGGGGACAGAAATCCTAGTAAGAGGAATTTGTCAAAACAAAGAAAATCAGCTATGTGGGAAATAATCCTATTGAGTTTCAATTCTACTATTGCCATTATCTTCAAGTATCTCATCTTCTGCTGTCGAGACGGAAACGATTGGATTGAGCTTTATTTGTTCGAGCTTGAGTAAGTAGCACAACTGGTTGTAGTTTCATGGGTGATCCAAACGAGACATAGTCATACGCTTTAATCCCTAACTTTTGCCTGGATTGCCCTTTCAGGTTTTCAATCCAACGGGATACCCTTTTTTGCCCAAGCCGCCTTTTCAGGTTTTCGACTTGCCAGGTGTACATTTTTTTTATATATATCCCTAATTTTTGCCCGAACCCTTTTGGTTCGCCGGGATGCCCTTATTTTTGCCTAGGCCAGTCAACCTAGCGGGTCTCTTTTTATGCGTAGTATTTTTTAACTATGTCTGCGTTTACAGGTTGTGGGAAGTCTTCACCATCCATAGTAGTAAGCATCATGGCACCTCCTGAGAATACTGTTTTGACCACAAATGGTCCTTCATATGTAGGAGTCCACTTGCCCCTAGGATCACCCTGTGGTAATATGATATGCTTGATTACCAAGTCACCATCCTGATATACCTTTGGCTTAACTTTCTTATTAAAAGCTTTGATCATTCGTTTCTGGTACATCTGGCCATGACACACAGCTGCTAACCTTTTCTCATCAATCAAATTTATCTGGTCAAGTCGAGTCTGAATCCACTCATCTTCATCCAAGCCTGCATCCTTCATGATTCTTAAGGAGGGAATCTGAACTTCAATGGGCAGAACTGCTTCCATACCATATACTAAGGAGAATGGGGTTGCCCCTGTTGAAGTGCGTATTGTAGTACGATAACCATGAAGAGAAAATGGTAACATCTCGTGCCAATCTTTGTAAGTAACAGTCATCTTCTGTATAATCTTCTTAATATTCTTATTAGCAGCTTCTACTGCCCCATTCATCTTTGGACGATACGGAGAAGAGTTGTGATGCTTGATCTTGAACTGCGTGCAAAGATCAGTAATCATAGTGTTGTTCAGATTAGAGCCGTTGTCAGTAATAATTCTTTCAGGGATGCCATACCTACATATAAGATTATTCTTAATGAATCAAGCCACCACATTCTTAGTAACAGATGCAAATGAAGCTGCCTCCACCCACTTCGTGAAGTAATCTATAACAACCAGGATGAAACGATGCCCATTAGAAGCAGTAGGTTTGATCTCACCAATCATATCAATGCCCCACATGGCAAAAAGCCAAGGAGAAGTCAACACATTCAATGGTGATGGAGGTATATGCACTTTGTCAGCATAGATTTGACACTTGTGACATGTTCTGGAATGTTGATAGCAGTCAGCTTCCATAGTGGACCAATAGTAACATGCTCTCAATATCTTCTTTGCCATGGTAAGACCACTAGAATGAGTGCCAAAGATCCCATCATGCATGTCTTCCATAATCTCAGTTGCTTCCTTCTTATCCACACAACGAAGCAAAGTTGAATCGTGATTGCGCTTGTACAAAATGCCATTGCTCAAAAGGAACTTAGCAGAAAACCTCCTCAGAAACTTCCTATCTTTGACAGATGCCCCTTCAGGGAATTCCTGGGCTTCAAGATATCTTTTCACTTCATAGAACCAAGGCTTTTCCTCTGCTTCTTCAGTGTCAATCTCATTGCAGTATGCAGGCTTCTCAAATCTATCAATAGTAATCTTGGGAGCTTCGTCATCCCAGCTGATCTCAAACATGGATGCCATGGTGGCTAATGCATCTGCCAACTGATTCTCTCTTCGTGGAATATGTCCAAAGGTAATCTCTTTGAAATGTGGGATCAAAGACAACACATGCTCTCTGTATGGAATGAGATTATCATGCTTGTTATCCCAATCTCCTTTAATCTGACTTACTACCAGGGCTGAATCTCCATATACGTCCAGGAACTGAATCTTCATATCAATGGCAGCTTTGATACCCAGGATACATGCCTCATATTCAGCCATGTTATTTGTACAATAGAAACAAAGTATGGCAGTAATCGGGGTATGACAACCTTCAGGGGAACTGATCACAACACCAACACCATTACCAAGTGCATTAGAAGCTCCATCAAAAACCATAGTCCATCGAGATCCTTGTTCAGGTCCGTCATATTGTCCAGGTTCTTTGGTAATAATCATAATGTCTTCATCAGGGAACTCAAAACTCATTGACTGGTAATCATCCACTGCTTGATGAGCCAAATGATCAGCTACAACACTTCCTTTAATGGCCTTCTGAGTAGTATACTGTATATCATATTCTGTTAAGATCATTTGCCATCTTGCTATTCTTCCGGAGAGAGCAGGTTTCTCGAATATGTACTTGATTGGATCCATCTTCGAAATCAATAAGGTAGTATGAGTCAACATATACTGTCTTAGTCGGCGAGCAGCCCATGCCAAAGCGCATCAAGTTTTCTCGAGCAGTGAGTATCTTGTTTCAAGTCGGTAAACTTTTTGCTAAGGTAGTATATTGCCTGCTCTTTTCGACCAGACTCGTCATGTTGCCCCAACACACACCCCATTGAGTTGTCTAACACTGTCAAGTACATGATCAAGGGTCTTCCATCAACTGGTGGCATCAAAATTGGAGGTTCTAGAAGATACTTCTTGATTTCATCAAAGGCTGTCTGGCACTCATCATTCCATTCCATTACCCGATCTTTCTTCAACAACTTGAAGATTGGCTCACAGGTAGCAGTTAATTGGGAAATAAATCTTGATATGTAATTCAATCGTCCCAAGAAACCTCTAACTTCCTTCTCAGTACGGGGAGCTGGCATCTCTTGTATAGCTTTTACCTTTGCAGGGTCTACTTCAATACCTTTTCCACTGACGATGAACCCCAGGAGTTTACCAGACCTAACTCCAAAAGTACATTTGTTTGGGTTCAATCTCAACTTGTACTTCTTCAATCTCTCAAACAACTTATGCAGATGATCAAGATGTTGTTCTTCATTCTGGGACCTGGCTATCATATCATCCACATATACCTCTATCTCATGATGAATCATATCGTGAAAAAAAGCCACCATAGCACGCTGATATGTTTCCCCGGCATTCTTCAAACCAAATGGCATCACTTTATAGCAAAAGGTGCCCCACTGTGTAACAAACGTAGTCTTCTCCATATCTTCAGGAGCCATCTTGATTTGATTGTAACCAGAGAAACCATCCATGAAAGAGAATACCTTATGCTGAGCAGTGTTGTCTACCAGAACATCAATATGAGGAAGTGGAAAGTCATCTTTAGGGCTGGCCTTGTTCAAATCCCTGTAATCTACACACATACGTACCTTACCATCTTTCTTGGGTACCGACACCACATTTGCAACCCATTGAGGATAAGAAGTCACAACTAAGAACCCTGCATCAAACTGTTTAATCACTTCTGCTTTAATCTTCTCTGACATTTCAGGACGCATGCGACGAACCTTCTGCTTCTTTGGACGACAATCTTCTTTTACTGGTAAACGGTGAACCACAATGTCTGTATCCAACCCTGGCATATCTTCATAGGACCAAGCAAAGATCTCCACATAATCATGTAACATTTGAATCAACCTGCTCTTAACACCATCCTCTAATTCAGCCCCTTATCTTGACTTCTTTCCTGTTTTCTTCAGTTCCCAGATTCACAACTTCGATTGGCTCTTCATGTGGCTGTATAGCTTTCTCTTCTTGTTGTAACAACCTAGCAAGCTCTACAGGTACTTCACAATCGTCCTCATTTCCATCTTCAGCTTGATAGATCGGATTCTCAAAATTATAATTGGCAATAGTAGAACTGTTATCAACAGGATCCAGAGTGGATAAGGATCTGCATTTTAGTGATGTAGGTGTGTGTAAGAACACATAGCTGATAAAACAAAAATAAAAGAAAAGAAAGACAAGGAACACAATATTTACGAAAACGAAACGTCCACTGATTTTTATTGAATGAAGTATGCAAATGAAATGACATCCCGAAACAAGCATACCATTGTGCCCCGGGTAAGGCACAAGGCTTAAGAGTTTAATTGTTCAAAAATTACAAACTTAAAAGATAACAACACAGTAATAGTATTTACTCCTGACTAAAGGAGATAGGAATAACATCTTCAGCTTTCCAATTATTGAGCCCATCACCCACAGTAGGAAAAATCCAAGCATCCAAGTTGTAGTCTTCATCATAGTCACCCACAGCATTGATCTGGTCTTTCATGACCCCTTGATTTGTGATACGAACAACACGAGCACGACGAACAACCTTCTGGGACTCTGCAGTGAAACCCAAACCAAATTTGTCAGACTTGTAAGGAATGTCAGGAAGTTGACCCCAAATAGTACAACCACCTTCATCCACCACAGCTCTAGCATCTTTAAGGGAAGCCATTGTAGGAGGTACTCTGGTGACCACAGGAACTTTCTTGACAACAGGAGGAGCTTCATAATTATTAACAACCCAAGGAACCACTTCGAACGTCTGGCACGGAGTTTCAACATATTCACCTTCCACTTCAAGATATTTAAAGGTGTTCACATGGCTAACTATGTATCCTTCCTCTCCGTAAACAGTGACAACTTTTCCTTCTACTGGATATCTCAGCTTCTGATGTAAAGTGGAGGTTACAGCACCTGCCCCATGGATCCAGGGACGCCCAACCAAACAAGAATACGAAGGACGAATATCCATTACATAAAAGGTAGCATTGAAGACCTGAGAACCAACTTTGATTGGGAGATCAATTTCTCCATGCACCACTCTTCTCGAGCCATCAAAAGCTTTCACCACTATATTGCTGGGTTTCAACACAGCGTCTTCAGGACTAAGCTTATTCAGAACTTCTTCGGGCAACACATTCAGCGAGGAACCATTATCTATTAACACATGTGACAGGGTAGTGCCCCTGCATTCAATAGAGATATGTAGAGCCCTGTTATGATCCCTCTTGGCAGGAGTCAAATCAGCATCGGAGAAACCTAGCCCATTATCATAGGTCAAGTGTGCAACACAATTTTCAAACTGGTCTACAGAAATCTCATTTGGTACGTGAGCAGTCTTCAAAAATTTAATCAAGGCTTTAGCATGAGCCTCAGAACATAACAATAAAGACAACATAGAAATCTTGGAGGGATTATGCCCCAATTGATCAACAATGTCATAATCACTCTTGCGAATGATTTTCAATACTTCTTCCATCTGCTTAGAAAGGTCATCAGCAGCTGGTACATTAGTTTGCACAGGTCCAATAACAGGACCTTTGCCCCGAGCATCAGCAATGGAGGTAGTAGCTGGAGTAGATGTATTCTTGGAGGTAACCGGAGGAGAGAAAACTCTTCCACTTCGTGTGATCTTACTAGATCCAGCAATATTATCAACATCAAGGTTTTCATCAACAACAGGTGCATCAGCTAAGGGTTCCTGTTTAACACCATGAATATAAACATCGGACCCATAATGCCACGGCACAGCTTTATCAGAAGTATATGGAATAGGACCCGGAGTGGTAATGATCATAGGAGCCACTCTAGCTTCAGCAACAATCTTCACGAGGCCTTCAGCAATAATTTTAATTGGACCCTTACGAGTGATTTTTACAGGTCCCTTGGAAGTAATCCTTACCGGCACTTTATCAACCATATCCACCTCTTCAACCTTCGCACCTTTAGTTATATGTTCAACCATGCTCTCTACAGAAGGTGTCCTCTCAAACAATATTGTGTAATTGTCCATGAGGCGTTGAATTCCGTCCTTCAATCTCCAGCAACTATCTGGCTTATAAGCACAATAGAAACAATCTTCATGACAACCTGGAAAGAACCCAGCTTGTACCAACTTCTTCTTGATAACAGATAATGGTGTAGTCACGTCTGCAACTGAGGAAATATGTGAAACTTCATCAATGGCATTGACAGTCTTTTCATGATTTGGCATGGGAGCAGTAATCACGTTTGGAGTACCCGGAGGGTCAAACTCAATCTCTCCCGCATCAATCATATCCTGAATCTTATTCTTCAATATCCAGCAACTATTGGTATCATGTCCCTGACAATTTGAATGATATGCACATCGTGCATTAGGATTGTACCTGGGAGAGGTAACATTGGGATTCTGAGGAGGGTCCCTCAAAGTGATGAGTTCACCCTTCAACAAGTGTTGCAAGGCTTGGGCCAGTGACATATTGAGCTTAGTGAACTGCCTTCTAGGCCTCTGTTGATTGCCCTGTGGTGGCTCTGGTGTTGCAGGAGTAGGATTGGAGATATGAACTGCACTCACAGATTAATGTCTTCTATTACGATCAGATTGACCATAAATAGCATTCGACTCTTTCTTCCCACTAGGAGGCTTCTTTGTAGTGCTGGATGAAGAAGCACCCACTTGGATCTTGCTACTCCTTATACCACTTTCTACGCGCTCTCCTGTCATTATCAACTCAGTGAAGCCAGATGATGAGCTTCCAATAAGATGACTGTAAAAAGGACCATTCAACGTACACATGAACATATCCACTAATTCCCTGTCAGTTAGAGGGGGTTGCACTCTTCCAGCCAAGTCTCTCCACTTCTGGGCATACTCCTTGAAATTTTCTTTAGCACCCATAGACATGCTTTGTAGTTGCATGCGAGTAGGGGCTAGGTCAGCATTGTATTGATATTGCTTATGAAAAGCTTCAGCAAGATCATTCCAATCACGGATGTTGACACTCTCCAACTGATAGTACCATTCCAATTGAGCTCCAGATAAGCTCTCTTGGAAGAAATGGATCCACAACTTCTTATCAGCACTATGGGGTTGGATTCTCTGGACATAAGACCTCAGATGCAGCTTGGGACAAGAGACGCCATCATACACTACAAAAGCAGGGACCTTAAAACCAATGGGTATAACCACCCCAGATATCAAACTCAGGTCTTCAAAATCCAGCCCATAAGACTTTTGTAATTCCATAGCATCCATTCTATCCACCAGCATTTTGAACATATCTTCAGTAGGATCATGATAGTAGTTAGCTTCAGAATCAGAGTCCCCCATAGTGTTGTGGAGACTACCTCCCTCTTTCTCAGACTCTTCAGCCTCATAATCTTCAACCTGTTCTTTGGTCTTGACAGGGCCTTTGAACCTTCTTCCCATGTTGATCAGGCCTCCTGACCTTCTAGTCTTCTTAGTCTTCTTGGCCAGCAGTGTCTTCAATTCATCCTGCCCCTTGGACAAGTTCAAGATCAGCTCTTGGAACTATGCATTTTGTGTCTGGAGACCTTTAACTGTTTGTTCAAGAGCCATTGCTGAAATAAACAGCGAGAAGATAAGAAACCTGTGCACAAGAAACCTGTGATGCAATGATATGGTGTATAAATGCGTATGCAATGTTTTCAAGGACCGCAGGATTTAAATTTGCTTAAACAATCAAGAAAGTAAACTTTTATTAGTAATAAATTTGTTTGCCCCTTGGGCTTACAATAAGAATGAAATGAAATAAATACAAAATATGGGGTTTTAAGTCTCCCATGGACGTTTCCTCTTTGTGTTGAGGTATGAGTTGAGATTCCGCTCCTCGTGAAGTTGCTTAGTTAGCTCCAGGATTCTTTCTTGACTTGCTTTGTAATGAGCCTCGAAAGTATCCCTTTGCTCCTTCAACTGGATCCAGGACCTCTATAAATCTTCCATGTCAGTGGGCATGTCTGGGTGAAGGATGGTATAAGAGGTATCTCCTTCAGCAACAGGCTCCATAGTAACTGGCAGGATGGCAGGATATGGCATCATAAGAGTTTGAGCACGAGATCGCACCCATCTGAGGTAAGCTTCCATAGGAATAGTGTACTTGGGCTCTAGAGTCTTGCTGTAAACCTTGTTCACTTTTCCCCATGCTCGTATGAACCTTTGACGGTAACCTTGCAGATCGTTGTCGTAGTCAAACACAATACCCTGAATCAACATGTCTTGTGGACCATCACTCCGAGCGTAACCAAACTGTTCTAAAGCTAAAGAAGGGTTGTAAGTAATGCCTCCTCTTATGCCTAGAAGTGGCACATTAGGAAACTCCCCACAACGGTCAATGATAATGACATTCTCCATAAATCTGGAGCACCAATGGATATCTGAATGAGAGAGTGACATGATCCTTTTAGACCACCTGAACCCTTTGTTCATTCTTCATCACTGAGCGAGGAAGGTGAGAAATAAACCACCTAGATAGCAAAGGTATGCAGCACATCAGAGTTCCTCGTGCCTTTGTAGTACGAGTATGAAGAGAGTGCAGGATGTCTCCAAGCAATGTAGGCACTGGATTGTCACTCAGAAATATGTTGATGGCGTGAACATCTATGAACTGATCTGGATTGGGGAACAACACTAAGACATAAATCAACAAGGCTAAGATCTCCTCAAAAGCATCATAGCTCATATCCTTCAAGAATACTTGAGCCTTCTCTATCAACACCTTAGCAAGAATACCCTTGACTCCACTTCTCGTTTCTAGAACAATGTCTGACTTCTCCAGATGTAGAGTTGCAGCAATTACTTCAGGTTTAGGCTCTTTTTCCAAGCCTGTGAATGGTTTCTGATCAAGGACAGGTATACCCAGAAGTTTGGAGAACTCTTCCATTGTAGGAACCAACTGATAGTCAGGGAATGTGAAGCAATGGTGCTTAGGGTCAAAGAACTGAAATAGAACACTCATCATGTCTTCATTGAACCCTGAAGTAACTAGATCCAGTAACTGACCATGTCTCTTGATGAACTGGGAGTTTTCAGAAACTTGAGAAACCAATTCCTTAAACTTAGAAGGTATGCCTACAAAGTTGATCCGAATAGTATTCCTATGAGCAGAAGCCATGACCTGCAACAAAGAACAAAGATAAATCCCTTGGTCCTTGAAATGGTTAATGAAAATGCTATGCTTATGATGCATGATGATGCTATGATGTTATGCTCAATCACAAACATGTGGCACACACAAACAAGTCACACAATAACCCTAGGTTTGAAGGCTTGTATGAGGTTTAAAGGTAAGTACCCTCCCCTGAAGTTAGTTGGTTCATCCTGTCCTATAAAGTAACCAGGTTCTAAGGGATCTCAATATCATTGATCCTTCACAAGGGTGGTTGTTCAGTAGGCAACTTACTTGCCAACCAAAACCCTCCAAGTTTAGGATCTCAATGAGCGTAGTATCGAGTATCAACCAACTTCAGTCTGCACCAAAGCCAGTTATCTCACTACTTTCTAAAGGCCAAGATGGGATAACTAGGGTTCTAAAAGTTAGTTAGTGTATTGACAACATATGGCAGCCTCATATTATCCTCAACTTGACTCAAGGAACATAAGCACCAACCAAGAAGTCACACTAACTATGGCCACCAAATCAACCATATCGGTATACGCCGTACAGTTTCCTTGGTCTATTGCCATTTACCTAAGGTACACTAGATCCGGGTTAGGATCTTTCACACATAAGAGCACCCAACAAGTAAAGTAAAGCAAACAAAGCAAACAAGTTTAAAGTGATCTAATTCCTAAGGGTACCCCTCTTTTATTAAATCCCCAGCAGAGTCGCCAGTTCTGTAACACGGTGGGAGAACTGACTTTAGTTAAATGTTGCGAATAGCAAGAGTCGCCACCGACTTTTATTTTATCCAAAGGAAAGGGCATAAAAGAACAGGAAAGACCTTAAAAGATTTTTGGGTTCGGGGGGTAGGTTATGTAAAGGGAAGGTGTTAGCACCCTTTACATCCATGGTTATCCATGAGCTCTTAGTTACTTAGCTCACTTTAAAATGTTTTTGAGAAGTGTAGTGTGTGATTAGAAATTTTCTTAAGTACTTTATAATGATCCATGTACGGATATATATGAAGCCTTTGTTTTGAAAATTTGTTTGAAAATGTGAAGTGTTTTTGAAATGTTTGAAAAGGTGAGCAAGTACATAAGAGGAACCTACCCTAAGTTAAATCTTTTCTGTTCTTAAATATCCTTTAAGTGGTAAGACTATCCCTATTATTAAGGAATAGGTAGTCATTACCTTGGATGTGTGAGGGACAAATGAAGGGACAACTATGATTAGGCAATTGTAAGGTGTATTTAGCAATTCGAAGGGACTTATCATCTTTATTCGAAAGGGACAAGATCATTTACGAAGGAAACCATGAAGGGACTTGATCTTATTATCTTTTAAGGGACTAGATGATATAAATAAATGAAGGGACGTTGCTTTATACACCTTACTTGACTTTTTTCTTTAGGCAACATGAGAGGTATCCTTAAGAATGTGAGATGGCGATCAAAGATCGACTTATGTGTGTGCGTGTACAAGTTCATATATTTATCTTACAAATTAGTGATCTAAATTCAATTTTAAATACAAACATGTTTACACTCCCTATTTTATTAACCATGGCAATTAAAAATAAATAATAAGAAATTCTACAACTATTACATAATGTGTACAATTGCATAATAAGAATAATAAAAATAATTTAAATAAACATATAATAAATAAATAATTAAATTGTTTAGTAATAACAAACAAAAATAAATATAAGAAGGTTAGTATAACAATATAATGTAGAAACAAATTAAAAGTTCAAAATTAAATAAAGAATTATTTTTAAAATTTTTAATAAAAGAAATAAATAATAAAAATTATATATTAATATATATGACTAATAGTTCTAGTAATTTAATTTTATATACATATTATAAAAATATTTGTTAATTATAATTAAGTAAGCATATAAAAATAATAAATTAAATTCATGAAATAAAGTTAGGGTTTTTAATTGTTTGAAAAAAATGAATTAGGGTTAACTACTTAATTAAATTATTTATATATATATATATATATATATATATATATATATATATATATATATATATATATATATATATATATATATATATATATATATATATATATATATATATATATATATATATATATATATATATATATATATATATATATATATATATATATATATATATATATATAAACAAACCACATATAATAATTATAAAATAAATACATATAATTAAAATTTACAAACAAATATATTAAGATTTATAAGATAATTAGGTTTTTTTTTATAAAAAAAATTAGGTTTTTTACATACAAAATTTTAGGGTTAATTATTTAATATAAATATAATTAAATTATTTATCTAAAAAAAATATAACATTAATAATAATATACAATAAAATAAATATTAAATAATTTTAGGAATAAAGTTTAAATTTTTAAACAATATAAGTTTTTGAATTATATACAAGAAAATAAGATAACAATTTTATTATAAACATTTATTATTAATTAAATTAATTATAATATAAACAAAAATCAAATAAAATAAAAAAAAGTGAGAAAAAGAACTTACCTGAGGCTGGGATTCGAACCCAGGCCCTAGGCTTTGCATCTCTAAAACCAGCAAGCTCTCCACCCGACCAATGCGCGTTTGGTGATAGTGGATGGGTACGAAACATTATATTTTAAACCTGAAAAATAAATGGATAAAACACAAAAAATTGGTGAAGCTGGGATTTGATCCCTTGACCCTTGCCTCACACGCGCACACCTTAACCAACTGAGCCAAGCCTTCATTCTGAAATATATTTACAAACAAAAGATAATAAAATAAACATGTTTTTTAAATTAGGTTTTCGCGCCAGCTTCATCTTCTTCTTCCTCCAGACCTGTGAACTTTGCTGCGAATTTTATTACAAACTTTCCTGCGAATTCTTGTTTGTAGCAAAACCTAACAATCTCAATCATCATCAAAACAGTAAAATTTCCTCAAATTAAACACACCAATATGTTCCATAGGTTAATTAGAATTGATCTATGGTTTTAGATTTCATTTATAATTGATGAACCGTGAAACCCTAAACCTTGGCCGAAACCCTAACAATGGTGGATAGCTCATTCTGTATCAAAACTCAAATCAAAGCATCCAGAAACAATGGTTAGTTCATCACAAACAAGAATCAACAGTCAAATACAATTTATTTTACACCAATCTATGAAAACGAAAAACTCATGAATGTCAAAAAAATTTGATTCGGTTTGGCCAATTCATGGGCTTTTAGATGCATATGATCATGGGTATATGTTCAGTGATGTATAAGGAAGAGATTAGCATGCTCCATTCACCTGAAAAACTACCAAATGTTAGAATCCGAATTTCAAAAATATGATGAATTTTGAAAGTTTGAAATAGGTCTTAGAGGCTGCAAAAATCCGTCTTTATGATTGTGATGAGTTTGTATACATATAGTGATGTAAATTAGGTCAAAACAACATGGATTTATGGGCCTTGTCTTGGTTACTTGATCATGAAGTTTCATACTTTCAAATATTGAAAAAAATCTCATCTAACCTTTCCAAATTAAGCTAGCACGAAATTAGATCAAATCAATCATCTCTAAATGATATTTAAAACCTTCTAGAATCATAATCTCATCCAAATATATGATTTTCATATTTTATTTCAATTTAAATTGTATTTTAATGAATAAAATTCAAATAAATATGAAATAAAAAATGAAAAATCATAAAATAGGTGGGTTGGGTCGTGCTTGGTGTTTTTATAAAGATGGGATGGTAATTTGGTGGGCTCATTTAGCAAAAATTTGATTTTAGGCCTTATTTGCTTCATAAACTTCCCTAAAATTTCCCAACTTTGTAAGGGCACAATTCCTTCAATTTTAATGCTATGAGGGTGTTCTTGGACATTTTGGAAATCTTAAAGAGTCCTATAACCAAAACCATTGGTTTCATGTCCATATCTTTTACCATTCTCAAGTTATGCTCTTTTGAAGTTGTTGACTTTTTGTTGACTTTCAAAAGGACCTATAATGTCTTAGCTCATACCATCCAAATGAAGCATTTTTGGGCTTGGCTTGTGAGACACAAACTTGTAGAGAATTAAATTTCCTTCAAAATGAGCTTTGGATGGAAAATTCTTGATGAAGCATGTGAAAGTTATGGCTGGTCAAAGTTCAGTTGACTTTTCCTGAGGAAACCCTAATTTAGAAATTCCTGATTCTTGATGATCTGAAATATCCTTGATGAATCATGATCAACCCTTGATCAAATGATGAATTTTACTTCATATAATTGATGTTGGCAAAAAATCATGAAGTTTGACTTTAGTTTGACCACAGTTGACCTCAGTTTGACTTTTTAACTGCTTTAACTGATTTTAACCTATCTGATCATCTGACTGAGAAAACCTTTGGGAAAAGTATTGAAACTTGTCATGGGGATTATTAAACACATATAAGATGTTATGAAGCTCACTTGAAGTCTTGGAAGTCCATTTAGCCTGATTAAAGTCAAAACCCTAGTTTAGGATGCATTGCTTAGGAGGATGCATTGTCTGAGGGAATTGTCAAACTTTCTGACTAATTGTGAACTTTGTGAACCTTGTGAACCTCATGAGATGTCTTGTGAACCTTGTGAACCTTGTGAGCCTCTTAGTACACAATGACTTGTCTTTTGGAGGGCAAATTTTGGGGTGCAACAATGGGAATATGGGTTTATGGAGGAGAGAGATGAATTACCAAAAGCACTTCTTCAAATTGGACCAAATCAAGCTAGATCTACTAAAATTGATGAATAAGAGAAGAAAAGGATGAAGGTTTAGCTCAAGTTAGTCAAGAATTCAATGTGAATTCTTGATAACTTCAAAAAGAGGAAAAGAGCTTTAGTGAGATTTTGGGCTTTGGGAGAATGTTTTGCAAGGGTTTTTTTGGCTCTCAAAAGCTTGGTGAATGAATGAAATTAAGGTCCTATTTAAAGAATTTAGGTATGGGAATTTGGTGGAATGGAGCTTGCTTTGGTAATTAAAATTAGGCTTGGTAATTGCAAATTTGGTGGGAAATGGAAAAGAGTGGTGATTAGTGAGGGTTTATGGTACGAAATGATCAAAGTGATGTAGAGAAATCAGAGACCAATGAATCTAGAATTTTCCAATTATATCAATGGTTTAATGGTGCTGAATTTGAATAAAATATTCAAAATTTGCACCGGTTTACCGGTTAACGCATATGGTTAGCCGGTTAACCAAGCTGAAATTTGAATATTTTATTCATATGCAACTACTTGGTTGTTGTGGCCCGATTCTTTTTGTATGTCGAAGAAGGCATGGAAATAAACACATGAACCTTGGAATCCCTTGAATGAATCAATTAATTTAGTAAATCCTTGATCAGATAAATTTGAATTATTTGCGGATCAACTTCGACTTTTGTCTGTGAAATTTTACTCGAGCTGCATGACTGCTATTTTTGGCATTTTCAATGGTTCCTCTTCCTGAAAAAGGTTAGTAAAAGGAAACAAAATATTTTTGGATTTTGATTTATGGTTAGTAAACATAAACAAATAAAGTAATTAAAGACAATGGTTATCCCCTATGAGGCATAAACCTAACCGAGAAACTAGTGTGATCTTGTTTGTATGCAAGATGCAGATGAAAACGCGAAGAAAACTTAGGGCAAAAATTAGGGTGCTACAGCTGCCCCTATTTAAGTTTCTTCAATCTAAAGATATGAAGATTGACATCTTCGTCTCTGTAAGATGGGAGAAACTTAAATACAGAAAACCCAATTTTTGTCCTAAGAGAACATGATATGGTATGCATATGATATGATATGCAAACCCAAGATCTCTGTGGGGGAGCACACGGCCACCAGAGGAAAGCAAAAAGCTTAGGGACACAAAAGAAAAATCTCGCTGGGGAAAACGAAAGACACCAAAAGAGTTACCAGGAAAATAAATCACTAGATAACTGACTCTACATAGGGGAAAAGTTCAATGATATAATTAACGTAAAAGGTTCAATGAGGGAGAGTAAACACTCTTCCAGGGAATATTAACTAAACAAAATATTCGAGTAAAAAAATAGAGGAATACCGAGTTGGAACATAGTCATAAACTACCGGTTCACTGGGTAGGAAATATGAAAACAATGGACTCAACTATCGATTTACTGGATATGAGCAAAATACAGAGGGATAACCTCCACTACCTTTTTACTAGGTAAAGAAATTATCAACTACCAGATTTACTAGGTAGGAGCACAAGCAATGAGAGATAACCTCTGCTACCTTTTTACTAGGTAGAAAAATCTGTATGGGTTAAAAGAATTCTCAACTACCTGATTTACTAGGTAGGAGCTCAAGCAAAGGGAAATAAATTCTATTACCTTTTTACTAGGTAGAAAGAATAACTCTCGACTACCGGATTTACTAGGTAGGAGTACAGGCAAAAGAGCTTGATTAGCTTAGTAACATTACCCATTATCGAATAATTGATAGCTTAATTCCAAAGTAATATACTCAAGTTGGGGAAAATATTGCCCACTATCAAAAAATGATAGCTTAATTCCAAAGCAAATATTAACTTACCAAAAGGACCAAAGTTCAATCCAAGAACAAGTTAGAGAGAAACGGTCAAACAAGACTTATCCAAAAGAGGAAATATCTCAACTAGGGAAATTCCATCAGATAACAAACTGGGGAGGAAACTGAATCAGAAACATCCACGAGAAACAAACTCAGTGGGGAGTTATAAAGGATAAACACTTTCTGCTTAATGATCGACACTTTAATTTGAGAGAAGACAACACACACACTCTGTGGGGAAAGATCACACCAAAGAGCAGGGAGCAAAGATAAATGCAAGAATGCAAGCAAACGATGTTATGCTTATGTGTATGAATATGCTGAAAAAACAGACATAGAGATAAGCAACATGTGACATAAACACCACAACAACCGAATACTCGGCTAATCAGGGCAACAAGGTCGGGGACCATGTTGGAGATTTAAATCGAAATCCTGTAGGGGAACATCAAAATCCATCAAAGGAATAAAATCCTGCTACAAGGCTTAACTCAATACTGAGGAAACATCTGCTAAGGATCCAATCCTCAAAGCAATCTTCAAAAATTTGCGAAGGATAAAAAATATAAATTCCTCCCCGAGAGGATAACATGTCGGAGATACCTCAACAACACAAAATCTTCCACACTCTTTGGGGAAGGAGGGAAGTGTCCCTGTTAAACTCTGGTGGGGACAAATATCTCCATAACTTTGTTTGGGGAAACAAGATAAAGACCTACCAGTGATGCAAATAAAGCATATCCTACTAGAGTTTTAAACATCAACTCTGCATAAGGATACCACATTGTTGAGGAAAAGTAATAATCTACTGGGGATGGGGAAAGCTTCCACGATCCTTGCTGGGGAAAAAAGTGTTCTTATTAAGAATCAAACTCTTGCGGAGAATAACCATCATACTACTCCTGCTTCACTTGGGGAAAGAGTCATGCCACTATTGCTCTGCTTGGGGAAAGAGTGTAATACTTGTTGAAGATCAAATAAAAATCTGCTGGAAACCATCACACGTAGACCTACTAGGGACCTATGAAAGAGATCAATGGATATCATTCATCATTGAAAATTCAGACTTTTCGACCCATGTGGGAATACCAGAAGTTAACATCATATCAAATTACAGTTACGAGGGATTTTAAATCAATACCCACCAACAGGTGAAAGAAAACCTCTAAATTGACTGCTATATCAATACTTCTGCCAAGGGATATAACCAACTCAAGATGAAGAACAAGAACTCGACTGAGGGTATCCAATACTTCTCCAGCCAAAGGTAAACTACTGAGGAAGAGATCAAAACTCAGCTGGGAAATTTTCAAGGATATCCCTTCCAACAACTGTTCTGGGGAAGGAATCGGAACTATGAGCATTTACAATCTCCATTCATGTTGGTGGGACACAACACATCATTAAAATAAACATGCCAGGACCATTCATGAATTCCCTAAGGACACAATCGAATCAAACCTTGCTTTAGGAGAGACAAGTTGCACACATCTGGACTTTACCATCCCTGGAATCACTATTGATATCCTCTCTTTGTTCTCATATCAAAAGAAAATGTTTTTATAATCTTCAAAGATTAAATTTATTAAATTTATTTCAAAAATCATCATCAACAATAAATTGAAATTCTGTAAACAAAAACAATACAAAGAATTGCAAACAATTGGATAAAATCTCAAATTCATTGATAGAATGGTAGTCAGCAAATGGCATGACTCCATGGATCCATACAAGTTTGAAAAATGGTAAATACATGGAAAAAGGGCTACATTGAAATACAATGATAACTTTTCTCCCTGTAGACTCTGAACTCTACTGTGTCTGAAACTTCAGTCAAGGATGAGTGAATAAGAATTCTTGATGGGCAATTCTTCCGAGGGATAGGATCTGAAATCCTTAGTTACTATAAGTGATCCAGTCTGTCGATGCAGTTACTTGCCATGATCCCTAACTTTTACCTAGATTGCCCTTTCGGTTTTTCAATCTACCGGGATAATTATTTCTGTTTATGTCTCTAATTTTTTCCTGGACCGCGCTTTCTGGTTTTCAATCCACCGAAAACGCTCATTTTTGCCTAAGCCTCCCTTTCGGGTTTTCAACTTAGCGAGCTGTTATTTTATTTTGTAGGCGAAGTATTTCTTGACTGCATCCACATTCATAGGACGAGTGATCTCCTCACCATCCATAGTTGCAAGAAATAATGAACCGCCAGAGAAGGCTTTCTTAACAACATATGGGCAATCATAGTTCGGAGTCCACTTGCCCCAAGAATCTGTAATGAAAGATTGAATCTTTTTGAGCACGAGGTCGCCTTCTTTGAATACACGAGGTTTGACCTTCTTGTCAAAAGCTTTCTTCATTCTTTGCTGGTACAACCGACCATGACACAAAGCTGTTATTCTATTTTCCTCAATCAAATTCAACTGATCAAATCTACTCTGACACCATTGAACCTCAGTCAACTTGGCTTCCATCAGAACTCTCACTGATGGGATCTCAACCTTGACGGGGAGCACTGCTTCTGTACCATAAACAAGTGAGAAGGGGGTTGCCGCCGTTGAAGTACGGACAAATGTACGATACCCATGCAAAGCAAAAGGGAGCATCTCATGTCAGTCCTTATATGTCACAACCATCTTCTGAATGATCTTCTTAATGTTCTTATTCGCAACGTCAACAACCCCATTCATCTTCGGTCTATAAGGAGAAGAATTATGGTGTTGAATCTTGAATTCTACACAAAGCTCTTTCACTATCTTATTATTAAAGTTTGAACCATTATTAGTAATGATTCTATTCGGAACACCATATCTGCAGATAATGTTATTCTTGATAAACTGAACCACAACTTGCTTGGTCACATTATCATATGATGCCGCCTCCACCCACTTGGTGAAGTAGTAAATTGCTACAAGAATAAAACTATGTCCATTCGAAGCCTTGGGTTCAATCATACCAATCATATCAATTCCCCACATAGAGAAAGGCCACGGGGAAGAAATTACATTGAGATGAGTTGGTGGCACATGAATCTTATCAGCATACACTTGGCACTTATGACACTTTTTCACATACTTGCAACAATCAAATTCCATTGTCAGCCAATAGTAACCCGCTCTTAACATCTTTTTAGCCATTGCATGCCCACTAGCATGAGTACCAAAAGATCCTTCATGAATTTCTTTCATTAACAGGTCTACTTCGTGTCTATCCACGCATCTGAGCAAGACCATGTCAAAATTCCTCTTATAAATCACATTTCCATTCAGGAAGAAATTGCCTGCCAATCTCCTCAAAGTTCTCTTATCTTTATCGGATGCCCAAAATGGGTATATCTGACTCTGAGAAAACATTTAATATCATGATACCAAGGATTGTCATCATGGACCTCTTCAACTGCGAACACATGAGCTGGTCTTTCAAGCCGCATCACTCTAATCATGGGAACATCATTCCACTGGTGCATCGTTATCATAGAAGCATCTGCCATCTGATTTTCATCACGAGGCACATAATAAAACTCAACTTTAGTGAAGAAAGTTGATATCCTCTTGGCATAATCTCTATAAGGGATCAAGTGGGGTTGATGAGTTACCCACTTACCCTTGATCTGATTGATTACCAAGGCAAAATCTCCATACACATCAAGATGCTTAATCCTCAGATCAATAGCTTCCTCAAGACCCATAATACACACTTCATACTCAGCTTCATTATTGGTACAAGGAAAAGTCAACCTTGCAGCAAAAGGAATATGTGAACCATGGGGAGTAATGATCATTTCCCCAATTCCTCTTCTGCGTGCATTTACAACACCATTAAAAACTAAACCCCATCGAGATCCAGACTTCGGCCCTTCCTCAATCAAAGGCTCGTCACAATCTTTCATTTTCAAATACATTACACCCCCATCTTGAAAATCAAACTTGACAGGCTGGTAATCATTAATCGGTTGATGTGCCAAATGGTCAGCCAAGTACTACCTTTTATAGCTTTTTGGGCTCGATACTCGATATCATATTCTGACAATAACATTTGCCAACGAGAAATCCTCCCACTCAAAGCAGGCTTTTCAAAGATATACTTGATTGGATCCATTTTAGAGATCAACCAAGTTGTATGATTCAGCATATACTAGCGAAGACGCTTTGCAACCCAAACTAAGGCACACCAAGTTTTTTCAAGCATGGAGTACCGAGACTCACAATCAGAGAATTTCTTACTCAAGTAGTAAATTGCATATTCTTTTCTTCCAGATTCATCTTGCTGACCAAGCACACAACCCATGGAATCTTCTAACACAATCAAGTACATAATCAACAGTCTACCTTCCATCGGAGGAGACAAGATAGGAGGTTCAAGCAGATATTCTTTGATACTTTCAAGCGCCTTCTGACAATCATCTGTCCAG
The DNA here is from genome assembly GCA_963966055.1 of Lathyrus aphaca. Lineage (NCBI taxonomy): Eukaryota > Viridiplantae > Streptophyta > Magnoliopsida > Fabales > Fabaceae > Lathyrus > Lathyrus aphaca. The sequence goes on from OZ014524.1 coordinate 217,181,563, forward strand.
ACACAACCTTGGTATTTCCGAAGCAACTTGAAGATCGGAGCACATGTGGCAGTCATGTGAGAGATAAACCTCGAAATATAATTCAAACAGCCCAAGAATCCTCTTACTTGCTTTTCAGTTCTTGGAACAGGCATTTCCTGAATAGATTTCACTTTATCAGGATCAACTTCAATGCCTCTTTGGCTGACAATGAAACCTAGCAACTTTCCAGAACGTACACCAAATTTGCACTTGTTCGGATTCAAACGAAGCTTAAATTTCCTTAACCTCTGAAACAACTTCAGCAAATGTTCAACATGATCCTCTTTAGTCCTCGACTTAGCGATCATATCATCAACATATTCCTCAATTTCTTTGTGCATCATATCATGGAAAAATGTGTCTTAGCACTTTGGTATGTCACACCAGCATTCTTCAATCCAAAGGGCATCACTTTGTAGCAAAATGTTCCCCATGGTGTAATAAATGTGGTCTTTTCCATGTCCTCGGGTTCCATCTTAATTTGATTATAACCGGAAAATCCGTCCATAAAGGAGAACACATCAAACTTAGCCGTATTATCTACCAGCACATCGATGTGTGGCAATGGAAAATCATCTCTTGGACTGGCTTTATTCAAATCTCTGTAATCAACACACATTCAAACTTTTCCGTCTTTCTTTGGAACAAGCACAATATTGGTCACCCACAGAGGATAATAAATGTCACAAGAAAACATGCATCAATATGCTTTTGAACCTCCTCTTTGATCTTTACTACCATATTAGGATGAGTTCTTCTCAACTTTTGTTTCACAGGTGGACATTCAGGCTTCAGCGGCAATCTATGCTCCACAATATTAGTATCAAGACCTGGCATGTCCTGATAAGACCAAGCAAATACATCAACATATTCTCTAAGAAGCTCAACCATCCTCTTCTTAACCTCAGGACCAAGCAATGCTCCAATCTTGACTTCTTTCTTATCATCTTCAGAATCCAAGTTGACCATCTTTATAGACTCTCCATGAGGCTGAATAATCATCTCCTCGCGCTAAAGTAACCGAGAAATCTCATAAGGAATCTCTTCAACATCCTCTTCCTCAGCTTCAAACATATGGAATTCAAAGTTGGGAGTGGGCATAGGATCATTGTTTTCAATGGGTTTATCAATCAATCTGCACAATGATTTTATTTTAATTTTAGAGTATGAACAAAAGGTGCAAACATCATGCAGATAAACAATGATTATTTTTTTTTGGGTTTTTTATGTTACCCTTTTTTAGAATAAAGCAAAAAAGAAAAAAACACATATGGAAATAACAAAATAAAATTTTATTGATGATGATAAAGTTTGAAACAAAGTCCGACAAACATCACTTTCACCTTGGGCATAGTGAAAGGTTTTTTGAAAGAAAATAAAAAAAATTACTTTGAAGCATGAACAATAAAAGGAACATCAACAACAATCCAGTTCTTTCAAATCTTTTCGTGCGTAAAAAAGTTAGGCATTTCTTCATCTTCATCATCTTCAATGATGGCAGCAGCGGAATGATTGTTGATAAACCCAGCACTTTGAAATCCTTCCTGAATAGTCTCCGGGTCATTGAGAGCCACACCTGGTGCAAAACCAATACCAAATCCTTCTTTGTTGTTAACAACATCAATAACTCGTCCCCAACTGTCATATCGACCGATTTCAAGTACACGCAGAGCATCCTTGAGAGAAGACATTGGCATAACATTCTTCTTAACAACATTATCAATAATAGAAAGAGTCTGGAATGAAGTTCCTACCTCTTCTTATGCATCAATATAGGAGAAAGATAAAAGATTTCTCACTAGCATCGCTTGTTCACCGCCAATAGTCACTACTTTCCCATCTTTCACAAACTTCAGCTTCTGATGGAGAGTAGATGACACGGCTCCTGCCTCATGAATCCAGGGTCTTCCAAGGAAACAACTGTAAGTGGGACATATATCAATTACCTGAAAAGTAATCTAGAATATAAATGGTCCAATCAGAATAGAAAGATTAACTTCACTAATCACAGTCTTCTTCGATCTGTTAAATGCTTTCACAATAATCCCACTATGCCTCATGGGAGCGCCTTGGTATGCAAGCCTTGACAAAGTTGACTTCGTAATCACATTCAAAGAAGACCCAATATCAACTAACACCTTAGACATATCATCTTCCTGACAGTTCACTGAAATATGCAGAGCCAAGTTATGGTTCCTTCCTTCTTCAGGCAGGTCATCATCTCACAAACTCAGATTGTTGCATGATGTGATATTAGCCACAATACTATCAAACTGATCAACATTCACATCATAATCAACATAAGCTTGATCAAGAATCTTCTTCAAAGACTGCCTATGAGCCTTAGAGCACATCAATAGTGATAAAACGGATATCTTCGACGGAGTATGCAACAACTGCTCAGTAACATTGTACGCGCTCTTCTTTATCAATTTCAACACCTCATCTTCACTATCCTTCAAACTAGAATCGCCAAATTGGCTTAATTGAGCAACGACATCCTCAATCTGTTTACTCGCATTCGTATCTTCAGTTCTCTTCGGAGGATCCGAAGCATAAACTCCACCACTTCGAGTAACTTTTGTTACATCAGAAATGCTAACCACAGACTCTGGAGAAGGAATAGGAACTTCCTTACAATTTTCCATCATCGTAGCATTATACCGGTACGAAACACCTTTATCAGACTCATATGGCACTAGACCAGGCAAATTTATCACCAATGGAGTAACAACATTTTTGCGGCTATCAAAAGAAATAACCACCTTCTCGGGAACAACCTGTAGATGTTTAGAATTGGCAGAATTTTTGACCAACAAGAAGTGTTGAATTTAGTACAGGATGTCACATCAGATGTTGGGACATTATCAAACAGAGTATAAGTAAATGAACTTAATTCAGGATGTCACACCAGATGTTGGGACATTGTATCAGTTAATGAAATAAGTTCAGTTTACAGGATGTCACACCAGATGTTGTGACATTGTATCAGTAAATGAAGTAAATTCAGTTTTCAGGATGTCACACCAGATGTTGTGACATCTCAAACCTGCTACCAGAATTAATTAATGACTAACAGAACTGAGTAAATTAAGGGAAGTTATCTGGAATTAATTATGGATGGATGAAACAGAAGAAGGCGCATCTGTAGGGAGTTTTGTTATGTGACTTCAGCATAATCAGAAGAACTGAATCACCTAGAATCTAGGAAGTAACAAACCCTAATTCAAGGTGATGACAGCATGCATATCAGGATTGGATAAACCTACAGAAAGCCCAAAATCCCTATTTAAGCAACAGAAACTCTCAGAATAGAGTACGAAATTAAGAAGACAAAATAGGGAGTTTGTATTTTAATAGCAGGTTGTTTAATTGTATCACTTTATGAGCTTTTAAGCAAAAGTGTATTTGTGTCTTGATTGAAACTGTGAAGTAAGATCAAGCTGTTTTGTTTGAAGTATGACTTCAATTTTATTAAACTTGTAAACATATCACTGTGTGATTGAGGGGGAGTGAGTTGGTACTCATATCTGAGTTGTGTCTTAGGTATAAATTGCATTGGGTAGATATTAAGTGAAAGATTAAACTGAGTGGTTTAAGTCTAGAATTAATATTACTTATATTGGATTTCCTTCCTGGCTTGGTAGCCTCCAGATGTAAGTGTGGTTATACACTGAACTGGGTTAACAAATTCCTGTGTTGTTTAATTTTCCTGCACTTTAAGTTTTAGTTAAGTCTTCAAGTGTTTAAACATCTCATTCGACATCTCGTACCTGATCACAGAATTTCAATTGGCATCAGAGCAGGCACCCTGCCTGTTTAACTGGGTGAGATCTAGGGACTGCAAATTCTGGAAACATGGACAGAGATGTAGGATCTGTAAACATACCACCTATATTGGATGGGTCTAATTATGACTACTGGAAGCCAAGAATGGTAGCATTCTTAAGATCACTTGACAATAGGGCCTGGAAAGCAGTCAACAATGGATGGGAGCACCCTGTCCAAGACACCAAAGATGGAGCAAAAGTGTTGAAACCTGAAGAAGAATGGAGTAAGGAGGAAGAAGATTCAGCACTTGGCAACTCCAAGGCCTTAAATGCTTTATTCAATGGCATTTATAGGAACATCTTTAGACTTGTGCATCACTGTGAGCTGGCCACAGATGTTTGGGACACTCTCAAAACAACTCATGAAGGAACATCAAAGGTGAAGATGTCAAGACTTCAACTTCTCACCACCAAGTTTGAAAACTTGAGAATGAAGGAAGATGAGACAATTCATGAGTTCTACATGAACATCTTAGAAATAGCTAATACATCTGGAGCTTTGGGAGAAAAGATGACTGATGAAAAGCTTGTAAGAAAGATTCTCAGATCTTTTCCAAAAAGATTTGACATGAAGGTCACAGCAATAGAAGAAGCTCAAGACATATGCACAATGAAAGTTGAAGAGCTCATTGGTTCCCTTCAAACATTTGAGATGGGAATGAATGACACAATTGTAAATAAAAACAAAAGTATAGCCTTAGTGTCAAATACTGATAAAGAAGAAGAAAATAATGAATCAAAACCTGAAGAAAATTTATCAGAAAACATTGCTATGCTTGGAAGACAATTCAAAAAGATTCTCAGAAAGATGGAAGACAAGTCCAGACCAAGTGGAAGATACACAAACTCTTCTAAGAACAAAAGACCTTATGATGCTAATAGAAGGTCAAATTATGATGAAAAGACCAGTCAAGAAAAAGGGATTAAATGTCATGGATGTGAAGGATATGGACACATCAGAAATGAATGTCCTACCTATTTAAAAAGGCAAAAGAAAGGTCTCTCTGTAACCTGGTCTGATGAAGACTCAGGAGGTGATTCAGAAGAAGAATCAGCTAAGCATATCACTGCTCTAGCTGGATTATGTGAATTTGAAAGTGAATCCAGTGATGGGGAGCTTACTTTTGAAGAGCTTGAGCAATCATACAGAGAACTGGTTAAAAGGAGCACTGAAATATGCATGGAGAGTATAAAGAAAAAGAAGCAGATTGAGGCACTAAAGGATGAAAAAACAAGTGATCTAGAGATCATTGACACCTTGAAAGGTGAAGTAAGTCTTCTCAACTCCAAGTTAGAGCATATGTCCAAATCTGTTAGAATGCTGAACAGTAGCTCAAGCACACTGGATGCTATTCTCAACAACAATAAGCATCCAGGGGATAGAAATGGACTGGGATTTAACAAAGTTAATAAGGTTGAAGCTAGCACCAGCAAAACTACTTCAAACTCCATACAGTCAAACAAGATGTCCCAACAGATGCTTCAACATCATGAAAAGAACACAAAGTCAAACATAATGTTCCAATAGATGTCTCAACATCATGTAAAGAACATAATGAAGAAGTATCAAAGATGGAGATGTCATCATTTTGGAAGGTTTGGACATATCAAACCTCATTGCTACAAGTTGCATGGATATCCAAATCAGATGTATCAGCAACCTCCTAAGCAGAAGATAGAGGTTACCAAGAAAGTGTTGCATAGACATCAACCTCAAAGATATCAGCAACCTCCTAAGCAGAAGACAAAGGTCATCAAGAAAGTATGGGTACCTAAAGCTAGTCTTCATGCTGATCAAAGCTACATGCCCAAGAACAAGTTCAACAAACAACCTTGGAGCTCTACTAATGGACAATGCACAGGGAAGAGGTATCAAAAGAAACCTCAATACAAATGGTCAAAGAAAGGTGTTGCATATATAGCTCATACATCTCTAAGAGTATCAGCTAAAGAAGACTGGTACTTTGACAGTGGATGTTCAAGACACATGACTGGATTGAAGAATCTGCTAGTAGACTTAAAGTCATATTCATCCAGATATGTAACCTTTGGAGATGAAGCTAAAGGAGAAATCAAGGGAGTTGGGACCTTGGACTGTCCAGATGTACCAAGACTAGATGATGTGCTGCTGGTAAAAGGTTTGACTGCTAACTTGATCAGCATAAGTCAATTATGTGATCAAGGGTACATTGTAAACTTTACCAAAACTGAATGCATAATGTCTAATGAAGAACAGAAGGTTGTCATGAGAGGAGCCAGATCTAAAGACAACTGTTACATGTGGGAACCTCAAGACTTCAGTCTCACTTCAACTTGTTCTTTAGCCAAAGAAGAAGAAGTGAAAATATGGCACCAAAGACTGGGTCATCTTCATTTCAGAGGCATAAAGAAAATCATATCTATGGAAGCTGTGAGAGGTATTCCTAAACTGAAGATTGATGATGGCAAAATATGTGGTGAATGTCAAATAGGCAAGCAAACAAAGATGTCCCATCCAAAGCTTCAACATCTGACAACTTCCAAAGTTTTGGAATTATTGCATATGGATCTTATGGGGCCTATGCAGGTTGAGAGCCTTGGTGGTAAAAGGTATGCCTATGTGGTGGTTGATGATTTTTCAAGGTATACATGGATAAATTTTATCAAAGAAAAGTCTGATGTATTTGATGTATTCAAAGATTTATGCCAAAGAATACAAAGAGAAAAAGCCAGCTGTGTGGTCAGAATAAGAAGTGACCATGGAAAGGAGTTTGAGAACCAAAAATTCTTAGATTTCTGTTCTTCAGAAGGAATCAATCATGAATACTCTTCACCAATAACTCCTCAACATAATGGGATTGTTGAGAGGAAGAATAGAACTATCCAAGAATCAACAAGAGCTATGATCCATGCTAAAAAGTTACCATTGTATTTCTGGGCTGAAGCTATGAACCCAGCTTGTTACATTCATAATAGAGTCACTCTAAGGAAAGGAACCTTGTCCACAATCTATGAAGTCTGGAAGGGCAGAAAACCCACAGTTAAGTACTTCCATGTTTTTGGAAGTAATTGTTATATTCTGGATGATAGGGAGCAAAGAAGAAAAATGGATCCTAAAAGTGATGAAGGGATTTTCCTTGGATACTCTATAAACAGCAGATCATATAGAGTATTTAACTCTAGAACCAAGGTTATCATGGAGTCCATAAATGTGATAATTGATGATGCTCCTGCAGATGTTATAGAAGATGTTGGAACATCTGTTGACATACAAACTGAAACTGAAGAAAAGAGTGATCATCCTGACTTCACTCAAACTGATGCAAGGACAGAACAATCCAGCAAACCTCCCTCCATCAGAATCCAGAAGGATCATCCCAAAGATTTGATAATTGGGGATCCCAACAGAGGTGTAAGCACTAGATCAAGAGAGGTGATTTCAGGTTCCTGTTTTGTCTCAAAAATAGAACCTAAAAACATCAAGGAAGCTCTTACTGATGAGTACTGGATTTGTGCTATGCAAGATGAATTAGGTCAATTCACAAGGAATGAAGTGTGGAATCTTGTTCCTAGACCTGATGACATAAATGTGATTGGCACTAAATGGGTGTATAAGAACAAGTCAAATGAGCAGGGAGTTGTTACAAAGAACAAAGCTAGACTTGTAGCTCAAGGATACACACAAATTGAGGGAGTAGACTTTGATGAAACCTTTGCACCAGTAGCAAGGCTTGAATCAATCAGACTACTTTTGGGAATTGCTTGTATCTTGAAGTTCAAGCTATTTCAAATGGATGTGAAAAGTGCCTTTCTAAATGGATATCTTAATGAAGAGGTATATGTAGAACAGCCTAAGGGATTTGTTGATCCAAGCTGTCCAAATCATGTGTACAAACTAAGGAAGGCTCTTTATGGACTGAAGCAAGCTCCAAGAGCATGGTATGAAAGGCTGACTACTTTTCTCATCAAGAAAGGGTACAGGAAAGGTGGAATAGACAAAACCTTGTTTGTTAAAGATGAAGAAGGAAATGTCATGATTGCTCAAATATATGTAGATGACATTGTTTTTGGTGGGATGTCAGACAGGATGGTTAAACATTTTGTCACTCAAATGGAATCTGAATTTGAGATGAGTCTAGTAGGAGAATTAACCTACTTTCTTGGACTGCAAATAAAGCAAATGGAGGACTCCATGTTCGTTTCCCAAAGCAAGTATGCTAAGAACATTGTCAAGAAATTTGGGATGGACAATGCTACTCATAAGAGAACTCCTGCCCCCACACACTTAAAGCTGACTAAAGATGACAAGGGTGAGAATGTAGACCAAAGCCTATACAGAAGTATGATTGGAAGCTTATTATATCTGACTGCTAGCAGACCAGACATAGCCTTTGCAGTAGGTGTATGTGCAAGATATCAAGCTGATCCAAAAGTTAGTCATCTAAACCAAGTCAAGAGAATTCTGAAATATGTCAATGGTACTTGTGACTATGGCATAATGTACTTTCATGGATGCAAACCAATTCTCACTGGCTTCTGTGATGCTGATTGGGCTGGAAGTGCCGATGACAGAAAAAGCACATCAGGAGGATGCTTCTTTCTAGGAAACAATTTGATTTCTTGGTTCAGTAAGAAACAAAATTGTGTATCCTTATCTACTGCTGAAGCTGAATATATTGCAGCTGGAAGCAGTTGTTCACAGTTGGTTTGGATGAAGCAAATGCTCACTGAGTACAATGTCCCACAAGATGTCATGACATTGTACTGTGACAACTTAAGTGCTATTAACATATCAAAGAATCCTATCCAACATAGCAGGACCAAGCATATTGATATCAGGCATCATTTCATCAGAGATCTTGTGGAAGAGAAAGTGATCTCATTGGAACATGTAGCTACAAATCTGCAATTGGCTGATATATTTACTAAAGCTTTAGATGCTACCCAATTTGAAAACCTAAGGGGTAAATTGGGAATCTGCTTATGTGAAGTTTAGCAGTTATGGAGATGTGCCAACATGTCATATGACATTGTGTGGCATGATCACCAGATGGCAACACCAGTATGGTCAAGCACTTTGTGTATTCCACTCCTAGAAATTCTCCAAGTAACGGCTACTTATAAAAATATCAGCTTGTTCTCAGCTATCCATCTTCTCATCATCCTCTCAAAACGAATTGCATTCTCTAATTGTTTTTTTCCAGAACTCATCAAAATCATACAAACCTAAACTCTTCATCAACCTCTTTCGAAAATGTCTCAACATCAAAACCCTAAACACTCTGAAGAAATTCTCAACCAAGAAGATGTGGTGCATGCAACCCCCATCTCTGTGGTACCCATGGATTCAACTCCAATGGACAAAATCAGAGGAAGTGTTCCTCTTGCTCAAAAGCCAAGAACCCCTACTGTAAGAAGGGCAAAGGAACCTGTTTTCAGCAAAGCCAAAGGCATGCCTTCATCATCAAACACCACTCCAAAAGCTTCAGAATATGTTGATGATTCTATAAAGGAACTGGTGAACAGGATCTTGTCTGAGCAGAGAGTTGTGAGTGGCATATCTATCCCTCTGAACACCATGCCAGCTCCACAAGAAGAACAACAAAATCAGGCTGAAAAGGACACTCCTGCTCAACAGGATGTCCCAATAGATGTTGAAACATCTGAGGACCAGCAAAAGGCCTTCTCTAATGATGCTGATGAAACATCTGAGGACCAGCAAAAGACCTCCACTGATAGTGATGAAGAAACATCTAAGGACCAACACAAGGCCTCCACTAAAGATCAAGCCTCTGTGGTTCCACCTGCTGAAGTGGAGACTGCTCAAGTTCCTCCTGTTGTGAACATAGAGCATGATTTTGACACAAAAATCATTGCTTCTGTAAACCCTAGCATAGCCAAAAGGCTTAGGACTAGGAAGGAAAAGAAGACTGCAGGACATGCAACTCCTGAGAAGAAGCAATTTACACCAAAGAAGGACAAAACTAAAGTTGTTTTTGGTCCTACAAAACAATGGAGCAAGGTGAATACACAGAAGAGGAAAGCTGTCACCCCTCCAGATTCAGATGTTGAAGAGGATGTCCCAACATCCCCACTAAAGAAGAAACCAGCACCCTCAAGGTCCTCAGCTGCTGTTCCAGAAGCTCCTCTGGACAACATCTCTTTCCATCATGTGTCAAGTGTGAACAGATGGAAATTTGTCTATCAAAGAAGGGTAGCACTTGAAAGAGAGCTGAGCAGTAATGCACTTGAGTGCACAGAGGTAATTGATCTCATCTCTTCTGCTGGCTTGTTCAAAACAGTGTCCAACTTCTCTCCTTGCTATGAGTTGCTAGTCAAGGAATTCATTGTAAATCTTCAAGAAGACTGTGCTGATGGTAAGTCAGCTGACTTCAGAAAAGTATATGTAAGAGGGAGATGTGTGGAATTCTCTCCTAGAGTTATCAACCACTATCTAGGAAGAGAATCTGATGGTCCAAATGAGTTAGGGAAGACTGATAACCAGGTTTGCAAGGTTATCACTGCTAATCAGGTCAAGACTTGGCCAGTCAAGGGGAAGCTTTCTGTTAGCTTGCTAACAAGGAAGTATGAAATGCTGCATAGGATTGGAACTGCAAACTGGGTCCCTACCAACCATACCTCCTCAATAGCAACTGGATTGGGCAGGTTTATATATGCTGTGGGCACCCAAACAAAGCTGGATTTTGGGGCCTATATTTTTGATCAGACACTGAAGCATGATGGAACATCTGCAACAAAGCTGCCAATTGCCTTCCATTCCTTGCTGTGTGGAATTATGCTTAGTCAATATCCAGGTATCCTCACTGAGAAGGACTCCATTTGCAAAAGAGAAAGCCCTCTGGCCTTCCACTACAAGCTGTTCTTGAGTCATCATGCAGCTGATGTTGAAGCTCCCTCTGGGACATCTGCTGGTCCTTCAAAGGCAAAGTCTCCAATCTCCAAAGCTGCTTTGATTGCTGAACTGAAGAACACATGCAAAGAGCTGGATGCCAAGAAGCAGAAGCTTGAGGAGATTATCCAAAGGCTGGAGATTGAAGAGAGTGATCAGAAAGCTGCTGCTTCTGATGAAGAAACTGAAGATGAGGAAGACACTGAATATGAGGAGTCTGAGTGAAACTTGTATGTGAGGAATATGTAATGACTGCTTCTGCATTGTAATTTTGAATTAGTAACTTTGGCCCCAATTTATGTCTAACAAGGGGGAGAACTGAACAACAACAACAATGTATGATGCTAATTACTGATTAATGAAAAACTTCTGTTTGCTCCTGAACTAAAGCTGTGATTTTAATGAAAAACTTTCTGTTGCAACAAGACTGAACACATGTATGTTTGAGTGGGAGTAAACTCACACATGACTCAATAGAAAAGAACTGCTGTACTCTGATAAAAGAAACTCTGCTGCACTCTGATAACCAGAAAAGTATGTTAGCCAAAAATTAGCCAAAGGGGGAGTTTGTAGATGTTTAGAATTGGCAGAATTTTTGACCAACAAGAAGTGTTGAATTTAGTACAGGATGTCACATCAGATGTTGGGACATTATCAAACAGAGTATAAGTAAATGAACTTAATTCAGGATGTCACACCAGATGTTGGGACATTGTATCAGTTAATGAAATAAGTTCAGTTTACAGGATGTCACACCAGATGTTGTGACATTGTATCAGTAAATGAAGTAAATTCAGTTTTCAGGATGTCACACCAGATGTTGTGACATCTCAAACCTGCTACCAGAATTAATTAATGACTAACAGAACTGAGTAAATTAAGGGAAGTTATCTGGAATTAATTATGGATGGATGAAACAGAAGAAGGCGCATCTGTAGGGAGTTTTGTTATGTGACTTCAGCATAATCAGAAGAACTGAATCACCTAGAATCTAGGAAGTAACAAACCCTAATTCAAGGTGATGACATCATGCGTATCAGGATTGGATAAACCTACAGAAAGCCCAAAATCCAAACACCTATTTAAGCAACAGAAACTCTCAGAATAGAGTACGAAATTAAGAAGACAAAATAGGGAGTTTGTATTTTAATAGCAGGTTGTTTAATTGTACCACTTTATGAGCTTTTAAGAAAAAGTGTATTTGTGTCTTGATTGAAACTGTGAAGTAAGATCAAGCTGTTTTGTTTGAAGTATGACTTCAATTTTATTAAACTTGTAAACATATCACTGTGTGATTGAGGGGGAGTGAGTTGGTACTCATATCTAAGTTGTGTCTTAGGTAGAAATTGCATTGGGTAGATATTAAGTGAAAGATTAAACTGGGTGGTTTAAGTCTAGAATTAATATTACTTATATTGGATTTCCTTCCTGGCTTGGTAGCCTCCAGATGTAAATGTGGTTATACACTGAACTGGGTTAACAAATTCCTGTGTTGTTTAATTTTCCTGCACTTTAAGTTTTAGTTAAGTCTTCAAGTGTTTAAACATCTCATTCGACATCTCGTACCTGATCACAGAATTTTACAACCTTCTTAGGAATATTGAACTGAGGCACGATAACGTTCACTTCATTGTCATAATCATCTTTTTTTTGCTGTTACTTCAATCAACTTATCATCCATCATCTTTTGAATGTCTCTCTTAACAATAATGCAACCACGAGGGTTCACTAAGAAAATGCAACAACCAGCATAATCGTGATCAATATTATGATATTCACTTAAGAAAGCATGCATCTCAACCAAAGACCTTCGAACATGGCGAACCTCGTAAATCTTGAACAAACCAGGACAACCATCAACCATGTTTACAGACGAATTAACATGATTCGGAAGCGGATTCGTCTTCACATTTGGATTAACATCATTGAAAGACAGAACATTGCATCTTATCAATTTCTGCACTTTAAACTTCAATGGATAACAGTTCTCAATATCGTGCTCCGGGGCACCTTGATGAAAAGCACAGTGAGCTTCTGGCTTATACCACCATGGGATAGATTCTGGAACTGGAGGTGGAGAACGTGTTTGCACAAGATTCTTCTCAATCAGAGATGGAAGCAAATCCGCATATAGCATCAGAATGGGATCAAAATTCAGCTTAGCATGACCTTGTTGATTACCACTCTGTTGACAGAAGGTTGTTGATAACGTGATTGGTACTTTGGAGCTACTGGTACAGTTGGAGTCACATTAATCATGGGAGTTACATAAGCTACATGCTGCTGATGGCGATTCTCACGACCACGAGGTCTTCTGTAATTTTCACGGGATACTGCATTAGTATCACCTTCTTTTTTCTTACCAAAGTTGAACCTCTTAGAACTTGAGCCAATACTACTCTCTTTGCTCAACCGTCCCTCATGGACACCTTCTTCTAAATGCATCCCCATACTCACCATTTTAGTGAAATCATAAGGAGAACTTGCAATCATCTTCTCGTAGTAGAAAGAACCTAAAGTCTTCAAAAAGATCTTCTTCATCTCGTTCTCTTCCAGAGGAGGAACAATCTGTGCTGCTAGCTCGCGCCATATCTGCGCATATTCTTTGAAAGTTTCTTTGTCCTTCTGGGACATAACACGAAGCTGACCTCTATCCGGTGCGATATCAACATTATACTTGTATTGCCTAACAAAGGCCTCTCCCAAATCATTGAAAGTATGTATTTGGCTACTATCCAAGCTCCTGTACCATCTCATGGAGGCACCAGTCAGATTGTCCTAGAAATAATAAATCAACAACTGATCATTGTATGTCGGAGCAGACATCTTCCTAGCATACATAGTCAAATGACTCAGAGGACAAGTGTTACTCTTATACTTCTCAAACTCAGGCAACTTGAACTTGTATGGAACTTTGACATTGGAAACCAAACAGAGATCATAACCATCTTTTCCAAACAAAACTTTATGCTTCAAGGCTCTCATCTCCTTATGTATCTCAACAAAACAACCTTGAAAATCATCAAGTCTTTCAATCACACCAGCGCCTTCACTAGGCTCAGCATGGTAAATCACTTCATCATGGTGCAGAGTAGTGTGCATCACAAGTGGTGTAATAGTCATTATTGTCTGAAGATTAATAAATGCAGCAGTCTCAGGAGGAGGAGGAGGATAACCAGCAGGAGTGAAATTAGCTGGCATGCCCCACGGTGTACTAGGAGTCATGGAGTGGCGAGGAGAAATGATTGTTTCAGCAGGAATCGATGCAGTGACAATCTTAGAGATGACTGTATGTTGTAATGGAGAATTAGGAGGATGGGATGGCTGATTCTGAGCAGCCACCAAGCTTTCCATCATGGCAATAACTCTTTCCAAGTTATCCTTCAAATATGCTACTTCTTCACGCAACTCGCGATTCTCTTGTTGTAAGGCTTCCGACATCTTCTTCCGATTAGCTCGACTATCAACTGTGTGAGTCAGTTTGACAGGAGAACTGAATAAAGACCAAGAAACAACATAAGATCCCTGGAGAACACTCAAGAAGTAAGACAAATGCAAGTATGATGCATGGTATGCGCATGCAAAATGCAAAGATTTCAAAGGACTATAAGATAAATTGCAATATTTATAAAAGAAACACTTTTTGAAGTACTAAAAACTCATTCTCATTAAAATCAAAGTAAGGATTACAAGTGAAGTACAAATATCAATAATCCTAATACATGAGAGAAAAGTAAACTAGGCCTAGATGATCACATCTGAAGAAGATCCAAATCTCGGTTGATACTTCATGCGAATTCTCTTGATCTCTTTCTTGTACCGATTCTCCATGTCTTCCTTATCCTTCACCAACTAGTCAACAATAGCCTTCCAAGCACTGGATGTAGGAGGAATGGTAGATGGAGTACTAGAGGAAAATAATTCCTCTCTTGGTCTCTTTGTAACACGCCGCTCAAGTAACTCAATGAGATCAACTTTCTCCTTCAGTTGCTCTTGTATCGTCGTTTTCTCAAGTAACCATTCTTATTTCTCTCTCTTTATCTTGTCCAACTCTTCTTGAAGAGCAACCTTCTCATCAATGGGAGGAAGAAAATCGGACAATGGTAGTATAGGAAACAAAGGCTCCTTAGGTGGATAAGGCATCTTGAGCTTGGAAGCCCTAGATCGAACCTACTGGATGTAACACTCGGAGGGAGCAAGGTGTTGTCTTCCCAATTGACCATTCTCTTTTCGATGAACCGCATGCCAAGAATGAGCAATCCTTTTCTTCATTTCTACATGATCTGGACCATTAAGAAAGAAGAAACTGGATAAGGAAAGGTTGCTTGGTATGTCCTTCAAGCAATATCCCAACTGTTGCCTAACAAGAATAGGGTTGTAACTAATCCCCCCATGTGTACCAATAAGAGGTGCATTAGGAAACTCTCCACAACTATTAATAAGAACTCCAGTATCATAATAAGAACAATACCAAGTCATATCCTTATGAGAAAGAGACATAATCCTTTGAGACCATCTTCGCTTCTCTCTATTATCTTTGAAGACATCAGACTTTGGTAGGTGCAAAATAAACCACCTATAGAGAAGATGCGCACAACATACAATCTCTCCATCACCTTTGGAGGTCCTATAGTGAAAGGCATGATACATGTCTCCTATAAAAGTAGGTACCGGATTCCTCTTCAAGAAAATCTGAATGGCACTCTCGTCCATAATACCATCTAAGTTAGGAAACAAGACAATCCCATAAATGAGAAAAGCAAGAATAGCCTCAAATGCATCCTTACGACCCAAAATAAGAGAAGTAAAAGCTTTCCCCATCAAGAACTTAGCATTAATACCACAAACATTCCCTTTTGGAAGAAACTTCCCATTAAGATCAGACTCCATGAGAAAAAGGGCTTTGGCGATGACTTTGGTCGTAAGGTCCTTCTCTAAACCACTGAAAAGAAATTCCTTGTCCAAAATAGATAAACCCATCCAATGAGAGTACTCCTCCAAGGTCGGCACAAGCTGATAATCAGGAAAGGTGAAATAATGATGCAACAGGTCATAAAACTGAGCCAAGGTAGGGAGAATCCCCTCTGGTACATCGGTATCCAAAATAAATAAGAGCTTTCCATAACATTTCCTGAACTCTTGGGTGTCAAACACCAATGATCCTAGCTTTCTCAACTCTACTAGATTAGGATTCTTGAAGTTGTACTTCTTTGTGTTCCTCCTTTCAACATTCATAACCATAGACATCTGGAATTTTGCAAAAGCACCTATGAGTCCTTTGAAATATCAAGAACAATTCTCATGAATGCATGAGTGCATGAATGCAACAACCATAAACAAGATCACACAAAACACACATGTCTAGGTTCCGAGTCACGAGCATGAAGTCAAGGTAACAGAACACCAACCCACACAGGTAAGTACTAAGGTTTTGTCTTCATTGTATCTACAGAAAACCAATAGGGTGCTAACAGAGGTGCCCGGAGTTAACAACCATCTTTAGAATATCTTCGGTACATTGGATTACTCCCCAACTGATAAAATTCTTAAAATAGACCTTGTCCGAGTGTAGTATCGTGTGACAACCACCTTAGGTTTACACCCGGATGCTTTCCGCACTATGTTCCTAAATTGGATTGGATGGGTTAAGGGTTCTACGGTCCTCAGTATGATCAGCTCAAGGTCGGAAAATAATGCCACGTAAGATTACTCATCATGAAATTGATAATCCAAGAGAGCCTAACCGAGTGGAGATTATCAAATTGATATAGCTTTGGACTACTCCATTGCTTATCGCTTCGAATATCGCCGTCCTATCATAAGTTCAACTCAGATCCGGGTTAGAATCTATCTCACTCACAGAGGATCACCAAAACCGAAACAGAACAAACAAATAACAAACAAATCAAACCAAAGCAGTAAATAAATTAAAGTAGGCCGAATCCACTTGGAGATTACTCCCCAGCAGAGTCGCCACTTTTTTGTAGTGGTAAAATCATGAGTGTGAGCTATTGGTTAACTTAACTCAAAGTAAACAGAGTCGCCACCGCACTTTTATTTTATTCCAAGAGGAAAAGGAAAAAAGAGCGAATAAATCCTAATGAATCTAAAAGAAAAAAGCTAAAGAAACACAACAGAGAATGGGTAAGGGGATAGGTTACACAATGGGAAGGTTTTACGCACCCAAAATGTTCGTGGTACTCCACGGGAGCCCTTTGAAAAATTTACTGCTTTTGGTTTGCAAGAGGTTTGTTAAATGAGAGTGGAGGGATGAGAAAAGAATTTATTTTTTTAATATTTTTGTGTTTTGAGAGGTTTACCACCTCATGCCTACGTACCCACAAAGTGCAATGCGAGATCAAAACCCCGTAGTTTATGGTACAAATGGTGAAAAGGGTTGATTGTAATTGATTTTATTAAGTTAAGAGAATTTGTCATCTTCAAGTGGATGGCCAAATAAACTACCATGAGAATGAAGGCATGGACTCATACATCATTATGGGGAGGGCGCCAACTCGGATAAAATCAACGAGTATGCCACTAAACCCCCACGAATGACAAGAGACTCAATTACATCAAACTACAACCATGGAGATTGAGAGACTTGCACCCGACTAAAGAATAATGACTCATAATCGGCACTCTTTTAAAGAAAATAAACAAAAGTTCACAAAGGCACAAAACAACTTGAATGAGTATGATTCTTTTTATTTTTTGAATTAAGTTCAACATGATTAGATTTATTGATTTTTAAAAGAAAAGAAAAAAGGGTAAAATTCCACTTGACAAAGTCAAGGTTTTGTTTATTAAAGAGGTGATGATTTAAAAATAAGGAATCCTTTGAAAAAGGGAGAAGATTTTGAAAATTAAAGAAGGGAAGGAGATGAAGGGACTATCCTAAAAAAGAAAATAAAGAGATAAGGGAAGAAAGATCTAACCAAACTTGATGATACTTCAAATTATGAGCATAAGAGTTTCATCCTTATAAGCTAGCAAATTGCCAAATAAAGGCAAATTCCAACTTCATGAAGATCAAAACAAGGGAGAGGGATCCTAAAATCTAAGTTCAAAATCTCCATTCCAATGCCAAGTATAGTAACCAAAAATCCACAAATTAAAGTCACAAGTTTTTTAGAAGTTTAATCCTTTATTAATGTTTTTGTGTCCAAATGGAAAAATGGAAAATCAACAACAAAATAAGAGCAAATAATAAACATGATATGGATGAATAAGGTACAATAAAGAAAGATAAAATAAAAAGCAATTAAAGTGCAAAAATTTAAATGTTAGTAACAAAAGAAATTAAAGTGCAAGAATCTAAAATATTAATAGTAATGATAGTATAATAATATTTACATAATAATGGTATGGTAAACTTAATCAACCACAACCAAAAGAGTAACCAAAATCGAAAGGCAATCGGATCCACTTAGCATCTTACACTATAGCGATTAATCATGGCAAACCGAACCGAATTCAATGAAATTTGAAAGGCAATTGGGAGACCCAAAGCACCTACGCATCAAACGTTCATAAGTCTCTATTCTTAATGTAATATGATTAACCACTTTGGGATTACGCGATCAAGAAGAGATCCGGTCCATGAAAGTGCAAGTACCCAATTAGATTTTTATTCCTAATTAGGGACAAAATTAGAGGTATGTTAAAAAATTGCCGAGTAATTTACGAAGTAATTACCCTACAAATGAGGCCGTCCACCACCAATTAAGGTGAACAATGTTAGTGCTAATGCATGCGAGATAAACGATATGTAAATCGCTATCCGGATGCAATGCCGCACAAAACTAAAGATAAATACCAAATTGAGCCGTACTCATGATATTCTTTCATCCTTAAATTCATTCACTCATCTCGGTGGATTCAAGCATGAAAATGTATCACTAACACAAAATTCCTTAAATGATTTGAATAATCTACTTAAAGGTAGTTTTGAATTAATGAACATTAACTACACTAATCTACATCCAAAGTTCATTGAAGTTAAGGAGAAATCACTCCCAAAAGTGCTTCCCAAGGTAAAAATAAAAAGGAGGAAGAAGAAGAAAGAGGAACCAAAAAGGGGCTTAAAACAAGCCAAAAAGTCCATTCTGACTTGTGTTAACCGGTTAACCAAATTGGTTAACTGGTTAAAGCAAGCAAAACCCGAGCATATTTAAAGATAGTTAACTGGTTAACCAATTTACACTGTAAATGGTTAACTGGTTAACACTGAACCAGTAGCAGAAAAATGTAGATAATTCAGCATGATCCATTTTAAAACCTTCTCTCAAACATTTGATGATCATGATCTGAATTTGCACAAATTTTAAAACCAAAATATAGTGGAATCCCTGCAATCAAACAACAAGTAAATATCCAAAGGATCTAGAAACAAAGGCACCAAAGATCTACATCTTGAATGTTGATGGTGAATATGGGTTTATGGAGGAGAGAGATGAATTACCAAAAACACATCTTCAAATTGGACCAAATCAAGCTAGATCTACTGAAATTGAAGAACAAGAGAAGAAAAGGATGAAGGTTTAGCTCAAGTTAGTCAAGAATTCAATGTGAATTCTTGATAACTTAAAAAAGAGGAAAAGAGCTTTAGTGAGATTTTTGGCTTTGGGAGAATGTTTTGCAAGGGTTTTTTTGGATCTCAAAAGCTTGGTGAATGAATGAAATTATGGTCCTATTTAAAGACTTTAGGTATGGGAATTTGGTGGAATGGAGCTTGCTTTGGTAATTAAAATTAGGCTTGGTAAATGCAAATTTGGTGGGAAATGGAAAAAAGTGGTGATTAGTGAGGGTTTATGGTAAGAAATGATCAAAGTGATGTAGAGAAATCAAAGACCAATGAATCTAGAATTTTCCAATTATATCAATGATTTAATGGTGCTGAATTTGAATAAAATATTCAAATTTCGCACTGGTTAACCGGTTAACGCATATGGTTAACCGGTTAACGCATATGGTTAACCGGTTAACCAAGCTGAAATTTGAATATTTTATTCAAATGTAACTACTTGGTTGTTGTGGCCCGATTCTTTTTGTATGTCGAAGAAGGCATGGAAATAAACACATGAACCTTGGAATCCCTTGAATGAATCAATTAATTTGGGAAATCCTTGATCAGATAAATTTGAATTATTTGTGGATCAACTTCGACTTTTGTCTGTGAAATTTTACTCGAGCTGCAGGACTGCTATTTTTGGCATTTTCAATGGTTCCTCTTCATGAAAAAAGGTTAGTAAAAGGAAACAAAATATTTTTGGATTTTTATTTATGGTTAGTAAACATAAATAAATAAAGTAATTAAAGACAATGGTGATCCCTTGTGAGGCATAAACCTAACCCGAGAAGAACCGAGCAACCAGTGCGATCTTGTTTGTATGCAAGATGCAGATGAAAATCCGAAGAAAACTTAGGGCAAAAATTAGGGTGCTGTAGATGTTAAGAATTGGCAGAATTTTTGACAAACAAGAAGCTATGAACTTAGTTCAGGATGTCACACCAGATGTTGTGACATTAACAAACAAAGTAAAAGTTATAAACTTAGTTCAGGACATCAGGATGTCACACCAGATGTTGTGACATCACAAACCTGCTATCTGACTTAAATGATGCGTAACAGAAGTGAGTAAATTCAGGGGAAATTATCTGGAATTAATTGTAAAAAGATAAGCACTCCAAGGCGCATCTTTAGGAAGCTTAGTTATCTGGTTCCAGTGTAACAGAATAACTAACTCACCTTGATTCAAGGAGATAACAAACTAACTCACCCTAATTCAAGGTGATGACTGTGGGATTTATCAAAGTTTGGATAATTTGCAAAAAGCCCACAAACCAAGCATCTATTTAAGAAACTGAAACACTCAAGAAAAGTACACGAATTTTAGAAGACTGTAAAGGGTGTTTGTGAAGCTAGTTATATTTAAGCAGGTTTTAATTGTTTGTCACTTTATGAGCTTTTAAGCAAAAAGTGAATTGTGTCTTGATTGAAACTTTTAAGTAAGATCAAGCTGGTGTGTATGAAGTGTGACTTCAATTTTATTAATCATTGTAAAGATCACTGTGTGATTGAGGGGGAGTGAGTAGGTACTCATATCTAAGTAGAGTCTTAGGTAGAAATTGCCTTGGGTAGATATTAAGTGAAGGATTAAACTGATTGGTTTAACTCCATAATTAATATTACTTATATTGGATTTCCTTCCTGGCTTGGTAGCTCCCAGATGTAAGTGTGGAGATACACTGAACTGGGTTAACAATTTCCTGTGTCATTTAATTTACTAGCTCATTAATTTTTGTTTAAGATTTCAAGTGTCTAAACATCTGATTCGACATCACATATATGATCCCAGAATTTCAATTGGCATCAGAGCAGGTACCCTGCCTGTATATCTGGGTGAGATCTAGGGACTGCAAATTTTGGGAATATGGACAGAGATGTAGGATCTGTGAATCGACCACCTATCTTGGATGGATCCAACTATGATTACTGGAAGCCAAGAATGGTAGCATTCTTGAAATCTCTTGATAGCAGGGCTTGGAAAGCAGTTAACAAAGGATGGGAGCACCCTGTCAAAGACAATAAGGATGGGGCAAAAGTGATGAAGCCTGAAGAAGAGTGGAGCAAGGAGGAAGAAGAGTCAGCACTTGGAAATTCCAAAGCCTTAAATGCCCTATTCAATGGCATTGACAGGAACATATTTAGGCTTGTGCATCACTGTGAGCTAGCCAAGGATTTTTGGGACACTCTCAAAACTACTCATGAAGGAACATCAAAGGTGAAGATGTCAAGACTTCAACTTCTCACCACCAAGTTTGAGAACTTGAGGATGAAGGAAGATGAAACCATTCATGAGTTTTACATGAACATCCTGGAGATTGCTAATACTTCTGGTGCCTTGGGAGAGAAGATGAGTGATGAAAAGATGGTAAGGAAGATTCTCAGATCACTGCCAAAGAGGTTTGACATGAAGGTTACTACCATAGAAGAAGCTCAAGACATCTGCACAATGAAGGTTGAGGAGCTCATTGGTTCCCTTCAAACCTTTGAGATGGGAATGAATGATACAATTGTGAAGAAAAACAAAAGCATAGCCCTGGTCTCAAACACTGATAAAGAAGAAGAAAGTCATGAAGCAGGCTCTGAGGACAACTTATCAGAATCAATTGCTATGCTTGGAAGACAATTTAACAAAATTCTCAAAAGAATAGACAACAGGCCAAGACCAAGTGGAAGAAACTCAACCTCTGAGAATAAAAGACCTTATGACTCTAATAGAAGGTCAAACTATGATGAGAAGACTAATCAAGGAAAAGGTATCCAATGTCATGGATGTGAAGGATATGGACACATTAGAAGTGAATGCCCAACCTATCTAAAGAAGCAAAAGAAAGGTCTCTCTGTGTCTTGGTCAGATGAAGACCCAGGTAGTGAGTCAGAAGAAGAATCTGCAAAACACATCACTACTCTAGCTGGAGTATGTGAAACTGAAGGGGGATCTAGTGATGAGGATCTGACATTTGAAGAGCTTGAAGCATCTTACAGGATACTGTGTAAAAGGAGCACTGAAGTATGCATGGAAAGTAAACAGCAGAAGAAGCAAATTGAGGAATTAAAGGCTGAAAAGGCAAGTCATCTAGAGATCATTGACACTTTGAAAAGTGAAGTCAGCCTACTCAACTCCAAAATGGAGCATATGTCCAAATCTGTCAGAATGCTGAACAGTGGCTCAAACACACTGGATGCCATTCTCAACAACAACAAGCACTCAGGGGATATAACTGGGCTGAGTTTTAATAAAGCTCAAAACTTTGAGGCTAGCACCAGCCAAACAACTCCAAATCCCATGAAGTCAAACAAGATGTTCAAGCAGATGTCTCAACATCATGACAAGAACATGATGAAAAAGAAATATCAAAAATGGAGATGCCATCACTGTGGAAGGTTTGGTCACATCAAACCTTTTTGCTACAAACTGCATGGATACCCAAATCAGAGTTCCCAACACCTTCCTAAGCAGAAGACAGAGGTCACCAAGAAAATCTGGATACCTAAAGCTAGTCTTTATACTGATCAAAGCTACCAGTACATTCCTAAGAACAAGTTCAACATGCAACCTTGGAACTCTAGAGATGGACACTACACAGGGCAGATGCATCAAAGGAAACCTCACAACAGGCAAAAATGGTCCAAGCAGGTTGTTGCCTCTATAGCACACACATCTCTCAGAGTATCTGCTAAGGAAGACTGGTATTTTGACAGTGGCTGCTCAAGGCACATGACTGGACTGAAGAATCTGCTGGTAGACTTAAAGTCACACTCATCCAGCTATGTAACCTTTGGAGATGGAGCAAAGGGGGAAATCAATGGAGTTGGGACCCTGGACTGCTCAGGTGTACCAAGTCTAGATGGTGTGCTGTTAGTAAAAGGATTAACTGCTAACTTGATCAGCATAAGTCAGTTATGTGACCAAGGTTACAGTGTCAACTTCACCAAAACTGAGTGCATAGTTTCTGATAAAGAACAGAAAGTTGTCATGAGAGGAGCCAGATCAAAAGACAACTGCTATATGTGGGAACCCCAAGATTTCAGCCTCACATCTACTTGTTCCTTAGCCAAAGAAGAAGAAGTGAAGCTGTGGCATCAAAGACTGGGTCATCTCCATCTCAGAGGAATAAAGAAGATCATATCTATGGAGGCTGTAAGAGGGATCCCAAGACTTAAGATTGATGAAAGTAAAGTGTGTAGTGAATGTCAAATAGGCAAGCAAACCAAGATGTCACACCCAAAGCTCCAACATCTGACAACTTCCAAAGTCTTGGAATTATTGCATATGGACCTTATGGGACCAATGCAGGTAGAGAGTCTTGGTGGAAAAAGATATGCCTATGTGGTTGTTGATGACTTCTCAAGATATACCTGGATAAGCTTCATAAAAGAAAAGTCTGATGTGTTTGATGTATTTAAAGATCTGTGCCATAAAACCCAAAGAGAAAAAGCAAGCTGTGTGGTCAGAATAAGAAGTGATCATGGAAAGGAGTTTGAGAATAAAAAATTCTCAGACTTTTGTTCTTCAGAAGGGATCAATCATGAGTATTCTTCTCCCATCACCCCTCAACAGAATGGGATTGTTGAAAGGAAAAACAAAACTATTCAAGAGTCAGCTAGAGCCATGATTCATGCCAAGAAGTTACCCCTTTACTTTTGGGCTGAAGCTATGAACACAGCATGCTACATCCACAATAGAGTCACACTAAGAAAGGGAACTTTATCCACCATCTATGAAGTCTGGAAGGGTTGAAAACCTACAGTCAAGTACTTTCATGTGTTTGGAAGTAAGTGCTACATTCTGGATGATAGGGATCAAAGAAGGAAGATGGACCCTAAGAGTGATGAAGGGATATTTCTTGGATACTCCATAAATAGCAGAGCTTACAGAGTATTGAACTCCAGAACCAAGGTTATAATGGAGTCAATAAATGTGATTATTGATGATGCCTATGCAAAGACAGATGTTGCTGATGATGTTGGAACATCTGCTGGCAATCAAACTGAAGTTAAAACAGAAAGTGATAATCTTGACTTCACTTTAACTGAGGCAAGGTCAGAGCAATCCAACAAACCTCCCTCCATCAGAATCCAGAAAGAACATCCTAAAGATCTGATAATTGGTGATCCCAACAGTGGTGTCATCACTAGATCAAGAGAGATGATTTCAGGCTCCTGCTTTGTTTCAAAGATAGAACCTAAGAACATCAAGGAAGCTCTGAATGATGAGTACTGGATCTCTGCTATGTAGGAAGAATTAGGCCAGTTTACAAGGAATGAAGTATGGGATCTTGTTCCTAGGCCTGATGACATAAATGTGATTGGCACTAAGTGGGTGTACAAAAACAAGTCTAATGAGCAGGGAGTAGTTACAAAAAACAAGGCTAGGCTTGTAGCTCAAGGATATACACAAATTGAGGGGGTAGATTTTGATGAGACTTTTGCACCAGTAGAAAGACTTGAATCCATCAGACTACTCCTAGGGATTGCTTGCATCCTAAAGTTCAAGCTATTTCAGATGGATGTTAAAAGTGCCTTCCTAAATGGGTACCTTAATGAGGAAGTATATGTGGAGCAACCAAAGGGATTTGTTGATCCAAGCTGTCCAGACCATGTATATAAGCTGAGGAAGGCTCTGTATGGTCTAAAGCAAGCTCCCAGAGCATGGTATGAAAGACTGACCACCTTTCTCACTAAACATGGATACAGGAAAGGAGGAATATACAAAACCCTATTTGTAAAGGATGAAGAGGGAAAGGTTATGATTGCTCAGATATATGTGGATGACATAGTGTTTGGTGGAATGTCAGACAAAATGGTTAAACATTTTGTGACTCAAATGGAGTCTGAGTTTGAAATGAGCCTAGTGGGAGAACTAACTTACTTCCTTGGACTACAAATCAAACAGATGGAGGACTCCATGTTCATTTCCCAAAGTAAGTATGCAAAGAACACTATCAAGAAGTTTGGGATGGACAATGCAAGTCACAAGAGAACACCTGCCCCCACTCATTTAAAACTGACAAAGGATGACAAAGGTGAGAGTGTGAACCAAAGCTTGTACAGAAGCATGATTGGAAGTCTACTATATCTTATAGTTAGCAGACCAGATATAGCTTTTGCAGTAGGTGTGTGTGCAAGGTATCAAGCTGAACCAAAAGTGAGCCATCTAAACCAGGTTAAGAGGATCTTGAAATATGTAAATGGTACTTGTGACTATGGCATAATGTATTCTCATGGTTGTGAACCAATCATCACTGGATTTTGTGATGCTGACTGGGTTGGAAGTGCTGATGATAGAAAGAGTACATCAGGAGGATGCTTCTTTATAGGGAACAATTTAATTTCTTGGTTCAGTAAGAAACAAAATTGCGTGTCCTTATCCACTGCCGAAGCTGAATATATTGCAGCTGGTAGCAGTTGTTCTCAGCTGGTATGGATGAAACAAATGCTCACAGAATACAATGTCCCACAATATGTCATGACATTGTACTGTGACAATTTAAGTGCTATTAACATCTCCAAAAATCCTATCCAACACAACAGAACTAAGCACATAGATATCAGACATCATTTCATCAGAGACCTTGTGGAAGAGAAGGTGATCACATTAGAGCATGTAGCCACAGAGCTGCAATTAGCTGACATATTTACTAAGGCTTTGGATGCTACCCAATTTGAAAACCTAAGGGGTAAATTGGGAATCTGCATATGTGAAATATAGCAGTTATGGAGAAGTGCCAGCATGTCTCATGACATCGTGTGGCATGATCACCAGATGGCAGCACTAGTCTGGGCAATAACTGTTTGTATTCCAATCTTAAAAATTCCAATAGCAACGGATTCTATAAATGTACAAACGTGCTTTCAACTCCTCACATCCTTATTAGCTCCACTAAACGTTTTGCATGCTACAGCTGAATCTCTAAACTCATCCAAATCTATCAAACCTTTACACATTTCCACTACAATCGAAAAAATGTCTCAACATCAAAACCCTAACTCCATTGATGAGGGTCTCAATCAAGAAGATGTAGTGAACGCAACTCCAATTTCTGTAGTACCAATGGATGCTACTCCTATAAATGAGATCATAGGAAGCATTCCTATTGCTCAAAAACCCAGGACTCCCCATGCAAGAAGACCTAAGGAGCCAGTCTTCAGCAAAAGCAAGGGAACTCCTTCATCTTCCAGCACCCCCAAAGCTTCTGCTTATGTGGACGCATCCATCAAACAACTTGTAAACAGGATCCTTGCTGAACAAAGAGTTGTGCCTGGGGTGTCTGTTCCCCTGAACAGTATGCCTGCTCCTCAAGATGACCCAAGCAACCAGGCTGAAGAGGACATACCTGCTCAACAGGATGTCCCAAGAAATGTTGAAGCATCTGAGGGCCAGGACAAAGCCCCAACTGATAATGATCAAGCTACTAATGATAAAGCCACTGATGATAAAGATACTGATGATCAAGCCCCTGATGATCAAGCTGCTGAGAAAGAGGCTTCCCAACCTCCACCTGTTGAAAACCTAGATGATGACTCTGACACAGAGATCAAAGCATCTGTTAATCCTAGCATAGCCAAGAGGCTTAGGGCTAGGAAGGATAAGAAGCCAACTGCTCATGCAACTCCTGAGAAGAGACAATTAACTCCCAAGAAGGACAAGGTCAAAGTTGCCTTTGGACCTACAAAGCAATGGAGTAAGGTAAGCACCCAGAAGAGGAAGGCTACAACTCCATCTGACTCTGATGTTGAGGAGGATGTTCCAACATCCCAACCCAGGAAGAAGCCAGCACCTCCTAGGACTGCCACTGCTGTTCCTGAAGCACCCCTGGACAATGTGTCCTTCCACCATGTCTCCAGTGTAAGCAAGTGGAAGTATGTTTGTCAAAGAAGGGTGGCCTTGGAAAGAGAGCTGGGTAGCAATGCCCTGGAATGCACTGAGGTAATAGATTTAATCTCCAATGCTGGCTTATTCAAATCTATCTCCAACTTTTCTCCCTGTTATGAACTGCTGGTCAAAGAGTTTATAGTTAATCTACAAGAAGGGTGTGCTGATGGGAAATCTGAGGATTTCAGGAAGGTATATGTGAGGGGAAGATTTGTATATTTCTCTCCTAGGGTGATAAATCAGTACCTGGGGAGAGAATCAGATGGGCCAAATGAGCTGGGCAAAACTGACAATCAAGTCTGAAAAATAATCACTGCCAACCAGGTCAAGTCATGGCCAGTCAAAGGCAAACTATCTGTCAGCTTGCTAACAAGGAAGTATGTTATGCTGCACATGATTGGAACAGTCAACTGGGTCCCCACAAACCATACCTCATCTATAGCTACTGGGCTGGGAAGGTTTATCTGTGCTGTAGGCACCCAAACCAAGTTGGATTATGGGGCATATATCTTTGATCAAACTCTCAAGCATGCAGGAACCTCAGCAATCAAGCTTCCAATAGCCTTCCCATCTCTGCTCTGTGGAATAATTCTCAACCAATATCCAGGAATCCTCACTAACAAGGATTCTATCGGTAAGAGGGAGAGTCCACTGTCCTTTCACTACAAACTATTTCTGAGCCATCATGCTGCAGATGTTGAAGCTCCAAGTGGGACATCTGCTGGACCATCTAATGTCAAGACTCCTATATCCAAGGCAGCCCTAATTGCAGAGCTCAAGACAACTTGCAAAGAGCTGGATGAAAGGAGGAAAAAGCTTGAGAACATAATTCAAAGACTAGAGCTGGAGGAAGTTGCTGAAAATGTGGATGGATCTGATGCTGAGTCTGAGGATTCAGAGGATACAGAGTATGCTGAGTCTGAGTGAAGCTGGTTGTGGTGGAAAATGTATTGCCTGTTCTGCATTGTAATTTTGCTTTGTATGTTTTTTTTTCTGTTTCTGTTTCTGTAATGGTTGGCCTCTAATTTCTGTCTAACAAGGGGGAGAAGTGTATTGAACAATGCCTGCTAGCCTGCTGCTGTTAATGCCTGTTTGATGAACAATGCTGATGTTATATTTTTGTCTTCTGAACTAAGTTATATTTGAATGTTCATTGGTATATCAAAGTCTGTTGAACAAGTCATAGCAGTATACATACATGTTTGAGGGGGAGCAAATTATTAGCTCTCACATGATTCAACAGAAAAGAACTCTGCTGCTCTCTGATAAAACCAGAAGATTGTGTTAGCCAAAAATTAGCCAAAGGGGGAGTTTGTAGATGTTAAGAATTGGCAGAATTTTTGACAAACAAGAAGCTATGAACTTAGTTCAGGATGTCACACCAGATGTTGTGACATTAACAAACAAAGTAAAAGTTATAAACTTAGTTCAGGACATCAGGATGTCACACCAGATGTTGTGACATCACAAACCTGCTATCTGACTTAAATGATGCGTAACAGAAGTGAGTAAATTCAGGGGAAATTATCTGGAATTAATTGTAAAAAGATAAGCACTCCAAGGCGCATCTTTAGGAAGCTTAGTTATCTGGTTCCAGTGTAACAGAATAACTAACTCACCTTGATTCAAGGAGATAACAAACTAACTCACCCTAATTCAAGGTGATGACTGTGGGATTTATCAAAGTCTGGATAATTTGCAAAAAGCCCACAAACCAAGCATCTATTTAAGGAACTGAAACACTCAAGAAAAGTACACGAATTTTAGAAGACTGTAAAGGGTGTTTGTGAATCTAGTTATATTTAAGCAGGTTTTAATTGTTTGTCACTTTATGAGCTTTTAAGCAAAAAGTGAATTGTGTCTTGATTGAAACTTTTAAGTAAGATCAAGCTGGTGTGTATGAAGTGTGACTTCAATTTTATTAATCATTGTAAAGATCACTGTGTGATTGAGGGGGAGTGAGTAGGTACTCATATCTAAGTAGAGTCTTAGGTAGAAATTGCCTTGGGTAGATATTAACTGAAGGATTAAACTGATTGGCTTAACTCCATAATTAATATTACTTATATTGGATTTCCTTCCTGGCTTGGTAGCCCCCAGATGTAAGTGTGGAGATACACTGAACTGGGTTAACAATTTCCCGTGTCATTTAATTTACTAGCTCATTAATTTTTGTTTAATATTTCAAGTGTCTAAACATCTGATTCGACATCACATATCTGATCCCAGAATTTCAGGTGCTACAACTTGGAATTCTAAATCCTTTCTTCGCTTGTCATGGTAACTCTTTTGTCTACTCTGAGACGCTTTCATCTTTTCTATGATCAACTTAATCGTCTATGTAGTCTCTCAAACTATCTCAGGTCCAAGCACTACACCTTCACCAGATTCATGCCAACTTAACAGATTCCTACATCTCCGACCATACAAATCCTCAAAAGGTGCCATCCCAATACTAGAATGATAACTGTTGTTATACATGATTCTATCAACGAAAGATAAGTATCCCACAAACCTCCCTGCTCAAGAACATACACTCTCAGCAAATCTTCCAACGACTGAATAGTCCTCTCAGTCTTTCCATCTGTCTGAGGATGATAAGCTGAACTCAACCTCAACTTAGTACCTAATGCCTCTTGCAAAATCTTCCAAAACTCTGACATAAACCTCAGATCTCTATCCGACACAATACTCAACGGAACACCATGCAACTTCATAATTACTCTAACTTAGATCTCATCCAACTTAGACAACGAAAAACTAATATTGATAGGAATGAGTGAGTCAACTTTGTTATCTATCAACAATTACCCAAATCAAATCATGTCCTCTTGCAGTATTAGGTAGCCCTGTAACAAAATCCATAGAAATTCTATCCCATTTCCATTCTGGAATTTCCAACGGTTGCATCATTCCAGCAGGCTTCTGATGCTCAATCTTCGACTTCTGACAAGTAAAATATGCATACACAAAACATGTTATATCTTCCTTCATACCAGACCACCAAAACAACTTTTTCAAATCCTGAAACATCTTCGTAGCTCCCGGATGAATACTCAAATTACTTCTATGACCCTCTTCAAGAATACTCTTTTTCATATCAGCATCATCCAGAATACAAATTCGATCATGCAATCTCAAAACACCATTTGCATCCATCTTGAAATCACTCTTCTCCAATTTACCACCTCCTACCATAATATCTACCAGTTTTACATCTAACTTCTGAGCCTCTCTGATATTATCGAGAAAATCATTATGAATCTTAAGCATACCTAACATTACCGACATATGCAAAGTCTTTCGACATAAAGCATCAGCTACAACATTAGCTTTACCCGAATGGTAATTCAAACCAAAATCATAATCCTTCAACAATTCCAACCACCTGCGTTGCCTCATATTCAATTCTTTCTGATCAAACAGATATTTCAGACTCTTATGATCACTAAACACTTCAAATCGAGAACCATAAAGATAATGCCTCCAAATCTTCAGTACGAAAACAACTGCAGCAAGTTCCAAATCATGCGCATGATAATTATTTACATGCATAAGCACACCTCCTAATCCGATCAACGAAGCATCACAATACACCACAAACGGTTCATCTGGATTAGGTAAAGTCAAAACCGGATCCGACATTAACCTCTTCTTTAATTTTGTAAAACTATTTTCGCAATGAATATCCCAAACAAAAGCATTACTCTTACAAGTCAACCTAGTCAATGGAAGTTCCAACTTAGAAAACCCTTCAAAAAATGTTCTATAATAACCAGCTGTAAACACCCCAAATTTTCCCTCACTAAGTTCACACCATGGCTTGTGATCTTCCCTCATTGCATTAGTTTAATTATATCATATCATATTGCATTTTTGTTTCACTACATTAGTTCAAGTTCATATGCATCTAGGGTTTGTGATCTGAGCCATCCAAGATCCATCTGAGCCACTCTAAAGGTCTTCAATCATCTCAAGAGGGTCCATGTATGTTCAATCATTATATTTTATCCTCCAAAGATCAAGGAAGTCAAAGAATCACAAGAACTGGCAAAACATGGAAGCTGAGCTAGGGTTTAACTGCACAAATGACCTGAAATTAGGGTTTTGGTTTCAAAGGCCATAACTCCAAATTTTTTGGTCATTCTTGTTTCTATTGGTCTCAATATGATATAAGGGTCATGCATACCAAGTTTGATGAAAAAATTCATTGTGAAAGTCATCTGATCACTGGGTAACTTCTTGAGCAAGTCAGAGCAAAATCAGGGCATCTGAAGCCCCCATCCATGGAACCAAAGTGGATTTTTCATCAAATTGAAGTTATATGGTCATTATTTGATCATTTAAGTGTTTATAAGTTCATAAATTTGAAGAAAAGTGAGCTAAACCAAAAGTTGCCAAAAATGGAAATGACTTGTAATGTAAACTTTCCATTTTGGGAAAGTTTTTCAACCTCCACTTTCTTAACCAAAAATGCTTCAAATGAAAAATTGTTGGTCATGAAAGTTGTAGATTGGATCATTCCCTTTTCAAAAAGTACATGAACAAGTCCTAATTCATTATGGAACTCAAGTTATGGCTGTCCAAAGTTGGCAAAAATCACATAATTTCAAGTTTCATGCCAAAGAGGGATTTTTGCAAATTCACTTACCAAGCTTCTAAGTGACCTCTAATTGACTTCTAAACATCATAACAACATCACATGACTCATTTTGCTGCAAATTGCCCAAAGAATCACAACATTTCATGCCTTGCCCATGAAGAAATCTCAAAAGGGCCAAACTTTGTCAAATTTGCAAAACACCCAATAACTTATTTGCCACATGTTGAATTGCCTCAAAGTGAATTCCATGGCCATCCTTGATCCTTGCTGCACCAGACACCCCATTGTACCAAGCCTGAACCAGCCCATACCTCAAAGTACAACCAACCTTGACTTTTTGCAAATCACCCCATACCAATCATCATAGCCCACACCAACTCCACAGACCTATCACAACTTGATATCTGGACTTTATGCAAGCCATAACACACAAGAACTCAGCCTAAGACCTCAGCATTCTCTAGTTCACAAAAAATCATCCCTCTTGCATTTTCTTTCGAAACTCTCAGCACACTTAACAAAACCTCAAAATTCTTTCATCATTCAACTCAACATCAATCATAGAACAAACCCCAACCATTAAAATGGCCTGAAACACACCATACACTAAATACGATTTTCCACCCCCTAAACTGAACTTCAAAAAGAGGTCACATACACTCCAGCAAAGCATCAAAGAAGCTCAAGGGTGATCAAAGGAGAGTGTTTGCATCAAGAAGAAGGCCCAAGCAGCTCCATTGGCAAAGCTTCATCTCAGGTATCTTCTTGAAACATTTTTCCAGAATCATTTCTTTAGTTATGAGATGATAGAGTTTGCTCTCCTAATCACAATGAACATTTATTTTTGAAGAATGGTTGAGAATTGACTGTGTATGCGTGTTCTGAAATTTTGTCCATTTTTATGTTTTTGTTCAAATCTTGATCATGATGCAAAATAAATGAATTATGTTGCTGGATTCTTGTTCCATGAGGTTTGGGGATCATTTCTGAAGGTTTGGGGGAGTTTATCATGGCCTAGGGAAGAAGTTGAGAATTTTCAGGTGAGGAGTTGGCCGGAGAAGATGACCAGAGGTCTTCTCCGGCCACCTGAGAGTGATTAATGACTAATTAGGGTTAGGGTTTCTGTTTGAATGTGGACCCTTTGATCTGTTCTCCCGCGCGTGATTGAAGGGCTAGGATTAGGTCATTAGCTATTAATCTGATTTATTTAATTAATTAATTAGGATTATTGAAATTTGAATTTGGGCCATTGGATGTGGCGCGTGGTCAACAGATACAAACCCAGTTACAATCCTGTCCCTCCATCCTGCATACTTCTCATTTAAAATGTTTTTAATTCATTTTTTCTATTTTCTTTTGCACGAATTATTTAAAATACATAGAAAATCCAAAAAAATATATTCTTTCAGCATTTTCATTCCAAATAATTTTCCCAACCCAAAAATATTTTTATTTTTATTTTTTGCATTTAAAAATTATTTTTTAGACATTTAATTGTTTATTTAATTAATTAATGAAAATTAATTAATTAAAATATCATTTAGGTTTCTAAAAAATCCCAAAAAATTCATATTGCATCTTTAAACATTTAGAGACATTGTCATACCATCCACACAAATTTCTTTTTGGTTTTGAATCATTTTGACATTTTTTCTTTGAATTTAGGGTTCATAAAATCCCATTTTTGAACCCTAACTTCAAGAATTATTTTCTGCCTAACCAAGAATGGTATGACCATGGTTCTTTTTGCATTAATCTTCATTTGAAATGTATTTTATAACATATTTTTGTCATGAATTGCTTCTGCATTTTTGAATTGATTGGCATTTGTTTCCCTTTAGGTACCTTAAAACCCTAAAAAACTTAGAAAAATCATAAGTCCCTTAGGGTTAAGAGTTAGGTCTCCTCCTTTGGGGTGTGATGTCATAGGGGGTTAGGGTTCCTCTAAGTCCATTTTCATTTTTTTATCTTGTCATTTGCTTCTGTTTTTGAGTTTTGCATCTCAT
The DNA here is from genome assembly GCA_963966055.1 of Lathyrus aphaca. Taxonomy (NCBI): domain Eukaryota; kingdom Viridiplantae; phylum Streptophyta; class Magnoliopsida; order Fabales; family Fabaceae; genus Lathyrus; species Lathyrus aphaca. The sequence goes on from OZ014524.1 coordinate 217,215,357, forward strand.
CCTCTCATAAAACCCTAATTTTGCATCTTCACTTGCATACATCTTGCATATGCTTGCATTCATGAACTTGCCATGACATTTTATGCATTCACATGACATATAAAGCATCATAGGACATCTTAGAATCATGTTTGATCATTGCTTCATCCATTTGCCATGTTATTCATTCCTTTCATTTCATGTGCATTCATGAACTTTCATGCTTCTTACATGCTTCATTTGCATTCCCATCTCTTGTATGATCATTCATAACTCTTGACATACATTTGCATCATCTCTTAGAATCATTTGCATCATGAACATGCTTCTGGTTTTGGTTTTCATCCTTGCATCCTTGCATTCATTTCATTTTCATTTCATTTCATTTCCTTTCACTAACCTTTCAGGTGGTAAGTTACTTTGAGAAGTGAATTTGCCTTCACTTCTCACAATCTCTTCTCATCTCTCTTATGCATTCATTGCTGCATTTTGTATTTGTATTAGAGTGAGCTTTCTCATTCATGTTCCTCCTCACTTTCTTTCTTCAAGCAACTTATCTTCTTAAGTGAAGTAAGTTGACTTGTTTCTTCTGCTTCTCCTCCTTTCTTGCTTCTTCCTTGGTGGCTCTTCTTGAAGATCTCTCGCAAGCCTCACAAACCATAGGAATACCCAAGCATGATCACAATTAGGATTTGATTAGTCCCCCATTAGTTTTACCTTTGTGTCATCTCTTGTGTCTTCTCTTCTCACCTCATAATCAAGGACTAAAACTTAAAGGTTTTAAGGCTTTGTGATTAAGGGTATGCCTGCATCCTTCTCTTAGGGTGGAGTGTATAACTTTAAACCTAAGTGTTAAACCCTTAATGTGTTTAACTCTCTTAATCAATCCATTTAATAATCACTAAGACAATAAGCTTGTAACTTGGGCCTTGCATTAGGGTTCTAATTCTTCCTTAATTGGTTAAGAAGGACTAACCCTAGTGTTAATGGAAAAGTCCCCCTCAAGTTGTCTTATAAATCATAAAATTCACTTCTTAATCTTACCATTAACTAAAATCCACTTTAATAAAGGCTTTATTTTGTCATGAGGTTAATCCCTAATCATGGATTAAGTTGAGGAGCCTTCCTCAGCTTAAATGTTCTCATCTATTATCCTTCTATTAGGATGGTGTAATGAGTTCATTAAATACCTGATTATGGCTTAAACTCATTACTTAACACTAAACAAAAACTCCAGAAAACATCTAAATAAATGCAAGTAGGTTAATGATCTTAATCCTACATCATGGTGATTAAGTGTGAGGTGTTTACTTCATACTTAAGGTATTCTTATTACCCCTAATCAGAGGGAAGATGTGATGAGTTTACTAACCCTTGGTTTAGGCTTAAGCTCATTAACTTATGACAAACACAAAAAGCAATAAAAGATTGAAAATACCAAAACAAGCAATAATCGTCTCCTCCGGGATTCTTTTCTCACCTCATTCACTCACAAATGAGAACTCGCTTCTTCCGCCTAATGCAAGAAAATTAGCACCTGAGCCAGACAGGTCATACACTTGAGCATAGACAAGCAAGCATTTCATCAGTCAGTTCATCTTCAGTCTCTTTGAGTCGAACTACGGTGTTCTGACTTCCTCATTACACGAGAGGATACGTAAGCATAACTTAACTGTTATCGAACAAAAGTCTCTGTATATTCCCCCCCTTCCAGCATTATCCTTTAAGCCTCATTGTCTTGAGCTTTGCATTCTTTTCTTACACTGACACTCCTTTTCTTCACTTCACATTTCTTTTGCACTGACATTTCTATTCTTTTCCAGCTTTTGCACACAAAATAGCACTGACACTACCCTTTTAAACACAAACTTTCAAGCGTGGATCCCGTCGAGTACGACGGACAATATGGGTGCTAATACCTTCCCAGGTTGTAACCAACCCCCTTTCTCAATTTCTCTGGTTCGCGTCCGTCTTATCCATATCTTTCCAGGTTTATGCAGCATTACCTTTCCTTCGGGATAAAAATGCCTAGCTGGCGATTCTTTTCAGTTCATCTTCATGTTCTCTCTTTCTCCGACCGTTCGCGTATGTATCCCTCTTGGCCATGTTTCATTTGGTGGGAGCGATAGCTTGGCGACTCTGCTGGGGAAACGTATACTGCAACCAGTGCTTCTGGTTCTTTTTGTGGGTTACTCCTAGCGCTTGGCTGATTTGTGTTTACTGGGGTGTTACGTGCTACTTGTGCTTATTTATTTGCTTTATTTATTGCTTTATGTACAACTTTATTTACTACTTTCTTTTACAGTCTTATGCATATTTTATACTGCCATTATCACTGTGCTGGATCTGGTTTTTCTTGGTGGGTGGGGTTCCACTGAGTGATTAAGGTCCTATACCTGGGACCTGAGTGACACCTAGGCTAGAGTGGTTCATATTCTTTCCTATTCCATTTCGGTCTGGTGCGGGAATATGAAACATGGTTCAGATGTGGGTTTCTTCTTGAGAACTCTGTACTACAGATTTCCTGTAGTGTTAGGGCTATCTGGGAAGCCTGCTAAGTCTGGATGACCTTTTATTATGACCTTCAGAATCTGGGGTGAATTAGAGGAGGATCCTTTATGGTTATTGTAAACACTGTACCTCCAGGTTAGAAGTGTTTACACTTTTCATAACTGATCCAAGTCTGAGGATCCTTGTTATAGAACATTACATGTGAGGGGGTTGGTTTGTTTACAGGTTTGCAGGAACCCTTGGCCACATCATACCCTGTTACTGTTTTGTTTAAGAATACTTCACTTTGGACAGTTCTTGTGATTAACCCTGGACATGTGACTCTTTATTTGAGTCCCCCACCCTGGTTACTGAATTTCTGAGCCTCCATCCGGACCTTTGAACATACATGGGCCTTATACCAGGACAGATAATCAGATCCAGCTCTTGATCACAAACCCTTGCATATCATTTGCATATATCATCATTGCATCATTTAACATTTGTTTATTTGTTTTTCAGGATATCCACCTCATTATATCTTGGTTTGGTTATTACCCCTTCTACTGCTTAGACCTCTGCTTCAGCTATCATCTTCAGCATCTGCTTCAGTTATCTTCTTCAGCATCTGCTTCAGTTATCTCCATCATCACCTGCATCAGTCTGTCAGAGACTTACCTCCAGCTTCTCAGTCTGTGATCTTCATCAGCATTTGACTTCAGCTTCTTCAGCAGTACTCATGGATATTCCAAGGAAAAGCAACATATCTTATCATTTCTTTGAGCCCATATTGACTGGTATCAGGCAGGTCCAGTCACTCATCACACCTGACCACATCCCACTGTTTAGAGAGCACTATGGGGGTATTTTAGACATGGTCATGGATCTTGATTCTTCTCAGAGAAGCATGATCCACACATGCTTGCAGTTCTATGACCCCCCACTCAGATGCTTCACCTTTCCAGACTTTCAGATAGGGCCTTTATTGGAGGATTTTTCTTTGTTGATTGGAGTACCTATCAGAGGAGGGATCCCCTTTAACCCAGAGATGACTGCTCCCAGAAGTGAAGAAATAGCAAGGGCATTACACTTGGAGCCTGCCCTTATTGAGCAAAACATGACAACAAAAGCTGGGATTCCTGGTTTACATCTGGACTTCTTGATTTCTCAAGCCATCCTGAAGGCTGCATTGGGAGAATGGAGGGCAGTCTGTGCACTATTAGCCCTCAGCATATATGGGGCTATTTTGTTTGCAGATGAGCCCAAATTTGTAAGTAAGAATGCCATCCACTTGTTTCTACTGAGGAACCCAATGCCTACATTGCTAGGGGATTTTTACTACTCCATCCATCAGAGAAATGAAAAACAAAGGGGGAAGTTGGTCAGATGCTGTGCTCCCCTGTTCTACTCTTGGCTACTCAGACAACTGCCTAAATCAAATGCTTTCTTGAACCCACACCAGCAGAAGAATTGGGCCAAGAGGTTCATTGCCTTAACATCAGATGATATCAGATGGTGCACCCAGAGCACCAAAGGCAAGGATATTATTACTAGCTGCGGGCAGTACCCTAATGTGCCTCTGATAGGAGTAAAAGGTTGCATCAACTACAACCCTTTACTGTTTAAGAGACAATTGGGATATGCCTTAGTTCACCCTCCCAGAGGACAGGATTTGGCTGAGACCCTATACTGCGAAGTGCAACCTAATTCAGCTGTTGTAAGGCAAGTTGTCTGGGCTTGGGACAACATCCAGACCAAAGGGACAACCATCCTTGGAAGGTGTAACAATATTGCTTCAGCTCAGTACTCTGACTGGTCCCGTACTAGAGCTCAGATCACCAGGATGCCTTTCACCCTGGAAGACACACCTGGACCTTCTACAGTATAGCCTGCAACAACTGTTAGCCTGGAGGAATTTGAGAAGCTGAAAGAGAGGAATAATCAGCTATCTGAGGCCCTGAAGAAGACTCTTTGGGAAAGAAATGACGGTCGTATGGACATTGAAAGATTGGAAAGACTCAAGACTGAGCATCTGACCAAGATTGAGAGGACATATGACTACATAAGGAAAGCAAGAGCCGGGGAACAGATATTGAAGAATGCCTGCAAGGAGGCCAAGATTCAGAAAGCTAGGGCCGAGCATTACTTGGAGGAAAGCCAGGCTAGGTGGATCAGGATCACCGAAGCCCGTGCACAAGAAGACCAGAGGACTCAGGCCAAGATTGAGCAGCTGGAGGCCAATGAGAAGAAGCAACAGGAAGCTTTGTTGGCAGCTCAGAAGGAGATATCAGAATTGAAGCTCCGAGCAGGGTTAAAGAGATCAAAGGATCAAGACAAGCATAAGAAGCTGACTAATGCCATTGCTACCAGGAACCTCCTCATTAGGACCATTACAGAGCACCCAACTGGTCCGATGACTGAGGCACTCCTGAAGGAAGTCAGGGAAGATGACTATGGACTGGATGTCTGATTCCTTTTGCTTGTATTTCCTTTCTTTTGATGTACTTTTCCTTTTTGTTGTATTTTTGACCCACCATGGGGATGTATTGTAAACAAACTATGTATTTTCATTATTTGTAATATATCAGTTTGTTTTATTTTTTTGGTGGGTTTTCTCTCAACATCATCAAGCATCTCCTCGAGGTCTGGAAAGGTCAAAACCAAGAACCAAACCGGATACCTTGGAAAACAAATAAGCATACTGCATTGCATACTAACATTTTCTTTGTTTTGTAGGTTTTTGTTTATTCTTTGTTTCTCACTTTGTTGTGCTTTCAGGAAACATTGCTCGTCGCAGAGTGTTCCCTATCAACCGCACACACCGGTACCCAACGCGTAACAACCTTCCAGGAATTCAGATGGAGCAGGTACAACAGGACCTGAATGAAGTGAGAAATCAGATGGTAAATGAAAGGGTCGAGATGAGAAACCAAATGTCTCAGTTTATGGCTGTGATGACTGGCTTAGCCTAGAGCCAAGAAAGGCTGAGAGAGCTGGTAGAAAGTTAGACACCTGAAGAGCCCCATCTTGGAACAGGGGGAACCAGCAATAAAGAACGAGGGCAACCCCGTGTCGACCCACCAGAATATGGGCCCCATTTGAATCCAGATGTTAATGGCACAAGGAATGTTCAAGGTAATATTGCTGGGGGCAGAATCCTGCAAGAGGATCCCCAAGAAGAACAATTCACTATTATCGGGGCTGGAGATGAAGTGTATGACAGAAGACTGGATGAGATTGCTGAAAAGCTAAGGTTTTTGGAATCCCATAATTCTTTAGGCTTTGACGTAATGGATATGGGGCTAGTAGATGGGGTGAGAATTCCCCACAAATTCAAACCCCCTTGCTTTGAGAAATATAATGGTACCTCATGCCCGCGTACTCATCTGCAATCTTTCTTAGGGAGACTCAAGGCTTATACCATGGATGAGAAGTTATGGATGTTCTATTTTAAGGACAGCCTGACTGGAGTATCAAGAGAATGGTATTCGCATCTAACAAGGGCCACTATAAGATGTTGGAAAGACTTGGCCGAAGCCTTCATCAGGCAATACCAGTACAACCTAGACAGGGCTCCCAATAGAACTCTTCTAATGGGCATGTCTCAGTCTTCAAGAGAAAGCTTTCGGGATTATGCTCAGAGGTGGAGACAGCTTGCTGCTGCTGTCCAGCCACCCATGTCAGAAAGAGAAATGGCTGACATGTTTATGAACACCTTGCAGGGAACTTATATTGACAGACTTGCTGCTTTCTTTTCCACCAGTTTTGCCGATGTAGTTATAGCTGGTGAGAGAATTGAAAGTCTTTTAAAGATGGGAAAAATCTCTGACAATGGTGCAAGTTCCTCCAACAACCCCAGAAAACCTTTTTCAGGACCTCGAAGGGCGGGTGAAACAAATGCTATCCATGCAGGCAGGGGCAGACCCCACTATTCTCACAGATCCATAACAACTGTCACCATCCCGGCTCCAGTTCCACAACAACCATCATATCCTCAACAACAACAACAACACTATCAACAACAATCTCATTTTCCGCAACAAAGAACTTACAGCAATAACAACAACCAACAACAGCGCCCCTTTCAATAGAGGCCATCTCAAGCAAATAGGGTGATTGACCCCATTCCTATGCCTTATGCTGCTTTACTGCCACAACTCCTGAAGCTTAACCTAGTTGAGTTAAGGACGTTGGCTCCACCAGATCCTCTCAATCTCCCAAAGAATTATGATGCTAATGCCAGGTGTGCCTTTCACTCAAATGCGCCTGGTCACAATACTGAGAAGTGTAGAGCCTTACAGATGAAGGTTCAGGATTTGGTCGATTCCAAAGCTCTCAATTTTGCACCTCCTCCAAATGTTAACAGAAATCCTATGCCTAATCATGGTGGGCCTAGGATCAATGCCATAGAAGAGGATCAACCATCTACACTGATTGACAATGTTGCACAGATTCAAACACCGTTGGCAGAAGTCAAGACTCAACTCTTAAGATGCCAAGTGTTCCCGGGCTGTGGGGCTTGCTGCGAATTGTGCAAGATTGCTATTAATGGTTGTGAGAGGCTAAGGTTTGGCATAGATGGCCTCATCAGAGATGGAATTTTGCAGATTACTACAACAGCTCCTTCAACAACTCTTTCTTCAGCAACAATGGATTCTCCTACAACATCAACAATCCTTTCTTCAGCAACAATTGATCCTCCCACAACATCAACAAGTATCATTCCCACTGATTCTTCCACAACACCAGCAATCACTCCATCCATTATTTCAACAGATCAGAGTTTAGCAACATTTACTTCTACAACATCAGCACCCATTTTATCAACGGAAACGCCTACAACACCAGCAAACACTAATGAAGATGTCTCAACGGTCACAATCTATTATGACCCGACAAATGTTCATCCCAACAATAATTTCCAACAACGAACTGCAACACCTACTGTCAGATCTCCAGTCACAATCTATTACGACTCGCATACCATCACAGTTCCTTCCGCTGCAGCAATCAGTCCGGTCACCATTACGGTGCCTGGGCCGGTTCCTTATGAAAGCAATAATGCCATACCTTGGCACTACGACTCTGATCTCTACTGCGACGGAAAGAAGATCACTCTAGATTCGGCTACCTCTCCACCACAGGTTGACAACGTTGAGGGAGGCAGAGGCTTCACCAGAAGCGAACGCCTTTTTGCCTAACAAACACCGAGACCCAATGCTGAAGCAGAAGCTGCTGCTAAAGAAAAAGGGAAGAATGTGGTACTTGAAGAGCCAACTGTTATAGAAACTCAGAAGATGTCTTTTGAACAAGAGGTGGACGAGTTCATGAGAATAATAAAAAAGAGTGATTACAAAGTGGTGGACCAGCTTCACCAGACACCCTCCAAAAGCTCTATATTATCATTGTTAATGTGTTCCGAAGCCCACAAGAATGCATTGTTGAAGGTCCTACACGCAACATATGTGCCGGAAGAGATTACGGTTAATCAGCTGGAAACAGTGGTTGCAAATATAAACACCAGTCATGGACTGGGCTTCACAAATGCTGATTTAACGACAGAGGGACGCAATCATAATAAGGCTTTACACATCACCTTAGAGTGCAAAGGTGTTGTTCTTTCTCATGTACTGGTAGACATTGGGTCTTCACTCAATGTCCTCCCAAAGAAAGCCTGGGTGAAGCTGGAGTATGATGGTTTGGCTTTACGTCCAAGTAACTTGGTGGTGAGAGCATTTGATGGCTCTAAGAGATCGGTGCTTGGAGAGATTGATCTACCTGTGTTGATTGGCCCACAAACCTTTAAAACTACCTTCTTCGTGATGGACATACAGCCGGCCTACAGCTGTATGTTGGGTAGACCATGGATCCATGCCGCTAGCGCTGTTACATCTACCCTTCACCAGAAGTTAAAATTTGAGTGGGAAGGCCAGATCATCACAATCTGCGGAGAGGAAGACATTTTTGTTAGCTAGCTGGCTACTTATAAGTATATAGAGATGGATGGGGAGATCCATGAGACTATGAGTCAGGGGTTTGAGGCCCTTAACATCAATGAAGCAACTGTTGTATCTGGAACTTCCATCACTTCATATCAACAAGCCGAAAGGTTGTTGAGGAGGGTACCACTCAAGGCTGGGGCAAGCTGCTGCCAGTAGAAAAGAAAGAAGACAGATTTAGGTTGGGTTATAGACCAACTCGACAAGATCAACCAGAGGCTGCAACGGAGCCCAAATTTGTCAGCGGGGGAATGCTAACCCCGGATGCTGTGAATAGTCTGGAAGACGAAGAAGAAGACGAACGCAACCTGGAACACTGGATACGTCCAAGGATCCCGGGGAACTAAGTCTCAAACTGGTCTTCCCCGGAAATTATAAGAGTTACTCCTGCAGAGTAATTATTATTTCCTGTCTTTAAGCATGAATCAAGTCCTGCATCTTGCCCAAGATGTCAGGGCTCATTTTGTAATCGGGCCATCTTGTATTTTGTGCAAACGATCAATTAATGAATATCAGGACATCTTTTGCAAATGAGTCTCTTTTTTTTCCCGCTCACTGTTTTTCATTTTTCATTTTTTGTATAAAACAATAAAATGGCATTGTTTTCAAAATAATAACTTCATTTTCACTTTTTCTAAACAAGATAAAACCGATCACTAAAATGAACAAATCTAAACCCTTGCTGAGAGTGCCCTCCAGACTGCACCGACAACGACACTGCTATGACTTTGTATGACTTCGACAATCCGATTAATCAAGCCGATGAAAGGGTTGAAGAAGATTATGAGCTACCTGAAGAACTGGCCAGATTGTTAAGGCAAGAGGAGAAGGTTATCACTCCCCATCAGGAGGAAGTTGAGACGATTAATCTTGGTACCGAAGAAGACTTGAAAGAAGTGAAAATCGGGGCCCGTCTGTAGGATTCAGTGAAGGAACAACTTATCGACATGCTGCGAGAGTACGTTGATGTCTTTGCTTGGTCTTATCAAGATATGCTAGGTCTGGATACCGACATTGTTATGCACAAGCTGCCACTAAAAGAAGACTGTCCTCCAGTAAAACAGAAGTTGCGCCGTACTCGTCCGGATATGGCCATGAAAATAAAAGAAGAAGTACAAAAACAGTGGGACGCCGGTTTCCTTGCTGTAACTAGCTACCCGCCGTGGGTTGCTAACATTGTACCCATGCCTAAGAAGGATGAAAAAGTACGGATGTACGTGGATTACCGGGATCTGAACAGAGCCAACCCGAAAGATGACTTCCCATTACCTCACATTAATGTATTGGTCGACAACACGACTCAGTTCTCGATTTTCTCCTTCATGGATGGATTTTCAGGATATAATCAGATCAAGATGTCACCTGAAGACATGGAGAAGACAACTTTCATCACACCCTGGGGCACAATCTGTTATAAGGTAATGTCGTTCGGACTGAAGAATGCTCGTGCCACTTATCAACGGGCTATGGTAACATTATTCCATGACATAATCCACAAAGAAATTGAGTATTATGTGGATGACATGATTGCCAAATCCTTCACAGAATAAGACCACCTGGTGAATCTGTTGAAGCTATTCAAGCGTCTGAGGAAGTATCAGCTGAAGCTAAACCCCAACAAATGCACATTCGGGGTACGTTCCGGTAAACTGCTGGGATTTATAGTGAGTGAAAAGGGAATTGAAGTTGACCCTGACAAAGTCAAAGCCATTCAAGAGATGCCTGCACTGAAGACTGAAAAAGAGGTTTAGGGGTTTCTAGGTAGATTGAACTACATTTCAAGGTTCATATCTCATCTTACAGCAACCTGTGAGCCCCTGTTCAAGTTGTTAAGGAAAGAACAAACGGTCAGGTGGAATGAAGACTGCCAAAGGGCTTTTGACAAAATCAAGGAATACTTACAAGAGCCTCCATTTCTTATGCCTCCAGTTGAAGGAAGACCTCTAATAATGTACTTGACAGTATTAGAAGAATCAATGGGGTGTGTGCTGGGCCAACATGATGAGTCTGGTCGAAAAGAGTATGCAATATACTACCTAAGCAAAACGTTTACCGACTGTGAACAACGTTATTCACTGCTCGAGAAAACTGGATGTGCTTTAGCGTGGGCTGCTCGCCGACTAAGGCAGTATATGTTGACCCACACTACCTTGTTAATCTCAAAGATGGATCCAATCAAGTACATATTCGAGAAGCCAGCACTTACCGGACGGGTTGCAAGATGGAAAATGATTCTCACAGAATATGACATTCAGTACACATCTCAAAAGGCCATCAAAGGCAGTGAATTGTCTGACTATCTAGCTAAGCAACCCATTGATGATTACCGGCCTATGAGATTTGACTTCCCTGATGAAGACATCATGTTCCTGAAAGCAAAAGATCATGAAGAGCCTATTCACACTGAAGGGCCCGACCCAGAAGAAGAATGGATAATGATGTTTGATGGGGCTGTTAATATGAATGGTCGTGGAGTTGGTGCAGTACTCATTACACCTAAAGGAGTTCACATGCCTTTCTCGGCAAAACTCACCTTTAATTGCACTAACAACGAAGCTGAATACGAAGCCTGTATCATGGGTCTTGAGGAAGCCATTGACCTCAGGATCAAGACTTTAACTGTATTCGGAGATTCAGCTCTGGTAATCAATCAAACCAACGACAAATGGTACACTCACCAGGAGCATCTGATTCGATACCGGGATTATACGAGGATATTACTAACTTTCTTCACAACAGTCAAACTTGAGTATATCCCTCGAGATGAAAATCAGTTTGCAGATGCTCTGGCTACCATTTCTTCCATGATCAAAGTTCAAGCTGCCAACTTTGTGCCTCGGATTTCAGTATCCAGACTCGACAGACCAGCATACGTATTCTTAGTAGACTTTGCTAAAGATGATAAGCCTTGGTTCTATGACATCAAGTGGGTTGAAGCAGCTTCGTATGCAAATGTCACTAGGAAAGCGGTAGCCCGATTCCTGAAGAGAGATATCATTTGTCGGTATGGAGTGCCCGAGCGAATCATTACTGATAATGGTTCCAATTTGAACAATAAGATGATGGCAGAACTGTGCCGGGACTTCAAAATCCAACACCACAATTCTTCTCCTTACAGGCCAAAGATGAATGGCGTTGTTGAGGCAGCTAATAAGAATATTAAGAAGATTGTGCAAAAGATGGTGGTCACCTATAAAGATTGGCATGAAATGCTACCATTTGCCTTGCATGGGTACCGTACATCAATCAGAACGTCTACTGGGGCAACACCGTATCAGCTTGTGTATGGTATGGAGGCAGACCTACCTGTTGAAGTTGAATTACCCTCGTTGCGGGTACTGATGGATGTCAAGTTGAATAAAGCAGAATGGGTCTGTTCTCGGTACGATCAACTGAATCTGATCGAAGAGAAGAGATTAGCGGCAATCTGTCATGGGAAGTTATAACAGAAGAGAATGAAGAAAGCCTTCGATCAGAAAGTCAGGCTTCGGGAATACCAAGTATGTGATCTTGTGCTGAAAAGACTCCTCCCTCCTCATACAGACCACAGGGGCAAGTGGACTCCGAATTATGATGGTCCATTCATAGTAAAGAAAGTTTTCTCTGGTGGAGCACTGATGCTCACTACTATGGATGGTGAAGATTTCTTATCCCCTGTGAATTCAGACGCAGTTAAAAAATACTTCGCATAAAATGACCCGCTGGACACAAAAATAGAATGTAAGTCCAGGCAAAAATAGGGCATCCCGGCGAGTCAAAAATAGAATAAAAGACTGGGGCAAAAAATAAGGGAAAATAAAAAAAAATGTACACACGCTGAGTTGAAAAGCCGCATTGGACAACTCAGGCAAAAATGGGTATCCCGATGGATTGAAGACCCGAAAGGGCGATCCACGCAAAATAAGGGAATAAGTGAACAACTACGTTCTGAATTCGTCTGTATCATTCACAACGTGGCATGTTTCGAGGGGTTAAAGCATTGGTTAGAATCAGCCTCCTTCAGAAAGCAAGATGAGAAGAACGTCAAGGTCATACAAGTCATAGAAGGAGGAAGCTCGCCGAAGCGTCGTCAACATTGCCAGCACCTTCATTTTCCCCATTTTGTAACAATCTCCACATTTCAGGGGATTTGTTTCTTTGACTGTATTTGCCAATTCAAGGCACACAAATTAATAAAATCAGATCTTCAGTCACATCTTGTCTCGTGTTTCTTCTTATTTTGTTGAAACATGTGTTTTTGCAAAGACAGACTCATCCTGAAGTGTGGTAGAAAATTTAAAAAACTAAAAAATTGAATGTTTTTCTAGATGAAACTTATCTAAGTAGATGTGTGGTACATAGGTTGTACTTGTGCTACATAGAATCTCATACAAGGCAAAAGGTTGAAGTCTGAGAGTTGGATTACATTTTTGCATCATCATTTTGACGCGCTTATGATCTCTTTTTTGACTTATCTAAGGTTTGTATTGTATGTCCGATGTAATGAAGAAAATGCTACTTTTTGAGGCTCTATCATGCTCTTATGATCTTTTGATTTTGGTTAATGTTGTTTGATGTGAACCAATGAATATGGATCATGCGTACTTGTTAATGAAATGTTTTTATCATATATTTTATTCACTTTCCATTCCATTTTAAGCATTAAATTGTTTCAAGCAACTCTTTTAAGCATTGAAGTATTCCATCGTTTATTCTTTCCTTTTATCAAGCACATCGATTCTCCCATTATTATAAATTCATAGGTCATACAAAAAATACCAATTTTTTTTGGAATATTAATTAAGACATTTATTTGTTGAATATTAAATTTGATGTCAAAAATGGGATCAACTTTTTTATGGTTTGAGAACACATACTTATTTTAGTATTTTGTTTATATCTATAAATAAAAATTATAAAATATTTATTTTGATGTTTAAGAAACAACACAAGTTTTTTAAGGCGTCAATTTACTAGGATTTTTAAGGTTTTCAAACAAAATTTAAGTTGTAAATAATCATGAGAAGTAGGGCAACATTATGCCACATAACCAAATTAACCACAAAATCATCAAAGATATATCTTACAGTTGGAATAAAATACTCGTGATAATTTGTTATATAAATAACGACTCTAACACTTCATATAAAATTATTTCAATATGAAATGAGTAAACATTAAATCCTAATAAGTGTTTTTACTTATTTGTAACTTTTTATACTTTCTAAGAAATAGGTTGTTATACGGATTTACATAATATACTAAACCAAAATCATCACACAAAGTCGTTGGCCTATTGGTGAAGGCTTGGTACTTAACAGTTTGCTCCTCTTAATGTCTCAAGTTCGACACTTGGTAGTGTCAACTTTTTGTTGTTTATTTATTTGTTAATTATTTTTAACTTTGGTTGAGTTTCCAATGTAATTTAATATTAATTCTCTTTTAAAATTGCATTTAAAATGCTATATTTTTATTTTTTATTTTTGTAAAAATCATTTAAGTATTACAAATAAATACTCTAATTCTATCAGACGGTAGTGCAAAAATAATTTACATTGATGATGTATAAAGTAATTTTCAGAAATTATGTTCAAATGATTACAATTTCCCGAAGCGCAACTTAATATTATATTAATTGAATAAAATAAAAAGTAGAAACTTTTCATAAAATAAATATTTGATGTAATATAAGATAGATGGCATTTTAAATTAGTTAGAAATACATTTATGGAATATAAGGTAGTTAGTTACAAGTTAGTTATGATGGTTTTATAATTAATTTATTTTGATACTCTTGATTTATGATATTAAATGATTATGCATTTATCATTCTTATTTTATAATATTCATGTATGAACTTACTAGATAGATCTTACACGGTCAGACAATATAATCTTCGCTTAATTGGTAGTTTTGTTTTGGTTTAATCCTCCACCCTACGTGTATACTTCTCGTGTTTCTTCTTATTTTGTTGAAACATGTGTTTTTGCAAAGACAGATTCATCCTGAAGTGTGGTAGAAAATTTAAAACAAAATGAATGAATTGACTGTGTGGTAATACCTAAGAAACAACTTCCTTATTTATAGAGCGTCTAAAATCTAAAATGTTCTACGAAATTGTTATTTCCTCTCTGGTGATCTCTTGAATATCAAATGAAAAATTATGAGTACTTTTTTTTGGTTAAAATCTATCTTTAGACATGTGTTATTACCTCTTTAGTTGACTAGTATCCTTAGAGATAAAAATAATATGAGCACATGGTTTCTCAATGAAATTTTCCTAATAAAATTGTTTGTTTTCAAGGTTGGCCTCAGTTTCTAATTATCACGGTGTGTCATGTTCAAACAATGAGGTAATCATGTCAAATATTGTGGCTTTGGTGTTTGAAATATTATATGTGTAGTACATTGAACTGTAGATTTTCTAAGTCCATGAACCATTATATATTTGAGTTAGATGCTTAGGCTCAAACAGTTACACAAGCGCATAAGACCCTTGGTAAGTTTATTAAGTATTGTGTTTAAAAATTATTTAAAAAACTAAAAAATTGAATGTTTTTCTAGATGAAACTTATCTAAGTTGATGTGTGGTACATAGGTTGTACTTGTGCTACATAGAATCTCATACAAGGCATAAGGTTGAGTCTGAGAGTTGGATTACATTTTTGCATCATCATTTTGGCGCGCTTATGATCTCTTTTTTGACTTATCTAAGGTTTGAATTGTATGTCCGACGTAATGAAGAAAATGCTACTTTTTGAGGCTCTATCAAGCTCTTATGATCTTTTGATTTTGGTTAATGTTGTTTGATGTGAACCAAATGAATATGGATCATGCGTACTTGTTGATGAAATGTTTTTATCATATATTTTATTAACTTTCCATTCCATTTTAAGCATTAAATTGTTTCACGCAACTCTTTTAAGCTTTGAAGTATTCCATCGTTTATTCTTTCCTTTTATCAAGCACATCGATTCTCCCATTATTATAATTTCATAGTTCATACAAAAAATACCAATTTTTTTTGGAATATTAATTAAGATATTTATTTGTTGAATATTAAATTTGATGTCAAAAATGGGATCAATTTCTTATGGTTTGAGAACACATACTTATTTTAGTATTTTGTTTATATCTATAAATAAAAATTATAAAATATTTATTTTGATGTTTAAGAAACAACACAAGTTTTTTAAGGCGTCAATTTACTAGGATTTTTAAGGTTTTCAAACAAAATTTTAAGTTGTAAATTATCATGTGTAAGTAGGGCAACATTATGCCACATAACCAAATTAACCATAAAATCATCAAAGATATATCTTACAGTTGGAATAAAATACTCGTGATAATTTGTTATATAAATAACGACTCTAACACTTCATATAAAATTATTTCAATATGAAATGAGTAAACATTAAATCCTAATAAGTGTTTTTACTTATTTGTAACTTTTTATACTTTCTAAGAAATAGGTTGTTATACGGATTTACATAATATACTAAACCAAAATCATCACACAAAGTCGTTGGCCTATTGGTGAAGGCTTGGTACTTAACAGTTTGCTCCGCTTAATGTCTCAAGTTCGACACTTGGTAGTGTCAACTTTTTGTTGTTTATTTATTTGTTAATTATTTTTAACTTTGGTTGAGTTTCCAATGTAATTTAATATTAATTCTCTTTTAAAATTGCATTTAAAATGCTATATTTTTATTTTTTATTTTTGTAAAAATCATTTAAGTATTACAAATAAATACTCTAATTCTATCAGACGGTAGTGCAAAAATAATTTACATTGATGATGTATAAAGTAATTTTCACAAATTATGTTCAAATGATTACAATTTCCCGAAGCGCAACTTAATATTATATTAATTGAATAAAATAAAAAGTAGAAACTTTTCATAAAATAAATATTTGATGTAATATAAGATAGATGGCATTTTAAATTAGTTAGAAATACATTTATGGAATATAAGGTAGTTAGTTACAAGTTAGTTATGATGGTTTTATAATTAATTTATTTTGATACTCTTGATTTATGATATTAAATGATTATGCATTTATCATTCTTATTTTATAATATTCATGTATGAACTTACTAGATAGATCTTACACGGTCAGACAATATAATCTTCGCTTAATTGGTAGTTTTGTTTTGGTTTAATCCTCCACCCTACGTGTATACTTCTCGTGTTTCTTCTTATTTTGTTGAAACATGTGTTTTTGCAAAGACAGATTCATCCTGAAGTGTGGTAGAAAATTTAAAACAAAATGAATGAATTGACTGTGTGGTAATACCTAAGAAACAACTTCCTTATTTAAAGAGCGTCTAAAATCTAAAATGTTCTACGAAATAGTTATTTCCTCTCTGGTGATCTCTTGAATATCAAATGAAAAATTATGAGTACTTTTTTTTTGTTAAAATCTATCTTTAGACATGTGTTATTACCTCTTTAGTTGACTAGTATCCTTAGAGATAAAAATAATATGAGCACATGGTTTCTCAATGAAATTTTCCTAATAAAATTGTTTGTTTTCAAGGTTGGCCTCAGTTTCTAATTATCACGGTGTGTCATGTTCAAACAATGAGGTAATCATGTCAAATATTGTGGCTTTGGTGTTTGAAATATTATATGTGTAGTACATTGAACTGTAGATTTTCTAAGTCCATGAACCATTATATATTTGAGTTAGATGCTTAGGCTCAAACAGTTACACAAGCGCATAAGACCCTTGGTAAGTTTATTAAGTATTGTGTTTAAAAATTATTTAAAAACCTAAAAAATTGAATGTTTTTCTAGATGAAACTTATCTAAGTAGATGTGTGGTATATAGGTTGTACTTGTGCTACATAGAATCTCATACAAGGCATAAGGTTGAGTCTGAGAGTTGGATTACATTTTTGCATCATCATTTTGGCGCGCTTATGATCTCTTTTTTGACTTATCTAAGGTTTGAATTGTATGTCCGACGTAATGAAGAAAATGCTACTTTTTGAGGCTCTATCAAGCTCTTATGATCTTTTGATTTTGGTTAATGTTGTTTGATGTGAACCAAATGAATATGGATCATGCGTACTTGTTGATGAAATGTTTTTATCATATATTTTATTAACTTTCCATTCCATTTTAAGCATTAAATTGTTTCACGCAACTCTTTTAAGCTCTGAAGTATTCCATCGTTTATTCTTTCCTTTTATCAAGCACATCGATTCTCCCATTATTATAATTTCATAGTTCATACAAAAAATACCAATTTTTTTTGGAATATTAATTAAGATATTTATTTGTTGAATATTAAATTTGATGTCAAAAATGGGATCAATTTCTTATGGTTTGAGAACACATACTTATTTTAGTATTTTGTTTATATCTATAAATAAAAATTATAAAATATTTATTTTGATGTTTAAGAAACAACACAAGTTTTTTAAGGCGTCAATTTACTAGGATTTTTAAGGTTTTCAAACAAAATTTTAAGTTGTAAATTATCATGTGTAAGTAGGGCAACATTATGCCACATAACCAAATTAACCATAAAATCATCAAAGATATATCTTACAGTTGGAATAAAATACTCGTGATAATTTGTTATATAAATAACGACTCTAACACTTCATATAAAATTATTTCAATATGAAATGAGTAAACATTAAATCCTAATAAGTGTTTTTACTTATTTGTAACTTTTTATACTTTCTAAGAAATAGGTTGTTATACGGATTTACATAATATACTAAACCAAAATCATCACACAAAGTCGTTGGCCTATTGGTGAAGGCTTGGTACTTAACAGTTTGCTCCGCTTAATGTCTCAAGTTCGACACTTGGTAGTGTCAACTTTTTGTTGTTTATTTATTTGTTAATTATTTTTAACTTTGGTTGAGTTTCCAATGTAATTTAATATTAATTCTCTTTTAAAATTGCATTTAAAATGCTATATTTTTATTTTTTATTTTTGTAAAAATCATTTAAGTATTACAAATAAATACTCTAATTCTATCAGACGGTAGTGCAAAAATAATTTACATTGATGATGTATAAAGTAATTTTCACAAATTATGTTCAAATGATTACAATTTCCCGAAGCGCAACTTAATATTATATTAATTGAATAAAATAAAAAGTAGAAACTTTTCATAAAATAAATATTTGATGTAATATAAGATAGATGGCATTTTAAATTAGTTAGAAATACATTTATGGAATATAAGGTAGTTAGTTACAAGTTAGTTATGATGGTTTTATAATTAATTTATTTTGATACTCTTGATTTATGATATTAAATGATTATGCATTTATCATTCTTATTTTATAATATTCATGTATGAACTTACTAGATAGATCTTACACGGTCAGACAATATAATCTTCGCTTAATTGGTAGTTTTGTTTTGGTTTAATCCTCCACCCTACGTGTATACTTCTCGTGTTTCTTCTTATTTTGTTGAAACATGTGTTTTTGCAAAGACAGATTCATCCTGAAGTGTGGTAGAAAATTTAAAACAAAATGAATGAATTGACTGTGTGGTAATACCTAAGAAACAACTTCCTTATTTAAAGAGCGTCTAAAATCTAAAATGTTCTACGAAATAGTTATTTCCTCTCTGGTGATCTCTTGAATATCAAATGAAAAATTATGAGTACTTTTTTTTTGTTAAAATCTATCTTTAGACATGTGTTATTACCTCTTTAGTTGACTAGTATCCTTAGAGATAAAAATAATATGAGCACATGGTTTCTCAATGAAATTTTCCTAATAAAATTGTTTGTTTTCAAGGTTGGCCTCAGTTTCTAATTATCACGGTGTGTCATGTTCAAACAATGAGGTAATCATGTCAAATATTGTGGCTTTGGTGTTTGAAATATTATATGTGTAGTACATTGAACTGTAGATTTTCTAAGTCCATGAACCATTATATATTTGAGTTAGATGCTTAGGCTCAAACAGTTACACAAGCGCATAAGACCCTTGGTAAGTTTATTAAGTATTGTGTTTAAAAATTATTTAAAAACCTAAAAAATTGAATGTTTTTCTAGATGAAACTTATCTAAGTAGATGTGTGGTATATAGGTTGTACTTGTGCTACATAGAATCTCATACAAGGCATAAGGTTGAGTCTGAGAGTTGGATTACATTTTTGCATCATCATTTTGGCGCGCTTATGATCTCTTTTTTGACTTATCTAAGGTTTGAATTGTATGTCCGACGTAATGAAGAAAATGCTACTTTTTGAGGCTCTATCAAGCTCTTATGATCTTTTGATTTTGGTTAATGTTGTTTGATGTGAACCAAATGAATATGGATCATGCGTACTTGTTGATGAAATGTTTTTATCATATATTTTATTAACTTTCCATTCCATTTTAAGCATTAAATTGTTTCACGCAACTCTTTTAAGCTTTGAAGTATTCCATCGTTTATTCTTTCCTTTTATCAAGCACATCGATTCTCCCATTATTATAATTTCATAGTTCATACAAAAAATACCAATTTTTTTTGGAATATTAATTAAGATATTTATTTGTTGAATATTAAATTTGATGTCAAAAATGGGATCAATTTCTTATGGTTTGAGAACACATACTTATTTTAGTATTTTGTTTATATCTATAAATAAAAATTATAAAATATTTATTTTGATGTTTAAGAA
Source organism: Lathyrus aphaca (assembly GCA_963966055.1). Lineage (NCBI taxonomy): Eukaryota > Viridiplantae > Streptophyta > Magnoliopsida > Fabales > Fabaceae > Lathyrus > Lathyrus aphaca. Next base: position 217,235,456 of record OZ014524.1, read on the forward strand.
ACAACACAAGTTTTTTAAGGCGTCAATTTACTAGGATTTTTAAGGTTTTCAAACAAAATTTTAAGTTGTAAATTATCATGTGTAAGTAGGGCAACATTATGCCACATAACCAAATTAACCATAAAATCATCAAAGATATATCTTACAGTTGGAATAAAATACTCGTGATAATTTGTTATATAAATAACGACTCTAACACTTCATATAAAATTATTTCAATATGAAATGAGTAAACATTAAATCCTAATAAGTGTTTTTACTTATTTGTAACTTTTTATACTTTCTAAGAAATAGGTTGTTATACGGATTTACATAATATACTAAACCAAAATCATCACACAAAGTCGTTGGCCTATTGGTGAAGGCTTGGTACTTAACAGTTTGCTCCGCTTAATGTCTCAAGTTCGACACTTGGTAGTGTCAACTTTTTGTTGTTTATTTATTTGTTAATTATTTTTAACTTTGGTTGAGTTTCCAATGTAATTTAATATTAATTCTCTTTTAAAATTGCATTTAAAATGCTATATTTTTATTTTTTATTTTTGTAAAAATCATTTAAGTATTACAAATAAATACTCTAATTCTATCAGACGGTAGTGCAAAAATAATTTACATTGATGATGTATAAAGTAATTTTCACAAATTATGTTCAAATGATTACAATTTCCCGAAGCGCAACTTAATATTATATTAATTGAATAAAATAAAAAGTAGAAACTTTTCATAAAATAAATATTTGATGTAATATAAGATAGATGGCATTTTAAATTAGTTAGAAATACATTTATGGAATATAAGGTAGTTAGTTACAAGTTAGTTATGATGGTTTTATAATTAATTTATTTTGATACTCTTGATTTATGATATTAAATGATTATGCATTTATCATTCTTATTTTATAATATTCATGTATGAACTTACTAGATAGATCTTACACGGTCAGACAATATAATCTTCGCTTAATTGGTAGTTTTGTTTTGGTTTAATCCTCCACCCTACGTGTATACTTCTCGTGTTTCTTCTTATTTTGTTGAAACATGTGTTTTTGCAAAGACAGATTCATCCTGAAGTGTGGTAGAAAATTTAAAACAAAATGAATGAATTGACTGTGTGGTAATACCTAAGAAACAACTTCCTTATTTATAGAGCGTCTAAAATCTAAAATGTTCTACGAAATTGTTATTTCCTCTCTGGTGATCTCTTGAATATCAAATGAAAAATTATGAGTACTTTTTTTTTGTTAAAATCTATCTTTAGACATGTGTTATTACCTCTTTAGTTGACTAGTATCCTTAGAGATAAAAATAATATGAGCACATGGTTTCTCAATGAAATTTTCCTAATAAAATTGTTTGTTTTCAAGGTTGGCCTCAGTTTCTAATTATCACGGTGTGTCATGTTCAAACAATGAGGTAATCATGTCAAATATTGTGGCTTTGGTGTTTGAAATATTATATGTGTAGTACATTGAACTGTAGATTTTCTAAGTCCATGAACCATTATATATTTGAGTTAGATGCTTAGGCTCAAACAGTTACACAAGCGCATAAGACCCTTGGTAAGTTTATTAAGTATTGTGTTTAAAAATTATTTAAAAAACTAAAAAATTGAATGTTTTTCTAGATGAAACTTATCTAAGTTGATGTGTGGTACATAGGTTGTACTTGTGCTACATAGAATCTCATACAAGGCATAAGGTTGAGTCTGAGAGTTGGATTACATTTTTGCATCATCATTTTGGCGCGCTTATGATCTCTTTTTTGACTTATCTAAGGTTTGAATTGTATGTCCGACGTAATGAAGAAAATGCTACTTTTTGAGGCTCTATCAAGCTCTTATGATCTTTTGATTTTGATTAATGTTGTTTGATGTGAACCAAATGAATATGGATCATGCGTACTTGTTGATGAAATGTTTTTATCATATATTTTATTCACTTTCCATTCCATTTTAAGCATTAAATTGTTTCACGCAACTCTTTTAAGCTTTGAAGTATTCCATCGTTTATTCTTTCCTTTTATCAAGCACATCGATTCTCCCATTATTATAATTTCATAGTTCATACAAAAAATACCAATTTTTTTTGGAATATTAATTAAGATATTTATTTGTTGAATATTAAATTTGATGTCAAAAATGGGATCAATTTCTTATGGTTTGAGAACACATACTTATTTTAGTATTTTGTTTATATCTTTAAATAAAAATTATAAAATATTTATTTTGATGTTTAAGAAACAACACAAGTTTTTTAAGGCGTCAATTTACTAGGATTTTTAAGGTTTTCAAACAAAATTTTAAGTTGTAAATTATCATGTGTAAGTAGGGCAACATTATGCCACATAACCAAATTAACCATAAAATCATCAAAGATATATCTTACAGTTGGAATAAAATACTCGTGATAATTTGTTATATAAATAACGACTCTAACACTTCATATAAAATTATTTCAATATGAAATGAGTAAACATTAAATCCTAATAAGTGTTTTTACTTATTTGTAACTTTTTATACTTTCTAAGAAATAGGTTGTTATACGGATTTACATAATATACTAAACCAAAATCATCACACAAAGTCGTTGGCCTATTGGTGAAGGCTTGGTACTTAACAGTTTGCTCCGCTTAATGTCTCAAGTTCGACACTTGGTAGTGTCAACTTTTTGTTGTTTATTTATTTGTTAATTATTTTTAACTTTGGTTGAGTTTCCAATGTAATTTAATATTAATTCTCTTTTAAAATTGCATTTAAAATGCTATATTTTTATTTTTTATTTTTGTAAAAATCATTTAAGTATTACAAATAAATACTCTAATTCTATCAGACGGTAGTGCAAAAATAATTTACATTGATGATGTATAAAGTAATTTTCACAAATTATGTTCAAATGATTACAATTTCCCGAAGCGCAACTTAATATTATATTAATTGAATAAAATAAAAAGTAGAAACTTTTCATAAAATAAATATTTGATGTAATATAAGATAGATGGCATTTTAAATTAGTTAGAAATACATTTATGGAATATAAGGTAGTTAGTTACAAGTTAGTTATGATGGTTTTATAATTAATTTATTTTGATACTCTTGATTTATGATATTAAATGATTATGCATTTATCATTCTTATTTTATAATATTCATGTATGAACTTACTAGATAGATCTTACACGGTCAGACAATATAATCTTCGCTTAATTGGTAGTTTTGTTTTGGTTTAATCCTCCACCCTACGTGTATACTTCTCGTGTTTCTTCTTATTTTGTTGAAACATGTGTTTTTGCAAAGACAGATTCATCCTGAAGTGTGGTAGAAAATTTAAAACAAAATGAATGAATTGACTGTGTGGTAATACCTAAGAAACAACTTCCTTATTTATAGAGCGTCTAAAATCTAAAATGTTCTACGAAATTGTTATTTCCTCTCTGGTGATCTCTTGAATATCAAATGAAAAATTATGAGTACTTTTTTTTTGTTAAAATCTATCTTTAGACATGTGTTATTACCTCTTTAGTTGACTAGTATCCTTAGAGATAAAAATAATATGAGCACATGGTTTCTCAATGAAATTTTCCTAATAAAATTGTTTGTTTTCAAGGTTGGCCTCAGTTTCTAATTATCACGGTGTGTCATGTTCAAACAATGAGGTAATCATGTCAAATATTGTGGCTTTGGTGTTTGAAATATTATATGTGTAGTACATTGAACTGTAGATTTTCTAAGTCCATGAACCATTATATATTTGAGTTAGATGCTTAGGCTCAAACAGTTACACAAGCGCATAAGACCCTTGGTAAGTTTATTAAGTATTGTGTTTAAAAATTATTTAAAAAACTAAAAAATTGAATGTTTTTCTAGATGAAACTTATCTAAGTTGATGTGTGGTACATAGGTTGTACTTGTGCTACATAGAATCTCATACAAGGCATAAGGTTGAGTCTGAGAGTTGGATTACATTTTTGCATCATCATTTTGGCGCGCTTATGATCTCTTTTTTGACTTATCTAAGGTTTGAATTGTATGTCCGACGTAATGAAGAAAATGCTACTTTTTGAGGCTCTATCAAGCTCTTATGATCTTTTGATTTTGATTAATGTTGTTTGATGTGAACCAAATGAATATGGATCATGCGTACTTGTTGATGAAATGTTTTTATCATATATTTTATTCACTTTCCATTCCATTTTAAGCATTAAATTGTTTCACGCAACTCTTTTAAGCTTTGAAGTATTCCATCGTTTATTCTTTCCTTTTATCAAGCACATCGATTCTCCCATTATTATAATTTCATAGTTCATACAAAAAATACCAATTTTTTTTGGAATATTAATTAAGATATTTATTTGTTGAATATTAAATTTGATGTCAAAAATGGGATCAATTTCTTATGGTTTGAGAACACATACTTATTTTAGTATTTTGTTTATATCTATAAATAAAAATTATAAAATATTTATTTTGATGTTTAAGAAACAACACAAGTTTTTTAAGGCGTCAATTTACTAGGATTTTTAAGGTTTTAAAACAAAATTTTAAGTTGTAAATTATCATGTGTAAGTAGGGCAACATTATGCCACATAACCAAATTAACCATAAAATCATCAAAGATATATCTTACAGTTGGAATAAAATACTCGTGATAATTTGTTATATAAATAACGACTCTAACACTTCATATAAAATTATTTCAATATGAAATGAGTAAACATTAAATCCTAATAAGTGTTTTTACTTATTTGTAACTTTTTATACTTTCTAAGAAATAGGTTGTTATACGGATTTACATAATGTACTAAACCAAAATCATCACACAAAGTCGTTGGCCTATTGGTGAAGGCTTGGTACTTAACAGTTTGCTCCGCTTAATGTCTCAAGTTCGACACTTGGTAGTGTCAACTTTTTGTTGTTTATTTATTTGTTAATTATTTTTAACTTTGGTTGAGTTTCCAATGTAATTTAATATTAATTCTCTTTTAAAATTGCATTTAAAATGCTATATTTTTATTTTTTATTTTTTTAAAAATCATTTAAGTATTACAAATAAATACTCTAATTCTATCAGACGGTAGTGCAAAAATAATTTACATTGATGATGTATAAAGTAATTTTCACAAATTATGTTCAAATGATTACAATTTCCCGAAGCGCAACTTAATATTATATTAATTGAATAAAATAAAAAGTAGAAACTTTTCATAAAATAAATATTTGATGTAATATAAGATAGATGGCATTTTAAATTAGTTAGAAATACATTTATGGAATATAAGGTAGTTAGTTACAAGTTAGTTATGATGGTTTTATAATTAATTTATTTTGATACTCTTGATTTATGATATTAAATGATTATGCATTTATCATTCTTATTTTATAATATTCATGTATGAACTTACTAGATAGATCTTACACGGTCAGACAATATAATCTTCGCTTAATTGGTAGTTTTGTTTTGGTTTAATCCTCCACCCTACGTGTATACTTCTCGTGTTTCTTCTTATTTTGTTGAAACATGTGTTTTTGCAAAGACAGATTCATCCTGAAGTGTGGTAGAAAATTTAAAACAAAATGAATGAATTGACTGTGTGGTAATACCTAAGAAACAACTTCCTTATTTATAGAGCGTCTAAAATCTAAAATGTTCTACGAAATTGTTATTTCCTCTCTGGTGATCTCTTGAATATCAAATGAAAAATTATGAGTACTTTTTTTTTTGTTAAAATCTATCTTTAGACATGTGTTATTACCTCTTTAGTTGACTAGTATCCTTAGAGATAAAAATAATATGAGCACATGGTTTCTCAATGAAATTTTCCTAATAAAATTGTTTGTTTTCAAGGTTGGCCTCAGTTTCTAATTATCACGGTGTGTCATGTTCAAACAATGAGGTAATCATGTCAAATATTGTGGCTTTGGTGTTTGAAATATTATATGTGTAGTACATTGAACTGTAGATTTTCTAAGTCCATGAACCATTATATATTTGAGTTAGATGCTTAGGCTCAAACAGTTACACAAGCGCATAAGACCCTTGGTAAGTTTATTAAGTATTGTGTTTAAAAATTATTTAAAAAACTAAAAAATTGAATGTTTTTCTAGATGAAACTTATCTAAGTTGATGTGTGGTACATAGGTTGTACTTGTGCTACATAGAATCTCATACAAGGCATAAGGTTGAGTCTGAGAGTTGGATTACATTTTTGCATCATCATTTTGGCGCGCTTATGATCTCTTTTTTGACTTATCTAAGGTTTGAATTGTATGTCCGGCGTAATGAAGAAAATGCTACTTTTTGAGGCTCTATCAAGCTCTTATGATCTTTTGATTTTGGTTAATGTTGTTTGATGTGAACCAAATGAATATGGATCATGCGTACTTGTTGATGAAATGTTTTTATCATATATTTTATTCACTTTCCATTCCATTTTAAGCATTAAATTGTTTCACGCAACTCTTTTAAGCTTTGAAGTATTCCATCGTTTATTCTTTCCTTTTATCAAGCACATCGATTCTCCCATTATTATAATTTCATAGTTCATACAAAAAATACCAATTTTTTTTGGAATATTAATTAAGATATTTATTTGTTGAATATTAAATTTGATGTCAAAAATGGGATCAATTTCTTATGGTTTGAGAACACATACTTATTTTAGTATTTTGTTTATATCTATAAATAAAAATTATAAAATATTTATTTTGATGTTTAAGAAACAAGACAAGTTTTTTAAGGCGTCAATTTACTAGGATTTTTAAGGTTTTCAAACAAAATTTTAAGTTGTAAATTATCATGTGTAAGTAGGGCAACATTATGCCACATAACCAAATTAACCATAAAATCATCAAAGATATATCTTACAGTTGGAATAAAATACTCGTGATAATTTGTTATATAAATAACGACTCTAACACTTCATATAAAATTATTTCAATATGAAATGAGTAAACATTAAATCCTAATAAGTGTTTTTACTTATTTGTAACTTTTTATACTTTCTAAGAAATAGGTTGTTATACGGATTTACATAATATACTAAACCAAAATCATCACACAAAGTCGTTGGCCTATTGGTGAAGGCTTGGTACTTAACAGTTTGCTCCGCTTAATGTCTCAAGTTCGACACTTGGTAGTGTCAACTTTTTGTTGTTTATTTATTTGTTAATTATTTTTAACTTTGGTTGAGTTTCCAATGTAATTTAATATTAATTCTCTTTTAAAATTGCATTTAAAATGCTATATTTTTATTTTTTATTTTTGTAAAAATCATTTAAGTATTACAAATAAATACTCTAATTCTATCAGACGGTAGTGCAAAAATAATTTACATTGATGATGTATAAAGTAATTTTCACAAATTATGTTCAAATGATTACAATTTCCCGAAGCGCAACTTAATATTATATTAATTGAATAAAATAAAAAGTAGAAACTTTTCATAAAATAAATATTTGATGTAATATAAGATAGATGGCATTTTAAATTAGTTAGAAATACATTTATGGAATATAAGGTAGTTAGTTACAAGTTAGTTATGATGGTTTTATAATTAATTTATTTTGATACTCTTGATTTATGATATTAAATGATTATGCATTTATCATTCTTATTTTATAATATTCATGTATGAACTTACTAGATAGATCTTACACGGTCAGACAATATAATCTTCGCTTAATTGGTAGTTTTGTTTTGGTTTAATCCTCCACCCTACGTGTATACTTCTCGTGTTTCTTCTTATTTTGTTGAAACATGTGTTTTTGCAAAGACAGATTCATCCTGAAGTGTGGTAGAAAATTTAAAACAAAATGAATGAATTGACTGTGTGGTAATACCTAAGAAACAACTTCCTTATTTATAGAGCGTCTAAAATCTAAAATGTTCTACGAAATTGTTATTTCCTCTCTGGTGATCTCTTGAATATCAAATGAAAAATTATGAGTACTTTTTTTTTTGTTAAAATCTATCTTTAGACATGTGTTATTACCTCTTTAGTTGACTAGTATCCTTAGAGATAAAAATAATATGAGCACATGGTTTCTCAATGAAATTTTCCTAATAAAATTGTTTGTTTTCAAGGTTGGCCTCAGTTTCAAATTATCACGGTGTGTCATGTTCAAACAATGAGGTAATCATGTCAAATATTGTGGCTTTGGTGTTTGAAATATTATATGTGTAGTACATTGAACTGTAGATTTTCTAAGTCCATGAACCATTATATATTTGAGTTAGATGCTTAGGCTCAAACAGTTACACAAGCGCATAAGACCCTTGGTAAGTTTATTAAGTATTGTGTTTAAAAATTATTTAAAAAACTAAAAAATTGAATGTTTTTCTAGATGAAACTTATCTAAGTAGATGTGTGGTACATAGGTTGTACTTGTGCTACATAGAATCTCATACAAGGCATAAGGTTGAGTCGGAGAGTTGGATTACATTTTTGCATCATCATTTTGGCGCGCTTATGATCTCTTTTTTGACTTATCTAAGGTTTGAATTGTATGTCCGGCGTAATGAAGAAAATGCTACTTTTTGAGGCTCTATCAAGCTCTTATGATCTTTTGATTTTGGTTAATGTTGTTTGATGTGAACCAAATGAATATGGATCATGCGTACTTGTTGATGAAATGTTTTTATCATATATTTTATTCACTTTCCATTCCATTTTAAGCATTAAATTGTTTCACGCAACTCTTTTAAGCTTTGAAGTATTCCATCGTTTATTCTTTCCTTTTATCAAGCACATCGATTCTCCCATTATTATAATTTCATAGTTCATACAAAAAATACCAATTTTTTTTGGAATATTAATTAAGATATTTATTTGTTGAATATTAAATTTGATGTCAAAAATGGGATCAATTTCTTATGATTTGAGAACACATACTTATTTTAGTATTTTGTTTATATCTATAAATAAAAATTATAAAATATTTATTTTGATGTTTAAGAAACAAGACAAGTTTTTTAAGGCGTCAATTTACTAGGATTTTTAAGGTTTTCAAACAAAATTTTAAGTTGTAAATTATCATGTGTAAGTAGGGCAACATTATGCCACATAACCAAATTAACCATAAAATCATCAAAGATATATCTTACAGTTGGAATAAAATACTCGTGATAATTTGTTATATAAATAACGACTCTAACACTTCATATAAAATTATTTCAATATGAAATGAGTAAACATTAAATCCTAATAAGTGTTTTTACTTATTTGTAACTTTTTATACTTTCTAAGAAATAGGTTGTTATACGGATTTACATAATATACTAAACCAAAATCATCACACAAAGTCGTTGGCCTATTGGTGAAGGCTTGGTACTTAACAGTTTGCTCCGCTTAATGTCTCAAGTTCGACACTTGGTAGTGTCAACTTTTTGTTGTTTATTTATTTGTTAATTATTTTTAACTTTGGTTGAGTTTCCAATGTAATTTAATATTAATTCTCTTTTAAAATTGCATTTAAAATGCTATATTTTTATTTTTTATTTTTGTAAAAATCATTTAAGTATTACAAATAAATACTCTAATTCTATCAGACGGTAGTGCAAAAATAATTTACATTGATGATGTATAAAGTAATTTTCACAAATTATGTTCAAATGATTACAATTTCCCGAAGCGCAACTTAATATTATATTAATTGAATAAAATAAAAAGTAGAAACTTTTCATAAAATAAATATTTGATGTAATATAAGATAGATGGCATTTTAAATTAGTTAGAAATACATTTATGGAATATAAGGTAGTTAGTTACAAGTTAGTTATGATGGTTTTATAATTAATTTATTTTGATACTCTTGATTTATGATATTAAATGATTATGCATTTATCATTCTTATTTTATAATATTCATGTATGAACTTACTAGATAGATCTTACACGGTCAGACAATATAATCTTCGCTTAATTGGTAGTTTTGTTTTGGTTTAATCCTCCACCCTACGTGTATACTTCTCGTGTTTCTTCTTATTTTGTTGAAACATGTGTTTTTGCAAAGACAGATTCATCCTGAAGTGTGGTAGAAAATTTAAAACAAAATGAATGAATTGACTGTGTGGTAATACCTAAGAAACAACTTCCTTATTTATAGAGCGTCTAAAATCTAAAATGTTCTACGAAATTGTTATTTCCTCTCTGGTGATCTCTTGAATATCAAATGAAAAATTATGAGTACTTTTTTTTTGTTAAAATCTATCTTTAGACATGTGTTATTACCTCTTTAGTTGACTAGTATCCTTAGAGATAAAAATAATATGAGCACATGGTTTCTCAATGAAATTTTCCTAATAAAATTGTTTGTTTTCAAGGTTGGCCTCAGTTTCTAATTATCACGGTGTGTCATGTTCAAACAATGAGGTAATCATGTCAAATATTGTGGCTTTGGTGTTTGAAATATTATATGTGTAGTACATTGAACTGTAGATTTTCTAAGTCCATGAACCATTATATATTTGAGTTAGATGCTTAGGCTCAAACAGTTACACAAGCGCATAAGACCCTTGGTAAGTTTATTAAGTATTGTGTTTAAAAATTATTTAAAAAACTAAAAAATTGAATGTTTTTCTAGATGAAACTTATCTAAGTAGATGTGTGGTACATAGGTTGTACTTGTGCTACATAGAATCTCATACAAGGCATAAGGTTGAGTCTGAGAGTTGGATTACATTTTTGCATCATCATTTTGGCGCGCTTATGATCTCTTTTTTGACTTATCTAAGGTTTGAATTGTATGTCCGGCGTAATGAAGAAAATGCTACTTTTTGAGGCTCTATCAAGCTCTTATGATCTTTTGATTTTGGTTAATGTTGTTTGATGTGAACCAAATGAATATGGATCATGCGTACTTGTTGATGAAATGTTTTTATCATATATTTTATTCACTTTCCATTCCATTTTAAGCATTAAATTGTTTCACGCAACTCTTTTAAGCTTTGAAGTATTCCATCGTTTATTCTTTCCTTTTATCAAGCACATCGATTCTCCCATTATTATAATTTCATAGTTCATACAAAAAATACCAATTTTTTTTGGAATATTAATTAAGATATTTATTTGTTGAATATTAAATTTGATGTCAAAAATGGGATCAATTTCTTATGGTTTGAGAACACATACTTATTTTAGTATTTTGTTTATATCTATAAATAAAAATTATAAAATATTTATTTTGATGTTTAAGAAACAACACAAGTTTTTTAAGGCGTCAATTTACTAGGATTTTTAAGGTTTTCAAACAAAATTTTAAGTTGTAAATTATCATGTGTAAGTAGGGCAACATTATGCCACATAACCAAATTAACCATAAAATCATCAAAGATATATCTTACAGTTGGAATAAAATACTCGTGATAATTTGTTATATAAATAACGACTCTAACACTTCATATAAAATTATTTCAATATGAAATGAGTAAACATTAAATCCTAATAAGTGTTTTTACTTATTTGTAACTTTTTATACTTTCTAAGAAATAGGTTGTTATACGGATTTACATAATATACTAAACCAAAATCATCACACAAAGTCGTTGGCCTATTGGTGAAGGCTTGGTACTTAACAGTTTGCTCCGCTTAATGTCTCAAGTTCGACACTTGGTAGTGTCAACTTTTTGTTGTTTATTTATTTGTTAATTATTTTTAACTTTGGTTGAGTTTCCAATGTAATTTAATATTAATTCTCTTTTAAAATTGCATTTAAAATGCTATATTTTTATTTTTTATTTTTGTAAAAATCATTTAAGTATTACAAATAAATACTCTAATTCTATCAGACGGTAGTGCAAAAATAATTTACATTGATGATGTATAAAGTAATTTTCACAAATTATGTTCAAATGATTACAATTTCCCGAAGCGCAACTTAATATTATATTAATTGAATAAAATAAAAAGTAGAAACTTTTCATAAAATAAATATTTGATGTAATATAAGATAGATGGCATTTTAAATTAGTTAGAAATACATTTATGGAATATAAGGTAGTTAGTTACAAGTTAGTTATGATGGTTTTATAATTAATTTATTTTGATACTCTTGATTTATGATATTAAATGATTATGCATTTATCATTCTTATTTTATAATATTCATGTATGAACTTACTAGATAGATCTTACACGGTCAGACAATATAATCTTCGCTTAATTGGTAGTTTTGTTTTGGTTTAATCCTCCACCCTACGTGTATACTTCTCGTGTTTCTTCTTATTTTGTTGAAACATGTGTTTTTGCAAAGACAGATTCATCCTGAAGTGTGGTAGAAAATTTAAAACAAAATGAATGAATTGACTGTGTGGTAATACCTAAGAAACAACTTCCTTATTTATAGAGCGTCTAAAATCTAAAATGTTCTACGAAATTGTTATTTCCTCTCTGGTGATCTCTTGAATATCAAATGAAAAATTATGAGTACTTTTTTTTTGTTAAAATCTATCTTTAGACATGTGTTATTACCTCTTTAGTTGACTAGTATCCTTAGAGATAAAAATAATATGAGCACATGGTTTCTCAATGAAATTTTCCTAATAAAATTGTTTGTTTTCAAGGTTGGCCTCAGTTTCAAATTATCACGGTGTGTCATGTTCAAACAATGAGGTAATCATGTCAAATATTGTGGCTTTGGTGTTTGAAATATTATATGTGTAGTACATTGAACTGTAGATTTTCTAAGTCCATGAACCATTATATATTTGAGTTAGATGCTTAGGCTCAAACAGTTACACAAGCGCATAAGACCCTTGGTAAGTTTATTAAGTATTGTGTTTAAAAATTATTTAAAAAACTAAAAAATTGAATGTTTTTCTAGATGAAACTTATCTAAGTAGATGTGTGGTACATAGGTTGTACTTGTGCTACATAGAATCTCATACAAGGCATAAGGTTGAGTCTGAGAGTTGGATTACATTTTTGCATCATCATTTTGGCGCGCTTATGATCTCTTTTTTGACTTATCTAAGGTTTGAATTGTATGTCCGACGTAATGAAGAAAATGCTACTTTTTGAGGCTCTATCAAGCTCTTATGATCTTTTGATTTTGGTTAATGTTGTTTGATGTGAACCAAATGAATATGGATCATGCGTACTTGTTGATGAAATGTTTTTATCATATATTTTATTCACTTTCCATTCCATTTTAAGCATTAAATTGTTTCACGCAACTCTTTTAAGCTTTGAAGTATTCCATCGTTTATTCTTTCCTTTTATCAAGCACATCGATTCTCCCATTATTATAATTTCATAGTTCATACAAAAAATACCAATTTTTTTTGGAATATTAATTAAGATATTTATTTGTTGAATATTAAATTTGATGTCAAAAATGGGATCAATTTCTTATGGTTTGAGAACACATACTTATTTTAGTATTTTGTTTATATCTATAAATAAAAATTATAAAATATTTATTTTGATGTTTAAGAAACAACACAAGTTTTTTAAGGCGTCAATTTACTAGGATTTTTAAGGTTTTAAAACAAAATTTTAAGTTGTAAATTATCATGTGTAAGTAGGGCAACATTATGCCACATAACCAAATTAACCATAAAATCATCAAAGATATATCTTACAGTTGGAATAAAATACTCGTGATAATTTGTTATATAAATAACGACTCTAACACTTCATATAAAATTATTTCAATATGAAATGAGTAAACATTAAATCCTAATAAGTGTTTTTACTTATTTGTAACTTTTTATACTTTCTAAGAAATAGGTTGTTATACGGATTTACATAATATACTAAACCAAAATCATCACACAAAGTCGTTGGCCTATTGGTGAAGGCTTGGTACTTAACAGTTTGCTCCGCTTAATGTCTCAAGTTCGACACTTGGTAGTGTCAACTTTTTGTTGTTTATTTATTTGTTAATTATTTTTAACTTTGGTTGAGTTTCCAATGTAATTTAATATTAATTCTCTTTTAAAATTGCATTTAAAATGCTATATTTTTATTTTTTATTTTTGTAAAAATCATTTAAGTATTACAAATAAATACTCTAATTCTATCAGACGGTAGTGCAAAAATAATTTACATTGATGATGTATAAAGTAATTTTCACAAATTATGTTCAAATGATTACAATTTCCCGAAGCGCAACTTAATATTATATTAATTGAATAAAATAAAAAGTAGAAACTTTTCATAAAATAAATATTTGATGTAATATAAGATAGATGGCATTTTAAATTAGTTAGAAATACATTTATGGAATATAAGGTAGTTAGTTACAAGTTAGTTATGATGGTTTTATAATTAATTTATTTTGATACTCTTGATTTATGATATTAAATGATTACGCATTTATCATTCTTATTTTATAATATTCATGTATGAACTTACTAGATAGATCTTACACGGTCAAACAATATAATCTTCGCTTAATTGGTAGTTTTGTTTTGGTTTAATCCTCCACCCTACGTGTATACTTCTCGTGTTTCTTCTTATTTTGTTGAAACATGTGTTTTTGCAAAGACAGATTCATCCTGAAGTGTGGTAGAAAATTTAAAACAAAATGAATGAATTGACTGTGTGGTAATACCTAAGAAACAACTTCCTTATTTATAGAGCGTCTAAAATCTAAAATGTTCTACGAAATTGTTATTTCCTCTCTGGTGATCTCTTGAATATCAAATGAAAAATTATGAGTACTTTTTTTTTGTTAAAATCTATCTTTAGACATGTGTTATTACCTCTTTAGTTGACTAGTATCCTTAGAGATAAAAATAATATGAGCACATGGTTTCTCAATGAAATTTTCCTAATAAAATTGTTTGTTTTCAAGGTTGGCCTCAGTTTCAAATTATCACGGTGTGTCATGTTCAAACAATGAGGTAATCATGTCAAATATTGTGGCTTTGGTGTTTGAAATATTATATGTGTAGTACATTGAACTGTAGATTTTCTAAGTCCATGAACCATTATATATTTGAGTTAGATGCTTAGGCTCAAACAGTTACACAAGCGCATAAGACCCTTGGTAAGTTTATTAAGTATTGTGTTTAAAAATTATTTAAAAAACTAAAAAATTGAATGTTTTTCTAGATGAAACTTATCTAAGTAGATGTGTGGTACATAGGTTGTACTTGTGCTACATAGAATCTCATACAAGGCATAAGGTTGAGTCTGAGAGTTGGATTACATTTTTGCATCATCATTTTGGCGCGCTTATGATCTCTTTTTTGACTTATCTAAGGTTTGATTTGTATGTCCGACGTAATGAAGAAAATGCTACTTTTTGAGGCTCTATCAAGCTCTTATGATCTTTTGATTTTGGTTAATGTTGTTTGATGTGAACCAAATGAATATGGATCATGCGTACTTGTTGATGAAATGTTTTTATCATATATTTTATTCACTTTCCATTCCATTTTAAGCATTAAATTGTTTCACGCAACTCTTTTAAGCTTTGAAGTATTCCATCGTTTATTCTTTCCTTTTATCAAGCACATCGATTCTCCCATTATTATAATTTCATAGTTCATACAAAAAATACAAATTTTTTTTGGAATATTAATTAAGATATTTATTTGTTGAATATTAAATTTGATGTCAAAAATGGGATCAATTTCTTATGGTTTGAGAACACATACTTATTTTAGTATTTTGTTTATATCTATAAATAAAAATTATAAAATATTTATTTTGATGTTTAAGAAACAACACAAGTTTTTTAAGGCGTCAATTTACTAGGATTTTTAAGGTTTTAAAACAAAATTTTAAGTTGTAAATTATCATGTGTAAGTAGGGCAACATTATGCCACATAACCAAATTAACCATAAAATCATCAAAGATATATCTTACAGTTGGAATAAAATACTCGTGATAATTTGTTATATAAATAACGACTCTAACACTTCATATAAAATTATTTCAATATGAAATGAGTAAACATTAAATCCTAATAAGTGTTTTTACTTATTTGTAACTTTTTATACTTTCTAAGAAATAGGTTGTTATACGGATTTACATAATATACTAAACCAAAATCATCACACAAAGTCGTTGGCCTATTGGTGAAGGTTTGGTACTTAACAGTTTGCTCCGCTTAATGTCTCAAGTTCGACACTTGGTAGTGTCAACTTTTTGTTGTTTATTTATTTGTTAATTATTTTTAACTTTGGTTGAGTTTCCAATGTAATTTAATATTAATTCTCTTTTAAAATTGCATTTAAAATGCTATATTTTTATTTTTTATTTTTGTAAAAATCATTTAAGTATTACAAATAAATACTCTAATTCTATAAGACGGTAGTGCAAAAATAATTTACATTGATGATGTATAAAGTAATTTTCACAAATTATGTTCAAATGATTACAATTTCCCGAAGCGCAACTTAATATTATATTAATTGAATAAAATAAAAATTAGAAACTTTTCATAAAATAAATATTTGATGTAATATAAGATAGATGGCATTTTAAATTAGTTAGAAATACATTTATGGAATATAAGGTAGTTAGTTACAAGTTAGTTATGATGGTTTTATAATTAATTTATTTTGATACTCTTGATTTATGATATTAAATGATTATTCATTTATCATTCTTATTTTATAATATTCATGTATGAACTTACTAGATAGATCTTACACGGTCAGACAATATAATCTTCGCTTAATTGGTAGTTTTGTTTTGGTTTAATCCTCCACCCTACGTGTATACTTCTCGTGTTTCTTCTTATTTTGTTGAAACATGTGTTTTTGCAAAGACAGATTCATCCTGAAGTGTGGTAGAAAATTCAAAACAAAATGAATGAATTGACTGTGAGGTAATACATAAGAGACAACTTCCTTATTTATAGAGCGTCTAAAATCTAAAATGTTCTACGAAATTGTTATTTCCTCTCTGGTGATCTCTTGAATATCAAATGAAAAATTATGAGTACTTTTTTTTTGTTAAAATCTATCTTTAGACATGTGTTATTACCTCTTTAGTTGACTAGTATCCTTAGAGATAAAAATAATATGAGCACATGGTTTCTCAATGAAATTTTCCTAATAAAATTGTTTGTTTTCAAGGTTGGCCTCAGTTTCAAATTATCACGGTGTGTCATGTTCAAACAATGAGGTAATCATGTCAAATATTGTGGCTTTGGTGTTTGAAATATTATATGTGTAGTACATTGAACTGTAGATTTTCTAAGTCCATGAACCATTATATATTTGAGTTAGATGCTTAGGCTCAAACAGTTACACAAGCGCATAAGACCCTTGGTAAGTTTATTAAGTATTGTGTTTAAAAATTATTTAAAAAACTAAAAAATTGAATGTTTTTCTAGATGAAACTTATCTAAGTAGATGTGTGGTACATAGGTTGTACTTGTGCTACATAGAATCTCATACAAGGCATAAGGTTGAGTCTGAGAGTTGGATTACATTTTTGCATCATCATTTTGGCGCGCTTATGATCTCTTTTTTGACTTATCTAAGGTTTGAATTGTATGTCCGACGTAATGAAGAAAATGCTACTTTTTGAGGCTCTATCAAGCTCTTATGATCTTTTGATTTTGGTTAATGTTGTTTGATGTGAACCAATGAATATGGATCATGCGTACTTGTTGATGAAATGTTTTTATCATATATTTTATTCACTTTCCATTCCATTTTAAGCATTAAATTGTTTCACGCAACTCTTTTAAGCTTTGAAGTATTCCATCGTTTATTCTTTCCTTTTATCAAGCACATCGATTCTCCCATTATTATAATTTCATAGTTCATACAAAAAATACAAATTTTTTTTGGAATATTAATTAAGATATTTATTTGTTGAATATTAAATTTGATGTCAAAAATGGGATCAATTTCTTATGGTTTGAGAACACATACTTATTTTAGTATTTTGTTTATATCTATAAATAAAAATTATAAAATATTTATTTTGATGTTTAAGAAACAACACAAGTTTTTTAAGGCGTCAATTTACTAGGATTTTTAAGGTTTTAAAACAAAATTTTAAGTTGTAAATTATCATGTGTAAGTAGGGCAACATTATGCCACATAACCAAATTAACCATAAAATCATCAAAGATATATCTTACAGTTGGAATAAAATACTCGTGATAATTTGTTATATAAATAACGACTCTAACACTTCATATAAAATTATTTCAATATGAAATGAGTAAACATTAAATCCTAATAAGTGTTTTTACTTATTTGTAACTTTTTATACTTTCTAAGAAATAGGTTGTTATACGGATTTACATAATATACTAAACCAAAATCATCACACAAAGTCGTTGGTCTATTGGTGAAGGTTTGGTACTTAACAGTTTGCTCCGCTTAATGTCTCAAGTTCGACACTTGGTAGTGTCAACTTTTTGTTGTTTATTTATTTGTTAATTATTTTTAACTTTGGTTGAGTTTCCAATGTAATTTAATATTAATTCTCTTTTAAAATTGCATTTAAAATGCTATATTTTTATTTTTTATTTTTGTAAAAATCATTTAAGTATTACAAATAAATACTCTAATTCTATAAGACGGTAGTGCAAAAATAATTTACATTGATGATGTATAAAGTAATTTTCACAAATTATGTTCAAATGATTACAATTTCCCGAAGCGCAACTTAATATTATATTAATTGAATAAAATAAAAATTAGAAACTTTTCATAAAATAAATATTTGATGTAATATAAGATAGATGGCATTTTAAATTAGTTAGAAATACATTTATGGAATATAAGGTAGTTAGTTACAAGTTAGTTATGATGGTTTTATAATTAATTTATTTTGATACTCTTGATTTATGATATTAAATGATTATTCATTTATCATTCTTATTTTATAATATTCATGTATGAACTTACTAGATAGATCTTACACGGTCAGACAATATAATCTTCGCTTAATTGGTAGTTTTGTTTTGGTTTAATCCTCCACCCTACGTGTATACTTCTCGTGTTTCTTCTTATTTTGTTGAAACATGTGTTTTTGCAAAGACAGATTCATCCTGAAGTGTGGTAGAAAATTCAAAACAAAATGAATGAATTGACTGTGAGGTAATACATAAGAGACAACTTCCTTATTTATAGAGCGTCTAAAATCTAAAATGTTCTACGAAATTGTTATTTCCTCTCTGGTGATCTCTTGAATATCAAATGAAAAATTATGAGTACTTTTTTTTTGTTAAAATCTATCTTTAGACATGTGTTATTACCTCTTTAGTTGACTAGTATCCTTAGAGATAAAAATAATATGAGCACATGGTTTCTCAATGAAATTTTCCTAATAAAATTGTTTGTTTTCAAGGTTGGCCTCAGTTTCAAATTATCACGGTGTGTCATGTTCAAACAATGAGGTAATCATGTCAAATATTGTGGCTTTGGTGTTTGAAATATTATATGTGTAGTACATTGAACTGTAGATTTTCTAAGTCCATGAACCATTATATATTTGAGTTAGATGCTTAGGCTCAAACAGTTACACAAGCGCATAAGACCCTTGGTAAGTTTATTAAGTATTGTGTTTAAAAATTATTTAAAAAACTAAAAAATTGAATGTTTTTCTAGATGAAACTTATCTAAGTAGATGTGTGGTACATAGGTTGTACTTGTGCTACATAGAATCTCATACAAGGCATAAGGTTGAGTCTGAGAGTTGGATTACATTTTTGCATCATCATTTTGGCGCGCTTATGATCTCTTTTTTGACTTATCTAAGGTTTGAATTGTATGTCCGACGTAATGAAGAAAATGCTACTTTTTGAGGCTCTATCAAGCTCTTATGATCTTTTGATTTTGGTTAATGTTGTTTGATGTGAACCAATGAATATGGATCATGCGTACTTGTTGATGAAATGTTTTTATCATATATTTTATTCACTTTCCATTCCATTTTAAGCATTAAATTGTTTCACGCAACTCTTTTAAGCTTTGAAGTATTCCATCGTTTATTCTTTCCTTTTATCAAGCACATCGATTCTCCCATTATTATAAATTCATAGTTCAGACAAAAAATACCAATTTTTTTTGGAATATTAATTAAGATATTTATTTGTTGAATATTAAATTTGATGTCAAAAATGGGATCAATTTTTTATGGTTTGAGAACACATACTTCTTTTAGTATTTTGTTTATATCTATAAATAAAAATTATAAAATATTTATTTTGATGTTTAAGAAACAACACAAGTTTTTTAAGGCGTCAATTTACTAGGATTTTTAAGGTTTTCAAACAAAATTTTAAGTTGTAAATTATCATGTGTAAGTAGGGCAACATTATGCCACATAACCAAATTAACCATAAAATCATCAAAGATATATCTTACAGTTGGAATAAAATACTCGTGATAATTTGTTATATAAATAACGACTCTAACACTTCATATAAAATTATTTCAATATGAAATGAGTAAACATTAAATCCTAATAAGTGTTTTTACTTATTTGCAACTTTTTATACTTTCTAAGAAATAGGTTGTTATACGGATTTACATAATATACTAAACCAAAATCATCACACAAAGTCGTTGGTCTATTGGTGAAGGCTTGGTACTTAAGAGTTTGCTCCTCTTAATGTCTCAAGTTCAACACTTGGTAGTGTCAAGTTTTTGTTGTTTATTTATTTGTTAATTATTTTTAACTTTGGTTGAGTTTCCAATGTAATTTAATATTAATTCTCTTTTAAAATTGCATTTAAAATGCTATATTTTTATTTTATATTTTTGTAAAAATCATTTAAGTATTACAAATAAATACTCTAATTCTATAAGACGGTAGTGCAAAAATAATTTACATTGATGATGTATAAAGTAATTTTCACAAATTATGTTCAAATGATTACAATTTCCCGAAGCGCAACTTAATATTATATTAATTGAAGAAAATAAAAATTAGAAACTTTTCATAAAATAAATATTTGATGTAATATAAGATAGATGGCATTTTAAATTACTTAGAAATACATTTATGGAATATAAGGTAGTTAGTTACAAGTTAGTTATGATGGTTTTATAATTAATTTATTTTGATACTCTTGATTTATGATATTAAATGATTATTCATTTATCATTCTTATTTTATAATATTCATGTATGAACTTACTAGATAGATCTTACACGGTCAGACAATATAATCTTCGCTTAATTGGTAGTTTTGTTTTGGTTTAATCCTCCACCCTACGTGTATACTTCTCGTGTTTCTTCTTATTTTGTTGAAACATGTGTTTTTGCAAAGACAGATTCATCCTGAAGTGTGGTAGAAAATTCAAAACAAAATGAATGAATTGACTGTGAGGTAATACATAAGAGACAACTTCCTTATTTATAGAGGGTCTAAAATCTAAAATGTTCTACGAAATTGTTATTTCCTCTCTGGTGATCTCTTGAATATCAAATGAAAAATTATGAGTACTTTTTTTTTGTTAAAATCTATCTTTAGACATGTGTTATTACCTCTTTAGTTGACTAGTATCCTTAGAGATAAAAATAATATGAGCACATGGTTTCTCAATGAAATTTTCCTAATAAAATTGTTTGTTTTCAAGGTTGGCCTCAGTTTCAAATTATCACGGTGTGTCATGTTCAAACAATGAGGTAATCATGTCAAATATTGTGGCTTTGGTGTTTGAAATATTATATGTGTAGTACATTGAACTGTAGATTTTCTAAGTCCATGAACCATTATATATTTGAGTTAGATGCTTAGGCTCAAACAGTTACACAAGCGCATAAGACCCTTGGTAAGTTTATTAAGTATTGTGTTTAAAAATTATTTAAAAAACTAAAAAATTGAATGTTTTTCTAGATGAAACTTATCTAAGTAGATGTGTGGTACATAGGTTGTACTTGTGCTACATAGAATCTCATACAAGGCATAAGGTTGAGTCTGAGAGTTGGATTACATTTTTGCATCATCATTTTGGCGCGCTTATGATCTCTTTTTTGACTTATCTAAGGTTTGAATTGTATGTCCGACGTAATGAAGAAAATGCTACTTTTTGAGGCTCTATCCAGCTCTTATGATCTTTTGATTTTGGTTAATGTTGTTTGATGTGAACCAATGAATATGGATCATGCGTACTTGTTGATGAAATGTTTTTATCATATATTTTATTCACTTTCCATTCCATTTTAAGCATTAAATTGTTTCACGCAACTCTTTTAAGCTTTGAAGTATTCCATCGTTTATTCTTTCCTTTTATCAAGCACATCGATTCTCCCATTATTATAAATTCATAGTTCATACAAAAAATACCAATTTTTTTTGGAATATTAATTAAGATATTTATTTGTTGAATATTAAATTTGATGTCAAAAATGGGATCAATTTTTTATGGTTTGAGAACACATACTTCTTTTAGTATTTTGTTTATATCTATAAATAAAAATTATAAAATATTTATTTTGATGTTTAAGAAACAACACAAGTTTTTTAAGGCGTCAATTTACTAGGATTTTTAAGGTTTTCAAACAAAATTTTAAGTTGTAAATTATCATGTGTAAGTAGGGCAACATTATGCCACATAACCAAATTAACCATAAAATCATCAAAGATATATCTTACAGTTGGAATAAAATACTCGTGATAATTTGTTATATAAATAACGACTCTAACACTTCATATAAAATTATTTCAATATGAAATGAGTAAACATTAAATCCTAATAAGTGTTTTTACTTATTTGCAACTTTTTATACTTTCTAAGAAATAGGTTGTTATACGGATTTACATAATATACTAAACCAAAATCATCACACAAAGTCGTTGGCCTATTGGTGAAGGCTTGGTACTTAAGAGTTTGCTCCTCTTAATGTCTCAAGTTCAACACTTGGTAGTGTCAACTTTTAGTTGTTTATTTATTTGTTAATTATTTTTAACTTTGGTTGAGTTTCCAATGTAATTTAATATTAATTCTCTTTTAAAATTGCATTTAAAATGCTATATTTTTATTTTATATTTTTGTAAAAATCATTTAAGTATTACAAATAAATACTCTAATTCTATAAGACGGTAGTGCAAAAATAATTTACATTGATGATGTATAAAGTAATTTTCACAAATTATGTTCAAATGATTACAATTTCCCGAAGCGCAACTTAATATTATATTAATTGAAGAAAATAAAAATTAGAAACTTTTCATAAAATAAATATTTGATGTAATATAAGATAGATGGCATTTTAAATTACTTAGAAATACATTTATGGAATATAAGGTAGTTAGTTACAAGTTAGTTATGATGGTTTTATAATTAATTTATTTTGATACTCTTGATTTATGATATTAAATGATTATTCATTTATCATTCTTATTTTATAATATTCATGTATGAACTTACTAGATAGATCTTACACGGTCAGACAATATAATCTTCGCTTAATTGGTAGTTTTGTTTTGGTTTAATCCTCCACCCTACGTGTATACTTCTCGTGTTTCTTCTTATTTTGTTGAAACATGTGTTTTTGCAAAGACAGATTCATCCTGAAGTGTGGTAGAAAATTCAAAACAAAATGAATGAATTGACTGTGAGGTAATACATAAGAGACAACTTCCTTATTTATAGAGGGTCTAAAATCTAAAATGTTCTACGAAATTGTTATTTCCTCTCTGGTGATCTCTTGAATATCAAATGAAAAATTATGAGTACTTTTTTTTTGTTAAAATCTATCTTTAGACATGTGTTATTACCTCTTTAGTTGACTAGTATCCTTAGAGATAAAAATAATATGAGCACATGGTTTCTCAATGAAATTTTCCTAATAAAATTGTTTGTTTTCAAGGTTGGCCTCAGTTTCAAATTATCACGGTGTGTCATGTTCAAACAATGAGGTAATCATGTCAAATATTGTGGCTTTGGTGTTTGAAATATTATATGTGTAGTACATTGAACTGTAGATTTTCTAAGTCCATGAACCATTATATATTTGAGTTAGATGCTTAGGCTCAAACAGTTACACAAGCGCATAAGACCCTTGGTAAGTTTATTAAGTATTGTGTTTAAAAATTATTTAAAAAACTAAAAAATTGAATGTTTTTCTAGATGAAACTTATCTAAGTAGATGTGTGGTACATAGGTTGTACTTGTGCTACATAGAATCTCATACAAGGCATAAGGTTGAGTCTGAGAGTTGGATTACATTTTTGCATCATCATTTTGGCGCGCTTATGATCTCTTTTTTGACTTATCTAAGGTTTGAATTGTATGTCCGACGTAATGAAGAAAATGCTACTTTTTGAGGCTCTATCCAGCTCTTATGATCTTTTGATTTTGGTTAATGTTGTTTGATGTGAACCAATGAATATGGATCATGCGTACTTGTTGATGAAATGTTTTTATCATATATTTTATTCACTTTCCATTCCATTTTAAGCATTAAATTGTTTCACGCAACTCTTTTAAGCTTTGAAGTATTCCATCGTTTATTCTTTCCTTTTATCAAGCACATCGATTCTCCCATTATTATAAATTCATAGTTCATACAAAAAATACCAATTTTTTTTGGAATATTAATTAAGATATTTATTTGTTGAATATTAAATTTGATGTCAAAAATGGGATCAATTTTTTATGGTTTGAGAACACATACTTCTTTTAGTATTTTGTTTATATCTATAAATAAAAATTATAAAATATTTATTTTGATGTTTAAGAAACAACACAAGTTTTTTAAGGCGTCAATTTACTAGGATTTTTAAGGTTTTCAAACAAAATTTTAAGTTGTAAATTATCATGTGTAAGTAGGGCAACATTATGCCACATAACCAAATTAACCATAAAATCATCAAAGATATATCTTACAGTTGGAATAAAATACTCGTGATAATTTGTTATATAAATAACGACTCTAACACTTCATATAAAATTATTTCAATATGAAATGAGTAAACATTAAATCCTAATAAGTGTTTTTACTTATTTGCAACTTTTTATACTTTCTAAGAAATAGGTTGTTATACGGATTTACATAATATACTAAACCAAAATCATCACACAAAGTCGTTGGCCTATTGGTGAAGGCTTGGTACTTAAGAGTTTGCTCCTCTTAATGTCTCAAGTTCAACACTTGGTAGTGTCAACTTTTTGTTGTTTATTTATTTGTTAATTATTTTTAACTTTGGTTGAGTTTCCAATGTAATTTAATATTAATTCTCTTTTAAAATTGCATTTAAAATGCTATATTTTTATTTTATATTTTTGTAAAAATCATTTAAGTATTACAAATAAATACTCTAATTCTATCAGACGGTAGTGCAAAAATAATTTACATTGATGATGTATAAAGTAATTTTCACAAATTATGTTCAAATGATTACAATTTCCCGAAGCGCAACTTAATATTATATTAATTGAAGAAAATAAAAATTAGAAACTTTTCATAAAATAAATATTTGATGTAATATAAGATAGATGGCATTTTAAATTACTTAGAAATACATTTATGGAATATAAGGTAGTTAGTTACAAGTTAGTTATGATGGTTTTATAATTAATTTATTTTGATACTCTTGATTTATGATATTAAATGATTATTCATTTATCATTCTTATTTTATAATATTCATGTATGAACTTACTAGATAGATCTTACACGGTCAGACAATATAATCTTCGCTTAATTGGTAGTTTTGTTTTGGTTTAATCCTCCACCCTACGTGTATACTTCTCGTGTTTCTTCTTATTTTGTTGAAACATGTGTTTTTGCAAAGACAGATTCATCCTGAAGTGTGGTAGAAAATTCAAAACAAAATGAATGAATTGACTGTGAGGTAATACATAAGAGACAACTTCCTTATTTATAGAGCGTCTAAAATCTAAAATGTTCTACGAAATTGTTATTTCCTCTCTGGTGATCTCTTGAATATCAAATGAAAAATTATGAGTACTTTTTTTTTGTTAAAATCTATCTTTAGACATGTGTTATTACCTCTTTAGTTGACTAGTATCCTTAGAGATAAAAATAATATGAGCACATGGTTTCTCAATGAAATTTTCCTAATAAAATTGTTTGTTTTCAAGGTTGGCCTCAGTTTCAAATTATCACGGTGTGTCATGTTCAAACAATGAGGTAATCATGTCAAATATTGTGGCTTTGGTGTTTGAAATATTATATGTGTAATACATTGAACTGTAGATTTTCTAAGTCCATGAACCATTATATATTTGAGTTAGATGCTTAGGCTCAAACAGTTACACAAGCGCATAAGACCCTTGGTAAGTTTATTAAGTATTATGTTTAAAAATTATTTAAAAAACTAAAAAATTGAATGTTTTTCTAGATGAAACTTATCTAAGTAGATGTGTGGTACATAGGTTGTACTTGTGCTACATAGAATCTCATACAAGGCATAAGGTTGAGTCTGAGAGTTGGATTACATTTTTGCATCATCATTTTGGCGCGCTTATGATCTCTTTTTTGACTTATCTAAGGTTTGAATTGTATGTCCGACGTAATGAAGAAAATGCTACTTTTTGAGGCTCTATCCAGCTCTTATGATCTTTTGATTTTGGTTAATGTTGTTTGATGTGAACCAATGAATATGGATCATGCGTACTTGTTGATGAAATGTTTTTATCATATATTTTATTCACTTTCCATTCCATTTTAAGCATTAAATTGTTTCACGCAACTCTTTTAAGCTTTGAAGTATTCCATCGTTTATTCTTTCCTTTTATCAAGCACATCGATTCTCCCATTATTATAAATTCATAGTTCATACAAAAAATACCAATTTTTTTTGGAATATTAATTAAGATATTTATTTGTTGAATATTAAATTTGATGTCAAAAATGGGATCAATTTTTTATGGTTTGAGAACACATACTTATTTTAGTATTTTGTTTATATCTATAAATAAAAATTATAAAATATTTATTTTGATGTTTAAGAAACAACACAAGTTTTTTAAGGCGTCAATTTACTAGGATTTTTAAGGTTTTCAAACAAAATTTTAAGTTGTAAATTATCATGTGTAAGTAGGGCAACATTATGCCACATAACCAAATTAACCATAAAATCATCAAAGATATATCTTACAGTTGGAATAAAATACTCGTGATAATTTGTTATATAAATAACGACTCTAACACTTCATATAAAATTATTTCAATATGAAATGAGTAAACATTAAATCCTAATAAGTGTTTTTACTTATTTGCAACTTTTTATACTTTCTAAGAAATAGGTTGTTATACGGATTTACATAATATACTAAACCAAAATCATCACACAAAGTCGTTGGCCTATTGGTGAAGGCTTGGTACTTAAGAGTTTGCTCCTCTTAATGTCTCAAGTTCAACACTTGGTAGTGTCAACTTTTTGTTGTTTATTTATTTGTTAATTATTTTTAACTTTGGTTGAGTTTCCAATGTAATTTAATATTAATTCTCTTTTAAAATTGCATTTAAAATGCTATATTTTTATTTTTTATTTTTGTAAAAATCATTTAAGTATTACAAATAAATACTCTAATTCTATAAGACGGTAGTGCAAAAATAATTTACATTGATGATGTATAAAGTAATTTTCACAAATTATGTTCAAATGATTACAATTTCCCGAAGCGCAACTTAATATTATATTAATTGAATAAAATAAAAATTAGAAACTTTTCATAAAATAAATATTTGATGTAATATAAGATAGATGGCATTTTAAATTAGTTAGAAATACATTTATGGAATATAAGGTAGTTAGTTACAAGTTAGTTATGATGGTTTTATAATTAATTTATTTTGATACTCTTGATTTATGATATTAAATGATTATTCATTTATCATTCTTATTTTATAATATTCATGTATGAACTTACTAGATAGATCTTACACGGTCAGACAATATAATCTTCGCTTAATTGGTAGTTTTGTTTTGGTTTAATCCTCCACCCTACGTGTATACTTCTCGTGTTTCTTCTTATTTTGTTGAAACATGTGTTTTTGCAAAGACAGATTCATCCTGAAGTGTGGTAGAAAATTCAAAACAAAATGAATGAATTGACTGTGAGGTAATACATAAGAGACAACTTCCTTATTTATAGAGCGTCTAAAATCTAAAATGTTCTACGAAATTGTTATTTCCTCTCTGGTGATCTCTTGAATATCAAATGAAAAATTATGAGTACTTTTTTTTGGTTAAAATCTATCTTTTGACATGTGTTATTACCTCTTTAGTTGACTAGTATCCTTAGAGATAAAAATAATATGAGCACATGGTTTCTCAATGAAATTTTCCTAATAAAATTGTTTGTTTTCAAGGTTGGCCTCAGTTTCAAATTATCACGGTGTGTCATGTTCAAACAATGAGGTAATCATGTCAAATATTGTGGCTTTGGTGTTTGAAATATTATATGTGTAGTACATTGAACTGTAGATTTTCTAAGTCCATGAACCATTATATATTTGAGTTAGATGCTTAGGCTCAAACAGTTACACAAGCGCATAAGACCCTTGGTAAGTTTATTAAGTATTGTGTTTAAAAATTATTTAAAAAACTAAAAAATTGAATGTTTTTCTAGATGAAACTTATCTAAGTTGATGTGTGGTACATAGGTTGTACTTGTGCTACATAGAATCTCATACAAGGCATAAGGTTGAGTCTGAGAGTTGGATTACATTTTTGCATCATCATTTTGGCGCGCTTATGATCTCTTTTTTGACTTATCTAAGGTTTGAATTGTATGTCCGACGTAATGAAGAAAATGCTACTTTTTGAGGCTCTATCAAGCTCTTATGATCTTTTGATTTTGATTAATGTTGTTTGATGTGAACCAAATGAATATGGATCATGCGTACTTGTTGATGAAATGTTTTTATCATATATTTTATTCACTTTCCATTCCATTTTAAGCATTAAATTGTTTCACGCAACTCTTTTAAGCTTTGAAGTATTCCATCGTTTATTCTTTCCTTTTATCAAGCACATCGATTCTCCCATTATTATAATTTCATAGTTCATACAAAAAATACCAATTTTTTTGGAATATTAATTAAGATATTTATTTGTTGAATATTAAATTTGATGTCAAAAATGGGATCAATTTTTTATGGTTTGAGAACACATACTTATTTTAGTATTTTGTTTATATCTATAAATAAAAATTATAAAATATTTATTTTGATGTTTAAGAAACAACACAAGTTTTTTAAGGCGTCAATTTACTAGGATTTTTAAGGTTTTCAAACAAAATTTTAAGTTGTAAATTATCATGTGTAAGTAGGGCAACATTATGCCACATAACCAAATTAACCATAAAATCATCAAAGATATATCTTACAGTTGGAATAAAATACTCGTGATAATTTGTTATATAAATAACGACTCTAACACTTCATATAAAATTATTTCAATATGAAATGAGTAAACATTAAATCCTAATAAGTGTTTTTACTTATTTGCAACTTTTTATACTTTCTAAGAAATAGGTTGTTATACGGATTTACATAATATACTAAACCAAAATCATCACACAAAGTCGTTGGCCTATTGGTGAAGGCTTGGTACTTAAGAGTTTGCTCCTCTTAATGTCTCAAGTTCAACACTTGGTAGTGTCAACTTTTTGTTGTTTATTTATTTGTTAATTATTTTTAACTTTGGTTGAGTTTCCAATGTAATTTAATATTAATTCTCTTTTAAAATTGCATTTAAAATGCTATATTTTTATTTTTTATTTTTGTAAAAATCATTTAAGTATTACAAATAAATACTCTAATTCTATAAGACGGTAGTGCAAAAATAATTTACATTGATGATGTATAAAGTAATTTTCACAAATTATGTTCAAATGATTACAATTTCCCGAAGCGCAACTTAATATTATATTAATTGAATAAAATAAAAATTAGAAACTTTTCATAAAATAAATATTTGATGTAATATAAGATAGATGGCATTTTAAATTAGTTAGAAATACATTTATGGAATATAAGGTAGTTAGTTACAAGTTAGTTATGATGGTTTTATAATTAATTTATTTTGATACTCTTGATTTATGATATTAAATGATTATTCATTTATCATTCTTATTTTATAATATTCATGTATGAACTTACTAGATAGATCTTACACGGTCAGACAATATAATCTTCGCTTAATTGGTAGTTTTGTTTTGGTTTAATCCTCCACCCTACGTGTATACTTCTCGTGTTTCTTCTTATTTTGTTGAAACATGTGTTTTTGCAAAGACAGATTCATCCTGAAGTGTGGTAGAAAATTCAAAACAAAATGAATGAATTGACTGTGAGGTAATACATAAGAGACAACTTCCTTATTTATAGAGCGTCTAAAATCTAAAATGTTCTACGAAATTGTTATTTCCTCTCTGGTGATCTCTTGAATATCAAATGAAAAATTATGAGTACTTTTTTTTGGTTAAAATCTATCTTTTGACATGTGTTATTACCTCTTTAGTTGACTAGTATCCTTAGAGATAAAAATAATATGAGCACATGGTTTCTCAATGAAATTTTCCTAATAAAATTGTTTGTTTTCAAGGTTGGCCTCAGTTTCAAATTATCACGGTGTGTCATGTTCAAACAATGAGGTAATCATGTCAAATATTGTGGCTTTGGTGTTTGAAATATTATATGTGTAGTACATTGAACTGTAGATTTTCTAAGTCCATGAACCATTATATATTTGAGTTAGATGCTTAGGCTCAAACAGTTACACAAGCGCATAAGACCCTTGGTAAGTTTATTAAGTATTGTGTTTAAAAATTATTTAAAAAACTAAAAAATTGAATGTTTTTCTAGATGAAACTTATCTAAGTTGATGTGTGGTACATAGGTTGTACTTGTGCTACATAGAATCTCATACAAGGCATAAGGTTGAGTCTGAGAGTTGGATTACATTTTTGCATCATCATTTTGGCGCGCTTATGATCTCTTTTTTGACTTATCTAAGGTTTGAATTGTATGTCCGACGTAATGAAGAAAATGCTACTTTTTGAGGCTCTATCAAGCTCTTATGATCTTTTGATTTTGATTAATGTTGTTTGATGTGAACCAAATGAATATGGATCATGCGTACTTGTTGATGAAATGTTTTTATCATATATTTTATTCACTTTCCATTCCATTTTAAGCATTAAATTGTTTCACGCAACTCTTTTAAGCTTTGAAGTATTCCATCGTTTATTCTTTCCTTTTATCAAGCACATCGATTCTCCCATTATTATAATTTCATAGTTCATACAAAAAATACCAATTTTTTTGGAATATTAATTAAGATATTTATTTGTTGAATATTAAATTTGATGTCAAAAATGGGATCAATTTTTTATGGTTTGAGAACACATACTTATTTTAGTATTTTGTTTATATCTATAAATAAAAATTATAAAATATTTATTTTGATGTTTAAGAAACAACACAAGTTTTTTAAGGCGTCAATTTACTAGGATTTTTAAGGTTTTCAAACAAAATTTTAAGTTGTAAATTATCATGTGTAAGTAGGGCAACATTATGCCACATAACCAAATTAACCATAAAATCATCAAAGATATATCTTACAGTTGGAATAAAATACTCGTGATAATTTGTTATATAAATAACGACTCTAACACTTCATATAAAATTATTTCAATATGAAATGAGTAAACATTAAATCCTAATAAGTGTTTTTACTTATTTGCAACTTTTTATACTTTCTAAGAAATAGGTTGTTATACGGATTTACATAATATACTAAACCAAAATCATCACACAAAGTCGTTGGCCTATTGGTGAAGGCTTGGTACTTAAGAGTTTGCTCCTCTTAATGTCTCAAGTTCAACACTTGGTAGTGTCAACTTTTTGTTGTTTATTTATTTGTTAATTATTTTTAACTTTGGTTGAGTTTCCAATGTAATTTAATATTAATTCTCTTTTAAAATTGCATTTAAAATGCTATATTTTTATTTTTTATTTTTGTAAAAATCATTTAAGTATTACAAATAAATACTCTAATTCTATAAGACGGTAGTGCAAAAATAATTTACATTGATGATGTATAAAGTAATTTTCACAAATTATGTTCAAATGATTACAATTTCCCGAAGCGCAACTTAATATTATATTAATTGAATAAAATAAAAATTAGAAACTTTTCATAAAATAAATATTTGATGTAATATAAGATAGATGGCATTTTAAATTAGTTAGAAATACATTTATGGAATATAAGGTAGTTAGTTACAAGTTAGTTATGATGGTTTTATAATTAATTTATTTTGATACTCTTGATTTATGATATTAAATGATTATTCATTTATCATTCTTATTTTATAATATTCATGTATGAACTTACTAGATAGATCTTACACGGTCAGACAATATAATCTTCGCTTAATTGGTAGTTTTGTTTTGGTTTAATCCTCCACCCTACGTGTATACTTCTCGTGTTTCTTCTTATTTTGTTGAAACATGTGTTTTTGCAAAGACAGATTCATCCTGAAGTGTGGTAGAAAATTCAAAACAAAATGAATGAATTGACTGTGAGGTAATACATAAGAGACAACTTCCTTATTTATAGAGCGTCTAAAATCTAAAATGTTCTACGAAATTGTTATTTCCTCTCTGGTGATCTCTTGAATATCAAATGAAAAATTATGAGTACTTTTTTTTTGTTAAAATCTATCTTTTGACATGTGTTATTACCTCTTTAGTTGACTAGTATCCTTAGAGATAAAAATAATATGAGCACATGGTTTCTCAATGAAATTTTCCTAATAAAATTGTTTGTTTTCAAGGTTGGCCTCAGTTTCAAATTATCACGGTGTGTCATGTTCAAACAATGAGGTAATCATGTCAAATATTGTGGCTTTGGTGTTTGAAATATTATATGTGTAGTACATTGAACTGTAGATTTTCTAAGTCCATGAACCATTATATATTTGAGTTAGATGCTTAGGCTCAAACAGTTACACAAGCGCATAAGACCCTTGGTAAGTTTATTAAGTATTGTGTTTAAAAATTATTTAAAAAACTAAAAAATTGAATGTTTTTCTAGATGAAACTTATCTAAGTTGATGTGTGGTACATAGGTTGTACTTGTGCTACATAGAATCTCATACAAGGCATAAGGTTGAGTCTGAGAGTTGGATTACATTTTTGCATCATCATTTTGGCGCGCTTATGATCTCTTTTTTGACTTATCTAAGGTTTGAATTGTATGTCCGACGTAATGAAGAAAATGCTACTTTTTGAGGCTCTATCAAGCTCTTATGATCTTTTGATTTTGATTAATGTTGTTTGATGTGAACCAAATGAATATGGATCATGCGTACTTGTTGATGAAATGTTTTTATCATATATTTTATTCACTTTCCATTCCATTTTAAGCATTAAATTGTTTCACGCAACTCTTTTAAGCTTTGAAGTATTCCATCGTTTATTCTTTCCTTTTATCAAGCACATCGATTCTCCCATTATTATAATTTCATAGTTCATACAAAAAATACCAATTTTTTTTGGAATATTAATTAAGATATTTATTTGTTGAATATTAAATTTGATGTCAAAAATGGGATCAATTTCTTATGGTTTGAGAACACATACTTATTTTAGTATTTTGTTTATATCTATAAATAAAAATTATAAAATATTTATTTTGATGTTTAAGAAACAACACAAGTTTTTTAAGGCGTCAATTTACTAGGATTTTTAAGGTTTTCAAACAAAATTTTAAGTTGTAAATTATCATGTGTAAGTAGGGCAACATTATGCCACATAACCAAATTAACCATAAAATCATCAAAGATATATCTTACAGTTGGAATAAAATACTCGTGATAATTTGTTATATAAATAACGACTCTAACACTTCATATAAAATTATTTCAATATGAAATGAGTAAACATTAAATCCTAATAAGTGTTTTTACTTATTTGTAACTTTTTATACTTTCTAAGAAATAGGTTGTTATACGGATTTACATAATATACTAAACCAAAATCATCACACAAAGTCGTTGGCCTATTGGTGAAGGCTTGGTACTTAACAGTTTGCTCCGCTTAATGTCTCAAGTTCGACACTTGGTAGTGTCAACTTTTTGTTGTTTATTTATTTGTTAATTATTTTTAACTTTGGTTGAGTTTCCAATGTAATTTAATATTAATTCTCTTTTAAAATTGCATTTAAAATGCTATATTTTTATTTTTTATCTTTGTAAAAATCATTTAAGTATTACAAATAAATACTCTAATTCTATCAGACGGTAGTGCAAAAATAATTTACATTGATGATGTATAAAGTAATTTTCACAAATTATGTTCAAATGATTACAATTTCCCGAAGCGCAACTTAATATTATATTAATTGAATAAAATAAAAAGTAGAAACTTTTCATAAAATAAATATTTGATGTAATATAAGATAGATGGCATTTTAAATTAGTTAGAAATACATTTATGGAATATAAGGTAGTTAGTTACAAGTTAGATATGATGGTTTTATAATTAATTTATTTTGATACTCTTGATTTATGATATTAAATGATTATGCATTTATCATTCTTATTTTATAATATTCATGTATGAACTTACTAGATAGATCTTACACGGTCAGACAATATAATCTTCGCTTAATTGGTAGTTTTGTTTTGGTTTAATCCTCCACCCTACGTGTATACTTCTCGTGTTTCTTCTTATTTTGTTGAAACATGTGTTTTTGCAAAGACAGATTCATCCTGAAGTGTGGTAGAAAATTCAAAACAAAATGAATGAATTGACTGTGAGGTAATACATAAGAGACAACTTCCTTATTTATAGAGCGTCTAAAATCTAAAATGTTCTACGAAATTGTTATTTCCTCTCTGGTGATCTCTTGAATATCAAATGAAAAATTATGAGTACTTTTTTTTTGTTAAAATCTATCTTTTGACATGTGTTATTACCTCTTTAGTTGACTAGTATCCTTAGAGATAAAAATAATATGAGCACATGGTTTCTCAATGAAATTTTCCTAATAAAATTGTTTGTTTTCAAGGTTGGCCTCAGTTTCAAATTATCACGGTGTGTCATGTTCAAACAATGAGGTAATCATGTCAAATATTGTGGCTTTGGTGTTTGAAATATTATATGTGTAGTACATTGAACTGTAGATTTTCTAAGTCCATGAACCATTATATATTTGAGTTAGATGCTTAGGCTCAAACAGTTACACAAGCGCATAAGACCCTTGGTAAGTTTATTAAGTATTGTGTTTAAAAATTATTTAAAAAACTAAAAAATTGAATGTTTTTCTAGATGAAACTTATCTAAGTTGATGTGTGGTACATAGGTTGTACTTGTGCTACATAGAATCTCATACAAGGCATAAGGTTGAGTCTGAGAGTTGGATTACATTTTTGCATCATCATTTTGGCGCGCTTATGATCTCTTTTTTGACTTATCTAAGGTTTGAATTGTATGTCCGACGTAATGAAGAAAATGCTACTTTTTGAGGCTCTATCAAGCTCTTATGATCTTTTGATTTTGATTAATGTTGTTTGATGTGAACCAAATGAATATGGATCATGCGTACTTGTTGATGAAATGTTTTTATCATATATTTTATTCACTTTCCATTCCATTTTAAGCATTAAATTGTTTCACGCAACTCTTTTAAGCTTTGAAGTATTCCATCGTTTATTCTTTCCTTTTATCAAGCACATCGATTCTCCCATTATTATAATTTCATAGTTCATACAAAAAATACCAATTTTTTTTGGAATATTAATTAAGATATTTATTTGTTGAATATTAAATTTGATGTCAAAAATGGGATCAATTTCTTATGGTTTGAGAACACATACTTATTTTAGTATTTTGTTTATATCTATAAATAAAAATTATAAAATATTTATTTTGATGTTTAAGAAACAACACAAGTTTTTTAAGGCGTCAATTTACTAGGATTTTTAAGGTTTTCAAACAAAATTTTAAGTTGTAAATTATCATGTGTAAGTAGGGCAACATTATGCCACATAACCAAATTAACCATAAAATCATCAAAGATATATCTTACAGTTGGAATAAAATACTCGTGATAATTTGTTATATAAATAACGACTCTAACACTTCATATAAAATTATTTCAATATGAAATGAGTAAACATTAAATCCTAATAAGTGTTTTTACTTATTTGTAACTTTTTATACTTTCTAAGAAATAGGTTGTTATACGGATTTACATAATATACTAAACCAAAATCATCACACAAAGTCGTTGGCCTATTGGTGAAGGCTTGGTACTTAACAGTTTGCTCCGCTTAATGTCTCAAGTTCGACACTTGGTAGTGTCAACTTTTTGTTGTTTATTTATTTGTTAATTATTTTTAACTTTGGTTGAGTTTCCAATGTAATTTAATATTAATTCTCTTTTAAAATTGCATTTAAAATGCTATATTTTTATTTTTTATCTTTGTAAAAATCATTTAAGTATTACAAATAAATACTCTAATTCTATCAGACGGTAGTGCAAAAATAATTTACATTGATGATGTATAAAGTAATTTTCACAAATTATGTTCAAATGATTACAATTTCCCGAAGCGCAACTTAATATTATATTAATTGAATAAAATAAAAAGTAGAAACTTTTCATAAAATAAATATTTGATGTAATATAAGATAGATGGCATTTTAAATTAGTTAGAAATACATTTATGGAATATAAGGTAGTTAGTTACAAGTTAGATATGATGGTTTTATAATTAATTTATTTTGATACTCTTGATTTATGATATTAAATGATTATGCATTTATCATTCTTATTTTATAATATTCATGTATGAACTTACTAGATAGATCTTACACGGTCAGACAATATAATCTTCGCTTAATTGGTAGTTTTGTTTTGGTTTAATCCTCCACCCTACGTGTATACTTCTCGTGTTTCTTCTTATTTTGTTGAAACATGTGTTTTTGCAAAGACAGATTCATCCTGAAGTGTGGTAGAAAATTTAAAACAAAATGAATGAATTGACTGTGTGGTAATACCTAAGAAACAACTTCCTTATTTATAGAGCGTCTAAAATCTAAAATGTTCTACGAAATTGTTATTTCCTCTCTGGTGATCTCTTGAATATCAAATGAAAAATTATGAGTACTTTTTTTTTGTTAAAATCTATCTTTAGACATGTGTTATTACCTCTTTAGTTGACTAGTATCCTTAGAGATAAAAATAATATGAGCACATGGTTTCTCAATGAAATTTTCCTAAAAAAATTGTTTGTTTTCAAGGTTGGCCTCAGTTTCTTATTATCACGGTGTGTCATGTTCAAACAATGAGGTAATCATGTCAAATATTGTGGCTTTGGTGTTTGAAATATTATATGTGTAGTACATTGAACTGTAGATTTTCTAAGTCCATGAACCATTATATATTTGAGTTAGATGCTTAGGCTCAAACAGTTACACAAGCGCATAAGACCCTTGGTAAGTTTATTAAGTATTGTGTTTAAAAATTATTTAAAAAACTAAAAAATTGAATGTTTTTCTAGATGAAACTTATCTAAGTTGATGTGTGGTACATAGGTTGTACTTGTGCTACATAGAATCTCATACAAGGCATAAGGTTGAGTCTGAGAGTTGGATTACATTTTTGCATCATCATTTTGGCGCGCTTATGATCTCTTTTTTGACTTATCTAAGGTTTGAATTGTATGTCCGACGTAATGAAGAAAATGCTACTTTTTGAGGCTCTATCAAGCTCTTATGATCTTTTGATTTTGGTTAATGTTGTTTGATGTGAACCAAATGAATATGGATCATGCGTACTTGTTGATGAAATGTTTTTATCATATATTTTATTCACTTTCCATTCCATTTTAAGCATTAAATTGTTTCACGCAACTCTTTTAAGCTTTGAAGTATTCCATCGTTTATTCTTTCCTTTTATCAAGCACATCGATTCTCCCATTATTATAATTTCATAGTTCATACAAAAAATACCAATTTTTTTTGGAATATTAATTAAGATATTTATTTGTTGAATATTAAATTTGATGTCAAAAATGGGATCAATTTCTTATGGTTTGAGAACACATACTTATTTTAGTATTTTGTTTATATCTATAAATAAAAATTATAAAATATTTATTTTGATGTTTAAGAAACAACACAAGTTTTTTAAGGCGTCAATTTACTAGGATTTTTAAGGTTTTAAAACAAAATTTTAAGTTGTAAATTATCATGTGTAAGTAGGGCAACATTATGCCACATAACCAAATTAACCATAAAATCATCAAAGATATATCTTACAGTTGGAATAAAATACTCGTGATAATTTGTTATATAAATAACGACTCTAACACTTCATATAAAATTATTTCAATATGAAATGAGTAAACATTAAATCCTAATAAGTGTTTTTACTTATTTGTAACTTTTTATACTTTCTAAGAAATAGGTTGTTATACGGATTTACATAATATACTAAACCAAAATCATCACACAAAGTCGTTGGCCTATTGGTGAAGGCTTGGTACTTAACAGTTTGCTCTGCTTAATGTCTCAAGTTCGACACTTGGTAGTGTCAACTTTTTGTTGTTTATTTATTTGTTAATTATTTTTAACTTTGGTTGAGTTTCCAATGTAATTTAATATTAATTCTCTTTTAAAATTGCATTTAAAATGCTATATTTTTATTTTTTATTTTTGTAAAAATCATTTAAGTATTACAAATAAATACTCTAATTCTATAAGACGGTAGTGCAAAAATAATTTACATTGATGATGTATAAAGTAATTTTCACAAATTATGTTCAAATGATTACAATTTCCCGAAGCGCAACTTAATATTATATTAATTGAATAAAATAAAAATTAGAAACTTTTCATAAAATAAATATTTGATGTAATATAAGATAGATGGCATTTTAAATTACTTAGAAATACATTTATGGAATATAAGGTAGTTAGTTACAAGTTAGTTATGATGGTTTTATAATTAATTTATTTTGATACTCTTGATTTATGATATTAAATGATTATTCATTTATCATTCTTATTTTATAATATTCATGTATGAACTTACTAGATAGATCTTACACGGTCAGACAATATAATCTTCGCTTAATTGGTAGTTTTGTTTTGGTTTAATCCTCCACCCTACGTGTATACTTCTCGTGTTTCTTCTTATTTTGTTGAAACATGTGTTTTTGCAAAGACAGATTCATCCTGAAGTGTGGTAGAAAATTCAAAACAAAATGAATGAATTGACTGTGAGGTAATACATAAGAGACAACTTCCTTATTTATAGAGCGTCTAAAATCTAAAATGTTCTACGAAATTGTTATTTCCTCTCTGGTGATCTCTTGAATATCAAATGAAAAATTATGAGTACTTTTTTTTTGTTAAAATCTATCTTTTGACATGTGTTATTACCTCTTTAGTTGACTAGTATCCTTAGAGATAAAAATAATATGAGCACATGGTTTCTCAATGAAATTTTCCTAATAAAATTGTTTGTTTTCAAGGTTGGCCTCAGTTTCAAATTATCACGGTGTGTCATGTTCAAACAATGAGGTAATCATGTCAAATATTGTGGCTTTGGTGTTTGAAATATTATATGTGTAGTACATTGAACTGTAGATTTTCTAAGTCCATGAACCATTATATATTTGAGTTAGATGCTTAGGCTCAAACAGTTACACAAGCGCATAAGACCCTTGGTAAGTTTATTAAGTATTGTGTTTAAAAATTATTTAAAAAACTAAAAAATTGAATGTTTTTCTAGATGAAACTTATCTAAGTTGATGTGTGGTACATAGGTTGTACTTGTGCTACATAGAATCTCATACAAGGCATAAGGTTGAGTCTGAGAGTTGGATTACATTTTTGCATCATCATTTTGGCGCGCTTATGATCTCTTTTTTGACTTATCTAAGGTTTGAATTGTATGTCCGACGTAATGAAGAAAATGCTACTTTTTGAGGCTCTATCCAGCTCTTATGATCTTTTGATTTTGGTTAATGTTGTTTGATGTGAACCAATTAATATGGATCATGCGTACTTGTTGATGAAATGTTTTTATCATATATTTTATTCACTTTCCATTCCATTTTAAGCATTAAATTGTTTCACGCAACTCTTTTAAGCTTTGAAGTATTCCATCGTTTATTCTTTCCTTTTATCAAGCACATCGATTCTCCCATTATTATAAATTCATAGTTCATACAAAAAATACCAATTTTTTTTGGAATATTAATTAAGATATTTATTTGTTGAATATTAAATTTGATGTCAAAAATGGGATCAATTTTTTATGGTTTGAGAACACATACTTATTTTAGTATTTTGTTTATATCTATAAATAAAAATTATAAAATATTTATTTTGATGTTTAAGAAACAACACAAGTTTTTTAAGGCGTCAATTTACTAGGATTTTTAAGGTTTTCAAACAAAATTTTAAGTTGTAAATTATCATGTGTAAGTAGGGCAACATTATGCCACATAACCAAATTAACCATAAAATCATCAAAGATATATCTTACAGTTGGAATAAAATACTCGTGATAATTTGTTATATAAATAACGACTCTAACACTTCATATAAAATTATTTCAATATGAAATGAGTAAACATTAAATCCTAATAAGTGTTTTTACTTATTTGCAACTTTTTATACTTTCTAAGAAATAGGTTGTTATACGGATTTACATAATATACTAAACCAAAATCATCACACAAAGTCGTTGGCCTATTGGTGAAGGCTTGGTACTTAAGAGTTTGCTCCTCTTAATGTCTCAAGTTCAACACTTGGTAGTGTCAACTTTTTGTTGTTTATTTATTTGTTAATTATTTTTAACTTTGGTTGAGTTTCCAATGTAATTTAATATTAATTCTCTTTTA
The DNA here is from genome assembly GCA_963966055.1 of Lathyrus aphaca. NCBI lineage: Eukaryota > Viridiplantae > Streptophyta > Magnoliopsida > Fabales > Fabaceae > Lathyrus > Lathyrus aphaca. The sequence goes on from OZ014524.1 coordinate 217,276,220, forward strand.
AAATTGCATTTAAAATGCTATATTTTTATTTTATATTTTTGTAAAAATCATTTAAGTATTACAAATAAATACTCTAATTCTATCAGACGGTAGTGCAAAAATAATTTACATTGATGATGTATAAAGTAATTTTCACAAATTATGTTCAAATGATTACAATTTCCCGAAGCGCAACTTAATATTATATTAATTGAATAAAATAAAAAGTAGAAACTTTTCATAAAATAAATATTTGATGTAATATAAGATAGATGGCATTTTAAATTAGTTAGAAATACATTTATGGAATATAAGGTAGTTAGTTACAAGTTAGTTATGATGGTTTTATAATTAATTTATTTTGATACTCTTGATTTATGATATTAAATGATTATGCATTTATCATTCTTATTTTATAATATTCATGTATGAACTTACTAGATAGATCTTACACGGTCAGACAATATAATCTTCGCTTAATTGGTAGTTTTGTTTTGGTTTAATCCTCCACCCTAAGTGTATACTTCTCGTGTTTCTTCTTATTTTGTTGAAACATGTGTTTTTGCAAAGACAGATTCATCCTGAAGTGTGGTAGAAAATTTAAAACAAAATGAATGAATTGACTGTGTGGTAATACCTAAGAAACAACTTCCTTATTTATAGAGCGTCTAAAATCTAAAATGTTCTACGAAATTGTTATTTCCTCTCTGGTGATCTCTTGAATATCAAATGAAAAATTATGAGTACTTTTTTTTTGTTAAAATCTATCTTTAGACATGTGTTATTACCTCTTTAGTTGACTAGTATCCTTAGAGATAAAAATAATATGAGCACATGGTTTCTCAATGAAATTTTCCTAATAAAATTGTTTGTTTTCAAGGTTGGCCTCAGTTTCTAATTATCACGGTGTGTCATGTTCAAACAATGAGGTAATCATGTCAAATATTGTGGCTTTGGTGTTTGAAATATTATATGTGTAGTACATTGAACTGTAGATTTTCTAAGTCCATGAACCATTATATATTTGAGTTAGATGCTTAGGCTCAAACAGTTACACAAGCGCATAAGACCCTTGGTAAGTTTATTAAGTATTGTGTTTAAAAATTATTTAAAAAACTAAAAAATTGAATGTTTTTCTAGATGAAACTTATCTAAGTTAATGTGTGGTACATAGGTTGTAGTTGTGCTACATAGAATCTCATACAAGGCATAAGGTTGAGTCTGAGAGTTGGATTACATTTTTGCATCATCATTTTGGTGCGCTTATGATCTCTTTTTTGACTTATCTAAGGTTTGAATTGTATGTCCGACGTAATGAAGAAAATGCTACTTTTTGAGGCTCTATCAAGCTCTTATGATCTTTTGATTTTGATTAATGTTGTTTGATGTGAACCAAATGAATATGGATCATGCGTACTTGTTGATGAAATGTTTTTATCATATATTTTATTCACTTTCCATTCCATTTTAAGCATTAAATTGTTTCACGCAACTCTTTTAAGCTTTGAAGTATTCCATTGTTTATTCTTTCCTTTTATCAAGCACATCGATTCTCCCATTATTATAAATTCATAGTTCATACAAAAAATACCAATTTTTTTTGGAATATTAATTAAGATATTTATTTGTTGAATATTAAATTTGATGTCAAAAATGGGATCAATTTTTTATGGTTTGAGAACACATACTTATTTTAGTATTTTGTTTATATCTATAAATAAAAATTATAAAATATTTATTTTGATGTTTAAGAAACAACACAAGTTTTTTAAGGCGTCAATTTACTAGGATTTTTAAGGTTTTAAAACAAAATTTTAAGTTGTAAATTATCATGTGTAAGTAGGGCAACATTATGCCACATAACCAAATTAACCATAAAATCATCAAAGATATATCTTACAGTTGGAATAAAATACTCGTGATAATTTGTTATATAAATAACGACTCTAACACTTCATATAAAATTATTTCAATATGAAATGAGTAAACATTAAATCCTAATAAGTGTTTTTACTTATTTGTAACTTTTTATACTTTCTAAGAAATAGGTTGTTATACGGATTTACATAATATACTAAACCAAAATCATCACACAAAGTCGTTGGCCTATTGGTGAAGGCTTGGTACTTAACAGTTTGCTCCGCTTAATGTCTCAAGTTCGACACTTGGTAGTGTCAACTTTTTGTCGTTTATTTATTTGTTAATTATTTTTAACTTTGGTTGAGTTTCCAATGTAATTTAATATTAATTCTCTTTTAAAATTGCATTTAAAATGCTATATTTTTATTTTTTATTTTTGTAAAAATCATTTAAGTATTACAAATAAATACTCTAATTCTATCAGACGGTAGTGCAAAAATAATTTACATTGATGATGTATAAAGTAATTTTCACAAATTATGTTCAAATGATTACAATTTCCCGAAGCGCAACTTAATATTATATTAATTGAATAAAATAAAAAGTAGAAACTTTTCATAAAATAAATATTTGATGTAATATAAGATAGATGGCATTTTAAATTAGTTAGAAATACATTTATGGAATATAAGGTAGTTAGTTACAAGTTAGTTATGATGGTTTTATAATTAATTTATTTTGATACTCTTGATTTATGATATTAAATGATTATGCATTTATCATTCTTATTTTATAATATTCATGTATGAACTTACTAGATAGATCTTACACGGTCAGACAATATAATCTTCGCTTAATTGGTAGTTTTGTTTTGGTTTAATCCTCCACCCTACGTGTATACTTCTCGTGTTTCTTCTTATTTTGTTGAAACATGTGTTTTTGCAAAGACAGATTCATCCTGAAGTGTGGTAGAAAATTTAAAACAAAATGAATGAATTGACTGTGTGGTAATACCTAAGAAACAACTTCCTTATTTATAGAGCGTCTAAAATCTAAAATGTTCTACGAAATTGTTATTTCCTCTCTGGTGATCTCTTGAATATCAAATGAAAAATTATGAGTACTTTTTTTTTGTTAAAATCTATCTTTAGACATGTGTTATTACCTCTTTAGTTGACTAGTATCCTTAGAGATAAAAATAATATGAGCACATGGTTTCTCAATGAAATTTTCCTAATAAAATTGTTTGTTTTCAAGGTTGGCCTCAGTTTCTAATTATCACGGTGTGTCATGTTCAAACAATGAGGTAATCATGTCAAATATTGTGGCTTTGGTGTTTGAAATATTATATGTGTAGTACATTGAACTGTAGATTTTCTAAGTCCATGAACCATTATATATTTGAGTTAGATGCTTAGGCTCAAACAGTTACACAAGCGCATAAGACCCTTGTTAAGTTTATTAAGTATTGTGTTTAAAAATTATTTAAAAAACTAAAAAATTGAATGTTTTTCTAGATGAAACTTATCTAAGTTGATGTGTGGTACATAGGTTGTACTTGTGCTACATAGAATCTCATACAAGGCATAAGGTTGAGTCTGAGAGTTGGATTACATTTTTGCATCATCATTTTGGCGCGCTTATGATCTCTTTTTTGACTTATCTAAGGTTTGAATTGTATGTCCGACGTAATGAAGAAAATGCTACTTTTTGAGGCTCTATCAAGCTCTTATGATCTTTTGATTTTGATTAATGTTGTTTGATGTGAACCAAATGAATATGGATCATGCGTACTTGTTGATGAAATGTTTTTATCATATATTTTATTCACTTTCCATTCCATTTTAAGCATTAAATTGTTTCACGCAACTCTTTTAAGCTTTGAAGTATTCCATCGTTTATTCTTTCCTTTTATCAAGCACATCGATTCTCCCATTATTATAAATTCATAGTTCATACAAAAAATACCAATTTTTTTTGGAATATTAATTAAGATATTTATTTGTTGAATATTAAATTTGATGTCAAAAATGGGATCAATTTTTTATGGTTTGAGAACACATACTTATTTTAGTATTTTGTTTATATCTATAAATAAAAATTATAAAATATTTATTTTGATGTTTAAGAAACAACACAAGTTTTTTAAGGCGTCAATTTACTAGGATTTTTAAGGTTTTAAAACAAAATTTTAAGTTGTAAATTATCATGTGTAAGTAGGGCAACATTATGCCACATAACCAAATTAACCATAAAATCATCAAAGATATATCTTACAGTTGGAATAAAATACTCGTGATAATTTGTTATATAAATAACGACTCTAACACTTCATATAAAATTATTTCAATATGAAATGAGTAAACATTAAATCCTAATAAGTGTTTTTACTTATTTGTAACTTTTTATACTTTCTAAGAAATAGGTTGTTATACGGATTTACATAATATACTAAACCAAAATCATCACACAAAGTCGTTGGCCTATTGGTGAAGGCTTGGTACTTAACAGTTTGCTCCGCTTAATGTCTCAAGTTCGACACTTGGTAGTGTCAACTTTTTGTCGTTTATTTATTTGTTAATTATTTTTAACTTTGGTTGAGTTTCCAATGTAATTTAATATTAATTCTCTTTTAAAATTGCATTTAAAATGCTATATTTTTATTTTTTATTTTTGTAAAAATCATTTAAGTATTACAAATAAATACTCTAATTCTATCAGACGGTAGTGCAAAAATAATTTACATTGATGATGTATAAAGTAATTTTCACAAATTATGTTCAAATGATTACAATTTCCCGAAGCGCAACTTAATATTATATTAATTGAATAAAATAAAAAGTAGAAACTTTTCATAAAATAAATATTTGATGTAATATAAGATAGATGGCATTTTAAATTAGTTAGAAATACATTTATGGAATATAAGGTAGTTAGTTACAAGTTAGTTATGATGGTTTTATAATTAATTTATTTTGATACTCTTGATTTATGATATTAAATGATTATGCATTTATCATTCTTATTTTATAATATTCATGTATGAACTTACTAGATAGATCTTACACGGTCAGACAATATAATCTTCGCTTAATTGGTAGTTTTGTTTTGGTTTAATCCTCCACCCTACGTGTATACTTCTCGTGTTTCTTCTTATTTTGTTGAAACATGTGTTTTTGCAAAGACAGATTCATCCTGAAGTGTGGTAGAAAATTTAAAACAAAATGAATGAATTGACTGTGTGGTAATACCTAAGAAACAACTTCCTTATTTATAGAGCGTCTAAAATCTAAAATGTTCTACGAAATTGTTATTTCCTCTCTGGTGATCTCTTGAATATCAAATGAAAAATTATGAGTACTTTTTTTTTGTTAAAATCTATCTTTAGACATGTGTTATTACCTCTTTAGTTGACTAGTATCCTTAGAGATAAAAATAATATGAGCACATGGTTTCTCAATGAAATTTTCCTAATAAAATTGTTTGTTTTCAAGGTTGGCCTCAGTTTCTAATTATCACGGTGTGTCATGTTCAAACAATGAGGTAATCATGTCAAATATTGTGGCTTTGGTGTTTGAAATATTATATGTGTAGTACATTGAACTGTAGATTTTCTAAGTCCATGAACCATTATATATTTGAGTTAGATGCTTAGGCTCAAACAGTTACACAAGCGCATAAGACCCTTGTTAAGTTTATTAAGTATTGTGTTTAAAAATTATTTAAAAAACTAAAAAATTGAATGTTTTTCTAGATGAAACTTATCTAAGTTGATGTGTGGTACATAGGTTGTACTTGTGCTACATAGAATCTCATACAAGGCATAAGGTTGAGTCTGAGAGTTGGATTACATTTTTGCATCATCATTTTGGCGCGCTTATGATCTCTTTTTTGACTTATCTAAGGTTTGAATTGTATGTCCGACGTAATGAAGAAAATGCTACTTTTTGAGGCTCTATCAAGCTCTTATGATCTTTTGATTTTGATTAATGTTGTTTGATGTGAACCAAATGAATATGGATCATGCGTACTTGTTGATGAAATGTTTTTATCATATATTTTATTCACTTTCCATTCCATTTTAAGCATTAAATTGTTTCACGCAACTCTTTTAAGCTTTGAAGTATTCCATCGTTTATTCTTTCCTTTTATCAAGCACATCGATTCTCCCATTATTATAATTTCATAGTTCATACAAAAAATACCAATTTTTTTTGGAATATTAATTAAGATATTTATTTGTTGAATATTAAATTTGATGTCAAAAATGGGATCAATTTCTTATGGTTTGAGAACACATACTTATTTTAGTATTTTGTTTATATCTATAAATAAAAATTATAAAATATTTATTTTGATGTTTAAGAAACAACACAAGTTTTTTAAGGCGTCAATTTACTAGGATTTTTAAGGTTTTCAAACAAAATTTTAAGTTGTAAATTATCATGTGTAAGTAGGGCAACATTATGCCACATAACCAAATTAACCATAAAATCATCAAAGATATATCTTACAGTTGGAATAAAATACTCGTGATAATTTGTTATATAAATAACGACTCTAACACTTCATATAAAATTATTTCAATATGAAATGAGTAAACATTAAATCCTAATAAGTGTTTTTACTTATTTGTAACTTTTTATACTTTCTAAGAAATAAGTTGTTATACGGATTTACATAATATACTAAACCAAAATCATCACACAAAGTCGTTGGCCTATTGGTGAAGGCTTGGTACTTAACAGTTTGCTCCGCTTAATGTCTCAAGTTTGACACTTGGTAGTGTCAACTTTTTGTTGTTTATTTATTTGTTAATTATTTTTAACTTTGGTTGAGTTTCCAATGTAATTTAATATTAATTCTCTTTTAAAATTGCATTTAAAATGCTATATTTTTATTTTTTATCTTTGTAAAAATCATTTAAGTATTACAAATAAATACTCTAATTCTATCAGACGGTAGTGCAAAAATAATTTACATTGATGATGTATAAAGTAATTTTCACAAATTATGTTCAAATGATTACAATTTCCCGAAGCGCAACTTAATATTATATTAATTGAATAAAATAAAAAGTAGAAACTTTTCATAAAATAAATATTTGATGTAATATAAGATAGATGGCATTTTAAATTAGTTAGAAATACATTTATGGAATATAAGGTAGTTAGTTACAGGTTAGATATGATGGTTTTATAATTAATTTATTTTGATACTCTTGATTTATGATATTAAATGATTATGCATTTATCATTCTTATTTTATAATATTCATGTATGAACTTACTAGATAGATCTTACACGGTCAGACAATATAATCTTCGCTTAATTGGTAGTTTTGTTTTGGTTTAATCCTCCACCCTACGTGTATACTTCTCGTGTTTCTTCTTATTTTGTTGAAACATGTGTTTTTGCAAAGACAGATTCATCCTGAAGTGTGGTAGAAAATTTAAAACAAAATGAATGAATTGACTGTGTGGTAATACCTAAGAAACAACTTCCTTATTTATAGAGCGTCTAAAATCTAAAATGTTCTACGAAATTGTTATTTCCTCTCTGGTGATCTCTTGAATATCAAATGAAAAATTATGAGTACTTTTTTTTTGTTAAAATCTATCTTTAGACATGTGTTATTACCTCTTTAGTTGACTAGTATCCTTAGAGATAAAAATAATATGAGCACATGGTTTCTCAATGAAATTTTCCTAATAAAATTGTTTGTTTTCAAGGTTGGCCTCAGTTTCTAATTATCACGGTGTGTCATGTTCAAACAATGAGGTAATCATGTCAAATATTGTGGCTTTGGTGTTTGAAATATTATATGTGTAGTACATTGAACTGTAGATTTTCTAAGTCCATGAACCATTATATATTTGAGTTAGATGCTTAGGCTCAAACAGTTACACAAGCGCATAAGACCCTTGGTAAGTTTATTAAGTATTGTGTTTAAAAATTATTTAAAAAACTAAAAAATTGAATGTTTTTCTAGATGAAACTTATCTAAGTTGATGTGTGGTACATAGGTTGTACTTGTGCTACATAGAATCTCATACAAGGCATAAGGTTGAGTCTGAGAGTTGGATTACATTTTTGCATCATCATTTTGGCGCGCTTATGATCTCTTTTTTGACTTATCTAAGGTTTGAATTGTATGTCCGACGTAATGAAGAAAATGCTACTTTTTGAGGCTCTATCAAGCTCTTATGATCTTTTGATTTTGATTAATGTTGTTTGATGTGAACCAAATGAATATGGATCATGCGTACTTGTTGATGAAATGTTTTTATCATATATTTTATTCACTTTCCATTCCATTTTAAGCATTAAATTGTTTCACGCAACTCTTTTAAGCTTTGAAGTATTCCATCGTTTATTCTTTCCTTTTATCAAGCACATCGATTCTCCCATTATTATAATTTCATAGTTCATACAAAAAATACCAATTTTTTTTGGAATATTAATTAAGATATTTATTTGTTGAATATTAAATTTGATGTCAAAAATGGGATCAATTTCTTATGGTTTGAGAACACATACTTATTTTAGTATTTTGTTTATATCTATAAATAAAAATTATAAAATATTTATTTTGATGTTTAAGAAACAACACAAGTTTTTTAAGGCGTCAATTTACTAGGATTTTTAAGGTTTTCAAACAAAATTTTAAGTTGTAAATTATCATGTGTAAGTAGGGCAACATTATGCCACATAACCAAATTAACCATAAAATCATCAAAGATATATCTTACAGTTGGAATAAAATACTCGTGATAATTTGTTATATAAATAACGACTCTAACACTTCATATAAAATTATTTCAATATGAAATGAGTAAACATTAAATCCTAATAAGTGTTTTTACTTATTTGTAACTTTTTATACTTTCTAAGAAATAGGTTGTTATACGGATTTACATAATATACTAAACCAAAATCATCACACAAAGTCGTTGGCCTATTGGTGAAGGCTTGGTACTTAACAGTTTGCTCCGCTTAATGTCTCAAGTTTGACACTTGGTAGTGTCAACTTTTTGTTGTTTATTTATTTGTTAATTATTTTTAACTTTGGTTGAGTTTCCAATGTAATTTAATATTAATTCTCTTTTAAAATTGCATTTAAAATGCTATATTTTTATTTTTTATCTTTGTAAAAATCATTTAAGTATTACAAATAAATACTCTAATTCTATCAGACGGTAGTGCAAAAATAATTTACATTGATGATGTATAAAGTAATTTTCACAAATTATGTTCAAATGATTACAATTTCCCGAAGCGCAACTTAATATTATATTAATTGAATAAAATAAAAAGTAGAAACTTTTCATAAAATAAATATTTGATGTAATATAAGATAGATGGCATTTTAAATTAGTTAGAAATACATTTATGGAATATAAGGTAGTTAGTTACAGGTTAGATATGATGGTTTTATAATTAATTTATTTTGATACTCTTGATTTATGATATTAAATGATTATGCATTTATCATTCTTATTTTATAATATTCATGTATGAACTTACTAGATAGATCTTACACGGTCAGACAATATAATCTTCGCTTAATTGGTAGTTTTGTTTTGGTTTAATCCTCCACCCTACGTGTATACTTCTCGTGTTTCTTCTTATTTTGTTGAAACATGTGTTTTTGCAAAGACAGATTCATCCTGAATTGTGGTAGAAAATTTAAAACAAAATGAATGAATTGACTGTGTGGTAATACCTAAGAAACAACTTCCTTATTTAAAGAGCGTCTAAAATCTAAAATGTTCTACGAAATAGTTATTTCCTCTCTGGTGATCTCTTGAATATCAAATGAAAAATTATGAGTACTTTTTTTTTGTTAAAATCTATCTTTAGACATGTGTTATTACCTCTTTAGTTGACTAGTATCCTTAGAGATAAAAATAATATGAGCACATGGTTTCTCAATGAAATTTTCCTAATAAAATTGTTTGTTTTCAAGGTTGGCCTCAGTTTCTAATTATCACGGTGTGTCATGTTCAAACAATGAGGTAATCATGTCAAATATTGTGGCTTTGGTGTTTGAAATATTATATGTGTAGTACATTGAACTGTAGATTTTCTAAGTCCATGAACCATTATATATTTGAGTTAGATGCTTAGGCTCAAACAGTTACACAAGCGCATAAGACCCTTGGTAAGTTTATTAAGTATTGTGTTTAAAAATTATTTAAAAAACTAAAAAATTGAATGTTTTTCTAGATGAAACTTATCTAAGTTGATGTGTGGTACATAGGTTGTACTTGTGCTACATAGAATCTCATACAAGGCATAAGGTTGAGTCTGAGAGTTGGATTACATTTTTGCATCATCATTTTGGCGCGCTTATGATCTCTTTTTTGACTTATCTAAGGTTTGAATTGTATGTCCGACGTAATGAAGAAAATGCTACTTTTTGAGGCTCTATCAAGCTCTTATGATCTTTTGATTTTGATTAATGTTGTTTGATGTGAACCAAATGAATATGGATCATGCGTACTTGTTGATGAAATGTTTTTATCATATATTTTATTCACTTTCCATTCCATTTTAAGCATTAAATTGTTTCACGCAACTCTTTTAAGCTTTGAAGTATTCCATCGTTTATTCTTTCCTTTTATCAAGCACATCGATTCTCCCATTATTATAATTTCATAGTTCATACAAAAAATACCAATTTTTTTTGGAATATTAATTAAGATATTTATTTGTTGAATATTAAATTTGATGTCAAAAATGGGATCAATTTCTTATGGTTTGAGAACACATACTTATTTTAGTATTTTGTTTATATCTATAAATAAAAATTATAAAATATTTATTTTGATGTTTAAGAAACAACACAAGTTTTTTAAGGCGTCAATTTACTAGGATTTTTAAGGTTTTCAAACAAAATTTTAAGTTGTAAATTATCATGTGTAAGTAGGGCAACATTATGCCACATAACCAAATTAACCATAAAATCATCAAAGATATATCTTACAGTTGGAATAAAATACTCGTGATAATTTGTTATATAAATAACGACTCTAACACTTCATATAAAATTATTTCAATATGAAATGAGTAAACATTAAATCCTAATAAGTGTTTTTACTTATTTGTAACTTTTTATACTTTCTAAGAAATAGGTTGTTATACGGATTTACATAATATACTAAACCAAAATCATCACACAAAGTCGTTGGCCTATTGGTGAAGGCTTGGTACTTAACAGTTTGCTCCGCTTAATGTCTCAAGTTCGACACTTGGTAGTGTCAACTTTTTGTCGTTTATTTATTTGTTAATTATTTTTAACTTTGGTTGAGTTTCCAATGTAATTTAATATTAATTCTCTTTTAAAATTGCATTTAAAATGCTATATTTTTATTTTTTATCTTTGTAAAAATCATTTAAGTATTACAAATAAATACTCTAATTCTATCAGACGGTAGTGCAAAAATAATTTACATTGATGATGTATAAAGTAATTTTCACAAATTATGTTCAAATGATTACAATTTCCCGAAGCGCAACTTAATATTATATTAATTGAATAAAATAAAAAGTAGAAACTTTTCATAAAATAAATATTTGATGTAATATAAGATAGATGGCATTTTAAATTAGTTAGAAATACATTTATGGAATATAAGGTAGTTAGTTACAGGTTAGATATGATGGTTTTATAATTAATTTATTTTGATACTCTTGATTTATGATATTAAATGATTATGCATTTATCATTCTTATTTTATAATATTCATGTATGAACTTACTAGATAGATCTTACACGGTCAGACAATATAATCTTCGCTTAATTGGTAGTTTTGTTTTGGTTTAATCCTCCACCCTACGTGTATACTTCTCGTGTTTCTTCTTATTTTGTTGAAACATGTGTTTTTGCAAAGACAGATTCATCCTGAATTGTGGTAGAAAATTTAAAACAAAATGAATGAATTGACTGTGTGGTAATACCTAAGAAACAACTTCCTTATTTAAAGAGCGTCTAAAATCTAAAATGTTCTACGAAATAGTTATTTCCTCTCTGGTGATCTCTTGAATATCAAATGAAAAATTATGAGTACTTTTTTTTTGTTAAAATCTATCTTTAGACATGTGTTATTACCTCTTTAGTTGACTAGTATCCTTAGAGATAAAAATAATATGAGCACATGGTTTCTCAATGAAATTTTCCTAATAAAATTGTTTGTTTTCAAGGTTGGCCTCAGTTTCTAATTATCACGGTGTGTCATGTTCAAACAATGAGGTAATCATGTCAAATATTGTGGCTTTGGTGTTTGAAATATTATATGTGTAGTACATTGAACTGTAGATTTTCTAAGTCCATGAACCATTATATATTTGAGTTAGATGCTTAGGCTCAAACAGTTACACAAGCGCATAAGACCCTTGGTAAGTTTATTAAGTATTGTGTTTAAAAATTATTTAAAAAACTAAAAAATTGAATGTTTTTCTAGATGAAACTTATCTAAGTTGATGTGTGGTACATAGGTTGTAGTTGTGCTACATAGAATCTCATACAAGGCATAAGGTTGAGTCTGAGAGTTGGATTACATTTTTGCATCATCATTTTGGTGCGCTTATGATCTCTTTTTTGACTTATCTAAGGTTTGAATTGTATGTCCGACGTAATGAAGAAAATGCTACTTTTTGAGGCTCTATCAAGCTCTTATGATCTTTTGATTTTGATTAATGTTGTTTGATGTGAACCAAATGAATATGGATCATGCGTACTTGTTGATGAAATGTTTTTATCATATATTTTATTCACTTTCCATTCCATTTTAAGCATTAAATTGTTTCACGCAACTCTTTTAAGCTTTGAAGTATTCCATTGTTTATTCTTTCCTTTTATCAAGCACATCGATTCTCCCATTATTATAAATTCATAGTTCATACAAAAAATACCAATTTTTTTTGGAATATTAATTAAGATATTTATTTGTTGAATATTAAATTTGATGTCAAAAATGGGATCAATTTCTTATGGTTTGAGAACACATACTTATTTTAGTATTTTGTTTATATCTATAAATAAAAATTATAAAATATTTATTTTGATGTTTAAGAAACAACACAAGTTTTTTAAGGCGTCAATTTACTAGGATTTTTAAGGTTTTCAAACAAAATTTTAAGTTGTAAATTATCATGTGTAAGTAGGGCAACATTATGCCACATAACCAAATTAACCATAAAATCATCAAAGATATATCTTACAGTTGGAATAAAATACTCGTGATAATTTGTTATATAAATAACGACTCTAACACTTCATATAAAATTATTTCAATATGAAATGAGTAAACATTAAATCCTAATAAGTGTTTTTACTTATTTGTAACTTTTTATACTTTCTAAGAAATAGGTTGTTATACGGATTTACATAATATACTAAACCAAAATCATCACACAAAGTCGTTGGCCTATTGGTGAAGGCTTGGTACTTAACAGTTTGCTCCGCTTAATGTCTCAAGTTCGACACTTGGTAGTGTCAACTTTTTGTCGTTTATTTATTTGTTAATTATTTTTAACTTTGGTTGAGTTTCCAATGTAATTTAATATTAATTCTCTTTTAAAATTGCATTTAAAATGCTATATTTTTATTTTTTATTTTTGTAAAAATCATTTAAGTATTACAAATAAATACTCTAATTCTATCAGACGGTAGTGCAAAAATAATTTACATTGATGATGTATAAAGTAATTTTCACAAATTATGTTCAAATGATTACAATTTCCCGAAGCGCAACTTAATATTATATTAATTGAATAAAATAAAAAGTAGAAACTTTTCATAAAATAAATATTTGATGTAATATAAGATAGATGGCATTTTAAATTAGTTAGAAATACATTTATGGAATATAAGGTAGTTAGTTACAAGTTAGTTATGATGGTTTTATAATTAATTTATTTTGATACTCTTGATTTATGATATTAAATGATTATGCATTTATCATTCTTATTTTATAATATTCATGTATGAACTTACTAGATAGATCTTACACGGTCAGACAATATAATCTTCGCTTAATTGGTAGTTTTGTTTTGGTTTAATCCTCCACCCTACGTGTATACTTCTCGTGTTTCTTCTTATTTTGTTGAAACATGTGTTTTTGCAAAGACAGATTCATCCTGAAGTGTGGTAGAAAATTTAAAACAAAATGAATGAATTGACTGTGTGGTAATACCTAAGAAACAACTTCCTTATTTATAGAGCGTCTAAAATCTAAAATGTTCTACGAAATTGTTATTTCCTCTCTGGTGATCTCTTGAATATCAAATGAAAAATTATGAGTACTTTTTTTTTGTTAAAATCTATCTTTAGACATGTGTTATTACCTCTTTAGTTGACTAGTATCCTTAGAGATAAAAATAATATGAGCACATGGTTTCTCAATGAAATTTTCCTAATAAAATTGTTTGTTTTCAAGGTTGGCCTCAGTTTCTAATTATCACGGTGTGTCATGTTCAAACAATGAGGTAATCATGTCAAATATTGTGGCTTTGGTGTTTGAAATATTATATGTGTAGTACATTGAACTGTAGATTTTCTAAGTCCATGAACCATTATATATTTGAGTTAGATGCTTAGGCTCAAACAGTTACACAAGCGCATAAGACCCTTGTTAAGTTTATTAAGTATTGTGTTTAAAAATTATTTAAAAAACTAAAAAATTGAATGTTTTTCTAGATGAAACTTATCTAAGTTGATGTGTGGTACATAGGTTGTACTTGTGCTACATAGAATCTCATACAAGGCATAAGGTTGAGTCTGAGAGTTGGATTACATTTTTGCATCATCATTTTGGCGCGCTTATGATCTCTTTTTTGACTTATCTAAGGTTTGAATTGTATGTCCGACGTAATGAAGAAAATGCTACTTTTTGAGGCTCTATCAAGCTCTTATGATCTTTTGATTTTGATTAATGTTGTTTGATGTGAACCAAATGAATATGGATCATGCGTACTTGTTGATGAAATGTTTTTATCATATATTTTATTCACTTTCCATTCCATTTTAAGCATTAAATTGTTTCACGCAACTCTTTTAAGCTTTGAAGTATTCCATCGTTTATTCTTTCCTTTTATCAAGCACATCGATTCTCCCATTATTATAATTTCATAGTTCATACAAAAAATACCAATTTTTTTTGGAATATTAATTAAGATATTTATTTGTTGAATATTAAATTTGATGTCAAAAATGGGATCAATTTCTTATGGTTTGAGAACACATACTTATTTTAGTATTTTGTTTATATCTATAAATAAAAATTATAAAATATTTATTTTGATGTTTAAGAAACAACACAAGTTTTTTAAGGCGTCAATTTACTAGGATTTTTAAGGTTTTCAAACAAAATTTTAAGTTGTAAATTATCATGTGTAAGTAGGGCAACATTATGCCACATAACCAAATTAACCATAAAATCATCAAAGATATATCTTACAGTTGGAATAAAATACTCGTGATAATTTGTTATATAAATAACGACTCTAACACTTCATATAAAATTATTTCAATATGAAATGAGTAAACATTAAATCCTAATAAGTGTTTTTACTTATTTGTAACTTTTTATACTTTCTAAGAAATAGGTTGTTATACGGATTTACATAATATACTAAACCAAAATCATCACACAAAGTCGTTGGCCTATTGGTGAAGGCTTGGTACTTAACAGTTTGCTCCGCTTAATGTCTCAAGTTTGACACTTGGTAGTGTCAACTTTTTGTTGTTTATTTATTTGTTAATTATTTTTAACTTTGGTTGAGTTTCCAATGTAATTTAATATTAATTCTCTTTTAAAATTGCATTTAAAATGCTATATTTTTATTTTTTATCTTTGTAAAAATCATTTAAGTATTACAAATAAATACTCTAATTCTATCAGACGGTAGTGCAAAAATAATTTACATTGATGATGTATAAAGTAATTTTCACAAATTATGTTCAAATGATTACAATTTCCCGAAGCGCAACTTAATATTATATTAATTGAATAAAATAAAAAGTAGAAACTTTTCATAAAATAAATATTTGATGTAATATAAGATAGATGGCATTTTAAATTAGTTAGAAATACATTTATGGAATATAAGGTAGTTAGTTACAGGTTAGATATGATGGTTTTATAATTAATTTATTTTGATACTCTTGATTTATGATATTAAATGATTATGCATTTATCATTCTTATTTTATAATATTCATGTATGAACTTACTAGATAGATCTTACACGGTCAGACAATATAATCTTCGCTTAATTGGTAGTTTTGTTTTGGTTTAATCCTCCACCCTACGTGTATACTTCTCGTGTTTCTTCTTATTTTGTTGAAACATGTGTTTTTGCAAAGACAGATTCATCCTGAATTGTGGTAGAAAATTTAAAACAAAATGAATGAATTGACTGTGTGGTAATACCTAAGAAACAACTTCCTTATTTAAAGAGCGTCTAAAATCTAAAATGTTCTACGAAATAGTTATTTCCTCTCTGGTGATCTCTTGAATATCAAATGAAAAATTATGAGTACTTTTTTTTGTTAAAATCTATCTTTAGACATGTGTTATTACCTCTTTAGTTGACTAGTATCCTTAGAGATAAAAATAATATGAGCACATGGTTTCTCAATGAAATTTTCCTAATAAAATTGTTTGTTTTCAAGGTTGGCCTCAGTTTCTAATTATCACGGTGTGTCATGTTCAAACAATGAGGTAATCATGTCAAATATTGTGGCTTTGGTGTTTGAAATATTATATGTGTAGTACATTGAACTGTAGATTTTCTAAGTCCATGAACCATTATATATTTGAGTTAGATGCTTAGGCTCAAACAGTTACACAAGCGCATAAGACCCTTGGTAAGTTTATTAAGTATTGTGTTTAAAAATTATTTAAAAACCTAAAAAATTGAATGTTTTTCTAGATGAAACTTATCTAAGTAGATGTGTGGTACATAGGTTGTACTTGTGCTACATAGAATCTCATACAAGGCATAAGGTTGAGTCTGAGAGTTGGATTACATTTTTGCATCATCATTTTGGCGCGCTTATGATCTCTTTTTTGACTTATCTAAGGTTTGAATTGTATGTCCGACGTAATGAAGAAAATGCTACTTTTTGAGGCTCTATCAAGCTCTTATGATCTTTTGATTTTGATTAATGTTGTTTGATGTGAACCAAATGAATATGGATCATGCGTACTTGTTGATGAAATGTTTTTATCATATATTTTATTCACTTTCCATTCCATTTTAAGCATTAAATTGTTTCACGCAACTCTTTTAAGCTTTGAAGTATTCCATCGTTTATTCTTTCCTTTTATCAAGCACATCGATTCTCCCATTATTATAATTTCATAGTTCATACAAAAAATACCAATTTTTTTTGGAATATTAATTAAGATATTTATTTGTTGAATATTAAATTTGATGTCAAAAATGGGATCAATTTCTTATGGTTTGAGAACACATACTTATTTTAGTATTTTGTTTATATCTATAAATAAAAATTATAAAATATTTATTTTGATGTTTAAGAAACAACACAAGTTTTTTAAGGCGTCAATTTACTAGGATTTTTAAGGTTTTCAAACAAAATTTTAAGTTGTAAATTATCATGTGTAAGTAGGGCAACATTATGCCACATAACCAAATTAACCATAAAATCATCAAAGATATATCTTACAGTTGGAATAAAATACTCGTGATAATTTGTTATATAAATAACGACTCTAACACTTCATATAAAATTATTTCAATATGAAATGAGTAAACATTAAATCCTAATAAGTGTTTTTACTTATTTGTAACTTTTTATACTTTCTAAGAAATAGGTTGTTATACGGATTTACATAATATACTAAACCAAAATCATCACACAAAGTCGTTGGCCTATTGGTGAAGGCTTGGTACTTAACAGTTTGCTCCGCTTAACGTCTCAAGTTCGACACTTGGTAGTGTCAACTTTTTGTTGTTTATTTATTTGTTAATTATTTTTAACTTTGGTTGAGTTTCCAATGTAATTTAATATTAATTCTCTTTTAAAATTGCATTTAAAATGCTATATTTTTATTTTTTATCTTTGTAAAAATCATTTAAGTATTACAAATAAATACTCTAATTCTATCAGACGGTAGTGCAAAAATAATTTACATTGATGATGTATAAAGTAATTTTCACAAATTATGTTCAAATGATTACAATTTCCCGAAGCGCAACTTAATATTATATTAATTGAATAAAATAAAAAGTAGAAACTTTTCATAAAATAAATATTTGATGTAATATAAGATAGATGGCATTTTAAATTAGTTAGAAATACATTTATGGAATATAAGGTAGTTAGTTACAAGTTAGTTATGATGGTTTTATAATTAATTTATTTTGATACTCTTGATTTATGATATTAAATGATTATGCATTTATCATTCTTATTTTATAATATTCATGTATGAACTTACTAGATAGATCTTACACGGTCAGACAATATAATCTTCGCTTAATTGGTAGTTTTGTTTTGGTTTAATCCTCCACCCTACGTGTATACTTCTCGTGTTTCTTCTTATTTTGTTGAAACATGTGTTTTTGCAAAGACAGATTCATCCTGAATTGTGGTAGAAAATTTAAAACAAAATGAATGAATTGACTGTGTGGTAATACCTAAGAAACAACTTCCTTATTTAAAGAGCGTCTAAAATCTAAAATGTTCTACGAAATTGTTATTTCCTCTCTGGTGATCTCTTGAATATCAAATGAAAAATTATGAGTACTTTTTTTTGTTAAAATCTATCTTTAGACATGTGTTATTACCTCTTTAGTTGACTAGTATCCTTAGAGATAAAAATAATATGAGCACATGGTTTCTCAATGAAATTTTCCTAATAAAATTGTTTGTTTTCAAGGTTGGCCTCAGTTTCTAATTATCACGGTGTGTCATGTTCAAACAATGAGGTAATCATGTCAAATATTGTGGCTTTGGTGTTTGAAATATTATATGTGTAGTACATTGAACTGTAGATTTTCTAAGTCCATGAACCATTATATATTTGAGTTAGATGCTTAGGCTCAAACAGTTACACAAGCGCATAAGACCCTTGGTAAGTTTATTAAGTATTGTGTTTAAAAATTATTTAAAAAACTAAAAAATTGAATGTTTTTCTAGATGAAACTTATCTAAGTAGATGTGTGGTACATAGGTTGTACTTGTGCTACATAGAATCTCATACAAGGCATAAGGTTGAGTCTGAGAGTTGGATTACATTTTTGCATCATCATTTTGGCGCGCTTATGATCTCTTTTTTGACTTATCTAAGGTTTGAATTGTATGTCCGACGTAATGAAGAAAATGCTACTTTTTGAGGCTCTATCAAGCTCTTATGATCTTTTGATTTTGATTAATGTTGTTTGATGTGAACCAAATGAATATGGATCATGCGTACTTGTTGATGAAATGTTTTTATCATATATTTTATTCACTTTCCATTCCATTTTAAGCATTAAATTGTTTCACGCAACTCTTTTAAGCTTTGAAGTATTCCATCGTTTATTCTTTCCTTTTATCAAGCACATCGATTCTCCCATTATTATAATTTCATAGTTCATACAAAAAATACCAATTTTTTTTGGAATATTAATTAAGATATTTATTTGTTGAATATTAAATTTGATGTCAAAAATGGGATCAATTTCTTATGGTTTGAGAACACATACTTATTTTAGTATTTTGTTTATATCTATAAATAAAAATTATAAAATATTTATTTTGATGTTTAAGAAACAACACAAGTTTTTTAAGGCGTCAATTTACTAGGATTTTTAAGGTTTTCAAACAAAATTTTAAGTTGTAAATTATCATGTGTAAGTAGGGCAACATTATGCCACATAACCAAATTAACCATAAAATCATCAAAGATATATCTTACAGTTGGAATAAAATACTCGTGATAATTTGTTATATAAATAACGACTCTAACACTTCATATAAAATTATTTCAATATGAAATGAGTAAACATTAAATCCTAATAAGTGTTTTTACTTATTTGTAACTTTTTATACTTTCTAAGAAATAGGTTGTTATACGGATTTACATAATATACTAAACCAAAATCATCACACAAAGTCGTTGGCCTATTGGTGAAGGCTTGGTACTTAACAGTTTGCTCCGCTTAACGTCTCAAGTTCGACACTTGGTAGTGTCAACTTTTTGTTGTTTATTTATTTGTTAATTATTTTTAACTTTGGTTGAGTTTCCAATGTAATTTAATATTAATTCTCTTTTAAAATTGCATTTAAAATGCTATATTTTTATTTTTTATTTTTGTAAAAATCATTTAAGTATTACAAATAAATACTCTAATTCTATCAGACGGTAGTGCAAAAATAATTTACATTGATGATGTATAAAGTAATTTTCACAAATTATGTTCAAATGATTACAATTTCCCGAAGCGCAACTTAATATTATATTAATTGAATAAAATAAAAAGTAGAAACTTTTCATAAAATAAATATTTGATGTAATATAAGATAGATGGCATTTTAAATTAGTTAGAAATACATTTATGGAATATAAGGTAGTTAGTTACAAGTTAGTTATGATGGTTTTATAATTAATTTATTTTGATACTCTTGATTTATGATATTAAATGATTATGCATTTATCATTCTTATTTTATAATATTCATGTATGAACTTACTAGATAGATCTTACACGGTCAGACAATATAATCTTCGCTTAATTGGTAGTTTTGTTTTGGTTTAATCCTCCACCCTACGTGTATACTTCTCGTGTTTCTTCTTATTTTGTTGAAACATGTGTTTTTGCAAAGACAGATTCATCCTGAAGTGTGGTAGAAAATTTAAAACAAAATGAATGAATTGACTGTGTGGTCATACCTAAGAAACAACTTCCTTATTTATAGAGCGTCTAAAATCTAAAATGTTCTACGAAATTGTTATTTCCTCTCTGGTGATCTCTTGAATATCAAATGAAAAATTATGAGTACTTTTTTTTTGTTAAAATCTATCTTTAGACATGTGTTATTACCTCTTTAGTTGACTAGTATCCTTAGAGATAAAAATAATATGAGCACATGGTTTCTCAATGAAATTTTCCTAATAAAATTGTTTGTTTTCAAGGTTGGCCTCAGTTTCTAATTATCACGGTGTGTCATGTTCAAACAATGAGGTAATCATGTCAAATATTGTGGCTTTGGTGTTTGAAATATTATATGTGTAGTACATTGAACTGTAGATTTTCTAAGTCCATGAACCATTATATATTTGAGTTAGATGCTTAGGCTCAAACAGTTACACAAGCGCATAAGACCCTTGGTAAGTTTATTAAGTATTGTGTTTAAAAATTATTTAAAAACCTAAAAAATTGAATGTTTTTCTAGATGAAACTTATCTAAGTAGATGTGTGGTACATAGGTTGTACTTGTGCTACATAGAATCTCATACAAGGCATAAGGTTGAGTCTGAGAGTTGGATTACATTTTTGCATCATCATTTTGGCGCGCTTATGATCTCTTTTTTGACTTATCTAAGGTTTGAATTGTATGTCCGACGTAATGAAGAAAATGCTACTTTTTGAGGCTCTATCAAGCTCTTATGATCTTTTGATTTTGATTAATGTTGTTTGATGTGAACCAAATGAATATGGATCATGCGTACTTGTTGATGAAATGTTTTTATCATATATTTTATTCACTTTCCATTCCATTTTAAGCATTAAATTGTTTCACGCAACTCTTTTAAGCTTTGAAGTATTCCATCGTTTATTCTTTCCTTTTATCAAGCACATCGATTCTCCCATTATTATAATTTCATAGTTCATACAAAAAATACCAATTTTTTTTGGAATATTAATTAAGATATTTATTTGTTGAATATTAAATTTGATGTCAAAAATGGGATCAATTTCTTATGGTTTGAGAACACATACTTATTTTAGTATTTTGTTTATATCTATAAATAAAAATTATAAAATATTTATTTTGATGTTTAAGAAACAACACATGTTTTTTAAGGCGTCAATTTACTAGGATTTTTAAGGTTTTCAAACAAAATTTTAAGTTGTAAATTATCATGTGTAAGTAGGGCAACATTATGCCACATAACCAAATTAACCATAAAATCATCAAAGATATATCTTACAGTTGGAATAAAATACTCGTGATAATTTGTTATATAAATAACGACTCTAACACTTCATATAAAATTATTTCAATATGAAATGAGTAAACATTAAATCCTAATAAGTGTTTTTACTTATTTGTAACTTTTTATACTTTCTAAGAAATAAGTTGTTATACGGATTTACATAATATACTAAACCAAAATCGTCACACAAAGTCGTTGGCCTATTGGTGAAGGCTTGGTACTTAACAGTTTGCTCCGCTTAATGTCTCAAGTTCGACACTTGATAGTGTCAACTTTTTGTTGTTTATTTATTTGTTAATTATTTTTAACTTTGGTTGAGTTTCCAATGTAATTTAATATTAATTCTCTTTTAAAATTGCATTTAAAATGCTATATTTTTATTTTTTATTTTTGTAAAAATCATTTAAGTATTACAAATAAATACTCTAATTCTATCAGACGGTAGTGCAAAAATAATTAACATTGATGATGTATAAAGTAATTTTCACAAATTATGTTCAAATGATTACAATTTCCCGAAGCGCAACTTAATATTATATTAATTGAATAAAATAAAAAGTAGAAACTTTTCATAAAATAAATATTTGATGTAATATAAGATAAATGGCATTTTAAATTAGTTAGAAATACATTTATGGAATATAAGGTAGTTAGTTACAAGTTAGATATGATGGTTTTATAATTAATTTATTTTGATACTCTTGATTTATGATATTAAATGATTATGCATTTATCATTCTTATTTTATAATATTCATGTATGAACTTACTAGATAGATCTTACACGGTCAGACAATATAATCTTCGCTTAATTGGTAGTTTTGTTTTGGTTTAATCCTCCACCCTACGTGTATACTTCTCGTGTTTCTTCTTATTTTGTTGAAACATGTGTTTTTGCAAAGACTGATTCATCCTGAAGTGTGGTAGAAAATTTAAAACAAAATGAATGAATTGACTGTGTGGTAATACCTAAGAAACAACTTCCTTATTTATAGAGCGTCTAAAATCTAAAATGTTCTACGAAATTGTTATTTCCTCTCTGGTGATCTCTTGAATATCAAATGAAAAATTATGAGTACTTTTTTTTTGTTAAAATCTATCTTTAGACATGTGTTATTACCTCTTTAGTTGACTAGTATCCTTAGAGATAAAAATAATATGAGCACATGGTTTCTCAATGAAATTTTCCTAATAAAATTGTTTGTTTTCAAGGTTGGCCTCAGTTTCTAATTATCACGGTGTGTCATGTTCAAACAATGAGGTAATCATGTCAAATATTGTGGCTTTGGTGTTTGAAATATTATATGTGTAGTACATTGAACTGTAGATTTTCTAAGTCCATGAACCATTATATATTTGAGTTAGATGCTTAGGCTCAAACAGTTACACAAGCGCATAAGACCCTTGGTAAGTTTATTAAGTATTGTGTTTAAAAATTATTTAAAAACCTAAAAAATTGAATGTTTTTCTAGATGAAACTTATCTAAGTAGATGTGTGGTACATAGGTTGTACTTGTGCTACATAGAATCTCATACAAGGCATAAGGTTGAGTCTGAGAGTTGGATTACATTTTTGCATCATCATTTTGGCGCGCTTATGATCTCTTTTTTGACTTATCTAAGGTTTGAATTGTATGTCCGACGTAATGAAGAAAATGCTACTTTTTGAGGCTCTATCAAGCTCTTATGATCTTTTGATTTTGATTAATGTTGTTTGATGTGAACCAAATGAATATGGATCATGCGTACTTGTTGATGAAATGTTTTTATCATATATTTTATTCACTTTCCATTCCATTTTAAGCATTAAATTGTTTCACGCAACTCTTTTAAGCTTTGAAGTATTCCATCGTTTATTCTTTCCTTTTATCAAGCACATCGATTCTCCCATTATTATAATTTCATAGTTCATACAAAAAATACCAATTTTTTTTGGAATATTAATTAAGATATTTATTTGTTGAATATTAAATTTGATGTCAAAAATGGGATCAATTTCTTATGGTTTGAGAACACATACTTATTTTAGTATTTTGTTTATATCTATAAATAAAAATTATAAAATATTTATTTTGATGTTTAAGAAACAACACAAGTTTTTTAAGGCGTCAATTTACTAGGATTTTTAAGGTTTTCAAACAAAATTTTAAGTTGTAAATTACCATGTGTAAGTAGGGCAACATTATGCCACATAACCAAATTAACCATAAAATCATCAAAGATATATCTTACAGTTGGAATAAAATACTCGTGATAATTTGTTATATAAATAACGACTCTAACACTTCATATAAAATTATTTCAATATGAAATGAGTAAACATTAAATCCTAATAAGTGTTTTTACTTATTTGTAACTTTTTATACTTTCTAAGAAATAAGTTGTTATACGGATTTACATAATATACTAAACCAAAATCATCACACAAAGTCGTTGGCCTATTGGTGAAGGCTTGGTACTTAACAGTTTGCTCCGCCTAATGTCTCAAGTTCAACACTTGGTAGTGTCAACTTTTTGTTGTTTATTTATTTGTTAATTATTTTTAACTTTGGTTGAGTTTCCAATGTAATTTAATATTAATTCTCTTTTAAAATTGCATTTAAAATGCTATATTTTTATTTTTTATTTTTGTAAAAATCATTTAAGTATTACAAATAAATACTCTAATTCTATCAGACGGTAGTGCAAAAATAATTTACATTGATGATGTATAAAGTAATTTTCACAAATTATGTTCAAATGATTACAATTTCCCGAAGCGCAACTTAATATTATATTAATTGAATAAAATAAAAAGTAGAAACTTTTCATAAAATAAATATTTGATGTAATATAAGATAGATGGCATTTTAAATTAGTTAGAAATACATTTATGGAATATAAGGTAGTTAGTTACAGGTTAGTTATGATGGTTTTATAATTAATTTATTTTGATACTCTTGATTTATGATATTAAATGATTATGCATTTATCATTCTTATTTTATAATATTCATGTATGAACTTACTAGATAGATCTTACACGGTCAGACAATATAATCTTCGCTTAATTGGTAGTTTTGTTTTGGTTTAATCCTCCACCCTACGTGTATACTTCTCGTGTTTCTTCTTATTTTGTTGAAACATGTGTTTTTGCAAAGACAGAT
Organism: Lathyrus aphaca; assembly: GCA_963966055.1. Taxonomy (NCBI): domain Eukaryota; kingdom Viridiplantae; phylum Streptophyta; class Magnoliopsida; order Fabales; family Fabaceae; genus Lathyrus; species Lathyrus aphaca. The sequence goes on from OZ014524.1 coordinate 217,301,380, forward strand.
TCATCCTGAAGTGTGGTAGAAAATTTAAAACAAAATGAATGAATTGACTGTGTGGTAATACCTAAGAAACAACTTCCTTATTTATAGAGCGTCTAAAATCTAAAATGTTCTACGAAATTGTTATTTCCTCTCTGGTGATCTCTTGAATATCAAATGAAAAATTATGAGTACTTTTTTTTTGTTAAAATCTATCTTTAGACATGTGTTATTACCTCTTTAGTTGACTAGTATCCTTAGAGATAAAAATAATATGAGCACATGGTTTCTCAATGAAATTTTCCTAATAAAATTGTTTGTTTTCAAGGTTGGCCTCAGTTTCAAATTATCACGGTGTGTCATGTTCAAACAATGAGGTAATCATGTCAAATATTGTGGCTTTGGTGTTTGAAATATTATATGTGTAGTACATTGAACTGTAGATTTTCTAAGTCCATGAACCATTATATATTTGAGTTAGATGCTTAGGCTCAAACAGTTACACAAGCGCATAAGACCCTTGGTAAGTTTATTAAGTATTGTGTTTAAAAATTATTTAAAAACCTAAAAAATTGAATGTTTTTCTAGATGAAACTTATCTAAGTAGATGTGTGGTACATAGGTTGTACTTGTGCTACATAGAATCTCATACAAGGCATAAGGTTGAGTCTGAGAGTTGGATTACATTTTTGCATCATCATTTTGGCGCGCTTATGATCTCTTTTTTGACTTATCTAAGGTTTGAATTGTATGTCCGACGTAATGAAGAAAATGCTACTTTTTGAGGCTCTATCAAGCTCTTATGATCTTTTGATTTTGATTAATGTTGTTTGATGTGAACCAAATGAATATGGATCATGCGTACTTGTTGATGAAATGTTTTTATCATATATTTTATTCACTTTCCATTCCATTTTAAGCATTAAATTGTTTCACGCAACTCTTTTAAGCTTTGAAGTATTCCATCGTTTATTCTTTCCTTTTATCAAGCACATCGATTCTCCCATTATTATAATTTCATAGTTCATACAAAAAATACCAATTTTTTTTGGAATATTAATTAAGATATTTATTTGTTGAATATTAAATTTGATGTCAAAAATGGGATCAATTTCTTATGGTTTGAGAACACATACTTATTTTAGTATTTTGTTTATATCTATAAATAAAAATTATAAAATATTTATTTTGATGTTTAAGAAACAACACAAGTTTTTTAAGGCGTCAATTTACTAGGATTTTTAAGGTTTTAAAACAAAATTTTAAGTTGTAAATTACCATGTGTAAGTAGGGCAACATTATGCCACATAACCAAATTAACCATAAAATCATCAAAGATATATCTTACAGTTGGAATAAAATACTCGTGATAATTTGTTATATAAATAACGACTCTAACACTTCATATAAAATTATTTCAATATGAAATGAGTAAACATTAAATCCTAATAAGTGTTTTTACTTATTTGTAACTTTTTATACTTTCTAAGAAATAAGTTGTTATACGGATTTACATAATATACTAAACCAAAATCATCACACAAAGTCGTTGGCCTATTGGTGAAGGCTTGGTACTTAACAGTTTGCTCCGCCTAATGTCTCAAGTTCGACACTTGGTAGTGTCAACTTTTTGTTGTTTATTTATTTGTTAATTATTTTTAACTTTGGTTGAGTTTCCAATGTAATTTAATATTAATTCTCTTTTAAAATTGCATTTAAAATGCTATATTTTTATTTTTTATTTTTGTAAAAATCATTTAAGTATTACAAATAAATACTCTAATTCTATCAGACGGTAGTGCAAAAATAATTTACATTGATGATGTATAAAGTAATTTTCACAAATTATGTTCAAATGATTACAATTTCCCGAAGCGCAACTTAATATTATATTAATTGAATAAAATAAAAAGTAGAAACTTTTCATAAAATAAATATTTGATGTAATATAAGATAGATGGCATTTTAAATTAGTTAGAAATACATTTATGGAATATAAGGTAGTTAGTTACAGGTTAGTTATGATGGTTTTATAATTAATTTATTTTGATACTCTTGATTTATGATATTAAATGATTATGCATTTATCATTCTTATTTTATAATATTCATGTATGAACTTACTAGATAGATCTTACACGGTCAGACAATATAATCTTCGCTTAATTGGTAGTTTTGTTTTGGTTTAATCCTCCACCCTACGTGTATACTTCTCGTGTTTCTTCTTATTTTGTTGAAACATGTGTTTTTGCAAAGACAGATTCATCCTGAAGTGTGGTAGAAAATTTAAAACAAAATGAATGAATTGACTGTGTGGTAATACCTAAGAGACAACTTCCTTATTTATAGAGCGTCTAAAATCTAAAATGTTCTACGAAATTGTTATTTCCTCTCTGGTGATCTCTTGAATATCAAATGAAAAATTATGAGTACTTTTTTTTTGTTAAAATCTATCTTTAGACATGTGTTATTACCTCTTTAGTTGACTAGTATCCTTAGAGATAAAAATAATATGAGCACATGGTTTCTCAATGAAATTTTCCTAATAAAATTGTTTGTTTTCAAGGTTGGCCTCAGTTTCAAATTATCACGGTGTGTCATGTTCAAACAATGAGGTAACCATGTCAAATATTGTGGCTTTGGTGTTTGAAATATTATATGTGTAGTACATTGAACTTGTAGATTTTCTAAGTCCATGAACCATTATATATTTGAGTTAGATGCTTAGGCTCAAACAGTTACACAAGCGCATAAGACCCTTGGTAAGTTTATTAAGTATTGTGTTTAAAAATTATTTAAAAAACTAAAAAATTGAATGTTTTTCTAGATGAAACTTATCTAAGTAGATGTGTGGTACATAGGTTGTACTTGTGCTACATAGAATCTCATACAAGGCATAAGGTTGAGTCTGAGAGTTGGATTACATTTTTGCATCATCATTTTGGCGCGCTTATGATCTCTTTTTTGACTTATCTAAGGTTTGAATTGTATGTCCGACGTAATGAAGAAAATGCTACTTTTTGAGGCTCTATCAAGCTCTTATGATCTTTTGATTTTGGTTAATGTTGTTTGATGTGAACCAAATGAATATGGATCATGCGTACTTGTTGATGAAATGTTTTTATCATATATTTTATTCACTTTCCATTCCATTTTAAGCATTAAATTGTTTCACGCAACTCTTTTAAGCTTTGAAGTATTCCATCGTTTATTCTTTCCTTTTATCAAGCACATCGATTCTCCCATTATTATAAATTCATAGTTCATACAAAAAATACCAATTTTTTTTGGAATATTAATTAAGATATTTATTTGTTGAATATTAAATTTGATGTCAAAAATGGGATCAATTTCTTATGGTTTGAGAACACATACTTATTTTAGTATTTTGTTTATATCTATAAATAAAAATTATAAAATATTTATTTTGATGTTTAAGAAACAACACAAGTTTTTTAAGGCGTCAATTTACTAGGATTTTTAAGGTTTTCAAACAAAATTTTAAGTTGTAAATTATCATGTGTAAGTAGGGCAACATTATGCCACATAACCAAATTAACCATAAAATCATCAAAGATATATCTTACAGTTGGAATAAAATACTCGTGATAATTTGTTATATAAATAACGACTCTAACACTTCATATAAAATTATTTCAATATGAAATGAGTAAACATTAAATCCTAATAAGTGTTTTTACTTATTTGCAACTTTTTATACTTTCTAAGAAATAGGTTGTTATACGGATTTACATAATATACTAAACCAAAATCATCACACAAAGTCGTTGGTCTATTGGTGAAGGCTTGGTACTTAAGAGTTTGCTCCTCTTAATGTCTCAAGTTCAACACTTGGTAGTGTCAACTTTTTGTTGTTTATTTATTTGTTAATTATTTTTAACTTTGGTTGAGTTTCCAATGTAATTTAATATTAATTCTCTTTTAAAATTGCATTTAAAATGCCATATTTTTATTTTATATTTTTGTAAAAATCATTTAAGTATTACAAATAAATACTCTAATTCTATCAGACGGTAGTGCAAAAATAATTTACATTGATGATGTATAAAGTAATTTTCACAAATTATGTTCAAATGATTACAATTTCCCGAAGCGCAACTTAATATTATATTAATTGAAGAAAATAAAAAGTAGAAACTTTTCATAAAATAAATATTTGATGTAATATAAGATAGATGGCATTTTAAATTACTTAGAAATACATTTATGGAATATAAGGTAGTTAGTTACAAGTTAGTTATGATGGTTTTATAATTAATTTATTTTGATACTCTTGATTTATGATATTAAATGATTATTCATTTATCATTCTTATTTTATAATATTCATGTATGAACTTACTAGATAGATCTTACACGGTCAGACAATATAATCTTCGCTTAATTGGTAGTTATGTTTTGGTTTAATCCTCCACCGTACGTGTATACTTCTCGTGTTTCTTCTTATTTTGTTGAAACATGTGTTTTTGCAAAGACAGATTCATCCTGAAGTGTGGTAGAAAATTTAAAACAAAATGAATGAATTGACTGTGTGGTAATACCTAAGAGACAACTTCCTTATTTATAGAGCGTCTAAAATCTAAAATGTTCTACGAAATTGTTATTTCCTCTCTGGTGATCTCTTGAATATCAAATGAAAAATTATGAGTACTTTTTTTTTGTTAAAATCTATCTTTAGACATGTGTTATTACCTCTTTAGTTGACTAGTATCCTTAGAGATAAAAATAATATGAGCACATGGTTTCTCAATGAAATTTTCCTAATAAAATTGTTTGTTTTCAAGGTTGGCCTCAGTTTCAAATTATCACGGTGTGTCATGTTCAAACAATGAGGTAATCATGTCAAATATTGTGGCTTTGGTGTTTGAAATATTATATGTGTAGTACATTGAACTGTAGATTTTCTAAGTCCATGAACCATTATATATTTGAGTTAGATGCTTAGGCTCAAACAGTTACACAAGCGCATAAGACCCTTGGTAAGTTTATTAAGTATTATGTTTAAAAATTATTTAAAAAACTAAAAAATTGAATGTTTTTCTAGATGAAACTTATCTAAGTAGATGTGTGGTACATAGGTTGTACTTGTGCTACATAGAATCTCATACAAGGCATAAGGTTGAGTCTGAGAGTTGGATTACATTTTTGCATCATCATTTTGGCGCGCTTATGATCTCTTTTTTGACTTATCTAAGGTTTGAATTGTATGTCCGACGTAATGAAGAAAATGCTACTTTTTGAGGCTCTATCCAGCTCTTATGATCTTTTGATTTTGGTTAATGTTGTTTGATGTGAACCAATGAATATGGATCATGCGTACTTGTTGATGAAATGTTTTTATCATATATTTTATTCACTTTCCATTCCATTTTAAGCATTAAATTGTTTCACGCAACTCTTTTAAGCTTTGAAGTATTCCATCGTTTATTCTTTCCTTTTATCAAGCACATCGATTCTCCCATTATTATAAATTCATAGTTCATACAAAAAATACCAATTTTTTTTGGAATATTAATTAAGATATTTATTTGTTGAATATTAAATTTGATGTCAAAAATGGGATCAATTTTTTATGGTTTGAGAACACATACTTATTTTAGTATTTTGTTTATATCTATAAATAAAAATTATAAAATATTTATTTTGATGTTTAAGAAACAACACAAGTTTTTTAAGGCGTCAATTTACTAGGATTTTTAAGGTTTTCAAACAAAATTTTAAGTTGTAAATTATCATGTGTAAGTAGGGCAACATTATGCCACATAACCAAATTAACCATAAAATCATCAAAGATATATCTTACAGTTGGAATAAAATACTCGTGATAATTTGTTATATAAATAACGACTCTAACACTTCATATAAAATTATTTCAATATGAAATGAGTAAACATTAAATCCTAATAAGTGTTTTTACTTATTTGCAACTTTTTATACTTTCTAAGAAATAGGTTGTTATACGGATTTACATAATATACTAAACCAAAATCATCACACAAAGTCGTTGGTCTATTGGTGAAGGCTTGGTACTTAAGAGTTTGCTCCTCTTAATGTCTCAAGTTCAACACTGGTAGTGTCAACTTTTTGTTGTTTATTTATTTGTTAATTATTTTTAACTTTGGTTGAGTTTCCAATGTAATTTAATATTAATTCTCTTTTAAAATTGCATTTAAAATGCTATATTTTTATTTTATATTTTTGTAAAAATCATTTAAGTATTACAAATAAATACTCTAATTCTATAAGACGGTAGTGCAAAAATAATTTACATTGATGATGTATAAAGTAATTTTCACAAATTATGTTCAAATGATTACAATTTCCCGAAGCGCAACTTAATATTATATTAATTGAAGAAAATAAAAATTAGAAACTTTTCATAAAATAAATATTTGATGTAATATAAGATAGATGGCATTTTAAATTACTTAGAAATACATTTATGGAATATAAGGTAGTTAGTTACAAGTTAGTTATGATGGTTTTATAATTAATTTATTTTGATACTCTTGATTTATGATATTAAATGATTATTCATTTATCATTCTTATTTTATAATATTCATGTATGAACTTACTAGATAGATCTTACACGGTCAGACAATATAATCTTCGCTTAATTGGTAGTTTTGTTTTGGTTTAATCCTCCACCCTACGTGTATACTTCTCGTGTTTCTTCTTATTTTGTTGAAACATGTGTTTTTGCAAAGACAGATTCATCCTGAAGTGTGGTAGAAAATTTAAAACAAAATGAATGAATTGACTGTGTGGTAATACCTAAGAGACAACTTCCTTATTTATAGAGCGTCTAAAATCTAAAATGTTCTACGAAATTGTTATTTCCTCTCTGGTGATCTCTTGAATATCAAATGAAAAATTATGAGTACTTTTTTTTTGTTAAAATCTATCTTTAGACATGTGTTATTACCTCTTTAGTTGACTAGTATCCTTAGAGATAAAAATAATATGAGCACATGGTTTCTCAATGAAATTTTCCTAATAAAATTGTTTGTTTTCAAGGTTGGCCTCAGTTTCAAATTATCACGGTGTGTCATGTTCAAACAATGAGGTAACCATGTCAAATATTGTGGCTTTGGTGTTTGAAATATTATATGTGTAGTACATTGAACTTGTAGATTTTCTAAGTCCATGAACCATTATATATTTGAGTTAGATGCTTAGGCTCAAACAGTTACACAAGCGCATAAGACCCTTGGTAAGTTTATTAAGTATTGTGTTTAAAAATTATTTAAAAAACTAAAAAATTGAATGTTTTTCTAGATGAAACTTATCTAAGTAGATGTGTGGTACATAGGTTGTACTTGTGCTACATAGAATCTCATACAAGGCATAAGGTTGAGTCTGAGAGTTGGATTACATTTTTGCATCATCATTTTGGCGCGCTTATGATCTCTTTTTTGACTTATCTAAGGTTTGAATTGTATGTCCGACGTAATGAAGAAAATGCTACTTTTTGAGGCTCTATCAAGCTCTTATGATCTTTTGATTTTGGTTAATGTTGTTTGATGTGAACCAATGAATATGGATCATGCGTACTTGTTGATGAAATGTTTTTATCATATATTTTATTCACTTTCCATTCCATTTTAAGCATTAAATTGTTTCACGCAACTCTTTTAAGCTTTGAAGTATTCCATCGTTTATTTTTTCCTTTTATCAAGCACATCGATTCTCCCATTATTATAAATTCATAGTTCATACAAAAAATACCAATTTTTTTTGGAATATTAATTAAGATATTTATTTGTTGAATATTAAATTTGATGTCAAAAATGGGATCAATTTTTTATGGTTTGAGAACACATACTTATTTTAGTATTTTGTTTATATCTATAAATAAAAATTATAAAATATTTATTTTGATGTTTAAGAAACAACACAAGTTTTTTAAGGCGTCAATTTACTAGGATTTTTAAGGTTTTCAAACAAAATTTTAAGTTGTAAATTATCATGTGTAAGTAGGGCAACATTATGCCACATAACCAAATTAACCATAAAATCATCAAAGATATATCTTACAGTTGGAATAAAATACTCGTGATAATTTGTTATATAAATAACGACTCTAACACTTCATATAAAATTATTTCAATATGAAATGAGTAAACATTAAATCCTAATAAGTGTTTTTACTTATTTGCAACTTTTTATACTTTCTAAGAAATAGGTTGTTATACGGATTTACATAATATACTAAACCAAAATCATCACACAAAGTCGTTGGTCTATTGGTGAAGGCTTGGTACTTAAGAGTTTGCTCCTCTTAATGTCTCAAGTTCAACACTTGGTAGTGTCAACTTTTTGTTGTTTATTTATTTGTTAATTATTTTTAACTTTGGTTGAGTTTCCAATGTAATTTAATATTAATTCTCTTTTAAAATTGCATTTAAAATGCCATATTTTTATTTTATATTTTTGTAAAAATCATTTAAGTATTACAAATAAATACTCTAATTCTATAAGACGGTAGTGCAAAAATAATTTACATTGATGATGTATAAAGTAATTTTCACAAATTATGTTCAAATGATTACAATTTCCCGAAGCGCAACTTAATATTATATTAATTGAAGAAAATAAAAATTAGAAACTTTTCATAAAATAAATATTTGATGTAATATAAGATAGATGGCATTTTAAATTACTTAGAAATACATTTATGGAATATAAGGTAGTTAGTTACAAGTTAGTTATGATGGTTTTATAATTAATTTATTTTGATACTCTTGATTTATGATATTAAATGATTATTCATTTATCATTCTTATTTTATAATATTCATGTATGAACTTACTAGATAGATCTTACACGGTCAGACAATATAATCTTCGCTTAATTGGTAGTTTTGTTTTGGTTTAATCCTCCACCCTACGTGTATACTTCTCGTGTTTCTTCTTATTTTGTTGAAACATGTGTTTTTGCAAAGACAGATTCATCCTGAAGTGTGGTAGAAAATTTAAAACAAAATGAATGAATTGACTGTGTGGTAATACCTAAGAGACAACTTCCTTATTTATAGAGCGTCTAAAATCTAAAATGTTCTACGAAATTGTTATTTCCTCTCTGGTGATCTCTTGAATATCAAATGAAAAATTATGAGTACTTTTTTTTTGTTAAAATCTATCTTTAGACATGTGTTATTACCTCTTTAGTTGACTAGTATCCTTAGAGATAAAAATAATATGAGCACATGGTTTCTCAATGAAATTTTCCTAATAAAATTGTTTGTTTTCAAGGTTGGCCTCAGTTTCAAATTATCACGGTGTGTCATGTTCAAACAATGAGGTAACCATGTCAAATATTGTGGCTTTGGTGTTTGAAATATTATATGTGTAGTACATTGAACTTGTAGATTTTCTAAGTCCATGAACCATTATATATTTGAGTTAGATGCTTAGGCTCAAACAGTTACACAAGCGCATAAGACCCTTGGTAAGTTTATTAAGTATTGTGTTTAAAAATTATTTAAAAAACTAAAAAATTGAATGTTTTTCTAGATGAAACTTATCTAAGTAGATGTGTGGTACATAGGTTGTACTTGTGCTACATAGAATCTCATACAAGGCATAAGGTTGAGTCTGAGAGTTGGATTACATTTTTGCATCATCATTTTGGCGCGCTTATGATCTCTTTTTTGACTTATCTAAGGTTTGAATTGTATGTCCGACGTAATGAAGAAAATGCTACTTTTTGAGGCTCTATCCAGCTCTTATGATCTTTTGATTTTGGTTAATGTTGTTTGATGTGAACCAATGAATATGGATCATGCGTACTTGTTGATGAAATGTTTTTATCATATATTTTATTCACTTTCCATTCCATTTTAAGCATTAAATTGTTTCACGCAACTCTTTTAAGCTTTGAAGTATTCCATCGTTTATTCTTTCCTTTTATCAAGCACATCGATTCTCCCATTATTATAAATTCATAGTTCATACAAAAAATACCAATTTTTTTTGGAATATTAATTAAGATATTTATTTGTTGAATATTAAATTTGATGTCAAAAATGGGATCAATTTTTTATGGTTTGAGAACACATACTTATTTTAGTATTTTGTTTATATCTATAAATAAAAATTATAAAATATTTATTTTGATGTTTAAGAAACAACACAAGTTTTTTAAGGCGTCAATTTACTAGGATTTTTAAGGTTTTCAAACAAAATTTTAAGTTGTAAATTATCATGTGTAAGTAGGGCAACATTATGCCACATAACCAAATTAACCATAAAATCATCAAAGATATATCTTACAGTTGGAATAAAATACTCGTGATAATTTGTTATATAAATAACGACTCTAACACTTCATATAAAATTATTTCAATATGAAATGAGTAAACATTAAATCCTAATAAGTGTTTTTACTTATTTGCAACTTTTTATACTTTCTAAGAAATAGGTTGTTATACGGATTTACATAATATACTAAACCAAAATCATCACACAAAGTCGTTGGTCTATTGGTGAAGGCTTGGTACTTAAGAGTTTGCTCCTCTTAATGTCTCAAGTTCAACACTGGTAGTGTCAACTTTTTGTTGTTTATTTATTTGTTAATTATTTTTAACTTTGGTTGAGTTTCCAATGTAATTTAATATTAATTCTCTTTTAAAATTGCATTTAAAATGCTATATTTTTATTTTATATTTTTGTAAAAATCATTTAAGTATTACAAATAAATACTCTAATTCTATAAGACGGTAGTGCAAAAATAATTTACATTGATGATGTATAAAGTAATTTTCACAAATTATGTTCAAATGATTACAATTTCCCGAAGCGCAACTTAATATTATATTAATTGAAGAAAATAAAAATTAGAAACTTTTCATAAAATAAATATTTGATGTAATATAAGATAGATGGCATTTTAAATTACTTAGAAATACATTTATGGAATATAAGGTAGTTAGTTACAAGTTAGTTATGATGGTTTTATAATTAATTTATTTTGATACTCTTGATTTATGATATTAAATGATTATTCATTTATCATTCTTATTTTATAATATTCATGTATGAACTTACTAGATAGATCTTACACGGTCAGACAATATAATCTTCGCTTAATTGGTAGTTTTGTTTTGGTTTAATCCTCCACCCTACGTGTATACTTCTCGTGTTTCTTCTTATTTTGTTGAAACATGTGTTTTTGCAAAGACAGATTCATCCTGAAGTGTGGTAGAAAATTTAAAACAAAATGAATGAATTGACTGTGTGGTAATACATAAGAGACAACTTCCTTATTTATAGAGCGTCTAAAATCTAAAATGTTCTACGAAATTGTTATTTCCTCTCTGGTGATCTCTTGAATATCAAATGAAAAATTATGAGTACTTTTTTTTTGTTAAAATCTATCTTTAGACATGTGTTATTACCTCTTTAGTTGACTAGTATCCTTAGAGATAAAAATAATATGAGCACATGGTTTCTCAATGAAATTTTCCTAATAAAATTGTTTGTTTTCAAGGTTGGCCTCAGTTTCAAATTATCACGGTGTGTCATGTTCAAACAATGAGGTAATCATGTCAAATATTGTGGCTTTGGTGTTTGAAATATTATATGTGTAGTACATTGAACTGTAGATTTTCTAAGTCCATGAACCATTATATATTTGAGTTAGATGCTTAGGCTCAAACAGTTACACAAGCGCATAAGACCCTTGGTAAGTTTATTAAGTATTGTGTTTAAAAATTATTTAAAAAACTAAAAAATTGAATGTTTTTCTAGATGAAACTTATCTAAGTAGATGTGTGGTACATAGGTTGTACTTGTGCTACATAGAATCTCATACAAGGCATAAGGTTGAGTCTGAGAGTTGGATTACATTTTTGCATCATCATTTTGGCGCGCTTATGATCTCTTTTTTGACTTATCTAAGGTTTGAATTGTATGTCCGACGTAATGAAGAAAATGCTACTTTTTGAGGCTCTATCCAGCTCTTATGATCTTTTGATTTTGGTTAATGTTGTTTGATGTGAACCAATGAATATGGATCATGCGTACTTGTTGATGAAATGTTTTTATCATATATTTTATTCACTTTCCATTCCATTTTAAGCATTAAATTGTTTCACGCAACTCTTTTAAGCTTTGAAGTATTCCATCGTTTATTCTTTCCTTTTATCAAGCACATCGATTCTCCCATTATTATAAATTCATAGTTCATACAAAAAATACCAATTTTTTTTGGAATATTAATTAAGATATTTATTTGTTGAATATTAAATTTGATGTCAAAAATGGGATCAATTTTTTATGGTTTGAGAACACATACTTATTTTAGTATTTTGTTTATATCTATAAATAAAAATTATAAAATATTTATTTTGATGTTTAAGAAACAACACAAGTTTTTTAAGGCGTCAATTTACTAGGATTTTTAAGGTTTTCAAACAAAATTTTAAGTTGTAAATTATCATGTGTAAGTAGGGCAACATTATGCCACATAACCAAATTAACCATAAAATCATCAAAGATATATCTTACAGTTGGAATAAAATACTCGTGATAATTTGTTATATAAATAACGACTCTAACACTTCATATAAAATTATTTCAATATGAAATGAGTAAACATTAAATCCTAATAAGTGTTTTTACTTATTTGCAACTTTTTATACTTTCTAAGAAATAGGTTGTTATACGGATTTACATAATATACTAAACCAAAATCATCACACAAAGTCGTTGGTCTATTGGTGAAGGCTTGGTACTTAAGAGTTTGCTCCTCTTAATGTCTCAAGTTCAACACTTGGTAGTGTCAACTTTTTGTTGTTTATTTATTTGTTAATTATTTTTAACTTTGGTTGAGTTTCCAATGTAATTTAATATTAATTCTCTTTTAAAATTGCATTTAAAATGCTATATTTTTATTTTATATTTTTGTAAAAATCATTTAAGTATTACAAATAAATACTCTAATTCTATAAGACGGTAGTGCAAAAATAATTTACATTGATGATGTATAAAGTAATTTTCACAAATTATGTTCAAATGATTACAATTTCCCGAAGCGCAACTTAATATTATATTAATTGAAGAAAATAAAAATTAGAAACTTTTCATAAAATAAATATTTGATGTAATATAAGATAGATGGCATTTTAAATTACTTAGAAATACATTTATGGAATATAAGGTAGTTAGTTACAAGTTAGTTATGATGGTTTTATAATTAATTTATTTTGATACTCTTGATTTATGATATTAAATGATTATTCATTTATCATTCTTATTTTATAATATTCATGTATGAACTTACTAGATAGATCTTACACGGTCAGACAATATAATCTTCGCTTAATTGGTAGTTTTGTTTTGGTTTAATCCTCCACCCTACGTGTATACTTCTCGTGTTTCTTCTTATTTTGTTGAAACATGTGTTTTTGCAAAGACAGATTCATCCTGAAGTGTGGTAGAAAATTTAAAACAAAATGAATGAATTGACTGTGTGGTAATACATAAGAGACAACTTCCTTATTTATAGAGCGTCTAAAATCTAAAATGTTCTACGAAATTGTTATTTCCTCTCTGGTGATCTCTTGAATATCAAATGAAAAATTATGAGTACTTTTTTTTTGTTAAAATCTATCTTTAGACATGTGTTATTACCTCTTTAGTTGACTAGTATCCTTAGAGATAAAAATAATATGAGCACATGGTTTCTCAATGAAATTTTCCTAATAAAATTGTTTGTTTTCAAGGTTGGCCTCAGTTTCAAATTATCACGGTGTGTCATGTTCAAACAATGAGGTAATCATGTCAAATATTGTGGCTTTGGTGTTTGAAATATTATATGTGTAGTACATTGAACTGTAGATTTTCTAAGTCCATGAACCATTATATATTTGAGTTAGATGCTTAGGCTCAAACAGTTACACAAGCGCATAAGACCCTTGGTAAGTTTATTAAGTATTGTGTTTAAAAATTATTTAAAAAACTAAAAAATTGAATGTTTTTCTAGATGAAACTTATCTAAGTAGATGTGTGGTACATAGGTTGTACTTGTGCTACATAGAATCTCATACAAGGCATAAGGTTGAGTCTGAGAGTTGGATTACATTTTTGCATCATCATTTTGGCGCGCTTATGATCTCTTTTTTGACTTATCTAAGGTTTGAATTGTATGTCCGACGTAATGAAGAAAATGCTACTTTTTGAGGCTCTATCCAGCTCTTATGATCTTTTGATTTTGGTTAATGTTGTTTGATGTGAACCAATGAATATGGATCATGCGTACTTGTTGATGAAATGTTTTTATCATATATTTTATTCACTTTCCATTCCATTTTAAGCATTAAATTGTTTCACGCAACTCTTTTAAGCTTTGAAGTATTCCATCGTTTATTCTTTCCTTTTATCAAGCACATCGATTCTCCCATTATTATAAATTCATAGTTCATACAAAAAATACCAATTTTTTTTGGAATATTAATTAAGATATTTATTTGTTGAATATTAAATTTGATGTCAAAAATGGGATCAATTTTTTATGGTTTGAGAACACATACTTATTTTAGTATTTTGTTTATATCTATAAATAAAAATTATAAAATATTTATTTTGATGTTTAAGAAACAACACAAGTTTTTTAAGGCGTCAATTTACTAGGATTTTTAAGGTTTTCAAACAAAATTTTAAGTTGTAAATTATCATGTGTAAGTAGGGCAACATTATGCCACATAACCAAATTAACCATAAAATCATCAAAGATATATCTTACAGTTGGAATAAAATACTCGTGATAATTTGTTATATAAATAACGACTCTAACACTTCATATAAAATTATTTCAATATGAAATGAGTAAACATTAAATCCTAATAAGTGTTTTTACTTATTTGCAACTTTTTATACTTTCTAAGAAATAGGTTGTTATACGGATTTACATAATATACTAAACCAAAATCATCACACAAAGTCGTTGGTCTATTGGTGAAGGCTTGGTACTTAAGAGTTTGCTCCTCTTAATGTCTCAAGTTCAACACTTGGTAGTGTCAACTTTTTGTTGTTTATTTATTTGTTAATTATTTTTAACTTTGGTTGAGTTTCCAATGTAATTTAATATTAATTCTCTTTTAAAATTGCATTTAAAATGCTATATATTTATTTTATATTTTTGTAAAAATCATTTAAGTATTACAAATAAATACTCTAATTCTATAAGACGGTAGTGCAAAAATAATTTACATTGATGATGTATAAAGTAATTTTCACAAATTATGTTCAAATGATTACAATTTCCCGAAGCGCAACTTAATATTATATTAATTGAAGAAAATAAAAATTAGAAACTTTTCATAAAATAAATATTTGATGTAATATAAGATAGATGGCATTTTAAATTACTTAGAAATACATTTATGGAATATAAGGTAGTTAGTTACAAGTTAGTTATGATGGTTTTATAATTAATTTATTTTGATACTCTTGATTTATGATATTAAATGATTATTCATTTATCATTCTTATTTTATAATATTCATGTATGAACTTACTAGATAGATCTTACACGGTCAGACAATATAATCTTCGCTTAATTGGTAGTTTTGTTTTGGTTTAATCCTCCACCCTACGTGTATACTTCTCGTGTTTCTTCTTATTTTGTTGAAACATGTGTTTTTGCAAAGACAGATTCATCCTGAAGTGTGGTAGAAAATTTAAAACAAAATGAATGAATTGACTGTGTGGTAATACATAAGAGACAACTTCCTTATTTATAGAGCGTCTAAAATCTAAAATGTTCTACGAAATTGTTATTTCCTCTCTGGTGATCTCTTGAATATCAAATGAAAAATTATGAGTACTTTTTTTTGTTAAAATCTATCTTTAGACATGTGTTATTACCTCTTTAGTTGACTAGTATCCTTAGAGATAAAAATAATATGAGCACATGGTTTCTCAATGAAATTTTCCTAATAAAATTGTTTGTTTTCAAGGTTGGCCTCAGTTTCAAATTATCACGGTGTGTCATGTTCAAACAATGAGGTAATCATGTCAAATATTGTGGCTTTGGTGTTTGAAATATTATATGTGTAGTACATTGAACTGTAGATTTTCTAAGTCCATGAACCATTATATATTTGAGTTAGATGCTTAGGCTCAAACAGTTACACAAGCGCATAAGACCCTTGGTAAGTTTATTAAGTATTGTGTTTAAAAATTATTTAAAAAACTAAAAAATTGAATGTTTTTCTAGATGAAACTTATCTAAGTAGATGTGTGGTACATAGGTTGTACTTGTGCTACATAGAATCTCATACAAGGCATAAGGTTGAGTCTGAGAGTTGGATTACATTTTTGCATCATCATTTTGGCGCGCTTATGATCTCTTTTTTGACTTATCTAAGGTTTGAATTGTATGTCCGACGTAATGAAGAAAATGCTACTTTTTGAGGCTCTATCCAGCTCTTATGATCTTTTGATTTTGGTTAATGTTGTTTGATGTGAACCAATGAATATGGATCATGCGTACTTGTTGATGAAATGTTTTTATCATATATTTTATTCACTTTCCATTCCATTTTAAGCATTAAATTGTTTCACGCAACTCTTTTAAGCTTTGAAGTATTCCATCGTTTATTCTTTCCTTTTATCAAGCACATCGATTCTCCCATTATTATAAATTCATAGTTCATACAAAAAATACCAATTTTTTTTGGAATATTAATTAAGATATTTATTTGTTGAATATTAAATTTGATGTCAAAAATGGGATCAATTTTTTATGGTTTGAGAACACATACTTATTTTAGTATTTTGTTTATATCTATAAATAAAAATTATAAAATATTTATTTTGATGTTTAAGAAACAACACAAGTTTTTTAAGGCGTCAATTTACTAGGATTTTTAAGGTTTTCAAATAAAATTTTAAGTTGTAAATTATCATGTGTAAGTAGGGCAACATTATGCCACATAACCAAATTAACCATAAAATCATCAAAGATATATCTTACAGTTGGAATAAAATACTCGTGATAATTTGTTATATAAATAACGACTCTAACACTTCATATAAAATTATTTCAATATGAAATGAGTAAACATTAAATCCTAATAAGTGTTTTTACTTATTTGCAACTTTTTATACTTTCTAAGAAATAGGTTGTTATACGGATTTACATAATATACTAAACCAAAATCATCACACAAAGTCGTTGGCCTATTGGTGAAGGCTTGGTACTTAAGAGTTTGCTCCTCTTAATGTCTCAAGTTCAACACTTGGTAGTGTCAACTTTTTGTTGTTTATTTATTTGTTAATTATTTTTAACTTTGGTTGAGTTTCCAATGTAATTTAATATTAATTCTCTTTTAAAATTGCATTTAAAATTCTATATTTTTATTTTATATTTTTGTAAAAATCATTTAAGTATTACAAATAAATACTCTAATTCTATAAGACGGTAGTGCAAAAATAATTTACATTGATGATGTATAAAGTAATTTTCACAAATTATGTTCAAATGATTACAATTTCCCGAAGCGCAACTTAATATTATATTAATTGAAGAAAATAAAAATTAGAAACTTTTCATAAAATAAATATTTGATGTAATATAAGATAGATGGCATTTTAAATTACTTAGAAATACATTTATGGAATATAAGGTAGTTAGTTACAAGTTAGTTATGATGGTTTTATAATTAATTTATTTTGATACTCTTGATTTATGATATTAAATGATTATTCATTTATCATTCTTATTTTATAATATTCATGTATGAACTTACTAGATAGATCTTACACGGTCAGACAATATAATCTTCGCTTAATTGGTAGTTTTGTTTTGGTTTAATCCTCCACCCTACGTGTATACTTCTCGTGTTTCTTCTTATTTTGTTGAAACATGTGTTTTTGCAAAGACAGATTCATCCTGAAGTGTGGTAGAAAATTTAAAACAAAATGAATGAATTGACTGTGTGGTAATACATAAGAGACAACTTCCTTATTTATAGAGCGTCTAAAATCTAAAATGTTCTACGAAATTGTTATTTCCTCTCTGGGGATCTCTTGAATATCAAATGAAAAATTATGAGTACTTTTTTTTTGTTAAAATCTATCTTTAGACATGTGTTATTACCTCTTTAGTTGACTAGTATCCTTAGAGATAAAAATAATATGAGCACATGGTTTCTCAATGAAATTTTCCTAATAAAATTGTTTGTTTTCAAGGTTGGCCTCAGTTTCAAATTATCACGGTGTGTCATGTTCAAACAATGAGGTAATCATGTCAAATATTGTGGCTTTGGTGTTTGAAATATTATATGTGTAGTACATTGAACTGTAGATTTTCTAAGTCCATGAACCATTATATATTTGAGTTAGATGCTTAGGCTCAAACAGTTACACAAGCGCATAAGACCCTTGGTAAGTTTATTAAGTATTGTGTTTAAAAATTATTTTAAAAACTAAAAAATTGAATGTTTTTCTAGATGAAACTTATCTAAGTAGATGTGTGGTACATAGGTTGTACTTGTGCTACATAGAATCTCATACAAGGCATAAGGTTGAGTCTGAGAGTTGGATTACATTTTTGCATCATCATTTTGGCGCGCTTATGATCTCTTTTTTGACTTATCTAAGGTTTGAATTGTATGTCCGACGTAATGAAGAAAATGCTACTTTTTGAGGCTCTATCCAGCTCTTATGATCTTTTGATTTTGGTTAATGTTGTTTGATGTGAACCAATGAATATGGTCCATGCGTACTTGTTGATGAAATGTTTTTATCATATATTTTATTCACTTTCCATTCCATTTTAAGCATTAAATTGTTTCACGCAACTCTTTTAAGCTTTGAAGTATTCCATCGTTTATTCTTTCCTTTTATCAAGCACATCGATTCTCCCATTATTATAAATTCATAGTTCATACAAAAAATACCAATTTTTTTTGGAATATTAATTAAGATATTTATTTGTTGAATATTAAATTTGATGTCAAAAATGGGATCAATTTTTTATGGTTTGAGAACACATACTTATTTTAGTATTTTGTTTATATCTATAAATAAAAATTATAAAATATTTATTTTGATGTTTAAGAAACAACACAAGTTTTTTAAGGCGTCAATTTACTAGGATTTTTAAGGTTTTCAAACAAAATTTTAAGTTGTAAATTATCATGTGTAAGTAGGGCAACATTATGCCACATAACCAAATTAACCATAAAATCATCAAAGATATATCTTACAGTTGGAATAAAATACTCGTGATAATTTGTTATATAAATAACGACTCTAACACTTCATATAAAATTATTTCAATATGAAATGAGTAAACATTAAATCCTAATAAGTGTTTTTACTTATTTGCAACTTTTTATACTTTCTAAGAAATAGGTTGTTATACGGATTTACATAATATACTAAACCAAAATCATCACACAAAGTTGTTGGCCTATTGGTGAAGGCTTGGTACTTAAGAGTTTGCTCCTCTTAATGTCTCAAGTTCAACACTTGGTAGTGTCAACTTTTTGTTGTTTATTTATTTGTTAATTATTTTTAACTTTGGTTGAGTTTCCAATGTAATTTAATATTAATTCTCTTTTAAAATTGCATTTAAAATGCTATATTTTTATTTTATATTTTTGTAAAAATCATTTAAGTATTACAAATAAATACTCTAATTCTATCAGACGGTAGTGCAAAAATAATTTACATTGATGATGTATAAAGTAATTTTCACAAATTATGTTCAAATGATTACAATTTCCCGAAGCGCAACTTAATATTATTTTAATTGAATAAAATAAAAATTAGAAACTTTTCATAAAATAAATATTTGATGTAATATAAGATAGATGGCATTTTAAATTACTTAGAAATACATTTATGGAATATAAGGTAGTTAGTTACAAGTTAGTTATGATGGTTTTATAATTAATTTATTTTGATACTCTTGATTTATGATATTAAATGATTATTCATTTATCATTCTTATTTTATAATATTCATGTATGAACTTACTAGATAGATCTTACACGGTCAGACAATATAATCTTCGCTTAATTGGTAGTTATGTTTTGGTTTAATCCTCCACCGTACGTGTATACTTCTCGTGTTTCTTCTTATTTTGTTGAAACATGTGTTTTTGCAAAGACAGATTCATCCTGAAGTGTGGTAGAAAATTTAAAACAAAATGAATGAATTGACTGTGTGGTAATACCTAAGAGACAACTTCCTTATTTATAGAGCGTCTAAAATCTAAAATGTTCTACGAAATTGTTATTTCCTCTCTGGTGATCTCTTGAATATCAAATGAAAAATTATGAGTACTTTTTTTTGTTAAAATCTATCTTTAGACATGTGTTATTACCTCTTTAGTTGGCTAGTATCCTTAGAGATAAAAATAATATGAGCACATGGTTTCTCAATGAAATTTTCCTAATAAATTTGTTTGTTTTCAAGGTTGGCCTCAGTTTCAAATTATCACGGTGTGTCATGTTCAAACAATGAGGTAATCATATCAAATATTGTGGCTTTGGTGTTTGAAATATTATATGTGTAGTACATTGAACAGTAGATTTTCTAAGTCCATGAACCATTATATATTTGAGTTAGATGCTTAGGCTCATACAGTTACACAAGTGCATAAGACCCTTGGTAAGTTTATTAAGTATTGTGTTTAAAAATTATTTAAGAAACTAAAAAATTGAATGTTTTTCTAGATGAAACTTATCTAAGTAGATGTGTGGTACATAGGTTGTACTTGTGCTACATAGAATCTCATACAAGGCATAAGGTTGAAGTCTGAGAGTTGGATTACATTTTTGCATCATCATTTTGGCGCGCTTATGATCTCTTTTTTGACTTATCTAAGGTTTGAATTGTATGTCCGACGTAATGAAGAAAATGCTACTTTTTGAGGCTCTATCAAGCTCTTTTGATCTTTTGATTTTGGTTAATGTTGTTTGATGTGAACCAATGAATATGGATCATGCGTACTTGTTGATGAAATGTTTTTATCATATATTTTATTCACTTTCCATTCCATTTTAAGCATTAAATTGTTTCACGCAACTCTTTTAAGCTTTGAAGTATTCCATCGTTTATTCTTTCCTTTTATCAAGCACATCGATTCTCCCATTATTATAAATTCATAGGTCATACAAAAAATACCAATTGTTTTTGGAATATTAATTAAGATATTTATTTGTTGAATATTAAATTTGATGTCAAAAATGGGATCAACTTTTTTATGGTTTGAGAACACATACTTATTTTAGTATTTTGTTTATATCTATAAATAAAAATTATAATATTTATTTTGATGTTTAAGAAACAACACAAGTTTTTTAAGGCGTCAATTTACTAGGATTTTTAAGGTTTTCAAACAAAATCTTAAGTTGTAAATTATCATGTGTAAGTAGGGCAACATTATGCCACATAACCAAATTAACCATAAAATCATCAAAGATATATCTTACAGTTGGAATAAAATACTCGTGATAATTTGTTATATAAATAACGACTTTAACACTTCATATAAAATTATTTCAATATGACATCAGTAAACATTAAATCCTAATAAGTGTTTTTACTTATTTGCAACTTTGTATACTTTCTAAGAAATAGGTTGTTATACGGATTTACATAATATACTAAACCAAAATCATCACACAAAGTTGTTGGCCTATTGGTGAAGGCTTGGTACTTAAGAGTTTGCTCCTCTTAATATCTCAAGTTCGACACTTGGTAGTGTCAACGTTTTGTTGTTTATTTATTTGTTAATTATTTTTAACTTTGGTTGAGTTTCCAATGTAATTTAATATTAATTCTCTTTTAAAATTGCATTTAAAATGCTATATTTTTATTTTTTATTTTTGTAAAAATCATTTAAGTATTACAAATAAATACTCTAATTCTATCAGACGGTAGTGCAAAAATAATTTACATTGATGATATATAAAGTAATTTTCACCAATTATGTTCAAATGATTACAATTTCCCGAAGCGCAACTTAATATTATATTAATTGAATAAAATAAAAAGTAGAAACTTTTCATAAAATAAATATTTGATGTAATATAAATAGATGGCATTTTAAATTAGTTAGAAATACATTTATGGAATATAAGGTAGTTAGTTACAAGTTAGTTATGATGGTTTTATAATTAATTTATTTTGATACTCTTGATTTATGATATTAAATGATTATGCATTTATCATTCTTATTTTATAATATTCATGTATGAACTTACTAGATTGATCTTACACGGTCAGACAATATAATCTTCGCTTAATTTGTAGTTTTGTTTTGGTTTAATCCTCCACCCTACGTGTATACTTCTCGTGTTTCTTCTTATTTTGTTGAAACATGTGTTTTTGCAAAGACAGATTCATCCTGAAGTGTGGTAGAAAGTTTAAAACAAAATGAATTAATTGACTGTGTGGTAATACCTAAGAGACAACTTCCTTATTTATAGAGCGTCTAAATCTAAAATGTTCTACGAAATTGTTATTTCCTCTCTGGTGATTTCTTGAATATCAAATGAAAAATTATGAGTACTTTTTTTTGTTAAAATCTATCTTTAGACATGTGTTATTACCTCTTTAGTTGACTAGTATCCTTAGAGATAAAAAATAATATGAGCACATGGTTTCTCAATGAAATTTTCCTAATAAAATTGTTTGTTTTCAAGGTTGGCCTCAGTTTCAAATTATCACGGTGTGTCATGTTCAAACAATGAGGTAATCATGTCAAATATTGTGGCTTTGGTGTTTGAAATATTATATGTGTAGTACATTGAACTGTAGATTTTCTAAGTCCATGAACCATTATATATTTGAGTTAGATGCTTAGGCTCAAACAGTTACACAAGCGCATAAGACCCTTGGTAAGTTTATTAAGTATTGTGTTTAAAAATTATTTAAAAAACTAAAAAATTGAATGTTTTTCTAGATGAAACTTATCTAAGTAGATGTGTGGTACATAGGTTGTACTTGTGCTACATAGAATCTCATACAAGGCATAAGGTTGAAGTCTGAGAGTTGGATTACATTTTTGCATCATCATTTTGGCGCGCTTATGATCTCTTTTTTGACTTATCTAAGGTTTGAATTGTATGTCCGACGTAATGAAGAAAATGCTACTTTTTGAGGCTCTATCAAGCTCTTATGATCTTTTGATTTTGGTTAATGTTGTTTGATGTGAACCAATGAATATGGATCATGCGGACTTGTTGATGAAATGTTTTTATCATATATTTTATTCACTTTCCATTCCATTTTAAGCATTAAATTGTTTCACGCAACTCTTTTAAGCTTTGAAGTATTCCATCGTTTATTCTTTCCTTTTATCAAGCACATCGATTCTCCCATAATTATAAATTCATAGGTCATACAAAAAATACGAATTTTTTTTGGAATATTAATTAAGATATTTATTTGTTGAATATTAAATTTGATGTCAAAAATGGGATCAACTTTTTTATGGTTTGAGAACATATACTTATTTTAGTATTTTGTTTATATCTATAAATAAAAATTATAAAATATTTATTTTGATGTTTAAGAAACAACACAAGTTTTTTAAGGCGTCAATTTACTAGGATTTTTAAGGTTTTCAAACAAAATTTTAAGTTGTAAATTATCATGTGTAAGTAGGGCAACATTATGCCACATAACCAAATTAACCATAAAATCATCAAAGATATATCTTACAGTTGGAATAAAATACTCGTGTTAATTTGTTATATAAATAACGACTTTAACACTTCATATAAAATTATTTCAATATGACATGAGTAAACATTAAATCCTAATAAGTGTTTTTACTTATTTGCAACTTTTTATACTTTCTAAGAAATAGGTTGTTATACGGATTTACATAATATACTAAACCAAAATCATCACACAAAGTTGTTGGCCTATTGGTGAAGGCTTGGTACTTAAGAGTTTGCTCCTCTTAATATCTCAAGTTCGACACTTGGTAGTGTCAACGTTTTGTTGTTTATTTATTTGTTAATTATTTTTAACTTTGGTTGAGTTTCCAATGTAATTTAATATTAATTCTCTTTTAAAATTGCATTTAAAATGCTATATTTTTATTTTTTATTTTTGTAAAAATCATTTAAGTATTACAAATAAATACTCTAATTCTATCAGACGGTAGTGCAAAAATAATTTACATTGATGATATATAAAGTAATTTTCACCAATTATGTTCAAATGATTACAATTTCCCGAAGCGCAACTTAATATTATATTAATTGAATAAAATAAAAAGTAGAAACTTTTCATAAAATAAATATTTGATGTAATATAAATAGATGGCATTTTAAATTAGTTAGAAATACATTTATGGAATATAAGGTAGTTAGTTACAAGTTAGTTATGATGGTTTTATAATTAATTTAATTTGATACTCTTTATTTATGATATTAAATGATTATGCATTTATCATTCTTATTTTATAATATTCATGTATGAACTTACTAGATTGATCTTACACGGTCAGACAATATAATCTTCGCTTAATTTGTAGTTTTGTTTTGGTTTAATCCTCCACCCTACGTGTATACTTCTCGTGTTTCTTCTTATTTTGTTGAAACATGTGTTTTTGCAAAGACAGATTCATCCTGAAGTGTGGTAGAAAGTTTAAAACAAAATGAATGAATTGACTGTGTGGTAATACCTAAGAGACAACTTCCTTATTTATAGAGCGTCTAAATCTAAAATGTTCTACGAAATTGTTATTTCCTCTCTGGTGATTTCTTGAATATCAAATGAAAAATTATGAGTACTTTTTTTTGTTAAAATCTATCTTTAGACATGTGTTATTGCCTCTTTAGTTTACTAGTATCCTTAGAGATAAAAAATAATATGAGCACATGGTTTCTCAATGAAATTTTCCTAATAAAATTGTTTGTTTTCAAGGTTGGCCTCAGTTTCAAATTATCACGGTGTGTCATGTTCAAACAATGAGGTAATCATGTCAAATATTGTGGCTTTGGTGTTTGAAATATTATATGTGTAGTACATTGAACTGTAGATTTTCTAAGTCCATGAACCATTATATATTTGAGTTAGATGCTTAGGCTCAAACAGTTACACAAGCGCATAAGACCCTTGGTAAGTTTATTAAGTATTGTGTTTAAAAATTATTTAAAAAACTAAAAAATTGAATGTTTTTCTAGATGAAACTTATCTAAGTAGATGTGTGGTACATAGGTTGTACTTGTGCTACATAGAATCTCATACAAGGCATAAGGTTGAAGTCTGAGAGTTGGATTACATTTTTGCATCATCATTTTGGCGCGCTTATGATCTCTTTTTTGACTTATCTAAGGTTTGAATTGTATGTCCGACGTAATGAAGAAAATGCTACTTTTTGAGGCTCTATCAAGCTCTTATGATCTTTTGATTTTGGTTAATGTTGTTTGATGTGAACCAATGAATATGGATCATGCGGACTTGTTGATGAAATGTTTTTATCATATATTTTATTCACTTTCCATTCCATTTTAAGCATTAAATTGTTTCACGCAACTCTTTTAAGCTTTGAAGTATTCCATCGTTTATTCTTTCCTTTTATCAAGCACATCGATTCTCCCATAATTATAAATTCATAGGTCATACAAAAAATACGAATTTTTTTTGGAATATTAATTAAGATATTTATTTGTTGAATATTAAATTTGATGTCAAAAATGGGATCAACTTTTTTATGGTTTGAGAACACATACTTATTTTAGTATTTTGTTTATATCTATAAATAAAAATTATAAAATATTTATTTTGATGTTTAAGAAACAACACAAGTTTTTTAAGGCGTCAATTTACTAGGATTTTTAAGGTTTTCAAACAAAATTTTAAGTTGTAAATTATCATGTGTAAGTAGGGCAACATTATGCCACATAACCAAATTAACCATAAAATCATCAAAGATATATCTTACAGTTGGAATAAAATACTCGTGTTAATTTGTTATATAAATAACGACTTTAACACTTCATATAAAATTATTTCAATATGACATGAGTAAACATTAAATCCTAATAAGTGTTTTTACTTATTTGCAACTTTTTATACTTTCTAAGAAATAGGTTGTTATACGGATTTACATAATATACTAAACCAAAATCATCACACAAAGTTGTTGGCCTATTGGTGAAGGCTTGGTACTTAAGAGTTTGCTCCTCTTAATATCTCAAGTTCGACACTTGGTAGTGTCAACGTTTTGTTGTTTATTTATTTGTTAATTATTTTTAACTTTGGTTGAGTTTCCAATGTAATTTAATATTAATTCTCTTTTAAAATTGCATTTAAAATGCTATATTTTTATTTTTTATTTTTGTAAAAATCATTTAAGTATTACAAATAAATACTCTAATTCTATCAGACGGTAGTGCAAAAATAATTTACATTGATGATATATAAAGTAATTTTCACCAATTATGTTCAAATGATTACAATTTCCCGAAGCGCAACTTAATATTATATTAATTGAATAAAATAAAAAGTAGAAACTTTTCATAAAATAAATATTTGATGTAATATAAATAGATGGCATTTTAAATTAGTTAGAAATACATTTATGGAATATAAGGTAGTTAGTTACAAGTTAGTTATGATGGTTTTATAATTAATTTATTTTGATACTCTTGATTTATGATATTAAATGATTATGCATTTATCATTCTTATTTTATAATATTCATGTATAAACTTACTAGATTGATCTTACATGGTCAGACAATATAATCTTCGCTTAATTGGTAGTTTTGTTTTGGTTTAATCCTCCACCCTACGTGTATACTTCTCGTGTTTCTTCTTATTTTGTTGAAACATGTGTTTTTGCAAAGACAGATTCATCCTGAAGTGTGGTAGAAAGTTTAAAACAAAATGAATGAATTGACTGTGTGGTAATACATAAGAGACAACTTCCTTATTTATAGAGCGTCTAAAATCTAAAATGTTCTACGAAATTGTTATTTCCTCTCTGGTGATCTCTTGAATATCAAATGAAAAATTATGAGTACTTTTTTTTTGTTAAAATCTATCTTTAGACATGTGTTATTACCTCTTTAGTTGACTAGTATCCTTAGAGATAAAAATAATATGAGCACATGGTTTCTCAATGAAATTTTCCTAATAAAATTGTTTGTTTTCAAGGTTGGCCTCAGTTTCAAATTATCACGGTGTGTCATGTTCAAACAATGAGGTAATCATGTCAAATATTGTGGCTTTGGTGTTTGAAATATTATATGTGTAGTACATTGAACTGTAGATTTTCTAAGTCCATGAACCATTATATATTTGAGTTAGATGCTTAGGCTCAAACAGTTACACAAGCGCATAAGACCCTTGGTAAGTTTATTAAGTATTGTGTTTAAAAATTATTTAAAAAACTAAAAAATTGAATGTTTTTCTAGATGAAACTTATCTAAGTAGATGTGTGGTACATAGGTTGTACTTGTGCTACATAGAATCTCATACAAGGCATAAGGTTGAGTCTGAGAGTTGGATTACATTTTTGCATCATCATTTTGGCGCGCTTATGATCTCTTTTTTGACTTATCTAAGGTTTGAATTGTATGTCCGACGTAATGAAGAAAATGCTACTTTTTGAGGCTCTATCCAGCTCTTATGATCTTTTGATTTTGGTTAATGTTGTTTGATGTGAACCAATGAATATGGATCATGCGTACTTGTTGATGAAATGTTTTTATCATATATTTTATTCACTTTCCATTCCATTTTAAGCATTAAATTGTTTCACGCAACTCTTTTAAGCTTTGAAGTATTCCATCGTTTATTCTTTCCTTTCATCAAGCACATCGATTCTCCCATTATTATAAATTCATAGGTCATACAAAAAATACCAATTGTTTTTGGAATATTAATTAAGATATTTATTTGTTGAATATTAAATTTGATGTCAAAAATGGGATCAACTTTTTTATGGTTTGAGAACACATACTTATTTTTTGTATTTTGTTTATATCTATAAATAAAAATTATAATATTTATTTTTATGTTTAAGAAACAACACAAGTTTTTTAAGGCGTCAATTTACTAGGATTTTTAAGGTTTTCAAACAAAATTTTAAGTTGTAAATTATCATGTGTAAGTAGGGCAACATTATGCCACATAACCAAATTAACCATAAAATCATCAAAGATATATCTTACAGTTGGAATAAAATACTCGTGTTAATTTGTTATATAAATAACGACTTTAACACTTCATATAAAATTATTTCAATATGACATGAGTAAACATTAAATCCTAATAAGTGTTTTTACTTATTTGCAACTTTTTATACTTTCTAAGAAATAGGTTGTTATACGGATTTACATAATATACTAAACCAAAATCATCACACAAAGTTGTTGGCCCATTGGTGAAGGCTTGGTACTTAAGAGTTTGCTTCTCTTAATATCTCAAGTTCGACACTTGGTAGTGTCAACGTTTTATTGTTTATTTATTTGTTAATTATTTTTAACTTTGGTTGAGTTTCCAATGTAATTTAATATTAATTCTCTTTTAAAATTGCATTTAAAATGCTATATTTTTATTTTTTATTTTTGTAAAAATCATTTAAGTATTACAAATAAATACTCTAATTCTATCAGACGGTAGTGCAAAAATAATTTACATTGATGATATATAAAGTAATTTTCACCAATTATGTTCAAATGATTACAATTTCCCGAAGCGCAACTTAATATTATATTAATTGAATAAAATAAAAAGTAGTAACTTTTCATAAAATAAATATTTGATGTAATATAAATAGATGGCATTTTAAATTAGTTAGAAATACATTTATGGAATATAAGGTAGTTAGTTACAAGTTAGTTATGATGGTTTTATAATTAATTTAATTTGATACTCTTGATTTATAATATTAAATGATTATGCATTTATCATTCTTATTTTATAATATTCATGTATGAACTTACTAGATTGATCTTACACGGTCAGACAATAGAATCTTCGCTTAATTGGTAGTTTTGTTTTGGTTTAATCCTCCACTCTACGTGTATACTTCTCGTGTTTCTTCTTATTTTGTTGAAACATGTGTTTTTGCAAAGACAGATTCATCCTGAAGTGTGGTAGAAAGTTTAAAACAAAATGAATGAATTGACTGTGTGGTAATACCTAAGAGACAACTTCCTTATTTATAGAGCGTCTAAATCTAAAATGTTCTACGAAATTGTTATTTCCTCTCTGGTGATTTCTTGAATATCAAATGAAAAATTATGAGTACTTTTTTTTGTTAAAATCTATCTTTAGACATGTGTTATTACCTCTTTAGTTGACTAGTATCCTTAGAGATAAAAATAATATGAGCACATGGTTTCTCAATGAAATTTTCCTAATAAAATTGTTTGTTTTCAAGGTTGGCCTCAGTTTCAAATTATCACGGTGTGTCATGTTCAAACAATGAGGTAATCATGTCAAATATTGTGGCTTTGGTGTTTGAAATATTATATGTGTAGTACATTGAACTGTAGATTTTCTAAGTCCATGAACCATTATATATTTGAGTTAGATGCTTAGGCTCAAACAGTTACACAAGCGCATAAGACCCTTGGTAAGTTTATTAAGTATTGTGTTTAAAAATTATTTAAAAAACTAAAAAATTGAATGTTTTTCTAGATGAAACTTATCTAAGTAGATGTGTGGTACATAGGTTGTACTTGTGCTACATAGAATCTCATACAAGGCATAAGGTTGAGTCTGAGAGTTGGATTACATTTTTGCATCATCATTTTGGCGCGCTTATGATCTCTTTTTTGACTTATCTAAGGTTTGAATTGTATGTCCGACGTAATGAAGAAAATGCTACTTTTTGAGGCTCTATCCAGCTCTTATGATCTTTTGATTTTGGTTAATGTTGTTTGATGTGAACCAATGAATATGGATCATGCGTACTTGTTGATGAAATGTTTTTATCATATATTTTATTCACTTTCCATTCCATTTTAAGCATTAAATTGTTTCACGCAACTCTTTTAAGCTTTGAAGTATTCCATCGTTTATTCTTTCCTTTCATCAAGCACATCGATTCTCCCATTATTATAAATTCATAGGTCATACAAAAAATACCAATTGTTTTTGGAATATTAATTAAG
The DNA here is from genome assembly GCA_963966055.1 of Lathyrus aphaca. Taxonomy (NCBI): domain Eukaryota; kingdom Viridiplantae; phylum Streptophyta; class Magnoliopsida; order Fabales; family Fabaceae; genus Lathyrus; species Lathyrus aphaca. The sequence goes on from OZ014524.1 coordinate 217,331,485, forward strand.
ATATTTATTTGTTGAATATTAAATTTGATGTCAAAAATGGGATCAACTTTTTTATGGTTTGAGAACACATACTTATTTTTTGTATTTTGTTTATATCTATAAATAAAAATTATAATATTTATTTTTATGTTTAAGAAACAACACAAGTTTTTTAAGGCGTCAATTTACTAGGATTTTTAAGGTTTTCAAACAAAATTTTAAGTTGTAAATTATCATGTGTAAGTAGGGCAACATTATGCCACATAACCAAATTAACCATAAAATCATCAAAGATATATCTTACAGTTGGAATAAAATACTCGTGTTAATTTGTTATATAAATAACGACTTTAACACTTCATATAAAATTATTTCAATATGACATGAGTAAACATTAAATCCTAATAAGTGTTTTTACTTATTTGCAACTTTTTATACTTTCTAAGAAATAGGTTGTTATACGGATTTACATAATATACTAAACCAAAATCATCACACAAAGTTGTTGGCCCATTGGTGAAGGCTTGGTACTTAAGAGTTTGCTTCTCTTAATATCTCAAGTTCGACACTTGGTAGTGTCAACGTTTTATTGTTTATTTATTTGTTAATTATTTTTAACTTTGGTTGAGTTTCCAATGTAATTTAATATTAATTCTCTTTTAAAATTGCATTTAAAATGCTATATTTTTATTTTTTATTTTTGTAAAAATCATTTAAGTATTACAAATAAATACTCTAATTCTATCAGACGGTAGTGCAAAAATAATTTACATTGATGATATATAAAGTAATTTTCACCAATTATGTTCAAATGATTACAATTTCCCGAAGCGCAACTTAATATTATATTAATTGAATAAAATAAAAAGTAGTAACTTTTCATAAAATAAATATTTGATGTAATATAAATAGATGGCATTTTAAATTAGTTAGAAATACATTTATGGAATATAAGGTAGTTAGTTACAAGTTAGTTATGATGGTTTTATAATTAATTTAATTTGATACTCTTGATTTATAATATTAAATGATTATGCATTTATCATTCTTATTTTATAATATTCATGTATGAACTTACTAGATTGATCTTACACGGTCAGACAATAGAATCTTCGCTTAATTGGTAGTTTTGTTTTGGTTTAATCCTCCACTCTACGTGTATACTTCTCGTGTTTCTTCTTATTTTGTTGAAACATGTGTTTTTGCAAAGACAGATTCATCCTGAAGTGTGGTAGAAAGTTTAAAACAAAATGAATGAATTGACTGTGTGGTAATACCTAAGAGACAACTTCCTTATTTATAGAGCGTCTAAATCTAAAATGTTCTACGAAATTGTTATTTCCTCTCTGGTGATTTCTTGAATATCAAATGAAAAATTATGAGTACTTTTTTTTGTTAAAATCTATCTTTAGACATGTGTTATTACCTCTTTAGTTGACTAGTATCCTTAGAGATAAAAATAATATGAGCACATGGTTTCTCAATGAAATTTTCCTAATAAAATTGTTTGTTTTCAAGGTTGGCCTCAGTTTCAAATTATCACGGTGTGTCATGTTCAAACAATGAGGTAATCATGTCAAATATTGTGGCTTTGGTGTTTGAAATATTATATGTGTAGTACATTGAACTGTAGATTTTCTAAGTCCATGAACCATTATATATTTGAGTTAGATGCTTAGGCTCAAACAGTTACACAAGCGCATAAGACCCTTGGTAAGTTTATTAAGTATTGTGTTTAAAAATTATTTAAAAAACTAAAAAATTGAATGTTTTTCTAGATGAAACTTATCTAAGTAGATGTGTGGTACATAGGTTGTACTTGTGCTACATAGAATCTCATACAAGGCATAAGGTTGAGTCTGAGAGTTGGATTACATTTTTGCATCATCATTTTGGCGCGCTTATGATCTCTTTTTTGACTTATCTAAGGTTTGAATTGTATGTCCGACGTAATGAAGAAAATGCTACTTTTTGAGGCTCTATCCAGCTCTTATGATCTTTTGATTTTGGTTAATGTTGTTTGATGTGAACCAATGAATATGGATCATGCGTACTTGTTGATGAAATGTTTTTATCATATATTTTATTCACTTTCCATTCCATTTTAAGCATTAAATTGTTTCACGCAACTCTTTTAAGCTTTGAAGTATTCCATCGTTTATTCTTTCCTTTCATCAAGCACATCGATTCTCCCATTATTATAAATTCATAGGTCATACAAAAAATACCAATTGTTTTTGGAATATTAATTAAGATATTTATTTGTTGAATATTAAATTTGATGTCAAAAATGGGATCAACTTTTTTATGGTTTGAGAACACATACTTATTTTTTGTATTTTGTTTATATCTATAAATAAAAATTATAATATTTATTTTTATGTTTAAGAAACAACACAAGTTTTTTAAGGCGTCAATTTACTAGGATTTTTAAGGTTTTCAAACAAAATTTTAAGTTGTAAATTATCATGTGTAAGTAGGGCAACATTATGCCACATAACCAAATTAACCATAAAATCATCAAAGATATATCTTACAGTTGGAATAAAATACTCGTGTTAATTTGTTATATAAATAACGACTTTAACACTTCATATAAAATTATTTCAATATGACATGAGTAAACATTAAATCCTAATAAGTGTTTTTACTTATTTGCAACTTTTTATACTTTCTAAGAAATAGGTTGTTATACGGATTTACATAATATACTAAACCAAAATCATCACACAAAGTTGTTGGCCCATTGGTGAAGGCTTGGTACTTAAGAGTTTGCTTCTCTTAATATCTCAAGTTCGACACTTGGTAGTGTCAACGTTTTATTGTTTATTTATTTGTTAATTATTTTTAACTTTGGTTGAGTTTCCAATGTAATTTAATATTAATTCTCTTTTAAAATTGCATTTAAAATGCTATATTTTTATTTTTTATTTTTGTAAAAATCATTTAAGTATTACAAATAAATACTCTAATTCTATCAGACGGTAGTGCAAAAATAATTTACATTGATGATATATAAAGTAATTTTCACCAATTATGTTCAAATGATTACAATTTCCCGAAGCGCAACTTAATATTATATTAATTGAATAAAATAAAAAGTAGTAACTTTTCATAAAATAAATATTTGATGTAATATAAATAGATGGCATTTTAAATTAGTTAGAAATACATTTATGGAATATAAGGTAGTTAGTTACAAGTTAGTTATGATGGTTTTATAATTAATTTAATTTGATACTCTTGATTTATAATATTAAATGATTATGCATTTATCATTCTTATTTTATAATATTCATGTATGAACTTACTAGATTGATCTTACACGGTCAGACAATAGAATCTTCGCTTAATTGGTAGTTTTGTTTTGGTTTAATCCTCCACTCTACGTGTATACTTCTCGTGTTTCTTCTTATTTTGTTGAAACATGTGTTTTTGCAAAGACAGATTCATCCTGAAGTGTGGTAGAAAGTTTAAAACAAAATGAATGAATTGACTGTGTGGTAATACCTAAGAGACAACTTCCTTATTTATAGAGCGTCTAAATCTAAAATGTTCTACGAAATTGTTATTTCCTCTCTGGTGATTTCTTGAATATCAAATGAAAAATTATGAGTACTTTTTTTTGTTAAAATCTATCTTTAGACATGTGTTATTACCTCTTTAGTTGACTAGTATCCTTAGAGATAAAAATAATATGAGCACATGGTTTCTCAATGAAATTTTCCTAATAAAATTGTTTGTTTTCAAGGTTGGCCTCAGTTTCAAATTATCACGGTGTGTCATGTTCAAACAATGAGGTAATCATGTCAAATATTGTGGCTTTGGTGTTTGAAATATTATATGTGTAGTACATTGAACTGTAGATTTTCTAAGTCCATGAACCATTATATATTTGAGTTAGATGCTTAGGCTCAAACAGTTACACAAGCGCATAAGACCCTTGGTAAGTTTATTAAGTATTGTGTTTAAAAATTATTTAAAAAACTAAAAAATTGAATGTTTTTCTAGATGAAACTTATCTAAGTAGATGTGTGGTACATAGGTTGTACTTGTGCTACATAGAATCTCATACAAGGCATAAGGTTGAGTCTGAGAGTTGGATTACATTTTTGCATCATCATTTTGGCGCGCTTATGATCTCTTTTTTGACTTATCTAAGGTTTGAATTGTATGTCCGACGTAATGAAGAAAATGCTACTTTTTGAGGCTCTATCCAGCTCTTATGATCTTTTGATTTTGGTTAATGTTGTTTGATGTGAACCAATGAATATGGATCATGCGTACTTGTTGATGAAATGTTTTTATCATATATTTTATTCACTTTCCATTCCATTTTAAGCATTAAATTGTTTCACGCAACTCTTTTAAGCTTTGAAGTATTCCATCGTTTATTCTTTCCTTTCATCAAGCACATCGATTCTCCCATTATTATAAATTCATAGGTCATACAAAAAATACCAATTGTTTTTGGAATATTAATTAAGATATTTATTTGTTGAATATTAAATTTGATGTCAAAAATGGGATCAACTTTTTTATGGTTTGAGAACACATACTTATTTTTTGTATTTTGTTTATATCTATAAATAAAAATTATAATATTTATTTTTATGTTTAAGAAACAACACAAGTTTTTTAAGGCGTCAATTTACTAGGATTTTTAAGGTTTTCAAACAAAATTTTAAGTTGTAAATTATCATGTGTAAGTAGGGCAACATTATGCCACATAACCAAATTAACCATAAAATCATCAAAGATATATCTTACAGTTGGAATAAAATACTCGTGTTAATTTGTTATATAAATAACGACTTTAACACTTCATATAAAATTATTTCAATATGACATGAGTAAACATTAAATCCTAATAAGTGTTTTTACTTATTTGCAACTTTTTATACTTTCTAAGAAATAGGTTGTTATACGGATTTACATAATATACTAAACCAAAATCATCACACAAAGTTGTTGGCCCATTGGTGAAGGCTTGGTACTTAAGAGTTTGCTTCTCTTAATATCTCAAGTTCGACACTTGGTAGTGTCAACGTTTTATTGTTTATTTATTTGTTAATTATTTTTAACTTTGGTTGAGTTTCCAATGTAATTTAATATTAATTCTCTTTTAAAATTGCATTTAAAATGCTATATTTTTATTTTTTATTTTTGTAAAAATCATTTAAGTATTACAAATAAATACTCTAATTCTATCAGACGGTAGTGCAAAAATAATTTACATTGATGATATATAAAGTAATTTTCACCAATTATGTTCAAATGATTACAATTTCCCGAAGCGCAACTTAATATTATATTAATTGAATAAAATAAAAAGTAGTAACTTTTCATAAAATAAATATTTGATGTAATATAAATAGATGGCATTTTAAATTAGTTAGAAATACATTTATGGAATATAAGGTAGTTAGTTACAAGTTAGTTATGATGGTTTTATAATTAATTTAATTTGATACTCTTGATTTATAATATTAAATGATTATGCATTTATCATTCTTATTTTATAATATTCATGTATGAACTTACTAGATTGATCTTACACGGTCAGACAATAGAATCTTCGCTTAATTGGTAGTTTTGTTTTGGTTTAATCCTCCACTCTACGTGTATACTTCTCGTGTTTCTTCTTATTTTGTTGAAACATGTGTTTTTGCAAAGACAGATTCATCCTGAAGTGTGGTAGAAAGTTTAAAACAAAATGAATGAATTGACTGTGTGGTAATACCTAAGAGACAACTTCCTTATTTATAGAGCGTCTAAATCTAAAATGTTCTACGAAATTGTTATTTCCTCTCTGGTGATTTCTTGAATATCAAATGAAAAATTATGAGTACTTTTTTTTGTTAAAATCTATCTTTAGACATGTGTTATTACCTCTTTAGTTGACTAGTATCCTTAGAGATAAAAATAATATGAGCACATGGTTTCTCAATGAAATTTTCCTAATAAAATTGTTTGTTTTCAAGGTTGGCCTCAGTTTCAAATTATCACGGTGTGTCATGTTCAAACAATGAGGTAATCATGTCAAATATTGTGGCTTTGGTGTTTGAAATATTATATGTGTAGTACATTGAACTGTAGATTTTCTAAGTCCATGAACCATTATATATTTGAGTTAGATGCTTAGGCTCAAACAGTTACACAAGCGCATAAGACACTTGGTAAGTTTATTAAGTATTGTGTTTAAAAATTATTTAAAAAACTAAAAAATTGAATGTTTTTCTAGATGAAACTTATCTAAGTAGATGTGTGGTACATAGGTTGTACTTGTGCTACATAGAATCTCATACAAGGCATAAGGTTGAAGTCTGAGAGTTGGATTACATTTTTGCATCATCATTTTGGCGCGCTTATGATCTCTTTTTTGACTTATCTAAGGTTTGAATTGTATGTCCGACGTAATGAAGAAAATGCTACTTTTTGAGGCTCTATCAAGCTCTTTTGATCTTTTGAATTTGGTTAATGTTGTTTGATGTGAACCAATGAATATGGATCATGCGTACTTGTTGATGAAATGTTTTTATCATATATTTTATTCACTTTCCATTCCATTTTAAGCATTAAATTGTTTCACGCAACTCTTTTAAGCTTTGAAGTATTCCATCGTTTATTCTTTCCTTTTATCAAGCACATCGATTCTCACATTATTATAAATTCATAGGTCATACAAAAAATACCAATTGTTTTTGGAATATTAATTAAGATATTTATTTGTTGAATATTAAATTTGATGTCAAAAATGGGATCAACTTTTTTATGGTTTGAGAACACATACTTATTTTAGTATTTTGTTTATATCTATAAATAAAAATTATAATATTTATTTTGATGTTTAAGAAACAACACAAGTTTTTTAAGGCGTCAATTTACTAGGATTTTTAAGGTTTTCAAACAAAATTTTAAGTTGTAAATTATCATGTGTAATTAGGGCAACATTATGCCACATAACCAAATTAACCATAAAATCATCAAAGATATATCTTACAGTTGGAATAAAATACTCGTGTTAATTTGTTATATAAATAACGACTTTAACACTTCATATAAAATTATTTCAATATGACATGAGTAAACATTAAATCCTAATAAGTGTTTTTACTTATTTGCAACTTTTTATACTTTCTAAGAAATAGGTTGTTATACGGATTTACATAATATACTAAACCAAAATCATCACACAAAGTTGTTGGCCTATTGGTGAAGGCTTGGTACTTAAGAGTTTGCTCCTCTTAATATCTCAAGTTCGACACTTGGTAGTGTCAACGTTTTGTTGTTTATTTATTTGTTAATTATTTTTAACTTTGGTTGAGTTTCCAATGTAATTTAATATTAATTCTCTTTTAAAATTGCATTTAAAATGCTATATTTTTATTTTTTATTTTTGTAAAAATCATTTAAGTATTACAAATAAATACTCTAATTCTATCAGACGGTAGTGCAAAAATAATTTACATTGATGATATATAAAGTAATTTTCACCAATTATGTTCAAATGATTACAATTTCCCGAAGCGCAACTTAATATTATATTAATTGAATAAAATAAAAAGTAGAAACTTTTCATAAAATAAATATTTGATGTAATATAAATAGATGGCATTTTAAATTAGTTAGAAATACATTTATGGAATATAAGGTAGTTAGTTACAAGTTAGTTATGATGGTTTTATAATTAATTTAATTTGATACTCTTGATTTATGATATTAAATGATTATGCATTTATCATTCTTATTTTATAATATTCATGTATGAACTTACTAGATTGATCTTACACGGTCAGACAATATAATCTTCGCTTAATTGGTAGTTTTGTTTTGGTTTAATCCTCCACCCTACGTGTATACTTCTCGTGTTTCTTCTTATTTTGTTGAAACATGTGTTTTTGCAAAGACAGATTCATCCTGAAGTGTGGTAGAAAGTTTAAAACAAAATGAATGAATTGACTGTGTGGTAATACCTAAGAGACAACTTCCTTATTTATAGAGCGTCTAAATCTAAAATGTTCTACGAAATTGTTATTTCCTCTCTGGTGATTTCTTGTATATCAAATGAAAAATTATGAGTACTTTTTTTTGTTAAAATCTATCTTTAGACATGTGTTATTACCTCTTTAGTTGACTAGTATCCTTAGAGATAAAAATAATATGAGCACATGGTTTCTCAATGAAATTTTCCTAATAAAATTGTTTGTTTTCAAGGTTGGCCTCAATTTCAAATTATCACGGTGTGTCATGTTCAAACAATGAGGTAATCATGTCAAATATTGTGGCTTTGGTGTTTGAAATATTATATGTGTAGTACATTGAACTGTAGATTTTCTAAGTCCATGAACCATTATATATTTGAGTTAGATGCTTAGGCTCAAACAGTTACACAAGCGCATAAGACCCTTGGTAAGTTTATTAAGTATTGTGTTTAAAAATTATTTAAAAAACTAAAAAATTGAATGTTTTTCTAGATGAAACTTATCTAAGTATATGTGTGGTACATAGGTTGTACTTGTGCTACATAGAATCTCATACAAGGCATAAGGTTGAAGTCTGAGAGTTGGATTACATTTTTGCATCATCATTTTGGCGCGCTTATGATCTCTTTTTTGACTTATCTAAGGTTTGAATTGAATGTCCGACGTAATGAAGAAAATGCTACTTTTTGAGGCTCTATCATGCTCTTTTGATCTTTTGATTTTGGTTAATGTTGTTTGATGTGAACCAATGAATATGGATCATGCGTACTTGTTGATGAAATGTTTTTATCATATATTTTATTCACTTTCCATTCCATTTTAAGCATTAAATTGTTTCACGCAACTCTTTTAAGCTTTGAAGTATTCCATCGTTTATTCTTTCCTTTTATCAAGCACATCGATTCTCCCATTATTATAAATACATAGGTCATACAAAAAATACCAATTGTTTTTGGAATATTAATTAAGATATTTATTTGTTGAATATTAAATTTGATGTCAAAAATGGGATCAACTTTTTTATGGTTTGAGAACACATACTTATTTTAGTATTTTGTTTATATCTATAAATAAAAATTATAATATTTATTTTGATGTTTAAGAAACAACACAAGTTTTTTAAGGCGTCAATTTACTAGGATTTTTAAGGTTTTCAAACAAAATTTTAAGTTGTAAATTATCATGTGTAAGTAGGGCAACATTATGCCACATAACCAAATTAACCATAAAATCATCAAAGATATATCTTACAGTTGGAATAAAATACTCGTGTTAATTTGTTATATAAATAACGACTTTAACACTTCATATAAAATTATTTCAATATGACATGAGTAAACATTAAATCCTAATAAGTGTTTTTACTTATTTGCAACTTTTTATACTTTCTAAGAAATAGGTTGTTATACGGATTTACATAATATACTAAACCAAAATCATCACACAAAGTTGTTGGCCTATTGGTGAAGGCTTGGTACTTAAGAGTTTGCTCCTCTTAATATCTCAAGTTCGACACTTGGTAGTGTCAACGTTTTGTTGTTTATTTATTTGTTAATTATTTTTAACTTTGGTTGAGTTTCCAATGTAATTTAATATTAATTCTCTTTTAAAATTGCATTTAAAATGCTATATTTTTATTTTTTATTTTTGTAAAAATCATTTAAGTATTACAAATAAATACTCTAATTCTATCAGATGGTAGTGCAAAAATAATTTACATTGATGATATATAAAGTAATTTTCACCAATTATGTTCAAATGATTACAATTTCCCGAAGCGCAACTTAATATTATATTAATTGAATAAAATAAAAAGTAGAAACTTTTCATAAAATAAATATTTGATGTAATATAAATAGATGGCATTTTAAATTAGTTAGAAATACATTTATGGAATATAAGGTAGTTAGTTACAAGTTAGTTATGATGGTTTTATAATTAATTTAATTTGATACTCTTGATTTATGATATTAAATGATTATGCATTTATCATTCTTATTTTATAATATTCATGTATGAACTTACTAGATTGATCTTACACGGTCAGACAATATAATCTTCGCTTAATTGGTAGTTTTGTTTTGGTTTAATCCTCCACCCTACGTGTATACTTCTCGTGTTTCTTCTTATTTTGTTGAAACATGTGTTTTTGCAAAGACAGATTCATCCTGAAGTGTGGTAGAAAGTTTAAAACAAAATGAATGAATTGACTGTGTGGTAATACCTAAGAGACAACTTCCTTATTTATAGAGCGTCTAAATCTAAAATGTTCTACGAAATTGTTATTTCCTCTCTGGTGATTTCTTGTATATCAAATGAAAAATTATGAGTACTTTTTTTTGTTAAAATCTATCTTTAGACATGTGTTATTACCTCTTTAGTTGACTAGTATCCTTAGAGATAAAAATAATATGAGCACATGGTTTCTCAATGAAATTTTCCTAATAAAATTGTTTGTTTTCAAGGTTGGCCTCAGTTTCAAATTATCACGGTGTGTCATGTTCAAACAATGAGGTAATCATGTCAAATATTGTGGCTTTGGTGTTTGAAATATTATATGTGTAGTACATTGAACTGTAGATTTTCTAAGTCCATGAACCATTATATATTTGAGTTAGATGCTTAGGCTCAAACAGTTACACAAGCGCATAAGACCCTTGGTAAGTTTATTAAGTATTGTGTTTAAAAATTATTTAAAAAACTAAAAAATTGAATGTTTTTCTAGATGAAACTTATCTAAGTATATGTGTGGTACATAGGTTGTACTTGTGCTACATAGAATCTCATACAAGGCATAAGGTTGAAGTCTGAGAGTTGGATTACATGTTTGCATCATCATTTTGGCGCGCTTATGATCTCTTTTTTGACTTATCTAAGGTTTGAATTGTATGTCCGACGTAATGAAGAAAATGCTACTTTTTGAGGCTCTATCATGCTCTTTTGATCTTTTGATTTTGGTTAATGTTGTTTGATGTGAACCAATGAATATGGATCATGCGTACTTGTTGATGAAATGTTTTTATCATATATTTTATTCACTTTCCATTCCATTTTAAGCATTAAATTGTTTCACGCAACTCTTTTAAGCTTTGAAGTATTCCATCGTTTATTCTTTCCTTTTATCAAGCACATCGATTCTCCCATTATTATAAATACATAGGTCATACAAAAAATACCAATTGTTTTTGGAATATTAATTAAGATATTTATTTGTTGAATATTAAATTTGATGTCAAAAATGGGATCAACTTTTTTATGGTTTGAGAACACATACTTATTTTAGTATTTTGTTTATATCTATAAATAAAAATTATAATATTTATTTTGATGTTTAAGAAACAACACAAGTTTTTTAAGGCGTCAATTTACTAGGATTTTTAAGGTTTTCAAACAAAATTTTAAGTTGTAAATTATCATGTGTAATTAGGGCAACATTATGCCACATAACCAAATTAACCATAAAATCATCAAAGATATATCTTACAGTTGGAATAAAATACTCGTGTTAATTTGTTATATAAATAACGACTTTAACACTTCATATAAAATTATTTCAATATGACATGAGTAAACATTAAATCCTAATAAGTGTTTTTACTTATTTGCAACTTTTTATACTTTCTAAGAAATAGGTTGTTATACGGATTTACATAATATACTAAACCAAAATCATCACACAAAGTTGTTGGCCTATTGGTGAAGGCTTGGTACTTAAGAGTTTGCTCCTCTTAATATCTCAAGTTCGACACTTGGTAGTGTCAACGTTTTATTGTTTATTTATTTGATAATTATTTTTAACTTTGGTTGAGTTTCCAATGTAATTTAATATTAATTCTCTTTTAAAATTGCATTTAAAATGCTATATTTTTATTTTTTATTTTTGTAAAAATCATTTAAGTATTACAAATAAATACTCTAATTCTATCAGACGGTAGTGCAAAAATAATTTACATTGATGATATATAAAGTAATTTTCACCAATTATGTTCAAATGATTACAATTTCCCGAAGCGCAACTTAATATTATATTAATTGAATAAAATAAAAAGTAGAAACTTTTCATAAAATAAATATTTGATGTAATATAAATAGATGGCATTTTAAATTAGTTAGAAATACATTTATGGAATATAAGGTAGTTAGTTACAAGTTAGTTATGATGGTTTTATAATTAATTTAATTTGATACTCTTGATTTATGATATTAAATGATTATGCATTTATCATTCTTATTTTATAATATTCATGTATGAACTTACTAGATTGATCTTACACGGTCAGACAATATAATCTTCGCTTAATTGGTAGTTTTGTTTTGGTTTAATCCTCCACCCTACGTGTATACTTCTCGTGTTTCTTCTTATTTTGTTGAAACATGTGTTTTTGCAAAGACAGATTCATCCTGAAGTGTGGTAGAAAGTTTAAAACAAAATGAATGAATTGACTGTGTGGTAATACCTAAGAGACAACTTCCTTATTTATAGAGCGTCTAAATCTAAAATGTTCTACGAAATTGTTATTTCCTCTCTGGTGATTTCTTGTATATCAAATGAAAAATTATGAGTACTTTTTTTTGTTAAAATCTATCTTTAGACATGTGTTATTACCTCTTTAGTTGACTAGTATCCTTAGAGATAAAAATAATATGAGCACATGGTTTCTCAATGAAATTTTCCTAATAAAATTGTTTGTTTTCAAGGTTGGCCTCAGTTTCAAATTATCACGGTGTGTCATGTTCAAACAATGAGGTAATCATGTCAAATATTGTGGCTTTGGTGTTTGAAATATTATATGTGTAGTACATTGAACTGTAGATTTTCTAAGTCCATGAACCATTATATATTTGAGTTAGATGCTTAGGCTCAAACAGTTACACAAGCGCATAAGACCCTTGGTAAGTTTATTAAGTATTGTGTTTAAAAATTATTTAAAAAACTAAAAAATTGAATGTTTTTCTAGATGAAACTTATCTAAGTATATGTGTGGTACATAGGTTGTACTTGTGCTACATAGAATCTCATACAAGGCATAAGGTTGAAGTCTGAGAGTTGGCTTACATGTTTGCATCATCATTTTGGCGCGCTTATGATCTCTTTTTTGACTTATCTAAGGTTTGAATTGTATGTCCGACGTAATGAAGAAAATGCTACTTTTTGAGGCTCTATCATGCTCTTTTGATCTTTTGATTTTGGTTAATGTTGTTTGATGTGAACCAATGAATATGGATCATGCGTACTTGTTGATGAAATGTTTTTATCATATATTTTATTCACTTTCCATTCCATTTTAAGCATTAAATTGTTTCACGCAACTCTTTTAAGCTTTGAAGTATTCCATCGTTTATTCTTTCCTTTTATCAAGCACATCGATTCTCCCATTATTATAAATACATAGGTCATACAAAAAATACCAATTGTTTTTGGAATATTAATTAAGATATTTATTTGTTGAATATTAAATTTGATGTCAAAAATGGGATCAACTTTTTTATGGTTTGAGAACACATACTTATTTTAGTATTTTGTTTATATCTATAAATAAAAATTATAATATTTATTTTGATGTTTAAGAAACAACACAAGTTTTTTAAGGCGTCAATTTACTAGGATTTTTAAGGTTTTCAAACAAAATTTTAAGTTGTAAATTATCATGTGTAATTAGGGCAACATTATGCCACATAACCAAATTAACCATAAAATCATCAAAGATATATCTTACAGTTGGAATAAAATACTCGTGTTAATTTGTTATATAAATAACGACTTTAACACTTCATATAAAATTATTTCAATATGACATGAGTAAACATTAAATCCTAATAAGTGTTTTTACTTATTTGCAACTTTTTATACTTTCTAAGAAATAGGTTGTTATACGGATTTACATAATATACTAAACCAAAATCATCACACAAAGTTGTTGGCCTATTGGTGAAGGCTTGGTACTTAAGAGTTTGCTCCTCTTAATATCTCAAGTTCGACACTTGGTAGTGTCAACGTTTTGTTGTTTATTTATTTGTTAATTATTTTTAACTTTGGTTGAGTTTCAAATGTAATTTAATATTAATTCTCTTTTAAAATTGCATTTAAAATGCTATATTTTTATTTTTTATTTTTGTAAAAATCATTTAAGTATTACAAATAAATACTCTAATTCTATCAGACGGTAGTGCAAAAATAATTTACATTGATGATATATAAAGTAATTTTCACCAATTATGTTCAAATGATTACAATTTCCCGAAGCGCAACTTAATATTATATTAATTGAATAAAATAAAAAGTAGAAACTTTTCATAAAATAAATATTTGATGTAATATAAATAGATGGCATTTTAAATAAGTTAGAAATACATTTATGGAATATAAGGTAGTTAGTTACAAGTTAGTTATGATGGTTTTATAATTAATTTAATTTGATACTCTTGATTTATGATATTAAATGATTATGCATTTATCATTCTTATTTTATAATATTCATGTATGAACTTACTAGATTGATCTTACACGGTCAGACAATATAATCTTCGCTTAATTGGTAGTTTTGTTTTGGTTTAATCCTCCACCCTACGTGTATACTTCTCGTGTTTCTTCTTATTTTGTTGAAACATGTGTTTTTGCAAAGACAGATTCATCCTGAAGTGTGGTAGAAAGTTTAAAACAAAATGAATGAATTGACTGTGTGGTAATACCTAAGAGACAACTTCCTTATTTATAGAGCGTCTAAATCTAAAATGTTCTACGAAATTGTTATTTCCTCTCTGGTGATTTCTTGTATATCAAATGAAAAATTATGAGTACTTTTTTTTGTTAAAATCTATCTTTAGACATGTGTTATTACCTCTTTAGTTGACTAGTATCCTTAGAGATAAAAATAATATGAGCACATGGTTTCTCAATGAAATTTTCCTAATAAAATTGTTTGTTTTCAAGGTTGGCCTCAGTTTCAAATTATCACGGTGTGTCATGTTCAAACAATGAGGTAATCATGTCAAATATTGTGGCTTTGGTGTTTGAAATATTATATGTGTAGTACATTGAACTGTAGATTTTCTAAGTCCATGAACCATTATATATTTGAGTTAGATGCTTAGGCTCAAACAGTTACACAAGCGCATAAGACCCTTGGTAAGTTTATTAAGTATTGTGTTTAAAAATTATTTAAAAAACTAAAAAATTGAATGTTTTTCTAGATGAAACTTATCTAAGTATATGTGTGGTACATAGGTTGTACTTGTGCTACATAGAATCTCATACAAGGCATAAGGTTGAAGTCTGAGAGTTGGCTTACATGTTTGCATCATCATTTTGGCGCGCTTATGATCTCTTTTTTGACTTATCTAAGGTTTGAATTGTATGTCCGACGTAATGAAGAAAATGCTACTTTTTGAGGCTCTATCATGCTCTTTTGATCTTTTGATTTTGGTTAATGTTGTTTGATGTGAACCAATGAATATGGATCATGCGTACTTGTTGATGAAATGTTTTTATCATATATTTTATTCACTTTCCATTCCATTTTAAGCATTAAATTGTTTCACGCAACTCTTTTAAGCTTTGAAGTATTCCATCGTTTATTCTTTCCTTTTATCAAGCACATCGATTCTCCCATTATTATAAATACATAGGTCATACAAAAAATACCAATTGTTTTTGGAATATTAATTAAGATATTTATTTGTTGAATATTAAATTTGATGTCAAAAATGGGATCAACTTTTTTATGGTTTGAGAACACATACTTATTTTAGTATTTTGTTTATATCTATAAATAAAAATTATAATATTTATTTTGATGTTTAAGAAACAACACAAGTTTTTTAAGGCGTCAATTTACTAGGATTTTTAAGGTTTTCAAACAAAATTTTAAGTTGTAAATTATCATGTGTAATTAGGGCAACATTATGCCACATAACCAAATTAACCATAAAATCAT
This sequence comes from Lathyrus aphaca, assembly GCA_963966055.1. NCBI lineage: Eukaryota > Viridiplantae > Streptophyta > Magnoliopsida > Fabales > Fabaceae > Lathyrus > Lathyrus aphaca. The sequence continues at coordinate 217,347,383 of OZ014524.1, forward strand.
CAAAGATATATCTTACAGTTGGAATAAAATACTCGTGTTAATTTGTTATATAAATAACGACTTTAACACTTCATATAAAATTATTTCAATATGACATGAGTAAACATTAAATCCTAATAAGTGTTTTTACTTATTTGCAACTTTTTATACTTTCTAAGAAATAGGTTGTTATACGGATTTACATAATATACTAAACCAAAATCATCACACAAAGTTGTTGGCCTATTGGTGAAGGCTTGGTACTTAAGAGTTTGCTCCTCTTAATATCTCAAGTTCGACACTTGGTAGTGTCAACGTTTTGTTGTTTATTTATTTGTTAATTATTTTTAACTTTGGTTGAGTTTCCAATGTAATTTAATATTAATTCTCTTTTAAAATTGCATTTAAAATGCTATATTTTTATTTTTTATTTTTGTAAAAATCATTTAAGTATTACAAATAAATACTCTAATTCTATCAGACGGTAGTGCAAAAATAATTTACATTGATGATATATAAAGTAATTTTCACCAATTATGTTCAAATGATTACAATTTCCCGAAGCGCAACTTAATATTATATTAATTGAATAAAATAAAAAGTAGAAACTTTTCATAAAATAAATATTTGATGTAATATAAATAGATGGCATTTTAAATAAGTTAGAAATACATTTATGGAATATAAGGTAGTTAGTTACAAGTTAGTTATGATGGTTTTATAATTAATTTAATTTGATACTCTTGATTTATGATATTAAATGATTATGCATTTATCATTCTTATTTTATAATATTCATGTATGAACTTACTAGATTGATCTTACACGGTCAGACAATATAATCTTCGCTTAATTGGTAGTTTTGTTTTGGTTTAATCCTCCACCCTACGTGTATACTTCTCGTGTTTCTTCTTATTTTGTTGAAACATGTGTTTTTGCAAAGACAGATTCATCCTGAAGTGTGGTAGAAAGTTTAAAACAAAATGAATGAATTGACTGTGTGGTAATACCTAAGAGACAACTTCCTTATTTATAGAGCGTCTAAATCTAAAATGTTCTACGAAATTGTTATTTCCTCTCTGGTGATTTCTTGTATATCAAATGAAAAATTATGAGTACTTTTTTTTGTTAAAATCTATCTTTAGACATGTGTTATTACCTCTTTAGTTGACTAGTATCCTTAGAGATAAAAATAATATGAGCACATGGTTTCTCAATGAAATTTTCCTAATAAAATTGTTTGTTTTCAAGGTTGGCCTCAGTTTCAAATTATCACGGTGTGTCATGTTCAAACAATGAGGTAATCATGTCAAATATTGTGGCTTTGGTGTTTGAAATATTATATGTGTAGTACATTGAACTGTAGATTTTCTAAGTCCATGAACCATTATATATTTGAGTTAGATGCTTAGGCTCAAACAGTTACACAAGCGCATAAGACCCTTGGTAAGTTTATTAAGTATTGTGTTTAAAAATTATTTAAAAAACTAAAAAATTGAATGTTTTTCTAGATGAAACTTATCTAAGTATATGTGTGGTACATAGGTTGTACTTGTGCTACATAGAATCTCATACAAGGCATAAGGTTGAAGTCTGAGAGTTGGATTACATTTTTGCATCATCATTTTGGCGCGCTTATGATCTCTTTTTTGACTTATCTAAGGTTTGAATTGTATGTCCGACGTAATGAAGAAAATGCTACTTTTTGAGGCTCTATCAAGCTCTTTTGATCTTTTGATTTTGGTTAATGTTGTTTGATGTGAACCAATGAATATGGATCATGCGTACTTGTTGATGAAATGTTTTTATCATATATTTTATTCACTTTCCATTCCATTTTAAGCATTAAATTGTTTCACGCAACTCTTTTAAGCTTTGAAGTATTCCATCGTTTATTCTTTCCTTTTATCAAGCACATCGATTCTCCCATTATTATAAATTCATAGGTCATACAAAAAATACCAATTGTTTTTGGAATATTAATTAAGATATTTATTTGTTGAATATTAAATTTGATGTCAAAAATGGGATCAACTTTTTTATGGTTTTAGAACACATACTTATTTTAGTATTTTGTTTATATCTAAAAATAAAAATTATAATATTTATTTTGATGTTTAAGAAACAACACAAGTTTTTTAAGGCGTCAATTTACTAGGATTTTTAAGGTTTTCAAACAAAATTTTAAGTTGTAAATTATCATGTGTAAGTAGGGCAACATTATGCCACATAACCAAATTAACCATAAAATCATCAAAGATATATCTTACAGTTGGAATAAAATACTCGTGATAATTTGTTATATAAATAACGACTTTAACACTTCATATAAAATTATTTCAATATGATCCACTACAACAAACAAGACCTTAGACAGCGCTTTTTTTAGCCTTAGACAGCGCTTTAAAGCGCTGTCTAAACCTCCGCTGCTAAAGGTTTAGACAGCGCTTTTTAAAATGTTAAAAGCGTTGTCTAATACCCCACCCTTAGACAGCGCTTTGGCCAAAAGCGCTTTATAAGACCCTCTTATTTTAAATTTTTTAGGTACACCTTAGACAGCGCTTTTGAAAAGCGCTGTCTAAGCCCCCCCCCCCCCCTTAGACAGCGCTTTTGCCAAAAGCGCTGTCTAAGCCCCTCCTATTTTAATTTTTTTAGGTATACCTTAGACAGCGCTTTTGCCAAAAGCGCTGTCTAAGCCCCCCCTTAGACAGCGCTTTTGCCTAAAGCGCTTTCTAATCCCCCCCCTTAGACAGCACTTTTGGCAAAAGCGCTGTCTAAGGTATACGAAATTTTTTGTAGGATTTGTTTGAAATCATATTTTTTCCAGGTTTATAAACCAGAATTTCTACCTGTTTTCAACCAGATTTTGGCAGACAATTATCACATTTTATATATGCCATTTTGGCCTTTTTTTACCAATTTTTGGCTAACCAATTCAAACCAATTCAAACCAAATTTGCCATAAATGTATCAAAATATATACAAATTTATGTTTACATTTATAAGTCATTACATATACTACTACAAATGTACACATTAATTACACACTTTGAGCTCTATCATGTAACTACACCACTCCTCTTTGATTTCGTCCACTTGATCCTTTGTATAAGATGCACACTTGAATTCATCAAAGTACTACATAATAATATAACATATTTTGAATCAATTCCAACTATTTAATTAAATGAGATATGTGTAAATATAAAAATAACTCATAAGTTAGAAATACATACATCGGTGGGAATCTCTAATCGGCCCAACATGAGAGTATCTCGCATAAACCTCAACATGAAATACCCGCAATCTATTTGATTACGTTGAAGAGGACACTACATATGAAAAAAAATATGGATTATAAATCCTAAGTTTTATCAAGTGTAGTCATCACTAATATAATAAAAAACGCGGTAATTAAAAATATACCGCCACTTTAATCCATGTAATGGAGTTGGCGCCCCTCCTTGAGGTTTGGATAACTCGTTGGGCCCGAAAAGCTTGTAGGACGCTAATAAAATAAAAATGAAGCAATTAGAACAATTCACATAAACTAAGAAAAATTTTGAACATTCTCACTTACCTGTCAATTAGGACCTTCATATCCGGGTATGTTGTCCAATCATTTCCTAACGAGTCAAGATAATACACAATTTCTCGGATAGGATTGATTGCGAGCAACAACCAATGTCCACTGTAATGATTAGGCAAATGTTAGATGGTAACTTGGAAAATAATTATAATAGATGAATTTAGAATGAAATTCTAACCCGGTATTAAACGGTATAAAAAACAACTTCTCCGCATCTTTATTGTCCATGAGGATCCGAAGAACGTACTCCGTCACGGTATCCGGTCTACTTAACATTAAACCATAGTTGACGGTCGCGGGTGCTAAGAATCCGAATGACACGTCCAAACCATTGGGGCGCATCAATTTGTCATACAAAAACCTAATATAAAAACATCATTAACATAAAGTAAACATCATTAACATAAGTTGTTTAATTAATAAAACAAAGTAGTCCGGATTTACCTAACATATGTATTGACAACGTTGACGCCGATTTCTTCACGACCAAAAACTTGCATGAAGTCCTCATTACCAATCATTTGTTCGTAATCAAAGCCGAAAATCCCTACCTCCATAGGTATAGTCCGAACACCTCCGGTCGGTATATCGGTCATCTCTAGAAATGTCCTGAGGCACGACCTATACTTGGTGGTAGGTTTTTTCCTAGCTACGGACTTCTTAGAACCAGAACTTTGTACCCGTGCGGAGGCGTTGCTAACCTCCTTTTTTTGTTGTGCGGAGGCATTGCTAGCCTCATTTTCTTGAAGCTACATGTCATATAAATAGTTAGATCAAATTAAGAATGTAACAACTTCCATGAATATATGTCATATAATTGTATATTACCTCTTTTCTTGAAACCGTGGACTCGGTATGCCGTGGAATCGCACTATCTTTTGATTTGGATTTTGTGGGAGTCTATTTAACATAGGAAAATATGTAAGTAAAATTTTAAGCATAAATTTTAAACTTTGAATATACCAAGGAAATTAACATAAGTTTTAATCATACCTCATATCCTACGCATATGAGGTTTGTCGGCCATGCAACAAACGAACCTACTGCTTCGTGCACCGTTGTTGCATCAGAATCATCGCTAGGATATGGTAATGCTGCATTCGGCTCAACTGCAATATCAACTGATACCTTCAAACATCCAGCAGGGAGCTCTCTAGTGTGGAGTAATACTCCGCTAACGTTATGCACTTTTCCCTTGCCAACCATCCGATAGTATGGTGACGACAAATACAACTGACAATGGGAAATGCCCTAAAACCAATAATAATAAGAAATCGTTAATGTGTATATATGTCAAATACATAATTTAAGCAAATAGTTCAATTTAAGACAATTATATGTAATTACCTCTGGAATGTTCGGCTGAAAGGTACAGTTGATACTGTCTTTGTCCGAAGCATCTCTGTATACTGTTGAGGCGCTAGCCTCTCTTTCTCTCCTCAATGCATCAAGCTCAGCTTGCATGGCTTCCATTCTTGCATGAAGCTCCCGATTACTAGGAGCCTTTCCTTTTTTAATACTCATGGAGGTCGGAGTGACTCCAAATCCCTTACCCCTCACCCGACCAGAGTACTCAGGGACATCTAATGCCCGACCAAGTATGCTCCTAGTATCATCGGGAGATAAAGACTGAGATAGCTCCTCCTGAAAAATCAGATGAATACTGTACACTTGTCAAATATTTGTCTATAAAAATGTTATTCAATTAATGAAAAAATGTTATACTTACACATTTCTGGTATACGTGTAAAACTTCTTCTTGAGGAACTCCAGATTTGCCCACACGGGCTTCCTTCCACAAAACATGTGCAGGAAGAGATGTTTCTGAACTTTCCTCCTTCTGCAGCTACACATTAAGTCATACAATTTGATCAGATAAAACTAATATATGATGAACAAATTTGTTATCGCAATTTATAAATACTTACCATGGATTGTTCTAACCGTCCATATCCGACACGTCCTTTTCGGTACGGATATGCGGGACTTGATGCTCTTTCCCGATTTGTAGCACTTATTCTTTGAAAAACCGGGTCTTGTCTTTTGGATTTGAAAGCTTCCCATTCTTCAGCCGATATCAAACTTTCATATTTTTTGGGAAGCTCCGCATCCACAAAATTACCATCCGCATCCTTAAGGAACTTGGATGATAAAAATGTCCGAAACCCTCTTAGAAGCTTTCCGGCTAATTTCATATAAAAGCCTCTTCTTTCTTCTTCGATGTTAAAACATCGCTAAGAAAAACATACAGATTGATAGTTAGTATCGATAATTGAAAAAACATAATTGATACCGTATAATTAAGGGCCAAATGATTGTACCTTTATCTCACTCCAAATTTTTTCTTTGGACTCATTCAGCTCTTTGTTTCTCCAATCATCACATGTAATGGGAATTTCATTCCTTACTAGTGCACCGATAAAACTAGTTAAGGTATGCCCATTAGGTTCTATAAGCTGTCCCTGGGTGCTCCAATAGACATCTAGTATGATGCCTCGAGATCTTCCTTGGACCACCCTTCTCATTACTGTGATGCCTCTTCGAATTTCTTCTTCCGCGGATATTTTTTAGGAACTTCCTCAGGTTGGTCATCAGCCATGTCTAACCTGTAATAAACCAAGGAAACCATCAAATATCAAATATAACTTATAATCAAAGCAATTGAAAACAAAAAAATAAAGAAATCATGCATTATCATATATAACTTATAATCAAAGCAATTGAAAACAAAAAAATAAAGAAATCATGCATTATCATATATAACTTATAATACATGTAATTGAAAACAAAAAAATAAAGAAATCATGCATTATCAAATATAACTTATAATCAAAGCAATTGAAAACAAAAATATAATGAAATCATGCATTATCACATAACTTATAATCAAAACAATTGAAAAAATAAAATAAAGAAACCATGGATAATTTACCTAAGTCACTAACATCTCTTTCTTTTCTTTGTTGGAATATTAATCACTTGTTTCTTAGCAATGCGTACGGATGAATTGATCCAAATTCCCTCATTATGATCGTTTCTTATATATGACTCATCCGGTATAAGATCCTCAACTTCATCATTTCTATTCAACTCATTCCGTCTAATGCATGACTCATTCTCAACATCAATATCATATTGATCGACACCGCTTTCATCAGTCACTTTGTTAGAGAAAAGCACTATAGACCATTTTGTACTCTTCGGGTCATTCACATAGAACACTTGTTTAGCTTGAGATGCTAGTATAAAAGGTTCATCTTTGTACCCCACCCTAGTAAGATCAACTTGCAAAAATCCAGACTTATCCATTCGTATGCCACTACTATTCACCCACTTGCAACCAAAGATGGGAATCTGAAACTTCTCGTAATCAAACACCCAAATGTGCTCAATAACTCCAAAATATGACAAATTTGCATATTTGGGGTTTAAGTCCTTCATACTTGATATATGCATTGCTTCAGCTAGCACGGTGACACCACTATTTTGCATAGTACTCTTATCATCTTGTTCTTTGGTATAAAATGTGTATCCATTAATTGAATATGCGCTATGAGAAAACACATGCAAACTTGGACCATATGCCAAACATCTCAACCTTTCTGTTACCGAAGAAGGATCTGAAGAGTGCTTCAAATAAATATGATCCTTCAACCATTGTATGAAACTTTGATTGTGCTCTATAACTATCCAATTTTCATTTCTGTTCGGATTTAACCTTCAGAGTACATCCTTGTGCATTTCAACATATGGCTCAACCTCATTATTATTGTGCAGAACATACATATGAACTTGATCTCGTTCATACCTTGATATTGTCACAATTTTATTCCCAATTAATTTTTTACCTTCCATTTTGTCGAAAATCTGAGCTCTGGGGAGTCCAATCGATTGAACGTTAGACAAATATTCAGTACAAAACTCAACAGCTTCTTCAACAATGTATCGTTCAACAATACAACCCTCTGGTCGACTTCGGGATTTCACGTACCCTTTTAATATTTTCATATACCGTTCAGCAGGGTACATCCATCTCATATAAGCTGGTCCACACAACTGTGTCTCTTTCACAAGATGAACAACTAAATGAACCATTATGTCAAAAAAAGACGGAGGAAAATACATTTCAAGCTCACACAAGGTAATTACAATCTCTTTTTGTAGTGTTGGTAAGATCTCGGGATCGATCACCTTACTACAAATTGACCTAAAGAAAAAACACAATTTAGTTATGGAACTTCTTACTTTTTCTGGCAAAATAGAACGTATACCGATCGGTAGAAAATGTTCCATTATAACATGACAATCATGTGTCTTCAAATTATTCAACTTGAGGTCTTTCATAGAAACAAGTCTTCTGATATCAGATGAGTATCCTTCTGGAACCTTAACTTCACTTAGAGACTTACACAAAATTTTTTTCTCCTTTCTAGATAAAGTAAAAGCAGCAGGTGGTAGATATGTTCGTCTTCCTTTCTTCACGGGTGCTAATTCAGTTCTCATTCCCATTTTTAACATGTCCTCCCTTGCTTTAAGGCCATCCTTAGACTTGCCTTTTATATTGAGTAATGTACCGATAACACTTTCAAATACGTTTTTTTCAATATGCATAACATCGAGAAAATGTCTCACGTACAAAGACTTCCAATATGGCAATTCAAAAAATATCGACCTTTTCTTCCACCCACCTTTCACAATCTTATGTGCAAAAGGCTTGCCAAACTCAGTACGCACATCTTTCACCTTTTCAAAAACTTGTTCACCTGACAATGCGGGTGGAGCTCTACGATGTTCGGTGTCTCCATTGAATGCTTTTCTCCACCCACGGTAGTGATGTTTAGAATGTAAGAATCTACGATGATCGAGAAACACATTCTTCTGGCAAAGTTCCAATCGAATCGTATCGGTTCCGTCTTCACAAACAGGACACGCACGTTGACCTTTAATGCTATACCCAGATAGATTCCCGTATGCTGGAAAATAAATAATTGTGCCAAACAACATCGCCCTCAAATTGAAACTTTCTTTCCTATATCCATCATAAACCTCCACACTGTTCTCCCACAAAATCTTTAAATCTTCGATCAGAGGTGTCAAGTATACGTCTATGTCATTACCTGGTTGTTTAGGCCCAGAGATTAACATAGATAACATCATGTACTTACGCTTCATACATAGCCACGGAGGTAGGTTATAAATCATAAGAATCACAGGCCATGTGGTATGTGAAATACTTTGAAGACCATGTGGGTTCATTCCATCAGTAGATAATGCCAATCGAAGGTTTCTTGCTTCTGATCCAAACTCAGGATAATCATTATCAATCTTCGACCACTGTGGTGAATCAGCCGGATGCCGATACTTTCCATCAGTAATTCTTTCATCTGCATGCCAAGTAAGATGTCTTGCATCGGTTTCACTACGAAACATGCGCCTAAATCTCGGAATTATCGGAAAATACCATAAGACTTTTGCAGGAGATAATCTTTTCTTATATCGAGACAAACCGCATTTAGGGCACTCAGTTAACGTTGCATATTCGTTACGAAACAAAATGCAATCGTTAGGACAAGCATGTATCTTATCATAGCTCATGCCAATAGAGCACAACCTTTTTTTTGCCTCATAGGTTCGATTAGGAAGAACATTATCATCCGGTAGCATTTCTCTCATAAAGGCCAACAACTCTGTGAAACTTTTATCCGACCATCCATTGCCCGCCTTTAAGTTGTACAACTTTAATACCGCAGAAAGTCTTGAGAATTTAGTGCAACCTTTGTACAACGGTTTCTCTGCATCGCTTACCATCCTCTCAAACATTTCAGGACAATCATGAAGATCTTCTTCCAGTGCTTCTACAATCTCTTCAACTCGATCACAATCATATGTTTCCGTGTCTTTGTCGTATGAAGCATAGGTCGTATTACTTTTTCCACTCGATTCAACATTCCCGTTAATTTTCTCACCATGAAATATCCAACACTGATAACTTTGATCAATTCCATGCCTCAGCAAATGCGATTTCAATCCATGTGCGTCAACCTTACCAATATAACAACAACGCAAGCAAGGATAATGCATTCGTCTGGGGTTTTCAGCGTGTTGAACAGCATACTTAACGAATTCCGCAACCCCACTCTCGTACTCTTTGGTCATTCGATCGGCACAGATCCATGTTTTATCCATGGTTTTCCTACTTATTAAAATAAACAATCAATCGCCAGACAAAAATACATAACTAAGGTAGTATCTTTGAATAACTAAAGTAAACAATAGAATATCACTATTTTCCATCTCATATTATCTCACTCGAATCTTTTCATCAATTCAAAAAAAAACTAAATTAATGAAGTCTTTCCACCATCCATGAGGAACTACTTTAATATATATATATATATATATATATATATATATATATATATATATATATATCATCCATAATTTCAGTAGGAAACTTATCATCCTAAGTGAAACAAAAAACAAAGTCTTATGATTTGCACTCTTCTTGATAAACTAATTAGAATCATCCTAAGTGAAACAAAAAGCTTGCTAAATCAGGGAAACACGCAGAGTTATGGAATGTACCCAAACCAAACAACCACAACTAGAACAAAAATACTCATTTTTCCCTAAAAACATCAAAACTGAGTTATGAAAAGTACTGATTTTTCCCTAACCAACCACAACCAGAACAAAAAGCTTGCTAAATCAGGGAAATGAACGATTCCTAAAAAAATCAAAACTGAAACACATACCGTAATGAGATTCTTCAAACACTTTCAGAAATGAACGATACAACTCTTGCAATGCCTGAAACGAAGAACAGCAGAAATGACTGAATGAAGAACTGAAATCCGAAAACAGAAATGACTGAATGACTGAAATGAAGAACTGAAACGAAGAACATGAATGAATGAATGAAAACGTGAAATGAAACTGAAATACATACCGCGATGAAGAACAGACGAACGATTCAAACAAATTTCAATGACTTCAATGACTTCAAGTTCTTCTGGAAACGATCGCTGTTAGGGTTCTCTGGAAACGTTCGCAGGAGGGAAAACGAAAAGAACAGAGAATGAAAATAGAAGTATGAAATTTAATTTTAATTAGACCTTAGACAGCGCTTTTGGGAAAAGCGCTTTCTAAGGTATGCCTTAGACAGCGCTTTCCAAAAGCGCTTTCTAAACCCCCCCCCCCTTAGACAGCGCTTTTGGTTTTATTTTTTTTTAATTTAAAAACTTTAAACAGCGCTTTATCAAAAGCGCTGACTAAGGTATATATATAAAAGCGCTTTCTATAAGCGCTGTCTAAGGGGGGGGTCTTAGACAGCGCTTTTTGAAAGCGCTGTCTAAGACCCCCCCTTAGACAGCGCTTTTTGAAAGCGCTGTCTAAGACCCCCCCTTAGACAGCGCTTTCATTATTTTTTTGGACCATTTTCCGTGTTTAATTTTAATTTTAATCTTAGACAGCGCTTTCTCTTAAAAGCGCTGTCTAAGATGCGCTGTTAAAAAGCATTTTTGGCGTAGTGTGACATGAGTAAACATTAAATCCTAATAAGTGTTTTTACTTATTTGCAACTTTTTATACTTTCTAAGAAATAGGTTGTTATACGGATTTACATAATATACTAAACCAAAATCATCACACAAAGTTGTTGGCCTATTGGTGAAGGCTTGGTACTTAAGAGTTTGCTCCTCTTAATATCTCAAGTTCGACACTTGGTAGTGTCAACGTTTTGTTGTTTATTTATTTGTTAATTATTTTTAACTTTGGTTGAGTTTCCAATGTAATTTAATATTAATTCTCTTTTAAAATTGCATTTAAAATGCTATATTTTTATTTTTTATTTTTGTAAAAATCATTTAAGTATTACAAATAAATACTCTAATTCTATCAGACGGTAGTGCAAAAATAATTTACATTGATGATATATAAAGTAATTTTCACCAATTATGTTCAAATGATTACAATTTCCCGAAGCGCAACTTAATATTATATTAATTGAATAAAATAAAAAGTAGAAACTTTTCATAAAATAAATATTTGATGTAATATAAATAGATGGCATTTTAAATTAGTTAGAAATACATTTATGGAATATAAGGTAGTTAGTTACAAGTTAGTTATGATGGTTTTATAATTAATTTATTTTGATACTCTTGATTTATGATATTAAATGATTATGCATTTATCATTCTTATTTTATAATATTCATGTATGAACTTACTAGATAGATCTTACACGGTCAGACAATATAATCTTCGCTTAATTGGTAGTTTTGTTTTGGTTTAATCCTCAACCCTACGTGTATACTTCTCGTGTTTCTTCTTATTTTGTTGAAACATGTGTTTTTGCAAAGACAGATTCATCCTGAAGTGTGGTAGAAAGTTTAAAACAAAATGAATGAATTGACTGTGTGGTAATACCTAAGAGACAACTTCCTTACTTATAGAGCGTCTAAAATCTAAAATGTTCTACGAAATTGTTATTTCCTCTCTGGTGATTTCTTGAATATCAAATGAAAAATTATGAGTACTTTTTTTGTTAAAATCTATCTTTAGACATGTGTTATTACGTCTTTAGTTGACTAGTATCCTTAGAGATAAAAATAATATGAGCACATGGTTTCTCAATGAAATTTTCCTAATAAAATTGTTTGTTTTCAAGGTTGGACTCAGTTTCAAATTATCACGGTGTGTCATGTTCAAACAATGAGGTAATCATGTCAAATATTGTGGCTTTGGTGTTTGAAATATTATATGTGTAGTACATTGAACTGTAGATTTTCTAAGTCCATGAACCATTATATATTTGAGTTAGATGCTTAGGCTCAAACAGTTACACAAGCGCATAAGACCCTTGGTAAGTTTATTAAGTATTGTGTTTAAAAATTATTTAAAAAACTAAAAAATTGAATGTTTTTCTAGATGAAACTTATCTAAGTAGATGTGTGGTACATAGGTTGTACTTGTGCTACATAGAATCTCATACAAGGCATAAGGTTGAAGTCTGAGAGTTGGATTACATTTTTGCATCATCATTTTGGCGCGCTTATGATCTCTTTTTTGACTTATCTAAGGTTTGAATTGTATGTCCGACGTAATGAAGAAAATGCTACTTTTTGAGGCTCTATCAAGCTCTTATGATCTTTTGATTTTGGTTAATGTTGTTTGATGTGAACCAATGAATATGGATCATGCGTACTTGTTGATGAAATGTTTTTATCATATATTTCATTCACTTTCTGATCTTACCTGATCAGGAGGGCCTTCCAAGGATTTGAAGACTGGGCCAGAGAGTAAGGTGAGTGAGGGGGTGTACCTGCAAGGTTCTCCAATGCTTAAGTCAGAAGAGGTACAGAGTTAGGTTATTTTAGAGTAAGTTAGAATACCTGACCCTTTGCTATGAAAGGGTATTTATATTGAGCCCCCAGCGCTGGGCCAAGGCTCCAAATGGGCTGGATTTAGCTAAGCCCAAGGAGGAGCTGCCAGGGGACGCGTAAGAAGCGTGAAGACCTAGACCAAAGGTCTATTCCCTGGTCCAACTGCCCCTATCCCTACGGAGATAATATAAGGGAGTTGGGTGACGTGCCAGATGAGGTGGCAAACGTGGTTCTGCCCGACATGGCTCATGTGCTCGCGATATAGGTAGGTGATATGTGGATGAAGATCAATGAGCGGGGGACGCGCTCCCTGCCCGACACGCAGTAGAGTTGTCGAGATGGCGTCCCTTCGACATGGATGGAAGGACCCTTGCCCGACGCACTCATGTGCCCAGACGTTTGGGCCTGTACCTGACGAGCATTGGGCCATGCCGTGCATATCGTCATGGCCCAGTCCAGAACAGGAGCCCCCCAAGTCGAGTCTCTGAGTTAGAGTGATGACTTATATTGCAACTGGGGTTCCCCGTGTTGAGGGAGAGGCGCGGTCGTTCGGCATGGGAGGTTATAATAGATTTGCTCGCGAGCTCCTCTTTCCACGGTAGTGTCGGGATGGAAAGTGATCGATGGGTGCGCATCTTCCTCGTAACGGCCGAGGGTTCGACGCGGGGGTATGGCGTCTTGATGAGTCGGGGAGATGGACAGGTGCCCGGTGTCGTTTCAGTTTCTTTTTTGGGTAGACGTGTCTCAGACTTAATGGCGTCGCTTCGTTTTGTGTGCAAAGACGGCGTAGGCAGTAGGCAATGATGACCTAGTGCGTTGGCCCACGCGCCAAGGACTATAAAAGGAAGTTGAGTGACTTCATTTTCACTTTTTCGCTCCTACGTTCACCGGAAGTTCTGAAGATTTCTCCTGCATCTGCTCGCCTGGCCGTCTGAACCGCCGCCTCCGCCCGTTTCGTTGCCTGAACCACCGTCTCCGCCCGTGCGCCACCTTCTCTTTCTCAACTTCTATATGTCAGGTACCACTTTGCTTCCGTAATCCATCATTTTCCCTTCTGTTTGTGTCAAATGTTTACAAATGTATGTTATATTCGTAGCATGTGGTTAGATTTGACTTAGGAATAGTATAATGGACTGTAGATGGACTATAGATGGTAGAAAATAGGGTTAGGGTTATACTGTCCCGGGCAGAAATTACATATGTCGGGCAATATTTGCATAAGCTGTATGAACTTTCTGCCCGGTCTCTTAAGAACGTGCGTATCTTCGCGTCGAACACAGTTAGTGTCCGTTGCTGCTACGCCCTTTCACTTGACCTGCGGTGGAAGGATGGATTTGATATGACGTCGAATTCACTCTTTCTGTCTGCGTTTCAGGTGCTACCGGGCGTTTACGACCGAGGGGGGAAGACTCCGGGTCCTCGACTGAAGATGCGGCCATCGCTCGTCTACCTGTTGGGGATGGGAGTGTCAGGGACGGTACTGAGCACGCCTCATCCTCCGGGCAGGTCGATATCTCCTGGGTTGCGGATGAACCTTTGGAGGAGGAGTCATATTTCTGTGATGAGGCTATCCCTGCTTACGCCGTGGTCGAAGACATAAGCCGGGAAGATCCGCCGAATTGGTATTGTTGTGCCCCCAAGGAGGAGGACCGTATATGCCATCATTTCCCGGGGAAGCAGTTCACTATGTATGAGTTCGCTTTCCGGGAGGCGGGGATCAGACTGCCCTTCAATTCCTTCCAAATGTCGATTTTCAAATGGCTTCGGCTGGCGCCATCGCAACTGCATCCCAACGCTCTCGCCTTCATGCGGGCATTCGAGTTGGTCTGCCGCTTCCTTGGCATCGGGTGTACTCGAGCCCTCTTCTTCCACGTCTTCCACCTCCAGCGGTCCGGCCTCTGCGGGCGCCACAGTTGGGTTTCTTTTAAACAGCCCGTGCGCTTGTTCAAGACGTACGTGGACTCTGCCCGTCATTTCAAGGGTCGTTGGTATGTGGTGAGACCGATCACCTGTGCCTCCCTTCACTCCCTTTACTATTATCAACGAGCATCAAACGGGGAGGAGAAATTGATGTCGAAGATACCGCTGAGGTGGCAGCGCGATCATTTCGACCTCTCCACCGCCCATTATAGGATCAAATATGCGATGCTCGGTGTTGAGGATAGGCTCGCGTACAAGAAGCTGGTTGATTATGTGTAGAGTTTCAGTTTGGGGGTCTGGGCGAATCGACAGGGCGTGCCCTATCTTGACGAGGCCGGAGTGCCAATTACTGAGAAGCGCTATATTAATACAAAGGCCTTGCTCGAGTGTGGGACCGAGGAGGAGGCTCTAGCATTATTGAGTAGGCAGATTTTTCTTAATCTTTTATTTTTGTCTATGTTTTCGCTCGCTAATGTTTGTGTGTAATGTTTCGCAGGTGCCATGCCCAGTACGCGTGATCGAGTCCTGAAGCTGGCCAATCAGGCCGGTGCGGCTGACCGGGTGCCGAAGAATAAAAAGAAAACCGTGGCTCGTGTTCAGGTGACCGCTGCTGATGCTGGGATCGGGACTTCGAACACGGCAAGCTCGACACCTTCCTCTCCTCCTCGGGTGTCTCCGATAAACATACCTGATAGTCCGTCGCCATCGGCCTCTCCTCTCCATAAACGGAAACGTCCGGCGGGGACTCTTTCGAGGTCATCCTTGGGAAGTCCGGGTGGACCGGGCAGCTATTTGTTACCTCCCTGCTATGTGGAGCGGTCATTCTTCAAAGTCGAGGATGCGATCGCTGTGCCGGCGCCTGAGGCAAAGGCTATCCTGGACCAAGATGCTGGTGCCCGACGTAAGGAGCTGGCTAGGTACCTAGCAGCTGTCATCCGGGTGATGGAGACGGCCATGGTATTGACTGATACTTCGGTCTCTACTGCCTCCCTGGAGGACGCTCTCGTGCAGGTTTGGTCGGAGAAGGATAAGCTGTCCAAAGACCTGTCGGACTACAAGGAAGAGCATCAGCTGCAGGAGGGGCTGAATAAGAAATTGGAAGAGGCAGAACAAGAGCGGGACCAGCTGAAGGCAGCCAAGGTGAGCTTGGAGGAACAGGTGGTCGGGCACCAAAAGCTGATCGAGGACAATGCTGGCCTGCGGGCTCAGCTTGAATCTCTTGAGGAAAAGGTCTGTCCTTTGGCTGATGAGACCGAGGTGGAGCTTGCCCTTGGTTCCCGCGGCGAGCTGCTGGGGCACATACGCTCTCTCAACCAGGACCTCGTGGCCGTTTTAAAGGAGGGTTTCGACAATGCCGTCGAACAACTGAGGCTTCTGAATCCTGAGTTGGTGACGGAGGGGTCGGCCCATAATTATTGCGTCAGGGAGGGAGAGATCGTATGCCCGTTTGAAGCTGAGGAGGAGCTGGGGGATGACGAGGAGGAGGTGGAGGATGTTGAGGAAGAGCTCCGGGCGGAGACTTGATTATTTTCTTTTGATTTGCTGTTTTTGTTATGGCCTGCGTGCCTTGTTGTGTGGCCTGCGTGCCCGTCATGTATTTTGGCCTTCGGGCATATGTAATATGGCCTTCGGGCGTACTTGGCCTCGGCCGTTGTTATGTTATTATTTTTAAATATATGAATGTTTTCTGTTGTCATTCATTGTGTTCGTGTATGCGTTATATTTGCTTTTTTATGAGTTTATACTCTGCTCGACCTTGTTAGTCTCCTCGGTTTAGGGAACCGACGAAGTGTCGGACTTTGTGCCCGTTGGGATCAAAGCCCGGGTTCGTTGTTCGGACTCTGGCCTCGAGGCTTGGGCTTTCCCATCGCGAGCTGGGTGCCCTGCCTGCCGTGGTACTTCGACGTTAAGTATCGATTGAGATCTCAATCGTCGGGGAGGGTTGTGTTTGCTGTGTGGCCCGGTTCGTCCCCGGGTCTTGCCGTTCCTCTTTGGGGTTTTGGAGACGAAGAGCGTGGTCGTACCCCCCACGTCTCCCCGTGATACATTTAGCTGTAATATTGTCTAAGTTTTTCTGCGTTCCATGGTCGAGCGAGTTCTTCCCCTTGTAGGTTTTCTAGGTAATAGGCCCCGTTGCTCGTCTTGTCGCGGACGCGGTAGGGGCCTTCCCAGTTGGCGGCCAGTTTACCCTCTTTTGGGTTTTTCTGGTTTCTTCTAAGGACCAGGGTGCCGATCTGGAACTCTCTTCTTATGACCTTCGCGTCGTGGCGTAGTGCTATTTTTTGTTTGAGGGACATTTCCCTTAAGGCTGCTTCGGAACGGATCTCTTCGACTAGGTCGAGCTCGGCTCTAAGGGTCTCGTCGTTCATTTCCTCGTCTAGGGGGTCTTCTATCCTCCTTGTTGGTTCCCGTATTTCCACCGGGATGACTGCTTCGGTGCCGTAAGTCAGTCGGAATGGGGTCTCCCCGGTGGTGGAGTGTGGTGTCGTGCGGTAAGCCCATAGGACGCTATGTAGTTCCTTGACCCATGCCCTTTTCGCCTCGCCGAGTCTTCATTTAAGGCCACGTAAGATTACCCTGTTGGCCGCCTCCGCTTGTCCGTTCGTCTGTGGATGTTCGACAGACGTGAAATGCTGTTTAGTACCTAGGCTGGCGACGAAGTCCTGGAATCCTCCGTCCGTGAATTGTGTCCCGTTGGTTGTCCGTGACGAGGGCCTGGGGTACGCCGAACCGAGCGAGGATGTTGCGTTTAAAGAACCGGAGAATGTTCTGTGCGGTTATTTTAGCTAATGCTTCTGCTTCAATCCATTTTGTAAAATAATCCACCCCGACGATGAGGTATTTATTCTGGTACGATCCGGTGACGAAAGGTCCGAGGATGTCCATGCCCCACCATGCGAAGGGCCATGAGGAAGACAGTGATTTTAGGTCATGCGGGGGTGCGAGGTGCATGTCGGCGTGTAGTTGGCATTTGTCGCATTTTTTTATGTGCTCCTTTGAGTCGTTTTGCATGGTCGGCCAATAGTAGCCTGCTCGAAGGGCTTTTCGTGCGAGCGATCTCCCTCCGAGGTGTTAAGCGTTAATTCCCCGGTGTATTTCTCCAAGTATGTCGGGAATTTTTTCTTCCTCGACACACTTAAGTAACAGGATGGAGAACCCTCTACGGTAGAGTTTACCTTCGAGGAGTACGTACGAGCATGCCCGTCGTTTGGTAGTGGCCGCCTCCTTTGGGTCAACTGGGAGTTCGTCTCTTGTTAGGTAATTGTAGATGGGCGTCATCCAACAGTGAGCATCCCCGATCGCATTGACCTCGAATGGAGGAGGTAGTTTGTCGATGCTAGGTCAAGGAAGGATTTCTTGAATTACGGATTTGTTTCCGCCCTTTTTCCTCGTGCTGGCTAGTTTTGAGAGGATATCTGCCTGTGTGTTGTGCTCGCGAGGTACGTGTCGAACTTCCCATTTCTCGAATTTCTCAAGTTTTTCTTTGACAAGGGACAAGTATTCGACGAGGTTGTCGTTCTTGGTTTGGTATTCTCCTCGTACTTGTGATGCCACGAGTTGGGAGTCTGTGGATATTTTCACTTCTTTTGCTCCTAGGTCCTCGGCTAATCTCAGACCGGCGATAAAAGCTTCGTATTCGGCCTGGTTGTTCGACGTCGGGAAAGCGAGTGCTAATGAGACCTCAATCAGGATCCCATCCTCATTTTCGAGGATGATCCCGGCTCCACTGCCTGATGTGCTGGAGGCGCCGTCGACGAAGATCGTCCACTTGTGGGCGCCGTCCGCCGGTTTTGGGCAGTGGGTCATTTCCGCGACGAAGTAGGCCAGTGCTTGGGCTTTCAAGGCCTTTCTATTTTCATATTGTATGTCGAATTCGGAGAGTTCCAGTGACCACTTGAGCATTCTGCCGGCCATATCTGGTCGCCCGAGTAGCTGTTTGATCGGCTGGTCGGTCCTTACTTTTATCGTATGTGCGAGGAAGTAATAACGTAGCCTTCTCGCCGAATTTATGAGGGCCAGGGCGACCTTTTCGATTTGCTGATATCGGAGCTCAGGGCCTTGGAGTGCTTTGCTCGTAAAATAAATGGGTTTTTGTCCCTCGTCGGTCTCCCTTATTAGAACGGCACTGACGGCCTCGGTCGCCACGGATAGATATAGGTATAGAGTTTCCTTTTCCAATGGTCGTGATAAGACCGGGGGTTCGGAGAGAACCTTTTTCAAATGGAGTAATGCTTGCTCGCACTCGTCGGTCCAGTCGAAGTTGGCCTCTTTGCGAAGGAGTCTGAAGAATGGTAGTGCATGCTGGGCGGACTTGGCGATGAAACGGGAGAGTGAGGCGAGCACTCTGTTGAGGGATTGGATTGATTTCTTGGTCCTCGGGGTCGGAAATTCTGAGAATGCCCGGCATTTGTCGGGGTTGGCTTCGATCCCCCTTTCGGTGAGGTAGAACCCCAGGAATTTTCCTGCCTCGCCTGCTCGAAAACTTTGGTTAGGTGTCGAGCATGGGTAACCTCCTCGTGTGACTTGACGATCATGTCGTCCATGTATACTTCGAGCATGTCCCCTATTTCTTCCTTGAAGACTTTGTTCATCATGCGTTGGTACGTGGCACCGGCGTTCTTGAGCCCGAACGACATTACGTTGTAATAGTAATTGCCCGTTGGGGTCATGAATGCCGTGTGTCTCTTGTCTGTGGGCGACATAGGGATTTGGTTGTATCCACTATATGCGTCCATGAAGGACAAGAGTTTAAAACCTGCAGAATTGTCTACGAGCATATCTATATTAGGGAGGGGGAAAGCATCTTTCGGGCAAGCCCTATTAAGATCAGTATAATCAACACACATACGCCATTTTCCATTATTTTTCTTAACGAGGACTACATTAGAGAGCCAGGTTGTGTACTGGGCTTCAGAAATAAAATTTGCCTCTAAGAGGTCTTTTACAGCTCGTTCGGCAGCCTCTGCCTTCTCGGGGGACTGTTTGCGCCTACGCTGTGCTACGGGCTTGACTGCCCGATCTAAAGCTAGCTGGTGACACGCGATCTCAGGATCCAGCCCGGGCATTTCTGCGGCATTCCAGGCGAAGAGGTCAGAATTCTCTTTGAGGCATGCCACGAGCTTCTCCCTTGTTTCCTCGGGCAGTCCCTTGCCTATCTTCACTATCCTGTCTGGATCGTCCCCGAGAGGAATGAGTTCGAACTCTCCGTCGGGTATTGGTCGGACCGGGTGTTCGAGAGATCGTTCCTCGGTGGGCTTACCTTCTTCGGTTTCGTCTAGCCCAATGCGACAGTCGAGGTCAATGGCGTTAACTCCCTGGGGGGAGGATCCTCGGTCCTGAGTTTTTTGTTGTTGCTGCTACTCTTTGTGTTGACCATGGCCTATCCTTTTACCGCAGCGTCGTAGCACTGTCGGGCAGCTTCGATGTCACCGTGGATGGTGAGAACGCGACCCAATTTAGTGTAGTATTTCATCTTCAGGTGGACGGTGGATGGGACCGCGGTGAGTTCGGCCAGTGTCGGGCGTCCAAA
This sequence comes from Lathyrus aphaca, assembly GCA_963966055.1. Classification (NCBI taxonomy): domain Eukaryota; kingdom Viridiplantae; phylum Streptophyta; class Magnoliopsida; order Fabales; family Fabaceae; genus Lathyrus; species Lathyrus aphaca. Next base: position 217,367,786 of record OZ014524.1, read on the forward strand.
GATGCAATTGTAAAGGGATGGACAGTCCACGACCAGGAATTGGATCTTGATTTCCCTGGTCGTTTCCTGCTCCCCGAAGGTGACGAGGAGCTCGACATATCCCCACGGCCTCGTTGTTGCTCCGTTGAATCCCTGGAGGTCGGATCCAACGTAGGGGGCCAGGTTGGTCTTGTCTAATTTCAGAGTCTTGAAGAGGTGGACATACATGATATCCACCGAGCTGCCCTGATCGACCAGGATGCGTCTGACGTCGAACTGGGCCATCTTTTCCCTGATCAACAGTGGGATGCCCGAATTCGGGGATCCTCCTGGAAGTTCCTCCAGAAAGAAGGATATTGGGTTGGATTTACCCCGGTATTTTGTCAGCGTCGCCTTTTGCTCGGGGGCAGTTAGTAGGAGCTCGTCGAACTTGCGTTTGACCGAGAGGGCAGCGGCTTCACGGTTAATTCCTCCACCTGATATAACCAGTGCGGTTGGGAAATCTTCCCAGGGGCTGAGTGCAGTGATTCTACCTTCGGGCAATGGCTCGGGGAGGACGAAATCTTCCGGGTGTGATACGCAGAGGGCCACTTGATAAGGAGAGTTGTCGGGGGGTGTTTCTTCCCGGGGTCTCTTCTTCTCTGCCTCGTCATGTCTGGGGGTTTCGTTCTTCCTCGTATACTATTTTAGGTGCCCCTCTTGGATTAAAATCTCTATTGCATCTTTCAGGTGGACGCAGTCCTCGGTCACGTGCCCGTGGCTCCTGTGGAACCGGCAATACTTGGATTTTCGGTGTGAGGTTTTGGCGCAGATGGTTTTGGGAACCTGACTCTGCCCTGTTTAAATTCAGAGTTGATGCATTCCGCGAGGATGCGCTCTCGAGGAGCTGTCAGTAAGGTGTACTCGCTGTATCGGCCCGCGGGGCCTCTTCCTTCTCGGAGCTCGCGAGGTCTTTCTTCCCTTCGCTTGTCCCCGTTGCGACGGGGGATGTTTGGGTCCTCGCGTTTGGAATGCTCGGTATCCCCAGCATCACGGCCGCTGCGGGCGTTGTGTGCTACCTGTTTTTCCTCATATCTGATGTAGGCCTGGGCCTTGTGCAGAAGTTCGTTCAAGGTGCGGGGAGGCTCGATCCCGACGGCTCTGCTAAGTTCACTGCCGGGCAAGAGTCCTCTTTCGAGGAGATACTTCTTCATGTGTTCGGTGGTATCCACCTCGACAGCTTCTTGGTTGAATCGCTCGATGTACGAGCGCAGTGTTTCATTCTTCTTTTGTACTATGGCTTCAAGGGTCGCCTCAGTCTTGGGATGACGACGGGAATCCGTGAAGTGCCTGGTGAACATGGACCTCATGACTCTCCAAGATGTGATGGATTCGGGAGCCAAGCTTTTGTACCAAGCCATGGCCCCTTTCCTGAGGGTTGTTGAAAACAGTCGGCATTTGAGGTGACCGGTGATATCATTGCGGTAGTCGAGCATTGCATTGACGTTGTCGACGTGGTCGTCGGGATCTGTAGTCCCGTCGTACACAGCTAGATTGGGCGGTTTCTCCATGCCTTTGGGGAGCGGGGCTTCCATTATTGCCCGAGACAGGGGGCAGTGCAAGTCTTCCTCGTCGCTCCTTAATGGAGATAATTCATTGTTGTCGGGGCTGCGCCCGCGCCTTGGTGATGTTCCTGCTCGATCGTTGTCACGACGGGCGCGTGCCCTGCTGACGTGAGGTTCGGGAGAGCGACGCCCGCGCTTCTTTGTTGGCTCTGGACGTTGTTGTGTCCTCCTCTCCTGCTGGGGTCGGGCCTCTTGTCGCTCGGCTTCGAGGGCCATGATTCTTTTGTGCTGCTGGTAGAGCATAGAACTGGCCTGGTTGAGGGCATTCACCATGGCAATCATTGTGGCGTCTCCTTCAACGGGAACGGGGATGGGATGAAATGTCTCTGCCCCTTGGTTTTGGGTGTGAGAGACATCCCCGTTGTTTTGAGGTTCTGGAGACGGGGTAGATGGACGACCGTCTCGAGCGTCTGCTTCATGGGGCTGCGGGCCATCGTCCATAGTGTAGTCGACAAGGGGACGGCTGCGCTCGCTAGGTTGTTCTCCGGCCATGTTGGAAGGACAGGGATGGATGAGCTTTGATCCTCTGTTGATGAAGACGGGGATAGCTAGTTCCCACAGACGGCGCCACTGATCTTACCTGATCAGGAGGGCCTTCCAAGGATTTGAAGACTGGGCCAGAGAGTAAGGTGAGTGAGGGGGTGTACCTGCAAGGTGCTCCAATGCTTAAGTCAGAAGAGGTACAGAGTAAGGTTATTTTAGAGTAAGTTAGAATACCTGACCCTTTGCTATGAAAGGGTATTTATATTGAGCCCCCAGCGCTGGGCCAAGGCTCCAAATGGGCTAGATTTAGCTAAGCCCAAGGAGGAGCTGCCAGGGGACGCGTAAGAAGCGTGAAGACCTAGACCAAAGGTCTATTCCCTGGTCCAACTGCCCCTATCCCTACGGAGATAATATAGGGGAGTTGGGTGACGTGCCAGATGAGGTGGCAAACGTGGTTCTGCCCGACATGGCTCATGTGCCCGCGATATAGGTAGGTGATATGTGGATGAAGATCAATGAGCGGGGGATGCGCTCCCTGCCCGACACGCATTAGAGTTGCCGAGATGGCGTCCCTTCGACATGGATGGAAGGACCCTTGCCCGACGCACTCATGTGCCCGGACGTTTGGGCCTGTACCTGACGAGCATTGGGCCATGCCGTGCATATCGTCATGGCCCAGTCCAGAACACTTTCCATTCCATTTTAAGCATTAAATTGTTTCACGCAACTCTTTTAAGCTTTGAAGTATTCCATCGTTTATTCTTTCCTTTTATCAAGCACATCTATTCTCCCATTATTATAAATTCATAGGTCATACAAAAAATACCAATTTTTTTTGGAATATTAATTAAGATATTTATTTGTTGAATATTAAATTTGATGTCAAAAATGGGATCAACTTTTTTATGGTTTGAGAACACATACTTATTTTAGTATTTTGTTTATATCTATAAATAAAAATTATAAAATATTTATTTTGATGTTTAAGAAACAACACAAGTTTTTTAAGGCGTCAATTTACTAGGATATTTAAGGTTTTCAAACAAAATTTTAAGTTGTAAATTATCATGTGTAAGTAGGGCAACATTATGCCACATAACCAAATTAACCATAAAATCATCAAAGATATATCTTACAGTTGGAATAAAATACTCGTGATAATTTGTTATATAAATAACGACTCTAACACTTCATATAAAATTATTTCAATATGAAATGTGTAAACATTAAATCCTAATAAGTGTTTTTACTTATTTGCAACTTTTTATACTTTCTAAGAAATAGGTTGTTATACGGATTTACATAATATACTAAACCAAAATCATCACACAAAGTTGTTGGCCTATTGGTGAAGGCTTGGTACTTAAGAGTTTGCTCCTCTTAATGTCTCAAGTTCGACACTTGTTAGTGTCAACTTTTTGTTGTTTATTTATTTGTTAATTATTTTTAACTTTGGTTGAGTTTCCAATGTAATTTAATATTAATTCTCTTTTAAAATTGCATTTAAAATGCTATATTTTTATTTTTTATTTTTGTAAAAATCATTTAAGTATTACAAATAAATATTCTAATTCTATCAGACGGTAGTTCAAAAATAATTTACATTGATGATGTATAAAGTAATTTTCACAAATTATTTTCAAATGATTACAATTTCCCGAAGCACAACTTAATATTATATTAATTGAATAAAATAAAAAGTTGAAACTTTTCATAAAATAAATATTTGATGTAATATAAGATAGATGGCATTTTAAATTAGTTAGAAATACATTTATGGAATATAAGGTAGTTAGTTACAAGTTAGTTATGATGGTTTTATAATTAATTTATTTTGATACTCTTGATTTATGATATTAAATGATTATGCATTTATCATTCTCATTTTATAATATTCATGTATGAACTTACTAGATAGATCTTACACGGTCAGACAATATAATCTTCCCTTAATTGGTAGGTTTGTTTTGGTTTAATCCTCCACCCTACGTGTATACCTCTCGTGTTTCTTCTTATTTTGTTGAAACATGTGTTTTTGCAAAGACAGATTCATCCTGAAGTGTGGTAGAAAATTTAAAACAAAATGAATGAATTGACTGTGTGGTAATACCTAAGAGACAACTTCCTTATTTATAGAGCGTCTAAAATCCAAAATGTTCTACGAAATTGTTATTTCCTCTCTGGTGATCTCTTGAATATCAAATGAAAAATTATGAGTACATTTTTTTTGTTAAAATCCATCTTTAGACATGTGTTATTACCTCTTTAGTTGACTAGTATCCTTAGAGATAAAAATAATATGAGCACATGGTTTCTCAATGAATTTTTCCTAATAAAATTGTTTGTTTTCAAGGTTGGCCTCAGTTTCAAATTATCACGGTGTGCATGTTCAAACAATGAGGTAATCATGTCAAATATTGTGGCTTTGGTGTTTGAAATATTATATGTGTAGTACATTGAACTGTAGATTTTCTAAGTCCATGAACCATTATATATTTGAGTTAGATGCTTAGGCTCAAACAGTTACACAAGCGCATAAGACCCTTGGTAAGTTTATTAAGTATTGTGTTTAAAAATTATTTAAAAAACTAAAAAATTGAATGTTTTTCTAGATGAAACTTATCTAAGTAGATGTGTGGTACATAGGTTGTACTTGTGCTACATAGAATCTCATACAAGGCATAAGGTTGAAGTCTGAGAGTTGGATTACATTTTTGCATCATCATTTTGGCGCGCTTATGATCTCTTTTTTGACTTATCTAAGGTTTGAATTGTATGTCCGACGTAATGAAGAAAATGCTACTTTTTGAGGCTCTATCAAGCTCATATGATCTTTTGATTTTGGTTAATGTTGTTTGACGTGAACCAATGAATATGGATCATGCGTACTTGTTGATGAAATGTTTTTATCATATATTTTATTCACTTTCCATTCCATTTTAAGCATTAAATTGTTTCACGCAACTCTTTTAAGCTTTGAAGTATTCCATCGTTTATTCTTTCCTTTTATCAAGCACATCGATTCTCCCATTATTATAAATTCATAGGTCATACAAAAATACCAATTTTTTTTGGAATATTAATTAAGATATTTATTTGTTGAATATTAAATTTGATGTCAAAAATGGGATCAACTTTTTGATGGTTTGAGAACACATACTTATTTTAGTATTTTGTTTATATCTAAAAATATAAATTATAATATTTATTTTGATGTTTAAGAAACAACACAAGTTTTTTAAGGCGTCAATTTACTAGGATTTTTAAGGTTTTCAACCAAAATTTTAAGTTACAAATTATCATGTGTAAGTAGGGCAACATTATGCCACATAACCAAATTAACCATAAAATCATCAAAGATATATCTTACAGTTGGAATAAAATACTCGTGATAATTTGTTATATAAATAACGACTCTAACACTTCATATAAAATTATTTCAATATGAAATGAGTAACCATTAAATCCTAATAAGTGTTTTTACTTATTAGCAACTTTTTATACTTTCTAAGAAATAGGTTGTTATACGGATTTACATAATATACTAAACCAAAATCATCACACAAAGTTGTTGGCCTATTGGTGAAGGCTTGGTACTTAAGAGTTTGTTCCTCTTAATGTCTCAAGTTCGACACTTGTTAGTGTCAACTTTTTGTTGTTTATTTATTTGTTAATTATTTTTAACTTTGGTTGAGTTTCCAATGTAATTTAATATTAATTCTCTTTTAAAATTGCATTTAAAATGCTATATTTTTATTTTTTATTTTTGTAAAAATCATTTAAGTATTACAAATAAATATTCTAATTCTATCAGATGGTAGTGCAAAAATAATTTACATTGATGATGTATAAAGTGATTTTCACAAATTATGTTCAAATGATTACAATTTCCCGAAGCGCAACTTAATATTATATTAATTGAATAAAATAAAAAGTTTAAACTTTTCATAAAATAAATATTTGATGTAATATAAGATAGATGGCATTTTAAATTAGTTAGAAATACATTTATGGAATATAAGGTAGTTAGTTACAAGTTAGTTATGATGGTTTTATAATTAATTTATTTTGATACTCTTGATTTATGATATTAAATGATTATGCATTTATCATTCTCATTTTATAATATTCATGTATGAACATACTAGATAGATCTTACACGGTCAGACAATATAATCTTCGCTTAATTGGTAGTTTTGTTTTGGTTTAATCCTCCACCCTACGTGTATACCTCTCGTGTTTCTTCTTATTTTGTTGAAACATGTGTTTTTGCAAAGACAGATTCATCCTGAAGTGTGGTAGAAAATTTAAAACAAAATGAATGAATTGACTGTGTGGTAATACCTAAGAGACAACTTCCTTATTTATAGAGCGTCTAAAATCCAAAATGTTCTACGAAATTGTTATTTCCTCTCTGGTGATCTCTTGAATATCAAATGAAAAATTATGAGTACATTTTTTTTGTTAAAATCCATCTTTAGACATGTGTTATTACCTCTTTAGTTGACTAGTATCCTTAGAGATAAAAATAATATGAGCACATGGTTTCTCAATGAATTTTTCCTAATAAAATTGTTTGTTTTCAAGGTTGGCCTCAGTTTCAAATTATCACGGTGTGCATGTTCAAACAATGAGGTAATCATGTCAAATATTGTGGCTTTGGTGTTTGAAATATTATATGTGTAGTACATTGAACTGTAGATTTTCTAAGTCCATGAACCATTATATATTTGAGTTAGATGCTTAGGCTCAAACAGTTACACAAGCGCATAAGACCCTTGGTAAGTTTATTAAGTATTGTGTTTAAAAATTATTTAAAAAACTAAAAAATTGAATGTTTTTCTAGATGAAACTTATCTAAGTAGATGTGTGGTACATAGGTTGTACTTGTGCTACATAGAATCTCATACAAGGCATAAGGTTGAAGTCTGAGAGTTGGATTACATTTTTGCATCATCATTTAGGCGCGCTTATGATCTCTTTTTTGACTTATCTAAGGTTTGAATTGTATGTCCGACGTAATGAAGAAAATGCTACTTTTTGAGGCTCTATCAAGCTCATATGATCTTTTGATTTTGGTTAATGTTGTTTGACGTGAACCAATGAATATGGATCATGCGTACTTGTTGATGAAATGTTTTTATCATATATTTTATTCACTTTCCATTCCATTTTAAGCATTAAATTGTTTCACGCAACTCTATTAAGCTTTGAAGTATTCCATCGTTTATTCTTTCCTTTTATCAAGCACATCGATTCTCCCATTATTATAAATTCATAGGTCATACAAAAAATACCAATTTTTTTTGGAATATTAATTAAGATATTTATTTGTTGAATATTAAATTTGATGTCAAAAATGGGATCAACTTTTTGATGGTTTGAGAACACATACTTATTTTAGTATTTTGTTTATATCTAAAAATATAAATTATAATATTTATTTTGATGTTTAAGAAACAACACAAGTTTTTTAAGGCGTCAATTTACTAGGATTTTTAAGGTTTTCAACCAAAATTTTAAGTTACAAATAATCATGTGTAAGTAGGGCAACATTATGCCACATAACCAAATTAACCATAAAATCATCAAAGATATATCTTACAGTTGGAATAAAATACTCGTGATAATTTGTTATATAAATAACGACTCTAACACTTCATATAAAATTATTTCAATATGAAATGAGTAACCATTAAATCCTAATAAGTGTTTTTACTTATTTGCAACTTTTTATACTTTCTAAGAAATAGGTTGTTATACAGATTTACATAATATACTAAACCAAAATCATCACACAAAGTCGTTGGCCTATTGGTGAAGGCTTGGTACTTAAGAGTTTGCTCCTCTTAATGTCTCAAGTTCGACACTTGGTAGTGTCAACTTTTTGTTCTTTATTTATTTGTTAATTATTTTTAACTTTGATTGAGTTTCCAATATAATTTAATATTTATTCATCATTTGTCATTTAAATATTGTTTGTAACTCTCTTTTAAAATTGCATTTAAAATGCTATATTTTTATTTTTTATTTTTGTAAAAATCATTTAAGTATTACAAATAAATACTCTAATTCTATCAGATCATGGTAGTGCAAAAATAATTTACATTGATGATGTATAAAGTAATTTTCACAAATTATGTTCAAATGATTACAATTTCCCGAAGCGCAACTTAATATTATATTAATTGAATAAAATAAAAAGTAGAAACTTTTCATAAAATAAATATTTGATGTAATGTAAGATAGATGGCATTTTAAATTAGTTAGAAATACATTTATGGAATATAAGGTAGTTAGTTACAAGTTAGTTATGATGGTTTTATAATTAATTTATTTTGATACTCTTGATTTATAATATTAAATGATTGTGCATTTATCATTCTTATTTTATAATATTCATGTAAGAACTTACTAGATAGATCTTACACGGTCAGACAGTATAATCTTCGCTTAATTGGTCGTTATGTTTTGGTGTAATCCTCCACCCTACGTGTATACTTCTCGTGTTTCTTCTTATTTTGTTGAAACATATGTTTTTGCAAAGACAGATTCATCTTGAAGTGCGGTAGAAAATTTAAAACAAAATGAATGAATTGACTGTGTGGTAATATCTAAGAGACAACTTCCTTATTTATAGAAAGTCTAAATTCTAAAATGTTCTATGAAATTGTTATTTCCTCTCTGGTGATCTCTTGAATATCAAATGAAAAATTATGAGTACTTTTTTTTAAAATCTATCTTTAGACATGTGTTATTACCTCTTTAGTTGACTAGTATCCTTAGAGATAAAAATAATATGAGCACATGGTTTCTCAATGAAATTTTCCTAATAAAATTGTTTGTTTTCAAGGTTGGCCTCAGTTTCAAATTATCACGGTGTGTCATGTTCAAACAATGAGGTAATCATGTCAAATATTGTGTTTTTGGTGTTTGAAATATTATATGTGTAGTACATTGAGCTGTAGATTTTCTCAGTCCATGAACCATTATATATTTGAGTTAGATGCTTAGGCTCAAACAGTTACACAAGTGCATAAGACCCTTGGTAAGTTTAATAAGTATTGTGTTTAAAAATTATTAAAAAAACTAAAAAATTGAATGTTTTTCTAGATGAAACTTATCTAAGTAGATGTGTGGTACATAGGTTGTACTTGTGCTACATAGAATCTCATACAATGCATAAGGTTGAAGTCTGAGAGTTGGATTACATTTTTGCATCATCATTTTGACGCACTTATGATCTCTTTTTTGACTTATCTAAGGTTTGAATTTTATGTCGGACGTAATGAAGAAAATGCTACTTTTTCAGGCTCTATCAAGCACTTATGATCTTTTGATTTTGGTTAATGTTGTTTGACGTGAACCAATGAATATGGATCATGCGTACTTGTTGATGAAATGTTTTTATCATATATTTTATTCACTTTCCATTCCATTTTAAGCATTAAATTGTTTCACGCAACTCTTTTAAGCTTTGAAGTATTCCATCGTTTATTCTTTCCTTTTATCAAGCACATCGATTCTCCCATTAATATAAATTCATAGGTCATACAAAAAATACCAATTTTTATTGGAATATTAATTAAGACATTTATTTTTTGAATATTAAATTTGATGTCAAAAATGGGATCAACTTTTTTATGGTTTGAGAACACATACTTATTTTAGTATTTTGGTTATATATATAAATGAAAATTATAAAATATTTATTTTGATGTTTAAGAAACAACGCAAGTTTTTTAAGGCGTCAATTTACTAGGATTTTTAAGGTTTTCAAACAAAATTTTAGGTTGTAAATTATCACGAGTAAGTAGGGCAACATTATGCCACATAACCAAATTAACCATAAAATAATCAAAGATATATCTTACAGTTGGAATAAAATACTCGTGATAATTTGTTATATAAATAACGACTTTAACACTTCATATAAAATTATTTCAATATGAAATGAGTAAACATTAAATCCTAATAAGTGTTTTTACTTATTTGCAACTTTTTATACTTTCTAAGAAATAGGTTGTTATACAGATTTACATAATATACTAAACCAAAATCATCACACAAAGTCGTTGGCCTATTGGTGAAGGCTTGGTACTTAAGAGTTTGCTCCTCTTAATGTCTCAAGTTTGACACTTGGTAGTGTCAACTTTTTGTTCTTTATTTATTTGTTAATTATTTTTAACTTTGATTGAGTTTCCAATATAATTTAATATTTATTCATCATTTGTCATTTAAATATTGTTTGTAACTCTCTTTTAAAATTGCATTTAAAATGCTATATTTTTATTTTTTATTTTTGTAAAAATCATTTAAGTATTACAAATAAATACTCTAATTCTATCAGACGACGGTAGTGCAAAAATAATTTACATTGATGATGTATAAAGTAATTTTCACAAATTATGTTCAAATGATTACAATTTCCCGAAGCGCAACTTAATATTATATTAATTGAATAAAATAAAAAGTAGAAACTTTTCATAAAATAAATATTTGATGTAATGTAAGATAGATGGCATTTTAAATTAGTTAGAAATACATTTATGGAATATAAGGTAGTTAGTTACAAGTTAGTTATGATGGTTTTATAATTAATTTATTTTGATACTCTTGATTTATAATATTAAATGATTGTGCATTTATCATTCTTATTTTATAATATCCATGTAAGAACTTACTAGATAGATCTTACACGGTCAGACAATATAATCTTCGCTTAATTGGTCGTTATGTTTTGGTGTAATCCTCCACCCTACGTGTATACTTCTTGTGTTTCTTCTTATTTTGTTGAAACATATGTTTTTGCAAAGACAGATTCATCCTGAAGTGCGGTAGAAAATTTAAAACAAAATGAATGAATTGACTGTGTGGTAATATCTAAGAGACAACTTCCTTATTTATAGAAAGTCTAAATTCTAAAATGTTCTATGAAATTGTTATTTCCTCTCTGGTGATCTCTTGAATATCAAATGAAAAATTATGAGTACTTTTTTTTAAAATCTATCTTTAGACATGTGTTATTACCTCTTTAGTTGACTAGTATCCTTAGAGATAAAAATAATATGAGCACATGGTTTCTCAATGAAATTTTCCTAATAAAATTGTTTGTTTTCAAGGTTGGCCTCAGTTTCAAATTATCACGGTGTGTCATGTTCAAACAATGAGGTAATCATGTCAAATATTGTGTTTTTGGTGTTTGAAATATTATATGTGTAGTACATTGAGCTGTAGATTTTCTCAGTCCATGAACCATTATATATTTGAGTTAGATGCTTAGGCTCAAACAGTTACACAAGTGCATAAGACCCTTGGTAAGTTTAATAAGTATTGTGTTTAAAAATTATTAAAAAAACTAAAAAATTGAATGTTTTTCTAGATGAAACTTATCTAAGTAGATGTGTGGTACATAGGTTGTACTTGTGCTACATAGAATCTCATACAATGCATAAGGTTGAAGTCTGAGAGTTGGATTACATTTTTGCATCATCATTTTGACGCACTTATGATCTCTTTTTTGACTTATCTAAGGTTTGAATTTTATGTCGGACGTAATGAAGAAAATGCTACTTTTTCAGGCTCTATCAAGCACTTATGATCTTTTGATTTTGGTTAATGTTGTTTGACGTGAACCAATGAATATGGATCATGCGTACTTGTTGATGAAATGTTTTTATCATATATTTTATTCACTTTCCATTCCATTTTAAGCATTAAATTGTTTCACGCAACTCTTTTAAGCTTTGAAGTATTCCATCGTTTATTCTTTCCTTTTATCAAGCACATCGATTCTCCCATTAATATAAATTCATAGGTCATACAAAAAATACCAATTTTTATTGGAATATTAATTAAGACATTTATTTTTTGAATATTAAATTTGATGTCAAAAATGGGATCAACTTTTTTATAGTTTGAGAACACATACTTATTTTAGTATTTTGGTTATATATATAAATGAAAATTATAAAATATTTATTTTGATGTTTAAGAAACAACGCAAGTTTTTTAAGGCGTCAATTTACTAGGATTTTTAAGGTTTTCAAACAAAATTTTAGGTTGTAAATTATCACGAGTAAGTAGGGCAACATTATGCCACATAACCAAATTAACCATAAAATAATCAAAGATATATCTTACAGTTGGAATAAAATACTCGTGATAATTTGTGATATAAATAACGACTTTAACACTTCATATAAAATTATTTCAATATGAAATGAGTAAACATTAAATCCTAATAAGTGTTTTTACTTATTTGCAACTTTTTATACTTTCTAAGAAATAGGTTGTTATACAGATTTACATAATATACTAAACCAAAATCATCACACAAAGTCGTTGGCCTATTGGTGAAGGCTTGGTACTTAAGAGTTTGCTCCTCTTAATGTCTCAAGTTTGACACTTGGTAGTGTCAACTTTTTGTTCTTTATTTATTTGTTAATTATTTTTAACTTTGATTGAGTTTCCAATATAATTTAATATTTATTCATCATTTGTCATTTAAATATTGTTTGTAACTCTCTTTTAAAATTGCATTTAAAATGCTATATTTTTATTTTTTATTTTTGTAAAAATCATTTAAGTATTACAAATAAATACTCTAATTCTATCAGATGACGGTAGTGCAAAAATAATTTACATTGATGATGTATAAAGTAATTTTCACAAATTATGTTCAAATGATTACAATTTCCCGAAGCGCAACTTAATATTATATTAATTGAATAAAATAAAAAGTAGAAACTTTTCATAAAATAAATATTTGATGTAATGTAAGATAGATGGCATTTTAAATTAGTTAGAAATACATTTATGGAATATAAGGTAGTTAGTTACAAGTTAGTTATGATGGTTTTATAATTAATTTATTTTGATACTCTTGATTTATAATATTAAATGATTGTGCATTTATCATTCTTATTTTATAATATCCATGTAAGAACTTACTAGATAGATCTTACACGGTCAGACAATATAATCTTCGCTTAATTGGTCGTTATGTTTTGGTGTAATCCTCCACCCTACGTGTATACTTCTTGTGTTTCTTCTTATTTTGTTGAAACATATGTTTTTGCAAAGACAGATTCATCCTGAAGTGCGGTAGAAAATTTAAAACAAAATGAATGAATTGACTGTGTGGTAATACCTAAGAGACAACTTCCTTATTTATAGAAAGTCTAAATTCTAAAATGTTCTATGAAATTGTTATTTCCTCTCTGGTGATCTCTTGAATATCAAATGAAAAATTATGAGTACTTTTTTTTTAAAATCTATCTTTAGACATGTGTTATTACCTCTTTAGTTGACTAGTATCCTTAGAGATAAAAATAATATGAGCACATGGTTTCTCAATTAAATTTTCCTAATAAAATTGTTTGTTTTCAAGGTTGGCCTCAGTTTCAAATTATCACGGTGTGTCATGTTCAAACAATGAGGTAATCATGTCAAATATTGTGTTTTTGGTGTTTGAAATATTATATGTGTAGTACATTGAGCTGTAGATTTTCTCAGTCCATGAACCATTATATATTTGAGTTAGATGCTTAGGCTCAAACAGTTACACAAGTGCATAAGACCCTTGGTAAGTTTAATAAGTATTGTGTTTAAAAATTATTAAAAAAACTAAAAAATTGAATGTTTTTCTAGATGAAACTTATCTAAGTAGATGTGTGGTACATAGGTTGTACTTGTGCTACATAGAATCTCATACAATGCATAAGGTTGAAGTCTGAGAGTTGGATTACATTTTTGCATCATCATTTTGACGCACTTATGATCTCTTTTTTGACTTATCTAAGGTTTGAATTTTATGTCGGACGTAATGAAGAAAATGCTACTTTTTCAGGCTCTATCAAGCACTTATGATCTTTTGATTTTGGTTAATGTTGTTTGACGTGAACCAATGAATATGGATCATGCGTACTTGTTGATGAAATGTTTTTATCATATATTTTATTCACTTTCCATTCCATTTTAAGCATTAAATTGTTTCACGCAACTCTTTTAAGCTTTGAAGTATTCCATCGTTTATTCTTTCCTTTTATCAAGCACATCGATTCTCCCATTAATATAAATTCATAGGTCATACAAAAAATACCAATTTTTATTGGAATATTAATTAAGACATTTATTTTTTGAATATTAAATTTGATGTCAAAAATGGGATCAACTTTTTTATGGTTTGAGAACACATACTTATTTTAGTATTTTGGTTATATATGTAAATGAAAATTATAAAATATTTATTTTGATGTTTAAGAAACAACGCAAGTTTTTTAAGGCGTCAATTTACTAGGATTTTTAAGGTTTTCAAACAAAATTTTAAGTTGTAAATTATCACGAGTAAGTAGGGCAACATTATGCCACATAACCAAATTAACCATAAAATAATCAAAGATATATCTTACAGTTGGAATAAAATACTCGTGATAATTTGTTATATAAATAACGACTTTAACACTTCATATAAAATTATTTCAATATGAAATGAGTAAACATTAAATCCTAATAAGTGTTTTTACTTATTTGCAACTTTTTATACTTTCTAAGAAATAGGTTGTTATACAGATTTACATAATATACTAAACCAAAATCATCACACAAAGTCGTTGGCCTATTGGTGAAGGCTTGGTACTTAAGAGTTTGCTCCTCTTAATGTCTCAAGTTTGACACTTGGTAGTGTCAACTTTTTGTTCTTTATTTATTTGTTAATTATTTTTAACTTTGATTGAGTTTCCAATATAATTTAATATTTATTCATCATTTGTCATTTAAATATTGTTTGTAACTCTCTTTTAAAATTGCATTTAAAATGCTATATTTTTATTTTTTATTTTTGTAAAAATCATTTAAGTATTACAAATAAATACTCTAATTCTATCAGACGACGGTAGTGCAAAAATAATTTACATTGATGATGTATAAAGTAATTTTCACAAATTATGTTCAAATGATTACAATTTCCCGAAGCGCAACTTAATATTATATTAATTGAATAAAATAAAAAGTAGAAACTTTTCATAAAATAAATATTTGATGTAATGTAAGATAGATGGCATTTTAAATTAGTTAGAAATACATTTATGGAATATAAGGTAGTTAGTTACAAGTTAGTTATGATGGTTTTATAATTAATTTATTTTGATACTCTTGATTTATGATATTAAATGATTATGCATTTATCATTCTTATTTTATAATATTCATGTCTGAACTTACTAGATAGATCTTACACGGTCAGACAGTATAATCTTCGCTTAATTGGTCGTTATGTTTTGGTGTAATCCTCCACCCTACGTGTATACTTCTTGTGTTTCTTCTTATTTTGTTGAAACATATGTTTTTGCAAAGACAGATTCATCTTGAAGTGCGGTAGAAAATTTAAAACAAAATGAATGAATTGACTGTGTGGTAATATCTAAGAGACAACTTCCTTATTTATAGAAAGTCTAAATTCTAAAATGTTCTATGAAATTGTTATTTCCTCTCTGGTGATCTCTTGAATATCAAATGAAAAATTATGAGTACTTTTTTTTAAAATCTATCTTTAGACATGTGTTATTACCTCTTTAGTTGACTAGTATCCTTAGAGATAAAAATAATATGAGCACATGGTTTCTCAATGAAATTTTCCTAATAAAATTGTTTGTTTTCAAGGTTGGCCTCAGTTTCAAATTATCACGGTGTGTCATGTTCAAACAATGAGGTAATCATGTCAAATATTGTGTTTTTGGTGTTTGAAATATTATATGTGTAGTACATTGAGCTGTAGATTTTCTCAGTCCATGAACCATTATATATTTGAGTTAGATGCTTAGGCTCAAACAGTTACACAAGTGCATAAGACCCTTGGTAAGTTTAATAAGTATTGTGTTTAAAAATTATTAAAAAAACTAAAAAATTGAATGTTTTTCTAGATGAAACTTATCTAAGTAGATGTGTGGTACATAGGTTGTACTTATGCTACATAGAATCTCATACAATGCATAAGGTTGAAGTCTGAGAGTTGGATTACATTTTTGCATCATCATTTTGACGCACTTATGATCTCTTTTTTGACTTATCTAAGGTTTGAATTTTATGTCGGACGTAATGAAGAAAATGCTACTTTTTCAGGCTCTATCAAGCACTTATGATCTTTTGATTTTGGTTAATGTTGTTTGACGTGAACCAATGAATATGGATCATGCGTACTTGTTGATGAAATGTTTTTATCATATATTTTATTCACTTTCCATTCCATTTTAAGCATTAAATTGTTTCACGCAACTCTTTTAAGCTTTGAAGTATTCCATCGTTTATTCTTTCCTTTTATCAAGCACATCGATTCTCCCATTAATATAAATTCATAGGTCATACAAAAAATACCAATTTTTATTGGAATATTAATTAAGACATTT
Organism: Lathyrus aphaca; assembly: GCA_963966055.1. Lineage (NCBI taxonomy): Eukaryota > Viridiplantae > Streptophyta > Magnoliopsida > Fabales > Fabaceae > Lathyrus > Lathyrus aphaca. The sequence goes on from OZ014524.1 coordinate 217,384,256, forward strand.
ATTTTTTGAATATTAAATTTGATGTCAAAAATGGGATCAACTTTTTTATGGTTTGAGAACACATACTTATTTTAGTATTTTGGTTATATATATAAATGAAAATTATAAAATATTTATTTTGATGTTTAAGAAACAACGCAAGTTTTTTAAGGCGTCAATTTACTAGGATTTTTAAGGTTTTCAAACAAAATTTTAAGTTGTAAATTATCACGAGTAAGTAGGGCAACATTATGCCACATAACCAAATTAACCATAAAATAATCAAAGATATATCTTACAGTTGGAATAAAATACTCGTGATAATTTGTTATATAAATAACGACTTTAACACTTCATATAAAATTATTTCAATATGAAATGAGTAAACATTAAATCCTAATAAGTGTTTTTACTTATTTGCAACTTTTTATACTTTCTAAGAAATAGGTTGTTATACAGATTTACATAATATACTAAACCAAAATCATCACACAAAGTCGTTGGCCTATTGGTGAAGGCTTGGTACTTAAGAGTTTGCTCCTCTTAATGTCTCAAGTTCGACACTTGGTAGTGTCAACTTTTTGTTCTTTATTTATTTGTTAATTATTTTTAACTTTGATTGAGTTTCCAATATAATTTAATATTTATTCATCATTTGTCATTTAAATATTGTTTGTAACTCTCTTTTAAAATTGCATTTAAAATGCTATATTTTTATTTTTTATTTTTGTAAAAATCATTTAAGTATTACAAATAAATACTCTAATTCTATCAGACGGTAGTGCAAAAATAATTTACATTGATGATGTATAAAGTAATTTTCACAAATTATGTTCAAATGATTACAATTTCCCGAAGCGCAACTTAATATTATATTAATTGAATAAAATAAAAAGTAGAAACTTTTCATAAAATAAATATTTGATGTAATGTAAGATAGATGGCATTTTAAATTAGTTAGAAATACATTTATGGAATATAAGGTAGTTAGTTACAAGTTAGTTATGATGGTTTTATAATTAATTTATTTTGATACTCTTGATTTATAATATTAAATGATTGTGCATTTATCATTCTTATTTTATAATATCCATGTAAGAACTTACTAGATAGATCTTACACGGTCAGACAATATAATCTTCTCTTAATTGGTCGTTATGTTTTGGTGTAATCCTCCACCCTACGTGTATACTTCTTGTGTTTCTTCTTATTTTGTTGAAACATATGTTTTTGCAAAGACAGATTCATCTTGAAGTGCGGTAGAAAATTTAAAACAAAATGAATGAATTGACTGTGTGGTAATATCTAAGAGACAACTTCCTTATTTATAGAAAGTCTAAATTCTAAAATGTTCTATGAAATTGTTATTTCCTCTCTGGTGATCTCTTGAATATCAAATGAAAAATTATGAGTACTTTTTTTTAAAATCTATCTTTAGACATGTGTTATTACCTCTTTAGTTGACTAGTATCCTTAGAGATAAAAATAATATGAGCACATGGTTTCTCAATGAAATTTTCCTAATAAAATTGTTTGTTTTCAAGGTTGGCCTCAGTTTCAAATTATCACGGTGTGTCATGTTCAAACAATGAGGTAATCATGTCAAATATTGTGTTTTTGGTGTTTGAAATATTATATGTGTAGTACATTGAGCTGTAGATTTTCTCAGTCCATGAACCATTATATATTTGAGTTAGATGCTTAGGCTCAAACAGTTACACAAGTGCATAAGACCCTTGGTAAGTTTAATAAGTATTGTGTTTAAAAATTATTAAAAAAACTAAAAAATTGAATGTTTTTCTAGATGAAACTTATCTAAGTAGATGTGTGGTACATAGGTTGTACTTGTGCTACATAGAATCTCATACAATGCATAAGGTTGAAGTCTGAGAGTTGGATTACATTTTTGCATCATCATTTTGACGCACTTATGATCTCTTTTTTGACTTATCTAAGGTTTGAATTTTATGTCGGACGTAATGAAGAAAATGCTACTTTTTCAGGCTCTATCAAGCACTTATGATCTTTTGATTTTGGTTAATGTTGTTTGACGTGAACCAATGAATATGGATCATGCGTACTTGTTGATGAAATGTTTTTATCATATATTTTATTCACTTTCCATTCCATTTTAAGCATTAAATTGTTTCACGCAACTCTTTTAAGCTTTGAAGTATTCCATCGTTTATTCTTTCCTTTTATCAAGCACATCGATTCTCCCATTAATATAAATTCATAGGTCATACAAAAAATACCAATTTTTATTGGAATATTAATTAAGACATTTATTTTTTGAATATTAAATTTGATGTCAAAAATGGGATCAACTTTTTTATGGTTTGAGAACACATACTTATTTTAGTATTTTGGTTATATATATAAATGAAAATTATAAAATATTTATTTTGATGTTTAAGAAACAACGCAAGTTTTTTAAGGCGTCAATTTACTAGGATTTTTAAGGTTTTCAAACAAAATTTTAAGTTGTAAATTATCACGAGTAAGTAGGGCAGCATTATGACACATAACCAAATTAACCATAAAATAATCAAAGATATATCTTACAGTTGGAATAAAATACTCGTGATAATTTGTTATATAAATAACGACTTTAACACTTCATATAAAATTATTTCAATATGAAATGAGTAAACATTAAATCCTAATAAGTGTTTTTACTTATTTGCAACTTTTTATACTTTCTAAGAAATAGGTTGTTATACAGATTTACATAATATACTAAACCAAAATCATCACACAAAGTCGTTGGCCTATTGGTGAAGGCTTGGTACTTAAGAGTTTGCTCCTCTTAATGTCTCAAGTTCGACACTTGGTAGTGTCAACTTTTTGTTCTTTATTTATTTGTTAATTATTTTTAACTTTGATTGAGTTTCCAATATAATTTAATATTTATTCATCATTTGTCATTTAAATATTGTTTGTAACTCTCTTTTAAAATTGCATTTAAAATGCTATATTTTTATTTTTTATTTTTGTAAAAATCATTTAAGTATTACAAATAAATACTCTAATTCTATCAGACGGTAGTGCAAAAATAATTTACATTGATGATGTATAAAGTAATTTTCACAAATTATGTTCAAATGATTACAATTTCCCGAAGCGCAACTTAATATTATATTAATTGAATAAAATAAAAAGTAGAAACTTTTCATAAAATAAATATTTGATGTAATGTAAGATAGATGGCATTTTAAATTAGTTAGAAATACATTTATGGAATATAAGGTAGTTAGTTACAAGTTAGTTATGATGGTTTTATAATTAATTTATTTTGATACTCTTGATTTATGATATTAAATGATTATGCATTTATCATTCTTATTTTATAATATTCATGTATGAACTTACTAGATAGATCTTACACGGTCAGACAGTATAATCTTCGCTTAATTGGTCGTTATGTTTTGGTGTAATCCTCCACCCTACGTGTATACTTCTTGTGTCTCTTCTTATTTTGTTGAAACAAATGTTTTTGCAAAGACAGATTCATCCTGAAGTGCGGTAGAAAATTTAAAACAAAATGAATGAATTGACTGTGTGGTAATACCTAAGAGACAACTTCCTTATTTATAGAAAGTCTAAATTCTAAAATGTTCTATGAAATTGTTATTTCCTCTCTGGTGATCTCTTGAATACCAAATGAAAAATTATGAGTACTTTTTTTTTTTAAAATCTATCTTTAGACATGTGTTATTACCTCTTTAGTTGACTAGTATCCTTAGAGATAAAAATAATATGAGCACATGGTTTCTCAATTAAATTTTCCTAATAAAATTGTTTGTTTTCAAGGTTGGCCTCAGTTTCAAATTATCACGGTGTGTCATGTTCAAACAATGAGGTAATCATGTCAAATATTGTGTTTTTGGTGTTTGAAATATTATATGTGTAGTACATTGAGCTGTAGATTTTCTCAGTCCATGAACCATTATATATTTGAGTTAGATGCTTAGTCTCAAACAGTTACACAAGTGCATAAGACCCTTGGTAAGTTTAATAAGTATTGTGTTTAAAAATTATTAAAAAAACTAAAAAATTGAATGTTTTTCTAGATGAAACTTATCTAAGTAGATGTGTGGTACAAAGGTTGTACTTGTGCTACATAGAATCTCATACAATGCATAAGGTTGAAGTCTGAGAGTTGGATTACATTTTTGCATCATCATTTTGACGCACTTATGATCTCTTTTTTGACTTATCTAAGGTTTGAATTTTATGTCGGACGTAATGAAGAAAATGCTACTTTTTCAGGCTCTATCAAGCACTTATGATCTTTTGATTTTGGTTAATGTTGTTTGACGTGAACCAATGAATATGGATCATGCGTACTTGTTGATGAAATGTTTTTATCATATATTTTATTCACTTTCCATTCCATTTTAAGCATTAAATTGTTTCACGCAACTCTTTTAAGCTTTGAAGTATTCCATCGTTTATTCTTTCCTTTTATCAAGCACATCGATTCTCCCATTAATATAAATTCATAGGTCATACAAAAAATACCAATTTTTATTGGAATATTAATTAAGACATTTATTTTTTGAATATTAAATTTGATGTCAAAAATGGGATCAACTTTTTTATGGTTTGAGAACACATACTTATTTTAGTATTTTGGTTATATATATAAATGAAAATTATAAAATATTTATTTTGATGTTTAAGAAACAACGCAAGTTTTTTAAGGCGTCAATTTACTAGGATTTTTAAGGTTTTCAAACAAAATTTTAAGTTGTAAATTATCACGAGTAAGTAGGGCAACATTATGCCACATAACCAAATTAACCATAAAATAATCAAAGATATATCTTACAGTTGGAATAAAATACTCGTGATAATTTGTTATATAAATAACGACTTTAACACTTCATATAAAATTATTTCAATATGAAATGAGTAAACATTAAATCCTAATAAGTGTTTTTACTTATTTGCAACTTTTTATACTTTCTAAGAAATAGGTTGTTATACAGATTTACATAATATACTAAACCAAAATCATCACACAAAGTCGTTGGCCTATTGGTGAAGGCTTGGTACTTAAGAGTTTGCTCCTCTTAATGTCTCAAGTTCGACACTTGGTAGTGTCAACTTTTTGTTCTTTATTTATTTGTTAATTATTTTTAACTTTGATTGAGTTTCCAATATAATTTAATATTTATTCATCATTTGTCATTTAAATATTGTTTGTAACTCTCTTTTAAAATTGCATTTAAAATGCTATATTTTTATTTTTTATTTTTGTAAAAATCATTTAAGTATTACAAATAAATACTCTAATTCTATCAGACGGTAGTGCAAAAATAATTTACATTGATGATGTATAAAGTAATTTTCACAAATTATGTTCAAATGATTACAATTTCCCGAAGCGCAACTTAATATTATATTAATTGAATAAAATAAAAAGTAGAAACTTTTCATAAAATAAATATTTGATGTAATGTAAGATAGATGGCATTTTAAATTAGTTAGAAATACATTTATGGAATATAAGGTAGTTAGTTACAAGTTAGTTATGATGGTTTTATAATTAATTTATTTTGATACTCTTGATTTATGATATTAAATGATTATGCATTTATCATTCTTATTTTATAATATTCATGTATGAACTTACTAGATAGATCTTACACGGTCAGACAGTATAATCTTCGCTTAATTGGTCGTTATGTTTTGGTGTAATCCTCCACCCTACGTGTATACTTCTTGTGTCTCTTCTTATTTTGTTGAAACAAATGTTTTTGCAAAGACAGATTCATCCTGAAGTGCGGTAGAAAATTTAAAACAAAATGAATGAATTGACTGTGTGGTAATACCTAAGAGACAACTTCCTTATTTATAGAAAGTCTAAATTCTAAAATGTTCTATGAAATTGTTATTTCCTCTCTGGTGATCTCTTGAATACCAAATGAAAAATTATGAGTACTTTTTTTTTTAAAATCTATCTTTAGACATGTGTTATTACCTCTTTAGTTGACTAGTATCCTTAGAGATAAAAATAATATGAGCACATGGTTTCTCAATTAAATTTTCCTAATAAAATTGTTTGTTTTCAAGGTTGGCCTCAGTTTCAAATTATCACGGTGTGTCATGTTCAAACAATGAGGTAATCATGTCAAATATTGTGTTTTTGGTGTTTGAAATATTATATGTGTAGTACATTGAGCTGTAGATTTTCTCAGTCCATGAACCATTATATATTTGAGTTAGATGCTTAGTCTCAAACAGTTACACAAGTGCATAAGACCCTTGGTAAGTTTAATAAGTATTGTGTTTAAAAATTATTAAAAAAACTAAAAAATTGAATGTTTTTCTAGATGAAACTTATCTAAGTAGATGTGTGGTACAAAGGTTGTACTTGTGCTACATAGAATCTCATACAATGCATAAGGTTGAAGTCTGAGAGTTGGATTACATTTTTGCATCATCATTTTGACGCACTTATGATCTCTTTTTTGACTTATCTAAGGTTTGAATTTTATGTCGGACGTAATGAAGAAAATGCTACTTTTTCAGGCTCTATCAAGCACTTATGATCTTTTGATTTTGGTTAATGTTGTTTGACGTGAACCAATGAATATGGATCATGCGTACTTGTTGATGAAATGTTTTTATCATATATTTTATTCACTTTCCATTCCATTTTAAGCATTAAATTGTTTCACGCAACTCTTTTAAGCTTTGAAGTATTCCATCGTTTATTCTTTCCTTTTATCAAGCACATCGATTCTCCCATTAATATAAATTCATAGGTCATACAAAAAATACCAATTTTTATTGGAATATTAATTAAGACATTTATTTTTTGAATATTAAATTTGATGTCAAAAATGGGATCAACTTTTTTATGGTTTGAGAACACATACTTATTTTAGTATTTTGGTTATATATATAAATGAAAATTATAAAATATTTATTTTGATGTTTAAGAAACAACGCAAGTTTTTTAAGGCGTCAATTTACTAGGATTTTTAAGGTTTTCAAACAAAATTTTAAGTTGTAAATTATCACGAGTAAGTAGGGCAACATTATGCCACATAACCAAATTAACCATAAAATAATCAAAGATATATCTTACAGTTGGAATAAAATACTCGTGATAATTTGTTATATAAATAACGACTTTAACACTTCATATAAAATTATTTCAATATGAAATGAGTAAACATTAAATCCTAATAAGTGTTTTTACTTATTTGCAACTTTTTATACTTTCTAAGAAATAGGTTGTTATACAGATTTACATAATATACTAAACCAAAATCATCACACAAAGTCGTTGGCCTATTGGTGAAGGCTTGGTACTTAAGAGTTTGCTCCTCTTAATGTCTCAAGTTCGACACTTGGTAGTGTCAACTTTTTGTTCTTTATTTATTTGTTAATTATTTTTAACTTTGATTGAGTTTCCAATATAATTTAATATTTATTCATCATTTGTCATTTAAATATTGTTTGTAACTCTCTTTTAAAATTGCATTTAAAATGCTATATTTTTATTTTTTATTTTTGTAAAAATCATTTAAGTATTACAAATAAATACTCTAATTCTATCAGACGGTAGTGCAAAAATAATTTACATTGATGATGTATAAAGTAATTTTCACAAATTATGTTCAAATGATTACAATTTCCCGAAGCGCAACTTAATATTATATTAATTGAATAAAATAAAAAGTAGAAACTTTTCATAAAATAAATATTTGATGTAATGTAAGATAGATGGCATTTTAAATTAGTTAGAAATACATTTATGGAATATAAGGTAGTTAGTTACAAGTTAGTTATGATGGTTTTATAATTAATTTATTTTGATACTCTTGATTTATTATATTAAATGATTGTGCATTTATCATTCTTATTTTATAATATCCATGTAAGAACTTACTAGATAGATCTTACACGGTCAGACAATATAATCTTCGCTTAATTGGTCGTTATGTTTTGGTGTAATCCTCCACCCTACGTGTATACTTCTTGTGTTTCTTCTTATTTTGTTGAAACATATGTTTTTGCAAAGACAGATTCATCCTGAAGTGCGGTAGAAAATTTAAAACAAAATGAATGAATTGACTGTGTGGTAATACCTAAGAGACAACTTCCTTATTTATAGAATGTCTAAATTCTAAAATGTTCTATGAAATTGTTATTTCCTCTCTGGTGATCTCTTGAATATCAAATGAAAAATAATGAGTACTTTTTTTTTTAAAATCTATCTTTAGACATGTGTTATTACCTCTTTAGTTGACTAGTATCCTTAGAGATAAAAATAATATGAGCACATGGTTTCTCAATTAAATTTTCCTAATAAAATTGTTTGTTTTCAAGGTTGGCCTCAGTTTCAAATTATCACGGTGTGTCATGTTCAAACAATGAGGTAATCATGTCAAATATTGTGTTTTTGGTGTTTGAAATATTATATGTGTAGTACATTGAGCTGTAGATTTTCTCAGTCCATGAACCATTATATATTTGAGTTAGACTCTTAGGCTCAAACAGTTACACAAGTGCATAAGACCCTTGGTAAGTTTAATAAGTATTGTGTTTAAAAATTATTAAAAAAACTAAAAAATTGAATGTTTTTCTAGATGAAACTTATCTAAGTAGATGTGTGGTACATAGGTTGTACTTGTGCTACATAGAATCTCATACAATGCATAAGGTTGAAGTCTGAGAGTTGGATTACATTTTTGCATCATCATTTTGACGCACTTATGATCTCTTTTTTGACTTATCTAAGGTTTGAATTTTATGTCGGACGTAATGAAGAAAATGCTACTTTTTCAGGCTCTATCAAGCACTTATGATCTTTTGATTTTGGTTAATGTTGTTTGACGTGAACCAATGAATATGGATCATGCGTACTTGTTGATGAAATGTTTTTATCATATATTTTATTCACTTTCCATTCCATTTTAAGCATTAAATTGTTTCACGCAACTCTTTTAAGCTTTGAAGTATTCCATCGTTTATTCTTTCCTTTTATCAAGCACATCGATTCTCCCATTAATATAAATTCATAGGTCATACAAAAAATACCAATTTTTATTGGAATATTAATTAAGACATTTATTTTTTGAATATTAAATTTGATGTCAAAAATGGGATCAACTTTTTTATGGTTTGAGAACACATACTTATTTTAGTATTTTGGTTATATATATATAAATGAAAATTATAAAATATTTATTTTGATGTTTAAGAAACAACGCAAGTTTTTTAAGGCGTCAATTTACTAGGATTTTTAAGGTTTTCAAACAAAATTTTAAGTTGTAAATTATCACGAGTAAGTAGGGCAACATTATGCCACATAACCAAATTAACCATAAAATAATCAAAGATATATCTTACAGTTGGAATAAAATACTCGTGATAATTTGTTATATAAATAACGACTTTAACACTTCATATAAAATTATTTCAATATGAAATGAGTAAACATTAAATCCTAATAAGTGTTTTTACTTATTTGCAACTTTTTATACTTTCTAAGAAATAGGTTGTTATACAGATTTACATAATATACTAAACCAAAATCATCACACAAAGTCGTTGGCCTATTGGTGAAGGCTTGGTACTTAAGAGTTTGCTCCTCTTAATGTCTCAAGTTCGACACTTGGTAGTGTCAACTTTTTGTTCTTTATTTATTTGTTAATTATTTTTAACTTTGATTGAGTTTCCAATATAATTTAATATTTATTCATCAGTTGTCATTTAAATATTGTTTGTAACTCTCTTTTAAAATTGCATTTAAAATGCTATATTTTTATTTTTTATTTTTGTAAAAATCATTTAAGTATTACAAATAAATACTCTAATTCTATCAGACGGTAGTGCAAAAATAATTTACATTGATGATGTATAAAGTAATTTTCACAAATTATGTTCAAATGATTACAATTTCCGAAGCGCAACTTAATATTATATTAATTGAATAAAATAAAAAGTAGAAACTTTTCATAAAATAAATATTTGATGTAATGTAAGATAGATGACATTTTAAATTAGTTAGAAATACATTTATGGAATATAAGGTAGTTAGTTACAAGTTAGTTATGATGGTTTTATAATTAATTTATTTTGATACTCTTGATTTATTATATTAAATGATTGTGCATTTATCATTCTTATTTTATAATATCCATGTAAGAACTTACTAGATAGATCTTACACGGTCAGACAATATAATCTTCGCTTAATTGGTCGTTATGTTTTGGTGTAATCCTCCACCCTACGTGTATACTTCTTGTGTTTCTTCTTATTTTGTTGAAACATATGTTTTTGCAAAGACAGATTCATCCTGAAGTGCGGTAGAAAATTTAAAACAAAATGAATGAATTGACTGTGTGGTAATACCTAAGAGACAACTTCCTTATTTATAGAAAGTCTAAATTCTAAAATGTTCTATGAAATTGTTATTTCCTCTCTGGTGATCTCTTGAATATCAAATGAAAAATTATGAGTACTTTTTTTTTTAAAATCTATCTTTAGACATGTGTTATTACCTCTTTAGTTGACTAGTATCCTTAGAGATAAAAATAATATGAGCACATGGTTTCTCAATTAAATTTTCCTAATAAAATTGTTTGTTTTCAAGGTTGGCCTCAGTTTCAAATTATCACGGTGTGTCATGTTCAAACAATGAGGTAATCATGTCAAATATTGTGTTTTTGGTGTTTGAAATATTATATGTGTAGTACATTGAGCTGTAGATTTTCTCAGTCCATGAACCATTATATATTTGAGTTAGATGCTTAGGCTCAAACAGTTACACAAGTGCATAAGACCCTTGGTAAGTTTAATAAGTATTGTGTTTAAAAATTATTAAAAAAACTAAAAAATTGAATGTTTTTCTAGATGAAACTTATCTAAGTAGATGTGTGGTACATAGGTTGTACTTGTGCTACATAGAATCTCATACAATGCATAAGGTTGAAGTCTGAGAGTTGGATTACATTTTTGCATCATCATTTTGACGCACTTATGATCTCTTTTTTGACTTATCTAAGGTTTGAATTTTATGTCGGACGTAATGAAGAAAATGCTACTTTTTCAGGCTCTATCAAGCACTTATGATCTTTTGATTTTGGTTAATGTTGTTTGACGTGAACCAATGAATATGGATCATGCGTACTTGTTGATGAAATGTTTTTATCATATATTTTATTCACTTTCCATTCCATTTTAAGCATTAAATTGTTTCACGCAACTCTTTTAAGCTTTGAAGTATTCCATCGTTTATTCTTTCCTTTTATCAAGCACATCGATTCTCCCATTAATATAAATTCATAGGTCATACAAAAAATACCAATTTTTATTGGAATATTAATTAAGACATTTATTTTTTGAATATTAAATTTGATGTCAAAAATGGGATCAACTTTTTTATGGTTTGAGAACACATACTTATTTTAGTATTTTGGTTATATATATAAATGAAAATTATAAAATATTTATTTTGATGTTTAAGAAACAACGCAAGTTTTTTAAGGCGTCAATTTACTAGGATTTTTAAGGTTTTCAAACAAAATTTTAAGTTGTAAATTATCACGAGTAAGTAGGGCAGCATTATGACACATAACCAAATTAACCATAAAATAATCAAAGATATATCTTACAGTTGGAATAAAATACTCGTGATAATTTGTTATATAAATAACGACTTTAACACTTCATATAAAATTATTTCAATATGAAATGAGTAAACATTAAATCCTAATAAGTGTTTTTACTTATTTGCAACTTTTTATACTTTCTAAGAAATAGGTTGTTATACAGATTTACATAATATACTAAACCAAAATCATCACACAAAGTCGTTGGCCTATTGGTGAAGGCTTGGTACTTAAGAGTTTGCTCCTCTTAATGTCTCAAGTTCGACACTTGGTAGTGTCAACTTTTTGTTCTTTATTTATTTGTTAATTATTTTTAACTTTGATTGAGTTTCCAATATAATTTAATATTTATTCATCATTTGTCATTTAAATATTGTTTGTAACTCTCTTTTAAAATTGCATTTAAAATGCTATATTTTTATTTTTTATTTTTGTAAAAATCATTTAAGTATTACAAATAAATACTCTAATTCTATCAGACGGTAGTGCAAAAATAATTTACATTGATGATGTATAAAGTAATTTTCACAAATTATGTTCAAATGATTACAATTTCCCGAAGCGCAACTTAATATTATATTAATTGAATAAAATAAAAAGTAGAAACTTTTCATAAAATAAATATTTGATGTAATGTAAGATAGATGGCATTTTAAATTAGTTAGAAATACATTTATGGAATATAAGGTAGTTAGTTACAAGTTAGTTATGATGGTTTTATAATTAATTTATTTTGATACTCTTGATTTATTATATAATATGATTGTGCATTTATCATTCTTATTTTATAATATCCATGTAAGAACTTACTAGATAGATCTTACACGGTCAGACAATATAATCTTCGCTTAATTGGTCGTTATGTTTTGGTGTAATCCTCCACCCTACGTGTATACTTCTTGTGTTTCTTCTTATTTTGTTGAAACATATGTTTTTGCAAAGACAGATTCATCCTGAAGTGCGGTAGAAAATTTAAAACAAAATGAATGAATTGACTGTGTGGTAATACCTAAGAGACAACTTCCTTATTTATAGAAAGTCTAAATTCTAAAATGTTCTATGAAATTGTTATTTCCTCTCTGGTGATCTCTTGAATATCAAATGAAAAATTATGAGTACTTTTTTTTAAAATCTATCTTTAGACATGTGTTATTACCTCTTTAGTTGACTAGTATCCTTAGAGATAAAAATAATATGAGCACATGGTTTCTCAATTAAATTTTCCTAATAAAATTGTTTGTTTTCAAGGTTGGCCTCAGTTTCAAATTATCACGGTGTGTCATGTTCAAACAATGAGGTAATCATGTCAAATATTGTGTTTTTGGTGTTTGAAATATTATATGTGTAGTACATTGAGCTGTAGATTTTCTCAGTCCATGAACCATTATATATTTGAGTTAGATGCTTAGGCTCAAACAGTTACACAAGTGCATAAGACCCTTGGTAAGTTTAATAAGTATTGTGTTTAAAAATTATTAAAAAAACTAAAAAATTGAATGTTTTTCTAGATGAAACTTATCTAAGTAGATGTGTGGTACATAGGTTGTACTTGTGCTACATAGAATCTCATACAATGCATAAGGTTGAAGTCTGAGAGTTGGATTACATTTTTGCATCATCATTTTGACGCACTTATGATCTCTTTTTTGACTTATCTAAGGTTTGAATTTTATGTCGGACGTAATGAAGAAAATGCTACTTTTTCAGGCTCTATCAAGCACTTATGATCTTTTGATTTTGGTTAATGTTGTTTGACGTGAACCAATGAATATGGATCATGCGTACTTGTTGATGAAATGTTTTTATCATATATTTTATTCACTTTCCATTCCATTTTAAGCATTAAATTGTTTCACGCAACTCTTTTAAGCTTTGAAGTATTCCATCGTTTATTCTTTCCTTTTATCAAGCACATCGATTCTCCCATTAATATAAATTCATAGGTCATACAAAAAATACCAATTTTTATTGGAATATTAATTAAGACATTTATTTTTTGAATATTAAATTTGATGTCAAAAATGGGATCAACTTTTTTATGGTTTGAGAACACATACTTATTTTAGTATTTTGGTTATATATATAAATGAAAATTATAAAATATTTATTTTGATGTTTAAGAAACAACGCAAGTTTTTTAAGGCGTCAATTTACTAGGATTTTTAAGGTTTTCAAACAAAATTTTAAGTTGTAAATTATCACGAGTAAGTAGGGCAACATTATGCCACATAACCAAATTAACCATAAAATAATCAAAGATATATCTTACAGTTGGAATAAAATACTCGTGATAATTTGTTATATAAATAACGACTTTAACACTTCATATAAAATTATTTCAATATGAAATGAGTAAACATTAAATCCTAATAAGTGTTTTTACTTATTTGCAACTTTTTATACTTTCTAAGAAATAGGTTGTTATACAGATTTACATAATATACTAAACCAAAATCATCACACAAAGTCGTTGGCCTATTGGTGAAGGCTTGGTACTTAAGAGTTTGCTCCTCTTAATGTCTCAAGTTCAACACTTGGTAGTGTCAACTTTTTGTTGTTTATTTATTTGTTAATTATTTTTAACTTTGGTTGAGTTTCCAATATAATTTAATATTTATTCATCATTTGTCATTTAAATATTGTTTGTAACTCTCTTTTAAAATTGCATTTAAAATGCTATATTTTTATTTTTTATTTTTGTAAAAATCATTTAAGTATTACAAATAAATACTCTAATTCTATCAGACGGTAGTGCAAAAATAATTTACATTGATGATGTATAAAGTAATTTTCACAAATTATGTTCAAATGATTACAATTTCCCGAAGCGCAACTTAATATTATATTAATTGAATAAAATAAAAAGTAGAAACTTTTCATAAAATAAATATTTGATGTAATGTAAGATAGATGGCATTTTAAATTAGTTAGAAATACATTTATGGAATATAAGGTAGTTAGTTACAAGTTAGTTATGATGGTTTTATAATTAATTTATTTTGATACTCTTGATTTATTATATTAAATGATTGTGCATTTATCATTCTTATTTTATAATATCCATGTAAGAACTTACTAGATAGATCTTACACGGTCAGACAATATAATCTTCGCTTAATTGGTCGTTATGTTTTGGTGTAATCCTCCACCCTACGTGTATACTTCTTGTGTTTCTTCTTATTTTGTTGAAACATATGTTTTTGCAAAGACAGATTCATCCTGAAGTGCGGTAGAAAATTTAAAACAAAATGAATGAATTGACTGTGTGGTAATACCTAAGAGACAACTTCCTTATTTATAGAAAGTCTAAATTCTAAAATGTTCTATGAAATTGTTATTTCCTCTCTGGTGATCTCTTGAATATCAAATGAAAAATTATGAGTACTTTTTTTTTAAAAATCTATCTTTAGACATGTGTTATTACCTCTTTAGTTGACTAGTATCCTTAGAGATAAAAATAATATGAGCACATGGTTTCTCAATTAAATTTTCCTAATAAAATTGTTTGTTTTCAAGGTTGGCCTCAGTTTCAAATTATCACGGTGTGTCATGTTCAAACAATGAGGTAATCATGTCAAATATTGTGTTTTTGGTGTTTGAAATATTATATGTGTAGTACATTGAGCTGTAGATTTTCTCAGTCCATGAACCATTATATATTTGAGTTAGATGCTTAGGCTCAAACAGTTACACAAGTGCATAAGACCCTTGGTAAGTTTAATAAGTATTGTGTTTAAAAATTATTAAAAAAACTAAAAAATTGAATGTTTTTCTAGATGAAACTTATCTAAGTAGATGTGTGGTACATAGGTTGTACTTGTGCTACATAGAATCTCATACAATGCATAAGGTTGAAGTCTGAGAGTTGGATTACATTTTTGCATCATCATTTTGACGCACTTATGATCTCTTTTTTGACTTATCTAAGGTTTGAATTTTATGTCGGACGTAATGAAGAAAATGCTACTTTTTCAGGCTCTATCAAGCACTTATGATCTTTTGATTTTGGTTAATGTTGTTTGACGTGAACCAATGAATATGGATCATGCGTACTTGTTGATGAAATGTTTTTATCATATATTTTATTCACTTTCCATTCCATTTTAAGCATTAAATTGTTTCACGCAACTCTTTTAAGCTTTGAAGTATTCCATCGTTTATTCTTTCCTTTTATCAAGCACATCGATTCTCCCATTAATATAAATTCATAGGTCATACAAAAAATACCAATTTTTATTGGAATATTAATTAAGACATTTATTTTTTGAATATTAAATTTGATGTCAAAAATGGGATCAACTTTTTTATGGTTTGAGAACACATACTTATTTTAGTATTTTGGTTATATATATAAATGAAAATTATAAAATATTTATTTTGATGTTTAAGAAACAACGCAAGTTTTTTAAGGCGTCAATTTACTAGGATTTTTAAGGTTTTCAAACAAAATTTTAAGTTGTAAATTATCACGAGTAAGTAGGGCAACATTATGCCACATAACCAAATTAACCATAAAATAATCAAAGATATATCTTACAGTTGGAATAAAATACTCGTGATAATTTGTTATATAAATAACGACTTTAACACTTCATATAAAATTATTTCAATATGAAATGAGTAAACATTAAATCCTAATAAGTGTTTTTACTTATTTGCAACTTTTTATACTTTCTAAGAAATAGGTTGTTATACAGATTTACATAATATACTAAACCAAAATCATCACACAAAGTCGTTGGCCTATTGGTGAAGGCTTGGTACTTAAGAGTTTGCTCCTCTTAATGTCTCAAGTTCGACACTTGGTAGTGTCAACTTTTTGTTCTTTATTTATTTGTTAATTATTTTTAACTTTGATTGAGTTTCCAATATAATTTAATATTTATTCATCATTTGTCATTTAAATATTGTTTGTAACTCTCTTTTAAAATTGCATTTAAAATGCTATATTTTTATTTTTTATTTTTGTAAAAATCATTTAAGTATTACAAATAAATACTCTAATTCTATCAGACGGTAGTGCAAAAATAATTTACATTGATGATGTATAAAGTAATTTTCACAAATTATGTTCAAATGATTACAATTTCCCGAAGCGCAACTTAATATTATATTAATTGAATAAAATAAAAAGTAGAAACTTTTCATAAAATAAATATTTGATGTAATGTAAGATAGATGGCATTTTAAATTAGTTAGAAATACATTTATGGAATATAAGGTAGTTAGTTACAAGTTAGTTATGATGGTTTTATAATTAATTTATTTTGATACTCTTGATTTATTATATTAAATGATTGTGCATTTATCATTCTTATTTTATAATATCCATGTAAGAACTTACTAGATAGATCTTACACGGTCAGACAATATAATCTTCGCTTAATTGGTCGTTATGTTTTGGTGTAATCCTCCACCCTACGTGTATACTTCTTGTGTTTCTTCTTATTTTGTTGAAACATATGTTTTTGCAAAGACAGATTCATCCTGAAGTGCGGTAGAAAATTTAAAACAAAATGAATGAATTGACTGTGTGGTAATACCTAAGAGACAACTTCCTTATTTATAGAAAGTCTAAATTCTAAAATGTTCTATGAAATTGTTATTTCCTCTCTGGTGATCTCTTGAATATCAAATGAAAAATTATGAGTACTTTTTTTTTTAAAATCTATCTTTAGACATGTGTTATTACCTCTTTAGTTGACTAGTATCCTTAGAGATAAAAATAATATGAGCACATGGTTTCTCAATTAAATTTTCCTAATAAAATTGTTTGTTTTCAAGGTTGGCCTCAGTTTCAAATTATCACGGTGTGTCATGTTCAAACAATGAGGTAATCATGTCAAATATTGTGTTTTTGGTGTTTGAAATATTATATGTGTAGTACATTGAGCTGTAGATTTTCTCAGTCCATGAACCATTATATATTTGAGTTAGATGCTTAGGCTCAAACAGTTACACAAGTGCATAAGACCCTTGGTAAGTTTAATAAGTATTGTGTTTAAAAATTATTAAAAAAACTAAAAAATTGAATGTTTTTCTAGATGAAACTTATCTAAGTAGATGTGTGGTACATAGGTTGTACTTGTGCTACATAGAATCTCATACAATGCATAAGGTTGAAGTCTGAGAGTTGGATTACATTTTTGCATCATCATTTTGACGCACTTATGATCTCTTTTTTGACTTATCTAAGGTTTGAATTTTATGTCGGACGTAATGAAGAAAATGCTACTTTTTCAGGCTCTATCAAGCACTTATGATCTTTTGATTTTGGTTAATGTTGTTTGACGTGAACCAATGAATATGGATCATGCGTACTTGTTAATGAAATGTTTTTATCATATATTTTATTCACTTTCCATTCCATTTTAAGCATTAAATTGTTTCACGCAACTCTTTTAAGCTTTGAAGTATTCCATCGTTTATTCTTTCCTTTTATCAAGCACATCGATTCTCCCATTAATATAAATTCATAGGTCATACAAAAAATACCAATTTTTATTGGAATATTAATTAAGACATTTATTTTTTGAATATTAAATTTGATGTCAAAAATGGGATCAACTTTTTTATGGTTTGAGAACACATACTTATTTTAGTATTTTGGTTATATATATAAATGAAAATTATAAAATATTTATTTTGATGTTTAAGAAACAACGCAAGTTTTTTAAGGCGTCAATTTACTAGGATTTTTAAGGTTTTCAAACAAAATTTTAAGTTGTAAATTATCACGAGTAAGTAGGGCAACATTATGCCACATAACCAAATTAACCATAAAATAATCAAAGATATATCTTACAGTTGGAATAAAATACTCGTGATAATTTGTTATATAAATAACGACTTTAACACTTCATATAAAATTATTTCAATATGAAATGAGTAAACATTAAATCCTAATAAGTGTTTTTACTTATTTGCAACTTTTTATACTTTCTAAGAAATAGGTTGTTATACAGATTTACATAATATACTAAACCAAAATCATCACACAAAGTCGTTGGCCTATTGGTGAAGGCTTGGTACTTAAGAGTTTGCTCCTCTTAATGTCTCAAGTTCGACACTTGGTAGTGTCAACTTTTTGTTCTTTATTTATTTGTTAATTATTTTTAACTTTGATTGAGTTTCCAATATAATTTAATATTTATTCATCATTTGTCATTTAAATATTGTTTGTAACTCTCTTTTAAAATTGCATTTAAAATGCTATATTTTTATTTTTTATTTTTGTAAAAATCATTTAAGTATTACAAATAAATACTCTAATTCTATCAGACGGTAGTGCAAAAATAATTTACATTGATGATGTATAAAGTAATTTTCACAAATTATGTTCAAATGATTACAATTTCCCGAAGCGCAACTTAATATTATATTAATTGAATAAAATAAAAAGTAGAAACTTTTCATAAAATAAATATTTGATGTAATGTAAGATAGATGGCATTTTAAATTAGTTAGAAATACATTTATGGAATATAAGGTAGTTAGTTACAAGTTAGTTATGATGGTTTTATAATTAATTTATTTTGATACTCTTGATTTATTATATTAAATGATTGTGCATTTATCATTCTTATTTTATAATATCCATGTAAGAACTTACTAGATAGATCTTACACGGTCAAACAATATAATCTTCGCTTAATTGGTCGTTATGTTTTGGTGTAATCCTCCACCCTACGTGTAAACTTCTTGTGTTTCTTCTTATTTTGTTGAAACATATGTTTTTGCAAAGACAGATTCATCCTGAAGTGCGGTAGAAAATTTAAAACAAAATGAATGAATTGACTGTGTGGTAATACCTAAGAGACAACTTCCTTATTTATAGAAAGTCTAAATTCTAAAATGTTCTATGAAATTGTTATTTCCTCTCTGGTGATCTCTTGAATATCAAATGAAAAATTATGAGTACTTTTTTTTTAAAAATCTATCTTTAGACATGTGTTATTACCTCTTTAGTTGACTAGTATCCTTAGAGATAAAAATAATATGAGCACATGGTTTCTCAATTAAATTTTCCTAATAAAATTGTTTGTTTTCAAGGTTGGCCTCAGTTTCAAATTATCACGGTGTGTCATGTTCAAACAATGAGGTAATCATGTCAAATATTGTGTTTTTGGTGTTTGAAATATTATATGTGTAGTACATTGAGCTGTAGATTTTCTCAGTCCATGAACCATTATATATTTGAGTTAGATGCTTAGGCTCAAACAGTTACACAAGTGCATAAGACCCTTGGTATGTTTAATAAGTATTGTGTTTAAAAATTATTAAAAAAACTAAAAAATTGAATGTTTTTCTAGATGAAACTTATCTAACTAGATGTGTGGTACATAGGTTGTACTTGTGCTACATAGAATCTCATACAATGCATAAGGTTGAAGTCTGAGAGTTGGATTACATTTTTGCATCATCATTTTGACGCACTTATGATCTCTTTTTTGACTTATCTAAGGTTTGAATTTTATGTCGGACGTAATGAAGAAAATGCTACTTTTTCAGGCTCTATCAAGCACTTATGATCTTTTGATTTTGGTTAATGTTGTTTGACGTGAACCAATGAATATGGATCATGCGTACTTGTTGATGAAATGTTTTTATCATATATTTTATTCACTTTCCATTCCATTTTAAGCATTAAATTGTTTCACGCAACTCTTTTAAGCTTTGAAGTATTCCATCGTTTATTCTTTCCTTTTATCAAGCACATCGATTCTCCCATTAATATAAATTCATAGGTCATACAAAAAATACCAATTTTTATTGGAATATTAATTAAGACATTTATTTTTTGAATATTAAATTTGATGTCAAAAATGGGATCAACTTTTTTATGGTTTGAGAACACATACTTATTTTAGTATTTTGGTTATATATATAAATGAAAATTATAAAATATTTATTTTGATGTTTAAGAAACAACGCAAGTTTTTTAAGGCGTCAATTTACTAGGATTTTTAAGGTTTTCAAACAAAATTTTAAGTTGTAAATTATCACGAGTAAGTAGGGCAACATATGCCACATAACCAAATTAACCATAAAATAATCAAAGATATATCTTACAGTTGGAATAAAATACTCGTGATAATTTGTTATATAAATAACGACTTTAACACTTCATATAAAATTATTTCAATATGAAATGAGTAAACATTAAATCCTAATAAGTGTTTTTACTTATTTGCAACTTTTTATACTTTCTAAGAAATAGGTTGTTATACAGATTTACATAATATACTAAACCAAAATCATCACACAAAGTCGTTGGCCTATTGGTGAAGGCTTGGTACTTAAGAGTTTGCTCCTCTTAATGTCTCAAGTTCGACACTTGGTAGTGTCAACTTTTTGTTCTTTATTTATTTGTTAATTATTTTTAACTTTGATTGAGTTTCCAATATAATTTAATATTTATTCATCATTTGTCATTTAAATATTGTTTGTAACTCTCTTTTAAAATTGCATTTAAAATGCTATATTTTTAATTTTTATTTTTGTAAAAATCATTTAAGTATTACAAATAAATACTCTAATTCTATCAGGTAGTGCAAAAATAATTTACATTGATGATGTATAAAGTAATTTTCACAAATTATGTTCAAATGATTACAATTTCCCGAAGCGCAACTTAATATTATATTAATTGAATAAAATAAAAAGTAGAAACTTTTCATAAAATAAATATTTGATGTAATGTAAGATAGATGGCATTTTAAATTAGTTAGAAATACATTTATGGAATATAAGGTAGTTAGTTACAAGTTAGTTATGATGGTTTTATAATTAATTTATTTTGATACTCTTGATTTATTATATAATATGATTGTGCATTTATCATTCTTATTTTATAATATCCATGTAAGAACTTACTAGATAGATCTTACACGGTCAGACAATATAATCTTCGCTTAATTGGTCGTTATGTTTTGGTGTAATCCTCCACCCTACGTGTATACTTCTTGTGTTTCTTCTTATTTTGTTGAAACATATGTTTTTGCAAAGACAGATTCATCCTGAAGTGCGGTAGAAAATTTAAAACAAAATGAATGAATTGACTGTGTGGTAATACCTAAGAGACAACTTCCTTATTTATAGAAAGTCTAAATTCTAAAATGTTCTATGAAATTGTTATTTCCTCTCTGGTGATCTCTTGAATATCAAATGAAAAATTATGAGTACTTTTTTTTTTAAAATCTATCTTTAGACATGTGTTATTACCTCTTTAGTTGACTAGTATCCTTAGAGATAAAAATAATATGAGCACATGGTTTCTTAATTAAATTTTCCTAATAAAATTGTTTGTTTTCAAGGTTGGCCTCAGTTTCAAATTATCACGGTGTGTCATGTTCAAACAATGAGGTAATCATGTCAAATATTGTGTTTTTGGTGTTTGAAATATTATATGTGTAGTACATTGAGCTGTAGATTTTCTCAGTCCATGAACCATTATATATTTGAGTTAGATGCTTAGGCTCAAACAGTTACACAAGTGCATAAGACCCTTGGTAAGTTTAATAAGTATTGTGTTTAAAAATTATTAAAAAAACTAAAAAATTGAATGTTTTTCTAGATGAAACTTATCTAAGTAGATGTGTGGTACATAGGTTGTACTTGTGCTACATAGAATCTCATACAATGCATAAGGTTGAAGTCTGAGAGTTGGATTACATTTTTGCATCATCATTTTGACGCACTTATGATCTCTTTTTTGACTTATCTAAGGTTTGAATTTTATGTCGGACGTAATGAAGAAAATGCTACTTTTTCAGGCTCTATCAAGCACTTATGATCTTTTGATTTTGGTTAATGTTGTTTGACGTGAACCAATGAATATGGATCATGCGTACTTGTTGATGAAATGTTTTTATCATATATTTTATTCACTTTCCATTCCATTTTAAGCATTAAATTGTTTCACGCAACTCTTTTAAGCTTTGAAGTATTCCATCGTTTATTCTTTCCTTTTATCAAGCACATCGATTCTCCCATTAATATAAATTCATAGGTCATACAAAAAATACCAATTTTTATTGGAATATTAATTAAGACATTTATTTTTTGAATATTAAATTTGATGTCAAAAATGGGATCAACTTTTTTATGGTTTGAGAACACATACTTATTTTAGTATTTTGGTTATATATATAAATGAAAATTATAAAATATTTATTTTGATGTTTAAGAAACAACGCAAGTTTTTTAAGGCGTCAATTTACTAGGATTTTTAAGGTTTTCAAACAAAATTTTAAGTTGTAAATTATCACGAGTAAGTAGGGCAACATTATGCCACATAACCAAATTAACCATAAAATAATCAAAGATATATCTTACAGTTGGAATAAAATACTCGTGATAATTTGTTATATAAATAACGACTTTAACACTTCATATAAAATTATTTCAATATGAAATGAGTAAACATTAAATCCTAATAAGTGTTTTTACTTATTTGCAACTTTTTATACTTTCTAAGAAATAGGTTGTTATACAGATTTACATAATATACTAAACCAAAATCATCACACAAAGTCGTTGGCCTATTGGTGAAGGCTTGGTACTTAAGAGTTTGCTCCTCTTAATGTCTCAAGTTCAACACTTGGTAGTGTCAACTTTTTGTTGTTTATTTATTTGTTAATTATTTTTAACTTTGGTTGAGTTTCCAATATAATTTAATATTTATTCATCATTTGTCATTTAAATATTGTTTGTAACTCTCTTTTAAAATTGCATTTAAAATGCTATATTTTTATTTTTTATTTTTGTAAAAATCATTTAAGTATTACAAATAAATACTCTAATTCTATCAGACGGTAGTGCAAAAATAATTTACATTGATGATGTATAAAGTAATTTTCACAAATTATGTTCAAATGATTACAATTTCCCGAAGCGCAACTTAATATTATATTAATTGAATAAAATAAAAAGTAGAAACTTTTCATAAAATAAATATTTGATGTAATGTAAGATAGATGGCATTTTAAATTAGTTAGAAATACATTTATGGAATATAAGGTAGTTAGTTACAAGTTAGTTATGATGGTTTTATAATTAATTTATTTTGATACTCTTGATTTATTATATTAAATGATTGTGCATTTATCATTCTTATTTTATAATATCCATGTAAGAACTTACTAGATAGATCTTACACGGTCAGACAATATAATCTTCGCTTAATTGGTCGTTATGTTTTGGTGTAATCCTCCACCCTACGTGTATACTTCTTGTGTTTCTTCTTATTTTGTTGAAACATATGTTTTTGCAAAGACAGATTCATCCTGAAGTGCGGTAGAAAATTTAAAACAAAATGAATGAATTGACTGTGTGGTAATACCTAAGAGACAACTTCCTTATTTATAGAAAGTCTAAATTCTAAAATGTTCTATGAAATTGTTATTTCCTCTCTGGTGATCTCTTGAATATCAAATGAAAAATTATGAGTACTTTTTTTTTAAAAATCTATCTTTAGACATGTGTTATTACCTCTTTAGTTGACTAGTATCCTTAGAGATAAAAATAATATGAGCACATGGTTTCTCAATTAAATTTTCCTAATAAAATTGTTTGTTTTCAAGGTTGGCCTCAGTTTCAAATTATCACGGTGTGTCATGTTCAAACAATGAGGTAATCATGTCAAATATTGTGTTTTTGGTGTTTGAAATATTATATGTGTAGTACATTGAGCTGTAGATTTTCTCAGTCCATGAACCATTATATATTTGAGTTAGATGCTTAGGCTCAAACAGTTACACAAGTGCATAAGACCCTTGGTAAGTTTAATAAGTATTGTGTTTAAAAATTATTAAAAAAACTAAAAAATTGAATGTTTTTCTAGATGAAACTTATCTAAGTAGATGTGTGGTAAATAGGTTGTACTTGTGCTACATAGAATCTCATACAATGCATAAGGTTGAAGTCTGAGAGTTGGATTACATTTTTGCATCATCATTTTGACGCACTTATGATCTCTTTTTTGACTTATCTAAGGTTTGAATTTTATGTCGGACGTAATGAAGAAAATGCTACTTTTTCAGGCTCTATCAAGCACTTATGATCTTTTGATTTTGGTTAATGTTGTTTGACGTGAACCAATGAATATGGATCATGCGTACTTGTTGATGAAATGTTTTTATCATATATTTTATTCACTTTCCATTCCATTTTAAGCATTAAATTGTTTCACGCAACTCTTTTAATCTTTGAAGTATTCCATCGTTTATTCTTTCCTTTTATCAAGCACATCGATTCTCCCATTAATATAAATTCATAGGTCATACAAAAAATACCAATTTTTATTGGAATATTAATTAAGACATTTATTTTTTGAATATTAAATTTGATGTCAAAAATGGGATCAACTTTTTTATGGTTTGAGAACACATACTTATTTTAGTATTTTGGTTATATATATAAATGAAAATTATAAAATATTTATTTTGATGTTTAAGAAACAACGCAAGTTTTTTAAGGCGTCAATTTACTAGGATTTTTAAGGTTTTCAAACAAAATTTTAAGTTGTAAATTATCACGAGTAAGTAGGGCAACATTATGCCACATAACCAAATTAACCATAAAATAATAAAAGATATATCTTACAGTTGGAATAAAATACTCGTGATAATTTGTTATATAAATAACGAATTTAACACTTCATATAAAATTATTTCAATATGAAATGAGTAAACATTAAATCCTAATAAGTGTTTTTACTTATTTGCAACTTTTTATACTTTCTAAGAAATAGGTTGTTATACAGATTTACATAATATACTAAACCAAAATCATCACACAAAGTCGTTGGCCTATTGGTGAAGGCTTGGTACTTAAGAGTTTGCTCCTCTTAATGTCTCAAGTTCAACACTTGGTAGTGTCAACTTTTTGTTGTTTATTTATTTGTTAATTATTTTTAACTTTGGTTGAGTTTCCAATATAATTTAATATTTATTCATCATTTGTCATTTAAATATTGTTTGTAACTCTCTTTTAAAATTGCATTTAAAATGCTATATTTTTATTTTTTATTTTTGTAAAAATCATTTAAGTATTACAAATAAATACTCTAATTCTATCAGACGGTAGTGCAAAAATAATTTACATTGATGATGTATAAAGTAATTTTCACAAATTATGTTCAAATGATTACAATTTCCCGAAGCGCAACTTAATATTATATTAATTGAATAAAATAAAAAGTAGAAACTTTTCATAAAATAAATATTTGATGTAATGTAAGATAGATGGCATTTTAAATTAGTTTGAAATACATTTATGGAATATAAGGTAGTTAGTTACAAGTTAGTTATGATGGTTTTATAATTAATTTATTTTGATACTCTTGATTTATTATATTAAATGATTGTGCATTTATCATTCTTATTTTATAATATCCATGTAAGAACTTACTAGATAGATCTTACACGGTCAGACAATATAATCTTCGCTTAATTGGTCGTTATGTTTTGGTGTAATCCTCCACCCTACGTGTATACTTCTTGTGTTTCTTCTTATTTTGTTGAAACATATGTTTTTGCAAAGACAGATTCATCCTGAAGTGCGGTAGAAAATTTAAAACAAAATGAATGAATTGACTGTGTGGTAATACCTAAGAGACAACTTCCTTATTTATAGAAAGTCTAAATTCTAAAATGTTCTATGAAATTGTTATTTCCTCTCTGGTGATCTCTTGAATATCAAATGAAAAATTATGAGTACTTTTTTTTTTAAAATCTATCTTTAGACATGTGTTATTACCTCTTTAGTTGACTAGTATCCTTAGAGATAAAAATAATATGAGCACATGGTTTCTTAATTAAATTTTCCTAATAAAATTGTTTGTTTTCAAGGTTGGCCTCAGTTTCAAATTATCACGGTGTGTCATGTTCAAACAATGAGGTAATCATGTCAAATATTGTGTTTTTGGTGTTTGAAATATTATATGTGTAGTACATTGAGCTGTAGATTTTCTCAGTCCATGAACCATTATATATTTGAGTTAGATGCTTAGGCTCAAACAGTTACACAAGTGCATAAGACCCTTGGTAAGTTTAATAAGTATTGTGTTTAAAAATTATTAAAAAAACTAAAAAATTGAATGTTTTTCTAGATGAAACTTATCTAAGTAGATGTGTGGTACATAGGTTGTACTTGTGCTACATAGAATCTCATACAATGCATAAGGTTGAAGTCTGAGAGTTGGATTACATTTTTGCATCATCATTTTGACGCACTTATGATCTCTTTTTTGACTTATCTAAGGTTTGAATTTTATGTCGGACGTAATGAAGAAAATGCTACTTTTTCAGGCTCTATCAAGCACTTATGATCTTTTGATTTTGGTTAATGTTGTTTGACGTGAACCAATGAATATGGATCATGCGTACTTGTTGATGAAATGTTTTTATCATATATTTTATTCACTTTCCATTCCATTTTAAGCATTAAATTGTTTCACGCAACTCTTTTAAGCTTTGAAGTATTCCATCGTTTATTCTTTCCTTTTATCAAGCACATCGATTCTCCCATTAATATAAATTCATAGGTCATACAAAAAATACCAATTTTTATTGGAATATTAATTAAGACATTTATTTTTTGAATATTAAATTTGATGTCAAAAATGGGATCAACTTTTTTATGGTTTGAGAACACATACTTATTTTAGTATTTTGGTTATATATATAAATGAAAATTATAAAATATTTATTTTGATGTTTAAGAAACAACGCAAGTTTTTTAAGGCGTCAATTTACTAGGATTTTTAAGGTTTTCAAACAAAATTTTAAGTTGTAAATTATCACGAGTAAGTAGGGCAACATTATGCCACATAACCAAATTAACCATAAAATAATCAAAGATATATCTTACAGTTGGAATAAAATACTCGTGATAATTTGTTATATAAATAACGACTTTAACACTTCATATAAAATTATTTCAATATGAAATGAGTAAACATTAAATCCTAATAAGTGTTTTTACTTATTTGCAACTTTTTATACTTTCTAAGAAATAGGTTGTTATACAGATTTACATAATATACTAAACCAAAATCATCACACAAAGTCGTTGGCCTATTGGTGAAGGCTTGGTACTTAAGAGTTTGCTCCTCTTAATGTCTCAAGTTCGACACTTGGTAGTGTCAACTTTTTGTTCTTTATTTATTTGTTAATTATTTTTAACTTTGATTGAGTTTCCAATATAATTTAATATTTATTCATCATTTGTCATTTAAATATTGTTTGTAACTCTCTTTTAAAATTGCATTTAAAATGCTATATTTTTATTTTTTATTTTTGTAAAAATCATTTAAGTATTACAAATAAATACTCTAATTCTATCAGACGGTAGTGCAAAAATAATTTACATTGATGATGTATAAAGTAATTTTCACAAATTATGTTCAAATGATTACAATTTCCCGAAGCGCAACTTAATATTATATTAATTGAATAAAATAAAAAGTAGAAACTTTTCATAAAATAAATATTTGATGTAATGTAAGATAGATGGCATTTTAAATTAGTTAGAAATACATTTATGGAATATAAGGTAGTTAGTTACAAGTTAGTTATGATGGTTTTATAATTAATTTATTTTGATACTCTTGATTTATTATATTAAATGATTGTGCATTTATCATTCTTATTTTATAATATCCATGTAAGAACTTACTAGATAGATCTTACACGGTCAGACAATATAATCTTCGCTTAATTGGTCGTTATGTTTTGGTGTAATCCTCCACCCTACGTGTATACTTCTTGTGTTTCTTCTTATTTTGTTGAAACATATGTTTTTGCAAAGACAGATTCATCCTGAAGTGCGGTAGAAAATTTAAAACAAAATGAATGAATTGACTGTGTGGTAATACCTAAGAGACAACTTCCTTATTTATAGAAAGTCTAAATTCTAAAATGTTCTATGAAATTGTTATTTCCTCTCTGGTGATCTCTTGAATATCAAATGAAAAATTATGAGTACTTTTTTTTTAAAAATCTATCTTTAGACATGTGTTATTACCTCTTTAGTTGACCAGTATCCTTAGAGATAAAAATAATATGAGCACATGGTTTCTCAATTAAATTTTCCTAATAAAATTGTTTGTTTTCAAGGTTGGCCTCAGTTTCAAATTATCACGGTGTGTCATGTTCAAACAATGAGGTAATCATGTCAAATATTGTGTTTTTGGTGTTTGAAATATTATATGTGTAGTACATTGAGCTGTAGATTTTCTCAGTCCATGAACCATTATATATTTGAGTTAGATGCTTAGGCTCAAACAGTTACACAAGTGCATAAGACCCTTGGTAAGTTTAATAAGTATTGTGTTTAAAAATTATTAAAAAAACTAAAAAATTGAATGTTTTTCTAGATGAAACTTATCTAAGTAGATGTGTGGTAAATAGGTTGTACTTGTGCTACATAGAATCTCATACAATGCATAAGGTTGAAGTCTGAGAGTTGGATTACATTTTTGCATCATCATTTTGACGCACTTATGATCTCTTTTTTGACTTATCTAAGGTTTGAATTTTATGTCGGACGTAATGAAGAAAATGCTACTTTTTCAGGCTCTATCAAGCACTTATGATCTTTTGATTTTGGTTAATGTTGTTTGACGTGAACCAATGAATATGGATCATGCGTACTTGTTGATGAAATGTTTTTATCATATATTTTATTCACTTTCCATTCCATTTTAAGCATTAAATTGTTTCACGCAACTCTTTTAATCTTTGAAGTATTCCATCGTTTATTCTTTCCTTTTATCAAGCACATCGATTCTCCCATTAATATAAATTCATAGGTCATACAAAAAATACCAATTTTTATTGGAATATTAATTAAGACATTTATTTTTTGAATATTAAATTTGATGTCAAAAATGGGATCAACTTTTTTATGGTTTGAGAACACATACTTATTTTAGTATTTTGGTTATATATATAAATGAAAATTATAAAATATTTATTTTGATGTTTAAGAAACAACGCAAGTTTTTTAAGGCGTCAATTTACTAGGATTTTTAAGGTTTTCAAACAAAATTTTAAGTTGTAAATTATCACGAGTAAGTAGGGCAACATTATGCCACATAACCAAATTAACCATAAAATAATCAAAGATATATCTTACAGTTGGAATAAAATACTCGTGATAATTTGTTATATAAATAACGACTTTAACACTTCATATAAAATTATTTCAATATGAAATGAGTAAACATTAAATCCTAATAAGTGTTTTTACTTATTTGCAACTTTTTATACTTTCTAAGAAATAGGTTGTTATACAGATTTACATAATATACTAAACCAAAATCATCACACAAAGTCGTTGGCCTATTGGTGAAGGCTTGGTACTTAAGAGTTTGCTCCTCTTAATGTCTCAAGTTCAACACTTGGTAGTGTCAACTTTTTGTTGTTTATTTATTTGTTAATTATTTTTAACTTTGGTTGAGTTTCCAATATAATTTAATATTTATTCATCATTTGTCATTTAAATATTGTTTGTAACTCTCTTTTAAAATTGCATTTAAAATGCTATATTTTTATTTTTTATTTTTGTAAAAATCATTTAAGTATTACAAATAAATACTCTAATTCTATCAGACGGTAGTGCAAAAATAATTTACATTGATGATGTATAAAGTAATTTTCACAAATTATGTTCAAATGATTACAATTTCCCGAAGCGCAACTTAATATTATATTAATTGAATAAAATAAAAAGTAGAAACTTTTCATAAAATAAATATTTGATGTAATGTAAGATAGATGGCATTTTAAATTAGTTAGAAATACATTTATGGAATATAAGGTAGTTAGTTACAAGTTAGTTATGATGGTTTTATAATTAATTTATTTTGATACTCTTGATTTATTATATTAAATGATTGTGCATTTATCATTCTTATTTTATAATATCCATGTAAGAACTTACTAGATAGATCTTACACGGTCAGACAATATAATCTTCGCTTAATTGGTCGTTATGTTTTGGTGTAATCCTCCACCCTACGTGTATACTTCTTGTGTTTCTTCTTATTTTGTTGAAACATATGTTTTTGCAAAGACAGATTCATCCTGAAGTGCGGTAGAAAATTTAAAACAAAATGAATGAATTGACTGTGTGGTAATACCTAAGAGACAACTTCCTTATTTATAGAAAGTCTAAATTCTAAAATGTTCTATGAAATTGTTATTTCCTCTCTGGTGATCTCTTGAATATCAAATGAAAAATTATGAGTACTTTTTTTTTAAAAATCTATCTTTAGACATGTGTTATTACCTCTTTAGTTGACTAGTATCCTTAGAGATAAAAATAATATGAGCACATGGTTTCTCAATTAAATTTTCCTAATAAAATTGTTTGTTTTCAAGGTTGGCCTCAGTTTCAAATTATCACGGTGTGTCATGTTCAAACAATGAGGTAATCATGTCAAATATTGTGTTTTTGGTGTTTGAAATATTATATGTGTAGTACATTGAGCTGTAGATTTTCTCAGTCCATGAACCATTATATATTTGAGTTAGATGCTTAGGCTCAAACAGTTACACAAGTGCATAAGACCCTTGGTAAGTTTAATAAGTATTGTGTTTAAAAATTATTAAAAAAACTAAAAAATTGAATGTTTTTCTAGATGAAACTTATCTAAGTAGATGTGTGGTAAATAGGTTGTACTTGTGCTACATAGAATCTCATACAATGCATAAGGTTGAAGTCTGAGAGTTGGATTACATTTTTGCATCATCATTTTGACGCACTTATGATCTCTTTTTTGACTTATCTAAGGTTTGAATTTTATGTCGGACGTAATGAAGAAAATGCTACTTTTTCAGGCTCTATCAAGCACTTATGATCTTTTGATTTTGGTTAATGTTGTTTGACGTGAACCAATGAATATGGATCATGCGTACTTGTTGATGAAATGTTTTTATCATATATTTTATTCACTTTCCATTCCATTTTAAGCATTAAATTGTTTCACGCAACTCTTTTAAGCTTTGAAGTATTCCATCGTTTATTCTTTCCTTTTATCAAGCACATCGATTCTCCCATTAATATAAATTCATAGGTCATACAAAAAATACCAATTTTTATTGGAATATTAATTAAGACATTTATTTTTTGAATATTAAATTTGATGTCAAAAATGGGATCAACTTTTTTATGGTTTGAGAACACATACTTATTTTAGTATTTTGGTTATATATATAAATGAAAATTATAAAATATTTATTTTGATGTTTAAGAAACAACGCAAGTTTTTTAAGGCGTCAATTTACTAGGATTTTTAAGGTTTTCAAACAAAATTTTAAGTTGTAAATTATCACGAGTAAGTAGGGCAACATTATGCCACATAACCAAATTAACCATAAAATAATCAAAGATATATCTTACAGTTGGAATAAAATACTCGTGATAATTTGTTATATAAATAACGACTTTAACACTTCATATAAAATTATTTCAATATGAAATGAGTAAACATTAAATCCTAATAAGTGTTTTTACTTATTTGCAACTTTTTATACTTTCTAAGAAATAGGTTGTTATACAGATTTACATAATATACTAAACCAAAATCATCACACAAAGTCGTTGGCCTATTGGTGAAGGCTTGGTACTTAAGAGTTTGCTCCTCTTAATGTCTCAAGTTCAACACTTGGTAGTGTCAACTTTTTGTTGTTTATTTATTTGTTAATTATTTTTAACTTTGGTTGAGTTTCCAATATAATTTAATATTTATTCATCATTTGTCATTTAAATATTGTTTGTAACTCTCTTTTAAAATTGCATTTAAAATGCTATATTTTTATTTTTTATTTTTGTAAAAATCATTTAAGTATTACAAATAAATACTCTAATTCTATCAGACGGTAGTGCAAAAATAATTTACATTGATGATGTATAAAGTAATTTTCACAAATTATGTTCAAATGATTACAATTTCCCGAAGCGCAACTTAATATTATATTAATTGAATAAAATAAAAAGTAGAAACTTTTCATAAAATAAATATTTGATGTAATGTAAGATAGATGGCATTTTAAATTAGTTAGAAATACATTTATGGAATATAAGGTAGTTAGTTACAAGTTAGTTATGATGGTTTTATAATTAATTTATTTTGATACTCTTGATTTATTATATTAAATGATTGTGCATTTATCATTCTTATTTTATAATATCCATGTAAGAACTTACTAGATAGATCTTACACGGTCAGACAATATAATCTTCGCTTAATTGGTCGTTATGTTTTGGTGTAATCCTCCACCCTACGTGTATACTTCTTGTGTTTCTTCTTATTTTGTTGAAACATATGTTTTTGCAAAGACAGATTCATCCTGAAGTGCGGTAGAAAATTTAAAACAAAATGAATGAATTGACTGTGTGGTAATACCTAAGAGACAACTTCCTTATTTATAGAAAGTCTAAATTCTAAAATGTTCTATGAAATTGTTATTTCCTCTCTGGTGATCTCTTGAATATCAAATGAAAAATTATGAGTACTTTTTTTTTAAAAATCTATCTTTAGACATGTGTTATTACCTCTTTAGTTGACTAGTATCCTTAGAGATAAAAATAATATGAGCACATGGTTTCTCAATTAAATTTTCCTAATAAAATTGTTTGTTTTCAAGGTTGGCCTCAGTTTCAAATTATCACGGTGTGTCATGTTCAAACAATGAGGTAATCATGTCAAATATTGTGTTTTTGGTGTTTGAAATATTATATGTGTAGTACATTGAGCTGTAGATTTTCTCAGTCCATGAACCATTATATATTTGAGTTAGATGCTTAGGCTCAAACAGTTACACAAGTGCATAAGACCCTTGGTAAGTTTAATAAGTATTGTGTTTAAAAATTATTAAAAAAACTAAAAAATTGAATGTTTTTCTAGATGAAACTTATCTAAGTAGATGTGTGGTAAATAGGTTGTACTTGTGCTACATAGAATCTCATACAATGCATAAGGTTGAAGTCTGAGAGTTGGATTACATTTTTGCATCATCATTTTGACGCACTTATGATCTCTTTTTTGACTTATCTAAGGTTTGAATTTTATGTCGGACGTAATGAAGAAAATGCTACTTTTTCAGGCTCTATCAAGCACTTATGATCTTTTGATTTTGGTTAATGTTGTTTGACGTGAACCAATGAATATGGATCATGCGTACTTGTTGATGAAATGTTTTTATCATATATTTTATTCACTTTCCATTCCATTTTAAGCATTAAATTGTTTCACGCAACTCTTTTAATCTTTGAAGTATTCCATCGTTTATTCTTTCCTTTTATCAAGCACATCGATTCTCCCATTAATATAAATTCATAGGTCATACAAAAAATACCAATTTTTATTGGAATATTAATTAAGACATTTATTTTTTGAATATTAAATTTGATGTCAAAAATGGGATCAACTTTTTTATGGTTTGAGAACACATACTTATTTTAGTATTTTGGTTATATATATAAATGAAAATTATAAAATATTTATTTTGATGTTTAAGAAACAACGCAAGTTTTTTAAGGCGTCAATTTACTAGGATTTTTAAGGTTTTCAAACAAAATTTTAAGTTGTAAATTATCACGAGTAAGTAGGGCAACATTATGCCACATAACCAAATTAACCATAAAATAATAAAAGATATATCTTACAGTTGGAATAAAATACTCGTGATAATTTGTTATATAAATAACGAATTTAACACTTCATATAAAATTATTTCAATATGAAATGAGTAAACATTAAATCCTAATAAGTGTTTTTACTTATTTGCAACTTTTTATACTTTCTAAGAAATAGGTTGTTATACAGATTTACATAATATACTAAACCAAAATCATCACACAAAGTCGTTGGCCTATTGGTGAAGGCTTGGTACTTAAGAGTTTGCTCCTCTTAATGTCTCAAGTTCAACACTTGGTAGTGTCAACTTTTTGTTGTTTATTTATTTGTTAATTATTTTTAACTTTGGTTGAGTTTCCAATATAATTTAATATTTATTCATCATTTGTCATTTAAATATTGTTTGTAACTCTCTTTTAAAATTGCATTTAAAATGCTATATTTTTATTTTTTATTTTTGTAAAAATCATTTAAGTATTACAAATAAATACTCTAATTCTATCAGACGGTAGTGCAAAAATAATTTACATTGATGATGTATAAAGTAATTTTCACAAATTATGTTCAAATGATTACAATTTCCCGAAGCGCAACTTAATATTATATTAATTGAATAAAATAAAAAGTAGAAACTTTTCATAAAATAAATATTTGATGTAATGTAAGATAGATGGCATTTTAAATTAGTTTGAAATACATTTATGGAATATAAGGTAGTTAGTTACAAGTTAGTTATGATGGTTTTATAATTAATTTATTTTGATACTCTTGATTTATTATATTAAATGATTGTGCATTTATCATTCTTATTTTATAATATCCATGTAAGAACTTACTAGATAGATCTTACACGGTCAGACAATATAATCTTCGCTTAATTGGTCGTTATGTTTTGGTGTAATCCTCCACCCTACGTGTATACTTCTTGTGTTTCTTCTTATTTTGTTGAAACATATGTTTTTGCAAAGACAGATTCATCCTGAAGTGCGGTAGAAAATTTAAAACAAAATGAATGAATTGACTGTGTGGTAATACCTAAGAGACAACTTCCTTATTTATAGAAAGTCTAAATTCTAAAATGTTCTATGAAATTGTTATTTCCTCTCTGGTGATCTCTTGAATATCAAATGAAAAATTATGAGTACTTTTTTTTTTAAAATCTATCTTTAGACATGTGTTATTACCTCTTTAGTTGACTAGTATCCTTAGAGATAAAAATAATATGAGCACATGGTTTCTTAATTAAATTTTCCTAATAAAATTGTTTGTTTTCAAGGTTGGCCTCAGTTTCAAATTATCACGGTGTGTCATGTTCAAACAATGAGGTAATCATGTCAAATATTGTGTTTTTGGTGTTTGAAATATTATATGTGTAGTACATTGAGCTGTAGATTTTCTCAGTCCATGAACCATTATATATTTGAGTTAGATGCTTAGGCTCAAACAGTTACACAAGTGCATAAGACCCTTGGTAAGTTTAATAAGTATTGTGTTTAAAAATTATTAAAAAAACTAAAAAATTGAATGTTTTTCTAGATGAAACTTATCTAAGTAGATGTGTGGTACATAGGTTGTACTTGTGCTACATAGAATCTCATACAATGCATAAGGTTGAAGTCTGAGAGTTGGATTACATTTTTGCATCATCATTTTGACGCACTTATGATCTCTTTTTTGACTTATCTAAGGTTTGAATTTTATGTCGGACGTAATGAAGAAAATGCTACTTTTTCAGGCTCTATCAAGCACTTATGATCTTTTGATTTTGGTTAATGTTGTTTGACGTGAACCAATGAATATGGATCATGCGTACTTGTTGATGAAATGTTTTTATCATATATTTTATTCACTTTCCATTCCATTTTAAGCATTAAATTGTTTCACGCAACTCTTTTAAGCTTTGAAGTATTCCATCGTTTATTCTTTCCTTTTATCAAGCACATCGATTCTCCCATTAATATAAATTCATAGGTCATACAAAAAATACCAATTTTTATTGGAATATTAATTAAGACATTTATTTTTTGAATATTAAATTTGATGTCAAAAATGGGATCAACTTTTTTATGGTTTGAGAACACATACTTATTTTAGTATTTTGGTTATATATATAAATGAAAATTATAAAATATTTATTTTGATGTTTAAGAAACAACGCAAGTTTTTTAAGGCGTCAATTTACTAGGATTTTTAAGGTTTTCAAACAAAATTTTAAGTTGTAAATTATCACGAGTAAGTAGGGCAACATTATGCCACATAACCAAATTAACCATAAAATAATCAAAGATATATCTTACAGTTGGAATAAAATACTCGTGATAATTTGTTATATAAATAACGACTTTAACACTTCATATAAAATTATTTCAATATGAAATGAGTAAACATTAAATCCTAATAAGTGTTTTTACTTATTTGCAACTTTTTATACTTTCTAAGAAATAGGTTGTTATACAGATTTACATAATATACTAAACCAAAATCATCACACAAAGTCGTTGGCCTATTGGTGAAGGCTTGGTACTTAAGAGTTTGCTCCTCTTAATGTCTCAAGTTCAACACTTGGTAGTGTCAACTTTTTGTTGTTTATTTATTTGTTAATTATTTTTAACTTTGGTTGAGTTTCCAATATAATTTAATATTTATTCATCATTTGTCATTTAAATATTGTTTGTAACTCTCTTTTAAAATTGCATTTAAAATGCTATATTTTTATTTTTTATTTTTGTAAAAATCATTTAAGTATTACAAATAAATACTCTAATTCTATCATACGGTAGTGCAAAAATAATTTACATTGATGATGTATAAAGTAATTTTCACAAATTATGTTCAAATGATTACAATTTCCCGAAGCGCAACTTAATATTATATTAATTGAATAAAATAAAAAGTAGAAACTTTTCATAAAATAAATATTTGATGTAATGTAAGATAGATGGCATTTTAAATTAGTTTGAAATACATTTATGGAATATAAGGTAGTTAGTTACAAGTTAGTTATGATGGTTTTATAATTAATTTATTTTGATACTCTTGATTTATTATAATAAATGATTGTGCATTTATCATTCTTATTTTATAATATCCATGTAAGAACTTACTAGATAGATCTTACACGGTCAGACAATATAATCTTCGCTTAATTGGTCGTTATGTTTTGGTGTAATCCTCCACCCTACGTGTATACTTCTTGTGTTTCTTCTTATTTTGTTGAAACATATGTTTTTGCAAAGACAAATTCATCCTGAAGTGCGGTAGAAAATTTAAAACAAAATGAATGAATTGACTGTGTGGTAATACCTAAGAGACAACTTCCTTATTTATAGAAAGTCTAAATTCTAAAATGTTCTATGAAATTGTTATTTCCTCTCTGGTGATCTCTTGAATATCAAATGAAAAATTATGAGTACTTTTTTTTTTAAAATCTATCTTTAGACATGTGTTATTACCTCTTTAGTTGACTAGTATCCTTAGAGATAAAAATAATATGAGCACATGGTTTCTCAATTAAATTTTCCTAATAAAATTGTTTGTTTTCAAGGTTGGCCTCAGTTTCAAATTATCACGGTGTGTCATGTTCAAACAATGAGGTAATCATGTCAAATATTGTGTTTTTGGTGTTTGAAATATTATATGTGTAGTACATTGAGCTGTAGATTTTCTCAGTCCATGAACCATTATATATTTGAGTTAGATGCTTAGGCTCAAACAGTTACACAAGTGCATAAGACCCTTGGTAAGTTTAATAAGTATTGTGTTTAAAAATTATTAAAAAAACTAAAAAATTGAATGTTTTTCTAGATGAAACTTATCTAAGTAGATGTGTGGTACATAGGTTGTACTTGTGCTACATAGAATCTCATACAATGCATAAGGTTGAAGTCTGAGAGTTGGATTACATTTTTGCATCATCATTTTGACGCACTTATGATCTCTTTTTTGACTTATCTAAGGTTTGAATTTTATGTCGGACGTAATGAAGAAAATGCTACTTTTTCAGGCTCTATCAAGCACTTATGATCTTTTGATTTTGGTTAATGTTGTTTGACGTGAACCAATGAATATGGATCATGCGTACTTGTTGATGAAATGTTTTTATCATATATTTTATTCACTTTCCATTCCATTTTAAGCATTAAATTGTTTCACGCAACTCTTTTAATCTTTGAAGTATTCCATCGTTTATTCTTTCCTTTTATCAAGCACATCGATTCTCCCATTAATATAAATTCATAGGTCATACAAAAAATACCAATTTTTATTGGAATATTAATTAAGACATTTATTTTTTGAATATTAAATTTGATGTCAAAAATGGGATCAACTTTTTTATGGTTTGAGAACACATACTTATTTTAGTATTTTGGTTATATATATAAATGAAAATTATAAAATATTTATTTTGATGTTTAAGAAACAACGCAAGTTTTTTAAGGCGTCAATTTACTAGGATTTTTAAGGTTTTCAAACAAAATTTTAAGTTGTAAATTATCACGAGTAAGTAGGGCAACATTATGCCACATAACCAAATTAACCATAAAATAATAAAAGATATATCTTACAGTTGGAATAAAATACTCGTGATAATTTGTTATATAAATAACGAATTTAACACTTCATATAAAATTATTTCAATATGAAATGAGTAAACATTAAATCCTAATAAGTGTTTTTACTTATTTGCAACTTTTTATACTTTCTAAGAAATAGGTTGTTATACAGATTTACATAATATACTAAACCAAAATCATCACACAAAGTCGTTGGCCTATTGGTGAAGGCTTGGTACTTAAGAGTTTGCTCCTCTTAATGTCTCAAGTTCAACACTTGGTAGTGTCAACTTTTTGTTGTTTATTTATTTGTTAATTATTTTTAACTTTGGTTGAGTTTCCAATATAATTTAATATTTATTCATCATTTGTCATTTAAATATTGTTTGTAACTCTCTTTTAAAATTGCATTTAAAATGCTATATTTTTATTTTTTATTTTTGTAAAAATCATTTAAGTATTACAAATAAATACTCTAATTCTATCAGACGGTAGTGCAAAAATAATTTACATTGATGATGTATAAAGTAATTTTCACAAATTATGTTCAAATGATTACAATTTCCCGAAGCGCAACTTAATATTATATTAATTGAATAAAATAAAAAGTAGAAACTTTTCATAAAATAAATATTTGATGTAATGTAAGATAGATGGCATTTTAAATTAGTTTGAAATACATTTATGGAATATAAGGTAGTTAGTTACAAGTTAGTTATGATGGTTTTATAATTAATTTATTTTGATACTCTTGATTTATTATATTAAATGATTGTGCATTTATCATTCTTATTTTATAATATCCATGTAAGAACTTACTAGATAGATCTTACACGGTCAGACAATATAATCTTCGCTTAATTGGTCGTTATGTTTTGGTGTAATCCTCCACCCTACGTGTATACTTCTTGTGTTTCTTCTTATTTTGTTGAAACATATGTTTTTGCAAAGACAGATTCATCCTGAAGTGCGGTAGAAAATTTAAAACAAAATGAATGAATTGACTGTGTGGTAATACCTAAGAGACAACTTCCTTATTTATAGAAAGTCTAAATTCTAAAATGTTCTATGAAATTGTTATTTCCTCTCTGGTGATCTCTTGAATATCAAATGAAAAATTATGAGTACTTTTTTTTTTAAAATCTATCTTTAGACATGTGTTATTACCTCTTTAGTTGACTAGTATCCTTAGAGATAAAAATAATATGAGCACATGGTTTCTTAATTAAATTTTCCTAATAAAATTGTTTGTTTTCAAGGTTGGCCTCAGTTTCAAATTATCACGGTGTGTCATGTTCAAACAATGAGGTAATCATGTCAAATATTGTGTTTTTGGTGTTTGAAATATTATATGTGTAGTACATTGAGCTGTAGATTTTCTCAGTCCATGAACCATTATATATTTGAGTTAGATGCTTAGGCTCAAACAGTTACACAAGTGCATAAGACCCTTGGTAAGTTTAATAAGTATTGTGTTTAAAAATTATTAAAAAAACTAAAAAATTGAATGTTTTTCTAGATGAAACTTATCTAAGTAGATGTGTGGTACATAGGTTGTACTTGTGCTACATAGAATCTCATACAATGCATAAGGTTGAAGTCTGAGAGTTGGATTACATTTTTGCATCATCATTTTGACGCACTTATGATCTCTTTTTTGACTTATCTAA
The DNA here is from genome assembly GCA_963966055.1 of Lathyrus aphaca. NCBI lineage: Eukaryota > Viridiplantae > Streptophyta > Magnoliopsida > Fabales > Fabaceae > Lathyrus > Lathyrus aphaca. The sequence goes on from OZ014524.1 coordinate 217,424,742, forward strand.
GGTTTGAATTTTATGTCGGACGTAATGAAGAAAATGCTACTTTTTCAGGCTCTATCAAGCACTTATGATCTTTTGATTTTGGTTAATGTTGTTTGACGTGAACCAATGAATATGGATCATGCGTACTTGTTGATGAAATGTTTTTATCATATATTTTATTCACTTTCCATTCCATTTTAAGCATTAAATTGTTTCACGCAACTCTTTTAATCTTTGAAGTATTCCATCGTTTATTCTTTCCTTTTATCAAGCACATCGATTCTCCCATTAATATAAATTCATAGGTCATACAAAAAATACCAATTTTTATTGGAATATTAATTAAGACATTTATTTTTTGAATATTAAATTTGATGTCAAAAATGGGATCAACTTTTTTATGGTTTGAGAACACATACTTATTTTAGTATTTTGGTTATATATATAAATGAAAATTATAAAATATTTATTTTGATGTTTAAGAAACAACGCAAGTTTTTTAAGGCGTCAATTTACTAGGATTTTTAAGGTTTTCAAACAAAATTTTAAGTTGTAAATTATCACGAGTAAGTAGGGCAACATTATGCCACATAACCAAATTAACCATAAAATAATCAAAGATATATCTTACAGTTGGAATAAAATACTCGTGATAATTTGTTATATAAATAACGACTTTAACACTTCATATAAAATTATTTCAATATGAAATGAGTAAACATTAAATCCTAATAAGTGTTTTTACTTATTTGCAACTTTTTATACTTTCTAAGAAATAGGTTGTTATACAGATTTACATAATATACTAAACCAAAATCATCACACAAAGTCGTTGGCCTATTGGTGAAGGCTTGGTACTTAAGAGTTTGCTCCTCTTAATGTCTCAAGTTCAACACTTGGTAGTGTCAACTTTTTGTTGTTTATTTATTTGTTAATTATTTTTAACTTTGGTTGAGTTTCCAATATAATTTAATATTTATTCATCATTTGTCATTTAAATATTGTTTGTAACTCTCTTTTAAAATTGCATTTAAAATGCTATATTTTTATTTTTTATTTTTGTAAAAATCATTTAAGTATTACAAATAAATACTCTAATTCTATCATACGGTAGTGCAAAAATAATTTACATTGATGATGTATAAAGTAATTTTCACAAATTATGTTCAAATGATTACAATTTCCCGAAGCGCAACTTAATATTATATTAATTGAATAAAATAAAAAGTAGAAACTTTTCATAAAATAAATATTTGATGTAATGTAAGATAGATGGCATTTTAAATTAGTTTGAAATACATTTATGGAATATAAGGTAGTTAGTTACAAGTTAGTTATGATGGTTTTATAATTAATTTATTTTGATACTCTTGATTTATTATAATAAATGATTGTGCATTTATCATTCTTATTTTATAATATCCATGTAAGAACTTACTAGATAGATCTTACACGGTCAGACAATATAATCTTCGCTTAATTGGTCGTTATGTTTTGGTGTAATCCTCCACCCTACGTGTATACTTCTTGTGTTTCTTCTTATTTTGTTGAAACATATGTTTTTGCAAAGACAAATTCATCCTGAAGTGCGGTAGAAAATTTAAAACAAAATGAATGAATTGACTGTGTGGTAATACCTAAGAGACAACTTCCTTATTTATAGAAAGTCTAAATTCTAAAATGTTCTATGAAATTGTTATTTCCTCTCTGGTGATCTCTTGAATATCAAATGAAAAATTATGAGTACTTTTTTTTTTAAAATCTATCTTTAGACATGTGTTATTACCTCTTTAGTTGACTAGTATCCTTAGAGATAAAAATAATATGAGCACATGGTTTCTCAATTAAATTTTCCTAATAAAATTGTTTGTTTTCAAGGTTGGCCTCAGTTTCAAATTATCACGGTGTGTCATGTTCAAACAATGAGGTAATCATGTCAAATATTGTGTTTTTGGTGTTTGAAATATTATATGTGTAGTACATTGAGCTGTAGATTTTCTCAGTCCATGAACCATTATATATTTGAGTTAGATGCTTAGGCTCAAACAGTTACACAAGTGCATAAGACCCTTGGTAAGTTTAATAAGTATTGTGTTTAAAAATTATTAAAAAAACTAAAAAATTGAATGTTTTTCTAGATGAAACTTATCTAAGTAGATGTGTGGTACATAGGTTGTACTTGTGCTACATAGAATCTCATACAATGCATAAGGTTGAAGTCTGAGAGTTGGATTACATTTTTGCATCATCATTTTGACGCACTTATGATCTCTTTTTTGACTTATCTAAGGTTTGAATTTTATGTCGGACGTAATGAAGAAAATGCTACTTTTTCAGGCTCTATCAAGCACTTATGATCTTTTGATTTTGGTTAATGTTGTTTGACGTGAACCAATGAATATGGATCATGCGTACTTGTTGATGAAATGTTTTTATCATATATTTTATTCACTTTCCATTCCATTTTAAGCATTAAATTGTTTCACGCAACTCTTTTAAGCTTTGAAGTATTCCATCGTTTATTCTTTCCTTTTATCAAGCACATCGATTCTCCCATTAATATAAATTCATAGGTCATACAAAAAATACCAATTTTTATTGGAATATTAATTAAGACATTTATTTTTTGAATATTAAATTTGATGTCAAAAATGGGATCAACTTTTTTATGGTTTGAGAACACATACTTATTTTAGTATTTTGGTTATATATATAAATGAAAATTATAAAATATTTATTTTGATGTTTAAGAAACAACGCAAGTTTTTTAAGGCGTCAATTTACTAGGATTTTTAAGGTTTTCAAACAAAATTTTAAGTTGTAAATTATCACGAGTAAGTAGGGCAACATTATGCCACATAACCAAATTAACCATAAAATAATCAAAGATATATCTTACAGTTGGAATAAAATACTCGTGATAATTTGTTATATAAATAACGACTTTAACACTTCATATAAAATTATTTCAATATGAAATGAGTAAACATTAAATCCTAATAAGTGTTTTTACTTATTTGCAACTTTTTATACTTTCTAAGAAATAGGTTGTTATACAGATTTACATAATATACTAAACCAAAATCATCACACAAAGTCGTTGGCCTATTGGTGAAGGCTTGGTACTTAAGAGTTTGCTCCTCTTAATGTCTCAAGTTCGACACTTGGTAGTGTCAACTTTTTGTTCTTTATTTATTTGTTAATTATTTTTAACTTTGATTGAGTTTCCAATATAATTTAATATTTATTCATCATTTGTCATTTAAATATTGTTTGTAACTCTCTTTTAAAATTGCATTTAAAATGCTATATTTTTATTTTTTATTTTTGTAAAAATCATTTAAGTATTACAAATAAATACTCTAATTCTATCAGACGGTAGTGCAAAAATAATTTACATTGATGATGTATAAAGTAATTTTCACAAATTATGTTCAAATGATTACAATTTCCCGAAGCGCAACTTAATATTATATTAATTGAATAAAATAAAAAGTAGAAACTTTTCATAAAATAAATATTTGATGTAATGTAAGATAGATGGCATTTTAAATTAGTTAGAAATACATTTATGGAATATAAGGTAGTTAGTTACAAGTTAGTTATGATGGTTTTATAATTAATTTATTTTGATACTCTTGATTTATTATATTAAATGATTGGACATTTATCATTCTTATTTTATAATATCCATGTAAGAACTTACTAGATAGATCTTACACGGTCAGACAATATAATCTTCGCTTAATTGGTCGTTATGTTTTGGTGTAATCCTCCACCCTACGTGTATACTTCTTGTGTTTCTTCTTATTTTGTTGAAACATATGTTTTTGCAAAGACAGATTCATCCTGAAGTGCGGTAGAAAATTTAAAACAAAATGAATGAATTGACTGTGTGGTAATACCTAAGAGACAACTTCCTTATTTATAGAAAGTCTAAATTCTAAAATGTTCTATGAAATTGTTATTTCCTCTCTGGTGATCTCTTGAATATCAAATGAAAAATTATGAGTACTTTTTTTTAAAATCTATCTTTAGACATGTGTTATTACCTCTTTAGTTGACTAGTATCCTTAGAGATAAAAATAATATGAGCACATGGTTTCTCAATGAAATTTTCCTAATAAAATTGTTTGTTTTCAAGGTTGGCCTCAGTTTCAAATTATCACGGTGTATCATGTTCAAACAATGAGGTAATCATGTCAAATATTGTGTTTTTGGTGTTTGAAATATTATATGTGTAGTACATTGAGCTTTAGATTTTCTCAGTCCATGAACCATTATATATTTGAGTTAGATGCTTAGGCTCAAACAGTTACACAAGTGCATAAGACCCTTGGTAAGTTTAATAAGTATTGTGTTTAAAAATTATTAAAAAAACTAAAAAATTGAATGTTTTTCTAGATGAAACTTATCTAAGTAGATGTGTGGTACATAGGTTGTACTTGTGCTACATAGAATCTCATACAATGCATAAGGTTGAAGTCTGAGAGTTGGATTACATTTTTGCATCATCATTTTGACGCACTTATGATCTCTTTTTTGACTTTTCTAAGGTTTGAATTTTATGTCGGACGTAATGAAGAAAATGCTACTTTTTCAGGCTCTATCAAGCTCTTATGATCTTTTGATTTTGGTTAATGTTGTTTGACGTGAACCAATGAATATGGATCATGCGTACTTGTTGATGAAATGTTTTTATCATATATTTTATTCACTTTCCATTCCATTTTAAGCATTAAATTGTTTCACGCAACTCTTTTAAGCTTTGAAGTATTCCATCGTTTATTCTTTCCTTTTATCAAGCACATCGATTCTCCCATTAATATAAATTCATAGGTCATACAAAAAATACCAATTTTTATTGGAATATTAATTAAGACATTTATTTTTTGAATATTAAATTTGATGTCAAAAATGGGATCAACTTTTTTATGGTTTGAGAACACATACTTATTTTAGTATTTTGGTTATATATATAAATGAAAATTATAAAATATTTATTTTGATGTTTAAGAAACAACGCAAGTTTTTTAAGGCGTCAATTTACTAGGATTTTTAAGGTTTTCAAACAAAATTTTAAGTTATAATTATCACGAGTAAGTAGGGCAACATTATGCCACATAACCAAATTAACCATAAAATAATTAAAGATATATCTTACAGTTGGAATAAAATACTCGTGATAATTTGTTATATAAATAACGACTTTAACACTTCATATCAAATTATTTCAATATGAAATGAGTAAACATTAAATCCTAATAAGTGTTTTTACTTATTTGCAACTTTTTATACTTTCTAAGAAATAGGTTGTTATACAGATTTACATAATATACTAAACCAAAATCATCACACAAAGTCGTTGGCCTATTGGTGAAGGCTTGGTACTTAAGAGTTTGCTCCTCTAAATGTCTCAAGTTCAACACTTGGTAGTGTCAACTTTTTGTTGTTTATTTATTTGTTAATTATTTTTAACTTTGGTTGAGTTTCCAATATAATTTAATATTTATTCATCATTTGTCATTTAAATATTGTTTGTAACTCTCTTTTAAAATTGCATTTAAAATGCTATATTTTTAATTTTTATTTTTGTAAAAATCATTTAAGTATTACAAATAAATACTATAATTCTATCAGACGGTAGTGCAAAAATAATTTACGTTGATGATGTATAAAGTAATTTTCACAAATTATGTTCAAATGATTACAATTTCCCGAAGCGCAATTTAATATTATATTAATTGAATAAGATAAAAAGTAGAAACTTTTCATAAAATAAATATTTGATGTAATGTAAGATAGATGGCATTTTAAATTAGTTAGAAATACATTTATGGAATATAAGGTAGTTAGTTACAAGTTAGTTATGATGGTTTTATAATTAATTTATTTTGATACTCTTGATTTATAATATTAAATGATTGTGCATTTATCATTCTTATTTTATAATATCCATGTAAGAACTTAATAGATAGATCTTACACGGTCAGACAATATAATCTTCGCTTAATTGGTCGTTATGTTTTGGTGTAATCCTCCACCCTACGTGTATACTTCTCGTGTTTCTTCTTATTTTGCTGATACATGTGTTTTTGCAAAGACAGATTCATCCTGAAGTGTGGTAGAAAATTTAAAACAAAATGAATGAATTGACTGTTTGGTAATACCTAAGAGACAACTTCCTTATTTATAGAGCGTCTAAAATCTAAAATGTTCTACGAAATTTTTATTTCCTCTCTGGTGATCTCTTGAATATCAAATGAAAAATTACAAGTACTTTTTTTTTGTTAAAATCTATATTTAGACATGTGTTATTACCTCTTTAGTTGACTAGTATCCTTGGAGATAAAAATAATATGAGCACATGGTTTCTCAATGAAATTTTCCTAATAAAATTGTTTGTTTTCAAGGTTGGCCTCAGTTTCAAATTATCACGGTGTGTCATGTTCAAACAATGAGGTAATCATGTCAAATATTGTGGCTTTGGTGTTTGAAATATTATTTGTGTAGTACATTGAGCTGTAGATTTTCTAAGTCCATGAACCATTATATATTTGAGTTAGAGGCTTAGGCTCAAACAGTTACACAAGCGCATAAGACCCTTGGAAAGTTTATTAAGTATTGTGTTTAAAAATTATTTAAAAAACTAAAAAAATGAATGTTTTTCTAGATGAAACTTATCTAAGTAGATGTGTGGTACATAGGTTGTACTTGTGCTACATAGAATCTCATAAAAGGGATAAGGTTGAAGTCTGAGAGTTGGATTACATTTTTGCATCATCATTTTGGCGCTCTTATGATATCTTTTTTGACTTATCTAAGGTTCGAATTGTATGTCCGACGTAATGAAGAAAATGCTACTTTTTGAGGCTCTATCAAGCTCTTGTGATCTTTTGATTTTGGTTAATGTTGTTTGACGTGAACCAATGAATATGGATCATGCGTACTTGTTGATGAAATGTTTTTATCATATATTTTATTCACTTTCCATTCCATTTTAAGCATTAAATTGTTTCACGCAACTCTTTTAATCTTTGAAGTATTCCATCGTTTATTTTTTCCTTTTATCAAGCACATCGATTCTCCCATTATTATAAATTCATAGGTCATACAAAAAATACCAGTTTTTTTTGGAATATTAATTAATATATTTATTTGTTGAATATTAAATTTGATGTCAAAAATGGGATCAACTTTTTTATGGTTTGAGAACACATACTTATTTTAGTATTTTGTTTATATCCATAAATAAAAATTATAATATTTATTTTGATATTTAAGAAATAACACAAGTTTTTTAAGGCGTCAATTTACTAGGATTTTTAAGGTTTTCAAACAAAATTTTAAGTTGTAAATTATCATGAGTAGGTAGGGAAACATTATGCCACATAACCAAATTAACCATAAAATCATCAAAGATATATCTTATAGTTGGAATAAAATACTCGTGATAATTTGTTATATAAATAACGACTTTAACACTTCATATAAAATTATTTCAATATGAAATGAGGAAACATTAAATCCTAATAAGTGTTTTTACTTATTTGCAACTTTTAATACTTTCTAAGAAATAGGTTGTTATACGGATTTACATAATATACTAAACCAAAATCATCAGACAAAGTCGTTGGCCTATTGGTGAAGGCTTGGTACTTAAGAGTTTGCTCCTTTAAATGTCTCAAGTTCAACACTTGGTAGTGTCAACTTTTTGTTGTTTATTTATTTGTTAATTATTTTTAACTTTGGTTGAGTTTCCAATATAATTTAATATTTATTCATCATTTGTCATTTAAATATTGTTTGTAACTCTCTTTTAAAATTGCATTTAAAATGCTATATTTTTAATTTTTATTTTTGTAAAAATCATTTAAGTATTACAAATAAATACTATAATTCTATCAGACGGTAGTGCAAAAATAATTTACGTTGATGATGTATAAAGTAATTTTCACAAATTATGTTCAAATGATTACAATTTCCCGAAGCGCAATTTAATATTATATTAATTGAATAAGATAAAAAGTAGAAACTTTTCATAAAATAAATATTTGATGTAATGTAAGATAGATGGCATTTTAAATTAGTTAGAAATACATTTATGGAATATAAGGTAGTTAGTTACAAGTTAGTTATGATGGTTTTATAATTAATTTATTTTGATACTCTTGATTTATAATATTAAATGATTGTGCATTTATCATTCTTATTTTATAATATCCATGTAAGAACTTACTAGATAGATCTTACACGGTCAGACAATATAATCTTCGCTTAATTGGTCGTTATGTTTTGGTGTAATCCTCCACCCTACGTGTATACTTCTTGTGTTTCTTCTTATTTTGTTGAAACATATGTTTTTGCAAAGACAGATTCATCCTGAAGTGTGGTAGAAAATTTAAAACAAAATGAATGAATTGACTGTGTGGTAATACCTAAGAGACAACTTCCTTATTTATAGAAAGTCTAAATTCTAAAATGTTCTATGAAATTGTTATTTCCTCTCTGGTGATCTCTTGAATATCAAATGAAAAATTATGAGTACTTTTTTTTTAAAATCTATCTTTAGACATGTGTTATTACCTCTTTAGTTGACTAGTATCCTTAGAGATAAAAATAATATGAGCACATGGTTTCTCAATGAAATTTTCCTAATAAAATTGTTTGTTTTCAAGGTTGGCCTCAGTTTCAAATTATCACGGTGTGTCATGTTCAAACAATGAGGTAATCATGTCAAATATTGTGTTTTTGGTGTTTGAAATATTATATGTGTAGTACATTGAGCTGTAGATTTTCTCAGTCCATGAACCATTATATATTTGAGTTAGATGCTTAGGCTCAAACAGCTACACAAGTGCATAAGACCCTTGGTAAGTTTAATAAGTATTGTGTTTAAAAATTATTAAAAAAACTAAAAAATTGAATGTTTTTAAAGATGAAACTTATCTAAGTAGATGTGTGGTACATAGGTTGTACTTGTGCTACATAGAATCTCATACAATGCATAAGGTTGAAGTCTGAGAGTTGGATTACATTTTTGCATCATCATTTTGACGCACTTATGATCTCTTTTTTGACTTATCTAAGGTTTGAATTTTATGTCGGACGTAATGAAGAAAATGCTACTTTTTCAGGCTCTATCAAGCTCTTATGATCTTTTGATTTTGGTTAATGTTGTTTGACGTGAACCAATGAATATGGATCATGCGTACTTGTTGATGAAATGTTTTTATCATATATTTTATTCAATTTCCATTCCATTTTAAGCATTAAATTGTTTCACGCAACTCTTTTAAGCTTTGAAGTATTCCATCGTTTATTCTTTCCTTTTATCAAGCACATCGATTCTCCCATTAATATAAATTCATAGGTCATACAAAAAATACCAATTTTTATTGGAATATTAATTAAGACATTTATTTTTTGAATATTAAATTTGATGTCAAAAATGGGATCAACTTTTTTATGGTTTGAGAACACATGCTTATTTTAGTATTTTGGTTATATATATAAATGAAAAATTATAAAATATTTGTTTTGATGTTTAAGAAACAACGCAAGTTTTTTAAGGCGTCAATTTACTAGGATTTTTAAGGTTTTCAAACAAAATTTTAAGTTGTAAATTATCACTAGTAAGTAGGGCAACATTATGCCACATAACCAAATTAACCATAAAATCATCAAAGATATATCTTACAGTTGGAATAAAATACTCGTGATAATTTGTTATATAAATAACGACTTTAACACTTCATATAAAATTATTTCAATATGAAATGAGTAAACATTAAATCCTAATAAGTGATTTACTTATTTGCAACCTTTTATACTTTCTAAGAAATAGGTTGTTATACGGATTTACATAATATACTAAACCAAAATCATCACACAAAGTTGTTGGCCTTTTGGTGAAGGCTTGGTACTTAAGAGTTTGCTCCTCTTAATGTGTCAAGTTCGACACTTGGTAGTCTCAGCTTTTTGTTGTTTATTTATTTGTTAATTATTTTTAACTTTGGTTTGAGTTTCCAAAATAATTGAATATTTATTCATCATTTGTCATTTAAATATTGTTTGTAACTATCTTTTAAAATTGCATTTAAAATGCTATATTTGTATTTTTATTTTTGTAAAAATCATTTAAGTATTACAAATAAATACTCTAATTCTATCAGACGGTAATGCTAAAATAATTTACATTGATGATGAATAATGTAATTTTCACAAATTATATACAAATGATTAAAATTTCCATAAGCGCAACTTAATATTATCTTAATTGAATAAAACAAAAAGTAGAAACTTTTCATAAAATAAATATTTGATGTAATGTAAGATAGATGGCATTTGAAATTAGTTAGAAATACATTTATGGAATATAAGGTAGTTAGTTACAAGTTAGTTATGATGGTTTTATAATTAATTTATTTTGATACTCTTGATTTATGATATTAAATGATTATGCATTTATCATTCTTATTTTATAATATTCATGTATGAACTTACTAGATAGATCTTACACGGTCAGACAATATAATCTTCGCTTTATTGGTCGTTATGTTTTGGTGTAATCCTCCACCCTACGTGTATACTTCTCGTGTTTCTTCTTATTTTGTTGAAACATATGTTTTTGCAAAGATAGATTCATCCTGAAGTGCGGTAGAAAATTTAAAACAAAATGAATGAATTGACTGTGTGGTAATACCTATGAGACAACTTCCTTATTTATAGAAAGTCCAAAATCTAAAATGTTCTATGAAATTGTTATTTCCTCTCTAGTGGTCTCTTGAATATCAAATGAAAAATTATGAGTACTTTTGTTTTTAAAATCTATCTTTAGACATGTGTTATTACCTCTTTAGTTGACTAGTATCCTTAGAGATAAAAATAATATGAGCACATGGTTTCTCAATGAAATTTTCCTAATAAAATTGTTTGTTTTCAAGGTTGGCCTCAGTTTCAAATTATCACGGTGTGTCATGTTCAAACAATGAGGTAATCATGTCAAATATTGTGTTTTTGGTGTTTGAAATATTATATGTGTAGTACATTGAGCTGTAGATTTTCTCAGTCCATGAACCATTATATATTTGAGTTAGATGCTTAGACTCAAACAGTTACACAAGCGCATAAGACCCTTGGTAAGTTTAATAAGTATTGTGTTTAAAAATTATTTTAAAAACTAAAAAATTGAATTTTTTTCTAGATGAAACTTATCTAAGTAGATGTGTGGTACATAGGTTGTACTTGTGCTACATAGAATCTCATACAAGGCATAAGGTTGAAGTCTGAGAGGTGATTACATTTTTGCATCATCATTTTGACGCGCTTATGATCTCTTTTTTGACTTATCTAACGTTTGAATTGTATGTCCGACGTAATGAAGAAAATGCTACTTTTTCAGGCTCTATCAAGCACTTATGATCTTTTGATTTTGGTTAATGTTGTTTAACGTGAACCAATGAATATGGATCATGCGTACTTGTTGATGAAATGTTTTTATCATATATTTTATTCACTTTCCATTCCATTTTAAGCATTAAATTGTTTCACGCAACTCTTTTAAGCTTTGAAGTATTCCATCGTTTATTATTTCCTTTTATCAAGCACATCGATTCTCCCATTATTATAAATTCATAGGTCATACAAAAAATACCAATTTTTTTTTTGAATATTAATTAAGACATTTATTTGTTGAATATTAAATTTGATGTAAAAAATGGGATCAACTTTTGTATGGTTTGAGAACACATACTTATTTTAGTATTTTGTTTATATCTATAAATAAAAATTATAAAATATTTATTTTGATGTTTAAGAAACAACGCAAGTTTTTTAAGGCGTCAATTTACTAGGATTTTTAAGGTTTTCAAACAAAATTTTAAGTTGTAAATTATCACGAGTAAGTAGGGCAACATTATGCCACATAACCAAATTAACCATAAAATCATCAAAGATATATCTTACAGTTGGAATAAAATACTCGGGATATTTTGTTATATAAATAACGACTTTAACACTTCATATAAAATTATTTCAATATGAAATGAGTAAACATTAAATCCTAATAAGTGTTTTACTTATTTGCAACTTTTTATACTTTCTAAGAAATAGGTTGTTATACGGATTTACATAATATACTAAACCAATATCATCAGACAAAGTCGTTGGCCTTTTGGTGAAGGCTTGGTACTTGAGAGTTTGCTCCTCTTAATGTGTCAAGTTCGACACTTGGTAGTCTCAACTTTTTGTTGTTTATTTATTTGTTAATTATTTTTAACCTTGGTTTGAGTTTCCAATATAATTGAATATTTATTCATCATTTGTCATTTAAATATTGTTTGTAATTATCTTTTAAAATTGCATTTAAAATGCTATATTTTTATTTTTATTTTTGTAAAAATCATTTAAGTATTACAAATAAATACTCTAATTCTATCAGACGGTAATGCTAAAATAATTTACATTAATGACGAATAATGTAATTTTCACAAATTATATACAAATGATTAAAATTTCCCGAAGCGCAACTTAATATTATCTTAATTGAATAAAACAAAGTGTAGAAACTTTTCATAAAATAAATATTTGATGTAATGTAAGATAGATGGCATTTGAAATTAGTTAGAAATACATTTATGGAATATAAGGTAGTTAGTTACAAGTTAGTTATGATGGTTTTATAATTAATTTATTTTGATACTCTTGATTTATGATATTAAATGATTATGCATTTATCATTCTTATTTTATAATATTCATGTATGAACTTACTAGATAGATCTTACACGGTAAGACAATATAATCTTCGCTTAATTGGTCGTTATATTTTGGTGTAATCCTCCACCCTACGTGTATACTTCTCGTGTTTCTTCTTATTTTGTTGAAACATGTGTTTTTGCAAAGACAGATTCATCCTGAAGTGTGGTAGAAAATTTAAAACAAAATGAATGAATTGACTGTGTGGTAATACCTAAGAGACAACTTCTTTATTTATAGACCGTCTAAAATCTAAAATGTTCTATGAAATTGTTATTTCCTCTCTGGTGATCTCTTGAATATCAAATGAAAAATTATTAGTACTTTTTTTTTGTTAAATTCTATCTTTAGACATGTGTTATTACCTCTTTAGTTGACTAGTATCCTTAGAGATAAAAATAATATGAGCACATGGTTTCTCAATGAAATTTTCCTAATAAAATTGTTTGTTTTCAAGGTTGGCCTATGTTTCAAATTATCACGGTGTGTCATGTTCAAACAATGAGGTAATCATGTCAAATATTGTGTTTTTGGTGTTTGAAATATTATATGTGTAGTACATTGAGTTGTAGATTTTCTCAGTCCATGAACCATTATATATTTGAGTTAGATGCTTAGACTCAAACAGTTACACAAGCGCATAAGACCCTTGGTAAGTTTAATAAGTATTGTGTTTAAAAATTATTTAAAAAATTAAAAATTGAATGTTTTTCTAGATGAAACTTATCTAAGTAGATGTGTGGTACATAGGTTGTACTTGTGTTACATAGAATCTCATACAAGGCATAAGGTTGAAGTCTGAAAGTTGAATTACATTTTTGCATCATCATTTTGACGCGCTTATGATCTCTTTTTTGACTTATCTAAGGTTTGAATTGTATGTCCGACGTAATGAAGAAAAGTCTACTTTTTGAGGCTCTATCAAGCTCTTATGATCTTTAGATTTTGGTTAATGTTGTTTGACGTGAACCAATGAATATGGATCATGCGTACTTGTTGATGAAATGTTTTTATCATATATTTTATTCACTTTCCATTCCATTTTAAGTATTAAATTGTTTCAAGCAACTCTTTTAAGCTTTGAAGTATTCCATCGTTTATTCTTTCCTTTTATCAAGCACATCGATTCTCCCATTATTATAAATTCATAGGTCATACAAAAAATACCAATTTTTTTTGGAATATTAATTAAGACATTTATTTGTTGAATATTAAATTTGATGTCAAAAATGGGATCAACTTTTGTATGGTTTGAGAACACATACTTATTTTAGTATTTTGTTTATATCTATAAATAAAAATTATAAAATATTTATTTTGATGTTTAAGAAACAACACAAGTTTTTTAAGGCGTCAATTTACTATGATTTTTAAGGTTTTCAAACAAAATTTTAATTTGTTAATTATCATGAGTAAGTAGGGCAACATTATGCCACATAACCAAATTAACCACAAAATCATCAAAGATATATCTTACAGTTGGAATAAAATACTCGTGATATTTTGTTATATAAATAACGACTTTAACACTTCATATAAAATTATTTCAATATGAAATGAGTAAACATTAAATCCTAATAAGTGTTTTTACTTATTTGCAACTTTTTATACTTTCTAAGAAATAGGTTGTTATACGGATTTACATAATATACTAAACCAATATTATCAGACAAAGTCGTTGGCCTATTGGTGAAGGCTTGGTACTTGAGAGTTTGCTCCTATTAATGTAAAAGTTTATTTATTTGTTAATTATTTTTAACTTTGGTTTGAGTTTCCAATATAATTTAATATTTATTCATCATTTGTCATTTAAATATTGTTTATAACTCTCTTTTAAAATTGCATTTAAAATGCTATATTTTTAGTTTTATTTTTGTAAAAATCATTTAAGTATTACAAATAAATACTCTAATTCTAGGTAGTGCAAAAATAATTTACATTGATGATGAATAAAGTAATTTTCACAAATTATATTCTAATGATTACAATTTACCGAAGCGCAACTTAATATTATCTTAATTGAATAAAACAAAAAGTAGAAACTTTTCATAAAATAAATATTTGATGTAATGTAAGTGTAGATGTTAAGAATTGGCAGAATTTTTGACAAAAAGGAATAAGTGAACTTAGTTCAGGATGTCACACCAGATGTTGTGACATTGACAAATGAAGTAACTGTTAATGAATTTAGTTCAAGACATCAGGATGTCACACCAGATGTTGTGACATCGCAAACCTGCTATCTGACTTAAATGATGCATAACAGAACTAAGTAAATTCAGGGGAATTTATCTGGAATTAATTGTAAAGAGATAAGCATTCCAATGCGCATCTTTAGGGAGCTTAGTTATCTGGTTTCAGTGTAACAGAATAACTAACTAACCTTGATTCAAGGAGATAACAAACTAACTAACCCTAATTCAAGGTGATGACTGTGGGATTTATCAAGGTCTGGATAATTTGCAAAAAGCCCACAAACCAAGCATCTATTTAAGGAACTGAAACTCTCAGAAAAGAGCACGAATTTTAGAAGACTGTAAAGGGTGTTTGTGAAGTATAACAGGTTTTAATTGTTTGTCACTTTATGAGCTTTTAAGCAAAAAGTGAATTGTGTCTTGATTGAAACTTTTAAGTAAGATCAAGCTGTTGTGTTTGAAGTGTGACTTCAATTTTATTAATCATTGTAAAAGATCACTGTGTGATTGAGGGGGAGTGAGTAGGTACTCATATCTAAGTTGTGTCTTAGGTAGAAATTGCCTTGGGTAGATATTAAGTGAAGGAATAAACTGGTTGGCTTAACTCCATAATTAATATTACTTATATTGGATTTCCTTCCTGGCTTGGTAGCCCCCAGATGTAAGTGTGGAGATACACTGAACTGGGTTAACAATTTCTTGTGTCATTTAATTTACCTGCTCTTTAATTGTTGTTTAAGATTTCAAGTGTTTAAACATCTGATTTGACATCACGTATCTGATCCCAGAATTCCAATTGGCATCAGAGCAGGCACCCTACCTGTATATCTGGGTGAGATCTAGGGACTGCAAATTTTGGGAACATGGACAGAGATGTAGGATCTGTGAATCGACCACCTATCTTGGATGGATCCAACTATGATTACTGGAAGCCAAGAATGGTAGCATTCTTGAAATCTCTTGATAGCAGGAATTGGAAAGCAGTTAACAAAGGATGGGAGCACCCTGTCCAAGACAATAAGGATGGGGCAAAAGTGATGAAGCCTGAAGATGAGTGGAGCAAGGAGGAAGAAGATTCAGCACTTGGAAATTCCAAAGCCTTAAATGCCTTATTCAATGGCATTGACAGGAATATATTTAGGCTTGTGCATCACTGTGAGCTGGCCAAGGATGTTTGGGACACTCTCAAAACTACTCATGAAGGAACATCAAAGGTGAAGATGTCAAGACTTCAACTTCTCACCACCAAGTTTGAAAACTTGAGGATGAAGGAAGATGAGACCATTCATGAGTTTTACATGAACATCCTGGAAATTGCTAATACTTCTGGTGCCTTGGGAGAGAAGATGAGTGATGAAAAGTTGGTAAGGAAGATTCTCAGATCACTGCCAAAAAGATTTGACATAAAGGTTATTACCATAGAAGAAGCTCGGGACATCTGCACAATGAAGGTTGAGGAGCTCATTGGTTCCCTTCAAACCTTTGAGATGGGAATGAATGATACAATTGTGAAGAAAAACAAAAGCATAGCCCTGGTCTCAAACACTGATAAAGAAGAAGAAAGTCATGAAGCAGACTCTGAAGAAAACTTATCAGAATCAATTGCTATGCTTGGAAGACAATTCAACAAAATTCTCAAAAAAATGGAAAACAGGCCCAGACCAAGTGGAAGAAACTCAACCTCTGAGAATAAAAGACCTTATGACTCTAATAGAAGGTCAAACTATGATGAGAAGAATAATTAAGGAAAAGGGATCCAATGTCATGGATGTGAAGGGTATGGACACATCAGAAGTGAGTGTCCAACCTACCTAAAGAAGCAAAAGAAAGGTCTCTCTGTGTCCTGGTCAGATGAAGACTCAGGTTGTGAGTCAGAAGAAGAATCTTCAAAGCACATCACTGCTCTAGCTGGAGTATGTGAAACTGAAGGGGGATCTAGTGATGAGGACCTGACATTTGAAGAGCTTGAAGCATCTTACAGGATGCTGTGTAAAAGGAGCACTGAAGTATGCATGGAAAATATACAGCAGAAGAAGCAGATTGAGGAGTTAAAGGCTGAAAAGGCAAGTCATCTAGAGATCATTGACACCTTGAAAAGTGTAGTCAGCCTACTCAACTCCAAAATGGAGCATATGTCCAAATCTGTCAGAATGCTGAACAGTAGCTCAAACACACTGGATGTCATTCTCAACAACAACAAGCACTCAGGGGATAGGACTGGGCTGGGATTTAATAAAGCTCAAAATTTTGAGGCTAGCACCAGCCAAACAACTCCAAATCCCATAAAGTCAAACAAGATGTTCAAGCAGATGTCTCAACATCATGACAAACACATGATGAAAAAGAAATATCAAAGATGGAGATGCCATCACTGTGGAAGGTTTGGTCGCATCAAACCTTTTTGCTACAAGTTGCATGGATACTGTAACACCCCAAATTTTCCCTCTTCTTGTTTAGCATCGTTATCATATCATAATCATCATGAGCATACCATATCCTTATCATTTAGCATAGAAAAATGAGGCATAACACTCACATGTTCTAGCATAAGGCATATGATCGGTCATCTGGGAAAATCTGAATCTGCAAGTCAAAATCAAGAGCATGGTGATCTGGCAAGAATCTCACAGGATCATTTTGCACAAGCCTGGTATCATGTTCAGAGCCCTAGAAAGAGAAGATGGATCAAAATTTGCTTGAAACGGTTGGTGCAGGTCTATTTTTGAAGGTTCCCACCAAAGGGAGGGAAATTCAAATTTTTCATGCGTTAACCGGTTAACGCATATGGTTAACCGGTTAACAGCTGCGAAATTTGAATTTCCAGCAGCAATTTCAGCATGTGTGTTTTGGCCCCATTTTCCAATTTTCTGATTTTTATTCATTTGAATTAAATTTGAATTTGAGAGAAGGATCTAGAGCATTTATCCAAGCCTCATTCCAACCCTAAATCCAAATCACTTTCTAAGCTAATGCCAAGCCATATTTTTGGATCCCAAACCAAAATTTTGGGCCCCAAACCTAAATCATATTTATTCCATTTCCTTCCAAACCAAAGGGGCTCTCACTCATTTTTCACTCTCATTTCTGAATTTTCATTCCTCTCACTCACAATTCTCTCACTTTTCTCTCCCAATTTTCCAAATCACTCAAAGTTCCTCTTTGAAGATCACACAACCTTGCCTTGAGGTGTGTAGATCTTGGAACTAAACCTCCATTTATAGCTTCTTTGCATCTTTTTGCTGGTTTTATTGGGGATTCAGATCTGGTTTGAGATCTAGAAGTGCTTTTGGATCCAAAATTCTGCATCAAGAGCTTGTTCTTGCATTTATTTTGCATGGAGTGTGGAGCTTAGCATCGGATCTTTAAAGTTTTGCGCGAGATCTACCGTTTTCAGCTCAATCAACAATTACCAAAGCATACCTCAGCTTTGTAGGTTGGTTAATTTCAGATCTAGCTCTGTTTTTAGCTTATTTGCATGCTTGTGCTTTAGATCCACCATGTGTTTGTGTATTTGATTGTGTTGCATGAATTGATTGTTTGATTTGTATCCGGATCCGAATATTATTCATGAGCTTAATGATATGGATTAATGTGATTTGATCTAATTTTCCATGTGTAATTGATTGCTGGTCTGGTGCAAGCTTATTTGGATAAGCTGTTTTGAGTTGCTGTTTTCTGCAGGATTTGTTGCTGTTTTATCAGTGTTAACCGGTTAACGTATATGGTTAACCGGTTAACGCCCCTGTTTTGTGCGTATTTTGTGCAGGTTTGAGCTGGTTAACCGGTTAACGCATTTGGTTAACCGGTTAACACTGAAGCAGAATGACTTTTTAGTGTTGTTTTGAGCTTGTTTGATCCCTTTGCTTGTTCTAATTGCCATGGATCATTGCATGATCATTAAACATGAGATTTTAGGGTGATTTGCTTGCTGGTTGATGTATGCTTTCATGTTTTCGGCGCGTAAGTCGTGTACTTGCAATGTTTGGCATGATGTTTGATTCTTGTTCACAAGAACCTTTGAGCATGACTAATTCCATGATTGTGTTGGTCACTTTGCTGGATTTTTTTGTGCATACTAACCTTGCAGGGGCTATGGTAAGTGAGAGATGTGGGAATTGAGTTCCACATCTCCAATTCTCATCTTCCTCTTATGTTTATGTTACTAACCCTTTGTTGTTGGGCTTAGGCCTTTCTCATCCCTTCTTCTATCTTCTTCTTTTTTCCTTCATTAGGATAGAAACCTCACTAACCTTTAGGACTTCCATGCATGTGAATACTTAGGATTATTTTAGTCCCCCTTTAGAATTTTTCCTTTAAGATCCTTTGGTGCTCTCTCTTCTCATCTTCAAACTTAATTCTAATTCATTTAATAAAGGTTGAGTACTTTCATGTGACATGAGACTTTGCTATGAGATGCTTACATGCGTTCCATTTCGGGGCGAGGTGTGAGTCATCACTCGTGGTGGATAGGTCTTAACATGAGTACCTCACAAAGAAAAGCTAAAAAACACTTCTTAATCAAAACCACAAAAACACTTAATAATGATAATAGGTTAGTGTGCTTGAGCCTTCACTTGTGGGACTAGCTTTGGGGATTTCCTCCATAGATAGGTGTGCCTCTTGCGCATCCCATTTCGGGATGATGTGAGATGTACACATCCCATTGAGTAAGACTTGGGTACACTTACCTATGCAAACTTACACTCATAAAAGCTTCTAAAAAACACCAAACAAACAACAAACGTCTTTCCTTCGGGAATTCTTTTCTCATCTCCTTCGCTCCGTACGCGAACTTGCTCCTACTTGTCATTTTGCAAGACGGTTACGCACTCATCGTCCGAGCCTGCAACACCTGAGCAATGGCATAGGCAGTTCAAGCCTTAATTCACAAGCAATTTCCTTTTAGTACCCCTAGTTAGGGGAACTACGGCGTCTCTGATCCTCATTATCCTGATGAGGTACGTAGGCAGCGGGGTAGGGCCCGTTCGAGCACAATCTTTATTTTCCCTACATTTTTCCTTTTCTTTTCTTATTCATTTCCCTTCTCATTTTTCTTTTCCAGTTCATTTTCTTTTCTTTTGCTGCAGTTTTCATACCCTCACCCTTTGAAACAGTTTTCTTTGCAAGCGTGGATCCCGTCGGGTACGGCGGACGATCTGGGTGCTAATACCTTCCCAGGTCGTAACCGACTCCCGAACTCAGTCTCTTTGGTTCGCAGGACCTGTGTCCTTCCTCTTTCTTTCTTCTGGTTTGTGCAGCATTACCATTCCCTTTCTTCGGGATAAAAATGCCTGGCTGGCGACTCTACCCCTTTTTCCGCGCCACTTTCGCGTTTGTACCAGGAGGGAAATCCCGGGAGCGACAGCTGGCGACTCTGCTGGGGACCGAACCCAGAATCTCTGGTTCCCCTATGAGTCTCTCCTAGCGCTTGTGTGTTGTTGTTTCATTGGGTGATGCTTGTTTGATGTGGCTTGTTGTACTGTATTGTTGTTTATTTACAGCTTTATTTACAGTCTTCAATATTTATTTTCCGCATCATTTATATCATACTGGACTGTCTGGACTGGTTTTCTGTTTGGTGGGATGGGTGATACTGTTTCTGAGAGATAAGCCAAGTACCCGGCTTGAGTGCACCCTAGGATTAGAGTGGACATATTGTACTCGCATGTGGCATGATGAGTGGCGATGTGTTTCACGCCCAGATTGCGACTGTCTTGGAAATATCTTGTGTGGGGATTTCCTCCACTTCGGGATAGGACCTTGATGGTTATGTGCATCTGGGGACCGATCATTGAGAACCTTTGTGGAAACAACCCTCTCCAGTGGTGACAGTGGCAGACCACATTTTGTGGCAAACCCATTCGCACCCGAGGGTCCACTGGGAACTCGCATAGGATGGCCTGGTTCTCTTATAGGAACTCAGTCAAAGCATCTGGTCGTATGGCATTAGTACTGTATCCTACGGGCTGAATGTACTATTGTTTCTCGATTTCAGCGCTTGAAGCTGGGAACCTGTAAGGGATGCTTGTTTTTCCCGGACTCAGCTGAGGCCTCCCTGCGTAGTATATAATGCCTAACCGATTCCCTGACTTGGTCATGAGCCACTTCTCGGAAATGGTGAAAGTATTATTGCTATTCGGCTTTGAGAGTCCGTGATGTTTGACCCGGAGCACACCCGTGAGATTTGGGATGGGTTTACAGGTTTGCAGGAACACTTGACCTCATCATACCCTTGTTATCAGTGCAGTTCATGTTATGATGCAGTTACTTTGGTTCCGGAGTTCTGGTTTTCTGGTTCTGGTATTCGTGATACTATGGTCCTGAGATTTTCTTCAGAGGGTTGTGGTTATCAGAGAGGGTGACTCAGTGAACTTTTGGTTTGTCAGAGGGATCTTGTCAGTGGCCAGATTCCAGACAGTCTCAGATGACCATATGTCTTTGCATTTGCATCTGCATTGCATCATTGCATCATTAATCATTGTTTTGTTTTCATTCACAGGTTCATATTTCTGCTTCCGGTTCCGGTATTCTCTTCAAAGATGGAAGATCCTCGCAAGCAGAATATTCACTTCAAGTTCTTTGATGTCAAGATTGGTTTGCTGAAGAAGATGGTAAAGCTGATTACGCCCAACCAGGTAGAGAGATTCAGAAAAGCTTATGGGAGTATTCTTGATGTGGTGATAGAGCTAAATCCTTCAGAGAGGAGTGCCATTCATACATTGCTTCAGTATTATGATCCTCAGCTCCGTTGCTTCACCTTTCCTGATTTCCAGTTGGGCCCTATGCTGGAGGAGTATGCTTTGATCCTGGGTGTGCCAGTTCAAGATCAGGTTCCTTTCAGCTCTGAGATGAGTAGACCAGCACCGGAGGCTATTGCTAAGGCTCTTTATTTGAGTCCTTCTACTGTGAAGTCTTTGACCATTATCAAAGGAGGTGTGTCTGGGTTTTCTTTGGAGGTTCTGGTAAAGAAGGCGGAAGAATTGGCTGTTGAAGAAGAATGGGATGCGGTCTGTGCTATCTTGGCTCTTTCTATCTATGGCACCATTTTGTTTGCTGATATGGAGAAGTTCATAGATATAAACGCCATACATCTCTTTTTGCTGAAGAATCCTGTGCCTACCTTACTCGGGGATTTGTATTACTCGGTTCATTACAAGACTGAAAAGAAGAGGGGAGGTTTGGTTCGTTGCTGTGCTCCATTATTTCACATGTGGTTCATGAGGCATTTGCCTAGTACGGGAGTGTTTAGTGACCATAGTCTGATATGGGCTCAGAAGCTGGAAAAGTTGCTTGCCAAGGATGTTAGGTGGTTCACTCAGAGGCTGCAAGGTGCACGTTTCATTACCAGCTGCGGAAGTTATCATAGTGTGCCTTTGTTGGGAATAACTGGAGGGATTAATTACAATCCAATCTTGTTAAGAAGACAATTAGGATACGCTTTGAGAGATGTGCCTGAAGATTTGAAGCTGACCCCCATTTTCTACTTTTCCGTGAAAGATAATATGCCCTTAGTGAGGAAGGTTGCGGGGGCTTGGAAAAGCATCAAAGGAGAAGGAATAGCTAGTTTCGGGAAGTGCAACAATCAGACGTTCCCAGGGTACGAAGCTTGGTTGAAAGACAGAGCCAGAAGAGTTTTGTTACCATTTTCAGCACCAGTTGCTGAGTCCATTGATACTGTGCCTTTAGAGGAATTCGAGAAGTTAGAAGCCCAGTTACATGCAGTTAGAGTTGAAAATACCGAGATGGTAAGCTTGTATTACCAAGCTAGCAGGGCCAAGAAGGAAGCTGAGGAGAAGTTGCTGAAGATACAGACGACTTTGGAGGCTAAGGAGAAAGACTTTGCAGGAAAAGAAGCGCATTTCCGCAGGTTGGGGATGATGGAAGCCCAAAGAGAAGTTGAGCGCAAGAAGAAGTCAAAGACCCTTAGAGATGCTCGTCAGTCTTTTGTCTGGTTGAAGGGACAAAGAGAGCAAGAGTTGAAGCAATATAAGGAAAAAGAGGAGTTCTTTGAGACTCAGATGGCTTACAAGAAAGAAGAGGTGGAGCAGGCCCACAAGATTCGCAGAGAGAAGACCCAACAGCTTGCAGACAGTCAACAAGCCCTCGAAGAAGCACTCAAAGAGATTGAAGACCTCAAGTTGATGGCAGGAGTCAAGAAGGTCAGGTCTGATGATGGAGTTTCAGGATCCTCAGGCGGCGGTTATGCTTCTTAGTTTGTTTTCTTTGTATTTGGATTACCTACGGGCATGTTGTAGGAGGCCTAGTTGTTTGTTTATACTCTGTAAGAACTCGTACTCTATGAGGTATTCTGTTTTTATTGTGCCTAATGGGCTGATCTATGTTAAGATGTTTCTCACTATTTCTTGGTTTGCTTGCTATTATGGTTTGAATGTGGTTTCCCGCAAAGGTTTCTGAAAGTCGAGGATCAGTACCCATCTGGTTTTCTTTGCTAAATACCGGAGCCGGGGCATAAGTGACTTGTGTTTGGAAGCATAAACAACTGCATTGCATCCATATAACCTGTTTGTTGTTTTGCAGGTAGTGTCTCGGTTACTAACGTATTTTGTGTTGTAGGCACTATAGCTCCTCGAAAAGCTCGGGGGCAGCCAACAGTACACAGGTACCCAACCAAGATCAACAGAGAGCGAGCCATGGATCAAATGCAGGCAGATTTGGCAGACCTAAGACAGAGAATGGATAATTTCATGACGTTAATGACCGGCATGGGGCAGAATCAAGAACGGCTGCGAGAGTTGGTTGAGAATCAGAACAGAAACGCTGCTGCTGCTGCTAATGCTGATAATCATACCGGTGCGGGCGCACGTCAGGGTGGACCTCATGTTATACAACCAGGGGCGACCGTAGTCAATGACGGGATGCATAACATTCATGTGGATCACCAGGAGGACCAGTTCACTTTACTTGATGAGACCGAGGGTCAAGGGGTCGAAATGAACAAGAGATTCGAAGAGATGGCCGAGCAAATCAAGGCTATTCAGTCCCAGAGTTCTTTGGGATTCGATATAACAGACTTGGGTTTGGTTCCGGGAGTCAGAATCCCGTACAAATTCAAGGTTCCTACTTTTGAGAAGTATAACGGCACTGCTTGCCCAAAAACTCATCTGCAATCATATGTGGGGAGAATTGACGCGCATACAGACGATGAAAAGCTATGGATGTATTACTTTCAGGACAGCTTGGTGGGAGCTTCCCTTGAGTGGTACATGAAGCTCAGCAGGGTCAATGTTAAGAGCTGGAAGGATCTCGCTGAGGCCTTCGTGAAGCAGTACCAGTATAACATGGACATGGCTCCGAATCGCACCCAGTTGCAACATATGGCTCAGACAGCAAAAGAAGGTTTTAAAGAATACGCCCAGAGGTGGCGTCAGCTAGCTGCTAGGGTGCAGCCACCCTTGTTAGAGAATGAGATGGCCGATATGTTTATGGGTACCCTCCAGGGGGTATTTCTTGAGAGATTGGCATCAAGTTCTGCTACAAAGTTCAACGATATTGTCATTGCGGGAGAAAGGGTCGAAACGCTGTTGAAAATGGGGAAGATACAAGACCCAGGTGCTAGTAGCTCAAATGGAGCGAGGAAAGCTTTTAGCGGACCTCCAAGAAGGCGAGAAGGAGAGACCAATGCTGTATTCGGCCGAAGCCAGGGCCGTGGTTACAGAAGACCTTATGAACATGTGGCTGCTGTCACTATTCCTGCAGCTCCCGTACAACAGATGCCACCTCCACCACAACAACAACAACAACCCAGAGCCAACTACCAGCAAAGACCTTATCAGCCGAGGCAGACTCGTCCTGCTAACAGGGTGATTGAAGCTATTCCGATGACATATGCTGCCTTGTTGCCGAGACTACTAGACTTGAACCTTATTCAATTAAGGACTTTGGCACCACCACCTCCTGGAGAGCTTCCAGCCGGCTACGACGTCAACGCGCGATGCGCTTTTCATTCAGGGGCACCCGGGCACTCAACCGAGAAGTGCAGGGCGCTACATCACAAAGTTCAAGATCTCGTGGATTCAAAGGCAATCAACTTTGCGCCACCACCGAATATCAACTCGAACCCTATACCTAATCATGGAGGGGCAAGAGTTAACGCTGTTGGGAGTGATGACAAGTTGAGTTTGGTACTGAGAATTGATGAAGTCAAGACGCCGTTGAAGGTGGTGAAAGAGAGACTGTTGAAAGGTCAAGTATTTCCTGGTTGTTCTCTCGATTGTGAAGACTGTATAAGTGTTGTGAATGGCTGCGAGAAATTGAAGACGGGTTTGCAAGAGTTGATTGATGTTGGGTCCCTACAATTTAGCAAGATTAGTAATGAAAAGGCTGATGATGTGTCAACCATTACTATCTTCTACAATGAGGCTGACATGCCCGTTCGACAAGAGCCTGTTACCGTTTACGCTCCTCAGATTAGTCCTGTGACTATAACTGTACCTGGGCCAGTGCCGTACACCGATGATAGAGCCATTCCGTGGCATTATGGTTCCGATGTCTATGTGGCGGGACAGAAGATGGAAAATAGACCTGTTGCTGACTTGACCATTGAAAATGTGGGAGGTGTTGGAGGTTTTACTCGAAGTGGTCGTTTGTTTGCTCCCCCTGCACTGAGAAAGGATCCTGAGGCCGAAGCTTCGTCCAAAGACAAAGGGAAGCAGATTGCGAATGACGAGTCAACTACTCCTGTGGCTGGGCAGAGGACGTTTGAAAAGGAGGTAGAGGAGTTTATGAAGATCATCAAAAGGAGTGACTATAAGGTGGTTGACCAACTGAATCAAACGCCTTCAAAGATTTCTATTTTGTCACTGTTGATGTGCTCTCCCGCGCACCGAGAAGCCTTGCTGAAAGTACTTCAAATGGCCTATGTTCCTCAAGAAATCACTGTTAATCAACTCGAAGCTGTTGTTGGAAGTGTTAATGCCAGCCATGGCTTAGGCTTCACTGACCGAGATCTCACCTCGGAGGGAAGGAATCACAATAAAGCACTGCATATCACGATGGAATGCAAGGGCGCTGTTTTGACTCATGTTCTTGTGGACACAGGCTCTTCCTTGAATGTGCTCCCGAAGAAGGCGTTGATGAAGCTTAACATTGATGGGGTTATTCTGACGCCGAGTGATCTAGTGGTTAAAGCTTTCGATGGTTCAAGAAGATCAGTTTTCGGAGAGGTTGAGTTGCCTGTCAAGATAGGCTCTCAAGTCTTCAAGAGTGTCTTCTATGTAATGGACATCCAGCCTGCGTATAGTTGCTTGTTGGGCAGACCGTGGATACACGCAGCTGGAGCTGTCACCTCAACTCTGCACCAGAAGCTTAAATATGTGGTGGATGGCCAGGTCATCACAGTTTGCGGGGAAGAAGATATTTTCGTCAGCCACCTGTCGACGTTTAAATATGTGGAAATGGACGGAGAAATTCACGAGACTTTGTGCCAAGCTTTTGAGGCAGATGTCAGTATCCTGACTCCGGTGAAGAAAAACAACGAAGGCACGTCAATTCATTCCTACCGGGAAGCAAAAGAGGCCGTCCAATCAGGCAATGCCCAGGGCTGGGGCAAGCTACTGGAGGTGGAAAAGAAGGGTGATAAATTCGGTTTAGGGTATCAGCCTGGGGGGTCTACTCGGAGTGGTAAAGCTATCTCATTCACAAGTGCTGGGTCGATTGACCGCGATCAAATCTGTATGGCAAGCCAAGACGGGGATAGTGACAGAGACTGGGACAACAATTGGATCCGCCCGTGTGCACCCGGCGAGGAGCTAGGAAATTGGTCTGCTGAGGACATTGTTCAAGTCACCTGGCTCTCAAAGTAATTGTTTTGTTTCCTTTTATTAGCATACTGCATTGTCGAATCCAGCATTCTGCCCAAGATGTTTGGATCCATTGTACTGGGCCACCATGTTTTGTATTGCATCGTTATTTTTGCCATGAAATAAAAGGACATTTTCAGACAAATTGTGCTCTCTTTCTTTGTTTTTAAACTTTTTCACAAAAAAAAAACAATATAAAAATGGCAATGTGTTTTTTCATTTTTTGCTTTGTGTTAGCGTCTCTTTTCAAAATAAGCAGATTCTGAATAAGCACATCATTTGTGCAGTATTGATCATCCGGATTCCACGGATAACGTTCCTGCTATGACTATGCATGACTTTGATAATCCAGTCTACCAAGCTGATGAAGGGGTTGAGGAAGACTGTGACCTCCCTGAAGAGTTGGTCAGATTGTTGAAACAAGAGGAACGAGTTATTCAGCCTCATCAAGAGGAGATTGAGACCATCAACATTGGCAGTGAAGATGCAAAGAAAGAAATCAAGATAGGAGCCAATCTGCAGGCCGACGTCAAACAAGAGCTGATCAGTATGCTGAGAGAGTATGTAGATATCTTTGCTTGGTCATATCAAGATATGCCAGGGTTGGATACCGACATCGTGATGCATAAGCTACCTCTGAGAGAAGACTGTCCTCCTGTGAAGCAAAAGTTGAGAAGAACTCGCCCGGATATGGCGATGAAGATTAAAGAGGAGGTACAGAAACAGTGGGATGCCGGATTCCTTGCCGTGACTAGTTACCCGCCATGGGTAGCTAACATAGTACCAGTACCTAAGAAGGACGGCAAGGTCCGAATGTGCGTTGACTATAGAGATTTGAACAGAGCAAGCCCGAAGGATGATTTTCCGTTGCCACACATTGACGTGTTGGTTGACAATACTGCTCAATTCTCAGTGTTCTCCTTCATGGATGGATTCTCCGGTTATAATCAGATAAAAATGGCGCCGGAGGACATGGAGAAGACAACGTTCATTACCCCGTGGGGAACATTCTGCTACAAGGTCATGCCCTTCGGTTTGAAGAACGCTGGGGCAACTTATCAACGGGCAATGGTCACGTTGTTCCATGACATGATCCACAAGGAGATCGAATGTTATGTGGATGATATGATTGCAAAGTCCAAAGACGAAGAGGAGCATTTGGTTAACCTGAAGAAGTTATTTGATAGATTGATCAAGTACAAACTGAGGTTGAATCCGAACAAGTGCACTTTCGGAGTGCGTTCTGGAAAGTTGCTGGGTTTCATTGTAAGTCAAAGGGGAATTGAGGTAGATCCTGCTAAAGTGAAAGCTATTCAAGATATGCCTGCACCAAAGACAGAAAAAGAAGTGCGCGGGTTCTTAGGTAGATTGAACTACATTTCTCGGTTCATATCTCACCTAACTGCCACGTGCGAACCGATATTCAAACTGCTAAGAAAAGAGCAAACAGTCAGGTGGAATGATGATTGCCAAAGAGCTTTCGACAAAATAAAGGAATATTTGCAGGAGTCTCCAATTCTGATGCCTCCAGTGGAGGGGAGACCGTTAATCATGTACTTGACCGTGCTAGAAGGGTCGATGGGGTGTGTGCTTGGCCAACATGACGAGTCTGGTCGAAAAGAGTACGCCATTTATTACCTTAGCAAAAAGTTTACCGACTGTGAATCCCGATACTCACTGCTCGAGAAAACTTGCTGCGCTTTGGTATGGGCTGCTCGCCGACTGAGGCAGTACATGTTGACCCATACTACACTTCTCATTTCCAAGATGGATCCTGTCAAGTACATCTTTGAGAAACCAGCATTGACCGGAAGGGTTGCTAGATGGCAGATGATTTTAACTGAATACGACATCCAGTACACTTCTCAGAAAGCCATCAAAGGAAGTGTATTGTCGGAATACCTTGCTCAGCAACCTCTTGAGGATGACTATCAGCCGATGAGATTTGATTTCCCTGATGAGGACATCATGTACCTCAAAACAAACGATTATGAGGAACCACTTCCGGAGGAGGGGCCTGACCCTGAATCCAAATGGAAGTTGATGTTTGATGGGGCTGTCAATATCAATGGTCGTGGAGTTGGTGCCGTACTCATTACTCCTGAAGGTGTTCACTTACCCTTCGCTGCCAGAATTACTTTTGGCTGCACCAACAATGAAGCGGAATACGAGGCGTGTATAATGGGAATAGAGGAGGCAATTGATCTTAGGATTAAGAACCTCGACATATTCGGAGATTCAGCCCTCGTCATTAACCAAATTACCGGCAAGTGGTATACACATCAAGAGCATCTAGTTCCGTACAGGGATTATGCTAGAAAACTGTTGACATTCTTCACGACAGTTGAGCTCAAATATATACCACGTGACGAAAATCAATTTGCCGATGCTTTGGCCACTCTCTCTTCGTCGATTAAAGTCATGTGTTGGAACTTTGTGCCCAGAATTGACATCTCCAGGCTTGACTCTCCAGCTTATGCTTTCTCTGTAGACGCCGTGTCTGACGAGAAACCTTGGTATTTTGATATCAAGTTATTCCTGGAGAAGCAAGAATACCCAACAGGGGCATCTTCCAAAGACAAAAAGACCTTGAGACGACTTGCTGCTAGTTTCTTCTTGAACACAGACGGGGTTTTGTACAAGAGGAATGTCGACATGGTTTTGCTCAGATGCGTGGATAGACACGAAGCAAGCCTGTTGATGCAGGAAGTCCATGAAGGATCTTTTGGTACCCATGCAGGAGGGCATGCTATGGCAAAGAAACTGCTGAGATCAGGGTATTACTGGATGACAATGGATGCAGACTGTTGTTCATTCGCTCGAAAGTGCCACAAGTGCCAAATATATGCAGATAAAGTGCATGTTCCTCCTAACCCGCTCAACATCATGTCATCTCCTTGGCCTTTCTCTATGTGGGGCATTGACATGATCGGGAAGATTGAACCGACTGCTTCGAATGGTCATCGCTTCATCCTGGTCGCGATTGATTACTTTACCAAGTGGGTAGAAGCAGCGTCTTATGCCAATGTCACTCGTCAAGTGGTGGCAAGATTTCTGAAAAGAGATATCATATGCAGATATGGAGTACCCGAAAGGATCATTACTGATAATGGTTCTAATCTCAACAACAAGATGATGGCAGACTTATGTCGGGACTTCAAAATACAGCATCACAATTCTTCTCCTTACCGACCAAAGATGAATGGTGCGGTAGAGGCAGCTAACAAGAATATCAAGAAGATTGTGCAGAAAATGGTTGTCACCTACAAGGATTGGCATGAGATGTTACCGTTTGCTTTGCATGGGTACCGAACGTCGGTCAGGACGTCAACAGGGGCAACTCCCTTCTCTCTAGTGTATGGCATGGAAGCAGTCCTGCCTGTTGAAGTAGAGATTCCTTCACTGCGTGTGATGATGGACGTCAAACTGGATGAGGCTGAATGGGTGCGTGCTCGTTACAACCAGCTATGTCTAATTGAGGAAAAGAGATTAGCGGCTATCTGTCATGGTCAGCTTTATCAGAGGAGAATGAAGCGGGCATTCGATCAACGAGTACGTACTCGAGAGTATCGAGTGGGAGAGCTTGTATTGAAGAGGATCGTTCCTCCAGGTTCAGATAACAGGGGCAAGTGGACCCCAAACTACGAAGGACCATTCATAGTGAAGAGAGTCTTCTCAGGAGGAGCGCTGATGCTCACCACTATGGATGGAGAAGACTTCCCATCCCCTGTTAACTCGGACGCAGTTAAAAAATACTTCGCATAAAGAGACCCGCTGGACACAAAAACAGAATGTAAGTCCAGGCAAGAAAAGGGCATCCCGGCGAGCTAAAAACAGAATAAAAAGCTCGGGCAAAAATTAGGGAAATAAATATCAAAAAAATGTACACCCGCTGAGTTGAAAAGCCACATTGGACAGCTCAGGCAAAAAAGGGTATCCCGGTGGATTGAAAACCCGAGAGGGCGATCCACGCAAAATAAGGGAATAAGCGAACAACTGTGATCCAAGTTATCTGAACCACGTCATCGTTTCGTACGGTTTGACAATATCGGAAAGATAGGAAACAGTCCCCTTGTCTTCTCAGAAAGCCAAAGCAGAATGGAGATTCTTGAAGACATGCAGGTCATAGCAGAAATGGAACTCCTTGGAATGCCGTGTACATTGCCATTAGGATAGTTTTTTTCTCAATTTTTATAGTGGCTACCTCTTTCCAGGTGGTTGCTTCCTGATGTAAATCTTTGCCTATTTAGAGGCCATTCAATAAAAATAATATTCAGTCAAAAAGCTGTGTGTGTTTATTTTTGTTTGCAAAATGTCCTGAATTTTTGGCAAAAATAGCATTGCATCTAAACATGGTGATAATCTTGAAAAGAAAACTGACATGCAGGGAAACTGTAACCCTCTTTGAGTGTCGGGTGATAATGGATGAACAGATCACACCATGCAAATCCCCGGGACACACGTGTGTTTTCTGTTGTTGCAGGTTGCAGGATGGCGTCACATTCTCTCAAGCAAGGTACTCTTCCCCAGTAGAGTATTTCCCCAAGCAGAGATTTCTTCTCCAACAGGTATCTGAAGCCTGGCACCTCTGGCAGAGATTTTATCCAGCTAAGTATGGGCGGCGGCCCAAGCAGGTTCTTCTTCCCAAGTGAAGTAGTAGTCCATTCTTCCCCAGCGGAGTGTGCCTAGCAAGTGCCTGAGAGCATGTCATCATCAGAGGTGGAATTAACAGTATTTTATCATCAGCAAGAGTCCTTCCCAGTAGGCGTGATTGAGGGCCTGATATCCCCTCAGAGTCTTGAATCATCGGATGCTCTCCCCAGTCAGAGTATTCGCCCAGGAAGCTTCCCCAGCTAAGTCTGAAGATGATTGGTTCCCACAGAGTTCATATTTGATTTTCACCTCCGTCTGTGAAATATTCCCCAGCAAAGTTGCCATATGGTTGGTTCATATGGTGATGCGGCCAGGTATTCATCACCTCAGTCGGAGTGGGTATCCAGACCTCTTGACTTTTTCTCCCCTGCAGAGTCGTATCTCTTGTTGCCGATCAAGCATTCGTTTATTGCTCGTCTGCAATCTTCAACACTCGTATGTGTTATCCCTAAGCAAGTTTCCCCAGCAGGGACATATTACTGCTTTATTGTTGCTCGTCTGCATCTTTCAACACTCGTCTGTGTTAGCTCTGTGTTGCTGTTTGCTCGTCTGCAATTTTCGGCATTCGTCTGTGTTTTGAAGTGATTACCTTATTATTGCTCGTCTGCAATTTCCAACACTCGTCTGTGTCATGATGCCTCTGTTGTTGCTCGTCCGCAACTCCTCAACACTCGTCTGTGTTCTGAGATGATATTTGCTGTTGCTCGTCTGCAACCTTCCAACACTCGTCTGTGTTTGGTATTGGATCCCTCGCTGCACTCGTCTGTGCCTTGATATGTATTCTCTGTTGTTGCTCGTCTGCAACTGTCCAGCACTCGTCTGTGTGTGTTTGAAGCTCGTCTGCTTTTATCCCCCAGAAGTCGTTTGTGTTCTGAAGCTCGTCTGCTTTGCCTGGATACTCGTCTGTATCATCCTCAGCACTCGTCTGTGCTAGCTTGCACCTGAATGTGAAGATTTGCTGTTTACCCTGATATCTCTGTGACTACTTCAAATGCTCGCCTGTGTTTGAACTTCTGGTATTCGTCTATACCAGTGGCTGATACTCGTCTGTATCATCGCCTGAAGCACTCGTCTGTGTTTCTCAGATCATCGTCCGATACTCGTCTGTATCTTTGACTATTGGCACTCGTCTGTGTTCTCTTGATGATCATCCAATACTCGTCTGTATTGAAGAGGTTTAAAATCCTGACAGTGGGAATTAAATGTCGAAATGGTTACCGGTCCTGGCGTAACAGGTAAATCCGAAGGAGGCTCGTCTGTCTCGAGCACCAATTATGGTTGCTGCACTTGGCGTAACAGGTTTGCTCAGAAGACTCGTCTGTCTTGTGCCATATATCCGCGGATAATATATGAAGAAGGTTCGTCTACCTTGATTGCATGTCTATCCCACAGACTTATATGCATTCCCGGAGCCTGCGTAAGGGTTATCCGAAGAAGACTCGTCCGTCTTATTCCACTTATTTGCGTAAGGATTAGTGAAGGAGATTCGTCCATCTCAGGTCACTTTGAAGATCCTTAAGGGCTCGTCCGCTCTCTGCACCTGGCGTCACAGGTCATGCGAAGACTCGTCTGTCAGCATGATAGTATTCCGGATATCAGTTTCAACTTGGAAGAAGCTCGTCTGCCTTTTCTCTCCTTCTTATCCCCAGAGCGTCATCTGGTTGGGTTTATTTCCCAGTGTTGCATTCTTCGTCAGAGTGCAAATTTCAGGTCTTCTTGGTATTCAATCACAGTTTATCTCGAATGTCTGATAGCCGTTGCTCTCATCCTTTTCAGATTAACAGTTGATTGAATAGGGGCAGCTGTAACACCCCAAATTTGCCCTCTTCTTGTTTAGCATCGTTATCATATCATAATCATCATGAGCATACCATATCCTTATCATTTAGCATAGAAAAATGAGGCATAACACTCACATGTTCTAGCATAAGGCATATGATCGGTCATCTGGGAAAATCTGAATCTGCAAGTCAAAATCAAGAGCATGGTGATCTGGCAAGAATCTCACAGGATCATTTTGCACAAGCCTGGTATCATGTTCAGAGCCCTAGAAAGAGAAGATGGATCAAAATTTGCTTGAAACGGTTGGTGCAGGTCTATTTTTGAAGGTTCCCACCAAAGGGAGGGAAATTCAAATTTTTCATGCGTTAACCGGTTAACGCATATGGTTAACCGGTTAACAGCTGCGAAATTTGAATTTCCAGCAGCAATTTCAGCATGTGTGTTTTGGCCCCATTTTCCAATTTTCTGATTTTTATTCATTTGAATTAAATTTGAATTTGAGAGAAGGATCTAGAGCATTTATCCAAGCCTCATTCCAACCCTAAATCCAAATCACTTTCTAAGCTAATGCCAAGCCATATTTTTGGATCCCAAACCAAAATTTTGGGCCCCAAACCTAAATCATATTTATTCCATTTCCTTCCAAACCAAAGGGGCTCTCACTCATTTTTCACTCTCATTTCTGAATTTTCATTCCTCTCACTCACAATTCTCTCACTTTTCTCTCCCAATTTTCCAAATCACTCAAAGTTCCTCTTTGAAGATCACACAACCTTGCCTTGAGGTGTGTAGATCTTGGAACTAAACCTCCATTTATAGCTTCTTTGCATCTTTTTGCTGGTTTTATTGGGGATTCAGATCTGGTTTGAGATCTAGAAGTGCTTTTGGATCCAAAATTCTGCATCAAGAGCTTGTTCTTGCATTTATTTTGCATGGAGTGTGGAGCTTAGCATCGGATCTTTAAAGTTTTGCGCGAGATCTACCGTTTTCAGCTCAATCAACAATTACCAAAGCATACCTCAGCTTTGTAGGTTGGTTAATTTCAGATCTAGCTCTGTTTTTAGCTTATTTGCATGCTTGTGCTTTAGATCCACCATGTGTTTGTGTATTTGATTGTGTTGCATGAATTGATTGTTTGATTTGTATCCGGATCCGAATATTATTCATGAGCTTAATGATATGGATTAATGTGATTTGATCTAATTTTCCATGTGTAATTGATTGCTGGTCTGGTGCAAGCTTATTTGGATAAGCTGTTTTGAGTTGCTGTTTTCTGCAGGATTTGTTGCTGTTTTATCAGTGTTAACCGGTTAACGTATATGGTTAACCGGTTAACGCCCCTGTTTTGTGCGTATTTTGTGCAGGTTTGAGCTGGTTAACCGGTTAACGCATTTGGTTAACCGGTTAACACTGAAGCAGAATGACTTTTTAGTGTTGTTTTGAGCTTGTTTGATCCCTTTGCTTGTTCTAATTGCCATGGATCATTGCATGATCATTAAACATGAGATTTTAGGGTGATTTGCTTGCTGGTTGATGTATGCTTTCATGTTTTCGGCGCGTAAGTCGTGTACTTGCAATGTTTGGCATGATGTTTGATTCTTGTTCACAAGAACCTTTGAGCATGACTAATTCCATGATTGTGTTGGTCACTTTGCTGGATTTTTTTTGTGCATACTAACCTTGCAGGGGCTATGGTAAGTGAGAGATGTGGGAATTGAGTTCCACATCTCCAATTCTCATCTTCCTCTTATGTTTATGTTACTAACCCTTTGTTGTTGGGCTTAGGCCTTTCTCATCCCTTCTTCTATCTTCTTCTTTTTTCCTTCATTAGGATAGAAACCTCACTAACCTTTAGGACTTCCATGCATGTGAATACTTAGGATTATTTTAGTCCCCCTTTAGAATTTTTCCTTTAAGATCCTTTGGTGCTCTCTCTTCTCATCTTCAAACTTAATTCTAATTCATTTAATAAAGGTTGAGTACTTTCATGTGACATGAGACTTTGCTATGAGATGCTTACATGCGTTCCATTTCGGGGCGAGGTGTGAGTCATCACTCGTGGTGGATAGGTCTTAACATGAGTACCTCACAAAGAAAAGCTAAAAAACACTTCTTAATCAAAACCACAAAAACACTTAATAATGATAATAGGTTAGTGTGCTTGAGCCTTCACTTGTGGGACTAGCTTTGGGGATTTCCTCCATAGATAGGTGTGCCTCTTGCGCATCCCATTTCGGGATGATGTGAGATGTACACATCCCATTGAGTAAGACTTGGGTACACTTACCTATGCAAACTTACACTCATAAAAGCTTCTAAAAAACACCAAACAAACAACAAACGTCTTTCCTTCGGGAATTCTTTTCTCATCTCCTTCGCTCCGTACGCGAACTTGCTCCTACTTGTCATTTTGCAAGACGGTTACGCACTCGTCGTCTGAGCCTGCAACACCTGAGCAATGGCATAGGCAGTTCAAGCCTTAATTCACAAGCAATTTCCTTTTAGTACCCCTAGTTAGGGGAACTACGGCGTCTCTGATCCTCATTATCCTGATGAGGTACGTAGGCAGCGGGGTAGGGCCCGTTCGAGCACAATCTTTATTTTCCCTACATTTTTCCTTTTCTTTTCTTATTCATTTCCCTTCTCATTTTTCTTTTCCAGTTCATTTTCTTTTCTTTTGCTGCAGTTTTCATACCCTCACCCTTTGAAACAGTTTTCTTTGCAAGCGTGGATCCCGTCGGGTACGGCGGACGATCTGGGTGCTAATACCTTCCCAGGTCGTAACCGACTCCCGAACTCAGTCTCTTTGGTTTGCAGGACCTGTGTCCTTCCTCTTTCTTTCTTCTGGTTTGTGCAGCATTACCATTCCCTTTCTTCGGGATAAAAATGCCTGGCTGGCGACTCTACCCCTTTTTCCGCGCCACTTTCGCGTTTGTACCAGGAGGGAAATCCCGGGAGCGACAGATACCCCAATCAGAAGTCTCAGCACCCTCTTAAGCAGAAGACAGAGGTCACCAAGAAAATTTGGATACCTAAAGCTAGTCTTTATGCTGATCAAAGCCACCAGTACATGCCTAAGAACAAGATCAACAGGCAGCCTTGGAACTCTAGAGATGGACTCTACCCAGAGCAGATGCATCAAAGGAAACCTCACAACAGGCACAAATGGTCCAATAAGGTTGTTGCCTCTATAGCTCATACATATCTTAGAGTATCTGCTAAGGAAGACTGGTATTTTGACAGTGGCTACTCAAGGCACATGACTGGACTGAAGAATCTGCTGGTAGACTTAAAGTCACACTCATCAAGATATGTAACCTTTGGAGATGGAGCAAAGGGGGAAATCAAGGGAGTTGGGACCCTGGACTGCTCAAGTGTACCAAGTCTAGATGATGTGCTATTGGTAAAAGGATTAACTGCTAACTTGATCAGCATAAGTCAGTTATGTGACCAAGGTTACAGTGTCAACTTCACCAAAACTGAGTGCATAGTTTCTGATAAAGAACAGAAAGTTGTCATGAGAGGAGCCAGATCAAAAGACAACTGCTATATGTGGGAACCCCAAGATCCCAGCCCCACATCTACTTGTTCCTTAGCCAAAGAAGAAGAAGTGAAGCTGTGGCATCAAAGACTGGGTCATCTCCATCTCAGAGGAATAAAGAAGATCATATATATGGAGGCTGTAAGAGGGATCCCAAGACTTAAGATTGATGAAAGTAAAGTGTGTGGTGAATGTCAAATAGGCAAGCAAACCAAGATGTCACACCCAAAGCTCCAACATCTGACAACTTCCAAAGTTTTGGAATTATTGCATATGGACCTTATGGGACCAATGCAGGTATAGAGTCTTGGTGGAAAAAGATATGCCTATGTGGTTGTTGATGACTTCTCAAGATATACCTGGATAAAATTCATCAAAGAAAAGTCTGATGTGTTTGATGTATTTAAAGATCTGTGCTATAGAATCCAAAGAGAAAAAGCAAGTTGTGTGGTCAGAATAAGAAGTGATCATGGTAAGGAGTTTGAGAATAAAAAATTCTCAGACTTCTGCTCTTTATAAGGGATCAATCATGAGTATTCTTCTCCTATCACCCCTCAACAGAATAGGATTGTTGAAAGGAAGAACATAACTATTCAGGAGTCAGCTAGAGCCATGATTCATGCCAAGAAGTTACCCCTGTACTTTTGGGCTGAAGCTATGAACACAACATGCTATATCCACAATAGAGTCACACTAAGAAAGGGAACTTTATCCACCATCTATGAAGTCTGGAAGGGCAGAAAACCTACAGTCAAGTACTTTCATGTGTTTGGAAGTAAGTATTACATTCTGGCTGATAGGGATCAAAGAAGGAAGATGGACCCTAAGAGTGATGAAGTGATATTTCTTGGATACTCCATAAATAGCAGAGCTTACAGAGTATTTAACTCCAAAACCAAGTTTATAATGGAGTCAATAAATGTGATTATTGATGATGCCTATGCAGATGTTGTTGATGATGTTGGAACGTCTGCTGACAATCAAACTGAAGTTGAAATAAAAAGTGATAATCTTGACTTCACTCTAACTGAGGCAAGGTCAGAACAATCCAACAAACCTCCCTCCATCAGAATCCAGAAAGATCATCCTAAAGAACTGATAATTGGGGATCCCAACAAAGGTGTCATCACTAGATCAAGAGAGGTGATCTCAGGCTCCTGCTTTGTTTCAAAGATAGAACCTAAGAACATCAAGGAAGCTATGAATGATGAGTATTGGATCTCTGCTATGCAGGAAGAATTAGGCTAGTTTACAAGGAATGAAGTATGGGATCTTGTTCCTAGGCCTGATGACATTAATGTGATTGGCACTAAGTGGGTGTACAAAACAAGTCTAATGAGCAGGGAGTAGTTACAAAAAAACAAGGCTAGACTTGTAGCACAAGGATATACACAAATTGAGGGAGTAGATTTTGATGAAACCTTTGCACCAGTAGCAAGGCTTGAATCAATCAGACTACTCCTAGGAATTGCTTGCATCCTAAAGTTCAAGCTATTTCAGATGGATGTTAAAAGTGCCTTCCTAAATGGGTACCTTAATGAAGAAGTATATGTGGAGCAACCAAAGGGATTTGTTGATCCAAGCTGTCCAGATCATGTATATAAGCTGAGGAAAGCTCTGTATGGTCTAAAGCAAGCTCCCAGATCATGGTATGAAAGAATGACCACCTTTCTCATTAAACATGGATACAGAAAAGGAGGAATAGACAAAACCTTGTTTGTAAAGAATGAAGAGGGAAAGGTTATGATTGCTCAAATATATGTGGATGACATAGTGTTTGGTGGGATGTCAGATAGGATGGTTAAACATTTTGTTACTCAGATGGAGTCTGAGTTTGAAATGAGTTTAGTGGGAGAACTAACCTACTTCCTTGGACTGCAAATCAAACAAATGGAGGACTCCATGTTCATATCCCAAAGCAAGTATGCAAAGAACACTGTCAAGAAGTTTGGGATGGACAATGCAAGTCACAAGAGAACACCTGCCCCCACTCATTTAAAACTGACAAAGGATGACAAAGGTGAGAGTGTGGACCAAAGCTTATACATAAGCATGATTGGAAGCCTACTATATCTTACAGCTAGCAGACCAGATATAGCTTTTGCAGTAGGTGTGTGTGCAAGGTATCAAGCTGAACCAAAAGTGAGCCATCTAAACCAGGTGAAGAGGATCTTGAAATATGTAAATGGTACACGTGACTATGGCATAATGTACTATCATGGTTGTGAACCAATCCTCACTGGATTTTGTGATGCTGACTGGGCTGGAAGTGTTGATGATAGAAAGAGTACATCAGGAGGATGCTTCTTTCTAGGAAACAATTTAATTTCTTGGTTCAGTAAGAAACAAAATTGTGTGTCCTTATCCACTGCTGAAGCTGAATATATTGCAGCTGGTAGCAGTTGTTCACAGCTGGTATGGATGAAACAAATGCTCACAGAATACAATGTCCCACAAGATGTCATGACATTGTACTATGACAATTTAAGTGCAATTAACATCTCCAAAAATCCTATCCAACACAGCAGAACTAAGCACATAGACATCAGACATCACTTCATCAGAGACCTTGTGGAAGAAAAGGTGATCACATTAGAGCATGTAGCCACAGAGCTGCAATTAGCTGATATATTTACTAAGGCTTTGGATGCTACCCAATTTGAAAACCTAAGGGGTAAATTGGGAATCTGCATATGTGAAATATAGCAGTTATGGAGAAGTGTCAGCATGTCTCATGACATCGTGTGGCATAATCACCAGATGGCAGCACCAATCTGGCCAATAACTGTTTGTATTCCACTCTTAAAAATTCCACTAGTAACGGATTCTATAAATGTGAAAACGTGCTCCCAGCTTCTCACATTCCCACTAGATACACTAAACATTTTGCATGCTACAACTGAATCTCTAAGCTCATCAAAATCTATCAAACCTTTACACATTTCCACTACAATCGAAAAAATGTCTCAACATCAAAACCCTAACTCCATTGATGAGGGTCTCAATCAAGAAGATGTAGTGCACGCAACTCCAATCTCTGTAGTACCAATGGATGCTACTCCTATAGATGAAATCAGAGGAGGCATTCCTATTGCTCAAAAACCCAGGACTCCCCATGCAAGAAGAGCTAAGGAGCTAGTTTTCAGCAAAAGCAAGGGAACTCCTTCATCTTCAAGCACCCCAAAGCTTCTGCTTATGTGGACGCATCCATCAAACAGCTTGTAAACAGGATCCTTTCTGAACAAAGAGTTGTGCCTGGGGTGTCTGTTCCCCTGAACAGTATGCCTGCTCCACAAGAAGAACCAAGCAACTAGGCTGAAGAGGACATACCTCCTCAACAGGATGTCCCAAGAAATGTTGAAGCATCTGAGGGCCAGAACAAAGCCTCAACTGATAATGATCAAGCTACTGATGATAAAGCCACTGATGATCAAGCTCCTGTTGATCAAGCTGCTGAAAAAGAGGCTTTCCAACCTCCACCTGTTGAAAACCTAGATGATGACTCTGACATAGAGATCATAGCATCTGTTAATCCTAGCATAGTCAAGAGGCTTAGGGCTAGGAAGGAGAAGAAGCCTGCTGCACATGCAACTCATGAAAAGAAACAGTCAACTCCAAAGAAGGACAATGTCAAAGTTGTCTTTGGACCTACTAAGCAATGGAGTAAGGTAAGCA
The DNA here is from genome assembly GCA_963966055.1 of Lathyrus aphaca. Lineage (NCBI taxonomy): Eukaryota > Viridiplantae > Streptophyta > Magnoliopsida > Fabales > Fabaceae > Lathyrus > Lathyrus aphaca. The sequence goes on from OZ014524.1 coordinate 217,465,144, forward strand.
CCCAGAAGAGGAAGGCTACAACTCCACCTGACTCTGATGTTGAGGAGGATGTCCGAACATCCCAACCCAGGAAGAAGCCAGCACCTCCCAGGTCTGCCACTGCTGTTCCTGAAGCACCTCTGGACAATGTGTCCTTCCACCATGTCTCTAGTGTAGGCAAGTGGAAGTATGTTTATCAAAGAAGGGTGGCTTTGGAAAGAGAGCTGGGTAGCAATGCTTTGGAGTGCACTGAGGTCATAGACTTAATCTCCAATGCTGGTTTATTCAAAACTGTCTCCAACTTTTCCCCTTGCTATGAACTGCTGGTCAAAGAATTCATAGTCAATCTGCAAAAGGGGTGTGCTGATGGGAAATCTGAGGATTTCAGGAAGGTATATGTGAGGGGGAGATGTGTTGATTTTTCTCCTAGGGTGATAAATCAGTACCTAGGGAGAGAATCAGATGGGCCAAATGAGCTGGGCAAAACTGACAACCAAGTCTGCAAAATCATCACTGCCAACCAGGTCAAGTCATGGCCAGTCAAAGGCAAACTATCTGTCAGCTTGCTCACAAGGAAGTATGCTATGCTGCACAGGATTGGAATAGTCAACTGGGTCCCCACAAACTACACTTCTTCTATAGCTACTGGGCTGGGAAGATTTATCTGTGCTGTAGGCACCCAAAAAAAGTTGGAGTATGGGGCATATATATTTGACCAGACTCTAAAGCATGCAGGAACATCAGCAACCAAGCTTCCAATAGCTTTTCCCTCTCTTCTTTGTGGAATCATTCTCAACCAATATCCAGGCATCCTTACTGATAAGGATTCTATCTGTAAGAGGAAGAGTCCACTATCCTTTCACTACAAACTGTTTCTGAGTCATCATGCTGCAGATGTTGAAGCTCCAAATGGGACATCTGCTGGGCCATCTGCTGTTAAGACTCCCATATCAAAGGCATCCCTGATTGCAGAGCTCAAGACTACTTGCAAAGAGCTGGATGAAAGGAAGAAAAAGCTTGAGAACATAATTCAAAGACTAAAGCTGGAGGAAGCTGCTAGAAATGTGGATGGATATGATGCTGAGTCTGAGGATGCAGAAGATACTGAATATACTGAGTCTGAGTGAAGCTGTGTGTGGTGGAAAATGTATTGCCTGTTCTGCTTTGTAATTTTGAATTTTTTTTTCTCTCTGCTTATGTAATGTTTGGCCCCAAATTTTTGTCTAACAAGGGGGAGAAGTGTATTGAACAATGCCTGCTGTTGTTAATGCCTGAACAATGCTGATGTTATGTTTCTGTCTTCTGAACTAAGTTGTTTTTGAATGCTCATTGGTATATCAAAGTCTGTTGAACAAGTCATAGCAGTATACATACAGGTTTGAGGGGGAGCAAATTATTAGCTCTCACATGATTCAACAGAAAAGAACTTTGCTGCTCTCTGATAAAAGAACTCTGCTGCTCTCTGATAAAACCAGAAGATTGTGTTAGCCAAAAATTAGCCAAAGGGGGAGTTTGTAGATGTTAAGAATTGGCAGAATTTTTGACAAACAAGAATAAGTGAACTTAGTTCAGGATGTCACACCAGATGTTGTGACATTGACAAATGAAGTAACTGTTAATGAATTTAGTTCAAGACACCAAGATGTCACACCAGATGTTGTGACATCGCAAACCTGCTATCTGACTTAAATGATGCATAACAGAACTGAGTAAATTCAGGGGAATTTATCTGGAATTAATTGTAAAGAGATAAGCATTCCAAGGCGCATCTTTAGGGAGCTTAGTGTCGCTCCCACTAAATGAGGCTAAGTCAAATAGGGTACGGAAGCGAACGGTCGGCGAGAAGAGAGAACACACAAGGGTGAACTGGAAAGACAAGAGTCGCCAGCTAGGCATTTTTATCCCGAAGGAAAGGTAATGCTGCATAAACCTAGAAAGATATGGATAAGACGGTTGCGAACCAGAGAAACTGAGAAAGGGGGTTGGTTACAACCTTGGAAGGTATTAGCACCCAGATTGTCCATCGTATTCGACGGGATCCACGCTTGAAAGATTTGTGTTTAAAGGGGTAGTGTCAGTGATATTTGTGTGCAAAAGCTGGAAGAGAATACAAGTGTCAGTGTAAAAGACATGTGAAGTGAAATATGAGAGTGTCGGTGTAAAGAAAGAATGTGAAGCTCAAGACTATGAGGCTTAAAGAATAATGCTGGAAGAGGGGGGAATGGACAGAGACTTTTGTTCGATAACTGTTAAGTTATGCCTACGTATCCTCTCGTGCAATGAGGAAGTCAGAACACCGTAGTTCGACTCAAAGAGACTGAAAGATAAATTGACTTATGAACTGCTTACATGTCTATGCTCAAGTGTATGACATGTCTGGCTCAGGTGCAAACTGTCTTGCATTAGACGGAAGAAGCAAGTTCTCGTTTGTGAGTGAATGAGATGAGAAAAGAATCCCGGAGGAGACGATTATTGTTTTTTTTTTGTGTTTTCAATGTTTTATTGATTTTTGTGTTTGTCATAAGAAAATGAGCCTAAGCCTAAACCAAGGGTTAGTAAGCTCATCACATCCTCCCTCTGATTAGGGGTAATGAGAATACCTTAAATATGAAGTAAACACCTCACACTTAATCACCATGATGTAGGATTAAGATCATTATCCTACTTGCAATTATTTAAATGTTTTTGGAGTTTTTGTTTAGTGTTAAGTAATGAGTTTAAGCCATAATCAGGGATTTAATGGACCCATTACACCATCCTAATAGAAGGATAATAGATGAGAACATTTAAGCTGAGGAAGGCTCCTCAACTTAATCCATGATTAGGGATTAACCTCATGACAAAACAAAGCCTTTATTGAAATGGATTTTAGTTAATGGTAAGATTGAGAAATGGATTTTATGGTTTGTAAGACAACTTGAGGGGGACTTGTCCATTAACACTAGGGTTAGTCCTTCTTAACCAATTAAGGAAGAATTAGAACCCTAATGCAAGGCCCAAGTTACAAGCTTGATGTCTTAGTGATTATTAGTGTGGATTGATTAAAGGATTTAAACACATTAAGGGTTTAACACTTAGGATTAAAGTTATACATTCCATCCTAATAGAAGGATGCAGGCATAAGCTTAATCACAAAGCCTTAAAACCTTTAAGGTTTAGTCCTTGATTATGAGATGAGAAGAGAAGACACAAAGATGACACAAAGGTAAAACTAAATGGGGGACTAATCAACCCTAATTGTGATCATGCTTGGATGTTCCTAGGGTTTATGAGGCTTGCAAAAGATCTTCAAGAGAAAAGCCACCAAGGAAGAAGCAGATGGAGGAAGGAAGAAACAGAAGAAGCAAGACAACTTACTTCACTTAAGAAGATAAGTTGCTTGAAGAAAGAAAGAGGGGACAGATCATGAATGAGCAAGCTCACTCTAATACAAAAGTAAAATGCAGCAATGATGCATAAGAGAGATGAGAAGAGATTATGAGAAGTGAAGGCAAATTCACTTCTCAATGACTTACCACCTGAAAAGTTAGCAAAAGAGAATGAAATGCAAAGATGAACACCAAAGTCAGAAGCATGTTCATGATGCAAATGATGCTATGATATAGTATGAAAGCTTGTCAAGAGATGAGGATGATCATACAAGTGATGAAGATACAAATGGGACATAAAAGAAGCATGAAAGTTCATAAAACTTATGAGATGCAATGAAAGCAAAAGCATGGCAAATGAATGATGTAATAATCAAACATGATTCTAATGTGTCCTAAGATGTCTTATATGTCATGTGGATGCACAAAATGTCATGGCAAATTCATGTATGCAAGCATATGAAGAATGAATGCAAATGAAGGCAAAAATTAGGGTTTATGTACAAGGTGCAATGCAAAATTCAAAACCAGAAGCAATACATGAGATAAAAAATTGAAAATAGGATCAAAGGAACCCTAAACCTATACAAGTTCACTGCCCAAAGGGGGAGACCTAAATCTTAACCTAATGGAAGTTATGATTTTCTCAAGTTTGCTAGGGTTTTAAGGTACCTCTCAATGATAAATGCAAAAAAAATTGAAAATGAAAGATGAATTCAAACAAATTTTATCCTAGAAACTAAATGACATGAGGAGTGCAATGCAAAAAGAACCATCATCAAACTCTTCATGGTTAGGCAGAAAGGATTTTTCTAAGCTAGGGCAAAAATGTTGACTTTTAAGAACCCTAAATCCAAAGAAAAATGTCAAAGTAGGTCAAGAACCAAAAAGAAATTTGTGTGAAGGGTTTGACAATGTTTCTAAATGTATCAAGATGCAATGTGATTTTTTTTGGTGATTTTTAGAAACTTAAATGCTATTTTAATTAATTAATTCTCATTAATTAATTAAAATAAACATTTAAATATTTTAAAATACGAATTTTATGCAAAAAATAAAATAAAAATTATTTTCAGAATGAGAAAAATATTTTAAGTCATGATGCAAAAAATGAAATCTTTTAGAAGTGTTTTGCTATTTTTAATAAAATGTAGAAAGAAATGCAATTAACATGAAAATTAAATGAATTAAAATGAAGGTATGCTGATCCAGTGGCCCAGATTCAAACTCAAAAGGGAGGGAATTGACCAGCGCGTGCAAATGGACGGCTCACATTCAAACTACGCTAATTACGTCATTAAGCCCTAATCTGAACCCTAAACATTTTCAGGTGACCGGAACAGTGTTCCGGTCATCTTCTCCGACTAGTCTCTCAAGCTATCTCACTCAATATGCAACCCCAGGCCCTAAAACTCTCCAGAAATGATCCTCTCCTCAACCCCAACAAGAATCATCCATCAAAATTCATTTATTCATCATCAAAAGCACGAATCAAAGCAAAACGGAAAATATCTCAAAAATTTCAGAAGCTTATGAAATGCCTATTTCTCAACTATTTTCAAAACCAAACATATCATGGCAATCAGGGGAACACATAGAATCGTTCTATAACATAAAATGAGAGTTCTAGAAAAATAAATGCCATGGCTACCTGAAGTTGAGCTTTCAAAACAGGAGCTTTCTGGCCAGTTCTTTGCCTCAAATCCACTCCAATGATTCCCCCCAAGAGCTTGTGATGCTTGGTTGGAGCTTAAATGGCCTCAAAAGGAAGTTGGCAGAAGTTCAGTTCATGAAATGTTGAAATCGTGTTTTTGATTCTGAGTGTTTTAGGGCAAAATGAAGGGTGGGAAATGATCAGTGATGTTTATGGAGTTTAATGGTGGAAAAAGTTTGAAGGTTTGATGGTTGAACTATGAGTTTCGAAGGCTTTTGCAAATTTTGGGGATTTTGTGTATGCTGTGTTCTTGGAGGTTTCGGCTTGTGTTATATTATGTGTTGGGTTGCTTTTGGTACACATATCAATCCTTGATAGGTTAGAGAGTTGTTGTGGAGCAGTGTGATTGGTATGGAGCAAAATGCATAAAGTCAACATTTGTGTAAGTGAAGGCATGGGCTGGTTCAGTCATGGTACAAGGGTATGGCTCGAGTCAGCTTACTTCAAGGAGGTCCATGGAAGTCATATTTTGCAGCTGGCACAAGTGGCTGAAGAGATTTGATCCATTTTGCAATTTTGGGGAAGTTTGGCCCCTTTTGAAATTTGTGAAGTTCTAAGCATGAAAGCTTGTGATTCAAGGCACAAATCTGATCCAAATGAGTTGCAATAGGATGATATGATGTGTATAGATGCATTAGAGGTCCCAAATTGGCTTGGCATAAGAATTTGCAAACTTCCCTCTTTGGTACAAAAGTGAAAATTACGTGATTTTTCCCAATTTTGATAAACTATAACTTGAGTTCTAAAATGAATTAGAATGAGTTCTTGTACTTTTTGAAAATGGGAGGATCCAATCTACAACTTTCATGACCAAGAATTTTTCATTTGAAGCATTTTTGAATCAAAAAGAGGAGGTTGAAAAACTTTCCCAAAATGGCAAGTTTGCATTACAAGTCACTTTCCCAAAATGGCAACTTTGCAAATGGCTTGAAATTCTTCAATTTTGTGAACTTCTAACCTCTTCTAAGATCAAATAAAGATCAAATACACCCAAAATGATGGAGAAGACCCTTTAGTAGGATGATTGGGGGCCTCAGATGCCCTGATTTTGCACTGACTTGTTCAAGAAGTCATCTTTTGATCAGATGCCTTCCCCATTGAATTTCTTCATGAAAATTGGTGTGTATGATCCTTATAACACATAGAGACCAATAGAAACAAGAATGACCAAAAAATTTGGAGTTATGGCCTCTGAAACCAAAACCCTAATTTTAGGTCATCTGTGCAGTTAAGCTTGGCTCTGCTTCCATGCCTTTCTCAGTTCTTGTGATTTTCTGACTTTCTTGATCTTGGGAGGATATAATATGATGCCTGAACATACATGGACCCTCTTGAGATGATTGAAGACCTTTGGAATTGCTCAAATAGCTCAGGGATGGCTCAGATCACAAACCCTAGATGCAGATGACTTTGAACCAATGCAGTGAAGCAAAAATGTAATATGAGATGATATGATTGAACTTATGCAAATGAAAAGAATCACAAACCATGGTGAAATGAGTGAGGGCAAATTTGGGGTGTTTACAGCTTCCCCTATTCAAACATGAGTTAGCTGTGTAGGATGTAAGCGCCTGGCTTAACAGACAAACAAGATAACTTGTGGTTGAATACCAAAGACAGTCCAAGATTTGCACTCACTGATTATGAATAAGAAAAGGGATATAGATTGTAAAAGGAAGTAAAGTATGATTATAAAGTGCGGGCGACGGAGGACGACCGTCGAGCAGGGGACGACTGCCGGGGATAAAGCAGTGACGGGGACGGCCGACATGCTGGGGAAAATAAAGGGATCATGATGGGGACGGCCATCAAGCAAAGAAATAAGACTCTCTAGGGATTTAAAGATAAAGGCAACGATGGGGACGACCATCAGGTTTGAAATGAATGATGAGGGACGGTCATCAAAGGTGAAGGACGATCACCTAGCAGGGGACGGATGCTCTGTTGGGGATAAGATGAGGGACGGTCATCTAAGATGAAGGACGATCACCTGGCAAGGTACGGTTGCCGAAAGTATCACGACATAGGACAAATGTCGAATAGGAAGAGTCGACGATGGGGGCGGCCATCGGATAAGCATGATGAAGGACGATCATCAACAGGGTGAAGGACGATCACCTGGCAGGGGACGGCTGCCGAAAGTATCACGACATAGGACGAATGTCGGATAGGAAGAGTCGACGATGGGGGCGGCCATCGGATAAGCATGATGAAGGACGATCATCAACAGGGTGAAGGACGATCACCTGGCAGGGGACGGCTGCCGAAAGTATCACGACATAGGACGGATGTCGGATAGGAAGAGTCGACGATGGGGGCGGCCATCGGATAAGCATGATGAAGGACGATCATCAACAGGGTGAAAGACGATCACCTGGCAGGGGACGGCTGCTCTCGGGTTTTATCATGACGAATGTCAGATAATAAGATCAACGATGGGGGAAGGCCATTGGATAAAATGATGAAGTACGATCATCAAAAGGTAAAGGACGATCACCTGGCAGGGTACGACTGCCGGAAGTATCATGACATAGGACGAATGTCAGATAGAAAGGAAATAATTTATCGGGATTTGCTGGGAACTCTTCTGGGGAATGGTAGACACAGATGAGTGTCTAATTTCAAGAAAGAAAGGGTATAAGTGTTTGACGCTGTGTATGGATTAAAGATGCGGACGAGCATCCTTAAGACTACGATACGGACGAGTATCGGTAGAAACAAACGCTGACGCATGTTCAGAGATGATGGTACGGACGAGTACCAACTGGTTAACAAAGAACACGGACGAGTGTTGAATCTGAGGGAGATAAGCGATGTATACAAGATACGGACAAGTATCTGTATGAGTAAAGTATGTATGAGTGAGACACAGACGAGTGTTCGACTTGCTGGGGAGTGTATGATACAAACGAGTATCATAAGAGAAAATGTATAAGTTATGAACTTATGAGTGTAAAAGATATTCTGAAGTTCTGTGGGGAATAAAATGACATGGACGGGTGTCGGAAGAAGTGTATTATAAACCGGTGTTTGGTTTACAATAAGTGTTTAGGCAACCATGCTGAGGGAAGGTGACACGGACGAGTGTCCAAAGAGCGTATAGATATCTGTTTGTGGAGAATGTTCTGGCGACTTTACTGGAGAAAATGACACGGACGAGTGCCAAAAGGAGCATGTATCTGTATTTTTTAGAAGTGCAAAGGGATGCTTTGGATTCCGTGTTGGGACTGTGAGTCTTTGTATATATTGCTGATGGGATATTGGTATATGCAAGTGTTTTGATTCAAAACATGGCTTGTGATTATGCAATATGTTTGACTTTTTCCGTAATGTTCCGTATTAGACGGAATGCTACGCTCTGGGGGGAAAATATGATGTGAATGCTATGTTTATGCAAAGATACCGATCCGGGATTCGGATCCCGTTGCTGTGAAGATCTCTGATTGATCTTGTTTTGAAAGAATATCCCAGCTGGGGATGAGATCATTGGTAGATCTAATATATATGATTCTGCTTGGGGAAAATAGGTCACTGATAGACCTATCTTGGTAATGAGGAGCCCAGCTGGGGCCTGTGGAAGCTTTCGTCACTTTGTTGTGGGATCTTCAGGCATTGCTCTTCTGGATAGAAGCTGAAACTCTGCGGGGAGATGATTCCCTGTCTAGCACTTGGCTGGGAAGGAATGATCACTGAATGACCTTCCTAGGGATGTCCATGAGGATCCTTCTGAGGATGATGAAATCGGCTGGGGAAATGAGCCCCTTATGATGCTGTTTGGAAGACATGTTGAGGAAGTAATGATTTGACAGCTTGTTGGGGAAAAGCTCTCATGCCCCATGTCGTACTTTGAATACCTGCAATCCTGTATGACAAAGAAACGTACAAGTATCCCGAGGTATCCCTTACTGGATTCCTGTAAGCATGTAATAAGAAAAGGCACATCTGTATTTATGCAACTATTATATTAAGGACATCGAACATTTTTGCAAATGAAAATGTACGAGACGAAATGTGACTGAAAATCTGATTTTATTAATTTGGGTGCCCTGAATTGGCAAGTACAGTCAAAGGAACAGATCCCCTGAAATGAGGAGATTGTTACAAATTGAGAAACAAAAAGATGTTGGCAATGTTGATGACGCTTCAATGCTTCCCTTTCGCTATGACTTGTATGACATTGACGTTCTTCTCATCTTGCTTCCTGAAGAAGGCCGATTCTGACCGATGCTCGAACCTTTTGAAGTTTGCCATGTTGTAAGTGATACAGACGAATTCAGAATGCAGTTGTTCGCTTATTCCCTTATTTTGCGTGGATCGCCCTTTCGGGTTTTCAATCCACCGGGATACCCATTTTTGCCTGAGATGTCCAATGCGGCTTTTCAACTCAGCGGGTATACATTTTTTTTATTTTCCCTTATTTTTTCCCGAGTCTTTTATTCTGTTTTTGACTCGCCGGGATGCCCTATTTTTTCCTGGACTTACATTCTGTTTCTATGTCCAGCGGGTCATTTTATGCGAAGCATTTTTTAATCGCATCTGAATTCACAGGGGACAGGAAGTCTTCACCATTCATAGTACTGAGCATCAGTGCTCCACCAGAGAAAACTTTCTTTACTATGAATGGACCATCGTAATTCGGAGTCCACTTGCCCCTGTGGTCTGTATGAGGAGGAAGGAGTCTTTTCAGCACAAGATCCCCTACTTGGTATTCTTGAAGCCTGACTTTCTGATCGAAGGCTTTCTTCATTCTTTTCTGATACAACTGCCCATGACAGATTGCAGCTAATCTCTTCTCTTCAATCAGATTCAGTTGTTCGTACTGGGATCGGACCCATTCTGCTTCATTCAATTTAACATTCATTAGTACCCGTAAGGAGGGTAATTCAACTTCAATAGGTAGGACTGCCTCCATACCATAAACAAGCTGATACGGTGTTGCCCCAGTGGATGTTCTGATTGACGTACGGTACCCATGCAAGGCAAATGGTAGCATTTCATGCCAGTCTTTGTAAGTGACCACCATCTTTTGCACAATCTTCTTGATATTCTTGTTAGCTGCCTCAACAACGCCATTCATCTTTGGCCTGTAAGGAGAAGAATTGTGGTGTTGGATTTTGAAGTCCCGGCATAGCTCTTCCATCATTTTGTTGTTCAAGTTGGAACCATTATCAGTAATGATTCGCTCAGGTACTCTATACCGACAGATGATGTCTCTTTTCAGGAATCGGGCTACCACTTGCCGGGTAACGTTTGCATACGAAGCTGCTTCGACCCATTTGGTAAAATAGTCAATGGCTACCAGGATGAATCTGTGACCGTTTGAAGCAGTCGGTTCGATCTTTCAAATCATGTCAATGCCCCACATGGCAAAGGGCCAGGGTGAATACATCACATTCAAAGGATTCGGAGCCACATGCACTTTATCTGCATAAATCTGGCATTTATGGCATTTTCTGGCATAAGCACAACAGTCTGCATCCATTGTAATCCAGTAATAACCTGATCTTAGCAACTTTTTAGCCATAGCATGCCCTCCCGCATGGGTACCAAAAGATCCTTCGTGCACCTCGTGCATCAACAAGTCTGCTTATTCCCTATCAACACATTTGAGGAGTACCATATCAAAGTTTCTCTTGTACAAAGAACCATTAGTATTCAGGAAGAAACTACCAGCTAGCCTTCTTAATGTCTTCTTGTCATTGGATGATGCCCCAGGTGGGTATGTTTGATCCTCCAAGAAGCACTTGATGTCATGGAACCAAGGCTTATCATCTTTAGCAAGGTCTGCTGAGAATACGTATGATGGTCTGTCAAGTCTGGAAACTGAAATCCGAGGCACAAAGTCGGCAGCTTGAACTTTGATCATGGATGAAATGGTAGCCAGAGCATCTGCAAACTGATTTTCATCTAGAGGTATATACTCAAGCTTGACTGTAGTGAAGAAAGTCAATAACCTCCTTGTATAATCCCGGTAAGGTATCAGATGATCTTGGTGAGTGTACCATTTGCCGTTGGTTTGATTAATTACCAGAGTTGAATCTCCGAACACAGTCAAAGTCTTGATCCTGAGGTCAATGGCTTCCTCAAGACCCATAATACAAGCTTCGTATTCAGCTTCGTTGTTAGTGCAGTTAAAAGTGAGTTTTGCCGAGAAAGGCATGTGAACTCTCTTAGGTGTAATGAGTACTGCACCAACACCATGACCATTCATATTAACAGCCCCATCAAACATCATAGTCCATTCTTCTTATGGGTCAGGCCCTTCAGTGTGAATAGGCTCTTCATGATCTTTTGCTTTTATGAACATGATGTCTTCATCAGGGAAGTCAAATCTCATAGGCTGGTAATCATCAATGGGTTACTCGGCAAGATAATCAGACAATACACTGCCTTTGATGGCTTTTTGAGATGTGTACTGAATGTCATATTCTGTGAGAATCATTTGCCATCTTGCAACCCGTCCGGTAAGTGCTGGCTTCTCAAATATGTACTTGACTGGGTCCATCTTTGAGATCAATAAGGTAGTATGGGTCAACATATACTGCCTGAGTCGGCGAGCAGCCCACGCTAAAGCACAACAAGTTTTCTCGAGCAGTGAATAACGTTGTTCACAGTTGGTAAACTTTTTGCTTAGGTAGTATATTGCATACTCTTTTCGACCAGACTCGTCATGCTGGCCCAGCACACACCCCATTGACTCTTCTAATACTGTCAAGTACATGATTAGAGGCCTTCCTTCAACTGGAGGCATAAGGATCGAAGGCTCTTGTAAGTATTCCTTGATTTTGTCAAAAGCCCTATGGCAGTCTTCATTCCACCTGACCGTTTGCTCTTTTCTTAACAACTTGAACAAAGGCTCACAGGTTGCTGTAAGGTGAGATATGAACCGTGAAATGTAGTTCAATCTACCTAGAAACCCCCGAACTTCTTTTTCAGTCTTCGGTGCAGGCATTTCTTGAATGGCTTTGACTTTATCAGGGTCAACTTCAATCCCCTTCTCACTTACAATAAATCCCAGCAGCTTACCGGATCGCACCCCGAATGTGCATTTGTTGGGGTTTAACTTCAATTGGTACTTCCTCAGACGCTTGAATAGCTTCAACAGATTCACCAGGTGGTCTTCTTCTGTAAGGGACTTGGCAATCATGTCATCCACATAACATTCAATTTCCTTGTGGATCATGTCATGGAACAATGTTACCATAGCCCGTTGATAAGTGGCACCAACATTCTTTAGTCCGAATGGCATCACCTTATAACAGAATGTGCCCCAGGGTGTTATGAAATTTGTCTTCTCCATGTCTTCAGGTGACATCTTGATCTGATTATATCCTGAAAATCCATCCATGAAGGAGAACACCAAGAACTGAGCCGTATTGTCGACCAATACATCAATGTGAGGTAAAGGGAAGTCATCTTTCGGGCTGGCTCGGTTCAGGTCCCGATAATCCACACACATCCTCACCTTGACATCCTTCTTAGGCACTGGTACAATGTTAGCAACCCACGGCGGATAGCTAGTTACAGCAAGGAAACCGGCGTCCCACTGTTTTTGTACCTCTTCTTTTATCTTCATAGCCATATCCGGACGAGTACGGCGCAGTTTCTGCTTTACCGGCGGACAGTCTTCTTTCAGGGGCAGCTTGTGCATAACAATGTTGGTGTCCAACCCTGGCATATCCTGATAAGACCAAGCAAAAACATCTACGTACTCCCGAAGCATTTCAATCAGTTGCTCTTTCACTGAATCTTGCAGGCAGGCCCCGATCTTGACTTCTTTCAAGTCTTTTTCCGTACCAAGATTAATTGTCTCAACTTCCTCCTGATGAGGAGTGATAACCTTCTCCTCTTGTCTTAACAGCCTGGCTAGCTCTTCAGGTAGCTCATAATCTTCTTCAACCCCTTCATCAGCTTGATTAATCGGATTGTCAAAGTCATACGAAATCATAGCAGTGTCGTTGTCGGTGCAGTCTGGAGGGTATTCTCTGCAAGGGTTTAGATTTGTTCCTTTTAGTGATCAGTTTTATCTTGTTTAGAAAAAGTGGAAATGAAGTTATTTATTTTGAAAAACATTGCCATTTTATTTTTGTACAAAAAATAAAGAATGAAAAACAGTGAGCGAAAAAGAAAAGAATCATTTGCAAAAGATGTCCTGATATTCATTAATTGATCTTTGCACAAAATACAAGATGGCCCGATTACAAAATGAGTCTTGACATCTTGGGCAAGATGCAGGACTTGATGCATGCTTTAAAACACAGGAAATAATAATTACTCTGCATGAGTAACCCTTATAATTTCCTGGGAAGACCAGTTTGAGACATGGCTCCCCGGGATCCTTGGACGTATCCAACTTTCCATGTTACGCTCGTCTTCTGACTCATCTTCCAAGCTATTCACAGCATCCGGGGTGAGCATCCCCCCGCTGACAAACTTGGGCTCCTTTGCAGCCTCTGGTTGATCTTGTCGAGTTGGTCTGTAACCCAACCTGAATCGGTCTTCTTTCTTCTCAACTGGCAGCAGCTTGCCCCATCCCTGAGCAGTACCCTCTTCAACAACCTTTCGGGCTTGTTGATATGATGTGATGGAGGTCCCAAGCACAGCAGATGCTTAATTGATATTCAGGGCCTCAAACCCTTGACTCATGGTTTCATGGATCTCCCCATCCATTTCAATGTATTTGAAAGTAGCTAGATGGCTAACGAAGATATCCTCTTCCCCACAAATGGTAATGACTTGGCCCTCCCACTCGAATTTTAACTTCTGGTGAAGGGTTGACGTCACGGCGCCAGCGGCGTGTATCCATGGTCTACCCAATAGACAGCTGTAGGCAGGCTGTATATCCATCACAAAGAAGGTCGTTTTGAAAATCTGTGGGCCAATCATTATTGGCAACTCTATCTCTCCCAGAACTGATCTCTTAGAACCGTCGAAGGCCCTTACTACCAAGTTGCTTGGGCGTAGTGCCAATCCATCATGTTCCAGCTTCACAAGGGCTTTCTTGGGTAGGACATTGAGTGATGACCCCGTGTCCACCAATACGTGAGAAAGAACTGCACCCTTACACTCCAAGGTAATGTGCAAAGCCTTGTTGTGATTGTGACCTTCCGTCGTCAGATCAGCGTTGGTAAATCCTAGTCCATGACTAGCGTTGACATTTCCAACCACAGCCTCTAATTGATTGACAGTAATCTCCTCCGGCACATAAGCTGCGTGCAAGACTTTTAATAGTGCGTTCCGATGAGCCTCGGAGCACATTAGCAATGATAATATGGAGATCTTGGAAGGTGTTTGGTGAAGCTGGTCTACCACCTTGTAATCACTTTTCTTTATGATTCTCATGAATTCATCAACCTCTTGATCAAAAGGAGTCTTCAAAGTTTCCCTAACAACTGGTTCTTCTTGCACCATGCTCTTCCCTTTTGCCTTGGCAGCAGCTTCTGTTTCGGCAATGGGTCTCGGTATTTGCGAGGCAAAAAGACTTCCGCTTCTAGTGAAGCCTCCGCCTCCCCCCACATTGTCTATCTGAGGTGAAGAAGTTGATGATTCTAAAGTGATTTTCTGCCCCTCGCAGTACATATCTGAGCCATAATGCCAAGGGATGACATTATTGCTTTCGTAAGGAACTGGCCCAGGTACTGTGATAGTGACCGGACTGATAGCAGCTGCAGAGGGGACCACAATGGTGTGTGGATCATAATATATGGTAACTGGAGCCCTGATAGGAGTAACATTTTGCTGTGGGTTGTTGGCAGGAACATTTGCAGGATCGTAGTATATTGTAACCGTTGAGACACTTTCATCAATTGCTGCTGATGTTGTAGAAGGCACTGTTGACTGGATGGGTGTTGAAGTTGTAGCAGGAATGGTGATTGAACTTGCATCCGTTGAAGTGATTGATTGAGCAGTTGTTGGAGTTGTAGTAGAATATGTTGGAAAAATGGTTGCTGACGTTGTAGGAGTGTTCGTGATTGTTGATGAAGGAATTGTTGGAGTTGTAGTCGCTGTTGTTGTAATTTGGAGGATTCCATCCTTAATAAGACCATCTATGTCGTTCCTCAGTCTCTCACATCCATTGACACCAATATTGCAAAATCCACAGCCGAGTTCACATCCGGGGAACACTTGGCATTCTAACAGCTGAGCTTTGATTTCAACCAGAGGTGTTCGGATTTGTGCAACACTAGTGATTAATGTTGATGGTTTTCCCTCCTCAATAGCATTGATCCTAGGCCCATTGTGACTAGGCATTGGATTCCTTGTGACATTCGGAGGAGGTGCGAAGTTGAGAGCTTTTGAGTCTACCAAATCTTGGACTTTCATCTGTAGGGCCCTGCATTTTTTAGTATGATGCCCCGGTGCGTTTGAGTGAAATGCACACCTGGCATTTGCATCATAGTTCTTTGGCATATTGGTGGGATCCGGCGGTGCCAACGTCCTTAACTCAACTAGGTTGAGCTTTAGGAGTTGTGGCAAGAGTGCAGCATACGGCATTGGAATTGGGTCAATTACTCTGTTTTCCTGTGATGGCCTTTGCTGGAAAGGACGATGTTGTTGGTTGTTATTGTTGTTGTTGTAGGTTCTCTGTTGCGGATAATGAACTTGTTGTTGATACTGTGGTTGTTTTTGTTGAGGATATGCTGATTGTTGAGGAATCAGAGCTGGGATAGTAACTGCTGCTACTGACCGGTGCACATACTGAGGCCTGCCCCTGCTTGCATGAATTGAATTTGTTTCACCGGCCCTTCGGGGTCCCACAAAAGGTTTTCTGGGATTGCTGGATGAACTTGCACCACTGTCGGAAATTTTACCCATCTTTAAAAGGCTTTCAATCCTCTCACCAGCTATGACCACATCAGCAAAGCTGGTAGAGGAAAAAGCAGCCATTCTATCAATGTAGGTCCCTTGCAATGTATTCATGAACATGTCAGCCATTTCCCTTTCTGACATGAGTGGTTGGACAGCAGCAGCAAGCTGTCTCCATCTTTGGGCATATTCCCTGAAGCTCTCTCTAGAAGACTGAGACATTCCCATTAGGAGGGTCCTATTGGGAGCCATGTCCAGGTTGTATTGATATTGTCTAATGAAAGCTTCAGCCAAATCTTTCCAGCATCTTACGGTGGGCCTAGACAAATGTGAATACCACTCTCTCGAAGCCCCAGTCAGATTGTCTTCAAAGTAGAACATCCACAGCTTTTCATCCATGGTATAAGCTTTGAGTCTTCCCAGGAAAGACTGCAGGTGAGTTCGAGGGCAGGAGGTGCCATTGTACTTTTCAAAGCATGGGGGTTTGAATTTGTGGGGAATTCTTACCCCATCCACTAGTCCCATATCCATCACATCGAAGCCCAAGGAATTCTGAGACTCCAAAGATCTTAACTTTTCAGCAATTTCGTCCAATCTCTTGTCATATACTTCATCTCCAGCCCCCATAACAGTAAATTGTTCTTCTTGGGGATCCTCTTGCAAGATTCTCCCCCCAGCAGTATTACCTTGCACATTTCTCGGGATGTTAACTTCCGGATCTAGATGAGGTCCAAATACTGGTGGATTAATATGATGTTGGCCCCGCTCATTGTTACTAGTCCCTCCTGTTCCAAGATGAGGCTCCTCAGGAGTTTGTCTTTCCACCAGCTCTCTTAACCTTTCTTGACTCTGGGCTAAGCCAGTCATCACTGCCATGAATTGAGACATCTGATTTCTCATCTCTACTCTCTCATTAGCCATCTGATTTCTGACCTCAGTCAGATCCTGCTGTACTTGTTCCATTTGAATACCGGGAAGGTTCTTTCGAGTCGGGTACCGGTACGTGCGGTTGACAGGGAACACTCGGCGACGAGCAATGTTTCCTGAAGTCACAACAGAGTTAGAAACAAAAATAATAACAAAACCTACAAAACAAAACAAAAGTTAGTATGCAATGCAGTATGCTTATTTGTTTTCCAAGGTATCCGGCTTGGTTCTTGGTTTTGACCTTTCCAGACCTCGAGGAAAATGCTTGATGTTGTTGAGAGAAGACCCGAACAAAAACAAACCCAAGATATATTACAAATGATGGAGCAATACATAGTCTGTTCTTTTTCAATACATACCCTTGAAGGGTCAAAATACATCAAAAAAGAAAAAGTACATCAAATGGAAATAACAACAAACAAAGAATCAGACATCCAGTCCAAACTCATCCTCTCTGACCTCTTTCAGGAGTGCCTCAGTCACTGGACCAGCTGGGTGCTCTGTAATGGTCCTAATGAGGAGGTTCCTAGTAGCAATGGCAGTGGTCAAATTCTTATGCCTGTCCTGGTCCTTTGATCTCTTCACTCCTGCTCTGAGCTTCAACTCTGTAATCTCCTTTTGGGCTACCAACAAAGCTTCCTGCTGCTTCTTCTTACTGGCCTCTAGTTGTTCAATCTTGGCTTGAGTCTTTTGGTCTTCTTGTATACGGGCTTCAGTGATTCTGACCCACCTAGCCTGACTCTCTTGCAGATAGAGCTCAGTCCTAGCCTTCTGAATTTTGGCCTCTTTACAGGCATTCTTCAATATTTGTTCCCCAGCTCTTGCTTTCCTGATATAGTCCTCTGTTCTCAATTTTGGTAAGATGCTCCACCCTAAGTGTCTCCAATCTCTCAATATCCAGACGACCATCACTTCTTTCCCAAAGAGTCTTCTTCAAGGCTTGAGATAAGTTCTCATTCCTTTCCTTCAGCTTCTCAAATTCTTCTAGGCTGACAGTTGCTGTTGGCTGTACTGTAGATGGTCCAGGCATGTCTTCCAAGATAAAAGGCATTTTGGTAATTTGAGCTCTAGTACGGGACCAGTCGTAGTACTGAGCTGAAGAAACATTATTACATCTTCCAAGAATAGCCATCCCTTTTGTCTGGATGTTTTCCCAAGCCCAGGATGCTTGTCTGACAGTGTTGCACCCCAAAATTTTCCCTCACAATACAAGACACCTTATGAGGTTCACAAGGTTCACAAGACACTTATGAGGTTCACAAGGTTCACAAGACACCTTATGAGGTTCACAAGGTTCACAAGACCTCTCATGAGGTTCATGAAGTTCACAAGACATCTTATGAGGTTCACAAGGTTCACAAAATTCACAATTAGTCAGAAGATTTGACAATTCCCTCAGACAATGCATCCTCCTAAGCAGTGCATCCAAAACTAGGGTTTTGACTTTAATCAGGCTAAATGGACTTCCAAGACTTCAAGTGAGCTTCATAACATCTTATATATGTTTGAGAACCCCCATGACAAGTTTCAAGACTTTTCTCAAAGGCTTGCTCAGTCAGATGATCAGATAAGTCAAAATCAGTCAAAGTAGTTAAAAAGTCAAACTGAGGTCAACTGTGGTCAAACCAAAGTCAAACTTCATGATTTTTGTCAACATCAAGTATATGAAGTAAAATTCATCATTTGATCAAGGGTTGATCATGATTCATCAAGAATATTTCAGATCATCAAGAATCAGAGGTTTCTAAATTAGGGTTTCCTCAGGAAAAGTCAACTGAACTTTGACCAGCCATAACTTTCACATGCTTCATCACATTTTTTCCATCCAAAGCTCATTTTGAAGGAAATTGAATTCTCTACAACTTTGTGTCTCACAAGTCAAGCCCAAAAATGCTTCATTTGGAAGGTATGAGCTAAGACATTATAGGTCCTTTTGAAAGTCAACAAAAAGTCAACAACTTCAAAAGGGCATAACTTGAGAATGGTAAATGATATGGAAATGAAACCAATGGTGTTGGTTATAGGACTCTTCAAACTTTCCAAAATGTCCAAGAACACCCTCATAGCATTAAAATTGAAGGATGTGTGCCCTTGCAAAGTTGGGAAATTTTTGGGTGGTTTATGAGGAAAATAGGGTCTTAAAACCAAATTTTTCTAAATGGGCTGAACTTTTTGTGACCCAAAGTGTTCAATGACATCATGCACGAAAATTATTTGATATTTTCATTATTTTATTTTATTTATTTTATTTATTATGATTTTTTATGATAAAAATCATTTTAAATTTAAATAAAATATCAAATATGAAAATTTAAAATATATTTTTGTTCTAGAAGGTCATTAACATGAATTGGATTGAATTGATACACAATTGATGATGATTGGCTTGAAATAGAAAGGTCTTATTCAAAAATATATGAAATTTAAGATCTAATCTTTTTCAATCTCCAAAATCAAAAAAATCCATACAATGATCCAATCTTTCTGACCTAATTCATTCACTATAAGTATATGAAGAGAACACAATGCATAGGGACGAATTTCAGAGCCTCAAGAGTAAGTTTGCACATTCAAAAAACTCACCAAAATTCAAATTCGGATTTCACAATTCAGGCTCTTTCAGGACAAACCAAAGGTTGCAACTTGTTCCTTGGAGTTCATAGATCAATTCTGGATCATAACATTGCATCTTCATGACCTAAATCGCACAAGCCGAATGCATCCCTTTCACATTTTGAAATTTTTCGATTTGATTGATTCATGTATTAATATTGAAAACTAATCATATATTTGTGTTTGTTGTGATGTTTAGAAGCTTTTTGCATAGATTAATTGAATTATTGTGGACTGTGTTGAAGATTGCCATTATTAGGGTTTGAAGGTTCAAAACGGGAACCATACATTTAAGACCTTAAAATCAATTCTAAAACCATGGATGTGATGTATGGACTTTGTATAATTGATCTGGGTTATTAATTTTGGTTGTCATGATGGTTTGCATGATGTTTCGAAAAACACAGGTTTAGGGTTTTGAAAATTCGCAGGAAATTGCCCAGGAAGATTCGCAGGAAAAAACGCAGGTCTGGAGGAGGAAGAAGACCCCTGGCGCGAATTCCAGAATTCAAATGTTTGTTGATTTTTTATTATTTATGTTTGGTTTGTATTACACAGCGTGCGCGTTGGCCTGATGGTTGGAAGCTTGTTCTTATGAGGGTTAGGTCCTTGGTTCGAATCCTGGATGCATCAATTTTTCTTATTTTTTCTATTTAATTGTTAGACTGAATATATTATTGATTGTGATGGATATACTATCAGTTGCGCCCTCCCGGCTGGATGGTAAGTGTGCTTGCGTATTGTGAGAAGGTCCTGGGTTCGAATCCCCCCCAGGCCTTTTGTGTTGTTTCTTTTTGCTTTGTCATGTTTTTTTCAGGTTAATAACAAAATCCCATGGAGTGCATTCTTTCTCACCTGCGCGCGCATGGTCCAGTGGTTGATGTGTTGGTCTTGAAGATTGAAAGCTTAGGGACTGGGTTCAAATCCCAGCCCAGGTAAGTTTTGGTTTTTTCATTCTTTTTCTGTTTTTTTTATTTAATTAATATTATAGTTAAATAAATTTAAATAATAGAAAAAATAGAATATTTATATTATTATTTTCTTATTACAATTTAGAATTCATCATTTTTTAATTAAATCTTATTAGAAAAATTATTTATTTTTTTTGTAAATTATTAATATTGTATAATTTTATATAGTATTTAATTAATCCTAATTTATTATTCTAAAAAACATATAACCCCTAATTTTCTAAAACCCTAAAACATTTTTTAAAACCTAATTATTTTTTATAAACCCTAATTATAAATATTAATTTATTTGTTAATTATAACTTTTAATAAACTTTAATTATATGTATATATTTTATAATTTGTTTATAATTATTATTTAATTCTTGTATGTAAATAATTTTTAGTGTATGCTTAAAAATAATTAAAAATTTGCTAATTTAATTTTGTAAATATAATTTATTTTCATAATATGTTTATAATTAACCTAATTTTTATAACATGTATATAAATTTAAATTCTTTATAATAATTAGTATATAATATGAATTGTTTATGTTTTTTTTATTAATCTTAAAAAATAGTTGTTTATAAAAATTTTGTAAACTTTTAATTATTATGCTAATATTCTTGTTTATTTTATTATTAATTCTGTTTATTTTCATATGATATTTATTTTATTATTACTAACCCCATTTATATATATATTGTGATTTATTATTATTATTATTACTAACCCAATTATTTATTATTATTTATTTTGCTTATTTATTTAATTTGTTTTAATTATTATTATGTAATTGTCTCCTTTATGTAATATTTTAGTAGTAATGTTTAATATTTATTGCTATGGTTAGTAAAATAGGGAGTGAAACATATTTGTATTTAAAATTGATTTAGATCATTAACTTAAAAGATAAATATTTAAAATTGTACACTCACACATGTAAGTCGATTTTTGATCGCCATCTCACTTTCTAGGGTTACCTCTCATGTTGCCTAAACAAAAGGTCAAGTAGGGTGCATAAAGCAAAGTCCCTCATTTCACATCATCTAGTCCCTTAAACAGATAAAAAGATCAAGTCCCTTCGAATGTTGCCTTCGTAATGATCTTGTCCCTTTCGAATAAAGATGATAAGTCCCTCCGAATTGCTTATACACCCCACAGTTGCCTAAATAACAGATGTCCCTTCACTTGTCCCTCACATCCAAGGTAATGACTACCTATTCCTTAATAATAGGGATAGTCTTACCATTTAAAGGATTCAAGAACAGAAAAGACTTAAACTTAGGGTAGGTTCCTCTTAGATACTTGCTCACTCTTCAAAACATTTCAAAACACTTCACATTTTCAAACAAATTTTCAAAACAAAGGCTTTATATATATCCGTACATGGATCATTATAAAGTACTTAAGAAAATTTCTAAACACACACTACACTTCTCAAAAACATTTTAAAGTGACCTAAGTAACTAAGAGCCCATGGATAACCATGGATGTAAAGGGTGCTAATACCTTCCCTTTACATAACCTACCCCCCGAACCCAAAAATCTTTTAAGGTCTTTCCTGTTCTTTTATGCTCTTTCCTTTGGATAAAATAAAAGTCGGTGGCGACTCTTGCTATCCGCAACATTTAACTAAAGTCAGTTCTCCCACCGTGTGTCGCTCCCACCAAATGACACAGGGCCAAGAGGGGTACAGACGCGAACGGTCGGCGAAAGGGATGAGAACACACAGGGGTGAACTCAGAAAGACAAGAGTCGCCAGCTAGGAATTTTTATCCCGGAGGAAAGGTAATGCTGCATAGACCTAGGAAAGATACGGATAAGACGGTTGCGAACCAGAGAGACTGAGAAAGGGGGTTGGTTACAACCTGGGAAGGTATTAGCACCCAGATTGTCCGTCGTACTCGACGGGATCCACGCTTAAAAGATTTGTGTTTAAAAGGGGTAGTGTCAGTGTTAAGATGTGTAACAAAGCTGGAAAGAATGCAAGTGTCAGTGTAAAAGAAGTGTGAAGTGTATAAGAGACGTGTCAGTGCAAGAACAAGAGTATGAAGCTCAAGACTATGAGGCTTAAAGAATAATGCTGGAAGAGGGGGAATATACATAGACTTTTGTTCGATAACTGTTAAGTTATGCCTACGTATCCTCTCGTGCAATGAGGAAGTCAGAACACCGTAGTTCGACCCAAAGAGACTAAAAGATGAATTGACTTGTGAACTGCTTACTTGTCTATGCTCAAGTGTATGACCTGTCTGGCTCAGGTGCAAACTGTCTTGCATTAGACGGAAGAAGCAAGTTCCCGTTTATGAGTGAATGAGATGAGAAAAGAATCCCGAAGGAGACGATTATTGTTTGTTTTTGTGTTTTCAGTCTTTTATTGCTTTTGGATTTGTCATAAGTTAATGAGCTTAAGCCTAAACCAATGAGTTAGTAAACTCATCACATCCTCCCTCTGATTAGGAGTAATGAGAATACCTTAAATGTGAAGTAAGCACCTCACACTTAATCACCCTGATGCAGGATTAAGATCATTAACCTACTTGCAATTATTTAGATGTTTTTGTTGTTTTTTTTGTTTAATGTTGAGTAATGAGTTTAAGCCATAATCAAGGATTTAAGGGACTCATTACACCATCCTAATAGAAGGATAATAGATGAGAACATTTAAGCTGAGGAAAGCTCCTCAACTTAATCCATGATTAGGGATTAACCTCATGACAAAACAAAGCCTTTATTAAAGTGGATTTTAATTAATGATAGGATGGAGAAGTGAGTTTTATGGTTTGTAAGACAACTTGAGGGGGACTTGTCCATTAACACTAGGGTTAGTCCTTCTTAACCAATTAAGGAAGAATTAGAACCCTAATGCAAGGCCCAAGTTACAAGCTTGATGTCTTGATGATTATTAGATGGATTGATTAAAGGATCTAAACACATTAAGGGTCTAACACTTAGGATTAAAGTTATACACTCCATCTTAATAGAAGGATGCAGGCATAAGCTTAATCACAAAGCCTTAAAGCCTTTAGGGTTTAGTCCCTGATTATGAGGTGAGGAGAGAAGACTCAAAGATGACACAAAGGTAAAACTAAATGGGGACTAATAAAACCCTAATTATTATCATGCTTGGTCATTCCTAGGGTTTATGAGGTTTGCAAGAAGATCTTCAGGAGAGAAGCCACCAGGAAAGAAGCAGATGAAAAGAGGAGGGAGCAGAGAGAAGCAAGACAACTTGCTTCACTTAAGAAGACAAGTTTCTTGAAGGAATAAAGTAAGATGAACATGAATGAGCAAGCTCAATCCAATACACATACAAAAATGCAGCCAAGGAAGTATGAAATAGATGAAAGGAGATTATGAGAAGTGAAGGCAAATTCACTTCTCAAACAACTTACCACCTGAAATGTTAGTATAAGGAATGAAATGCAATGCAAATGAGAGGAAATGTGATGATGCAAACCAAAACCAGGAGCATAAACATGATGTCAATGATGCTAAGAGATGATACAATCATGAGGCAAGGCATGAGAATGGTCAAACAAACATATGGATGCAAAAGAAACATGCTTTGAACCATGGATGTTCATGCAAAGTTATGAAATGTAATGGACATAAAAAATGGAAAATGAAAGATGAAATGATCAAACATGATTCTAATATGTCCTAAGATGTATTATGAATCAAGTGAATGCACAAAATGTCATGGCAACTCATTGGATGCAAGCAAATGAAAGAAGGATGCAAAGGAAGGCACAAATTAGGGTTTCATGCATCATGCAAAGCAAAAATCCAAAACCAGAAGCAAATGACATGATAAAAATTTGAAAATGTAATCAAAGATACCCTAAAACTATACAAACTCACTGCCCAAAGGAGGGGATCCAACTCTTAACCTAGTGAAAGTTATGAATTTCCTAAGATTGCTAGGGTTTTGGGATACCTTGTCAAGAAAAATGCTAAACAAATTGAAAATGCAAGATCAATTCAAACCAATTTTATCCTATAAACTACATGCTATACAAGATGCAATGCAAAAGGAATCATTATCCAACTCTCAATGGTTAGGCAGAAAGAAATTTTTGAAGTTTGACATAAAATATTGCCTTGAAATGAAATTAAATCCAATGAAAATGATCAAAAGTTTTCAAGAACAAAAACGAAATTTGGTTTGAGAGTTGGACAATGTTTCTAAATGTTTTTAAATGCTATGTGAATTTTTTTGTGATTTTTAAATACCTAAATGTATTTTTAATTAATTAATTTTCATTAACTAATTAAAAATAAACATTTAAATTATCTAAAAATAATTTTTTATGCAAAAAATAAAAATAAAAATATTTTTGTGTTCTGAAAATTCATGAAACCTTTGAAAAAAAATTTCATAATTTTTAGATGATTTTAACTATTTTTAAAAATTCGTACAAATAAATGCAAAACAAATGAAAATAAAATGAATTTAAATAGAAAAAGGAGAAAGTCAGCCAATCTGATGGCTGAGATTCAAACTCACAGGGGCGGGAATTGACCTGGCGCGCAAACGAACGGCTCACATTCAAACTTGCCTAATTATGATTAAACCCTAATCAGAAGCCCTAATGACTTTCAGATGACCGGAACAGTGTTCCGGTCATCTTCTCCGGCCAGCCAAAATCTCAATCTCTCTCAAAACGCATCAAAACCTCACAAAACTCTCCAGAATCAAACTATGAACATCACTAAACATAAACCCTAAAACAAACAACATTTATTTTTCGTGAATCAAAGGAAACAAGCAAAAACATTTTCACGGGCAAACTTTCAGAACATCACAACATGCTTGTTTCTGGCTCATTTTCAAAAATAAATAGATCCCCATGATCAGGGCAACATATAGAACAACATTCTAACAAGAAATCAAAGTTCTGGAAAATTTGTTCATCATGTTACCTGAGATTGAGCTTTCAGTCCAGGAGCTTTCTGCTTGCCTCTTTGCCTCAAAATGGTCCCAATGGTCCTCTTGATGAAGTTATGAAGCTTGGTTGGAGTTTAAAATGGTTGGTTTGTGAGTTTGAAGAAGTTCTGTTCAGGGGGGGGAGGAATCATGTTTCAGTTTGAGGAGGTTTCAGGGATGAATGAGGGTTGGGAAATGATTAGGGGAGCATGCTGAGTGATCCCATGAAGTTTGTTTTTATGTTTGATGCTTGTGTGATGTGTTTCGAATGGAAATGCATAAGAGGGCAAAGCTTGGTGCTATGGCTTGGGGAGTGTTTCAGGCTTGTGTGTGTGGTGTGTTATGTTGCATTTGGTCCACTTATCACTCTTGGATAGGTCAGAGGAGTTGGTCTGGCCTAGCTTGATTGGTATGGGTCTTTATGCAAAAAGTCAAGTTTTGTGTAAGAGAGGTATGGGTCAATAGTAGGCCAAGGACAATAGGGGTGTCCTGTGCAGCAAGGAATGAGGAGAGCCATGGGATCAGTCTTGAAGCCAATTAGCAAGTGGATTAGGGTTTGTATGATGTTTTGTAACTTTATCCAACTTTGGCCCTTTTGGAGTTTCTTGATCCACAAGTCATGGAAATGGGCAAACCTTTGGTGCATTCTGAATCTTAGGCCTTGGTTTATGTTTGTACAAAGATTAGAAGTTCATTTGAAAGCACAATTTGTCTTGGCAAGTGGTTTTGCAACTTTGTCCCTTTGGTACATAACTTGAAATTATGTGATTTTTCCCAACTTTGACAAGCCATAACTTTTGATCCAAAATGAATTAGAATGAGTTCTTTACTTCTTGAAAAGGGAATGATTCATTCTACAACTTTCATGACCAAATTTTTCTCATTTGAGGTATTTTTGAATCAAAAAGTAAGGGTTGAAAAAGTTTCCCAAAATGGCAAGTTTCCATTACAAGTCATTTTCCCAAAAAGGCAACTTTGCAAATGGCTTGAAATTCTTCAATCTTGTGAACTTATAACATCTTCTATGATCAAATAAAGATCATACACATTCAAAATGATGAAGAACACCCCTTGGTTGGTTCATTGGGGGCCTCAGATGCCCTGATTTTACACTGACTTGCTCAAGAAGTCAACCTTTGATCAGATGCCTTCCCCATGGAATTTCTTCATGAAAATTGATATGCATGATTCCTATACCATATAGAGACCAATAGAAACAAGAATAACCAAGAAAATTGGAGTTATGGCCTTTGAAACCAAAACCCTAATTCTAGGTCATCTGTGTAGTTAAACCGGGCTCTACTTCCATGCCTTTCTCAGTTCTTGTGACTCTTTGATTGCCTTGATCTTGAGAGGATATAATATGATGTTTGAACATACATGGACCCCTTTGAAGTGATTGAAGACCTTTGGAGTGGTCCAACTGGCTCAAGGATGGCTCAGATCACAAACCCTAGATGCAGGTGACTTTGAACCAATGCAGTGAAGCAAATATGCAATATGAGGTGCTATGATTGAACTTATGCATATGAAGAGATCACAAGCCATGGTGTGAATGGGTGAGGGCAAATTTGGGGTGTTTACAGCTGCCCCTATTCAAGCATGAGTTAGCTGTATAGAATGTAAGCAACGGCTTAACAGGCAAACAAGATAACTTGTGGTTGAATACCAAAGACGGTCCAAAATTTGCACTCACAGAATGAAGAAGAAAAGGGATATAGATTGTAAAGGAAAATAAAGTACGATTATAAAGTGAGGGCGACGGAGGACGACCGTCAAGCAGAGGACGACTGCTGGGGATGAAGCAATGACGGGGACGACCGACAAGCTAGGGAAATAAGAGATTATGATGGGGACGACCATCAAGTAAAGTTATAAGACTCTCTGGGGATTATAGGTAAATGACATAAATGATGAGGTACGGTCACCAGAGGTGAAGGACGATCACCTAGCCGGGGACGACTGCTCTGTTGGGGGATAAGATGAGGGACGGTCATCTAAGGTGAAGGACGATCACCGGGAAGGGTACGGATGCCGAAAGTATCGCGACATAGGACGAATGCCGGATAAAAAGGTCGACGATGGGGACGACCATCGGATAAGCATGATGAAGGACGATCATCAAGAGGTGAAGGACGATCACCTAGTAGGGTACGGCTGCTCCGAGGGTATCATGACATAGGACAAATGTCAGATATCGAGATCAACAATGGGGACGACCATCAGATAAAATGATGAAGGACGATCATCAAGAGGTGAAGGACGATCACCTAGCAGGGGACGGCTGCTGAAAATATCACGACATAGGATGAATGTCGGATAGAAAAGGGGTTCTAATGAATAGAGACTCCACTGGGGGTGATGAAGGACGATCATCAAAAAGGTGAAGGACGATCACCTGGCAGGGTACGGCTGCCGAGAAGGTATCATGACATAGGACGGATGTCAGATAGAAAGAGAATAAATCAACAAGATTTGTTGGGGACTTCGCTCGGGAAAAGTAAACACGGACGAGTGTCTATATCCAAGAAATGAGAGGTATAAGTGTTTGGGTACTGTGCATAGACTAAAGATGCGGACGAGCATCCTTAAGACTATGATACGGACGGGTATCAGGTAGAAACAAATGCTGACACATGTTCGAAGATGATGGTACAGACGAGTACCAACTGGTTAACAAAGAACATAGACGGGTATTGATTCTGCGGGGATTCTTCTGGGGAAAAGTAGACACAGATGAGTGTCTAAATTAAAGAAGACACAAGTGTTTGAAATTGTGTACGGATTAGAGATGCGAACGAGCATCCTTAAGACCATGATACGGACGAGTATCAGTAGAAACAAACGCTGACGCATGTTCAGAGATGATGATACGGACGAGTACCAACTGGTTAACAAAGAACACGGACGAGTGTCAGATCTGAGGGGGTATAAGTGGTGTATACAAGATACGGACGAGTATCTGTAAGGGTGAAACAGGAGTAATAAGTATGAGTGGTGTACACGAGTGTTTAACTTGCTGGGGAGAGTATGACACGGACGAGTGTCGGCAAAAGGTATATTATAAACAAGTGTATGATTTACAAAGTGTTTAGGTAGCTATGTTGGGGAAGGTGACACGGACGAGTGTCAGGGAATTTGTATAGATATATGTATCTGTGAGTGCAAAGAGGACGCTTTGGCTTTCTACTGGGGATATGACACGGACGGGTGTCAGGAGGTATCTGTTTCTTTAGGGAAAGTGCTTTGGCTCTCTGCCGGGGAATCTGGGGAGTTTTCTGTACATCGTTGATGGATCGCTAGTATTCACAAGTGCTTGATTCAGAACATGGCTTATGATTATGCAATATGTTTGATTTTTGCCGTAATGCTCCGTATTAGACGGAATTCTACGTTGTGCGGGGAGAATATGATGCGAATGCTATGATTATGCAAAGATACCGATCCGGGATTCAGATCCCGTTGCTGCGAAGATCTCTGGCTGATCTGCTTGGAGTGGACATCCCAGTTGGGGATGAGATCATTGGTAGATGTGTTAAGATGTATGACTCTGCTTGGGGAAACAGGTCACTGATAGACCTGTCTTGTTGATGAGGGACCCAGCTGGGGGTTTGTAGAAGCTTCCTTCACTCTATTGTGATTTCTTCGCGCGTTGCCTTTTTGGATAGAGGTTAAGACTCCGTGGGGAGATGGTTCCCTGGATTTTGCACTTGGCTGAGGAGGAAATAACAAATGGCAAACTCAGCTGGGGAGAAAACACCTCCGGTGCTAAGACTGAGTAGATAATGATTTGCCAGCTTGCTGGGGTGAAGCTTTCATGCCCTATGTTGTGCTCTGAACACCTGCAATCCTGTAAAGACAAAGAAACGTACAAGCATCCCGAGATATTCCTCATTGGATTCCGTCATAGGAGTTTAGGCAATCCTAGGAGCAAATATATTTCCTGTAAGCACGTATTTTTTAGAAAGGGAACATCTGTACTTATGCAATCAATATCTTGAAGACATCATACATTTTTGCAAACGAAAATAAAATGTACGAGACGAAACATGACTGAAAATCTGATTTTATTAAATCGTGTGCCCTGAATTGGCAAGATACAGTCAAAGAAACAAATCCCCTAAAATGAGGAGATTGTTATAAATCGAGAAACAAAAGATGTTGGCAATGTTTATGACGCTTCAGGGAGCTTCCCTTTGCTATGACTCGTATGACATTTGACGTTCTTCTCGTCTTGCTTTCTGAAGAAGGCTGAAAGAAGCTTGATCCTTTCGAAGCTTACCAAGTTATAAGAGATATAGATGAATTCAGAGTACAGTTTTTCGCTTATTCCCTTATTTTGCATGGATCGCCCTTTCGGGTTTTCAATCCATCGGGATACCCTTTTTTGCCTGAGTTGTCCAATGCGGCTTTTCAACTCAGCGGGTGTACATTTTTTGTTTATTTTCCCTTATTTTTGCCCGAGTCTTTTATTCTGTTTCTGACTCGCCGGGATGCCCTATTTTTGCCTGGATTTATATTCTGTTTTTATGTCCAGCGGGTCATTTTTATGCGAAGTATTTTTTAACTGCATCTGAATTCACAAGGGACGGGAAGTCTTCACCATCCATAGTGCTGAGCATCAGTGCTCCACCAGAGAAAACTTTCTTTACTACGAATGGCCCTTCATAATTCGGAGTCCACTTGCCCCTGTGGTCTGTATGAGGAGGGAGGAGTCTTTTCAGCACAAGATCTCCTACTTGGTACTCTCGGAGCCTAACTTTCTGATCGAAGGCTTTCTTCATTCTTTTCTGGTACAGCTGCCCATGACAGATTGCAGCTAATCTCTTCTCTTCAATCAGATTCAGTTGTTCGTATCGGGATCAGACCCACTCAGCTTCATTCAGCTTAACATCCATTAACACCCGTAAGGAGGGTAATTCAACTTCAACAGGTAGGACTGCCTCCATACCATACACAAGTTGATACGGTGTTGCCCCAGTGGATGTTCTGATTGACGTACGGTACCCATGCAAGGCAAACGGTAGCATTTCATGCCAGTCTTTGTACGTAACTACCATCTTCTGCACAATCTTCTTGATATTCTTATTAGCTGCCTCAACAGCGCCATTCATCTTTGGCCTGTAAGGAGAAGAACTGTGGTGTTGGATCTTGAAGTCCCGGCACAGTTCTGTCATCATTTTGTTATTTAAATTGGAACCATTATCAGTAATGATTCGCTCGGGAACTCCGTATCGACAGATAATATCTCTCTTCAGAAATCGGGCTACCACTTGCCTTGTAACATTTGCATAGGAAGCTGCTTCAACCCACTTGGTAAAATAGTCAATGGCTACCAGGATGAATCTGTGGCCATTTGATGTGGTCGGTTCAATCTTGACAATCATATCAATGCCCCACATGGCAAAGGGCCAGGATGAAGACATCACATTCAGAGGATTTGGAGGCACATGCACCTTATCCGCATAGTTCTGGCATTTATGGCATTTTCTGGCATAGGCACAACAGTCGATATCCATTGTGATCCAGTAATAACCCGATCTTAGCAACTTCTTGGCCATGGCATGCCCTCCTGCATGGGTACCAAAGGATCCTTCGTGCACTTCGTGCATCAACAAGCCTGCTTCTGTCTTACCAACGCATCTGAGGAGTACCATATCAAAGTTTCTCTTGTACAGGGAACCATCGGCATTCAGGAAGAAACTACCAGCTAGCCTTCTCAAAGTCTTCTTATCATTGGAAGATGCCCCGGGTGGGTACGTTTGATCCTCCAAGAAGCATTTGATATCATGAAACCAAGGCTTATCATCTTTGGTAACATCTGCTGCAAATACATATGCTGGTCTGTCAAGTCTGGACACTGAAATCCGAGGTACAAAGTTGGCAGCTTGAACTTTGATCATGGATGAAATGGTGGCAAGAGCATCTGCAAATTGATTCTCGTCCCGAGGGATATACTCAAGCTTGACCATTGTAAAGAAAGTCAATAACCTCCTTGTATAATCACTGTAAGGTATCAGATGATCCTGGTGTGTGTACCATTTGCCATTGGTTTGATTGATTACCAAAGCTGAATCTCCGAACACAGTTAAAGTCTTGATCCTGAGGTCAATGGCTTCCTCAAGGCCCATAATACAAGCTTCGTATTCAGCTTCGTTGTTAGTGCAGTTAAAGGTGAGCTTTGCCGAGAAAGGCATGTGAACTCCTTTAGGTGTAATGAGTACTGCACCAACACCACGACCATTCATATTAACAGCCCCGTCAAACATCATAGTCCATTCTTCTTCTGGGTCAGGCCCTTCAGTGTGAACAGGCTCTTCGTGATCTTTTGCTTTGATGAACATGATGTCTTCATCAGGGAAGTCAAATCTCATAGGCTGGTAATCATCAATGGGTTGCTCAGCAAGATAATCAGACAATACACTGCCCTTGATGGCTTTCTAAGATGTGTACTGAATGTCATATTCTGTGAGGATCATTTTCCATCTCGCAACCCGTCCGGTAAGTGCTGGCTTCTCAAAAATGTACTTAACTGGATCCATCTTGGAGATCAATAAGGTGGTGTGGGTCAACATATACTGCCTTTGTCGGCGAGCAGCCCACGCTAAAGCACATCAAGTTTTCTCGAGCAGTGAATAACGTTGTTCACAGTCGGTAAACTTTTTGCTTAGGTAGTATATTGCATACTCTTTTCGACCAGACTCGTCATGCTGGCCCAGCACACACCCCATTGACTCTTCTAATACTGTCAAGTACATTATCAGAGGTCTTCCTTCAATTGGAGGCATAAGGATTGGAGGCTCTTGTAAGTATTCCTTGATTTTGTCAAAAGCCTTCTGGCAGTCTTCGTTCCACCTGACCGTTTGTTCTTTTCTTAACAGCTTGAACAAAGGCTCACAGGTTGCTGTAAGGTGAGATATGAACCTTGAAATGTAGTTCAGTCTACCTAGAAACCCCTGAACTTCTTTTTCAGTTTTCGGTGCAGGCATTTCTTGAATGGCTTTGACTTTATCAGGGTCAACTTCAATCCCTTTCTCACTTACAATAAATCCCAGCAACTTACCGGATCGCACCCCGAATGTGCACTTGTTGGGGTTTAACTTCAGTTGGTATTTCCTCAGACGCAAGAATAATTTCAACAGATTTACCAGGTGGTCTTCTTCTGTGGGGGACTTGGCAATCATGTCATCCACATAACATTCAATTTCTTTATGGATCATGTCGTGGAATAATGTTACCATAGCCCGTTGATAAGTTGCACCAGCATTCTTCAGTCCGAATGGCATCACCTTGTAACAGAACGTGCCCCAGGGTGTGATAAAAGTTGTCTTCTCCATGTCTTCAAGCGACATTTTGATCTGATTGTATCCTGAAAATCCATCCATGAAGGAGAACACCGAGAACTGAGCCGTATTATCCACCAATACATCAATGTGAGGTAAAGGGAAGTCATCTTTCGGGCTGGCTCTGTTTAGATCCCGGTAATCTACACACATCCTTACCTTGCCATCCTTCTTAGGCACAGGTACAATATTAGCAACCCACGGCGGATAGCTAGTCACAGCAAGGAACCCAGCGTCCCACTACTTTTGTACCTCTTCCTTGATCTTCATTGCCATATCTGGGCGAGTACGGCGCAACTTCTGCTTTACTGGAAGGCAGTCTTCTTTTAGAGGCTGCTTGTGCATGACAATGTCGGTGTCCAACCCTGGCATATCCTGATAAGACCAAGCAAAGACATCTACATACTCCCGAAGCATATCAACCAGTTGCTCTTTCACTAAATCTTGCAAGCAGGCCCCGATCTTAACTTCTTTTACGTCTTCTTTCGTACCAAGATTAACCGTTTCGATCTCCTCCTGATGAGGAGCGATAACCTTCTCCTCTTGCCTTAACAACCTGGCTAGCTCTTCAGGAAGCTCATAATCTTCTTCAACCCCTTCATCAGCTTGATTGATTTGATTGTCAAAGTCATACGAAGTCATAGCCGTGTTGTTGTTGGTGCAGTCTGAAAGGCACTCTTCTGCAGGAGTAACCCTTATAATTTCCTGGGAAGACCAGTTAAGGACTTGGCTTCCCGGAATCCTTGGACGTATCCATCTCTCCAGGTTGCGGTCGCTTTCCTCCTCGTCTTCCAAGTTGTTTACAGCATCCGGGGTGAGCATTCCCCCGCTGACAAAATTGGGCTCTTTGGCAGCCTCTGATTGATCTTGTTGAGTTGGTTTGTAACCCAACCCAAATCTGTCTTCCTTCTTTTCCACGGGCAGCAGCTTGCCCCAGCCTTGGGCAGTACCCTCTTCAACAACCTTCCTGGCTTGCTGATAAGACGTCATGGAAGTTCCCAGTACATCAGACACTTCATTAATGTTCAGGGCCTCAAACCCCTGGCTCATGGTTTCATGGATCTCCCCATCCATATCTATGTACTTATACGTAGCCAGATGGCTAACAAAGATGTCTTCTTCCCCACAGATGGTGATGATCTGGCCTTCCCACTCAAATTTCAGCTTCTGGTGAAGGGTAGACGTAACAGCGCCAGCGGCGTGGATCCAGGGTCTACCCAACAAACAGCTGTAGGCCGGCTGAATGTCCATCACATAGAAGGTAATTTTGAAGGTCTGCGGGCCAATCATCACAGGCAGATCAATCTCCCCAAGCACTGATCTTTTAGAGCCATCGAATGCTCTCACCACCAAATTACTCGGACGCAACGCTAAGCCATCATACTCCAGCTTCACCAAGGCTTTCTTTGGTAGAACATTGAGTGACGACCCAGTGTCCACCAATACATGAGATAAAACAGCACCCTTGCATTCTAGAGTGATGTGCAAAGCCTTGTTATGGTTACGTCCCTCAGTTGTTAAGTCAACGTTGGTAAAGCCCAGTCCATGACTGGTGTTGACATTCGCCACCACAGTTTCTAGCTGATTAACAGTGATCTCCTCTGGCACGTATGCTGCGTGCAAGACTTTCAATAATGCATTCCTGTGAGCTTCAGAACACATCAACAGGGATAAAATGGAGATCTTTGAGGGAGTTTGGTGAAGCTGATCCACCACCTTGTAATCACTTCTCTTTATAATTCTCATGAACTCATCTACATCTTGCTCAAAAGATGTCTTCTGAGTTTCTTTGACAATTGGTTCTTCAGGTATCACACTCTTCCCTTTTGCTTTTGCAGCAGCTTCTGCTTCGGCATTAGGTCTTTGCAATTGTGAGGCAAAAAGGCGTCCGCTTCTGGTGAAGCCTCCGCCTCCCCCAACATTATCAATCTGTGGAGAAGAAGTTGAAGAGTCCAAGGTGATTTTCTCCCCATTGTAGTAGAGGTCAGAGCCATAATGCCAAGGTATGGCATTACTGCTTTCATATGGAACTGGTCCAGGCATCGTGATGGTAACTGGACTGACTGCTGCATAGGAAGGTACTGAAATGGTGTGCGGATCGTAGTAAATGGTGACCGGTGACCTGGCAGGAGGTGCCACTGTTTGTTGTTGAAAGTTGTTGTTTGGAGGAACATTTGATGGGTCATAGTAAATGGTGACTGCTGAGATATCTTCATTAATTTCTGTTGGCGTTGTAGAAGATTCTGCTGAATAAATGGGCGCTGATGTTGTAGAAGAAATGGTTGTTGACATCTGATTTGTTGAAGTGATGGACGGAGCCATTGTTGATGCTATTGATGAATTGGTCGGAATGATTGTTGTTGCAGTTGTAGAAGAGTCAGGAATTGTTGTCAAAGGGATTGCTGGATTTGTAGGCGCCGTTGTTGTGATCTGAAGTATACCACTTTTGATAAGACCATCTATGCCGCTTCTCAAATTATCACACCCGTTGACCGAAATGTTACAATAACCACAACCGAGCTCACACCCGGGGAACATCTGGCACTCTAGGAGCTGAGCTTTGATCTCGACCAGAGGTGTTCGAATCTGCCCAACACTGGTGATTAAGAAAGATGGCTTGTCTTCCTCAATGGCGTTAATTCTTGGCCCTCCATGATTGGGCATGGGATTCTTGGTGACACTTGGAGGGGGTGCAAAGTTGAGGGCTTTAGAATCCACCAGATCTTGCACCTTCATTTGTAGAGCCCTGCATTTCTCCGTATTGTGGCCAGGTGCATTGGAGTGGAAAGCACATCTGGCGTTGACATCATAATTTCTTGGAAGATTGGAGGGATCTGGTGGTGCTAATGTCCTTAGCTCAACCAAGTTAAGTTTCAGGAGTTGTGGCAATAAAGCGGCATAAGGCATAGGGATAGGGTCAATCACCCTATTTGCCTGTGATGGTATTTGCTGAAAAGGTCTTTGTTGTTGATTGTCGTTGCTATTGTTGTAGGTCCTTGGTGGCGGATACTGAACTTGCTACTGATAATGTGGTTGTTGTGGTTGTTGATATGCTGATTGCTGAGGAATCGGAGCTGGAATAGTGACAGCTGCTACTGCTCTTGGACATGCTGAGGTCTGCCCCTGTTGGCATAAAGGGCATTTGTCTCACCAGTTCTTCTAGGTCCCACAAAAGGCTTCCTGGGATTACTGGATGAACTTGCACCGTTATCAGAAATCTTGCCCATTTTCAAAAGGCTTTCAATTCTTTCTCCAACTATAACTACGTCAGCGAAGCTGGTGGAAGAAAAGGCAGCTAGCCTATCAATATATGTTCCTTGCAGAGTATTCATGAACATGTCGGCCATTTCTCTTTCCGACATGGGTGGCTAGACAGCAGCAGCAAGCTGTCTCCACCTCTAGGCATATACCCTGAAGCTTTCTCTGGAGGATTGAGACATTCCCATCAGAAGGGTTCTGTTAGGAGCCATGTCCAAATTGTATTGGTACTGTCTGATGAAAGCTTCAGCTAGGTCCTTCCAGCACCTGATAGTAGCTCTGGTCAAGTGTGAATACCACTCCCTTGAAGCCCCAGTCAAACTGTCTTCAAAGTAAAACATCCACAGTTTCTCATCCATAGTATATGCTTTAAGTCTTCCCAGGAAGGACTGCAAGTGAGTTCGTGGACAGGAAGTTCCATTGTACTTCTCGAAGCACGGGGGTTTAAACTTGTGGGGAATTCTTACCCCATCCACTAACCCCATATCCATAACATCAAAACCTAGGGAGTTTTGAGACTCCAGAGATCTCAACTTCTTGGCAATTTCATCAAACCTCCTATCATAAACTTCATCCCCAGCTCCCATCACAGTAAACTGCTCCTCTTGGGGGTCTTCTTGTAAGATCCTTCCTCCAGTAGTATTTCCTTGCACATTACCCGGGATGTTGACTTCCGGATGTAGATGAGGCCCATACACTGGTGGATTAACATGAGGCTGACCCCTTTCATTGTTACTTGTTCCTCCAGTTCCCAGAGGAGGTTCTTCCAGGGTTTGTCTTTCTACCAATGCCCTCAACCTTTCTTGACTTTGGGCCAAGCCATTCATTACTTCCATGAATTGGGTCATTTGGTTTCTCATCTCCAGCCTTTCATTAGCCATCTGAGTTCTGACCTCTGTCAGATCTTGTTGTACTTGATCCATCTGGATACCAGGAAGATTGTTGCGAGTAGGATACCGGTGCGGACGGTTGAGAGGGAACACCCGGCGGCGAGCAATAATTCCTGAGGCACAACAGAGTTAGAATCAAACAAAACAAAAACCTACAAAACAAAACAAAAGTTAGCATGCAATGCAGTATGCTTATTTTCTTTCCAAGGTATCCGGCTTGGCTCTTGGTTTTGACCTTTCCAGACCCTGAGGAAGATGTTTTGATGTTGCTTGAGAGAAAGAAAAACTCAGTGAAACAAACTGACAAATACATTACAAATGGTGAACCAGACATAGTTTGTTTTTACAACATATGCCCCTGAGGGGTCAAAACACAACATAAAAGAAAAGTACATCAAATGGAAATAACAACAAGCAAAGTAATCAAACATCTAAGCCAAACTCATCCTCCTTAACCTCCTTCAAAAGTGCTTCAGTTACAGGATCAGCCGGATGTTCTGTGATGTTCCTGATAAGAAGGTTTCTGGTGGCAATGGCAGTGGTCAGCTTCTTGTGCCTGTCTTGGTCCTTTGACCTCTTCAAACCAGCCCTAAGCTTCAATTCTGAAATTTCCTTCTGGGCTGCCAGCAAAGCCTCCTGTTGCTTCTTCTCATTGGCCTCCAACTGCTCAATCCTGGCTCGAGATCTCTTATCTTCCTGAGTGCGAGCTTCAGTGATCCTGACCCACCTAGCTTGACTTTCCTCTAGATAGAGATCAGTCCTAGCCTTCTAAAACTGGGCCTCTTTACAGGCATTCTTCAATATTTGCTCTCCAGCTCTTGATTTCTTGATGTAGTCTTCTGCTTTCTCAATCTTGGCCAGATGCTCCCCTTTAAGCTTCTCCAACCTCTCAATGTCTAGACGACCATCACTCCTCTCCCAGAGGGTCTTCTTCAGAGCTTGAGACAGATTCTCATTCCTCTCCTTTAGCTTCTCAAATTCTTCCAGGCTGACAGTGGCTGGAGGTGGTACTGTGGACGGTCCAGGTGCGTCCTCAATGGTGAAGGGCATCCCAGAAATCTGAGCTCTAGCATGAGACCATTCATAATACTGAGCTGAAGCCACATTATTGCATCTTCCAAGAATGGCCATCCCTTTGGTCTGGCTGTTGTCCCAAGCCCAGGATGCTTGTCTGACAACAGCTAGATTAGGCTTTATCTCACAATACAGGGTTTCAGCCAAGTCTTGCACTCTAGGAGGGTGAACCAAAGCATATCCCAATTGTCTCTTAATCAGCAAAGGGTTGTAGTTGATGCAACCTTTCACTCCTATTAGAGGTACATTGGGGTACTGCCCACAGCTAGTGATTATGTCTCTGCCCTTGGTGCTCTGGGTGCACCATCTGATGTCATCTGAAGTCAGAGCAATGAGTCTCTTAGCCCAATTCTTCTGTTGGTGAGGATTCAGGAAGGCATCTGTCTTAGGAAAGTGTTTGAGCAGCCAAGTGTGAAACAGAGGAGCACAGCATCTCACCAACTTTCCTCTTTGTTTCTCATTTCTTTGGTGAACAGAATAATAGAAATCCCCCAGCAATGTGGGTACTGGGTTCCTCAAAAGGAAAAGATGAATGGCATTCTTGCTGATAAACTTGGGCTCATCTGCAAAAAGTATAACCCCATATATACTGAGGGCTAACAATGCACAAACTGCCTTCCATTCTCCCAAGGAGGCCTTCAGGATAGCCTGAGAAGTCAGAAAGTCTAGGTGCAAACCAGGGATTCCAGCCTTTGTTGTCATGTTCTGCTCAATCAATATAGGCTCTAGGTGCAGTGCTTTTGCCACTTCTCCATTGCTGGGAGAAGTCATCTCTGGGTTGAAGGGAATCCCACCCCTAACAGGCACTCCAATCAATGATGAAAACTCCTCTAACAGGGGTCCTAACTGAAAGTTCTTGAAAGTGAAGCATCTCAAAGGAGGTTCAAAAAACTGTAGGCAAGTGTGGATCAAACTCCTCTGAGAAGGATCCAGGTCCATAACCATATCAAGGATGCCTCCATAATGCTCTCTGAATAATGGGATGTGGTCTGGAGTGATAAGTGCTTGGACCTGCCTGATGCCAGCCAGCACAGGCTCAAAGAAATGGTATGAAATGTTGCTCTTCTTGGGTGCCATGACTGCTGAGGAAGAGCTAAAAAGAGATGCTGATGAGGAAGACTGATACTAGAGATGAGCCACTGATAGGCTGAGGATGATGATGGGGGTATCTGAAGCAGGCAACTGATGAAGATAGCTGAAGCGGATAGCTAATGAAACAGAGGTCTATGCAGATGAAAGGGTCAAAACCAAGCCAGATGTAATGTGGATTCCCTGAAAAACAAATAAACAAATGTTAAATGATGCAAATGATGAGTATGCAAATGATATGCAAGGGTTTGTGATCAAGCTGGATCTGATTATCTGTCTTGATATAAAAGGCCCATGTATGTTTAAGAAGTCCAGATGGAGGTTCACAAATCCAGTAACCAAGGTGGGGGACTCAAGTAAAGAGTCACATGTCCAGGGTTAAATCACAAGAACTGTCTAAAATGAGGTACTCTTAAACCAAATAGTAACAGGGTATGATGTGGCCAAGAGTTCCTGCAAACCTGCAAACAGCCCAATCCCCTCACAGGTGATGTTCTAAAACAAGGATCCTCAGACTTGGATCAGTTATGAGAAGTGTAAACACTTCTAACCCGGAGGTACAGTGTTTACAATATCCATAAAAGATCCTCCTCTAATTCACCTCAGTTTCTGAAGGTCAATAATAAAGGTCATCCAGACTTAGCAGGCTTCCCAGATAGCCCTAGCACTACAGGAAATCTGTAGCACAGAGTTCTCAAGAAGAAACCCACATCTGAACCGTGTTTCATATTCCCGCACCAGACCGAAATGGAATGGGAAATAACATGAACCACTCTAGCCTAGGTGTCACTCAGGTCCCAGGTATATGACCTTACCTATCATTGAAACCCCACCCACCAAAACAAAAAACCAGATCCAGCCAGATGACAGTATGACAGTATGATATATAAAGCTGTAAAGAAAGCAATAAATAACTGTACATAAAGCAATAAATAAAGCAAATATATAAACACAATTAGCACATAACACCCCAGTAAACACAAATCAAACAAGTGCTAGGAGGAACCCACAAAAAGAACCAGAAGCCCTGGTTACAGTATAAGGGTCCCCAGCAGAGTCGCCAAGTTGTCGCTCCCACCAAATGACACAGGGCCAAGAGGGGTACAGACGCGAACGGTCGGCGAAAGGGATGAGAACACATAGGGGTGAACTCAGAAAGACAAGAGTCGCCAGCTAGGCATTTTTATCCCGGAGGAAAGGTAATGCTGCATAGACCTAGGAAAGATACGGATAAGACGGTTGCGAACCAGAGAGACTGAGAAAGGGGGTTGGTTACAACCTGGGAAGGTATTAGCACCCAGATTGTCTGCCGTACTCGACGGGATCCACGCTTAAAAGATTTGTGTTTAAAAGGGGTAGTGTCAGTGCTAAGATGTGTAACAAAGCTGGAAAGAATGCAAGTGTCAGTGTAAAAGAAGTGTGAAGTGTATAAGAGAAGTGTCAGTGCAAGAACAAGAATATGAAGCTCAAGACTATGAGGCTTAAAGAATAATGCTGGAAGAGGGGGAATATACAGAGACTTTTGTTCGATAACTGTTAAGTTATGCCTACGTATCCTCTCGTGCAATGAGGAAGTCAGAACACCGTAGTTCGACCCAAAGAGACTAAAAGATGAATTGACTTGTGAACTGCTTACTTGTCTATGCTCAAGTGTATGACATGTCTGGCTCAGGTGCAAACTGTCTTGCATTAGACGGAAGAAGCAAGTTCCCGTTTATGAGTGAATGAGATGAGAAAAGAATCCCGAAGGAGACGATTATTGTTTGTTTTTGTGTTTTCAGTCTTTTATTGCTTTTAGATTTGTCATAAGTTAATGAGCTTAAGCCTAAACCAATGGGTTAGTAAACTCATCACATCCTCCCTCTGATTAGGGGTAATGAGAATACCTTAAATGTGAAGTAAGCACCTCACACTTAATCACCCTGATGCAGGATTAAGATCATTAACCTACTTGCAATTATTTAGATGTTTTTGTTGTTTTTTTTTGTTTAGTGTTGAGTAATGAGTTTAAGCCATAATCAAGGATTTAATGGACTCATTACACCATCCTAATAGAAGGATAATAGATGAGAACATTTAAGCTGAGGAAAGCTCCTCAACTTAATCCATGATTAGGGATTAACCTCATGACAAAACAAAGCCTTTATTAAAGTGGATTTTAATTAATGATAGGATGGAGAAGTGAGTTTTATGGTTTGTAAGACAACTTGAGGGGGACTTGTCCATTAACACTAGGGTTAGTCCTTCTTAACCAATTAAGGAAGAATTAGAACCCTAATGCAAGGCCCAAGTTACAAGCTTGATGTCTTGATGATTATTAGATGGATTGATTAAAGGATCTAAACACATTAAGGGTCTAACACTTAGGATTAAAGTTATACATTCCATCCTAATAGAAGGATGCAGGCATAAGCTTAATCACAAAGCCTTAAAGCCTTTAGGGTTTAGTCCCTGAT
Organism: Lathyrus aphaca; assembly: GCA_963966055.1. NCBI lineage: Eukaryota > Viridiplantae > Streptophyta > Magnoliopsida > Fabales > Fabaceae > Lathyrus > Lathyrus aphaca. Next base: position 217,506,547 of record OZ014524.1, read on the forward strand.
TATGAGGTGAGGAGAGAAGACTCAAAGATGACACAAATGTAAAACTAAATGGGGACTAATCAAACCCTAATTATTATCATGCTTGGTCATTCCTAGGGTTAATGAGGTTTGCAAGAAGATCTTCAGGAGAGAAGCCACTAGGAAAGAAGCAGATGAAAAGAGGAGGGAGCAGAGAGAAGCAAGACAACTTGCTTCACTTAAGAAGACAAGTTGCTTGAAGGAAGAAAGTAAGATGAACATGAATGAGCAAGCTCAATCCAATACACATACAAAAATGCAGCCAAGGAAGTATGAAAGAGATGAAAGGAGATTATGAGAAGTGAAGGCAAATTCACTTCTCAAACAACTTACCACCTGAAATGTTAGTATAAGGAATGAAATGCAATGCAAATGAGAGGAAATGTGATGATGCAAACCAAAACCAGGAGCATAAACATGATTTCAATGATTCTAAGAGATGATACAATCATGAGGCAAGGCTTGGGAATGATCAAACAAACATATGGATGCAAAAGAAACATGCTTTGAACCATGGATGTTCATGCAAAGTTATGAAATGTAATGGACATACAAAATGGAAAATGAAAGATGCAATGATCAAACATGATTCTAATATGTCCTAATATGTATTATGAATCAAGTGAATGCACAAAATGTCATGGCAAGTCATTGGATGCAAGCAAATGAAAGAAGGATGCAAAGGAAGGCACAAATTAGGGTTTCATGCATCATGCAAAGCAAAAATCCAAAACCAGAAGCAAATGACATGATAAAAATTTGACAATGTAATCAAAGATACCCTAAACCTATACAAACTCACTGCCCAAAGGAGGGGATCCAACTCTTAACCTAGTGAAAGTTATGAATTTCCTAAGATTGCTAGGGTTTTGGGATACCTTGTCAAGAAAAATGCTAAACAAATTGAAAATGCAATATCAATTCAAACCAATTTTATCCTATAAACTACATGCTATACAAGATGCAATGCAAAAGGAATCATTATCCAACTCTCAATGGTTAGGAAGAAAGAAATTTTTGAAGTTTGACATAAAATATTGCCTTGAAATGAAATTAAATCCAATGAAAATGATCAAAAGGCATCAAGAACAAAAAAGAAATTTGGTTTGAGAGTTAGACAATGTTTCTAAATGTTTTTAAATGCTATGTGAATTTTTTTGTGATTTTTAAATACCTAAATGTATTTTTAATTAATTAATTTTCATTAACTAATTAAAAATAAACATTTAAATGATCTAAAAATAATTTTTTATGCAAAAAATAAAAAAAAACAATATTTTTGTGTTCTGAAAATTCATGAAACCTTTGAAAAAAAATTTCATAATTTTTAGATGATTTTAACTATTTTTAAAAATTCGTACAAATAAATGCAAAACAAATGAAAATAAAATGAATTTAAATAGAAAAAGGAGAAAGTCAGCCAACCTGATGGCTGAGATTCAAACTCACAGGGGCGGGAATTGACCTGGCGCGCAAACGAACGAATCACATTCAAACTTGCCTAATTATGATTAAACCCTAATCAGAAGCCCTAATGACTTTCAGATGACCGGAACAGTGTTCCGGTCATCTTCTCCAGCCAGCCAAAATCTCAATCTCTCTCAAAACGCATCAAAACCTCACAAAACTCTCCAGAATCAAACTATGAACATCACTAAACATAAACCCTAAGACAAACAACATTTATTTTTCGTGAATCAAAGGAAACAAGCAAAAACATTTTCACGGGCAAACTTTCAGAACATCACAACATGCTTGTTTCTGGCTCATTTTCAAAAATAAATAGATCCCCATGATCAGGGCAACATATAGAACAACATTCTAACAAGAAATCAAAGTTCTGGAAAATTTGTTCATCATGTTACCTGAGATTGAGCTTTCAGTCCAGGAGCTTTTTGCTTGCCTCTTTGTCTCAAAATGGTCCCAATGGTCCTCTTGATGAAGTTATGAAGCTTGGTTGGAGTTTAAAATGGTTGGTTTGTGAGTTTGAAGAAGTTCTGTTCAGGGGGGGGGGAGGAATCGTGTTTCAGTTGGAGGAGGTTTTAGGGATGAATGAGGGTAGGGAAATGATCAGGGGAGCATGCTGAGTGATCCCATGAAGTTTGTTTTTATGTTTGATGCTTGTGTGATGTGTTTCGAATGGAAATGCATAAGAGGGCAAAGCTTGGTGCTATGGCTTGGGGAGTGTTTCAGGCTTGTGTGTGTGGTGTGTTATGTTGCATTTGGTCCACTTATCACTCTTGGATAGGTCAGAGGAGTTGGTCTGGCCTAGCTTGATTGGTATGGGTCTTTATGCAAAAAGTCAAGTTTTGTGTAAGAGAGGTATGGGTCAATAGTAGGCCAAGGACAATAGGGGTGTCCTGTGCAGCAAGGAATGAGGAGAGCCATGGGATCAGTCTTGAAGCCAATTAGCAAGTGGATTAGGGTTTGTATGATGTTTTGTAACTTTATCCAACTTTGGCCCTTTTGGAGTTTCTTGATCCACAAGTCATGGAAATGGGCAAACCTTTGGTGCATTCTGAATCTTAGGCCTTGGTTTATGTTTGTACAAAGATTAGAAGTTCATTTGAAAGCACAATTTGTCTTGGCAAGTGGTTTTGCAACTTTGTCCCTTTGGTACATAACTTGAAATTATGTGATTTTTCCCAACTTTGACAAGCCATAACTTTTGATCCAAAATGAATTAGAATGAGTTCTTGTACTTCTTGAAAAGGGAATGATTCATTCTACAACTTTCATGACCAAAGTTTTCTCATTTGAGGTATTTTTGAATCAAAAAGTAAGGGTTGAAAAAGTTTCCCAAAATGGCAAGTTTCCATTACAAGTCATTTTCCCAAAAAGGCAACTTTGCAAATGGCTTGAAATTCTTCAATCTTATGAACTTCTAACATCTTCTATGATCAAATTGTAGATGTTTAGAATTGGCAAAATTTTTGGCCAACAAGAAATGTTGAATTCAGTTCAGAGTGTCCTATCAGATGTTGGGACATTATCAAACAGAGTATAAGAACTTAATTCAGGATGTCACACCAGATGTTGGGACATTGTGTAAATGATTTAAGTTCAGCTTTTCAGGATGTCCCAACAGATGTTGTGACATCTCAAACCTGCTACCAGAATTAATTAATGATTAACTGATCTGAGTAATTTAAGGAAAGTTATCTGGAATTAATTATGGATGGACAAAAACAGAATAAGGCGCATCTGTAAGGAGTGTTGTTATGAGACTTCAGCATAATCAGAAGAACTAAATCACCTAGAATCTAGGAAGTAACAAACCCTAATTCAAGGTGGAAGCTGCATGCGTTTTAGGAATGGATTAACCTACAGAAAGCCCAAAATCCATACACCTATTTAAGCAACAGAATATCTCAGAATTGAGTACGAATTTCAGAAGACAAAATAGGGTGTTGTGTGTTTTAATAGCAGGTTGTTTTTATTGTACCACTTTATGAGCTTTTAAGAAAAAGTGTATTTTTGTCTTGATTGAAACTGTGAAGTAAGATCAAGCTGTTTTGTTTGAAGTATGACTTCAATTTTATTAAACTTGTAAACAAGATCACTGTGTGATTGAGGGGGAGTGAGTTGGTACTCATATCTAAGTTGTGTCTTAGGTAGAAATTGCATTGCGTAGATATTAAGTGAAAGATTAAACTGGGTGGTTTAAGTCTAGAAATAATATTACTTATAGTGGATTTCCTCCTGGCTTGGTAGCCTCCAGATGTAAGTGTGGTTATACACTGAACTGGGTTAACAAACTACTGTGTTGTTTAATTTTCTTGCACTTTAAGTTTTGGTTAAATTTGTCAAGTGTTGGAACATCTCATTCGACATCTCATACCTGATCACAGAATTTCAATTGGCATCAGAGCAGGCACCCTGCCTGTTTATACTGGGTGAGATCTAGGGAATACAAATTCTGGAAACATGGACAGAGATATAGGATTAGTAAATAGACCACCTATACTGGATGGATCTAATTATGACTACTGGAAGCCAAGAATGATTTCATTCTTAAGATCACTTGACAACAAGGCCTGGAAAGCAGTCAACAATGGATGGGAACATCCTGTCCAAGACACCAAAGATGGAGCAAAAGTGTTGAAACCTGAAGAAGAATGGAGTAAGGAGGAGGAAGATTCAGCACTAGGCAACTCCAAGGCCTTAAATGCTTTATTCAATGGCATTGATAGGAACATCTTTAGACTTGTGCATCACTGTGAGCTGGCCAAAGATGTTTGGGCACTCTCAAAACAACTCATGAAGGAACATCAAAGGTAAAGATGTCAAGACTTCAACTTCTCACCACCAAGTTTGAAAACTTGAGAATGAAGGAAGATGAGACAATTCATGAATTCTACATGAACATCTTAGAAATAGCCAATACTTCTGGAGCCTTGGGAGAAAAGATGACCGATGAAAAGCTTGTAAGAAAGATTCTCAGATCTTTGCCAAAAAGATTTGACATGAAAGTCACAGCAATAGAAGAAGCTCAAGACATATGCACAATGAAAGTTGAAGAGCTCATTGGTTCCCTTCAAACATTTGAGATGGGAATGAATGACACAAATGTAAAGAAGAACAAAATCATAGCCTTGGTGACAAATACTGATGAAGAAGAAGAAAATGATGAATCAGAAACTGGTGAAAGCTTATCAGACAACATTGCTATGCTTGGAAGACAATTCAAAAAGATTCTCAGAAAGATGGAAGACAAATCCAAACCCAGTGGAAGATACACAAACTCTTCTGAGAACAAAAGACCTTATGATGCTAATAGAAGGTCAAATTATGATGAAAAGACCAGTCAAGAAAAAGGAATTAAATGCCATGGATGTGAAGGATATGGACACATCAGGAATGAATGTCCTACCTACTTAAAAAGGCAAAAGAAAGGACTCTCTGTAACCTGGTCTGATGAAGACTCAGAAGGTGATTCAGAAGAAGAATCAGCTAAGCATATCATTGCTCTAGCTGGATTATGTGAATCTGAAAGTGAATCCAGTGATGGGGAGCTTACTTTTGAAGAACTTGAGCAATCATACAGAGAACTATTCAAAAGAAGCACTGAAATATGCAGTGAGAGTATAAAGCTAAAGAAGCAGATTAAGGCACTAAAGGATGAAAAAGCAAGTGATCTAGAGATCATTGACACCTTGAAAAGTGAAGTAAGTCTTCTCAACTCCAAGTTGGAACACATGTCTAAATCTGTTAGAATGCTAAACAGTAGCTCAAGTACACTGGATGTTATTCTCAACAACAATAAGCATTCAGGGGATAAAAGTGGACTGGGATTTAACAGAGTTCATAAGGATGAAGCTAGCTCTAGCAAAACTACTTCAAAGTCCATACAGTCAAACAAGATGTCCCAACAGATGCTTCAACATCATGAAAAGAACACAAGGTCAAACATAATGTTTCAACAGATGTCTCAACATTCTGAAAAGAACATAATGAAGAAGAAGTATCAAAGATGGAGATGTTATCATTGTGGAATATTTGGACATATCAAACCTCATTGCTATAAGTTGCATGGATATCCAAATCATATGTATCAGCAACCTCCTAAGCAGAAGATAGAAGTTACCAAGAAAGTGCTGCATAGACATCAAAGAGATCAGCAACCTCCTAAGCAGAAGACAGAGGTCATCAAGAAGGTATGGAGACCAAAAGCTAGTCATCATGCTGATCAAAGCTACATACCCAAGAACAAGATCAACAAACAACCTTGGAGCTCTACTGATGAACAATACACAGGGCAGAGGTATCAAAAGAAATCTCAACTCAAATGGTCAAAGAAAGGTGTTGCATATATAGCACATACATCACTAAGAGTATCAGCTAAAGAAGACTGGTACTTTGACAGTGGATGTTCAAGACACATGACTGGATTGAAGAATCTGCTAGTAGACTTAAAGTCACATTCATCCAGATATGTAACCTTTGGAGATGGAGCTAAAGGAGAAATCAAGGGAGTTGGGACCTTGGACTGTCCAGATGTACCAAGACTAGATGATGTGCTGCTGGTTAAAGGTTTAACTGCTAACTTGATCAGCATAAGTCAATTATGTGATCAAGGGTACAGTGTAAACTTTACCAAAACTGAATGCATAGTGTCTAACAAAGAACAAAAGGTTGTCATGAGAGGAGCCAGATCTAAAGACAACTGTTACATGTGGGAACCTCAAGACTTCAGTCTCACTTCAACTTGCTCTTTAGCTAAAGAAGAAGAAGTGAAACTATGGCACCAAAGACTAGGTCATCTTCATTTCAGAGGCATAAAGAAAATCATATCTATGGATGCTGTGAGAGGTATTCCTAAACTGAAGATTGATGATGGCAAAATATGTGGTGAATTTCAAATAGGCAAGCAAACAAAGATGTCCCATCCAAAGCTCCAACATCTGACAACTTCCAAAGTTTTGGAACTATTGCATATGGATCTTATGGGACCTATGCAGGTTGAGAGCCTTGGTGGTAAGAGATATGCCTATGTGGTGGTTGATGACTTTTCAAGGTATACATGGATAAATTTCATCAAAGAAAAGTCTGATGTATTTGATGTATTCAAAGACTTATGCCAAAGAATACAAAGGGAAAAAGCCAGCTGTGTGATCAGAATAAGAAGTGATCATGGAAAAGAATTTGAGAACCAAAAATTCTTAGATTTCTGTTCTTCAGAAGGAATCAATCATGAATACTCTTCACCAATCACTCCTCAACAGAATGGGATTGTTGAGAGGAAGAATAGAACTATTCAAGAATCAGCAAGAGCTATGATCCATGCTAAAAAGTTACCTTTGTACTTCTGGGCTGAAGCTATGAACACGGCTTGTTACATCCATAACAGAGTTACTCTAAGAAAAGGAACTTTGTCCACAATTTATGAAGTCTGGAAGGGCAGAAAACCCACAGTTAAATACTTCCATGTGTTTGGAAGTAACTGTTATATTCTGGCAGATAGGGAGCAAAGAAGAAAAATGGATCCTAAAAGTGATGAAGGGATTTTTCTTGGATACTCTATAAACAACAGAGCATATAGAGTATTTAATTCTAGAACCAAGGTTATCATGGAGTCCATAAATGTGATAATTGATGATGCTCCTACAGATGTTCCAGAAGATGTTGGAACATCTGCTAATATCAAGACTGAAGCTGAAGAAAAGAGTGATCATTCTGACTTCACTCAAACTGATGCAAGGACAGAACAATCCAGCAAACCTCCCTCCATCAGAATCCAGAAGGATAATCCCAAAGATTTGATAATTGGTGATCCCAACAGAGGTGTAAGCACTAGATCAAGAGAAGTGATTTTAGGTTCTTGTTTTGTTTCTAAAATAGAACCTAAAAACATCAAGGAAGCTCTTACTGATGAATACTGGATTTGTGATATGCAAGAGGAATTAGGTCAATTCACAAGGAATGAAGTGTGGAACCTTGTTCCTAGACCTGATGACATAAATGTGATTGGAACTAAATGGGTGTATAAGAACAAGTCAAATGAGCAAGGAGTTGTTACAAAGAACAAAGCTAGACTTGTAGCTCAAGGATACACACAAATTGAAGGAGTAGACTTTGATGAAACCTTTGCACCAGTAGCAAGGCTTGAATCAATCAGACTACTTTTGGGAATTGCTTGTATTTTAAAGTTCAAGCTATTTCAAATGGATGTGAAAAGTGCCTTTTTAAATGGATGTCTTAATGAAGAAGTATATGTAGAACAGCCTAAAGGATTTGTTGATCCAAGCTGTCCAAATCATGTATACAAACTAAAGAAGGCTCTTTACGGTCTGAAGCAAGCTCCAAGAGCATGGTATGAAAGGCTGACTACTTTTCTTATCAAGCAAGGATACAGGAAAGGTGGAATTGACAAAACCTTGTTTGTTAAAGATGAAGAAGGAAATGTCATGATTGCTCAAATATATGTAGATGACATTGTCTTTGGTGGGATGTCAGACAGGATGGTTAAACATTTTGTCAATCAGATGGAATCTGAATTTGAAATAAGCCTAGTAGGAGAATTAACCTACTTTCTTGGACTGCAAATAAAGCAAATGGAGGACTCCATGTTCATTTCCCAAAGCAAGTATGCTAAGAACATAGTCAAGAAATTTGGGATGGACAGTGCTACTCATAAGAGAACTCCTGCCCCCACACATTTAAAGCTGACTAAAGATGACAAGGGTGAGAATGTAGATCAAAGCCTGTACAGAAGTATGATTGGAAGCTTGTTATATCTGACTGCTAGCAGACCATACATAGCATTTGCAGTAGGTGTATGTGCAAGATATCAAGCTGATCCAAAAGTTAGTCATCTTAATCAAGTCAAGAGAATTCTGAAATATATTAATGGTACTTGTGACTATGGCATAATGTACTTTCATGGATGCAAACCAATTCTCACTGGCTTCTGTGATGCTGCTTGGGCTGGAAGTGCTGATGACAGAAAAAGCACTTCAGGAGGATGCTTCTTTCTAGGAAACAATTTGATTTCTTGGTTCAGTAAGTAACAAAATTGTGTATCCTTATCTACAGCTGAAGCTGAATATATAGCAGCTGGAAGCAGTTGTTCACAGTTGGTTTGGATGAAGCAAATGCTCACTGAGTACAATGTCCCACAAGATGTCATGACATTGTATTGTGACAACTTAAGTGCAATTAACATATCAAAGAATCCTATCCAACATAGCAGGACCAAGCATATTGATATCAGACGTCATTTCATCAGAGATCTTGTAGAAGAGAAAGTGATTTCACTGGAACATGTAGCTACAAATCTGCAGTTGGCTGATATATTTACCAAAGCCTTGGATGCTACTCAATTTGAAAACCTAAGGGGTAAATTGGGAATCTGCTTATGTGAAATTTAGCAGTTATGGAGATGTGCCAACATGTCATATGACATTGTGTGGCATAAGCACCAGATGGCAACACCAGTCTGGTCAAGCACCTTGGGTATTCCACTCCTAAAAATTCTCCAAGTAACGGCTACTTATAAAATATCAGCTTGCTCTCAGCTATTCATATTCTCATCATACTCTCAAAAATGAATTGCATTCTCTAACTGTTTTTCAGAACTCATCAAACCTAAAACTCTTCATCCACCTCCTTCGAAAATGTCTCAAAACCCTAACATTTCTGAAGAAATCCTCAACAAGGAAGATGTGGTGCATGCAACCCCCATTTCTGTGGTACCCATGGATTCAACTCCAATGGACGAAATGAGAGGAAGTGTTCCTCTTGCTAAAAAGCCAAGAACTCCAAAAAGAACAAAAGATCAAGTTTTCAGCAAATCCAAAGGCATACCTTCACCAGCAAACATCACTCCAAAAGCTTCTGAATACGTGGATGATTCCATAAAGGAGTTAGTAAACAGGATCCTATCTGAGCAAAGAGTGGTAAGTGGCATTTCTATCCCTCTGAACACCATGCCAGCTCCACAAGAAGATCAACAAACTCAGGCTGCAAAGGACACTCCTGCTCAACAGGATGTCCCAATAGATGTTGAAGCATCTGAAGACCAGCAAAAGGTCTCATCTGATACTGCTGATGATGTATCTGAGGACCAGAAAAAGGCCTCCACTGATAGTGATGAAGAAGCATCTGAGGACCAGCACAAGGCCTCCACTGAAGAGCACATCTCTGTTGATCAACCAGCTGAAGAGGAGACTGCTCAACCTCCTCCTGTTGTGAACCTAGAGCTTGATTCTGATACAGAAATCATTGCTTCTGTAAACCCTAGCATAGCCAAAAGGCTTAGGACTAGGAAAGAAAAGATGAATGCAGGACATGAAATTCCTGAGAAGAAGCAAGCTACACCAAAGAAGGACAAAGCTAAAGTTGTCTTTGGTCCTACAAAACAATGGAGCAAGGTGCAAACACAAAAGAGAAAAGTTGTCACTCCTCCAGATTCAGATGTTGAAGAAGATGTCCCAACATCTCCTCCAAAGAAGAAATCAGCACCCTCAAGGTCATCAACTGCTGTTCCAGAAGCTCCCTTGGACAACATCTCCTTTCATCATGTTTCAAGTGTGAATAGATGGAAGTTTGTTTATCAAAGAAGGGTAGCACTTGAAAGAGAGCTGAGCAGTAATGCACTTGAGTGCACAGAGTTAATTGATCTCATCTCTTCTGCTGGCCTTTTCAAAAATGTCTCCAACTTCTCTCCTTGCTATGAGCTGCTGGTCAAGGAATTCATAGTCAACCTCCAAGAAGATTGTGCTAATGGTAAGTCTGCTGACTTTAGAAAAGTATATGTAAGAGGAAGGTGTGTAGAATTCTCTCCTAGGGTTATCAACCACTACCTTGGAAGAGAATCTGATGGCCCAAATGAGTTAGGGAAGACTGATAACCAGGTTTGCAAGGTTATTACTGCTAACCAGGTCAAGGCTTGGCCAGTTAAAGGGAAGCTCTCAGTTAGCATGCTGACAAGGAAATATGCCATGCTGAATAGGATTGGTACAGCAAACTGGGTACGTACCAATCATACATCCTCAATATCAACTGGATTGGGCTGGTTCATATTTGCTGTGGGCACTCAAACAAAGCTGGATTATGGAGCTTATATATTTGATCAGACATTGAAGCATGCTGGATCATCTGCAACTAAGCTACCAATTGCCTTTCCTTCCCTGCTGTGTGGAATAATGCTGAGTCAGTATCCTGGTATCCTCACTGAGAAGGACACAATTTGCAAAAGAGAAAGCCCTCTGGCCTTCCACTACAAGTTGTTCCTGAGTCATCATGCAGCTGATGTTGAAGCACCCTCTGGGACATCTGCTGGTCCTTCAAAGGCAAAGTCTCCAATCTCCAAAGCTGCATTGATTGCTGAACTGAAGAGCACTTGCAAAGAACTGGATGCAAGGAAGCAGAAGCTTGAGGAGATTATCCAAAGGCTGGATATTGAAGAAAGTGCTCAGAAAGCTGCTACTTCTGATGAGGAGACTGAGGAAGATGAAGAAACTGACTATGAGGAGTCTGAGTGAAAAACTGTATGTGAGGAAAAATGTAATGACTGCTGCATTGTAGTTTTGATTTAGTAACTTTGGCCCCAAATTTATGTCTAACAAGGGGGAGAACAACAACAACAACAATGTATGATGTTGTTTAGTTATTAATAAAAAAAATCTTCTGTTTGCTTCTGAACTGAATCAGTGTGTTTTAATGAAAATTTTTGTTGCAACAAATCTGAATACATGTATGTTTGAGGGGGAGTAAACTCACACATGACTCAACAGAAAAGAACTGCTATACTCTGATAAAAGAACTTTTGTTGCACTCTGATAACCAGAAATATATGTTAGCAAAAAATTAGTCAAAGGGGGAGTTTGTAGATGTTTAGAATTGGCAGAATTTTTGACCAACAAGAAATGTTGAATTCAGTTCAGAATGTCCTATCAGATGTTAGGACATTGTCAAACAGAGTATAAGAACTTAATTCAGGATGTCACACCAGATGTTGGGACATTGTGTAAATGATTTAAGTTCAGCTTTTCAGGATGTCCCAACAGATGTTGTGACATCTCAAACCTGCTACCAGAATTAATTAATGATTAACTGATCTGAGTAATTTAAGGAAAGTTATCTGGAATTAATTATGGATGGACAAAAACAGAATAAGGCGCATCTGTAGGAAGTGTTGTTATGAGACTTCAGCATAATCAGAAGAACTAAATCACCTAGAATCTAGGAAGTAACAAACCCTAATTCAAGGTGGAAGCTGCATGCGTTTTAGGACTGGATTAACCTACAGAAAGCCCAAAATCCATACACCTATTTAAGCAACAGAATATCTCAGAATTGAGTACGAATTTCAGAAGACAAAATAGGGTGTTGTGTGTTTTAATAGCAGGTTGTTTTTATTGTACCACTTTATGAGCTTTTAAGCAAAAGTGTATTTTTGTCTTGATTGAAACTGTGAAGTAAGATCAAACTGTTTTGTTTGAAGTATGACTTCAATTTTATTAAACTTGTAAACAAGATCACTGTGTGATTGAGGGGGAGTGAGTTGGTACTCATATCTAAGTTGTGTCTTAGGTAGAAATTGCATTGGGTAGATATTAAGTGAAAGATTAAACTGGGTGGTTTAAGTCTAGAATTAATATTACTTATAGTGGATTTCCTCCTGGCTTGGTAGCCTCCAGATGTAAGTGTGGTTATACACTGAACTGGGTTAACAAACTACTGTGTTGTTTAATTTTCTTGCACTTTAAGTTTTGGTTAAATTTGTCAAGTGTTGGAACATCTCATTCGACATCTCATACCTGATCACAGAATTTCACAAATAAAGATCATACACATTCAAAATGATGAAGAACACCCCTTGGTTGGGTCATTGGGGGCCTCAGATGCCCTGATTTTACACTGACTTGCTCAAGAAGTCAACCCTTGATCAAATGCCTTCCCCATGGAATTTCTTCATGAAAATTGATATGCATGATTCCTATACCATATAGAGACCAATAGAAACAAGAATGACCAAGAAAATTGGAGTTATGGCCTTTGAAACCAAAACCCTAATTCTAGGTCATCTGTGCAGTTAAACCTGGCTCTGCTTCCATGCCTTTCTCAGTTCTTGTGACTCTTTGATTGCCTTGATATTGAGAGGATATAATATGATGTTTGAACATACATGGACCCCTTTGAAGTGATTGAAGACCTTTGGAGTGGTCCAACTGGCTCAAGGATGGCTCAGATCACAAACCCTAGATGCAGGTGACTTTGAACCAATGCAGTGAAGCAAATATGCAATATGAGGTGCTATGATTGAACTTATGCATATGAAGAGATCACAAGCCATGGTGTGAATGGGTGAGGGAAAATTTGGGGTGTTTACACCGTGTTACAGAATTGGCGACTCTGCTGGGGATTTAATAAACGAGGGGTACCCTTAGGAATTAGATCACTTTAAAATTGTTTGCCTTGTTTGCTTTATACTTATCTGTTGGGGTGCTCTCATGTGTGAAAGATCCTAACCCGGATCTAGTGTACCTTAGGTAAATGGCAATAGACCAAGGAAACTGTACGGCGTATACCGATTTGGTGATCTGGTGGCCATAGTTAGTGTGACTTCTTGGTTGGTGCTTATGTTCCTTAAGTCAAGTTGAGGATAATATGAGGCTGCCATATGTTGTCAATGCACTAACTAACTTTTAGAACCCTAGTTATCCTATCTTGGCCTTTAGAAAAGTAGTGAGATAACCGGCTTTGGTGCAGACTGAAGTTGGTTGATACTCGATGCTACGCTCATTGAGATTCTAAACTTGGAGGGTTTTGGTTGGCAAGTAAGTTGCCTACTTAACAACCACCCTTGTGAAGGATCAATGATATTGAGATCCCTTAGAACCTGGTTACTTTCGTAGGACAGGATGAACCATCTGAACTTCAGGGGAGGGTACTTACCTTTGAACCTCATGCAAGCCTTTAAACCTAGGGCTATTGTGTGACTTGTTTGTGTGTGCCACATGTTTGTGATTGAGCATAACATCATGACATCATCATGCATCATAAGCATAGCATTTCCACTAACCATTTCAAGGACCAAAGGATTTATCTTTGTTCTTTGTTGCAGGTCATGGCTTCTGCTCGTAGAAACACTATCAGGATCAACTTTGTAGGGATACCTGCTAAGCTTAAAGAGTTGGTTTCTCAAGTGTCTGAACACTCCCAGTTCATCAAGAGACATGGTCACCTATTGGATCTAGTCACCTCAGGATTCAATGAAGACATGATGAGTGTTTTGTTTCAGTTCTTTGACCCTAAGCACCATTGCTTCACGTTCCCCGACTATCAACTGGTTCCTACAATGGAAGAGTTCTCTAAACTTCTGGGTATACCTGTACTTGATCAGAAACCATTAACAGGCTTGGAAAAAGAGCCTAAACCTGAGGTTATTGCTGCAGCTCTACATCTGAAGAAGTCTGACATTGTTCTAGAAACGAGAAGCGGAGTTAAGGGTATTCTTGCTAAGGTATTAATGGATAAGGCTCAAGTGTTCTTGAAGGCTATGAGCTATGATGCTTTTGAGGAGATCTTAGCCTTGCTGATTTATGGCTTAGTGTTGTTCCCCAATCCAGATCAGTTCATAGACGTTCATGCTATCAACATATTTCTGAGTCACAATCCAGTGCCTACATTACTTGGGGACATCCTGCACTCTCTTCATACTCGTACTACAAAAGCAAGAGGAACTCTGATGTGCTGCATACCTTTGCTATCTAGGTGGTTTATTTCTCACCTTCCTCGCTCAGTGATGAAGAATGAGCAAGGGTTCAGGTGGTCCAAAAGGATAATGTCACTCTCGCATTCAGATATTCATTGGTGCTCCAGATCTATGGAGAATGTCACTATCATTGACCGTTGTGGGGATTTTCCTAATGTGCCACTTCTAGGCATAAGAGGAGGCATTACTTACAACCCTTCTTTAGCTTTACGACAGTTTGGTTACGCTCGGAGTGATGGGCCACATGATATGTTGATTCAGGGTATTGTGTTTGATTACGACAATGATCTTCAAGATTACCGTCAGAGATTCATACGAGCATGGGGAAAAGTGAACAAGTTTGACAGCAAGACTCTGGAGCCTAAGTACACTATTCCTATGGAAGCTTATCTCAGATGGGTGCGATCTCGTGCTCAGACTCTTATGATGCCATATCCTGCTATCCTGCCAGTTATCATGGAACCTGTTGCTGAAGGAGATACTTCTTATACCATCCTTCACCCAGACATGCCTACTGACATGGAAGATTTACAGAGATCCTGGATCCAGTTGAAGGAGCAAAGGGATACCTTAGAGGCTCATTACAAAGCAAGCCAAGAAAGAATCCTGGAACTAACAAAGCAACTTCACGAGGAACGGAATCTCAACTCATACCTCAACACAAAGAGGAAGCGTCCATGGGAGACTTAAAACCCCATCTCTTGTATTTATTGCATTTCATTTTCTGTAAGCCCAAGAGGAAAAACAAATTTATTATTAATAAAAGTTTACCTTCTTGTTTGTTTAAGCAAATTTAAATCATGCGGTCCTTGAAAACTTTGCATACGCATTAACATATCATATCATTGCATCACAGGTTTATTGTGCACAGGTTTCTCATCTTCTCGCTGTTTATTTCAGCAATGGCTCTTGAACAAACAGTTAAGGATCTCAAGGCACAAAATGAACAGTTCCAATAGCTGATCCTGAACTTGTCCAAGGGGCAGGATGAATTGAAGACACTGCTGGCCAAGAAGACTAAGAAGACTAGAAGATCAGGAGGACTGATCAACATGGGAAGAAGGTTCAGAGGTCCTGTCAAGACCAAAGAACAGGTTGAAGATTATGAGTCTGAAGAGTCTGAGAAAGAGGGAGGCAGTCTCCATAATACAATGGGGGACTCTGATTCTGAAGCTAATTACTATCATGAGCCTAATGAAGATAAGTTCAAAATGCTGGTGGATAGAATGGATGCTATGGAACTGCAGAAGTCTTTTGGGCTGGATTTTGAAGACCTGAGTTTGATATCTGGGGTGGTTATACCCATTGGTTTCAAGGTTCCTACTTTCGTTATTTATGATGGTGTCTCTTGTCCCAAGCTGCATCTGAGGTCTTATGTCCGGAGAATCCAACCCCATACTGTTGATAAGAAGTTATGGATCCATTTCTTCCAAGAGAGCTTATCTGGAGCTCAATTGGAATGGTACTATCAGTTGGAGAGTGTCAACATCCATGATTGGAATGATCTTGCTGAATCCTTTTATAAGCAATATCAATACAATGTTGATCTAGCCCCTACTCGCATGCAACTACAAAGCATGTCCATGGGTGCTAAAGAAAGTTTCAAGGAGTATGCTCAGAAGTGGAGAGACTTAGCTGGAAGATTGCAACCACCTCTAACTGACAGGGAGTTAGTTGATATGTTCATGTGCACGTTGAATGGTCCCTTTTACAGTCATCTCATTGGAAGCTCATCATCTGGCTTCACTGAGTTGATAATGACCGGAGAGCGCGTAGAAAGTGGTATAAGGAGTGGCAAGATTCAAGTGGGTGCTTCTTCATCAGGTGCTGCAAAGAAGCCTCCCAGTGGGAAGAAAGAGTCAAATGCTGTTTATGGTCAACCTGATCGTAATAGAAGGCATCAGTCTGTGAGTGCAGTTCATATTTCCAATCCAACTCCTTTAACAACAGAGCCACCACAGGGAAATCAACAGAGGGCTAGAAGGCAGTTCACTAAGATCAACATGTCAATGGCCCAAGCCTTGCAACACTTGTTGAAGGCTGAACTTATCACTCTGAAAGATCCTCCTCAGAATCCTAATGTTACCTCTCCCAGGTACAATCCTAATGCACGATGTGCATATCATTCGAATTGTCAGGGACATGATACCAATAGTTGCTGGGTATTGAAGAACAAAATTCAAGATATGATTGATGCTGGAGAAATTGAGTTTGACCCTCCGGGTACTCCAAATGTGATTACTGCTCCCATGCCAAATCATGAGAAGACTGTCAATACCATTGATGAAGATTCACATATTTCTTCAGTTGCAGATTTGACTACACCATTATATGTTATCAAGAAGAAATTAGTACAAGCTGGGTTCTTTCCAGGTTGTCGTGAAGATTGTGTCTATTGTGCTTATAAGCCGGATAGTTGCTGGAGGTTGAAGGACGGAATTCAACGCCTCATGAATAATTACACCATAGTGTTTGAAAGGACTCCATCTTCTGTAGAGAGTATGGTTGATCATATAACTAAGCGTGCGAAGGTTGAAGAGGTGGATATGGTTGATAAAGTCCTGTCAAAATCACTCATAAGGGTCCAATTAAGATTACTGCTGAAGGCCCTGTGAAGATTGTTGCTGAAGCTAGAGTGGCTCCTATGATCATTACCACTCCTGGTCCTATTCCGTACACTTCTGATAAAGCTGTGCCTTGGCATTATGGGTCTGATGTTTATATCCATGGTGTTAAGCAGGAACCCTTAGCTGATATGCCTGTTGATGTTGATAATATTGCTGGATCTAGTAAGATCACACGAAGCGGAAGAGTTTTCTCTCCTCTAGTTACCTCCAAGAATGCAGTTACTCCAGCTACTACCTCCACCACTGATGCTCGGGGCAAAGGTCCTGTTATTGAACCTATACCAACTGATGTGCCAGTTGCTGATGATCTTTCTAAGCAGATGGAAGAAGTATTGAAAATCATTCGCAAGAGTGATTATGACATTGTTGATCAATTGGGGCATACTCCCTCCAAGATTTCTATGATGTCCTTATTATTATGTTCTGAGGCTCATGCCAAGGCCCTGATTAAATTTCTGAAGACTGCTCATGTACCAAATGAAATATTTGTTGACCAGTTTGAAAATTGTGTTGCACACTTGACCTATGATAACGGGTTAGGTTTTTCCGATGCTGATTTGACTCCGGCCAAGAGAGATCATAACAGGGCTCTACATATCTCTATCGAATGTAGGGGCACTACCCTGTCACATGTATTGATAGACAATGGTTCCTCTCTGAATGTGTTGCCCAAAGAAGTTCTGAATAAGCTTAGTCCTGAAGATGCTGTGTTGAAGCCCAGTAATATAGTGGTGAAAGCTTTTGATGGCTCAAGAAGAGTGGTGCATGGAGAAATTGATCTCCCAATCAAAGTAGGATCTCAAGTCTTCAATACTACCTTTTATGTAATGGATATTCGTCCGTCGTATTCTTGTTTGCTTGGGTGTCCCTGGATCCATGGGGCAGGTGCTGTAACCTCTACATTACATCAAAAGCTGAGGTATCCAGTGGAGGGGAAGGTTGTTACTGTTTACGGAGAGGAAGGGTATATGATTAGCCATGTGAACACCTTTAAATATCTTGAAGTGGAAGGTGAATACGTTGAAACTCCGTGTCAGACATTTGAAGTGGTTCCTTGGATTGTTAATGATTATGAAGCTCCTCCTATTGTTAAGAAAGTTCCTGTGGTCACCAGAGTACCTCCTACAATGGCTTCCCTTAAAGATGCTAGAGCTGTGGTGGATGAAGGTGGTTGTACTATTTGGGGTCAGCTTCCTGATATTCCATACAAGTCTGACAAATTTGGTTTGGGTTTTACTGCAGAGTCTCAGAAGGCTGTCCGTCGTGCTCGTGCTGTTCGTATCACCAATAAGGGGATTATGAAGAATCAGATCAATGTTGTGGGTGACTATGATGAAGACTACAACTTGGATGCTTGGATTTTTCCTACTGTGGGTGCTGGGATCAATAACTGGAAGGCTGAAGATGTTATTCCTATCTCCTTTAGTCAGGAGTAAATACTATTGCTGTGTTGTTACTTTTTAAGTTTGTAATTTCTTGAACGATTGAACTCTTAAGCCTTGTGCCTTACCCGGGGCACAATGGTGTGCTTGTTACGGGATGTCATTTCATTTGCATACTTCATTCAATAAAAATCAGTGGACGTTTCGTTTTCGTAAATATTGTGTTCCTTGTCTTTCTTTTATTTTATTTTTGTTTTATCAGCTATGTGTTCTTACACACACCCACATCACTAAAATGCAGATCCTCATTCACTCCGGATCCTGTTGATAACAGTTCTACTATTGCCAATTATAATTTCGAGAATCCGATCTATCAAGCTGAAGACGGAAATGAGGATGATTGTGAAGTACCTGTAGAGCTTGCTAGGTTGTTACAACAAGAAGAGAAAGCTATACAACCACATGAAGAGCCAGTCGAAGTTGTGAATTTGGGAACTGAAGAAAACAGGAAAGAGGTCAAGATAGGGGCTGAATTAGAGGATAGTGTCAAGAG
Source organism: Lathyrus aphaca (assembly GCA_963966055.1). NCBI lineage: Eukaryota > Viridiplantae > Streptophyta > Magnoliopsida > Fabales > Fabaceae > Lathyrus > Lathyrus aphaca. The sequence continues at coordinate 217,525,348 of OZ014524.1, forward strand.
CAGATTGATTCAGATGCTACGTGACTATGTGGAGATCTTTGCTTGGTCCTACGAAGATATGCCAGGGTTGGATACAGACATTGTGGTTCACCGTTTACCAGTAAAAGAAGATTGTCGTCCAAAGAAGCAGAAGGTTCGTCGCATGTGTCCTGAAATGTCAGAGAAGATCAAAGCAGAGGTAATGAAACAGTTCGATGCAGGGTTCTTAGCTGTGACTTCTTATCCTCAGTGGGTTGCAAATGTGGTACCGGTACCTAAGAAAGATGGTAAGGTACGTATGTGTGTAGACTACAGAGATTTGAACAAGGCCAGCCCCAAAGATGACTTTCCACTTCCTCATATTGATGTTCTGGTAGACAACACTGCTCAACATAAGGTATTCTCTTTTATGGATGGTTTTTCTGGTTACAATCAGATCAAAATGGCACCTGAAGATATGGAGAAGACAACATTTGTTACACAGTGGGGCACTTTTTGTCATAAGGTGATGCCATTTGGTTTGAAGAATGCAGGGGCAACATATCAGCATGCTATGGTGGCTTTGTTTCACGATATGATTCATCATGAGATAGAGGTATATGTGGATGATATGATAGCCAGGTCCCAAAATGAAGAACAACATCTTGATCATCTGCATAAGTTGTTTGAGAGGTTGAAGAAATACAAGTTGAGATTGAACCCAAACAAGTGTACTATTGGAGTTAGATCTGGTAAGCTCCTGGGTTTCATTGTCAGTGGAAAAGGTATTGAAGTAGATCCTGCGAAAGTGAAAGCTATACAAGAGATGCCAGCTCCCCGTACTGAGAAGGAGGTTAGAGGTTTCTTGGGACGATTGAATTATATTGCAAGATTTATTTCCCAATTGACTGCTACCTGTGAGCCAATCTTCAAGTTGTTGAAGAAAGATCAGGTAATGGAATGGAATGATGAGTGCCAGACTGCCTTTGATGAAATCAAGAAATATCTGCTAGAACCTCCAATTTTGATGCCACCAGTTGATGGAAGACCCTTGATTATGTACTTAACAGTGTTAGACAACTCAATGGGGTGTGTATTGGGGCAACATGACGAGTCTGGTCGAAAAGAGCAGGCAATATACTACCTTAGCAAAAAGTTTACCGACTGTGAAACAAGATACTCACTGCTCGAGAAAACTTGCTGCGCTTTGGCATGGGCTGCTCGCCGACTAAGACATTATATGTTAACCCATACTACCTTGTTGATTTCGAAGATGGATACAATCAAGTACATATTTGAGAAACCTGCTCTCTCCGGAAGAATTGCAAGATGGCAAATGATCTTGACAGAATATGACATACAATATACTACTCAGAAGGCCATTAAAGGAAGTGTTGTAGCTGATCATTTGGCCCATCAAGCAGTGGATGATTACCTGTCAATGAGTTTTGAGTTCCCTGATGAAGAAATTATGATTATTACCAAAGAACCTGGACAATATGACGGACCTGAGCAAGGATCCCGATGGACCATGGTTTTTGATGGAGCCTCTAATGCACTTGGTAATGGTATTGGTGTTGTGATCAGTTCCCCTGAAGGTTGTCATACCCCGATTACTGCCAGACTTTGTTTCTATTGTACTAATAATATGGCTGAGTATGAGGCATGTATCCTAGGTATTAAAGCTGCTATTGATATGAAGATTCAGTTCCTTGATGTGTATGGAGATTCAGCCCTGGTGGTAAGTCAGATTAAAGGAGATTGGGATACCAAGCATGATAATCTCATTCCATACAGAGAGCATGTATTGTCTTTGATCCCACATTTCAAAGAGATTACCTTTGGACATATTCCACGAAGAGAGAATCAGTTGGCATATGCATTAGCCACCATGGCATCCATGTTTGAGATTAGCTGGGATGATGAAGCTCCCAAGATTACTATTGATAGATTTGAGAAGCCTGCATACTGCAATGAGATTAACACTGAAGAAACAGAGGAGAAGCCTTGGTTTTATGAAGTGAAAAGATATCTTGAAGCTCAGGAGTTCCCTGAAGGGGCATCTGTCAAAGATAGGAAGTTTCTGAGAAGGTTTTCTGCTAAGTTCCTTTTGAGTAATGGGATTTTGTACAGGCGCAATCATGATTCAACCATGCTTCGTTGTGTGGATAAGAAAGAAGCAACTGAGATTATGAAAGATATGCATGATGGGATCTTTGGCACTCATTCTAGTGGTCATACCATGGCAAAAAAGATATTGAGAGCAAGTTACTATTGGTCTACCATGGAATCTGACTGCTACCAACATTCCAAAACATGTCACAAGTGTCAAATTTATGCTGATAAAGTACACATACCTCCATCACCATTGAATGTGTTGACTGCTCCTTGGCCTTTTGCCATGTGGGGCATTGATATGATCGGTGAGATCAAGCCTACTGCTTCTAATGGGCATCGTTTCATCTTGGTCACTATTGATTACTTCACGAAGTGGGTAGAGGCAGCTTCATTTGCATCTGTTACCAAGAATGTTGTGGCTCGATTGATTAAGAATAATCTCATATGTAGGTATGACATCCCTAAAAGGATTATTACTGACAATGGCTCTAATCTGAATAATACTATGATTACTGATCTCTGCATGCAGTTCAAGATTAAGCATCACAACTCTTCTCCGTATCGTCCAAAGATGAATGGGGCAGTTGAAACTGCTAATAAGAACATCAAGAAGATTGTACAGAAGATGACTGTTACTTACAAGGATTGGCATGAGATGTTACCATTTGCTCTTCATGGTTATCGTACTACAATCCGTACTTCAACAGGGGCAACTCCATTCTCTTTAGTCTATGGTATGGAAGCAGTTCTGCCCATTGAAGTTCAGATTCCCTCTTTAAGAATTATGAAGGATGCAGGCCTGGATGAAGATGAATGGATTCAGACTCGACTTGACCAGATAAATTTGATTGACGAGAAGAGGTTAGCAGCTGTTTGTCATGGCCAGATGTACCAGAAACGAATGATCAAAGCTTTTAACAAGAAGGTTAAGCTAAAGGTATATCAGGCTGGTGATTTGGTAATCAAGCGTATCATATTACCACAGGGTGATCCTAGAGACAAGTGGACTCCTACATATGAAGGACCATTTGTAGTCAAGACAGTATTCTCAGGAGGTGCCATGATACTTACTACTATGGATGGTGAAGATTTCCCACAGCCTGTAAACGCAGACATAGTTAAAAAATACTACGCATAAAAAGAGACCCGCTAGGTTGACTGGCCTAGGCAAAAATAAGGGCATCCCGGCGAACCAAAAGGGTTCGGGCAAAAATTAGGGATATATATGTATATATATAAAAAAATGTACACCCGGCAAGTCGAAAACCTGAAAAGGCGACTTGGGCAAGAAAGGGTATCCCGGTGGATTGAAAACCTGAAAGGGCAATCCAGGCAAAAGTTAGGGATTAAAGCGTATGACTATGTCTCGTTTGGATCACCCATGAAACTACAACCAGTTGTACTACTTACTCAAGTTTGAACAGATAAAGCTCATTCCAATCGTTTCCGTCTCAATAGCAGAAGAGGAGATACGTGAAGATAATGGCAATAGTAGAATTGAAACTCCATAGGATTATTTCCCACATAGCTGATTTTCCTTGTTTTGTAAAAAAAAAATTGTTATGACAAATTCCTCTTACTAGGATTTTTGTCTCCTTGTACAAACTTGCCTATGTATATGTCACTTTGTGATATAAGTAAAATTCCATCTTTGAATCCAGATTTACTTTTACCCTATTTACATAAGCGAAACGTCCACTGGTTGTGTTTGAATGTATGTGTGCTTTTGAATATGATTGATGTTTACCAGAAATGCATAAATGCGTAATATGATTGATGTTTACCAGAAATGCATGAAAATGCAGTAATAGTATTTACTAAGGACGAACGAGGGAAGGATTTCAACGAAACATCACCGGTTCATCCTTACAAGACAGCTACAAATCCCCAGTAGGACAAATCCATCTTCATAAGTGCTTCGAGTCACATCTCCCCTGGAATTTATATCCATCTCTTTTATCCTCATACGGATAGCCGAGAACCCATTCCTTCAATAGGAGTACGACGAACAAAGACGGGAGGTGTTATGGATACCTTACTATCGAACGAAGACAGGAGGTTATATATACCATATTATCAAACAAGACGGGAACGAGTTCTTCATATTCTCCAGCAACAAATCGGGATTTATTTTCCCTGACCAGCAGTTGTTATACGAAGATACCCGAATGCTTCAGGCTGCATGATGCATACATACATCATTTACATCATACCATAACATACATATCCATAAATACATAATACATTACTTAAGTGCATCATACTATACATGCATACATAATGCATAAACTAATATTATCATACAGAATGTTATAATCTTGTTTTTCAGATTAATTCTCCAGCAGACAAACTTCATCAACAACTTGTGACTATTGGGCCGTTGTTTATCTTCCCAAAAGTTATCATCATACCTCAGGACGTTGTTTATCCTCCTGAAAGCTATCATTATACCTCAGGACGTTGTTTATCCTCCTGAAAGCTTCTTATACCTCAGGACGTTGTTTATCCTCCTGAAAGCTATCATTATACCTCAGGATGTTGTTTATCCTCCTGAAAGCTTATTATACCTCAGGACGTTGTTTATCCTCCTGAAAGCTATCATAACATCGGGCCGTTGTTTATCCTCCCAAAAGTTATACTTATACCTCAGGACGTTGTTTATCCTCCTGAAGGTTATACCTTTACCTTGGGCCATTGTTTATCCTCCCAAAGGTTACCTCATACTGTCGCTCCCACCAGATGACACCGGGTCAAAAGGGGTACAGACGCGAACGGTCGGCGAAAGGAGGGTGCGAGAACACACAGGAGTGAACTCACAGGGAATGAAAAGAGTCGCCAGCTAGGCATTTTTATCCCGAAGGAAAGGCAATGCTACATAGACCTAGAAAGATATGGATAAAACGGTTTCGAACCAGAGAGACTGAGAAAGGGGGTTGGTTACAACCTGGGAAGGTATTAGCACCCAGATTGTCCGCCGTACTCGACGGGATCCACGCCTAAAAGATTTGTGTTTTAAAGGGGTAGTGTCAGTGCAATTTGTGTATAAAGAGCTGGAAAAGGATGTACAGGTGTCAGTGTAAAAGAAGTGAAGTGTATAAATGAAGTGTCAGTGTAAGAACAAGAGTGAAATGCTCATGACCATGAGGCTTAAAAGAATGAAGCTGGAAGGAGGGGGAATATATAGAGACTTTTGTTCGATAACTGTTAAGTTATGCCTACGTATCCTCTCGTGCAATGAGGAAGTCAGAACACCGTAGTTCGACCCAAAGAGACTGAAAGGTGAATTGACTTGTGAACTGCTTGCTTGTCAATACTCAAGTGTATGACCTGTCTGGCTCAGGTGCAAACTATCTTGCATTAGACGGAAGAAGCAAGTTCTCGTTTGTGAGTGAAGATGATGAGAAAAGAATCCCGGAGGAGACGATTATTGTTTTTTTTTTTGAGTTTTCAGTCTTTTATTGCTTTTGAAAGTTTGTCGTAAGTTAATGAGCTTAAGCCTAAACCAATGGATTTAGTAAACTCATCACATCTTCCCTCTGATTAGGGGTAATGAGAATACCTTAAGTGTGAAGTCAGCTTCTCACACTTAAACACCTTTGATATAGGATTAAGATCATTAACCTACTTGTGATTATTTAGATGTTTTTGTGATTTTTGTTTAGTGTTAAGTAATGAGATTAAGCCATAATCAGGGATTAAACAGACTCATTACACTATCCCAATAGAAGGATAATAGATGAGAATGTTTAAGCTGAGGAAAACTCCTCAACTTAATCCATGATTAGGAGTTAAGCCCATGACAAAACAAAGCCTTTATTAAGTGGATTTTAGTTAATGATATGATGATGAAGTGATTTTTAGGGTTTGTAAGACAACTTGAGGGGGTCAAAAATACAACATAAGAAATAAAAGTACATGAAATGAAAGCAACAAGAAGCAAAAGTCAGACACCAAGACCAAACTCATCCTCCTGAACTTCCTTGAGAAGTGCTTCAGTCACAGGATCAGCTGGACGCTCTGTGAGGTTCCTAATGAGAAGATTCCTGGTAGTAACAGCTGCAGTTAGCTTCTTGTGTTGACTCTGGTCCTTTGACCTCTTCACACCAGCTCTAATCTTCAACTCCGAGATCTCTCTCTGGGCTGCTAGCAGGGCTTCCTGTTGCTCTTTTGCACTAGCCTCCAGCTGCTCAATCTTGTCCTGAGTCCTCTTATCTTCCAGAGTACGAGCTTCGGTGATCCTGACCCACCTAGCTTGACTCTCCTTCAGGTACAAATCAGTCCTGGCTTTCTGGAACTGAGCTTCCTTGCAGGCATTCTTCAAGATCTGCTCTCCAGCCCTAGACTTCTTGATGTAATCCTCTGACTTTTCAATCCTGGCCAGATGCTCCAACTTTAGCTTTTCTAACCTCTCGATGTCCAGCCGACCATCACTCCTCTCCCAGAGGGTCTTCTGTAGAGCCTGAGTCAACTTCTCATTTCTCTCTTTTAGTTTCTCAAACTCCTCTAAACTGATAGTGACAGGAGGTGGTGCTGAGGATGGTCCAGGTATATCTTCCATGGTGAAGGGCATCCCAGAAAATTGAGCCCTGGCATGGGACCACTCATAGTACTGTGCTGAGGCTACATTGTTGCATCTTCCCAGAATGGTTACTCCTTTAGTCTGGACATTGTCCCAAGCCCAGGATGCTTGCCTGACAATAGCCAGATTAGGCTTAATCTCACAGTAAAGAGTCTCAGCCAAGTCTTGTGCTTTAGGAGGGTGGACCAATGCATAGCCCAGTTGTCTTTTGAATAGCAGAGGGTTGTAGTTGATGCAACCCTTTACTCCTATCAGGGGTACATTAGGAAATTGCCCACAACTGGTAATTATGTCCCTGCCTTTTGTGCTTTGAGTGCACCACCTGATATCAGCTGAAGTTAAAGCAGTGAGTCTTCTGGCCCAGTTCCTTGGCTGGTGAGGATTCAAGAATGCATCTGTCTTGGGCAAGTGCTTGAGCAACCAGGTGTGGAAAAGGGGAGCACAACACCTCACCAATCTTCCTCTTTGCTTTTCATTCCTTTGGTGAACGGAGTAGTAGAAATCTCCCAGTAAGGTGGGCACTGGGTTTCTCAGGATGAAAAGATGGATTGCATTCTTGCTAACAAACTTAGGCTCATCTGCAAATAAAATAACCCCATATATGCTAAGGGATAATAATGCACAGACTGCCTTCCACTCCCCCAAGGAGGCCTTCAGAATAGCCTGAGAGGTCAAGAAATCCAAATGTAGACCAGAGATTCCAGCCTTGGTAGTCATATTCTGCCCAATCAGAACTGGTTCCAGATGTAATGCCTTTGCTACTTCTTCATTACTAGGAAAAACCATCTCAGGGTTGAAGGGGACTCCACCCCTGATAGGTACACCAACCAATGATGAATACTCCTCTAATAAAGGTCCCAACTGAAAATCCTGAAAAGTGAAACACCTCAGAGGGGGATCATAGAACTGCAGGCAAGTATGAATCAGGCTCCTCTGTGAAGGGTCCAAATCCATAACCACATCAAGTATGCCTCCATAGTGTTCTCTGAATAGTGGTATATGGTCTGGAGTAATCAGGGTCTGGATCTTCCTGATGTCAGCTAGCTCAGGCTGAAAGAAATGATAGGAGATGTTACTCTTCTTAGGTGCCATGTTGTTGAAGAAGAGTTGAGACAGGAGCTGATGATGGAGAATAACACTGATGATGGGCCACTGACAGGCAGATGCAGGTGACTGAAGCAGGTAGCTGATAGCTGAAGTAGATAGGTCTATGCTGATGATGGGGTCAAAACCAAGCCAAAATAAAGTATGGACACCCTGAAAAACAAATAAGCAAATGTTAAAATGATGCAATGATGATGTATGCAAATGATATGCAAGGGTTTGTGACTGAGCTGGATCTGATCAAGTGCTCTGATATAAGTCCAGGTATGTTCAAGAAATCCAGATGGAGGTTCATAAGTCCAGTAACCAAGGTGGGGGACTCAAATAAAGAGTCACATTTCCAGGGTTAAAAATCACAAGAACTGTTCCAACATGGAGTACTCTTAATCAAAACAAAGTAACAGGGTATGCTGAGGTCAAGGGTACCTGCAAACCTGTAAACAGCCCAACCCCCTCACAGGTGGTGTTCTAAAACAAGGATCCGCAGACTTAGATCAGTTATGAGAAGTGTAAACACTTCTAACCCGGAGGTACAGTGTTTACAATAACCATAAAAGATCCTCCTCTAATTCACCTCAGTTTCTGAAGGTCAATACTAAAGGTCATTCAGACTTAGCAGGCTTCCCAGATAGCCCTAGCACTACAGGAAATCTGCAGCACAGAGTTCTCAAGAAGAAACCCATATCTGAACCGTGTTTCATATTCCCGCACCAGACCGAAATGGAATGGGAAAGAACATGAACCACTCTAGCCTAGGTGTCACTCAGGTCCCAGGTATAGGACCTTAACTCTCAGTAGAACACCCACCCACCAAAGCAACAAAACAGATCCAGCCAGCACAGTATGACAGTATGATATATGTAAAGCTATAAAGAAAGCAGTAAAACAATTGTACATAAAGCAAAAAATAAATACAAAACAAGCACAAATAGCACATAACACCCCAGTAAACATAAATCAATCAAGCGCTAGGAGGAACCCACAAAAAGAACCAGAAGCCCTGGTTGCAGTATAAGGGTCCCCAGCAGAGTCGCCAAGCTGTCGCTCCCACCAGATGACACCGGGTCAAAAGGGGTACAGACGCGAACTGTCGGCAAAAGGAGGGTGCGAGAACACACAGGAGTGAACTCACAGGGAATGAAAAGAGTCGCCAGCGAGGCATTTTTATCCCGAAGGAAAGGCAATGCTGCATAGACCTAGAAAGATATGGATAAGACGGTTGCGAACCAGAGAGACTGAGAAAGGGGGTTGGTTACAACCTGGGAAGGTATTAGCACCCAGATTGTCCGCCGTACTCGACGGGATCCACGCCTAAAAGATTTGTGTTTTAAAGGGGTAGTGTCAGTGCAATTTGTGTATAAAGAGCTGGAAAAGGATGTACAGGTGTCAGTGTAAAAGAAGTGAAGTGTATAAATGAAGTGTCAGTGTAAGAACAAGAGTGAAATGCTCATGACCATGAGGCTTAAAAGAATGAAGCTAGAAGGAGGGGGAATATACAGAGACTTTTGTTCGATAACTGTTAAGTTATGCCTACGTATCCTCTCGTGCAATGAGGAAGTCAGAACACCGTAGTTCGACCCAAAGAGACTGAAAGGTGAATTGACTTGTGAACTGCTTGCTTGACAATACTCAAGTGTATGACCTGTCTGGCTCAGGTGCAAACTGTCTTGCATTAGACGGAAGAAGCAAGTTCTCGTTTGTGAGTGAAGATGATGAGAAAAGAATCCCGGAGGAGACGATTATTGTTTTTTTTTTTTGAGTTTTCAGTCTTTTATTGCTTTTGAAAGTTTGTCGTAAGTTAATGAGCTTAAGCCTAAACCAATGGATTTAGTAAACTCATCACATCTTCCCTCTGATAGGGGTAATGAGAATACCTTAAGTGTGAAGTCAGCTTCTCACACTTAAACACCTTTGATATAGGATTAAGATCATTAACCTACTTGTGATTATTTAGATGTTTTTGTGATTTTTGTTTAGTGTTAAGTAATGAGATTAAGCCATAATCAGGGATTAAACAGACTCATTACACTATCCCAATAGAAGGATAATAGATGAGAATGTTTAAGCTGAGGAAAACTCCTCAACTTAATCCATGATTAGGAGTTAAGCCCATGACAAAACAAAGCCTTTATTAAGTGGATTTTAGTTAATGATATGATGATGAAGTGATTTTTAGGGTTTGTAAGACAACTTGAGGGGGACTTGTCCATTAACACTAGGGTTAGTCCTTCTTAACCAATTAAGGAAGAATTAGAACCCTAATGCAAGACCCAAGTTACAAGCTTGATGTCTTGATGATTATTAAGTGAATTGATTAAAGGAGTTAAACACATTAAGGGTTTAACACTTAGGATTAAAGTTATACACTCCATCCTAATAGAAGGATGCAGGCATAAGCTTAATCACAAAGCCTTAGAGCCTTTAGGGTTTAGTCCCTGATTATGAGATGAGGAGAGAAGACTCAATGAGACACAAAGGTAGAACTAAGTGGGGATACTAATCAAAAACCTAATCATTGTCATGCTTGGTAGCCCTAGGGTTTGTGAGGTTTAAGAAAGAAATCTTCAATGGACCCACCAGGAAGCAGATGAAAGGATCAGGAGAAGCAAAGTAACTTGCTTCATTTAAGAAGTCAAGTCACTTGAAGGAAGAAAGTAAGAAGAAGAAGAATGAGCAAGCTCAATCTCAAACACATAACAAAATGCAGCAAGGATGCATGAAAGAGATGAAAAGAAAAGGTGAGAAGTGAAGGCAAATTCACTTCTCAAAGTTGCTTACCACCTGAAAAGTTAGTGAGAAAAATGCAATGCAATGCAAAATGAGATGAAATGGCATGATGCAAATCAAAACCAGAAGCATATATGAGATGATAATGATGCTATGAGATGATGCAAACATGAATCAAGGCATGAGGATGATCATATGGACCAATGGATGCAAATGGAGCAAGTTTAGAACCATGAACACACATGGAAAGTTATGAAATGCATATGACATACAACATGGCAAATACATGAAGCAATGATCAAACATACTTTCAATATGTCTTAAGATGTCTAATGAATCAAATGGATGCATAAAATGCAATGGCAAGTCATGGTATGAATACAAATACAAGATGAATGCAAAAGGAAGCCCAAATTAGGGTTTATGATCAATGCATCAAACAAAAACCAAAATCATAAGCAAACATCAAGATAAAAAATTGAAAATGCATTCAAAGGAACCCTAATCCTATACAAACTCACTGCCCAAAGGAGGGGTTCTAACTCCTAACCTAATTAGGGTTATGAATTTTCTAAGATTTCTAGGGTTTTAGGGTACCTTAACAAGAAAAATGCCAAACAAAATGAAAATGAAAGATCAAATCATGCCAATTTAATCTCACAAACTACATGCTAAACACAATGCAATGCAAAAAGAATCAAAGTCCAACTCTCAATGGTTAGGCAGAAATGATTTTTTGAAGTTTGGATCAAAATAATGCCTTGAAATGATTTTAATTCCATGAAAAATTCTCAATAGACATCAAGATCAAAAAAGAAATTTGGTTTGAGGGTTGGACAATGTTTCTAAATGATTATGAAGGTTTCATGAATTTTTTGGTGATTTTTAAATACCTAAAAGTATTTTTTAATTAATTAATTCTCATTAATTAATTAAAAATAAACTTTTAAATGATTTAAAAATATTTTTTAATGCAAAAAATAAAAATAAAAATGTTTTTGGTTTCTGAAAATTAATAAAAGTCTATATAAAAATTTTCAGAATTTTTGAAAAGGTTTTGCTATTTTATATAAAATGTAGAAAACAAATGAATTAAAATGAAAAATAAATTGAATTAAAACTGAAAAAAGAAAAGTCAACACATCTAAGGGCCTAGATTCAAACATACACGCGCGGGAAGAGACTTGGCGCCACATCCAAGGGTGGAAATTCAAACCTGGCTAATTATGATTAGCCCTAATTAATTATGCCCTAATGACTTTCAGGCGACCGGAACACTGTTCCGGTCGTCTTCTCCGGCCATCTCATTTTCCAAACTCTCTCTACACGCATCTAAAACAAAATCTAACTACCCAGAATTCATCCCCACTCAAAAACGAATCAAACCCCTCAATCAAACAACATTTATCATTCAGAAACAGAGAGAATCGAATCAAACATTTTTTAGGGTAAAAGTTTCAGACAATGCATACATCCTGGTTTCTCAACCATTTTCAAAAGTGAGCACATATTCATGATCAGGGGAGTGCATAGAAGCTATTAAGAACTTAAAAACATGTTTCTGAAAAAAAGTTTTGAGTTGACTACCTGAACTGAAGCTTTCGATTCAGGAGCTTTCTGGCTGTTTCTTTGGCTCAAATGCACTCCAATGATCCCCCTAAGAAGCTTGCAATGTTTGTTTGAAGCTTGCAATGGCTGGTTTGAGAGGTGGCAGGGGTTCTGTTCAATGGCAGGTGGTGATCGTGTTTGTGATTCTGGGAGTTTAAGGCAATGGTGATGGGTGCTTTGTGACCAGGAAGGTGTGTTGAGTTGATTTGTGAAGTTAGTTTGTGTGTTTGTGACTTGTGTGATGAGTTTCGAAAGCTCTTGCACAAGAGGTGGAAAATGAGAATGCTGAGTTATGGAGTGTTTCAGGCTTGCTTCTTGTTATGTTTGGCTTGCATTTGATTTGTATAAACAATTGCCATTGGTCAGAAGATGTGATGTGTGCTTTATTGATTGGTATGGGTCCTTTTGCCAAAATGTCAAAGTTGGTGTAAGAGAAGTATGGGCTACTTTCTAGCCAAGGACAAGGGTGTGTCCTGCGCAGCATGATGAGGGGAGATGCCTAGGGTGGCTCAGCAGGCTAGCCAGCAAGTGGATGATAAACTATGATGAGTTTTGCAACTTGCCTTGCTTGTGATCTTTATGAAATATCTTGATCCATAGGCCACAAAAATGAGAAACTTCTTGGCCCATTCTGATTTTTAAGTGTTGTGTGATCATGTTGTGAAGTTTAGAAGCCCATTTGATGACTTAATTGGCCTTGAGAAGTGAATTTGCAACTTTGCCTCTTTGGTGCATAACTTGAAATTTAGTGATTTTTGCCAACTTTGACAAGTCATAACTTTTGATCCAAAATGAATTAGGTCATGTTCTTGTACTTTTTGAAAAGGGAATGATCCATTCTACAACTTTCATGACCAAAGTTTTTCCATTTGAAGCTTTTTTGAATCAAAAAGTAAAGGTTGAAAAAGTTGCCTAAAATGGCAATTTCATTAAAAGTCAAACTTGCCCAAAAAGTCAACTTTGCAAAAACTTGAAATTCTTGAATTTTGTGAACTTCCAACATCTTCCATGATCAAATAAAGATCATATACAATCAAAATGATGAAGAACACTCCTTGGTTGGGTCATTGGGGGCCTCAGATGCCCTGATTTTGCACTGGCTTGCTTGAAAAGTCAACTCTTGATCAGATGACCTCCCCATGGAATTTCTTCATGAAAATTGATATGCATACTCCCTATACCATATAGAGACCAATAGAAACAAGAATGACCAAAAAATTTGGAGTTATGGCCTTTGAAACCAAAACCCTAATTCTAGGTCATCTGTGCAGTCAAGCCTGGCTCTGCTTCCATACCATTCTCAGTTCTTGTGATTCTTTGACATTCTTGACTTTGAGAGGATATAATATGATACTTGAACACACATGGACCCCTTTGAAGTGATTGATGACCTTTGGAGTGGCTCAAGAAGCTCTTGGATTGCTCAGATCACAAACCCTAGATGCAGATGACTTTGAACCAATGCAATGAATCAAAAATGTGATATGAGATGGTATGATTGTGTTTATGCATATGAGGAGATCACAAGCCATGGTGTGAATGGGTGAGGGAAAATTTGGGGTGTTTACAGCTGCCCCTATTCAAACATGAGTTAGCTGTGCAGGATGTAAGCAACGGCTTAACAGGCAAACAAGATAACTTGTGGTTGAATACCAAAGACAGTCCAAAATTTGCACTCACAAAATGAAGAAGAAAAGGGATATAGATTGTAGAAGAAAATAAAGTATATTGTAAAGTGTGGGCGACGGAGGACGACCGTCGAGCAGAGGACGACTGCTGGGTAAAGAGCAATGACGGGGACGGCCGACATGCTGGGAAAAGTGCGGGAAATGAAGCAATGACGGGGACGGCCGACATGCTGGGGATAAAAAGAATTATGATGGGGACAGCCATCAAGTAAAGCTGTAAAATTCTCTGGGGATTAATGAAACATGACGGGGACGGCCATCAAGTTCATAAAGTAAAGTAACCAACGATGTGGACGGCCATCGGGCTAAACTGATGAAGGACGATCATCAGGAAAAGGAAAAGGGAACACGACGGGGATGGCCATCGGGTTAAAGAATAAATGAAATAAATAGATGATGAGGTACGGTCATCAAAGGTGAAGGACGATCACCTAGCAGGGGACGGCTGCTCTGTTGGGGATAAGATGAGGGACGGTCATCTAAGGTGAAGGACGATCACCTGGCAGGGTACGGCTGCCGAAAATATCGCGACATAGGACGAATGCCGGATAAAGGGTCAACGATGGGGACGACCATTGGACGAGCATGATGAAGGACGATCATCAAGAGGTGGAGGACGACCACCTAGCAGGGGACGGCTGCTCTCAAGGTTTGTCATGACATAGGACGAATGCCAGATAACTAAAATCAACAATGGGGACGGCCATTGGATAAAATGATGAAGGACGATCATCAAAAGGTGGAGGACGACCACCTAGCAGGGGACGGCTGCTAAATATCACGACATAGGACGAATGTCGGATAGAAAATCAACGATGGGGACGGCCATCGGATGAGCATGATGAAGGACGATCATCAAGAGGTGGAGGACGACCACCTAGCAGGGTACGGCTGCTCTCAAAGTTTATTATGACACAGGACGAGTGTCAGAAGAGAAAATTTGCTTTGTTGGCGATCTACAGGGGAATAGTAAACACGGACGAGTGTTTATATCCAAGAAGCAAAAGGTATAAGTGTTTAGATGTTTGTGTATAGATTAAAGATGCGGACGAGCATTCTTAAGACTACGATACGGACGAGTATCGAGTAGAAACAAATACTGACACGTGTTCCGAGATGATGATACGGACGAGTATCAACTGGTTAACAGAGAACACGGATGAGTGTTGAATCTGAAGAGACTCTTCTGGGGAATAGTAGACACGGACGAGTGTCTATATTCAAGAAGACAAGAGTGTTTGACACAGTGTATGGATTAAAGATGCGGACGAGCATCCTCATGACTATGATACGGACGAGTATCAGGTAGAAACAAACGCTTGACGCATGTTCTGAGATGATAGTACGGACGAGTACCATCTGGTTAACAAAGGACACGGACGAGTGTTGAATCTGTGGGGACTTAAATGGTGCATACAAGATACGGACGAGTATCTGTATAAGTAAATTAAGTATGAGTGGTGTATAGATGAGTATTCAAACTGCTGGTGAGGGTGACACGGACGAGTGTCAAAAAAAGAGGAAAGTATAGTATAAACAAGTATTTGATGCACAAAGTGTTTATGTTACTGCACTGGGAGAATGACATGGACGAACGTCAAGGAATTGTATATGTGAGTGTCAAGAGGATGTTTTTGGCTTTCTGCTGGGGATATGACACGGACGGGTGCCACAAGGGGTATATACTGGTGTTTGGGAATGTAAGGCAACTGTGTTTGCTGGGGAATCTGGGAGGTATTCTTGTATATTGATGGATTGTTATTATTCACAAGTGCTTGATTCAGAACATGGCTTATGATTATGCATTGTGTTTGATTTTTTGCCGTAATGCTCCGTATTAGACGGAATGCTACGCTTTGTGGGTGAATATGATGCGAATGCCATGATTATGCAAAGATACCAAACCGGGATTCGGATCCCGTTGCTGCGAAGATCTACGGCCGATCTGCTTGAGATGGACATCCCAGCTGGGGGTGAGATCATTGGTATATCTGATGAGATGATATCTGCTTGGGGATACAAGTCACTAATAGGCCCATCCTTGGTAATGAGGGGACCCAGCTGGGGTTTGTAGAAGCTTTCTTCACTCTGTTGTGATCCCTTCAGGCGTTGCTCTTCTGGATAGAGGCTGAAGCTCTGTGGGGAGATGGTTCCCTGACTTTTGTACTTAGCTGAGGAGGAAAAAAGGTTGGCACCTCGGTTGGGGAGAAATAGCAAGTGGAAACTCAGCTAGGGAGAAAACACTTTGGGTGCTAGGACTGAGTGTTGATTTGTCAGCTTGCTGGGATGAAGCTTACATGCCCCAAGTTGCGTTTTGGATACCTGCAATCCTGCAAAGATAGGGAAACGCACAAGTAATCCCGAGGTATCCTTTACTGGATTCCGTCATAGGAGTTCAGACACTTCTGAGAGTAAGTATATTCCCTGCAAGCATGTATTTTTAGAAGAAAAGCATCTGTATTTATGTAATCAGTATTTTTAAAGACACCAGACATTTTTGCAAATGAAATGTATGAGACATCGTGTAACTGAAAAAAAATCTGTTTTTATTAATTCAAATGCCCTGAATTGGCAAGATACATCAAAGAAACATATCCCCTGGAATGAGGAGATTGTTACAAATTGAGAAACAAAATGCTGGCAATGTTGATGACGCTTTCGAGGAGCTTCCCTCTTGCTATGACTCGTATGACATTTGACGTTCTTCTCATCTTGCTTTCTGGAGTCGTTTGATTCTGAAAGAAGCTTGATCCCATCGAAGCTTACCAAGTTGTAAGTGATACAGACGAATTCAGAGTGCAGTTGTTCGCTTATTCCCCTGTTTTGCATGGATCGCCCTTTCGGGTTTTCAATCCATCGGGATACCCATTTTTGCCCCTGAGTTGTCCAATGCGGCTTTTCAACTCAGCGGGTGTACATTTTTTGCTTACTTTCCCTTATTTTTGCCCGAGTCTTTTATTCTGTTTTTGACTCGCCGGGATGCCCTATTTTTGCCTGGACTTACATTCTGTTTTTGTGTCCAGCGGGTCATTTTTATGCGAAGTATTTTTTAACTGCATCTGAATTCACAGGGGACGGGAAGTCTTCGCCATCCATGGTGCTGAGCATCAGTGCTCCACCAGAAAAAACTTTCTTTACTACAAATGGTCCTTCATAATTCGGAGTCCACTTGCCCCTGTGGTCTGTATGAGGAGGGAGGATTCTTTTCAGCACAAGATCCCCTACTTGATACTCTCGGTGCCTGACTTTCTAATCGAAGGCTCTCTTCATTCTTTTCTGATACAACTGCCCATGATAGATTGCAGCCAGCCTCTTCTCTTCAATCAGACTCAGTTGCTCGTATCGGGATCGGACCCAATCTGCTTCGTTCAGCTTAACATCCATCAATACCCGTAGGGAGGGTAATTCAACTTCTACAAGTAGGACTGCTTCCATACCATACACAAGCTGATACGGTGTTGCCCCAGTGGATGTTCTGATTGACGTGCGGTACCCATGCAAAGCAAATGGTAGCATCTCATGCCAGTCTTTGTAAGTGACTACCATCTTCTGCACAATCTTCTTGATATTCTTATTAGCTGCCTCAACAGCGCCGTTCATCTTTGGCCTGTAAGGAGAAGAATTGTGGTGTTGAATTTTGAAGTCCCGACATAGCTCTGCCATCATTTTGTTGTTCAAGTTTGAACCATTATCAGTAATGATTCGCTCGGGAACTCCGTATCGACAGATGATATCTCTCTTTAGAAATCTGGCTACCACTTGTCTTGTAACGTTCGCATATGAAGCTGCCTCGACCCACTTGGTGAAATAGTCAATGGCAACCAGGATGAATCTGTGACCATTTGAAGCAGTCGGTTCGATCTTGCCAATCATATCGATGCCCCACATAGCAAAGGGCCAGGGTGAAGACATCACATTCAAAGGATTGGGAGGCACATGCACCTTATCCGCATAAATCTGGCATTTATGGCATTTTCTGGCGTAGGCACAACAGTCGGCATCCATTGTGATCCAGTAATAACCTGATCTTAGCAATTTCTTAGCCATCGCATGTCCTCCAGCATGGGTACCAAAGGATCCTTCGTGCACTTCATGCATTAACAAGTCTGCTTCTGTCTTATCAACGCATCTGAGGAGTACCATATCAAAGTTTCTTTTATACAGGGAACCATCAGTGTTCAGAAAGAAACTTCCAGCAAGCCTTCTCAAAGTCTTCTTATCATTGGAAGATGCCCCAGGTGGGTATGTTTGATCCTCCAAGAAGCACTTAATGTCATGGAACCAAGGCTTATCATCTTTAACAACATCTGCTGCAAACACATATGCTGGTCTGTCAAGTCTGGACACTGAAATTTGAGGTACGAAGTTGGCAGCTTGAACTTTGATCATTGATGAAATGGTAGCCAGAGCATCTGCAAACTGATTTTCGTCTCGAGGGATATACTCAAGCTTGACCGTTGTAAAGAAAGTCAATAACATCCTTGTATAATCCCTGTAAGGTATCAGATGATCTTGGTGGGTGTACCATTTGCCGTTGGTTTGATTGATTACCAGAGCTGAATCTCCGAACACAGTCAATGTCTTGATCCTGAGGTCAATGGCTTCCTCAAGACCCATAATGCAAGCTTCGTATTCAGCTTCATTGTTAGTGCAGTTGAAAGTGAGTTTTGCCGAGAAAGGCATGTGAACTCCTTTAGGTGTAATGAGTACTGCACCAACACCACGACCATTCATATTAAAAGCCCCATCAAACATCATAGTCCATTCTTCCTCCGGGTCAGGCCCTTCGGTGTGAACAGGCTCCTCATGATCTTTTTCTTTTATGAACATGATGTCTTCATCAGGGAAGTCAAATCTCATAGGCTGGTAATCATCAATGGGTTGCTCAGCAAGATAATCAGACAATACACTGCCCTTGATGGCTTTTTGAGAAGTGTACTGGATGTCATATTTTGTGAGGATCATTTGCCATCTTGCAACCCGTCCGGTAAGTGCTGGCTTCTCAAATATGTACTTAACTGGGTCCATTTTTGAGATCAATAAAGTAGTGTGGGCCAACATATACTGTCTCAGTCGGCGAGCAGCCCACGCTAAAGCACAACAAGTTTTCTCGAGCAGTGAATAACGTTGTTCACAGTCGGTAAACTTTTTGCTTAGGTAGTATATTGCATACTATTTTCGACCAGACTCGTCATGCTGGCCCAACACACACCCCATCGACTCTTCTAATACTGTCAAGTACATTATCAGAGGTCTTCCTTCAACTGGAGGCATAAGGATTGGAGGTTCTTGCAAGTATTCTTTGATCTTGTCAAAAGCCTTCTGGCAGTCTTCGTTCCACCTGACCGTCTGTTCTTTCCTCAACAATTTGAACAAAGGTTCACAGGTTGCTGTAAGGTGAGATATGAACCTCGAGATGTAGTTCAATCTACCTAGAAACCCTCGAACTTCTTTTTCAGACTTCGGTGCAGGCATTTCTTGAATGGCTTTGACTCTATCAGGGTCAACTTCAATCCCTTTCTCGCTCACAATAAAACCCAGCAGCTTACCCGATCGCACCCCGAATGTGCACTTGTTGGGGTTCAACTTCAGCTGGTACTTCCTCAGACGCTTGAATAGCTTTAGCAGATTTACCAGGTGGTCTTCTTCAGTGAGGGACTTGGCAATCATATCATCCACATAACATTCGATTTCTTTATGGATCATATCGTGGAATAATGTTACCATAGCCCGTTGATATGTTGCACCAACATTTTTCAGTCCGAACGGCATCACCTTGTAACAGAACGTGCCCCAGGGTGTGATGAAGGTTGTCTTCTCCATGTCTTCAGGTGACATTTTGATCTGATTGTATCCTGAAAATCCGTCTATGAAGGAGAACACCGAGAACTGAGCCGTATTATCCACCAATACATCAATGTGAGGTAATGGGAAGTCGTCTTTCGGGCTGGCTCTGTTCAGATCCCGGTAGTCAACACACATCCTTACCTTGCCGTCTTTCTTAGGCACAGGAACAATATTAGCAACCCACGGTGGATAGCTAGTTACAGCAAGGAACCCGGCGTCCCACTGCTTCTGTACCTCTTCTTTGATTTTCATTTCCATGTCTGGGCGAGTACGGCGCAGTTTCTGTTTAACCGGCGGGAAATCTTCTTTCAAAGGCAGCTTGTGCACAATAATGTCGGTGTCCAACCCTGGCATATCTTGATAAGACCAAGCAAACACGTCCACATACTCTTGAAGCAGGTCAATCAGTTGTCTCTTCACTGAATCTTGTAAGCAGGCCCCGATTTTAACTTCTTTCACATCTTCATCTGTACCAAGATTGATCGTCTCTACCTCCTCCCGATGAGGAGTGATAACCCTTTCCTCTTGTCTCAACAACCTGGCTAGCTCTTCAGGGAGCTCATACTCTTCTTCAACCCCTTCATCAGCTTGATTGATCGGATTGTCAAAGTCATACGAAGTCAAAGCCGTGCTGTTGTCGGTGCAGTCTGGAAGGCACTCTCTGCAAGGGTTCAGTTTGTTCAGTTTAGTGATTGATTTTAATCTTGTTTAGAAAAGTGAAATAAAGTCGTCATTTTGAAAACACTGCCATTTATTTTTGTACAAAAAGAAAAATGGAAAAACAGTGAGCGGAAAAGAAAAAAGACTCATTTGCAAAAGATGTCTGATATTTCATTGATTAATCTTGTTGCACAAAAATTACAGATGGCCCGATTACAAAATGAGTCTTGTCATCTTGGGCAAGATGCAAGACTTGATGCATGCTTAAAATATACAGGAAATAATAATTACTCTGCTGGAGTAACTCTTATAATTTCCTAGGAAGACCAGTTTGAGATACTGCTCCCCGGGATCTTTGGACGTATCCAACTCTCCAGGTTGCGGTCGCTTTCATCCTCGTCTTCCAAATTGTTGACAGCATCAGGGGTGAGCATCCCCCCACTAACAAAGTTGGGCTCCTTAGCAGCCTCTGCTTGATCTTGTTGAGTTGGTTTGTAACCCAACCCAAATCTATCCTCCTTCTTCTCTACAGGCAGCAACTTGCCCCAGCCTTGGGCAGTCCCTTCTTCAACAACCTTCCGGGCTTGTTGATAAGATGTCATTGAGGTTCCAGGTACAGCAGATGTTTCATTTATGTTCAAGGCCTCAAACCCTTGACTCATTGTTTCGTGGATCTCCCCATCCATCTCAATGTATTTGTAGGTAGCCAGATGGCTAACAAAAATATCTTCCTCTCCACAAATAGTAACGACTTGGCCCTCCCACTCGAATTTTAACTTCTGGTGAAGGGTAGACGTAACTGCGCCAGCGGCATGAATCCATGGTCTACCCAACAAACAGCTGTAGGTAGGCTGAATGTCCATCACGTAGAAGGTCGTTTTGAAAGTTTGTGGGCCAATCGTTATAGGCAACTTAATTTCTCCCAGAACTGATCTCTTAGAACCGTCAAAGGCTCTCACTACCAGGTTGCTGGGACGTAATGCCAATCCTTCATACTCTAACTTCACAAGGCCTTTTTTAGGTAAGACATTGAGGGATGATCCTGTGTCTACCAGCACATGGGAAAGAACTACACCCTTACACTCCATGGTAATGTGCAAAGCCTTGTTATGATTGCGGCCTTCCGTAGTCAAATCAGTGTTGGTAAATCCTAGTCCATTACTAGCATTAACATTCCCGACCACAGCTTCCAACTGATTGACGGTGATCTCTTCTGGCACATAAGCTGCGTGCAAGACTTTTAGTAGTGCGTTCCGATGAGCCTCGGAGCACATGAGCAATGATAGAATGGAGATCTTAGAAGGCGTCTGGTGAAGCTGGTCCACTATCTTGTAATCACTTTTCTTGATGATTCTCATGAATTCATCAACTTCTTGATCAAAAGGTGTTTTCAAAGCCTCCTTAACAATTTGCTCTTCTTGCACCATGCTCTTCCCCTTTGCCTTGGCAGCAGCTTCTGCCTCAACAGTGGGTCTTTGAATTTGTGGGGCAAAGAGACGTCCGCTTCGAGTGAAGCCTCCGCCTCCCCCACATTGTCTATTTGTGGTGAAGAAGTTGATGATTCGAGAGTGATTTTCTGTCCTTCGCAGTATAGATCAGAGCCGTAATGCCAAGGGATGGCATTACTGCTTTCATAAGGTACTGGCCCAGGCACTGTGATAGTGACTGGACTGATAGCAGCTGCAGAAGGGACCATGATAGTCTGTGGATCATAGTATATTGTGACTGGTGCTCTGATAGGAGTGGCATTTTGTGAGTTGTAGGCAGAATCATTTTCAGGATCATAATAAATTGTAACCGTTGAGACATTTGCTGTTGAAGTTGTAGGAGACATTGTTGAATGGATGGGTGTTGCTGTTGTAGAAGATTCTGAATGAAGGGGTGCTGAAGTTGTAGAGGGGATGTTTGTTGATATTTGGTCCGTTGAAGTAACAGATGAAGCATTTGTTGATGAAACTGAAAAGTTGTTTGGAACAATGGTTGTTGCAGTTGTAGAAGACTCGGGGACTGTTGTTAAGGAGATTGCTGGATTGGTAGGTATTGATGTTGTGATTTAAAGCAGGCCACTCTGGATGAGACCATCTATGCCATCTCTCAAATTATCACAACCATTCACTGAAATGTTGCAATAAGCACACCCTAGCTCACATCCCGGGAATATTTGACATTCAAGGAGTTGAGCTTTAATCTCTACCAAGGGTGTCCGAATCTGACCCACACTGGTTATTAAGTAAGACGGCTTGTCTTCTTCAATAGCATTGATTCTGGGGCCACCATGGTTTGGCATAGGGTTTTTGTTAACATTTGGTGGCGGTGCAAAATTTAGAGCCTTTGAATCTACCAAGTCCTGTACCTTCATGTGCAAAGCTCTGCACTTCTCTGTACTATGGCCAGGTGCATTTGAGTGAAAAGCACATCTGGCGCTGGAGTCATAATTTCTAGGCAGACTGGCAGGATCTGGAGGTGCCAACGTCCTTAGCTCAACCAGGTTGAGTTTTAGGAGTTGTGGCAGTAATGTGGCATAGGGCATAGGTATCGGATCGATCACCCTATTGGCCTGAGAAGGTCTCTGTTGGAACGGTCTTTGCTGATTGTTGTTGTTGGTGTTGTTGAAGTTTCTCTGAGGAGGATATTGAGTTTGTTGCTGATAATTTTGTTGTTGTGGTTGATAAGCTGGTTGTGGATGAATTGTAGCGGGAATGGTGACTGCTGCCACAGACCTATGAACATATTGGGGTCTGCCTCTGCTGGCGTGGATAGCATTGGTCTCACCAGTTCTTCTTGGGCCCACAAAAGGCTTCCTTGTGTTGCTGGATGAGCTGGCACCGTTGTCAGAAATTTTGCCCATTTTTAATAGGCTCTCAATTCTTTCTCCAGCTATGACGACATCTGCAAAGCTGGTAGAAGAAAAGGCAGCTAGCCTATCAATGTATGTTCCTTGGAGGGTGTTCATAAACATATCGGCCATCTCCCTCTCTGACATGGGTGGCTGGACAGCGGCAGCAAGCTGTCTCCACCTTTGGGCGTACTCCCGGAAGCTTTCTCTGGATGATTGTGACATTCCCATCAGGAGGGTCCTGTTGGGTGCCATATCCAAATTATACTGGTATTGTCTAATAAAGGCCTCCGCCAAGTCTTTCCAACATCTGATGGTTGCTCTGGTCAGGTGAGAGTACCATTCCCTTGAAGCTCCTGTCAAGCTATCCTCGAAATAAAACATCCATAGTTTCTCATCCATGGTATATGCCTTCAGCCTCCCCAGAAAGGATTGCAAGTGGGTCCGTGGGCAGGAAGTCCCGTTGTACTTCTCAAAGCACGGTGGTTTAAATTTGTGGGGAATCCTGACCCCGTCCACTAAGCCCATGTCCATAACATCAAAACCCAAGGAGTTTTGAGACTCCAAGGACCTTAATTTTTCAGCAATTTCATCTAGCCTTCTGTCATAGGCTTCTTCCCCAGCTCCCATCACTGTGAACTGATCTTCCTGGGGGTCTTCTTGCAGCACTCTGCCCGTGGTAGCATTCCCTTGAACATTAGCAGGGATGTTGATTTCTGGATGAAGGTGGGGTCCGAATACAGGTGGGTTGATATGAGGTTGCACCCTCTCATTGTTGCTTGTCCCACCAGTCCCTAGATGGGGATCTTCCTGAGTCTGCCTCTCTACCAAGGCTCTTAATCTCTCTTGGCTCTGTGCCAATCCATTCATCACCTCCATAAATTGTGTCATCTGATTCCTCATTTCCAATCTCTCATTGGCCATTTGGTTCCTGACCTCTGTAAGGTCCTGTTGTACCTGGTCCATCTGTATACCCGGAAGGTTGTTGCGGGTTGGATATCTGTGTGGATGGTTGAGTGGGAATACCCGACGTCGAGCAATAGTTCCTGAGATCACAACAGAGTTAGTAACAAAAACAAAACAAACCTACAAATCAAACAAAGGTTAGCATGCAATGCAGTATGCTTATTTGTCTCCAAGGTATCCGGCTTGGCACTTGGTTTTGACCTTTCCAGACCCCTGAGGAGGATGCTTGTGATGTTGCTTGAAAGAAACTCAGATTGAATAAACTGATACATATATTACAAAAAGTAAATGATACATAGTTTGTTTCTTACAAAACATGCCCTCTGAGGGGTCAAAAATACAACATAAGAAATAAAAGTACATGAAATGAAAGCAACAAGAAGCAAAAGTCAGACACCAAGACCAAACTCATCCTCCTGAACTTCCTTGAGAAGTGCTTCAGTCACAGGATCAGCTGGACGCTCTGTGAGGTTCCTGATGAGAAGATTCCTGGTAGTAACAGCTGCAGTTAGCTTCTTGTGTTGACTCTGGTCCTTTGACCTCTTCACACCAGCTCTAATCTTCAACTCTGAGATCTCTCTCTGGGCTGCTAGCAGGGCTTCCTGTTGCTCTTTTGCACTAGCCTCCAGCTGCTCAATCTTGTCCTGAGTCCTCTTATCTTCCAGAGTACGAGCTTCGGTGATCCTGACCCACCTAGCTTGACTCTCCTTCAGGTACAAATCAGTCCTGGCTTTCTGGAACTGAGCTTCCTTGCAGGCATTCTTCAAGATCTGCTCTCCAGCCCTAGACTTCTTGATGTAATCCTCTGACTTTTCAATCCTGGCCAGATGCTCCAACTTTAGCTTTTCTAACCTCTCGATGTCCAGCCGACCATCACTCCTCTCCCAGAGGGTCTTCTGTAGAGCCTGAGTCAACTTCTCATTTCTCTCTTTTAGTTTCTCAAACTCCTCTAAACTGATAGTGACAGGAGGTGGTGCTGAGGATGGTCCAGGTATATCTTCCATGGTGAAGGGCATCCCAGAAAATTGAGCCCTGGCATGGGACCACTCATAGTACTGTGCTGAGGCTACATTGTTGCATCTTCCCAGAATGGTTACTCCTTTAGTCTGGACATTGTCCCAAGCCCAGGATGCTTGCCTGACAATAGCCAGATTAGGCTTAATCTCACAGTAAAGAGTATCAGCCAAGTCTTGTGCTTTAGGAGGGTGGACCAATGCATAGCCCAGTTGTCTTTTGAATAGCAGAGGGTTGTAGTTGATGCAACCCTTTACTCCTATCAGGGGTACATTAGGAAATTGCCCACAACTGGTAATTATGTCCCTGCCTTTTGTGCTTTGAGTGCACCACCTGATATCAGCTGAAGTTAAAGCAGTGAGTCTTCTGGCCCAGTTCCTTGGCTGGTGAGGATTCAAGAATGCATCTGTCTTGGGCAAGTGCTTGAGCAACCAGGTGTGGAAAAGGGGAGCACAACACCTCACCAATCTTCCTCTTTGCTTTTCATTCCTTTGGTGAACGGAGTAGTAGAAATCTCCCAGTAAGGTGGGCACTGGGTTTCTCAGGATGAAAAGATGGATTGCATTCTTGCTAACAAACTTAGGCTCATCTGCAAATAAAATAACCCCATATATGCTAAGGGATAATAATGCACAGACTGCCTTCCACTCCCCCAAGGAGGCCTTCAGAATAGCCTGAGAGGTCAAGAAATCCAAATGTAGACCAGAGATTCCAGCCTTGGTAGTCATATTCTGCCCAATCAGAACTGGTTCCAGATGTAATGCCTTTGCTACTTCTTCATTACTAGGAAAAACCATCTCAGGGTTGAAGGGGACTCCACCCCTGATAGGTACACCAACCAATGATGAATACTCCTCTAATAAAGGTCCCAACTGAAAATCCTGAAAAGTGAAACACCTCAGAGGGGGATCATAGAACTGCAGGCAAGTATGAATCAGGCTCCTCTGTGAAGGGTCCAAATCCATAACCACATCAAGTATGCCTCCATAGTGTTCTCTGAATAGTGGTATATGGTCTGGAGTAATCAGGGTCTGGATCTTCCTGATGTCAGCTAGCTCAGGCTGAAAGAAATGATAGGAGATGTTACTCTTCTTAGGTGCCATGTTGTTGAAGAAGAGTTGAGACAGGAGCTGATGATGGAGAATAACACTGATGATGGGCCACTGACAGGCAGATGCAGGTGACTGAAGCAGGTAGCTGATAGCTGAAGTAGATAGGTCTATGCTGATGATGGGGTCAAAACCAAGCCAAAATAAAGTATGGACACCCTGAAAAACAAATAAGCAAATGTTAAAATGATGCAATGATGATGTATGCAAATGATATGCAAGGGTTTGTGACTGAGCTGGATCTGATCAAGTGCTCTGATATAAGTCCAGGTATGTTCAAGAAATCCAGATGGAGGTTCATAAGTCCAGTAACCAAGGTGGGGGACTCAAATAAAGAGTCACATTTCCAGGGTTAAAAATCACAAGAACTGTTCCAACATGGAGTACTCTTAATCAAAACAAAGTAACAGGGTATGCTGAGGTCAAGGGTACCTGCAAACCTGTAAACAGCCCAACCCCCTCACAGGTGGTGTTCTAAAACAAGGATCCGCAGACTTAGATCAGTTATGAGAAGTGTAAACACTTCTAACCCGGAGGTACAGTGTTTACAATAACCATAAAAGATCCTCCTCTAATTCACCTCAGTTTCTGAAGGTCAATACTAAAGGTCATTCAGACTTAGCAGGCTTCCCAGATAGCCCTAGCACTACAGGAAATCTGCAGCACAGAGTTCTCAAGAAGAAACCCATATCTGAACCGTGTTTCATATTCCCGCACCAGACCGAAATGGAATGGGAAAGAACATGAACCACTCTAGCCTAGGTGTCACTCAGGTCCCAGGTATAGGACCTTAACTCTCAGTAGAACACCCACCCACCAAAGCAACAAAACAGATCCAGCCAGCACAGTATGACAGTATGATATATGTAAAGCTATAAAGAAAGCAGTAAAACAATTGTACATAAAGCAAAAAATAAATACAAAACAAGCACAAATAGCACATAACACCCCAGTAAACATAAATCAATCAAGCGCTAGGAGGAACCCACAAAAAGAACCAGAAGCCCTGGTTGCAGTATAAGGGTCCCCAGCAGAGTCGCCAAGCTGTCGCTCCCACCAGATGACACCGGGTCAAAAGGGGTACAGACGCGAACTGTCGGCAAAAGGAGGGTGCGAGAACACACAGGAGTGAACTCACAGGGAATGAAAAGAGTCGCCAGCGAGGCATTTTTATCCCGAAGGAAAGGCAATGCTGCATAGACCTAGAAAGATATGGATAAGACGGTTGCGAACCAGAGAGACTGAGAAAGGGGGTTGGTTACAACCTGGGAAGGTATTAGCACCCAGATTGTCCGCCGTACTCGACGGGATCCACGCCTAAAAGATTTGTGTTTTAAAGGGGTAGTGTCAGTGCAATTTGTGTATAAAGAGCTGGAAAAGGATGTACAGGTGTCAGTGTAAAAGAAGTGAAGTGTATAAATGAAGTGTCAGTGTAAGAACAAGAGTGAAATGCTCATGACCATGAGGCTTAAAAGAATGAAGCTGGAAGGAGGGGGAATATACAGAGACTTTTGTTCGATAACTGTTAAGTTATGCCTACGTATCCTCTCGTGCAATGAGGAAGTCAGAACACCGTAGTTCGACCCAAAGAGACTGAAAGGTGAATTGACTTGTGAACTGCTTGCTTGACAATACTCAAGTGTATGACTTGTCTGGCTCAGGTGCAAACTGTCTTGCATTAGACGGAAGAAGCAAGTTCTCGTTTGTGAGTGAAGATGATGAGAAAAGAATCCCGGAGGAGACGATTATTGTTTTTTTTTTTTGAGTTTTCAGTCTTTTATTGCTTTTGAAAGTTTGTCGTAAGTTAATGAGCTTAAGCCTAAACCAATGGATTTAGTAAACTCATCACATCTTCCCTCTGATAGGGGTAATGAGAATACCTTAAGTGTGAAGTCAGCTTCTCACACTTAAACACCTTTGATATAGGATTAAGATCATTAACCTACTTGTGATTATTTAGATGTTTTTGTGATTTTTGTTTAGTGTTAAGTAATGAGATTAAGCCATAATCAGGGATTAAACAGACTCATTACACTATCCCAATAGAAGGATAATAGATGAGAATGTTTAAGCTGAGGAAAACTCCTCAACTTAATCCATGATTAGGAGTTAAGCCCATGACAAAACAAAGCCTTTATTAAGTGGATTTTAGTTAATGATATGATGATGAAGTGATTTTTAGGGTTTGTAAGACAACTTGAGGGGGACTTGTCCATTAACACTAGGGTTAGTCCTTCTTAACCAATTAAGGAAGAATTAGAACCCTAATGCAAGACCCAAGTTACAAGCTTGATGTCTTGATGATTATTAAGTGAATTGATTAAAGGAGTTAAACACATTAAGGGTTTAACACTTAGGATTAAAGTTATACACTCCATCCTAATAGAAGGATGCAGGCATAAGCTTAATCACAAAGCCTTAGAGCCTTTAGGGTTTAGTCCCTGATTATGAGATGAGGAGAGAAGACTCAATGAGACACAAAGGTAGAACTAAGTGGGGATACTAATCAAAAACCTAATCATTGTCATGCTTGGTAGCCCTAGGGTTTGTGAGGTTTAAGAAAGAAATCTTCAATGGACCCACCAAGAAGCAGATGAAAGGATCAGGAGAAGCAAAGTAACTTGCTTCATTTAAGAAGTCAAGTCACTTGAAGGAAGAAAGTAAGAAGAAGAAGAATGAGCAAGCTCAATCTCAAACACATAACAAAATGCAGCAAGGATGCATGAAAGAGATGAAAAGAAAAGGTGAGAAGTGAAGGCAAATTCACTTCTCAAAGTTGCTTACCACCTGAAAAGTTAGTGAGAAAAATGCAATGCAATGCAAAATGAGATGAAATGGCATGATGCAAATCAAAACCAGAAGCATATATGAGATGATAATGATGCTATGAGATGATGCAAACATGAATCAAGGCATGAGGATGATCATATGGACCAATGGATGCAAATGGAGCAAGTTTAGAACCATGAACACACATGGAAAGTTATGAAATGCATATGACATACAACATGGCAAATACATGAAGCAATGATCAAACATACTTTCAATATGTCTTAAGATGTCTAATGAATCAAATGGATGCATAAAATGCAATGGCAAGTCATGGTATGAATACAAATACAAGATGAATGCAAAAGGAAGCCCAAATTAGGGTTTATGATCAATGCATCAAACAAAAACCAAAATCATAAGCAAACATCAAGATAAAAAATTGAAAATGCATTCAAAGGAACCCTAATCCTATACAAACTCACTGCCCAAAGGAGGGGTTCTAACTCCTAACCTAATTAGGGTTATGAATTTTCTAAGATTTCTAGGGTTTTAGGGTACCTTAACAAGAAAAATGCCAAACAAAATGAAAATGAAAGATCAAATCATGCCAATTTAATCTCACAAACTACATGCTAAACACAATGCAATGCAAAAAGAATCAAAGTCCAACTCTCAATGGTTAGGCAGAAATGATTTTTTGAAGTTTGGATCAAAATAATGCCTTGAAATGATTTTAATTCCATGAAAAATTCTCAATAGACATCAAGATCAAAAAAGAAATTTGGTTTGAGGGTTGGACAATGTTTCTAAATGATTATGAAGGTTTCATGAATTTTTTGGTGATTTTTAAATACCTAAAAGTATTTTTTAATTAATTAATTCTCATTAATTAATTAAAAATAAACTTTTAAATGATTTAAAAATATTTTTTAATGCAAAAAATAAAAATAAAAATGTTTTTGGTTTCTGAAAATTAATAAAAGTCTATATAAAAATTTTCAGAATTTTTGAAAAGGTTTTGCTATTTTATATAAAATGTAGAAAACAAATGAATTAAAATGAAAAATAAATTGAATTAAAACTGAAAAAAGAAAAGTCAACACATCTAAGGGCCTAGATTCAAACATACACGCGCGGGAAGAGACTTGGCGCCACATCCAAGGGTGGAAATTCAAACCTGGCTAATTATGATTAGCCCTAATTAATTATGCCCTAATGACTTTCAGGCGACCGGAACACTGTTCCGGTCGTCTTCTCCGGCCATCTCATTTTCCAAACTCTCTCTACACGCATCTAAAACAAAATCTAACTACCCAGAATTCATCCCCACTAAAAAACGAATCAAACCCCTCAATCAAACAACATTTATCATTCAGAAACAGAGAGAATCGAATCAAACATTTTTTAGGGTAAAAGTTTCAGACAATGCATACATCCTGGTTTCTCAACCATTTTCAAAAGTGAGCACATATTCATGATCAGGGGAGTGCATAGAAGCTATTAAGAACTTAAAAACATGTTTCTGAAAAAAAGTTTTGAGTTGACTACCTGAACTGAAGCTTTCGATTCAGGAGCTTTCTGGCTGTTTCTTTGGCTCAAATGCACTCCAATGATCCCCCTAAGAAGCTTGCAATGTTTGTTTGAAGCTTGCAATGGCTGGTTTGAGAGGTGGCAGGGGTTCTGTTCAATGGCAGGTGGTGATCGTGTTTGTGATTCTGGGAGTTTAAGGCAATGGTGATGGGTGCTTTGTGACCAGGAAGGTGTGTTGAGTTGATTTGTGAAGTTAGTTTGTGTGTTTGTGACTTGTGTGATGAGTTTCGAAAGCTCTTGCACAAGAGGTGGAAAATGAGAATGCTGAGTTATGGAGTGTTTCAGGCTTGCTTCTTGTTATGTTTGGCTTGCATTTGATTTGTATAAACAATTGCCATTGGTCAGAAGATGTGATGTGTGCTTTATTGATTGGTATGGGTCCTTTTGCCAAAATGTCAAAGTTGGTGTAAGAGAAGTATGGGCTACTTTCTAGCCAAGGACAAGGGTGTGTCCTGCGCAGCATGATGAGGGGAGATGCCTAGGGTGGCTCAGCAGGCTAGCCAGCAAGTGGATGATAAACTATGATGAGTTTTGCAACTTGCCTTGCTTGTGATCTTTATGAAATATCTTGATCCATAGGCCACAAAAATGAGAAACTTCTTGGCCCATTCTGATTTTTAAGTGTTGTGTGATCATGTTGTGAAGTTTAGAAGCCCATTTGATGACTTAATTGGCCTTGAGAAGTGAATTTGCAACTTTGCCTCTTTGGTGCATAACTTGAAATTTAGTGATTTTTGCCAACTTTGACAAGTCATAACTTTTGATCCAAAATGAATTAGGTCATGTTCTTGTACTTTTTGAAAAGGGAATGATCCATTCTACAACTTTCATGACCAAAGTTTTTCCATTTGAAGCTTTTTTGAATCAAAAAGTAAAGGTTGAAAAAGTTGCCTAAAATGGCAATTTCATTAAAAGTCAAACTTGCCCAAAAAGTCAACTTTGCAAAAACTTGAAATTCTTGAATTTTGTGAACTTCCAACATCTTCCATGATCAAATAAAGATCATATACAATCAAAATGATGAAGAACACTCCTTGGTTGGGTCATTGGGGGCCTCAGATGCCCTGATTTTGCACTGGCTTGCTTGAAAAGTCAACTCTTGATCAGATGACCTCCCCATGGAATTTCTTCATGAAAATTGATATGCATACTCCCTATACCATATAGAGACCAATAGAAACAAGAATGACCAAAAAATTTGGAGTTATGGCCTTTGAAACCAAAACCCTAATTCTAGGTCATCTGTGCAGTCAAGCCTGGCTCTGCTTCCATACCATTCTCAGTTCTTGTGATTCTTTGACATTCTTGACTTTGAGAGGATATAATATGATACTTGAACACACATGGACCCCTTTGAAGTGATTGATGACCTTTGGAGTGGCTCAAGAAGCTCTTGGATTGCTCAGATCACAAACCCTAGATGCAGATGACTTTGAACCAATGCAATGAATCAAAAATGTGATATGAGATGGTATGATTGTGTTTATGCATATGAGGAGATCACAAGCCATGGTGTGAATGGGTGAGGGCAAATTTGGGGTGTTTACACATACCTCAGGACGTTGTTTATCCTCCTGAAAGCTATCATGACTATTGGGTCGTTGTTTATCCTCCCAAAAGTTATACTTATACCTCAGGACATTGTTTTATCCTCCTGAAGGTTATACCTTTACCTTGGGTCGTTGTTTATCTTCCAAAAGGTTATCTCACTATGTTGGGACGTTGTTTATCTTCCCAAAAAGCTATATCTTCATATTTTGGACTGCATTATCCTCCAAGAGACATATTTGAAGAACTTTTATCCAAGTGGCATCTTTAAGCCCACTCAAAGCATATACAACAAGTCATCAGTATCACTCTACGCACCGGTGAGTGCAAATTTTTGGGCTTTTGTGTTCAATCCCCTTCAACCTTCCAGGTCACGACTAGCAAATATACCAATCTAACCCCTCAGGTTTCAGAAAATTGAACAGGGGCAGCTGTTGCACCCCAAAATTTGCCCTCACAATACAAGACACCTTATGGGGTTCACAAGACACTTATGAGGTTCACAAGGTTCACAAGACACCTTATGAGGTTCACAAGGTTCACAAGACCTCTCATGATGTTCATGAAGTTCACAAGACATCTTATGAGGTTCACAAGGTTCATAAAATTCACAATTAGTCAGAAGATTTGACAATTCCCTCAGACAATGCATCCTCCTAAGCAGTGCATCCAAAACTAGGGTTTTGACTTTAATTAGGATAAATGGACTTCCAAGACTTCAAGTGAGCTTCATAACATCTTATATATGTTTGAGAACCCCCATGACAAGTTTCAAGACTTTTCTCAAAGGTTTGCTCAGTCAGATGATCAGATAAGTCAAAATCAGTCAAAGCAGTTAAAAAGTCAAACTGAGGTCAACTGTGGTCAAACCAAAGTCAAACTTCATGATTTTTGTCAACATTAAGTATATGAAGTAAAATTCATCATTTTATCAAGGGTTGATCATGATTCATCAAGAATATTTCACATCATCAAGAATCAGAGGTTTCTAAATTAGGGTTTCCTCAGGAAAAGTCAACTGAACTTTGACCAGCCATAACTTTCACATGCTTCATCAAATTTTTTCCATCCAAAGCTCATTTTTAAGGAAATTGAATTCTCTACAACTTTGTGTCTCACAAGCCAAGCCCAAAAATGCTTCATTTGGAAGGTATGAGCTAAGACATTATAGGTCCTTTTGAGAGTCAACAAAAAGTCAACAACTTCAAAAGGGCATAACTTGAGAATGGTAAATGATATGGACATGAAACCAATGGGGTTGGCTAGAGGACTCTTCATGCTTTCCAAAATGTCCAAGAACACCCTCATATCATTAAAATTGAAGGATGTGTGCCCTTGCAAATTTGGGAAATTTTTGGGTGGTTTATGAAGAAAATAGGGTCTTAAAACCAAATTTTTCTAAATGGGCTGAACTTTTTGTGACCCAAAGTGTTCCATGACATCATGCACGAAAATTATTTGATATTTTCATTAT
This sequence comes from Lathyrus aphaca, assembly GCA_963966055.1. Taxonomy (NCBI): domain Eukaryota; kingdom Viridiplantae; phylum Streptophyta; class Magnoliopsida; order Fabales; family Fabaceae; genus Lathyrus; species Lathyrus aphaca. The sequence continues at coordinate 217,558,946 of OZ014524.1, forward strand.
TTTATTTTATTTATTTTATTTATTATGATTTTTTATGATAAAAATCATTTTAAATTTAAATAAAATATCAAATATGAAAATTTAAAATATATTTTTGTTCTAGAAGGTCATTAACATGAATTGGATTGAGTTGATACACAATTGATGATGATTGGCTTGAAATAGAAAGCTCTTATTCAAAAATATATTAAATTTAAGATCTAATCTTTTTCAATCTCCAAAATCAAAAAAAATCCATACAATGATCCAATCTTTCTGACCTAATTCATTCACTATAAGTAGATGAAGAGAACACAATGCATAGGGACAAATTTCAGAGCCTCAAGAGTAAGTTTGCACATTCAAAAAACTCACCAAAATTCAAATTCGGATTTCACAATTCAGGCTCTTTCATGACAAACCAAAGGTTGCAACTTGTTCCTTGGAGTTCATAGATCAATTCTGGATCATAACATTGCATCTTCATGACCTAAATCGCACAAGCCGAATGCATCCCTTTCACATTTTGAAATTTTTCGATTTGATTGATTCATGTATTAATATTGAAAACTAATCATATATTTGTGTTTGTTGTGATGTTTAGAAGCTTTTTGCATAGATTAATTGAATTATTGTGGACTGTGTTGAAGATTGCCATTATTAAGGTTTGAAGGTTCAAAACGGGAACCATACATTTAAGACCTTAAAATCAATTCTAAAACCATGGCTGTGATGTATGGACTTTGTATAATTGATCTGGGTTATTAATTTTGGTTGTCATGATGGTTTGCATGATGTTTCGAAAAACACAGGTTTAGGGTTTTGAAAATTCGCAGGAAATTGCCCAGGAAGATTCGCAGGAAAAAACGCAGGCCTGGAGGAGGAAGAAGACCCCTGGCGCGAATTCCAGAATTCAAATGTTTGTTGATTTTTTATTATTTATGTTTGGTTTGTATTACACAGCGTGCGCGTTGGCCTGATGGTTGGAAGCTTGTTCTTATGAGGGTTAGGTCCTTGGTTCGAATCCTGGATGCAGCAATTTTTCTTATTTTTTCTATTTAATTGTTAGACTGAATATATTATTGATTGTGATGGATATACTATCAGTTGCACCCTCCCGGCTGGATGGTAAGTGTGCTTGCGTATTGTGAGAAGGTCCTGGGTTCGAATCCCCCCCAGGCCTTTTGTGTTGTTTCTTTTTGCTTTGTCATGTTTTTTCCAGGTTAATAACAAAATCCCATGGAGTGCATTCTTTCTCACCTGCGCGCGCATGGTCCAGTGGTTGATGTGTTGGTCTTGAAGGTTGAAAGCTTAGGGACTGGGTTCAAATCCCAGCCCAGGTAAGTTTTGGTTTTTTCATTCTTTTTCTGTTTTTCTTATTTAATTAATATTATAGTTAAATAAATTTAAATAATAGAAAAAATAGAATATTTATATTATTATTTTCTTATTACAATTTAGAATTCATCCTTTTTTAATTAAATCTTATTAGAAAAATTATTTATTTTTTTTGTAAATTATTAATATTGTATAATTTCATATAGTATTTAATTAATCCTAATTTATTATTCTAAAAAACATATAACCCCTAATTTTCTAAAACCCTAAAACATTTTTTAAAACCTAATTATTTTTTATAAACCCTAATTATAAATATTAATTTATTTGTTAATTAAAACTTTTAATAAACTTTAATTATATGTATATATTTTATAATTTGTTTATAATTATTATTTAATTCTTGTATGTAAATAATTTTTAGTGTATGCTTAAAAATAATTAAAAATTTGCTAATTTAATTTTGTAAATATAATTTATTTTCATAATATGTTTATAATTAACCTAATTTTTATAACATGTATATAAATTTAAATTCTTTATAATAATTAGTATATAATATGAATTGTTTATGTTTTTTTTTATTAATCTTAAAAAATAGTTGTTTATAAAATTTTTGTAAACTTTTAATTATTATGCTAATATTCTTGTTTATTTTATTATTAATTCTGTTTATTTTCATATGATATTTATTTTATTATTACTAACCCCATTTATATATATATATTGTGATTTATTATTATTATTATTACTAACCCAATTATTTATTATTATTTATTTTGCTTATTTATTTAATTTGTTTTAATTATTATTATGTAATTGTCTCCTTTATGTAATATTTTAGTAGTAATGTTTAATATTTATTGCTATGGTTAGTAAAATAGGGAGTGAAACGTATTTGTATTTAAAATTGATTTAGATCATTAACTTAAAAGATAAATATTTAAAATTGTACACTCACACACGTAAGTCGATCTTTGATCGCCATCTCACTTTCTAGGGTTACCTCTCATGTTGCCTAAACAAAAGGTCAAGTAGGGTGCATAAAGCAAAGTCCCTCATTTCACATCATCTAGTCCCTTAAACAGATAAAAAGATCAAGTCCCTTCGAATGTTGCCTTCGTAATGATCTTGTCCCTTTCGAATAAAGATGATAAGTCCCTCCGAATTGCTTATACACCCCACAGTTGCCTAAATAACAGATGTCCCTTCACTTGTCCCTCACATCCAAGGTAATGACTACTTATTCCTTAATAATAGGGATAATCTTACCATTTAAAGGATTCAAGAACAAAAAAGACTTAAACTTAGGGTAGGTTCCTCTTAGATACTTGCTCACTCTTCAAAACATTTCAAAACACTTCACATTTTCAAACAAATTTTCAAAACAAAGGCTTTATATATATCCGTACATGGATCATTATAAAGTACTTAAGAAAATTTCTAAACACACACTACACTTCTCAAAAACATTTTAAAGTGAGCTAAGTAACTAAGAGCCCATGGATAACCATGGATGTAAAGGGTGCTAATACCTTCCCTTTACATAACCTACCCCCCGAACCCAAAAATCTTTTAAGGTCTTTCATGTTCTTTTATGCCCTTTCCTTTGGATAAAATAAAAGTCGGTGGCGACTCTTGCTATCCGCAACATTTAACTAAAGTCAGTTCTCCCACCGTGTTACAGACAGCAGCTGAATTAGGTTTCACTTCACAATACAGGGTCTTAGCTAAATCTTGTCCTCTGGGAGGGTGAACTAAGGCATAGCCCAATTGTCTCTTAAACAGCAAAGGATTGTAGTTGATGCAACCCTTTACTCCTATTAGAGGCACATTTGGATATTGTCCACAGCTGGTGATAATGTCCTTGCCTTTGGTGCTCTGGGTGCACCATCTAATATCATCTGAAGTCAAAGCAATGAGCCTCTTAGCCCAATTCTTCTGCTAGTGGGGGTTCAAAAAAGCATCTGACTTAGGCAGGTGTCTGAGCAGCCAGGTATAAAACAAAGGAGCACAACATCTTACTAATTTCCCCCTTTGTTTCTCATTCCTCTGGTGAATGGAGTAGTAAAAATCTCCCAGCAATGTGGGCACTGGGTTCTTTAGAAGAAACAGATGGATGGCATTCTTGTTGACAAATTTGGGCTCATCTGCAAACAGTATAGCCCCATATATGCTGAGGGCTAATAGTGCACAGACTGCCCTCCATTCTCCCAATGGAGCTTTCAGGATGGCCTGAGAAACCAAGAAGTCCAAATGCAAACCAGGGATCCCAGCTTTTGTTGTCATACTTTGCTCAATCAAGGCAAGCTCTAGGTACAATGCCTTTGTTATCTCTTCATTTCTGGGAGTTGGCATCTCTGGGTTTAAAGGGATTCCACCCCTGATAGGTACTCCAATCAATGAGGAAAACTCTTCCAGCAGAGGCCCTAGCTGAAAGTCTGGAAAGGTGAAGCATCTCAAAGGAGGGTCATAAAACTGTAAGCATGTGTGAATCATGCTCCTCTGAGAAGGGTCAAGGTCCATAACCATATCCAGGATTCCTCCATAATGCTCTCTAAACAAAGGGATGTAATCAGGTGTGATGAGTGACTGGACCTGCCTGATACCAGTCAACACAGGCTCAAAGAAATGGTAGGATATGTTGCTCTTCCTGGGAGTAGTCATAAGTGCTGCTGAAGAAACTGAAGATGAGTGCTGATGAAGATCACAGACTGATGCTGGAAAGGAGCCACTGATAGGCTGATGCTAGTGAGGATGGAGATAGCTGAAGCAGATAACTGATGAAGACAACTGAAGCAGAGGTCTATGCAGAAGAAGGGGTCAAAACCAAACCAGATATGATATGGATACCCTGAAAAGCAAATAAACCAATGTTAAATGATGCAATGATGACATATGCAAATGATATGCAAGGGTTTGTGATCAAGCTGGATCTGATTATCTGTCTTGATATAGGCCCATGTATGTTCATAGGTCCAGATGAAGGCTTAGAAATCCAGTAACCAAGGTGGGGGACTCAAATAAAGAGTCACATGTCCAGGGTTTGATCACAAGAACTGTCCAAAATGAGGTACTCTTAAACAAAATAGTAACAGGGTATGATGTGGCCAAGGGTACCTGCAAACCTGTAAACAACCCAACCCCCTCACAGGTAATGTTCTAAAACAAGGATCCTCAGACTTGGATCAGTTATGAGAAGTGTAAACACTTCTAACCCGGAGGTACAATGTTTACAATAACCATAAAAGATCCTCCTCTAATTCACCTCAGCTTCTGAAGGTCATAATAAAGGTCATCCAGACTTAGCAGGCTTCCCAGATAGCCCTAGCACTACAGGAAATCTATAGCACAGAGTTCTCAAGAAGAAACCCACATCTGAACCGTGTTTCATATTCCCGCACCAGACCGAAATGGAATGGGAAAGAACATGAACCACTCTAGCCTAGGAGTCTCTCAGGTACCAGGTATAGGACCTTAAACTCTCAATGGAGCCCCACCCACCAAAACAGAAACCAGATCCAGCAATGATAATGACAGTATGAAATATGTATAAGACTGTAAAAGAAAGCAATAATTAAAGCTGTACATAAAGCAATAAATGAAGCAAAATAAATAAACACACATAGCACATAACACCCCAGTAAACACAAATCAAACAAACGCTAGGAGGAACCCACAAAAAGAACAAGAAGCCCTGGTTGCAGTATAAGGATCCCCAGCAGAGTCGCCAAGCTGTCGCTCCCACTAAATGACGCTAAGTCAAATAGGGTACGGACGCGAACAGTCGGCGAGAAGAGAGAACACACAAGGGTGAACTGGAAAGACAAGAGTCTCCAGCTAGGTATTTTTATCCCGAAGGAAAGGTAATTCTGCATAAACCTAGAAAGATATGGATAAGACGGTTGCGAACCAGAGAAACTGATAAAGGGGGTTGGTTACAACCTGGGAAGGTATTAGCACCCAGATTGTCCGTCGTACTCGACGGGATCCACGCTTGAAATATTTGTGTTTAAAGGGGTAGTGTCAGTGCTATTTGTGTGCAAAAGCTGGAAGAGAATACAAGTGTCAGTGTAAAAGAAATGTGAAGTGAAATATGAGAGTGTCGGTGTAAATAAAGAATGTGAAGCTCAAGACTATGAGGCTTAAAGAATAATGCTGGAAGAGGGGGAATGGACAGAGACTTTTGTTCTATAACTGTTAAGTTATGCCTACGTATCCTCTCGTGCAACGAGGAAGTCAGAACACCGTAGTTTGACTCAAAGAGACTGAAAGATAAATTGACTTGTGAACTGCTTACTTGTCTATGCTCAAGTGTATGACATGTCTGGCTCAGGTGCAAACTGTCTTGCATTAGACGGAAGAAGCAAGTTCTCGTTTGTGAGTGAATAAGATGAGAAAAGAATCCCGGAGGAGACGATTATTGTTTGTTTTTTTGTGTTTTCAATCTTTTATTGATTTTTGTGTTTGTCATAAGAAAATGAGCCTAAGCCTAAACCAAGGGTTAGTAACCTCATCACATCCTCCCTCTGATTAGGGGTAATGATAATACCTTAAATATGAAGTAAACACCTCACACTTAATCACCATGATGTAGGATTAAGATCATTATCCTACTTGCAATTATTTAAATGTTTTTGGAGTTTTTGTTTAGTGTTAAGTAATGAGTTTAAGCCATAATCAGGGATTTAATGGACCCATTACACCATCCTAATAGAAGGATAATAGATGAGAACATTTAAGCTGAGGAAGGCTCCTCAACTTAATCCATGATTAGGGATTAACCTCATGACAAAACAAATCCTTTATTGAAATGGATTTTAGTTAATGGTAAGATTGAGAAATGGATTTTATGGTTTGTAAGACAACTTGAGGGGGACTTGTCCATTAACACTAGGGTTAGTCCTTCTTAACCAATTAAGGAAGAATTAGAACCCTAATGCAAGGCCCAAGTTACAAGCTTGATGTCTTAGTGATTATTAGTGTGGATTGATTAAAGGATTTAAACACATTAAGGGTTTAACACTTAGGATTAAAGTTATACACTCCATCCTAATAGAAGGATGCAGGCATAAGCTTAATCACAAAGCATTAAAACCTTTAAGGTTTAGTCCTTGATTATGAAATGAGAAGAGAAGACACAAAGATGACACAAACGTAAAACTAAATGGGGGACTAACCAACCCTAATTGTGATCATGCTTGGATGTTCCTAGGGTTTATGAGGCTTGCAAAAGACCTTCAAGAGAAAAGCCACCAAGGAAGAAGCAGATGGAGGAAGGAAGAAACAGAAGAAGCAAGACAACTTACTTCACTTAAGAAGATAATTTGCTTGAAGAAAGAAAGAGGGGAGGGAGCATGAATGAGCAAGCTCACTCTAATACAAAAGTAAAATGCAGCAATGATGCATAAGAGAGATGAGAAGAGATTATGAGAAGTGAAGGCAAATTCACTTCTCAATGACTTACCACCTGAAAAGTTAGCAAAAGAGAATGAAATGCAAAGATGAACACCAAAGTCAGAAGCATGTTCATGATGCAAATGATGCTATGAGATAGTATGAAAGCATGTCAAGAGATGAGGATAATCATACAAGTGATGAAGATGCAAATGGGACATAAAAGAAGCATGAAAGTTCATAAAACTTATGAGATGCAATGAAAGCAAAAGCATGGCAAATGAATGATGCAATGATAAAACATGATTCTAATGTGTCCTAAGATGTCTTATATGTCATGTGGATGCACAAAATGTCATGGCAAATTCATGTATGCAAGCATATGAAGAATGAATGCAAATGAAGGCAAAAATTAGGGTTTATGTACAAGGTGCAATGCAAAATTCAAAACCAGAAGCAAGACATGAGATAAAAAATTGAAAATAGGATCAAAGGAACCCTAAACCTATACAAGTTCACTGCCCAAAGGGGGAGACCTAAATTTTAACCTAATGGAAGTTATGATTTTCTCAAGTTTGCTAGGGTTTTAAGGTACCTCTCAATAATAAATGCAAAACAAATTGAAAATGAAAGATGAATTCAAACCAATTTTATCCTAGAAACTACATGACATGAGGAGTTCAATGCAAAAAGAATCATCATCAAACTCTTCATGGTTAGGCAGAAAGGATTTTTCTAAGCTAGGGCAAAAATATTGACTTTTAAGAACCCTAAATCCAAAGAAAAATGTAAAGTAGGTCAAGAACCAAAAAGGAATTTGTGTGAAGGGTTTGACAGTGTTTCTAAATGTATCAAGATGTAATGTGATTTTTTTTGGTGATTTTTAGAAACTTAAATGCTATTTTAATTAATTAATTCTCATTTATTAATTAAAATAAACATTTAAATATTTTTAAAATAAGAATTTTATGCAAAAAATAAAATAAAAATTATTTTCAGAATGAGAAAAATATTTTAAGTCATGAAGCAAAAAATGAAATTTTTTAGAAGTGTTTTGCTATTTTTAATAAAATGTAGAAAGAAATGCAATTAAAATGAAAATTAAATGAATTAAAATGAAGGTATGCTGATCCAGTGGCCCAGATTCAAACTCAAAAGGGAGGGAATTGACCAGCGCGCGCAAATTGACTGCTTACATTCAAATTACGCTAATTACGTCATTAAGCCCTAATCTGAACCCTAAACACTTTCAGGTGATCGGAACAGTGTTCCGATCATCTTCACCGGCTAGTCTCTCAAGCTATCTCACTCAATACGCAACCCCAAGCCCTAAAACTCTCCATAAATGATCCTCTCCTCAACCCCAACAAGAATCAGCCATCAAAATTCATTTATTCATCATCAAAAGCACGAATCAAAGCAAAACGGAAAATATCTCAAAAAAATTTCAGAAGCTTATGAAATGCCTATTTCTCAACTATTTTCAAAACCAAACATATCATGGCAATCAGGGGAACACATAGAATCATTCTATAACATAAAATGAGAGTTCTGGAAAAATAAATGCCATGGCTACCTAAAGTTGAGCTTTCGAAACAGGAGCTTTCTGGCCAGTTCTTTGTCTCAAATCCACTCCAATGATTCCCCCCAAGAGCTTGTGATGCTTGGTTGGAGCTTAAATGGCCTCAAAAGGAAGTTGGCAGAAGTTCAGTTCATGAAATGTTGAAATCGTGTTTTTGATTTTGAGTGTTTTAGGGCAAAATGAAGGGTGGGAAATGATCAGTGATGTTTATGGAGTTGAATGGTGGAAAAAGTTTAAAGGTTTGATGGTTGAGCTATGAGTTTCGAAGGCTTTTGCAAATTTTGGGGATTTTGTGTATGCTGTGTTCTTGGAGGTTTCAGCTTGTGTTATATTATGTGTTGGGTTGCTTTTGGTACACATATCAATCCTTGATGGGTCAGAGAGTTGTTGTGGAGCAGTGTGATTGGTATGGAGCAAAATGCATAAAGTCAACATTTGTGTAAGTGAAGGCATGGGCTGGTTCAGTCATGGTACAAGGGTATGGCTCGAGTCAGCTTGCTTCAAGGAGGTCCATGGAAGTCATATTTTGCAGCTGGCACAAGTGGCTGAAGAGATTTGACCCATTTTGCAATTTTGGGGAAGTTTGGCCCCTTTTGAAATTTGTGAAGTTCTAAGCATGAAAGCTTGTGATTCAAGGCACAAATCTGATCCAAATGAGTTGCACTAGGATGATATGATGTGTAGAGATGCATTAGAGGTCCCAAATTAGCTTGGCATAAGAATTTGCAAACTTCCCTCTTTGGTACAAAAGTGAAAATTAAGTGATTTTTTCCCAATTTTGACAAACCATAACTTGAGTTCTAAAATGAATTAGAATGAGTTCTTGTACTTTTTGAAAATGGGAGGATCCAATCTACAACTTTCATGACCAAGAATTTTTCATTTGAAGCATTTTTGAATCAAAAAGAGGAGGTTGAAAAACTTTCCCAAAATGGCAAGTTTGCATTACAAGTCACTTTCCCAAAATGGCAACTTTGCAAATGGCTTGAAATTATTCAATTTTGTGAACTTCTAACCTCTTCTAAGATCAAATAAAGATCAAATACACCCAAAATGATGGAGAAGACCCTTTGGTTGGATGATTGGGGGCCTCAGATGCCCTGATTTTGCACTGACTTGTTCAAGAAGTCATCTTTTGATCAGATGCCTTCCCCATTGAATTTCTTCATGAAAATTGGTGTGTATGATCCTTATAACACATATATACCAATAGAAACAAGAATGAACAAAAATTTTGGAGTTATGGCCTCTAAAACCAAAACCCTAATTTTAGGTCATCTGTGCAGTTAAGCTTGGCTCTGCTTCCATGCCTTTCTCAGTTCTTGTGATTTTCTGACTTTCTTGATCTTGGGAGGATATAATATGATGCCTGAACATACATGGACCCTCTTGAGATGATTGAAGACCTTTGGAATTTCTCAAATAGCTCAGGGATGGCTCAGATCACAAACCCTAGATGCAGATGACTTTGAACCAATGCAGTGAAGCAAAAATGTAATATGAGATTATATGATTGAACTTATGCAAATGAAAAGAATCAAAAGCCATGGTGAAATGAGTGAGGGCAAATTTGGGGTGTTTACACTTAGTTATCTGGTTTCAGTGTAACAGAATAACTAACTAACCTTGATTCAAGGAGATAACAAACTAACTAACCCTAATTCAAGGTGATGACTGTGGGATTTATCAAGGTCTGGATAATTTGCAAAAAGCCCACAAACCAAGCATCTATTTAAGGAACTGAAACTCTCAGAAAAGAGCACGAATTTTAGAAGACTGTAAAGGGTGTTTGTGAAGTATAGCAGGTTTTAATTGTTTGTCACTTTATGAGCTTTTAAGCAAAAAGTGAATTGTGTCTTGATTGAAACTTTTAAGTAAGATCAAGCTGTTGTGTTTGAAGTGTGACTTCAATTTTATTAATCATTGTAAAAGATCACTGTGTGATTGAGGGGGAGTGAGTAGGTACTCATATCTAAGTTGTGTCTTAGGTAGAAATTGCATTGGGTAGATATTAAGTGAAGGATTAAACTGGTTGGTTTAACTCCATAATTAATATTACTTATATTGGATTTCCTTCCTGGCTTGGTGTCGCTCCCAAAAGATGACACCGGGCTCAAATAGGGTACAGACGCGAACGGTCGGCGAGAGGAGGGTGTGAGGACACACAGGAGTGAACTCACAGGGAATGAAAAGAGTCGCCAGCTAGGCATTTTTATCCTGAAGGAAAGGTAATGCTGCATAGACCTAGAAAGATATGGATAAGACGGTTGCGAACCAGAGAGACTGAGAAAGGGGGTTGGTTACAACCTGGGAAGGTATTAGCACCCAGATTGTCCGCCGTACTCGACGGGATCCACGCTTGAAAGATTTGTGTTTTAAGGGGGTAGTGTCAGTGCAATCTGTGTATAAAAGAGTTGGAAAAGGATGTACAGGTGTCAGTGTGAAAGAATGGTAAAGTGTATAAATGAAGTGTCAGTGTGAGATCAGGAATGAAATCCTCATGACCATGAGGCTTAAAGAATAAGGCTGGGAAGAGGGGGAATATACAGAGACTTTTGTTCGATAACTGTTAAGTTATGCCTACGTATCCTCTCGTGCAATGAGGAAGTCAGAACACCGTAGTTCGACCCAAAGAGACTGAAAGATGAATTGACTTGTGAACTGCTTACTTGTCTATGCTCAAGTGTATGACCTGTCTGGCTCAGGTGCAAACTGTCTTGCATTAGACGGAAGAAGCAAGTTCTCGTTTATGAGTGAATGAGATGAGAAAAGAATCCCGGAGGAGATGATTTTTGCCATGTTTTTTTTGTGTTTTCAATCTTTTATTGCTTTTTATGTTTGTCATAGGAAAATGAGCTTAAGCCTAAACCAAGGGTTAGTAAACTCATCACATCCTCCCTCTGTTTAGGGGTAATGAGAATACCTTAAGTGCGAAGTCAGCTTCTCACACTTAATCACCTTTGATATAGGATTAAGATCATTAACCTACTTGTGATTATTTAGATGTTTTTGGTGTTTTTGTTTAGTGTTAAGTAATGAGATTAAGCCATAATCAGGGATTAAACAGACTCATTACACCATCCTAATAGAAGGATAATAGATGAGAATGTTTAAGTTGAGGAAAGCTCCTCAACTTAATCCATGATTAGGGATTAAACTCATAACAAAACAAAGCCTTTATTAAGTGGATTTTAATTAATGGTAAGATGATGAAGTGATTTTTAGGGTTTGTAAGACAACTTGAGGGGGACTTGTCCATTAACACTAGGGTTAGTCTTTCTTAACCAATTAAGGAAGAATTAGAACCCTAATGCAAGGCCCAAGTTACAAGCTTGATGTCTTGGTGATTATTAGGTGAATTTATTAAAGGATTTAAACACATTAAGGGTTTAACACTTAGGATTAAAGTTATACACTCCATCCTAATAGAAGGATGCAGGCATAAGCTTAATCACAAAGCCTTAAAACCTTTAGGGTTTAGCCCTTGATTATGAGGTGAGGAGAGAAGACTCAAGGATGACACAAAGGCAAAAGCTAAATGGGGGACTAATCAACCCTAATTATTATCATGCTTGGTCACTCCTAGGGTTTGTGAGGTTTAACAAGATAAATCTTCAAAGGAAACACCAGGAAGCAGATGAAAGGAGCAAAGAGAAGCAAAGTAACTTGCTTCACTTAAGAAGACAAGTCACTTGAAGAAAGAAAGTGAGATGAAGAAGAATGAGCAAGCTCAATCTCAAACACAAAACAAAATGCAGCAATGATGCATAAGGGAGATGAAAAGAAAATGTGAGAAGTGAAGGCAAATTCACTTCTCAAAGTTGCTTACCACCTGAAAAGTTAGTGAAAGAAATGCAATGTAATGCAAAATGAAATGAAATGGCATGATGCAAATCAAAATCAGAAGCATGTGAGTGATGAAAATGATGCTATGAGATGACACAAACATGAAACAAGGCATGGGGATGATCATACAAACAAATGAATGCAAGAGAAACATGCTTGGAACCATGGACATACATGAAAAGTTATGGGATGCAAATGACATACAACATGGCAAATGAAAGATGCAATGATCAAACATGCTTCTAATATGTCTTAAGATGTCTAATGAATCAAATGGATGCACAAAATGCTATGGCAAGTCATGGTATGCAAGCAAATGCAAGATGAATGCAAATGAAAGCCCAAATTAGGGTTTATGATCAATGCAACAAACAAAAATCAAAACCAGAAGCAAACATCATGATAAAAAATTGAAAATGCATTCAAGAGAACCCTAAACCTATACAAACTCACTGCCCAAAGGAGGGGATCCAATTCTTAACCTAGTGAGGGTTATGATTTTTCTAAGATTTCTAGGGTTTTAGGGTACCTTGACAAGAAAAATGTCAAACAAATGGGAAATGCAAGATCAATTCATTCCAATTTAATCCTACAAACTACTTGATATGCAAGACACAATGCAAAAAGAACCAAAGTCCAACTCTCAAAAACTAGGCAGAAGTGAATTTTCAAAGATTGGATCAAAATAATGCTTTGAAATTGAATTAATTCCATGGAAAATTGTCAAAATGCTTCAAGATCAAAAAAGAAATTTGGTTTGAGGGTTGGACAATGTTTCTAAATGATTTTAAAGGTTTCATGAATTTTTTGGTGATTTTTAAATACCTAAAAGTATTTTTAATTAATTAATTCTCATTAATTAATTAAAAATAAACTTTTAAATGATTTAAAAATATTTTTTAATGCAAAAAATAAAAATAAAAATGTTTTTGGTTTCTGAAAATTAATAAAAGTTTGTACAAAGATTTTCAGAATTTTTAAAATTGTTTTACTATTTTAAAATAAATGGACAAAACAAATGAAATAAAATGGATTTATGGAGAATTCAACGCATCCAATGGACAGGATTTGAATAAAAAGAGAGGGAATTGACGCGCGCGAGATTGGAAGGCCAGGATTCATTCTGAGGTTTGAAATAAATTAATCCTAATTAATTAAGTAAATGACTGGATTAGGGTTAAGTGAGTGGATCTGGACCATCCAAACACGCGCCATTCAAACAAAGTCAACCAATCCTACGCTCAGAATTCAAACTCTCATTAATTACAGGGATTAGCCCTAATTACTTTCAGGTGGCCGGAGAAGACTTCCGGTCGTCTTCTCCGGCAAGACCCTCGCCTGAAAGTTGCCAAAATCTTCAAAACTTCATGAAAACGAAAACTAACTACCCAGAAATCATCCCCATGCCAAACTAGATCAAAACCCCCATTCAAACATCATTTTTCATTCATCAATCAGCCAAATCGAAGCAAAACGTTTCTAGGGCAAAAAATTTCAGAACATTCATACATCCTGGTTTCTCAACCATTTTCAAAAGTAAACACATATTCATGATCAGGGGAGTGCATAGAAGCTTTTAAGAACTTAAAATGGAGTTTCTGGAAAAAATGTTTGAGATGGCTACCTGAACTGAAGCTTTAGTTCCTGGCACTTTCTGGCTGATGTCTTGCTTGCAATCAACTCCCCTGGACCTCCTGAGAAGCTTTCAAGGCTTGTTTGAAGTTTGCAATGGCTGGTTTGAAAGATGGCTGAAGTTCTGCTCAATGAGGGGCAGAAATCGTATCTTTGATTCAGTGGCTTTCAGGTTGTTTTAAGGGTTGGTTTGTGTTCAGTGAAGCATGGTGAGATGGTTTGTGAAGTTGGTTTGTGTGTTTGAGGTTTGTGCAAGCAGTTTCGAAAGCTTTTGCAAGATGGTGTGAAAATGAGAATGTTGTGTTATGGATGGTTTCAGGCCTGTGTTTTGTATGCTTTGGCTTGCTTTTGATTTGCATAAACAATTGTGATAGGTCAGATGAGGTGATGTGTGCTTTTGTGATAGGTATGGCTCAAGTTGCCAAAATGTGAAAGTTGTGTAAGAGAAGCATGGGCTACTTTCTAGCCAAGGACAAAAGGTGTTTCCTGCGTAGCATGATGTGGGGAGAACCCTAGGATTGATCAGCAAGTCAGCAAGCAAGTGGATTGTAACTTATGATGAGTTTTGCAAGTTGGTTCACTTTTGTTTCTTATGAAAAATCTTGCTCCATAAGCCATAAAAATGTGTGATCCCTTGGCCCATTCTTAACATTAGAGGTCACATGATCATGTGGTGTGGAAATGATACACATTTGAGGCCTTTAGAACACTTGAACAAACCATTTTGCAAAATGTCCCTTTGGTAGAAAACTTCAAATTTTGTGATTTTAGCCAACTTTGACAAGCCATAACTTTTGATCCAAAATGAATTAGGTCATGTTCTTGTACTTTTTGAAAAGGGAATGATCCATTCTACAACTTTCATGAGCAAAGTTTTTCCATTTGAAGCATTTTTGAATCAAAAAGTAAGGGTTGAAAAAGTTTCCTAAAATGGCAATTTCATTAAAAGTCAAACTTTCCCCAAAAGGTCAACTTTGCAAAAGACTTGAAATTCTTCAATTTTGTGAACTTCCAACTTCTTCTATGATCAAATAAAGATCATATACAATCAAAATGATGAAGAATACCCTTTGGTTGGGTCATTGGGGGCCTCAGATGCCCTGATTTTGCACTGACTTGCTTAGAAAGTCAACTCTTGATCAGATGACTTCCACATTGAATTTCTTCATGAAAATTGATATGCATACTCCCTATACCATATAGAGACCAATAGAAACAAGAATGACCAAAAAATTTGGAGTTATGGCCTCTGAAACCAAAACCCTAATTTCAGGTCATCTGTGCAGTCAAACCTGGCTCTGCTTCCATGCCATTCTCAGTTCTTGTGATTCTTTGACATTTTTGACTTTGAGAGGATATAATATGATACTTTAACATACATGGACCCCTTTGAAGTGGTTTATGACCTTTGGAGTGGCTCAAGAAGCTCTTGGATTGCTCAGATCACAAACCCTAGGTGCAGATGACTTTGAACCAATGCAGTGAACCAAAAATGTGATATGAGATGGTAAGATTGAGTTTATGCATATGAGGAGAACACAAGCCATGGTGTGAATGGGTGAGGGAAAATTTGGGGTGTTTACACTTGGTAGCCCCCAGATGTAAGTGTGGAGATACACTGAACTGGGTTAACAATTTCCTATGTCATTTAATTTACCTGCTCTTTAATTGTTGTTTAAGATTTCAAGTGTTTAAACATCTAATTCGACATCACGTATCTGATCCCAGAATTTCATTAAGATAGATGGCATTTGAAATTAGTTAGAAATACATTTATGGAATATAAGGTAGTTAGTTACAAGTTAGTTATGATGGTTTTATAATTAATTTATTTTGATACTCTTGATTTATGATATTAAATGATTATGCATTTATCATTCTTATTTTATAATATTCATGTATGAACTTACTAGATAGATCTTACACGGTAAGACAATATAATCTTCGCTTAATTGGTCGTTATGTTTTGGTGTAATCCTCCACCCTACATGTATACTTCTCGTGTTTCTTCTTATTTTGTTGAAACATGTGTTTTTGCAAAGACAGATTCATCCTGAAGTGTGGTAGAAAATTTAAAACAAAATGAATGAATTGACTGTGTGGTAATACCTAAGACACAACTTCCTTATTTATAGAGCATCTAAAATCTAAAATGTTCTATGAAATTGTTATTTCCTCTCTGGTGATCTCTTGAATATCAAATGAAAAATTATTAGTACTTTTGTTTTTGTTAAATTCTATCTTTAGACATGTGTTATTAACTCTTTAGTTGACTAGTATCCTTAGAGATAAAAATAATATGAGCACATGGTTTCTCAATGAAATTTTCCTGATAAAATTGTTTGTTTTCAAGGTTGGCCTCAGTTTCAAATTATCACGGTGTGTCATGTTCAAACAATGAGGTAATCATGTCAAATATTGTGGCTTTTGTGTTTGAAATATTATATGTGTAGTACATTGAGTTGTAGATTTTCTCAGTCCATGAACCATTATATATTTGAATTAGATGCTTAGGCTCAAACAGTTACACAATCACATCAGACCCTAGGTAAGTTTAATAAGTATTGTGTTTAAATATTATTTAAAAAACTAAAAAATTGAATGTTTTTCTAGATGAAACTTATCTAAGTAGATGTGAGGTACATAGGTTATACTTGTGCTACATAGAATCTCATACAAGGCATAAGGTTGAAGTCTGAGAGTTGGATTACATTTTTGCATCATCATTTTGACGCACTTATGATCTCTTTTTTGACTTATATAAGGTTTGAATTGTATGTCCGACATAATGAAGAAAATGCTACTTTTTGAGGCTCTATCAAGCTCTTATGATCTTTTGATTTTGGTTAATGTTGTTTGACAGTGAACCAATGAATATGGATCATGCTTACTTATTGATGAAATGTTTTTATCATATATTTTATTCACTTTGCATTCCATTTTAAGCATTAAATTGTTTCACGCAACTCTTTTAAGCTTTGAAGTATTCCATCGTTTATTCTTTCTTTTTATCAAGCACATCGATTCTCCCATTATTATAAATTCATAGGTCATACAAAAAATATCAATTTTTTTTGGAATATTAATTAAGACATTTATTTGTTAAATATTAAATTTGATTTCAAAAATGGGATCAACTTTTTTATGGTTTGAGAACACATACTTATTTTAGTATTTTGTATATATCTATAAATAAAAATTATTAAATATTTATTTTGATGTTTAAGAAACAACACAAGTTTTTTAAGACGTCAATTTACTAGGATTTTTAAGGTTTTCAAACAAAATTTTAAGTTGTAAATTATCATGAGTAAGTAGGGCAACATTATGTCACATAACCAAATTAACCATAAAATCATCAAAGATATATCTTACAGTTGGAATAAAATACTCGTGATAATTTGTTATATAAATAACGACTTTAACACTTCATATAAAATTATTTCAATATGAAATGAGTAAACATTAAATCCTACTAAGTGTTTTTTCTTATTTTCAACTTTTTAAACTTTCTAAGAAATAGGTTGTTATACGGATTTACATAATATACTAAACCAAAATCATCACACAAAGTCGTTGGCCTATTGGTGAAGGTTTGGTTCTTGAGAGTTTGCTCCTCTTAAGGTTTGGTAGTGCAAAAATAATTTACATTGATGATGAATAAAGTAATTTTCACAAATTATATTCAAATGATTACAATTTCCCGAAGCGCAAATTAATATTATCTTAATTGAATAAAACAAAAAGTAGAAACTTTTCATAAAATAAATATTTGATGTAATGTAAGATAGATGGCATTTGAAATTAGTTAGAAATACATTTATGGAATATAAGGTAGTTAGTTACAAGTTAGTTATGATGGTTTTATAATTAATTTATTTTGATACTCTTGATTTATGATATTAAATGATTATGCATTTATCATTCTTATTTTATAATATTCATGTATGAACTTACTAGATAGATCTTACACGGTAAGACAATATAATCTTCGCTTAATTGGTCGTTATGTTTTGGTGTAATCCTCCACCCTACATGTATACTTCTCGTGTTTCTTCTTATTTTGTTTAAACATGTGTTTTTGCAAAGACAGATTCATCCTGAAGTGTGGTAGAAAATTTAAAACAAAATGAATGAATTGACTGTGTGGTAATACCTAAGACACAACTTCCTTATTTATAGAGCATCTAAAATCTAAAATGTTCTATGAAATTGTTATTTCCTCTCTGGTGATCTCTTGAATATCAAATGAAAAATTATTAGTACTTTTGTTTTTGTTAAATTCTATCTTTAGACATGTGTTATTAACTCTTTAGTTGACTAGTATCCTTAGAGATAAAAATAATATGAGCACATGGTTTCTCAATGAAATTTTCCTGATAAAATTGTTTGTTTTCAAGGTTGGCCTCAGTTTCAAATTATCACGGTGTGTCATGTTCAAACAATGAGGTAATCATGTCAAATATTGTGGCTTTTGTGTTTGAAATATTATATGTGTAGTACATTGAGTTGTAGATTTTCTCAGCCATGAACCATTATATATTTGAATTAGATGCTTAGGCTCAAACAGTTACACAATCACATCAGACCCTTGGTAAGTTTAATAAGTATTGTGTTTAAATATTATTTAAAAAATTAAAAAATTGAATGTTTTTCTAGATGAAACTTATCTAAGTAGATGTGAGGTACATAGGTTGTACTTGTGATACATAGAATCTCATACAAGGCATAAGGTTGAAGTCTGAGAGTTGGATTACATTTTTGCATCATCATTTTGACGCACTTATGATCTCTTTTTTGACTTATCTAAGGTTTGAATTGTATGTCCGACATAATGAAGAAAATGCTACTTTTTGAGGCTCTATCAAGCTCTTATGATCTTTTGATTTTGGTTAATGTTGTTTGACAATGAACCAATGAATATGGATCATGCTTACTTATTGATGAAATGTTTTTATCATATATTTTATTCACTTTGCATTCCATTTTAAGCATTAAATTGTTTCACGCAACTCTTTTAAGCTTTGAAGTATTCCATCGTTTATTCTTTCCTTTTATCAAGCACATTGATTCTCCCATTATTATAAATTCATAGGTCATACAAAAAATATCAATTTTTTTTGGAATATTAATTAAGACATTTATTTGTTGAATATTAAATTTGATGTCAAAAATGGGATCAACTTTTTTATGTTTTGAGAACACATACTTATTTTAGTATTTTGTTTATATCTATAAATAAAAATTAAAAAATATTTATTTTGATGTAAGAAACAACACAAGTTTTTTAAGGTGTCAATTTACTAGGATTTTTAAGGTTTTCAAACAAAATTTTAAGTTGTAAATTATTATGAGTAAGTAGGGCAACATTATGTCACATAACCAAATTAACCATAAAATCATCAAAGATATATCTTACAGTTGGAATAAAATACTCGTGATAATTTGTTATATAAATAACGACTTTAACACTTCATATAAAATTATTTCAATATGAAATGAGTAAACATTAAATCCTAATAAGTGTTTTTACTTATTTGCAACTTTTTATACTTTCTAAGAAATAGGTTGTTATACGGATTTACATAATATACTAAACCAAAATTATCACACAAAGTCGTTGGCCTATTGGTGAAGGCTTGATACTTGTGAGTTTGTTCATCTTAATGTCTCAAGTTCAACACTTGGCACTGTCAACTTTTTGTTGTTTATTTATTTGTTAATTATTTTTAACTTTGGTTTGAGTTTCCAATATAATTTAATAATATTCATCATTTGTCATTTAAATATTGTTTGTAACTCTCTTTTAAAATTGCATTTAAAATGCTATATTTTTATTTTTATTTTTGTAAAAATCATTTAAGTATTACAAATAAATACTCTAATTCTATCAGACGGTAGTGCAAAAATAATTTACATTGATGATGAATAAAGTAATTTTCACAAATTATATTTGTTCCGGATTGGGCCTCAAGACTAAATTGGGCTATGGCCCAGCATGTCGGGCAGAGGCCCATATCATCTTACGGTCGGGCAACTTTATCATACTGCGGACACTCATTCAGGACGGGCGAAGAGAAAGTCTACCAGGTTATTTGCCACATCACCCAACTGTCCCTTATTATCTCCTCAAAGATAGGGGCAGTTGGACCAAGGACCAGATCTCTTAGCTAGGTCTTCACGCTTCTCACGCGTTCCTTGGCAGTTCTTCCTTGGGCCTTGCTGATCCAACCCAAAGAAGGACCTTGGACCAGCGCTGGGGGCTCACTATAAATACCCTTTTTCACTAAAGGGTCAGGTATTCTGATTCACTCTATAACTTACCTATTTCATTGTACCTCTACTCACTTAAGCATCGGAGTGCCTTGCAGGTACTGTAACACCCAAAATTTTCCCTCTTCTTTTTCATAACATTTAGCATATCATTTTCATATTTCGCACTGCATCATTAGCATAGAAGGATGAAGCATAATATCCACAGCATAACATAAGCTGGCAGGGATTTCACTCTGATTTGCAGTTGTTCAGTTCGCGATTTGATTCAGATGGACACTTGACCTAGCGTGGTCAAACTGCCAGGATTCCTTTAATTTCAAGTCATCTGCATTTGTGACCATTGCTCAGATTGTGTGCATTCAAGGTTCATAGTGTTGTGTTTAAATTCATCAGATTATCAGGCATGGTTTGTGAGAAGCTTAGTCTAATTTATATTGGTGGAACGTTCATCAGTTCATCAGCCGTTCACTTGTGGATTTATTTTTCCTCAGCGGGTATTCAGATAATCAGAGCAAGTTCCTAATTTGGTTCAAATGAACATGATTCAAGTACAAGTCAGTCATCTGTTTAAAAGAATTTTGTTCATTTTTATCCGAGATTCAAGAAACAGTGCAAGTTGGTTTATGGTTGTATGTGCGTGATAAGTGGTGGATGGTTCCTTCCATAAAGATTATTCCATGTCCATTTTCTTATTCAATCCCTTTCGATCATTCACTATCCGTTTCAATAACCATTTTATAACCCATTTTCGATTTTTTGTCCAATTATTACAAAATACATCCATTTATCCACTTTTTTTTAATTATCTTCAAACCATCTCATTTCTAAGCCATATCCCTTTTTCTAATTTTTTTTATTTCTTAAACATAAATCATAATACATAGTTTTCATTGTTTTCATTTGGTCTCATTAATTCATTTTCATTAGTTCATAAACCTTACTACATTTTTTTTCAGCCCATTTACAATATAAAAGACCAATTTTTTTATTATTATTGTCTTTACCAAAAAATTGAAATGATAAATGGTGATGTGTAACAAGCACACATGATTTATCATAAAGCCACCACCATCACTTAACAAGCATGACCAAAAAGGGTGATTCAGCATCAAAACAAAAAAGGAAAAAAAAAAGAGAGCAACATAGTGCCAAGGGCACGTCACACGTCACTCTTCACCTTTGCTCATAATAGTCAAAACGCTGGAATATGTGAATGAAATGCAAGCCAGTAACACGCACAAACCGTGATCGAGAATGAAATAGCTTGTGAAAATTCAAAAGAAAAGAGTAACGAAAAATCCATAACAGAAATTGAAAAAATATAACAAATGGAATAACAGATTGAGAAAAGAAAAGGAGTTTGTTACAAAAGAAAAAGAAATTAATTCACGGAGGAGATTTTTGCACCATATCAAAAAAACAAACCAGTACTCAGAATCACTCATTTTTTACTCTTCATCATCAATGACAAAAAGCCAGAACTCATCACCCTAATACCACAGCCAATTCACCTTTCTTCATTCATCACAATTTCTTCCTCATTTTCACACTCTCCACCATAACCGAATTTCACTCTTCTTCCTCATCGCATAATCTTCACCGTCATCACCAATAACAGAATTCTTTCACTCTGCATCATTGCATAAACAGAATTTGAGGCTCTATCACCATTTCAGAATTTTTCATCACAAAAACCAACTGAATTCTTCACCGAGTTGCACGAGTTCAGTCATCCTTTGACAAACCACCACAACCGTGAATTCATCAATCACTCTTTCAGCCTCCAATCTTTCTAACAGTCTTCATAAATCCTTGGATCGAAATCATCATAAAAGCTTCATCAGTCACAGATCGAAAAACGAAAAACAAACCTCGTCTCCTTCAATTGAATCAAAAACCGAATCCAGGACTTTCATCATCATCTTCATCATTATCATGGATTCACCATAATCATCGACAAAAGGACGGCATCATCTTCAATAAATACTAACGGGATCGAGCTCCTCTTTGAATGTTGGAAACAAGTTCGTCATCCACGACTTTGAAATAAATCCGCCTTGTTATCGCTCTCCAACTCGCCGCATTGACAACATCGTCCTCATCATCATCGTATCAGCTTCAATCATCAACTTCGTGCATTGTAATCGGCGTCGACTCTCAGGTACACGGTTTTGAACTCTCATAATCATGATTGTGTATTGGTTGTTGTTTATCTTGCTCCGATCCGGTGGTTGAGTTTGTTTATTTCGATTCGGTTTTCGGATTTAGGTTGAGAGAGGAGGTTTAGTGAGGATCTTTGCGTTTTGATGTTAAAGATTAGAGGATGTGTGTTATGTTTTGTTGATTGGAGGAGGCTCGGGATGGCCGGCGGATAAGGGATGATGGCGGCGGCTAGGGCAAGTGTTGGAGAAGAGGATGAATAGCGTAGCAGAAAGAGGAGAGATCATGTTTGTTTCTGTGGTTTTTTTATGGTTATTTGATTTGATTTTAAGAGTTTCTAGAGAATAATAGTTAATAGAATAATTTGAGAAGTGATAAGGTTTCATTGGAGATCATGGCAAGAGATAAGATAGAGAGATTTTGTGGTTTTCTGTCCATACCGGCGGTGACACTTGTCACCGTCCGGTAGGACCTCTTCTTTCACTTTCGTGCACGCACACGCAGTGTAATTACCACGAGTCTTCATTTTTCAACCATTAGATGATCATACTTTGACCGGTCCATCGAATCCAGGTGAAGTTAACAGAGCTGACCAGCTCCTCACCGTGCACCCTCACAGCTCTGTGCGTGTGGGCCTTCTCCTTTCTGCTTTTCGCACCCCCTGTAGGCCTATTCTTGGTTTTCTTTAACTATTTTTCTTACTGGCTGCACCCCCTCTCTTCTCTTAGTTTTTTTAATTTCTATTTTTGTTTATAGTTCAATTTTAATTCATTTTAAATGATAAAAATCATTAACAAATTCCATGAAAATATGTTAGCATTTTAATTCATTTTAGAGATTTTCCACATTTTTATTTTCTGATTTGTATTAATTTTTCTTTTTTTATTTCAAATTTCTTTTAATTTCTTTTTCATTCAATCTCTATATTAACGCATTAGCTTGTTGATTTTATTTCCTCCACCTCGATTAATATTTTAATTCCGTTCTTTTTGCATCATGTCATAGACCCATAGAAGTTCATAAAAATATTTTTGTATTATTTTTAATTCCATTTTATCCATAGTTTTGTAAGTCGTATTTGTGCGATTTCGTTAATTGTTCCTAAGCGGCTTTGTGCAATTATTTGATAGAGTTTGGTTGTGAATTTTTGTGAGACATTTTGACACATTGTTTGCTACTGGTTGTTGACTTTAGAGATTTAATTTCATAATTTTCTCATGTCATTTGATATTTGTTTGGAGTTTTGTTTCTTAGGTAGCGTTTCGTGCCTCTTTCTTCCTTATTGCTAACATAGTTTGAGGAAGGCATTTATGCCATCCTATTAGGTTTGCTAGTTATTTATTCTAGGTCGCCTATATTGTTGATTGTGATTGATTTGTGATTGTCATTTTTGGTTTGCGTAGTGTTTAAATGTTCTTATTCTCATTGTATGCTTATTGCGGTTCGCTAACCATTTCAGGGGCTCTGGTAAGTGAGACGTGTGGATGTGATTCCCACATCTCCAAGTCTTATCTCTTCTCTTGATATTATCTTACTTGTGATTGTTGGGGCTTAGGCCTTACTTCCTCCTTCTTCTCTTCTTCATCCTTCTCTTTATTTTCTTATCTCTTCCTCCTATAGGATAGTAAACCTCACTAACCTAGGATTTCTCTTGCATGACAACATTAGGATTTGTTAGTTCCCATTAGATTTTTACCTTTAAGATATTTGGTTCTTTTCTCTTCTCATCTCAAAACAAAATCTAAAAAAAGAATTTAATAAGGATTAAAGTGGTCTCCTGTGCAATAGCCTTATTCCATGAAATACTTGTAGTTTTCCCATCTTGGGATAGTATAAGCTTGTTTATCATGATGCACAAGTCTGATCATGAGACCATCTTCATCAAGAAAATCATAAAAAATACTTCTTCATCAAAAAATACTTAATAAATTCAATGAGTTAGTGAGCTTAGGCCCTAATCTCTGGAATCAAGTTTTGGGGATCTTCTCCTTACTTGAGTGTGCTTGTTCTATTATTCCATCTTGGAATGTAGTCACAAGTACACATTCCATGGAAAAGAGCTCGAGTTCACTTCCTTGTGACACACTCATAAAAGCCTCTAGAAACACAAACAAACAATAAGCGTCTTTCCTTCGAGAATTCTTTCCTCATCTCCTTCGCTCCATCCGCGAACTTCCTCCTACTTGTCATTTTGCAAGACGGTTACGCACTCGTCATCCGAGCCTGCAACACCTGAGCATTAGCATAGGCAGTTCAAGCCTTAATTCACAAGCAATCCTTTCCACCCCTAGTTAGGGGAACTACGGCGACTCTGATCCTCATTTTCCAGATGAGGTACGTAGGCAACGGGGTAGGGCCCGTTCAAGCACAATCTTTATTTTCCCTACATTTTTCCTTTTCATTTCTTTTTCAGTTCCCTTTTCTTTTCTTTTATCCAGTTCAGTTCCTTTTCTTCGCATCAACTTTCATTTCTTCACCCTTTGAAACAGTTTCTTTGCAAGCGTGGATCCCGTCAGGTACGGCGGACAATCTGGGGTGCTAATACCTTCCCAGGTTATAACCGACTCCCGAACTCAGCTTCTTTGGTTCGCAGGACCCGTGTCCTTCCTCTTCTTTTCTTCTGGTTTGTGCAGCATTACCATTCCCGTTCCTTCGGGATAAAAATGCATGGCTGGCGACTCTAACCTCTTTTCGTGCCACTTTCGCGTTTGTACCAGGATGGAAATCCAGGGAGCGACAGGTACACCCCACTTTCTCCCATTCTTTGGTCGTTACATCAAATCACTGGAAGGTCCTCCTAATCAGGTAAGATCAGTGGCGCCGTCTGTGGGAAACTAGCTTCCCCTTCTTCCACAACAGAAGATCAAAGCTCAAACACCATCCTTCCAGCATGTCCGGAGAACAGCTCAATGAACGCAACCATCCCCTCGTCGACTACACGATGGAAGACAATCTGCAATACCATGAATCTGACGCCCGAGATGGGTGCCCAACCACCCCGTCTCCTGAACTCGAGAACAATGGGAACCCGCCTCAAGTTCAAGACCAGGTGGGCCGACCTCAACCAGGCCAGCTCCATGCTCTACCAGCAGCACGAGAGGATCATGGCCCTAGAAGCTGATCGACAGGAGGGCCGACCTCACCAAGAAAGGAGGACGCAACAACGTCCAGAAGCAACAAAGAAACGGGGACGTCGCTCCCCAGAACCCAACAAGAGGAGGGCGCGTACCCGCCGTGATTCCGGCCGATCGGGGACCTCGCCAAGGCGCGATCAAAGACCCGACCATAACGAGCTCTCCCCACCAAGGAGCGACGAAGAAGACCTACATTGCCCCCTGTCACGGGCAATAATGGAAGCTCCACTTCCCAAAGGCATGGAGAAGCCCCCAAACTTGGCCATCTACGACGGGACCACCGACCCCGACGATCACGTCGACAATGTCAACGCAATGCTCGACTACCGCAACAACATTACCGGACACCTCAAATGCAGGTTGTTCTCGACAACCCTCAGGAAAGGAGCCATGGCCAGGTACAAAATCTTGGCCCCAGAGTCCATCACATCCTGGAGAGTTATGAGATCCATGTTCACGAGACATTTTACAGCCTCCCGATGCCACCCCAAGACAGAAGTGACCCTTGAAGCCATAGTGCAAAGGAAAAATGAGACATTGCGCTCGTATATCGAACGATTCAACCAAGAGGCTGTCGAGGTGGACACCACGGAACACATGAAGAAATATCTCCTCGAGAGAGGACTCTTGCCCAAAAGTGAACTTAGCCAAGCAGTTAGGATAGAACCTCCCCGCACTCTGAATGACCTCCTGCATAAAGCCCAGGCTTACATCAGATACGAGGAAAAGCAGGTTGCCTACAACGCTCGCAGCAGCTGCAACATCGGGGAAACTGACCATCCCAAGCGCGAGGATCCGAACGTTCCCCGTCGCAACGGGGACAGACAAAGGGAAGAAAAACCCCGCGAACCCCGGGAAGGAAGAGGCCCCGCGGGCCGATACAGCGAATATACATTGCTGACAGCTCCCCGCGAGCGCATCCTCGCCGAATGCATCAACTCTGAGTTCAAACAGGGAAGGGTAAGGTTCCCAAAACCTTCTTCACTCAAGCCTCACACAGACAAGTCCAAGTACTGCAGGTTCCACAGAATCCATGGGCATGTGACTGAAGATTGCGTTC
The DNA here is from genome assembly GCA_963966055.1 of Lathyrus aphaca. Classification (NCBI taxonomy): domain Eukaryota; kingdom Viridiplantae; phylum Streptophyta; class Magnoliopsida; order Fabales; family Fabaceae; genus Lathyrus; species Lathyrus aphaca. The sequence goes on from OZ014524.1 coordinate 217,585,350, forward strand.
ACCTGAAAGACGCAATAGAGATTTTTATCCAAGAAGGACATCTCAAGAAATACACTAGGAGGAACGAAACCTCCAAACATGAAGAGCCAGAAAAGAAGATACCCCGGGAGGACACTCCCCCTGACGACTCTTCCTATCAGGTGGCCCTTTGTGTAACAACTCGGGCCCCTCGCAAGGCAATCTCGGCACTGCCACCTCACGATCTTCACTACTCCCCTCACTAGTAAAGTTTTTGCCTTCCGTGGGAATCGAACAATGTACCCTGGGATTCAAGTACATGTTCAATCCATTCCCACTACCACTTGAGCTACTAGCTCAATTGGTAGTGGGAATGGATTGAACATGTACTTGAACCCCAAGGTACATGGTTCGATTCCCATGGAAGGCAAAAACTCTACTAGTGAGAGGAGTAGAGAAGATCGTGAGGTGGCAGTGCTAGGATTGCCTTGCGAGGGGCCCGGGCAGTTACAAAAAAAGGTGTAACACCCACTTTTTCCCATTTCAAAATTATATAAACTATTCATAAAATCAGAGTTTAATCAACTAAAGTGATCTGCTACATCAACAACCAAATGTCTTTTCATTTATTCTAAAACAAGCAGCGGAAATAATTATTTTAACATCAAATTGCCCAAAGGCCTTACAGCTCAATCAAAATACGGTTTATTAACTCAATACTTAATCATAAGGAAGTTTGCTAAAATCAAAATAAATATTGATAAGAATCCCCGTTCCCGTTACATATCAGAGCTCTTAGGACACTGACATCAACATCAAGCACTCTTCAAGTACCAGAATTATCTGTACTTCCGAAGAAGAACAGACGCAACAAAACAAACAAAAGGGGTGAGAAATAGTTTCATAACATAGCGGGGAAAATAACACCTCAAAGGATAATCATAAATCCATACACATCAATTAACACAATCAATCCAACAAACAGATGCAATGTGACTCACTGACACAATGCAACAATGCAGTACCGACTTTCAACAATGGTTCATTAATTCGAACCCGGATGTATCGCTTACGCTCCACCGAGACACGATCATCCATGCACCAACGATTCGCAATGAATCCGAATGATCACTTACGCTCCACCGAGACATGATCATTCCACCAAATGTGTATGCATATGCAGACTCAAACACATACACCATAATACAATTACGCATGAAAACATTCATGCCTTCACGATCCACATGATCTAACCAATATTAATCACATCATTATATCATTCATGTTAAACATATTCCATAATCTCATAATTCAATAATTCATTACATTACTAACAAGATTATGCTACTTATATAATCCTCACTATTACATTCATTAAAGTTTGGTTATCAAGTCCTATAATTAGCACTAAACCTCAAGTTAACGTCTTATAATACTTTTAGGAACTTATACTAAAAGAATGGATGATAAAACATATCAAAATTTCACAAAATTCCAAGATACAGGGGCCTGACACGGCCTCCCGTGTCCCCTGACACGGCCCGTGTCAGGTGCTCTGAACACGCACCTCTCAAACGACAAAATCAACCAAGACCAGGGGGCTGACACGGGTGCCCGTGTCACACTTACTGATGCCCATTCTCCAAAATTCTTCCCCTCATCCTCTTCCAGTGGCCTGACTTGGCCACCCGTGTCCTGTGACACGGCCCGTGTCAGGTGGCTACGTGAACTTTCCAACTTTTTCCAAAAATCTTCCTTTTCTTTCCCCTCTCACTCCAAGCCAAAACCAGATCATTTTAAATTGATATTAGCATCCATAAAAGTCAAATTTCAATACTTTATATCACCACACACTCATAACATCAATTATTCCTCTTGTTCATAACAATTATTCCTCAATTCACATAGCACACGTTCAAGAACGGTTCATACAAGACTACCTCATAACAAATTATTCTCATAATAATCATCATCAAATCATAAACACAATTCAAGATTTATAACCCATCATATACATATCACAATTTCATCAATTCCAAATCCTCACATATATGAACCCTAAGGGAGGAAGGATCTCCCAATTACCCTTATTGTGTTAATTCACCAATTATAAAACCCATTCTCCCCCTTACCTCGAAATAGAGATGAGTTCTTCGAAATCTTGGTCTTGATGATCTACGATCCTTGACCTTGCCTTTCTTCTCCTCTTTCTCCAGACCTCAATGTTCTTCGTCAAAAACACGATGAATGAAAACTGAATCCCTTATTCCACTTACATAAAACAATAATTCCACCTTTGCCCCTTAAACCTCTAACTAACCCTTTTTATTTTATTTTATTTAAATAATAACGATATTATAATAGTATACATTATTATATTATTATTATTCTCATAATACATTTCTCTCTAATTTATCCAAATATGCCATCAAAATATTAATATTTATTTCATAAAAATAAATATAAAATTAGGGCGTTACAACTCTCCCCCACTTAATTATTTTCGTCCTCAAAAATTTACCTGAATGGAATAACTCTGGATATGATTCCCGCATCTTGCTCTCCAGTTCCCAGGTAACACTTCCACCAGCAGCTCCTCCCCAAGCTACTCTCACAAGAGGTATTTCTTTGCCTCTTAGTTGCTTCATCTTACAATCCTCAATTCTCAAAGGTAAGGCCTCCACTGTGAGGTTATCACAAACTTGTACTTCATCCATCTGGATGACATGTGACGGGTTAGATACATATTTCCTGAGTTGCGACACATGAAACACTTTGTGCAAATTCGAAAGTTCTGGCGGCAATGCCATTCTGTAAGCAACCTTGCCTACTCTCTGCATAATCTGATATGGTCCGATAAACTTAGGATCCAACTTCTTGGATTTCAAAGCACGACCAACACCGGTCATCGGGTTGACTCTCAAAAACACATGGTCACCCTCACTGAACTCCAAGTCTTTTCTCCGGTTATCATGGTAACTTTTCTGTCGACTCTGAGATGCTTTCATTTTCTCTTTAATCATCTTGATAGTCTCAGTAGTCTGCTGGATAATCTCCGGTCCAAGCATAACATTTTCACCCATCTCATACCAACATAGAGGTGTTCTACATCTCCTACCATAAAGAGCTTCAAATGGCGCCATTCCAATGCTTGAATGGTAACTGTTATTATAAGTGAATTCAAGTAGTGGCAAATGAGTATCCCACGCACCTCCTTTTTCTAACACACAAGTTCTCAATAAATCTTCCAGTGACTGAATAGTCCTTTCCGATTGCCCATCCATCTGTGGGTGGTAAGCTGAACTCAATTTCAACCTAGAACCCAAAGCCTCATGCAAACTCTTCCAAAATTCTGAAGTAAACCGCGGATCTCTATCCGATACTATACTCGACGGTACACCATGCAATTTCACCACAATTCGTATATAAATCTCTGCCAATTTAGTTAACGGAAAACTGATGTTAATTGGAATAAAATGTGCCAACTTAGTTAACCGATCTACAATTACCCAAATAGCATCAAAGCCTCTCACCGTATTCGGTAAACCTGTCACAAAATCCATAGCAATGTTGTCCCATTTCCATTCCGGAATCTCTAACAGTTGCATCAGCCCCGAAGGCTTCTGATGTTCCACCTTAGATTTCTGACACACCAAGCAAGCATAAACAAATTGCGCGATATCCCTCTTCATACAGTGCCACCAAAACAATTTCTTTAAATCATGGTACATCTTTGTAGCTCCTGGATGGATACTCAAGCTACTTCGATGACTTTCTTCCAAAATTGATTTCTTTAATTCAACGTTGTCAGGTACGCAAATTCTACCTCTGAATCTCAAAACACCATCATTATTCAAAACATAATCGCCTCTTTGGTTATTTCCTTCATTAGGCATCAAATCTACCAATTTTACATCTTGCCTTTGATTTTCTCTTATCACATCCAGAAATTCATTATTAATTCTCAACATACCCAGCTTAACACTTTCCGACGTTATTTCACATACCATACTCAAGTCTCTAAATTTCTCAATTAAATCCATTTCCTTCACCATCATAGCCGACATATGAATTGTCTTCCGGCTCAACGCATCTGCTACCACATTCGCTTTTCCCGGGTGGTAATTCAGATTAAAATTATAATCCTTCAAAAACTCTAACCATCTTCTTTGTCTCATTTTAAGCTCTTTTTGATCAAACAAGTACTTTAAACTCTTATGATCACTAAAACCTTCAAACTGCGAACCATACAAATAATGCCTCCAAAGTTTCAACACGAATACCACTGCGGCCAATTCCAAATCATGAGTAGGATAATTCCTCTCATGTACCTTCAATTGCCTCGAAGTATAAGCTACAACTTTACCCACTTGCATTAGCACAACACCTAAGCCCATTTTAGACGCGTCGCAATAAACCACAAAAGCTTCACTCGGGTCCGGCAAAACTAGTACTGGTGCCGAAGTTAGCTTCTTCTTCAATTCCTCAAAACTTCTCTCACAAGCTGCATCCCAAAAAAAAGCTTGATTCTTCCGGGTCAGTTGAGTCAAAGGTAACGCCAAACTAGAAAATCTTTCAATGAACCTTCGGTAATAACCAGCTAGGCCAAGAAAACTTCTAATTTCCGTTACAGTCTTCGGAGGCTCCCACTCAAGCACAACACTAACCTTAGAAGGGTCCACTGCTATACCATCACCAGATATCACATGTCCCAAAAAGCTTACCGTCTCCAACCAAAATTTACATTTGGAGAACTTGGCAAATAATTTGTTATCCTTCAGTACCTGCAAGGCAATTCTCAAATGTTTCGCATGGTCTTCTTCAGACTTCGAATATATCAGTATATCATCAATAAATACTACGATAAACTGATCCAAATAAGAATGAAATATTTGGTTCATATACTCCATGAACACTCCTGGCGCGTTAGACACTCCGAAAGGCATCACTGCATAATCGTAATGGCCGTATCGAGTTCTAAAAGTCGTCTTTTGGATATCTTCCTCCTTCACTCTTATTTGATGATATCCCGACCTCAAGTCAATTTTACTAAAAACACAAGCTCCCACAAGTTGATCCATCAAGTCATCAATCCTTGGGAGTGGATACTTGTTCTTAATAGTAACTTTATTCAGTTGCCGATAGTCAATACACATACGCATACTACCATCCTTCTTCTTAACCAATAACACTGGTTCACCCCACGGCGATACACTAGGTCGAATGAACTTCTTGTCAAGCAAATCACCAATCTGCGATTTCAATTAAGCTAACTCAGCAGCAGACATCATGTACGGTGCCATAGAAATAGGCTTAGTACCAGGAATCAAATCAATAGTAAACTCCACCTCACGCGTCGGAGGCAGTTCTGAAATATCACTTGGGAATACTTCAAGAAATTCATTCATCACTGGAAGCTCCTCAACAGCAACTTTCTCTTCAACCGATAACGAGGCAAACACAACAAACATCTTTGCTTCGTCTTCCAACAAGGTTCTCAGTTCTTTAGCCGAAACTGAACTGGCCAAACTTTCTTCCTCAGGAGTTAGGAATAACAATCTTTTCCTAAAGCAATCGATATAAACTCGGTTGGACTCCAACCAGTTCATACCCAAAATCACATCAAGATTACTGAGTGGCAGGCATATAAGATCCACTCTAAACTTTTTATCAGATATTGTCAAAACACAATCACGACATACTAAGGTAGTAGTCACGGAACCTGTAGATGGAGTATCAATTACCATCCCTCGACTCAATTGAGAAGGCTCCAATCCTATCCTCTTCACACATTCCAAGGAAATAAACGAGTGTGTTGCACCCGTATCAATAATCACAAATAAAGGAGTATTATCGATATAGCAAGTACCTTTAACCAATCGGTCTTCACCATTAGGTTGAGTTCCCACTAATGCAAACACTTTTCCACCAGATTGCTACTTCTTGGGTTTCTGGCAATTGGTGCTGATATGACCCTGCTCTCCACAATTATAGCAAGTAGGCGCATTCACCTTACAATTAGCCGCTAGGTGACCCGGTTTCCCACACTTGAAGCACTTCTTCTCTTCATTAGGACAATCATTGGCACGATGACCCATACCGTGGCATCTGTAACATTTGAGCACTCCAGGAGTACCTCCTCCCCCACTTGGCTTCTTCTCAGTATTAGCCCTTTGCTTTCCTTTGTCAGCTGGAGCACTATAAGGAGTACCACCAAATCTCTGCTTTCCTTTCTTTTCATTCACCGCCTTATAGTGTGCAATTCGAGCCCTGTTGTCATTATCATAAATCCGACTTCTACTTACCAATTCTGGATAGTTCCTGATCTTCTGGCAAGAAATACCCAACTTAATTTCAGGACGCAGTCCATTCTCATACTTCAGGCATTTGGAAGTCATAGCCTCTTCAGTATTATAGTGTGCACAATATTGCACCAATTCCTCAAACTTGGCAGCATACTCCGCCACCGTCATATTACCTTGCTTGAGTTCCAAGAACTCCACCTCCTTAGCACTACGGACGTCTTCCGGGAAGTACTTCTCCAAAAATTTTCTGCGAAATACCGCCCAGGTGATTACAATATCCGCAACTTCTAACCGTTGGCGATTGTTGTCCCACTAGACCTCAGCTTCGCCTTCCAGCATATGAGTACCAAACCTCACCTTCTGATCATCAGAGCATCCCATTGTTCTGAAAATCTTCTCCACAACCTTCAACCATTTCTGCGCAGCCTTTGGATCTAAAATTCCACCTTCATACTTAGGCGGCCTGTTACTCCTGAACTGATCCAATGCACGAGACTGAGCATTACCTCCTCTCAGAACGACCTGAACGACGTTCTCAACAGTCTGCGCCATGGCTTGCAAAGCTGCAGCAAGAGCAGCATCATTCCTTCCAGCCATTCTGATACAACAACAAATATAGGTTAGGACTCTCAACAACTCCTATTCTAATGACTGACTCAATCTGGCCGGTTGGACCGACCTGCTCTGATACCAATTATAACACCCACTTTTTCCCATTTCAAAATTATATAAACTATTCATAAAATCAGAGTTTAATCAACTAAAGTGAGCTGCTACATCAACAACCAAATGTCTTTTCATTTATTCTAAAACAAGCAGCGGAAATAATTATTTTAACATCAAATTGCCCAAAGGCCTTACAGTTCAATCAAAATACGGTTTATTAACTCAATACTTAATCATAAGGAAGTTTGCTAAAATCAAAAGAAATATTGATAAAAATCCCCATTCCCGTTACATATCAAAGCTCCTAGGACACTGACATCAACATCAAGCACTCTTCAAATACCTGAATTATCTGTACTTCCGAAGAAGCACAGACGCAACAAAACAAACAAAAGGGGTGAGAAATAGTTTCATAACATAGCGGTGAAAATAACACCTCAAAGGATAATCATAAATCCATACACATCAATTAACACAATCAATCCAACAAACAGATGCAATGTGACTCACTGACACAATGCAACAATGTGGTACCAACTTTCAACAATGGTTCATTAATTCGAACCCGGATGTATCGCTTACGCTCCACCGAGACACGATCATCCCTGCACCAACGTTTCGCAATGAATCCGAATGATCACTTACGCTCCACCGAGACATGATGATTCCACCAAACGTGTATGCATATGCAGACTCAAACACATACACCATAATACAATTACGCATGAAACCATTCATACCTTCACGATCCACATGATCCCACCAGTATTAATCACATCATTATATCATTCATGTTAAACATATTCCATAATCTCATAATTCAATAATTTATTACATTACTAACAAGATTATGCTACTTATATAATCCTCACTATTACATTCATTAAAGTTTGGTTATCAAGTCCTATAATTAGCACTAAACCTCAAGTTATCGTCTTATAATACTCTTAGGAACTTATACTAAAAGAATGGATGATAAATTATATCAAAATATCACAAAATTCCAAGATACAGGGGCCTGACACGGCCTTCCGTGTCCCCTGACACGGCCTGTGTCAGGTGCTCTGAACACGCACCTCTCAAACGACAAAATCAACCAAGACCAGGGGGCTGACACGGGTGCCCGTGTCGTGTGACACGGCCCGTGTCACACTTACTGATGCCCATTCTCCAAAATTCTTCCCCTCATCCTCTTCCAGTGGCCTGACACGGCCACCCGTGTCCTATGACATGGCCCGTGTCAGGTGGCTACGTGAACTTTCCAACTTTTTCCAAAAATCTTCCTTTTCTTTCCCCTCTAACTCCAAGCCAAAACCAGTTCATTTTAAATTGATATTAGCATCCATAAACGTCAAATTTCAATACTTTATATCACCACACACTCATAACATCAATTATTCCTCTTCTCCATAACAACTATTCCTCAATTTACATAGCACGCGTTCAAGAACGGTTCATACAAGACTACCTCATAACAAATTATTCTCATAATAATCATCATCAAATCATAAACACAATTCAAGATTTATAACCCATCATATACATATCACAATTTCATCAATTCCAAATCCTCACATATATGAACCCTAAGGGAGGAAGGATCTCCCAATTACCCTTATTGTGTTAATTCACCAATTATAAAACCCATTCTCCCCCCTTACCTCGAAATAGTGATGAGCTCTTCGAAATCTTGGTCTTGATGATCTACGATCCTTTACCTTGCCTTTCTTCTCCTCTTTCTCCAGACCTCAATGTTCTTCGTCAAAAACACGATGAATGAAAACTGAATCCCTTATTCCACTTACATAAAACAATAATTCCACCTTTGCCCCTTAAACCTCTAACTAACCCTTTTTATTTTATTTTATTTAAATAATAACGATATTATAATAGTATACATTATTATATTATTATTATTCTCATAAAACATTTCTCTCTAATTTATACAAATAAGCCATCAAAATATTAATATTTTTTTCATAAAAATAAATATAAAATTAGGGCGTTACACTTTGCATATCACGACCAGAAGACTTCGGCTTCCCCGGTACACCACCAGAAGGGCGGATTACTGCTCTCAGCCCCTGGGAAGACTTTCCAACCGCCCTTGTCATATCAGGCAGAGGGATGAACGGCGAGGCCGCCGCCCTTTTGGTAACGCGCAAGTTCGACGAACTCCTTCTGACTGCACCCGAGCTAAAGGCAATGCTGACAAAATACCGAGGCAAGTCCAACCCAATATCCTTCTTTCTAGAGGAGCTTCCGGGCGGTTCCCCCAACTCAGGCATCCCATTGCTGATTAGAGCCAAGATGGCTCACTTCGACGTCCCACGCATTCTAGTCGACCAAGGCAGCTCGGTGGACATCATGTACGTCCACCTTTTCAAGACCCTAAAATTGGACAAAACCAACTTATCTCCCTACGTCGGATCCGACCTCCAAGGATTCAACGGAGCCACGAAAAAGCCGTGGGGCTACATCGAGCTCCTCGTCACGTTCGGAGAGCAATAGACGGCCAGAGAAATCAAGATCCAATTCCTGGTCATAGAATGTCCCTCTCTTTACAATTGCATCCTCGTCCGCCCGACTCTAGCTGAGCTGACGGCGGTCCCGTCTACCGTCCACCTGAAGATGAAATATTACACCAAACTGGGCCGTGTACGGCGACATCGAAGCCGCCCGAAGGAGTTACGATGCCGCAGTAAAAGGACAGGCCACAGTCAACACAAAGAGTAACAAAAAGCCCAAGGCCGAGGAGCCTCCCCCCAAGGGATCAACGCCATCGACCTCAATTGCCGCATCGGCCAGGACGAAACTGAAGAGCGGAAACCCACCGAGGGACAGGCTCCCACTCACCCGTTTCGCCCAGTCCCGAATGAAGAGTTCGAGCTCGTCCCTCTGGGAGATGACCCTGACAGAATAGTAAAGATAGGCAAGGGGCTGCCCGAAGAAACAAGGAAGCAACTTGCGATATGCCTCAGGTAGAACTCTGATCTCTTCGCATGGAACGCCGCGGAAATGCCCGGTTTAGACCCTGAGGTCGCATGTCACCAATTAGCTTTAGACCGGGAAATCAGGCCTGTAGCACAGCGTAGGCGCAAGCAGTTCCCCGAGAAAGCGGAGGCTGCCGAGCGAGCTGTAAAAGACCTCCTAGAGGAAAATTTTATTTCTGAAGCCCAGTACACAACCTGGCTCTCTAATGTAGTCCTCGTTAAGAAAAATAATGGAAAATGGCGTATGTGTATTGATTATACTGATCTTAATAGGGCTTGTTCCAAAGATGCCTTTCCTCTCCCTAACATAGATAAACTCGTCGACAATTCTGCTGGTTTCAAACTCTTGTCCTTCATGGACGCATATAGTGGATATAATCAAATCCCTATGTCAGACATGGACGAGAGACACACGACATTCATGACCCTGGCCGGCAATTACTATTACAACATAATGCCTTTCGGACTCAAGAACGTCGGGGCCACATACCAGCGCATGATGAACAAAGTCTTCCGAGGGGAAATCGGGGATATGCTTGAGGTATCATTGGCCGACATGATCATTAAATCACAAGAGGAGACTGACCACGCTCGACACCTCTACAAAGTCTTCGAGCAGGCGAGACAATGCAAAATGAGGTTTAACCCTGAGAAATGCACATTCGACGTCTGGGCAGGAAAATGCCTAGGTTTCTACCTCACCGAGAGGGGAATCGAGGCCAACCCCGACAAATGTCGAGCATTCTCGGAGTTTCCGACCCCGAAATCTAAAAATTCCATTCAATCCCTCAATGGGGTGCTCACCTCACTCTCCCATTTCATCGCCAAATCCGCCCAGCACGCACTACCTTTCTTTAAACTCCTCCGTAAGGAGGCCACCTTCGAATGGACCGACGAATGCGAACGGGCACTACTCCATCTGAAGAAGGCCCTCTCCGAACCCTCAGTCCTGTCACGACCATTGGAAAGGGAGACCTTATATCTGTATTTGTTCGTGGCAACCGAGGTCGTCAGTGCCGCCCTTATCAGAGAAACCGACGAGGGACAAAAACCCATCTACTTCACGAGCAAAGCACTCCAAGGCCCCAAGCTCAGATACCAGCAAATTGAAAAAGTTGAATTAGCTCTCATAAACGCCGCGAGAAAATTACTTCATTACTTCCTCGCTCACACGATCAAGGTAAGAACTGACCAACCGATAAAACAACTCCTTGGTCGACCGGACATGGCCGGCATAATGTTAAAATGGTCGCTAGAACTTTCCGAATTCGACATACAGTATGAGAACAGGAAAGCTTTGAAAGCTCAAGCCCTGACCGACTTTGTCGCGGAAATGACTCACAACCCAATACCAGCGGACAACACCCATAAATGGACGATCTTCGTCGATGGCGCCTCCAGCTCGACGGGCAGCGGGGCCGGGATCATCCTCGAAAACGAGGACGGAATCCTGATTGAGGTTTCACTAGCATTAGCCTTCCCAACCTCCAACAACCAAGCCGAATATGAGGCTTTCATCGCCAGTCTGAGATTGGCCAAAGACTTAGGAGCAAAGGAAGTAAAAATAGCAATAGACTCCTAGCTCGTGGCATCACAAGTACGGGGAGAGTACCAAACCAAGAACGACAACCTCATCGAGTATTTAGCTTTGGTCAAAGAAAGACTCGAAAAATTCGAGAAGTGGGAAGTTCAACACATACCTCACGAGCATAACACGCGAGCAGACATCCTATCGAAACTGGCTAGCACGTGATGGAAGGGCGGAAACAAATCAGTAATCCAAGAAATCCTTCCTCGACCTAGCACCGAGAGGCCGCCTCCTCCACTCGAGGTTAACATGATCTGGGACACTCATTGCTGGATGACACCCATCTATGATTACCTCACAAAGGGCGAACTCCCCACTCACCCTAAAGAGGTGGCCGCTACCAAACGTAGGGCGTGCTCGTATGTCCTCCTCGAGGGGAAACTCTACCGTAGAAGACTCTCCATCCTATTACTCAAATGCGTCGAAGAAGAGAAAGTTCCCAACATATTAGGGGAGATTCACCGAGGAATCAACGCCCAACATCCCGGCGGACGATCGCTCGCACGCAAGGCTCTTCGAGCAGGCTACTACTGGACGACTATGCAACACGAATCCAAGGAACACGTCAAAAAATGCGACAAATGTCAACGACACGCTGAGATGCACCTTGCACCCCCGAACGAACTAAAAACATTTTCCTCTCCTTGGTACTTCGCATGGTGGGGCATGGACATCCTCGGGGCCTTCGTAACTGGGTCATACCAGAACAAATACCTCATTGTGGGGGTAGAATATTTCACCAAATGGATCGAAGCAGAGGCACTGGCCAAAATAACGGCGCAAAACATTCATTGATTTTTCAAACGAAATATCCTCGCTCGGTTCGGCATACCTCAGGTCCTCATCACGGACAACGGGACGCAATTCACGGACGGAGGATATCAGGACTTCATGGCCAGCTTGGGCACTAAACAACACTTTACATCCGTCGAGCACCCTCAAACCAACGGACAAGCAGAGGCGGCCAACAGGGTAATCCTGCGCGGACTGAAGCGCAGACTCAGCGAGGCAAAAAGGGCATGGGTCGAAGAGTTACACAGCATCCTGTGGGCATACCGTACGACACCACATTCCACGACCGGGGAAACCCTATTCAGACTAACATACGACACCGAAGCGGTCATCCTAGTAGAAATACGAGAGCCGACGAGACGCATAGAAGAGCCCCTCGACGAGGAGATGAACGACGAAGCACTTAGAGCCGAGCTGGATCTCGTCGACGAGATTCGCTCCAGAGCAACCCTTAGGGAAATATCCCTCAAACAAAAAATAGCCTTGCGCCACGACGCAAAGGTCATAAAGAGAGAGTTCCAGGTGGGCAGCCTGGTCCTCAGAAGAAATCAAAAAAACCCAAGAGACGGTAAACTGGTCGCCAACTAGGAAGGTCCCTACCGCGTCCACGACAAGACGAGCAACAGGGCCTACTATCTAGAAAACCTACAAGGTGAAGAACTCGCTCGACCATGGAACGCAGAGAAACTTAGACAATATTATAGTTAAATATGTCACGGGGAGACATGGGAGGTACGACCACACTCTCCACCACCAAAACAACAGGGAGGATCCACGCTACCCAGGGACGAACACGACCTTTCCAGCAGATACAACCCTCCCCGACATTGGGCACCTCAAACGAGCCCCAGCATCGCAGTACCATGATTGGTAGGGCACCAGCTCGCGATGGGAAGGCCCAAGCCCCGGGGTCAGAGTTCTCCAACCGCGAACTCGATTTTGATTTTAGGCGAGCACAACGCCCGCTACCTCATCGGTTCCCTAAACCGGCGGGACCAACATAGTCGAGCGTAAACAGTTCAAAAAATATAGAAAATACAAAAATGAACAGAACCGAGCAAGGTAATAGCTAAAATTTGAAACATTCATTCAAACACGGCCGTAGCCAAAGAAAATACAAGTGAGCCCGAAGGCCAATATTTATACAAGCACGGAGGCCGTCATACATGGGCACGCAGGCCATACAAATAAACAAAATAAACAAAAATCCAAAGACTGCGCCCGGAGTTACTCTTCCTCTTCTTCCAGCTCCTCGTCCGCTTCGAAGGGACACACAATCTCCCCGTCAGAGACGCAATAATAATGAGCCGACCCCTCCGTCACCAACCCGGGGTTCAATATTCTCAGCTGGTCGACAGCATTGTTGAACCCTTCTTTGAACATGGCCACCAGATCTTTGTTGAGCGAACGGATGTGTCCCACCAATTCACCCCGGGAACGGAGAGCAAGCTCCTCTTCATTCTCATCCGCCAGGGGACGAACGGTACCCTCGAGCAAAGCCAAACGAGCACGGAGCTCAACATTTTCCTTGGCCATTTTCTTATGCTCAGCAGCTTGCTCCTCCAGGCTCGCCTTCTCCGTCTTCAGTGTGTCCCGCACCATACAAATAAACAAAACAAACAAAAATCCAAAGACTGCGCCCAGAGTTACTCTTCCTCTTCTTCCAGCTCCTCGTCCGCTTCGAAGGGACACACAATCTCCCCGTCAGAGACGCAGTAATAATGAGCCGACCCCTCCGTCACCAACCCGGGGTTCAATATTCTCAGCTGGTCGACAGCATTGTTGAACCCTTCTTTGAACATGGCCACCATATCTTTGTTGAGCGAACGGATGTGTCCCACCAATTCACCCCGGGAACGGAGAGCAAGCTCCTCTTCATTCTCATCCGCCAGGGGACGAACTGTACCCTTGAGCAAAGCCAAACGAGCACGGAGCTCAACATTTTCCTTGGCCATTTTCTTATGCTCAGCAGCTTGCTCCTCCAGGCTCGCCTTCTCCGTCTTCAGTGTGTCCCGCTCCACCTTTACTTCCTCTAGGTCCTTCTTCAGCCCCTCCTGCAGCTGATGCTCCTCCTCATAATCGGACAGGTCCTTTGACAACTTGTCATTCTCAGAACAGGCCTTCAGAAGGTCATCCTCCAAGGAAGTCGTGGAAACGAAGGTGTCGATCAGAACCATGGCTGTCTCCATCACCCTGATGACCGCAGCCAGATCCCTCGCCAACTCCCTTCGCCGGACATCAGCATCCTGGCTCAGTATGGCCTTCGCCTCGGGCTCCGACACCGCAACAGCACCTTCAGCTTTGAAAAACTCCTGCTCTATATAGCAAGGGGGCAGTAGATAGCTCCCAGGGCCACCCGGGCTGCTGCCCCCCACAAAGGTAGACATGGCAAGAGCCCCATCCAAGCGCTTCCGCTTGAGGAAAGGGGAGGTAGAAGGAGGCGGGCTATCTTGTATGTGGATTGGAGAGGAGCATTGAATGGGCGGTGGGGAAGTAGGCACCGGGCTAGCAGTGTTTGAGATACCTGCCCTAGAGTCACCAGCAACTTCCTGAACACGGGGTGCCGCCTTTTTCTTTTTCTTGGGAACCCTGTCCGGGGCTCCTGCTTGGTTGGCCAGCTTGAGAACTCAGTCACGAGCAGAGGGCATAGCACCTGCAAAACAAAAAACACAAACGTCAGTGGGCAAAACACGACAAAGGAAAATAAGAATAAAATAACACCTACTCAACAATTCGATAGCCTGCTCATCCGTATCACACTCGAGCAGAGCCTTCGTGTTGATGAGACGGGGTTCGCAGATCGGCATCCCAGCCTCATCGACGTAAGGGGCACCTTTGTGGTCGACGCAAACCGCCAAGTTGAAACTCTGCACATACTCCACCAGCTTCTTGTAAGCCAGTCTGTCCTCGACACCCAAACTCGAGAACTTCACCCGGTAATGGCTGGTTGAAAGCTTAAAATGGTTGGGCTGCCACCTCAACGGTATCCTCGACATAAGCTTCTCCTCCCCGTCCGCATCTCGCTTATAATAATAAAGAGAGTGCAGGGCAAAACGGGTGATCGGCCTCACCACATACCATCGCCCTTTGAAGCGTCGGGCGAAATCCACGTACGTCTTGAATAACCTCACCGGCTGCTTAAAGGACACCCAGCTGTGACGCCCTCGAAGAGGACCGTTGCAGGTGAAAAATATGGAAAAATAGGGGCAGAGTGCACCCGACGCCGAGGAAACGGCAAACTAATTCGTACGCCCGCATGAAAGGAAAGGCGTTGGGGTGCAACTGTGACGGCGCCAGCCGAAGCCACTTAAAGACCGACATTTGAAACGAGTTGAAGGGCATCCCTACCCCCGCCTCTTGGAAGGAGAACTCGTACATGGCAAACTGTTTCCCCGGGAAGCGATGACATATTCGGTCCGCCTCTTAAGGAGCACGACACTGCCAATTCCCAGACTCCTCAGGACCAAGGTCTTCCACCACGGCGTAGGCGTGGGTCGTCTCATCGCAAAAATAAGATTCTTCTTCAAAGGGTTCGTCCGCAACCCAGGATAGGTTATTTTGTCCTGACGAGGAGACGTGCTCGGTGTCCCCCCCCCCCCCGGCATTTCCCTCCTCGACACTTAAGCGCACGACCTCTTCTTCATCTACAGGCCGCGGTTCAGCATCATCTCCCCTGGCTTGAAGACGCCCGGTTGTACCTAAAACACAGACAAGAAAAGTGAATTCGACATCGCATCAAATCCAGCCTTCCACCGCAAGTCAAGTGAAAGAGCGTAGAACTAAAAACGCATGCCCCAAAACCTGACTACTGGTCTAAGACCGACGAAGGGGCGACCTTCGCGAGTGTACGAGCATGTGAACTCCCGACCCGTAAAGTCATGCTAACGTAGACTCTACGCCCGCGGCATCCAAGCCTCACTAAGGAATAGTCATACACACATGAACTTCACATTCGAAGCATGCTAAACCTACCCGTGACATTCATGTGCGTATGAATTTTACGCCCGGGACATTCATACGCGCATGAATTTTTCGCCTGCGGCATACTCAAAACGCCCGGTTCATTCAAACTCATATGAAATTTTTGCCCGGGACATTCCTAACCCTACCGGAAAATTTCACACCTACAATCTAACAAACTATTTCTACATACTTTACCCAAATAAATCAGGCAAATCCCTAGCTACCAGACGCAAAAACACAAAAAACAGAGGATTAGAGGTAGTACCTGACATAGTTGAAGCAGAAGAGGGAACGGTGGCGCGCGAGCAGGGACGGCGTTTCAGGTGGCGGAGACGGGCGGAGAAAGGATTTTTCTTCAGAGCTTCCGGTGAACGTCAGAGCGAAAAAGTCCAAATGAAGTGGTTTTTCCCTTTATATAGCCATAAGCGCGTGGACAGACGCGCCAAGTCATCATTGCCTAGTGCCTACGCTTCCGTTTGCACAGGAAACGAAGCGACGCACCATTAATGCTGAGACACATCAATCCATAGGAATCCTGAACGACGTCGGGCGATTGTACATCTGCCCGACTCTATGAAACGTCCTCGACTCTGTTAAAAGTCACGCGCCCGACGACAAAGAATACAACAGTTGACTCTATTAACATCATGCTCAACTCAGCTATGCGTCCGCTTCTTTATCCAACGAGCTTACGCCCGACTATATTACAATTCGTCACTCCGACTCGGAGACTCGACTTGGGGGCTCCTGTTCCGGATTGGGCCTCAAGACAAAATTGGGCTATGGCCTAGCATTTCGGGCGGAGGCCCATATGCTCGAGCAGGGACACCTATCAGATGGGCAGAAACATCTTACGGTCGGGCAACTTTATCATACTGCGGAAACTCATTCAGGACGGGCGAAGAGCAAGTCTACCATGTCATTTTCCACGTCACCCAACTGTCCCTTATTATCTCCTGAAAGATAGGGGCAGTTGGACCAAGGACCAGACCTCTTAGCTAGGTCTTCACACTTCTCACGCATTCCTTGGCAGTTCTTCCTTGGGCCTTGCTGATCCAGCCCAAAGAAGGACCTTGGCCCAGCGCTGGGGGCTCACTATAAATACCCTTTTTCACTCTATAACTTACCTATTTCATTGTACCTCTACTCACTTAAGCATCGGAGTGCCTTGTAGGTACACCCCCCTTTCTCCCATTCTTTGGTCGTTACATCAAATCACTGCAAGGTCCTCCTGATCAGGTAAGATCAATATTCAAATGATTAAAATTTCCTGAAGCGCAACTTTATATTATCTTAATTGAATAAAACAAAAAGTAGAAACTTTTCATAAAATAAATATTTGATGTAATGTAAGATAGATGGCATTTGAAATTAGTTAGAAATACATTTATGGAATATAAAGTAGTTAGTTACAAGTTAGTTATGATGGTTTTATAATTAATTTATTTTGATACTCTTGATTTATGATATTAAATGATTATGCATTTATCATTCTTATTTTATAATATTCATGTATGAATGATAACGAGAAATCGTATCATTTTATTACTATGTTTCAAGTCCGATTTATCGCACATTTATCATATTAACACCCGATTCTTCGAGTTTTCTATGTCATATTGCAGGTATAACATTTCTAGAGCTAAATCATGAGCCAAAGATGAAATGAACAAAAACAAGCATGAAAAGAAGAAGAAGAAAGGAATTCTGTAATTCTGCATAATTTGTAACAGTCACAGTCGTTACCACATCATCACGACCGTGACGCCCTACGTGGAACACTCACGATCGTCACTCAGGTGTCACGACCGTGACACGCTTTAAATGAAGAAAATGAACGTGACACCTTTGTCACGAACGTGACAAAGGAAAATAGGGTTAATTGGATTGAATTGGTCATAGGACGTGCAACGTGAGTCAAAAAGTGCCTATTATTTCTCAGACTAAGTAATGCACTTTCTCCTGGATTCTCTCTTCAACAATGATGCCCACGCTATGGATTTCAACTGCCCAAGCCCAATATTATTCTCTATAAATAGCCTTGTTACGAATTTAGAAACATAGAGTTATTTTTTAAGATTTTCGCGGAAGCTCTGCCGTATTTTTGTTGCACCCTTATTTTATTTTTTCCAGCAATTGTTCTTGTTTAATTTCTGCTTCTATATCCAAACCAAATTAAATAACAGTTTCCAACATTAGGAAATTGTTATTATTTATTTTCTTTCAAGCCTTCAGAAATTCGTTTAGTTTTATTTTCGATTCCGGTTCCGCACTCCGAGCTTACCAGACTGTGGAAGAAGGAGTTTTTACGATTTTTATCATTCAGGTTTTTATAATTTCGCATTTATATTAATTAATTTATTTATATATGTTAAGAATATATTTCTATTATTTTATAATGCATGTTTTAATTTATATTTATCTGTTTCTGCATCTGTCTGGTACAACAAATATGAGTAGCTAAATCAATTAGGAGGTATGTAATTAAAATAAACCAACTCGGTAAAATCAAATCTAAGCTAAAACAATTAAGAACTTAAATTCTGGCTGTGACTTTTTATTATAAAAATTAATCTTTTTGTTACGAGAGTAAGAAAAGTGTAATAGGTTAGGTCGAGACCACGAGAGTGTGAGATTTTAACCGGATAGCTAAAGTTAGGCATTTGATTTAAATACAGCGAGAGCGCTTTAAAATGAATTAGACTTATTAAGTTTTCAAAAATTATCTTCTAAACACTTATGGGCTAGCGAGAGCAGGCATAGGGCTTTAGGAGTAAGATCTGAGATAAGACCACGAGAGTGTGAGTCAAGGGTATTTAAACTGATAATCTCTACAGAATAAATTAAGTGAACCATCCTTATAAGCTTAGGTTAGATTGACCTGCATAGGTTAACATAATTACATACCGACCGCCTTCTCATTATTTTATTAAACTAAATTTAATTGTCGTTCTAATCCTTAAAACAAAAAATCGTGACAAACATCCACCTTAGCTAAACTAGTAGACCCTCTAGCACTAAGTGATCATAAAGTCCCTGTGGGATCGACAATCTTTTATATTACTTCGATAGGCTGTGCGCTTGCAGTTCCGATACCGCTAGACACATATTGCGTCTTCGCCCCATCAAGTTTTTGGTGTCGTTGTCGCTCCCGATAAATGGTGACAGGCCCAGATCAAGGTACAGACGCGAACGGTCGGCGAAGGGGACAGTGAGAACACACAGCCGTGAACTCACTGGAGATGAATAGAGTCGCCAGCTAGGCATTTTTATCCCGGAGGAAAGGTAATGCTGCATAGACCTAGAAAGACATGGATAAGACGGTTGCGAACCAGAGAGACTGAGAAAGGGGGTTGGTTACAACCTGGGAAGGTATTAGCACCCAGACTGTCCGTCGTACTCGACGGGATCCACGCTTAAAAGATTTGTGTTTTAAAGGGGTAGTGTCAGTGCAATTTGTGTGTAAAAGAGCTGGAAAACAAAATGTACAGGTGTCAGTGTAAGAGAAATGAAGTGTATAAGTGAAGTGTCAGTGTAAGAACAGGAGTGAAATGCTCAAGATCATGAGGCTAAAAGAATGAGGCTAGAAAGAGGGGGAATATACAGAGACTTTTGTTCGATAACTGTTAAGTTATGCCTACGTATCCTCTCGTGCAATGAGGAAGTCAGAACACCGTAGTTCGACCCAAAGAGACTGAAAGATGAATTAACTTGTGAACTGCTTACTAGTCTATGCTCAAGTGTATGATCTGTCTGGCACAGATGCAAACTGTCTTGCATTAGACGGAAGAAGCAAGTTCGCGTTTATGAGTGAAGGTGATGAGAAAAGAATCCCGAAGGAGACGATTATTGCTTGTTTTTGAGTTTTCAGTCTTTTATTTGCCTTTTTGAAGTTTGTCATAATTTAATGAGCTTATGCCTAAACCAATGGGTTAGTAGACTCATCACATCTTCCCTCTGATTAGGGGTGATGAGAATACCTTAAGTGTGAAGTCAGATTCTCACACTTAATCACCTTTGGTATAGGATTAAGATTATTAACCTATTTGTGATTATTCATATGTTTTTGGTGTTTTTGTTTAGTGTTAAGTAATGAGATTAAACCATAATCAAGGATTAAACAGACTCATTACACCATCCTAATAGAAGGATAATAGATGAGAATGTTTAAGCTGAGGAAAACTCCTCAACTTAATCCATGATTAGGAATTAAGCTCATGAAAAAACAAGCCTTTGATTACGTGGATTTTAGTTAATGGTATGATGATGAAGTGAATTTTATAGTTTGTAAGACAACTTGAGGGGGACTTGTCCATTAACACTAGGGTTAGTCCTTCTTAACCATTTAAGGAAGAATTAGAACCCTAATGCAAGGCCCAAGTTACAAGTATGATGTCTTGATACTTATTAAGTGAATTGATTAAGAGATTTAAACACATTAAGGGTTTAACACTTAGGATTAAAGTTATACACTCCATCCTAAGAGAAGGATGCAGGCATAAGCTTAATCACAAAGCCTTAAAGCCTTTAGGGTTTAGTCCCTGATTATGAGATGAGAAGAGAAGACTCAAAAGAGACACAAAGGTAAAACTATGAAGGGATACTAATCAAAACCCTAATCATTGTCATGCTTGGTTGTTCCTAAAGTTTGTGAGGTTTTCAAGAGAAGCCTTCAATGGAACCACCAGGAAGCAGATGAAAGGATCAAGAGAAGCAAAGCAACTTGCTTCATTCAAGAAGTCAAGTCACTTGAAGAAAGAAAATGGGAAGAAGAAGAATGAGCAAGCTCAATCTCAAACACATACAAAAATGCAGCAATGGATGCAAGAGAGGTATGAGAAGAAAATATGAGAAGTGAAGGCAAATTCACTTCTCAAGATCACTTACCACCTGAAAAGGTTAGAAAAGAAATGCAATGCAATGCAAAAATGGGATGGAATGACATGATGCAAAACAAAACCAGAAGCATTTACATGATGCTAATGATGTTATGAGATGCTACAAACATGAGGCAGCACATGGAAATGATCATACAAGTTCATGAATGCAAATGGAGCAAGTTAGGAACCAAGGACATACATGAAAAGTTATGAAGTGCACATGACATACAACATGGCAAATACATGATGCAATGATCAAACATGCTTTAAATATGTCTTATGATGTCAAATGAATCAAATGGATGCTTGAAATGTCATGGCAAGTCATGTTATGCAAGAAGATGCAAGATGGATGCATATGAAAGCCCAAATTAGGGTTTTTGAACCATACATCAAACAAAAATCAAAATCAGAAGCAAACCCTAAGATAAAAAAAATTGAAAATGCCACTCAAAAGACCCCTAATCCTATACTAGACCAATGCCCAAAGGAGAGGTCTCAACTCTTAACTAATCTCAAGTTATGATTTTTACAAGATTTTTAGGGTTTTAGGGTTTCCAAACAAAAGAAATGCCAAGCAAATTGAAAATGAAAGATCAAGTCATGGCCATTTAAACTCAAAAACTATATGCTAAACACAATGCAATGCAAAAAGAATCAATGTCCAACTCCTCATGAATAGGCAGAAATGATTTTTTGAACTTTGGATCAAAATAATGCACAAAAATGATTTTAATTCAATGAAAAATTCTCAAAATGCATCAAGATCAAAAAAGAAATTTGTTTTGAAGGTTGGACAATGTTTCTAAATGTCTTAGAACATTTCATGAATTTTTTTGGTGATTTTTAAATACCTAAAAGTATTTTTAATAAATTAATTTTCATTAATCAATTAAAAATAAACTTTTAAATGTTTAAAAATACTTTTTTAATGCTAAAAATAAAAATAAAAATATTTTTGTGTCTTAAAAATTAATGAAACTCTTGAGAAAAAGTTTCATAATTTTTAAAACAATTTTGCTATTTTAAATAAATTATGTAAAACAAATGTGAAATAAATGAAATAAACAAAGAAAATGGGAAAGTCAACTGAATGGAGGGCTGGGATGGCTTCTGGGTTTGAAATGGTTGACCACGCGCGTGAATGAAGGGTCTAGATTGCTTCTGAGTTAATTAATTATGATTATTTTAATTAAACAAGATTAGGGCAAATGAGCGAATCTGGACCATCCATGCGCGCGGGAAGTCAACAAAGTCAAGCCATCCAACGCTCCAGATTCAAATGAAAGTTAATGGCCTGATTAAACCCTAATGACTTTCAGGTGGCCGGAGAAGACCTCCGGTCGTCTTCTCCGGTGGGAACCCCACCTGAAAATCCCTAGAAACCTCAAAACGCAACAAAAATGAAAACCAAGCATACAGAAATGATTCCCATGATCCACTGAATCAAAACCCCATCACAAACAACATTTATATTCCCTCAAGTTCATGAATCGAAACAAACATTTTTTAGGTCACAGAGTTTCAGAACGCAATTAAATCCTCATTTTCCCACCATTTTCAAAACTAAAGACATATATGTGATCAGGGGAGCATGAACAACAACTTAAGAACTTAAAAAATGATTTCTGGAAAAAATGTTCTTGAGCTACCTGAGTTTCGAAGCTTTCAATCCTGCAACTTTCTGACCTCCCCTCTTGATGCAATCCACTCCACTTGGTCCCCTGATGATGCTTGAATGCTTAGAAGGAGTTTAAGTTAGCTGGTTAGGGAGTTTGCATAGCTTCTACTCAAGCTCAGTTGAAAATGGTGATGGTGATCCAAGCTGTTTCAGGCCAATGTGAGTGGTTCTTTGTGATCAGGGCGATGTTTTGAGAAGGTTTGTGGAGTTTGTTCAAGTGTTTGTGGCCTGTGGAATGAGTTTCGAAAGCTTTGGCTTTGAGAGTGAAAAACGGAAGAATGGTGTTCTTGCTTGATCCAGGCCTAAGTCTTGTTGGTTTTGGCTCAGTGAAGCAAGGTGAGTTGATCTATGAAAATGGTTTTTGTGTTTGTGTGTTATGTAGAGAGATTCGAAGGCTTTTGCTTGAGGGGATGATTTTGTGAATGTGTTGATCTTGTGTGTTTCAGCCTTGCTTGATGTATGAAATGGCTAGCATTTGGATAGTATAAACAATTCCAATTGGTCAGATGATGTGACCTGGCCTGTTGTGATTGGGATGTTCACTTTTGCAAAAAGTCCACTCTTGTGTAAGGAAAGCATGGGCTTGGTTCTAGGCTAGTACAAGCATGGGGGCTGGCGCATCATGGTGTGTGAGAGGTGCTAGGAAGGTTCAGCAGCCAAGACAACTAGTTGGTGAAGTGTGATGAGTGGTTTTGCAACTTGATCACTTTTGAAACTTCATGAAAATCTCTTGCTTTGTCAACCATGAACATGTGATCTTTTGGTTCAAATCTGATTTTTAGAACTTGTATGATGCTTGCACATTGGTTAGACATGAACTAGAAGTCACACATGCCTTGGTACAAAGTTTTTGCAAGTTTTCCTATTGGTGCATATCTTGAAAATTAGTGATTTTTGCCAACTTTGTCACACCATAACTTTTGATCCAAAATGAATTAGGTCATGTTCTTGTACTTTTTGAAAAGGGAAAAATGTATTCTACAACTTTCATGACCAAAGTTTTTCCATTTGGAGCATTTTTGGATCAAAAAGTAAGGTTTGAAAAGTGACCTAAATTGACAAATTCCTTAAAAGTCAACTATGCCCTAAAAAGTCAACTTTGCAAAAACTTCAAATTCTTGAATTTTGTGAACTTCAACCTTCTTCCATGATCAAATAAAGATCATATACACTCAAAATGATGAAGATCACCCCTTGGTTGGGTCATTGGGGGCCTCAGATGCCCTGATTTTGCACTGACTTGTCTGAAAAGTCAACTCTTGATCAGATGACTTCCCCATGGAATTTCTTCATGAAAATTGATATGCATACTCCCTATACCATATAGAGACCAATGGAAACAAGAATGACCAAAAAATTTGGAGTTATGGCCTCTGAAACCAAAACCCTAATTTTAGGTCAACTGTGCAGTCAAACCTGGCTCTGCATCCATACCAATCCCAGTTCTTGTGATTCTTTGGCATTTTTGACTTTGAGAGGATGCAATATGATGCTTGAACACACATGGACCCCTTTGAGGTGATTGTTGACCTTTGGAGTGGCTCAAGAAGCTCTGGGATTGCTCAGATCACAAACCCTAGATGCAGATGACTTAGAAACCATGCAGTGAAACAAAAATGGGATATGAGATGATATGATTGTGTTTATGCATATGAAATGATGACAAGCCATGGTGTGAAGGGGTGAGGGCAAATTTGGGGTGTTTACAGCTGCCCCTATTCAATTATGAGTTAGCTGTGCAGGATGTAAGCAACGGCTTAGCAGGCAAACAAGATAACTTGTGGTTGAATACCAAAGACAGTCCAAAATTTGCACTCACAGAATGAAGAAGAAAAGGGATATAGATTGTAAAGTATATTGTAAAGCGTGGGAAATAAAGCAATGACGGGGACGGCCGACATGCTGGGGATAAAAGGTAAAGCCAAGACGGGGACGGCCGACTAGCTGGGAAAAGTAAGAAATTATGATGGGGACGGCCATCACGATAAAGCTGTAAAATTCTCCGGGGATTGACGAAACATGACGGGGACAGCCATCAAGTTCATAAAGTAAAACAATCAACGATGGGGACGGCCATCGGGCTAAAAAGAAAAGGGACCACGACGGGGACGGCCATCGGGTTAAAGAATAAATGAAATAAACAGATGATGGGGTACGGCCATCAAAGGTGAAGGACGATCACCTAGCAGGGGACGGCTGCTCTGTTGGGGAATAAAGGAATCATGATGGGGACGGCCATCAAAGGTGGAGGACGACCACCTGGCAGGGTACGGCTGCCGAAAATATCAACGATGGGGACGGCCATCGGATGAGCATGATGGAGGACGACCATCAAGAGGTGGAGGACGACCACCTAGCAGGGGACGGATGCTCTCAGGGTTTATCATGACATAGGACGAATGCCAGATAATCAAAATCAACAATGGGGACGGCCATTGGATAAAATGATGAAGGACGATCATCAACGGGTGGAGGACGACCACCTAGCAGGGGACGGCTGCTAAAATCAACGATGGGGACGGCCATCGGATGAGCATGATGGAGGACGACCATTAAGAGGTGGAGGACGACCACCTAGCAGGGTACGGCTGCTCTCAGGTTTTATCATAACACAGGACGAGTGTTAGATAAAAAGAAATATTTGCTTTGTTGGTGATCTACTGGGGAATGGTAAACACGGACGAGTGTTCACATCCAAGAAACAAAAGGTATAAGTGTTTGGTATTGTGTATAGATTAAAGATGCGGACGAGCATCCTTAAGACTACGATACGGACGGGTATCGGGTAGAAACAAACTGACACGTGTTCAGAGATGATGATACGGACGAGTATCAACGGGTTAACAAGGAACACGGACGAGTGTTGAATCTGAAGGGACTCTTCTGGGGAAAAGTAGATACAGACGAGTATCTATTTAAGAAGACAGAAGCGTTTGACACAGTGTATGGATTAAAGATGCGGACGAGCATCCTTAAGATTATGATACGGACGAGTATCATGTAGAAACAAACTCTCGACGCATGTTCTGAGATGATGGTACGGACGAGTACCAACGAGTTAACAAAGAACAAGGACTAGTGCTGAATCTGAGGGGATTTGAGCGGTATATACAAGATACGGACGAGTATCTGTATGAGTGTAACATGAGTAATGAGTGTGAGTATTGTATAGATGAGTGTTTAACTGCTGGGGAAAGCGACACGGACGAGTGTCAAGAGAGAAAGGTATAATAATATCAACAAGTATGTGGGTTGTAAAAGTGTAGATGACTGTGCTGGGGATATGACACGGACGGGTGTCGAGAAAGTGTATATAGGTATATGTGAGTGCAAAGAGGATGTCTTTGGCTTTCTGCTGGGGTATGACACGGACGGGTGTCAAAATGAGTATATACTGGTGTTTGTGGATTATGAGGCAACTGCTTTTGCTGGGCGCTCTGGTGGGGGTTTTTCTGTACGTCGATGAACTGTCGTTATTCACAAGCGCTGATTTAAAACATGGCTTATGATTATGCTATATGTTGGATTTTTGCCGTAATGCTCCGTGTTAAAACGGAATGCTACGCTTTGTGGGTGAACATGATGCGAATGCTATGATTGTGCAAAGATACCAAACCGGGATCCGGGTCCCGTTGCTGCGAAGATCTTTGATCGATCTGTTGAAGTAGACGTCCCAGCTGGGGATGAGATCATTGGTAGATCTAATAAGATGATATTTGCTTGGGGATACGGGTCACTGATAGACCTATCCTAATAAATGAGAGACCCAGCTGGGGTTTGTAGAAGCTTTCTTCACTCTGTTGTGACTCCTTCATGCGTTGCTCTTCTGGATAGAGGCTGGGGCTCTGTGGGGGGATGGTTCCCTGACTTTTATACTCGGCTGAGGGCGAGATGGTAACTCGGCTGGGGAGAAAGAGAGGAATCACTGAAATACCTCCCTAGAAATTCTGTTACAGTAGCTTCTTGACTCAGCCGGGGATATGGGCATCTTCTGTGATACCTGCCCATTCTTATGGGGACAAGTAATAAGTGGCCAACTCAGCTGGGAGGAGTCATGAAAGGCAACTCAGCTGGGGAGAGAGCACTTCGGGTGCTAAAATTGAGTGTGGATTTGCCAGCTTGCTGGGATAAAGTTTTCATGCCCCAAGTTGCGTTCTGGATACCTGCAATCCTGAAAAAGATAGAGAAACGCACAAGATAATCCCGAGGTATCCTTTACTGGATTCCGTCATAGGAGTTTAGATACTTCTGAGAGTAAGCATATTTTCTGCAAGCATGTTTTTATTTGAAGATAAACATCTGTATTCTTATGCAATCAATTTTTTTCTTTTAAGACATCAGACATTTTTTGCAAATAAAATGTACAAAACGAGACATGACTAAAAATATGATTTTATTAATTCATATGCCCTGAATTGGCGAGATACAGTCAAAGGAACATATCCCCTGAAATGAGGAGATTGTTACAAATTGAGAAACAAAATGTTGGCAGTGTTGATGACGCTTTGAGGAGCTTCCTCTTCACTATGACCCGTATGAATTTTGACGTTCTTCTCATCTTGCTTTTTGAAGAATGTTGATTCTGATTGAAGCTTGATCTTTTCGAAGCTTTCCAAGTTGTAAGTGATACAGACGAAATCAGAGTGCAGTTGTTCGCTTATTCCCTTATTTTGCATGGATCGCCCTTTCGGGTTTTCAATCCATCGGGATACCCATTTTTGCCTGAGTTGTCCGATGTGGCTTTTCAACTCAGCGGGTGTACATTTTTGTTTATTTCCCCTTATTTTTGCCCGAGTCTTTTATTCTGTTTTTGACTCGCCGGGATGCCCTATTTTTGCCTGGACTTACATTCTGTTTTTGTGTCCAGCGGGTCATTTTTATGCGAAGTATTTTTTAACTGCATCTGAATTCACAGGGGACGGGAAATCTTCACCATCCATGGTACTGAGCATCAGTGCTCCACCAGAGAAAACTTTCTTTACCACGAATGGTCCTTCATAGTTCGGAGTCCACTTGCCCCTGTGGTCTGTATGAGGAGGGAGGATTCTTTTCAGCACAAGATCTCCTACTTGGTACTCTCGGTGCCTGACTTTCTGATCGAAGGCTTTCTTCATTCTTTTCTGATACAACTGCCCATGACAAATTGCAGCCAATCTTTTCTCTTCAATCAGACTCAGTTGTTCGTATCGGGCCCGAACCCATTCTGCTTCACTCAGTTTAACATCCATCAGTACCCGTAGAGAGGGTAGTTCAACTTCAACCGGTAGGACTGCTTCCATACCGTACACAAGTTGATATGGTGTTGCCCCAGTGGATGTTCTGATTGACGTGCGGTACCCATGCAAGGCAAACGGTAGCATTTCATGCCAGTCTTTGTAAGTGACTACCATCTTCTGCACAATCTTCTTGATGTTCTTATTTGCGGCCTCAACAGCGCCGTTCATCTTTGGCCTGTAAGGAGAAGAATTGTGATGTTGAATTTTGAAGTCCCGGCACAGCTCTGCCATCATTTTGTTGTTTAAGTTGGAACCATTGTCAGTAATGATTCGCTCGGGCACTCCATATCGACAGATGATATCTCTTTTCAGAAATCTGGCTACCACTTGTCTTGTGACGTTTGCATATGAGGTTGCTTCAACCCACTTGGTGAAATAGTCAATGGCGACCAGGATGAATCTGTGGCCATTTGAAGCAGTTGGCTCAATCTTGCCAATCATGTCAATGCCCCACATGGCAAAGGGCCATGGTGAAGACATTATGTTCAAAGGATTGGGAGGCACATGCACCTTATCTGCATAGATCTGGCATTTATGGCATTTCCTGGCATAGGCACAACAGTCTGCATCCATTGTGATCCAGTAATAACCTGATCTTAACAATTTCTTAGCCATTGCATGCCCTCCCGCATGGGTACCAAAGGATCCTTCGTGCACTTCATGCACCAACAAGTCTGCTTCTGTCTTATCAACACATCTGAGGAGTACAATATCAAAGTTCCTTTTGTATAAAGACCCATCAGTGTTCAGAAAGAAACTACCAGCAAGCCTTCTCAAAGTCTTCTTATCATTGGAAGATGCCCCAGGTGGGTATGTTTGGTCCTCCAAGAAGCATTTAATGTCATGAAACCAAGGCTTATCATCTTTAACAACATCTGCTGCGAACACATATGCTGGTCTGTCAAGTCTGGACACTGAGATCTGAGGTACGAAGTTGGCAGTCTGAACTTTGATCATGGACGAAATGGTAGCCAGAGCATCTGCAAACTGATTCTCGTCCCGAGGGATATACTCAAGCTTGACTGTCGTGAAGAAAGTCAACAACCTCCTTGTATAGTCCCTGTAAGGTATCAGATGATCCTGGTGGGTGTACCATTTGCCGTTGGTTTGATTGATTACCAGAGCTGAATCTCTGAATACGGTCAACGTCTTGATCCTGAGGTCAATAGCTTCCTCAAGACCCATAATGCAAGCTTCGTATTCAGCTTCGTTGTTAGTGCAGTTGAAAGCGAGTTTTGCCGAGAAAGGCATGTGAACTCCTTTAGGTGTAATGAGTACTGCACCAACACCACGACCATTCATGTTAACAGCCCCATCAAACATCATAGTCCATTCTTCTTCCGGGTCAGGCCCTTCAGTGTGGACAGGCTCTTCATGATCTTTTGATTTTATGAACATGATGTCTTCATCAGGGAAGTCAAATCTCATAGGTTGGTAATCATCAATGGGTTGCTCAGCAAGATATTCAGACAATACACTGCCCTTGATGGCTTTTTGAGATGTGTGTTGGATGTCATACTCTGTAAGAATCATTTGCCATCTTGCAACCCGTCCAGTAAGTGCTGGCTTCTCAAATATGTACTTAACAGGGTCCATCTTTGAGATCAATAGAGTGGTGTGGGTCAACATATACTGTCTTAGTCGGCGAGCAGCCCACGCTAAAGCACAGCAAGTTTTCTCGAGCAGTGAATAACGTTGTTCACAGTCGGTAAACTTTTTGCTCAGGTAGTATATTGCATACTCTTTTCGACCAGACTCGTCATGCTGGCCCAACACACACCCCATTGACTCTTCTAATACTGTCAGGTACATTATCAGAGGTCTTCCTTCAACTGGAGGCATAAGGATTGGAGGTTCTTGTAAGTACTCCTTGATCTTGTCAAAGACCTTCTGACAGTCTTCATTCCACCTGACCGTTTGTTCCTTTCTTAACAATTTGAACAAGGGTTCACAGGTCGCTGTAAGGTGAGATATGAACCTCGAGATGTAGTTCAATCTACCTAGAAACCCTCGAACTTCTTTCTCGGTTTTCGGTGCAGGCATTTCTTGAATGGCTTTGACTTTATCAGGGTCCACTTCAATCCCTTTCTCACTTACAATAAATCCTAGCAGCTTACCAGATCTCACCCCGAATGTGCATTTGTTGGGGTTCAACTTCAATTGGTACTTCCTCAGACGCTTGAACAGTTTTAGCAGATTTACCAAGTGGTCTTCTTCAGTGAGGGACTTGGCAATCATGTCATCCACGTAACATTCTATCTCTTTATGGATCATATCGTGGAATAATGTCACCATAGCCCGTTGATACGTTGCACCGGCATTCTTGAGCCCAAATGGCATTACCTTGTAGCAGAACGTGCCCCAGGGTGTGATGAAGGTTGTCTTCTCCATGTCTTCAGGCGACATTTTAATCTGATTGTATCCTGAAAATCCGTCCATGAAGGAGAATACCGAGAACTGAGCCGTGTTATCAACCAACACGTCAATGTGAGGCAGAGGGAAATCATCTTTTGGGCTGGCTCTGTTCAGATCCCGGTAGTCAACACACATTCTTACTTTGCCGTCCTTCTTGGGCACAGGTACTATGTTAGCAACCCACGGCGGATAGCTAGTTACAGCAAGGAATCCGGCGTCCCATTGCTTTTGTACCTCCTCCTTGATTTTCATTGCCATGTCCGGACGAGTACGACGCAGTTTCTGTTTAACCGGTGTGCATTCTTCTCTTAAAGGCAGCTTGTGCACAACAATGTCGGTGTCCAAACCTGGCATGTCTTGATAAGACCAAGCAAACACATCTACATACTCTCGAAGCAGGTCAATCAGTTGTCTCTTCACTGAGTCTTGCAGGCAGGCCCCGATTTTAACCTCCTTCACGTCTTCATCTGTACCAAGATTGATCACTTCAACTTCCTCCTGGTGAGGAGTAATAACCTTTTCCTCTTGTCTCAACAACCTGGCTAGCTCTTCAGGAAGCTCATATTCTTCTTCAACCCCTTCATCAGCTTGATTGATTGGATTGTCAAAGTCATACGAAGTCATAGCCGTGCTGTTATCAGTGCTGTCTGGAAGGCACACTCTGCAAGGGTTCAGTTTGTTCATTTTAGTGATTTGATTTTAATCTTGTTTTAGAAAAGTGAAATAAAGTTGTCATTTTGAAAACACTGCCATTTATTTTTTGTACAAAAAGAAAAATGGAAAAACAGTGAGCGGAAAAGAAAGAGACTCATTTGCAAAAAGATGTCTGATATTTCATTGATTAATCTTGTTTGCACAAAAAGTACAGATGGCCCGATTACAAAATGAGTCTTGTCATCTTGGGCAAGATGCAAGACTTTGATGCATGCTATAAAAATACAGGAAATAATAATTACTCTGCATGAGTAACTCTTATAATTTCCTGGGAAGACCAGTTTGAGATACCGCTCCCCGGGATCTTTGGACGAATCCAGCTTTCCAGGTTGCGTTCTTCTTCCAGCTCGTCTTCCAGATAGTTGACAGCATCAGGGGTGAGCATCCCCCCACTCACAAAGTTGGGCTCCTTTACAGCCTCTGCTTGATCTTGTTGAGTTGGTTTGTAACCCAACCCAAATCTGTCCTCTTTCTTCTCCACCGATAACAGTTTGCCCCAGCCTTGGGCGTTTCCTCCCTCAACAACCTTCCGGGCTTGTTGGTATGATGATATTGAAGTACCAGGCACAGCAGATGTTTCATTGACATTCAAAGCTTCAAAACCCTGGCTCATTGTTTCATGGATCTCCCCATCCATCTCAATATACTTATAGGTAGCCAGGTGGCTGACAAAAATATCCTCCTCTCCACAGATTGTAACGATTTGACCCTCCCACTCATATTTTAACTTATGGTGAAGGGTAGAGGTCACGGCGCCAGCGGCGTGAATCCATGGCCTACCCAATAGACAGCTGTAGGCAGGCTGTATATCCATCACGTAGAAGGTCGTTTTGAAGGTCTGCGGGCCAATCATTATGGGCAACTCGATTTCTCCCAGAACCGATCTCTTTGAGCCATCAAAGGCTCTTACCACCAGGTTGCTGGGTCTTAACGCCAATCTGTCATATTCTAGCTTCACCAGGGCCTTTTTAGGTAAGACATTGAGGGATAACCCCGTGTCTACCAGCACATGGGAAAGGACTGCACCTTTACATTCCATGGTTATGTGTAAGGCTTTGTTATGGTTGCGGCCTTCCGTAGTCAAATCAGTATTGGTGAACCCTAGTCCATGACTAGCATTGACATTTCCAACTACAGCTTCCAGCTGATTGACAGTGATCTCTTCAGGCACGTAAGCTGCGTGCAAGACTTTGAGTAGTGCATTCCGATGGGCTTCGGAGCACATAAGCAATGATAGGATTGAGATCTTGGAAGGCGTCTGATGAAGCTGATCCACTATTTTATAATCACTCTTCTTGATGATTCGCATGAACTCATCAACCTCTTGGTCAAAGGGTGTTTTCAAGGCTTCTTTGACAGCCTGCTCTTCCTGCGCCAAGCTTTTCCCTTTTGCTTTAGCAGCGGCTTCTGCTTCGGCAGTGGGTCTCTGAATTTGTGGAGCGAAAAGACGTCCGCTTCGAGTGAAGCCTCCGCCTCCTCCCACATTGTCAATTTGTGGTGCAGGGGTTGATGATTCAAAAGTGATTCTTTGTCCTCCACAGTACAGGTCAGAGCCGTAATGCCACGGGATGGCATTGCTGCTTTCATAAGGTACTGGTCCAGGCACCGTGATAGTGACTGGACTGACTGCAGCTGCGGAAGGAATTGTGATAGTCTGGGGATCGTAATAAATCGTGACTGGTGCTCTGATGGGAGCAGCACCTTCTGAGTTGTAGGCAGAGTTATTTTCCGGATCATAAAATATTGTGACAGTTGAGACATCTTCATGATTTGTTGCTGATGTTGTAGGAGACATTGGTGGAAGGATGGATGTTGTTGTTGTAGGAGTTTCAAAATGAAATGGTGCTGGAGTTGTAGAAGGAACATTTGTTGATGCCTGGTCAGTTGAAATGACAGATGAAGCACTTGTTGATGAAGCCAAAGAATTGTCAGGAACAATGGTTGTTGCAGTTGTAGGAGGCTCTGGAGTTGTTGCTGATGAGATTGCTGGATTTGTAGGAAATGATGTGGTGATCTGAAGTTGGCCACTCTGAATGAGACCGTCTATGCCATTCCTCAGGTTATCGCACCCATTGATTGAAATATTGCAGTAAGCACACCCCAACTCACACCCCGGGAACATTTGACATTCGAGGAGTTGAGCCTTAATTTCTACCAACGGTGTCCGGATCTGACCCACACTGGTCATTAAATAAGACGGCTTGTCTTCTTCAATAGCGTTAATCCTGGGACCACCGTGGTTTGGCATGGGGTTCTTATTGACATTAGGTGGTGGTGCGAAATTCAGAGCTTTTGAGTCTACCAGGTCTTGTACCTTCATGTGCAAAGCTCTGCACTTTTCTGTACTGTGGCCAGGTGCATTTGAATGGAAGGCACATCTGGCGTTGGAATCATAATTCCTGGGTAGACTGTTGGGATCTGGAGGTGCCAACGTCCTTAGCTCAACTAGGTTGAGTTTCAGGAGTTGTGGCAGCAATGTAGCATATGGCATAGGGATCAGATCGATTACCCTGTTGGCTTGAGAAGGCCTCTGTTGGAATGGACTTTGCTGGTTATTGTTGTTGGTGTTGCTGTTGTTGTAATTTCTCGGAGGATATTGAGCTTGTTGATGGTACTGAGGTTGTTGTTGATAGTTTTGTTGCGGAGGTTGATAAACTGGTTGAGGATGAGCTGGAGCGGGAATGGTGACTGCTGCCACTGATTTGTGAACATATTGGGGCCTGCCCCTGTTGGTGTGGATGGCATTGGTCTCGCCAGTTCTTCTTGGGCCTGCAAAAGGCTTCCTTGTACTACTGGACGAGCTGGCACCGTTGTCAGATATCTTGCCCATTTTTAACAAGCTTTCAATTCTCTCCCCGGCTATGACAACATCTGCAAAGCTAGTGGAAGAGAAAGCAGCCAGCCTGTCAATATATGTCCCCTGAAGGGTGTTCATAAACATGTCTGCCATTTCCCTTTCAGACATAGGTGGCTGAACAGCAGCAGCCAATTGCCTCCATCTCTGGGCATATTCTCGGAAACTTTCCCTTGACGACTGTGACATTCCCATTAGGAGAGTCCTGTTGGGCGCCATGTCTAAGTTGTACTGATACTGTCTGATGAAGGCCTCTGCCAGGTCCTTCCAACACCTGATAGTTGCCCTTGTCAAGTGAGAGTACCATTCTCTTGAAGCTCCCGTTAAGCTATCCTCGAAATAGAACATCCAGAGCTTCTCATCCATAGTATAGGCCTTCAGCCTTCCCAGAAATGATTGCAAATGAGTCCGGGGGCATGAAGTCCCGTTATATTTTTCAAAACAAGGAGGCTTGAACTTATGGGGGATCCTGACCCCGTCTACCAAGCCCATGTCCATGACATCGAAACCCAAAGAGTTTTGAGACTCTAAGGACCTCAATTTCTCAGCTATCTCATCCAGCCTTCTATCATAGGCTTCTTCCCCAGCACCCATTACTGTGAATTGATCCTCTTGGGGGTCTTCTTGCAGTACCCTGGCTACAGTGGCAGTCCCTTGAACATTTGCAGGAATATTGACCTCTGGATGAAGATGGGGGCCAAATACAGGAGGGTTAACATGAGGTTGGACCCTTTCATTGTTGCTTGTGCCAGCAGTTCCTATATGTGGATCTTCTTGATTCTGCCTTTCCACAATGGCCCTCAATCTTTCCTGGCTCTGAGCCATGTTGTTCATCACTTCCATAAACTGAGTCATCTGGTTCCTCATTTCCAACCTCTCTTTGGTCATTTGGTTCCTGACCTCAGTAAGGTCCTGCTGCATCTGATCCATCTGTATGCCCGGAAGGTTGTTACGGGTCGGATAACGGTGCGGACGGTTGAGGGGAAATACCCGGCGCCGAGCAATAGTTCCTGAACATCACAACAGAGTTAGTAGCAATAAAACAAAAACCTACAAAACAAACAAAAGGGTTAGCATGCAATGCAGTATGCTTATTTGTTTTCAAGGTATCCGGCTTGGCATTCAGTTTTGACCCTTCCAGACCCTTGAAGATGCTGTTGATGTTGCTTTTGAAGTGAAACTTGGATGGAACAAACTAATACATATATTACAAAGGCAAAATGGTACATAGTTTGTTTACAAATACAAGCCCTCTGAGGGGTCAAAATACATTACAGGAAAATAAAAGTACATGGAATGAAAGCAACAACAAACAAATGGTCAAACACCAAGACCAAACTCATCCTCACGAACTTCCTTGAGAAGTGCTTCGGTCACAGGATCAGCCGGACGCTCCGTGAGATTCCTGATGAGGAGATTCCGGGTCGTAACAGCTGCTGTTAGCTTCTTGTGCTGATTTTGGTCTTTTAACCTCTTCACTCCAGCTTTGATCTTCAGCTCTGATATCTCCCTCTGGGCTGCTGCCAGGGCTTCTTGCTGCACTTTTGCACTAGCTTCCAGTTGCTCCATCTTGTCTTGAACTCTCTTATCCTCCAGAGTACGAGCCTCGGTGATCCTGACCCACCGGGCCTGACTCTCCTTCAGATACAAGTATGTCCTTGCTCTCTGGAACTGGGCTTCCTTGCAAGCATTCTTCAGAATTTGTTCTCCAGCTTTAGACTTCTTGATATAATCCCCAGACTTCTCAATTTTAACCAGATGCTCCACTCTCAACTTCTATAGCCTCTCAATCTCCATCCTGCCATCACTCCTCTCCCGGAGGGTCTTCTGCAAAGCCTGGGTTAACTTCTCGTTTCTTTCCTTCAAGCTCTCGAACTCCTCCAAACTGATAGTGGCAGGGGGTGGTGCTGAAGATGATTCAGGCATATCTTCTATGGTAAAGGGCATCCCAGAGAATTGAGCCCTGGCACGGGACCACTCATAATATTGTGCTGATGCCACGTTGCTGCACTTCCCCAAAATGGTTATTCCCTTGGTTTGAACATTATCCCAGGCCCAAGCAGCCTGCCTAACAATAGCCAGATTAGGCTTGTTCTCACAATAAAGAGTCTCAACCAAGTCCTGTGCCTTGGGAGTGTGGACCAGTGCATAGCCCAGTTGCCTTTTGAACAGCAGAGGGTTGTAATTAATACTCCCCTTAACTCCTATTAGGGGCACATTGGGAAAATTCCCACAGCTGGTGATGATATCCCTGCCCTTGGTGCTTTGGATGCACCATCTGATATCGGCTGAAGTTAGAGCAGTGAGTCTCTTAGCCCAGTTTTTCTGCTGATGAGGATTCAAAAATGCATCTGTCCTGGGTAGATGCCTGAGAAGCCAAGTATGGAACAATGGAGCACAACACCTCACTAATCTTCCCCTCTGCTTTTCATTCCTCTGATGCACTGAGTAGTAGAGGTCCCCCAACAAAGTGGGCACTGGGTTCTTCAGGATGAAAAGATGGATTGCATTCTTGCTAATGAACCGAGGCTCATCTGCAAACAATACAATTCCATATATGCTCAAGGCCAATAAAGCACAGACAGCTTTCCACTCTCCTAAAGAAGCTTTCAGGGTAGCTTGAGAGATCAAGAAATCCAGATGGAAACCAGGAATTCCAGCTTTAGAAGTCATATGCTGCTCAATCAGGACAGGTTCCAGATGCAAAGCCTTTGCTACTTCTCCATTACCAGGAAAGACCATCTCAGGATTGAAAGGGACTCCACCCCTGATAGGTATACCAACCAATGATGAGTATTCTTCTAATAGAGGGCCCAACTGAAAGTCTTGGAAAGTAAAACACCTCAATGGGGGATCATAAAACTGAAGGCAGGTGTGGATCAGGCTTCTCTGTGAAGGGTCCAGATCCACAACCATATCAAGTATATCTCCAAAGTGTTCCCTGAACAATGGTATGTGATCTGGAGTGATCAGGGTCTGAATCCTCCTGATGTCAGATAGCTCTGGCTGGAAGAAATGGTAGGTGATGTTGCTCTTTTTGGGAGCCATGATGCTGAGACTGAGTAGGGACAAGTGCTGATGATGATACTGAAGAAAGGGCCACTGATTGGCTGAAGCAGATAGCTGAAGCAGGTGCAAATGAGGATAGGCCAATACTGAAGATGGGGTCAAAACCAAAACCAAATGAAGATGGATACCCTGAAACAC
This sequence comes from Lathyrus aphaca, assembly GCA_963966055.1. Lineage (NCBI taxonomy): Eukaryota > Viridiplantae > Streptophyta > Magnoliopsida > Fabales > Fabaceae > Lathyrus > Lathyrus aphaca. Next base: position 217,622,642 of record OZ014524.1, read on the forward strand.
AAATAAGCAAATGTCAATATGATGCAATGTTTATGTATGCAAATGATATGCAAGGGTTTGTGACTGAGCTGGATCTGATCAAATGCCCTTATATAGGTCCAAGTATGTTCAAGAATTCCAGATGGAGGTCTATAAATCCAGTAACCAAGGTGGGGGACTCAAATAAAGAGCCACATGTCCAGGGTTTTAGAATCACAAGAACTGTCCCAAAATGAAGTATTCTTAATCAAATCAAAGTAATAGGGTATTCTGAGGCCAAGGTACCTGCAAACCTGTAAACAGCCCATCCCCCTCACAGGTGGTGTTCTAAAACAAGGATCCTCAGACTTGGATCAGTTATGAGAAGTGTAAACACTTCTAACCCGGAGGTACAGTGTTTACAATAACCATAAAAGTTCCTCCTCTAATTCACCTCAGTTTCTGAAGGTCAAAACTAAAGGTCATCCAGACTTAGTAGGCTTCCCAGATAGCCCTAGCATTGCAGGAAATCTGCAACACAGAGTTCTCAAGAAGAAACCCATATCTGAACCGTGTTTCATATTCCCGCACCAGACCGAGATGGAATGGGAAAGAATATGATTCACTCTAGCCTAGGTGTCACTCAGGTCCCAGGTATAGGACCTTAACTCTCAATGGAACACCCACCCACCAAAGCAAACAACAGATCCAGCCAGCAGTACAGTATGACAATATGATAATATGCAAAGCTATACAGGAAGCAGTAAACAAAACTGTACAAAATAAATACAAATACACAAACACAAATAAGCACATAACACCCCAGTAAACACAAATCAAACAAGCGCTAGGAGGAACCCACAAAAAGAACCAGAAGCCCTGGTTGCAATATAAGAGATCCCCAGCAGAGTCGCCAAGCTGTCGCTCCCGATAAATGGTGACAGGCCCAGATAAAGGTACAGACGCGAACGGTCGGCGAAGGGGACAGTGAGAACACACGGCCGTGAACTCACTGGAGATGAATAGAGTCGCCAGCTAGGCATTTTTATCCCGGAGGAAAGGTAATGCTGCATAGACCTAGAAAGACATGGATAAGACGGTTGCGAACCAGAGAGACTGAGAAAGGGGGTTGGTTACAACCTGGGAAGGTATTAGCACCCAGACTGTCCGTCGTACTCGACGGGATCCACGCTTAAAAGATTTGTGTTTTAAAGGGGTAGTGTCTGTAATACCTCAAAATTTGCCCTCATTCTTTTTGCCCTAACTGGCTCGCTTCACATTTCATCTGCATTTCTCGTTAGATCATATCATTTGTAATCATACATTTCATGGATTCTTAAGGCATGAGATCAAACGTTTTCTTGTGACTTGATTTTTTTATTTCTTAGGTGATTTATCTGACAATTACATTGAGACAAAGGTTAAGCTCACATCATCAGGAGCCTATTCTTATTCAGAGGGTCATCCATCACTAAGAAGGTCGAGGCTTCATTCTTTTGGTATACGAATTGGTTTAGGATTTCATGGTAAAAGTATATTGATGTTCTTGGTGCAAGAGATCGGATATTGGTATTCTTGGTGCAAGAATGTGTTTTGAATCGGGGACGGAAAGTGTGCAGTTTCGATTTATTTGGAAGATCTTGTTGAAGTTCAAACTCGAGTTTCCAATAACCATTTCAAATTCAAAGCCCATTTTTAATTCCAAGGCCCATTTCAAGTTCAGATTCATGTGTCCACAAAGCCCATTTTATTACTCAAATTAAACTCATTGTTAGACCCTTGTTTTTATCTCAAATCATGACCAATTTTTGGTCTTAAACCAATGAAATTTGTTTTAACTACATCCCTTTCAATCCATGTTCTAAACCTTTTTCTTTTTTTGTAACCCAATTTCAAACCCATCATAATCCATGACAAAAATGGACAAATCAAGGACTCTCATGTTAGTTTGACTCATCTATCAAATAACATTCCAATTGATATTTCAGCTTTTAATTATTTTAGTTTTATTATGACAAAATAGGATTTGAAATATTATAAAGATGAAGATTATAAGAGGAAGCTTATCAGAAAAAATGAATAAAGGAGAGGCAAGAAAATTTTGGTGGGATATAATATCATTAGAAGAAAAAATCCAGTTTGAAGTTAAACTGAAAAAACAGTTAACAGTTGCAACCAAAAGGAAAATTCAGTTTTTCATAACTGATATAACAGAAAAAATATAAAGAGAAGGAGAGATCTATCTATCAATATATATATTTCCTCTTCATCACCATCTTAAAACGGACAGCTGCAACCTTCCAAGAATCTGCTGCGACAAATCCCCAATATCCTCACGATAAATCAATATCAACATCGCCTTACCATCATCGTCTTCAATCCGCACGGCACAATTCAGATACAGAGTTAAGAAGAAATCAAAGAACAGAGCTTAAGGAGACTTCTTCGAACTCGCAAATGCGCAGAGTGCAAGAGGCAGGGAATTGAGGATGATGCAGAATTTCGTACAACGATTTGTCTCGTATCAAGAATCTGTGAATTTGAGGACAAAAATTCAGTTTCAAGAACATCACAAAAGAAGAGGATGCGGAGGATTCAAGGGTCAAGAAGTCATACCTGAACAACTTTCATCAATCTCTGTTTCCCTCAACCTTGCTGAAGCTTCATCACGGTTCACCCTCAATCTTTCTCTCGGCTCTTGTATCTCCATCAACCTCTTCGTCATCTCTGTCGCACAACAACTTCAGTTCAATCCACAACCTAAAATCAAGAACACAATAACAACTTTCAGAATCAAGAAGGTCTCATACAACAATCACAAGAATCAATCATGGCGGCGGAAATTCAAGTGGAAGAGGTTGTGCTTCACGTCACTTACCAGGGCAATATCGCGTCGACACGAGTAAACGCTATCTCCGTGCATGAGTTCGATTGCATCGTTGTGCTTGTCTTAGCATCTGATTTGAGTTTCGTGAGGAAGAAGCGACGAACATAGAATCACGTTTGGATATAAGCGATTCTGGAAATTGCGTTTGGATAGAAGCGATTCTGGAAATCGCTTTTGTGATTGTTGAAGCTCTGAATCAAGATTCTTGAAATACGGAAGAAAGTGTGACGTTCCTATGAGGTCGGGAACGGTGCGGTTGTCGGAATCCAAGAACAGTGATAAGAGTGAGGGTATCGACGATGAGGGTGACGAGGTTAGGAGAGTGGCGTCACGTTTATGGACGGAGGTATTCTTGAGAGAGAGACGCCGACGATTGTGAGGGCCGCCGCAGAGGTGTTGGTGACGAAGACGGTATGAGGAAGAACAAGGTCGTCGGAGGCGCGATTGAGAAGGGAGAGGACAAGGGTTCCCGGCGACTGTATGAGGAGGAAGGAGAGGGTTTGTGATTTTGTGAATTTTAGGGTTTCAGAAATAGATTTGGATTGGGCTTATTCTCAAATCCCATGGAATTGCTATTCTCCACCCTTGATTTCAGTTCACACCCTCTCCTGTACATGAGCCAAGTCAGATTGGGCTTTAGGATTTATTGAAACCTTATTCGCACCTCACAATTTCCGCATGCACCCCCCTCCTGCGGGTCCCTTTTTTAGGATTTGGGCTCAGCCCCATGGGTTGTGCTATCAGCACCCTGTTTCTCCTTACTACACACTCTTGTTCCTTTATTATTTTTCTTAATTTTATTAATTGATTTTGGTTGTAAAAAAACAATTAGTTAATTAATTTTCTTGTCAATTATTTTTTTGTGGATTAGTATATTAATACATTTCTTAACAATTTTAATTAGATTTTTATACTAATTTTAATTAGTGTTTAGTACTAATTATTGTGAACTAATTTGGAATTAAATGGTTCATGATTCTTTTTCGATCGATTTGTACCGATTTTGATTATGGTGAAGCTTCACAAAGCCAATAGGGAGGATGGGCATTTATTTTGCTCATAGAAGACTACAAGACCTTGCTTGAGGATTTTTTCGGATTTCTTTTATGTGAAGAATCGGCATTTCACTCAAGTAAGTAATTTCGACGTTTTCAAGCTTTTAAGCATCACTTTAGTCGTATGCGGTTTAGGACCATATAACTTAAGATGCATCTGAGCCCTCCCACCTGAGGCATTAGTTATATTTGTGATTATTAATGATATGTATCGATTTCGGAACTTAGGGATTAGGTTAAGAACCATTAGGATTGATTCCTTTCACTTCCCCTTAAAATCCACTTTTTCACCCGTTTCGTCGCATTTATTAAAAATAGTTTTAGGTGAGATAAAATTCTGGAAAAATTCATGAGTGATCCTCATCCTCTTAATTAATTTGTCATTTTTTTTATTTCCAGATTTGGGTGGTTTTAATATTTTATTAGGATTTTAGTTCACAAGCTGTCCCAAAAAGGAAGGTTTTGGCATAAGGGACCGAAATCAATTTTTCCCCATAGGTGTGAGACCTATTTTTTGTATATGATTAATCACTTTAATTTATGACATTTTGATGCTCCTTAAGCATTTTTTTTCATAATTTTTAGTGCCCTTTTTGATCCACTTTGTGGAATTGTTTTTGGGTGATCATGTTTTGTTACCTTGCTAGTCAAGGAATTGTTTTGGCACTTTGGTGCATAATTTTGTGGAATCCTTTTGGACAATGTGAGATAATGACTTTATTATTCCAGGGATTTAATTTCATAATTTTTCAAAGCTTTTTGCTATTTTTCCATGTCACCTAGATCCTAGGTTGATTCATGTGTGTATATGCTCCATATCCTAAGTGTTAAGAAGGCATTCATGCCATTCTCTTGAGGGAATTTTGGTAACTTTTAGGGTTTGATTATAGGTCATTTATATGCCTTTGATTCCAAGCATAGGTCACTTTTTGAACCATATTCATTTGGTTTGTTATAATGTTTCAAAGTGCATACTTATGTGAACTAGTTGTTAATCTCTTCTCATGTTTAACTTGAATTAAGTGGAAATCATCAATGCCTATTCATGCATGCTAATTGCATTTCATAACTTGTATGCTACTAACCCATAATCATTTCATTCATATTCACATTCCATACTTCCTTAACTTTCATCATGTGCGATCTTATGCGATGTTTATTCCATTTCATCTCACATATTCTTCTCCTTGCTACATATGCCTAAACAATTGCATCCATGATTGTATATTCATTCATCCATCTTCATAAGCATTCACTACTGACTTTGATGTTTATTTCATGTACTAATTCATGTTTGTAATCCATATGCATTCATACTTCATCCATAAACCCTAATTTGCATTTAGGTGAATTTACGTGAACTTTTTATACATAGTTTGACATAGTTTGATCTTGTGAGGTATCCTAGCATACTTAGGGACCTATGGCATGTAGCTACTGACTTTAGAAGTCATGTAACCTTTAGGTACCTTCACCTTTAGACTTAGGTCTTATTTTGAACCCTAGTTCCATTCTAGGACGTTTATGGTACTTAATTGCTTTCATGTTTTGATTTTACTTTCAATATGCATTGTCATGCTAACTTTTGTTTTGTAGGGGGAAAGATTGAGGTAAGCATTACTTCATTCCTATCTCTTATGCATTTTAATTGTCTTTGCCTTAGTACTTTGTGTTTTGTTCATAGGTTTCCCTTTTGTTCTTTAGAGACAACTTACCTTCCTTAGGAAGTAAGTTAGTTTCTAACTCTCTTTTCTTCCTTTCCTTTTCTTTCTTAGGATTAGAATACCTCATTAACCATAGGATCTCCCTTGTAAATAAATCAATAAAAATTAGGGTGTGTCTTAGTTCCCTTAGTTTGTCCCTTTTCCAACTTGAGTCATTCTCTTCTCATCTTCAAACAAAATTCAAAAAAAAAACAATTAACAAATAAATGAAAGGATCCTTTGTGTATAGCCTTATTCCATGAAGCACTTGCATTCATTCCATCTTGGAGTGGTGTAAGCTTGTCTATCATGATGCACAAGTCTCATCAAGGGGTTGTTTCACAAAGAAAAACTTAAAAGACACTTCTTCACTAAAGAAACAAAAACACTTAATAAAGTTCAACAAGCTAGTGAACTTAAGCCCTAATCCTAGGAAACCAGTCTTGGATAAATTCTCCTTGCTGGGTATGCTTGTTCTATTATTCCATCTTGGAATGTAGAGTCAAGTGTACATTCCATGGAAAAGAGTTTGAATTCACTTCCTTGTGCCAAATTCATACAAAACTCATAAAAGCCAAAAACAAACAATAAGCGACTATCCTGCGGGAACTTCTCTTCTCATCTCATTCACTCACTCACAACGCGAACTCGCGACTACTTGTCTCGCATGCAAGACGGTAAACGCACTCGTACCAGACGAGCCTGCAACACCTGAGCATAGACATACGCAGTTCCAGCTGTAAAAAAACACAAACAAACAGTTCCCGCCTAGGTTAGGCGAACTACGTCGACTCTGATCCTCATTATCCCGATGAGGTACGTAGGCAGCGGGGTAGGGCCCGTTCGAGCACATTCTTTATTTTCCCTACATTTCCCCTTTTGTCCATTCTCTTTTTCCAGTTTCTTTTTCTCATTTCATTTTCCATCCCAGTTAGCGGATTTGTTCAGCAGCACTTTATTTTTCTCACCCTTTGAAACAAACAAGCAAGCGTGGATCCCGTCGGGTACGACGGACGGATTGGGGTGCTAATACCTTCTCAAGTCGTAACCGACTCCCGAACCCCGATCTTTGGTTCGCAAGGCCTTGTCCTTTCCTTCTTCCTCAGGTTTGTGCAACATTACCCTTCCCATTCTTTCGGGATAAAAATGTCTGGCTGGCGACTCTACCTTTTCTGCGCCACTTTCGCGTTTGTACTAGGATGAAAATCCCGGGAGCGACAGTGTCAGTGCAATTTGTGTGTAAAAGAGCTGGAAAACAAAATGTACAGGTGTCAGTGTAAGAGAAATGAAGTGTATAAGTGAAGTGTCAGTGTAAGAACAGGAGTGAAATGCTCAAGATCATGAGGCTAAAAGAATGAGGCTAGAAAGAGGGGGAATATACAGAGACTTTTGTTCGATAACTGTTAAGTTATGCCTATGTATCCTCTTGTGCAATGAGGAAGTCAGAACATCGTAGTTCGACCCAAAGAGACTGAAAGATGAATTAACTTGTGAACTGCTTACTAGTCTATGCTCAAGTGTATGATCTGTCTGGCACAGATGCAAACTGTCTTCAATTAGACGGAAGAAGCAAGTTCGCGTTTATGAGTGAAGGTGATGAGAAAAGAATCCCGAAGGAGACGATTATTGCTTGTTTTTGAGTTTTCAGTCTTTTATTTGCCTTTTTGAAGTTTGTCATAAGTTAATGAGCTTATGCCTAAACCAATGGGTTAGTAGACTCATCACATCTTCCCTCTGATTAGGGGTGATGAGAATACCTTAAGTGTGAAGTCAGATTCTCACACTTAATCACCTTTGGTATAGGATTAAGATTATTAACCTATTTGTGATTATTCATATGTTTTTGGTGTTTTTGTTTAGTATTAAGTAATGAGATTAAGCCATAATCAAGGATTAAACAGACTCATTACACCATCCTAATAGAAGGATAATAGATGAGAATGTTTAAGCTGAGGAAAACTCCTCAACTTAATCCATGATTAGGAATTAAGCTCATGACAAAACAAGCCTTTGATTAAGTGGATTTTAGTTAATGGTATGATGATGAAGTAAATTTTATAGTTTGTAAGACAACTTGAGGGGGACTTGTCCATTAACACTAGGGTTAGTCCTTCTTAACCATTTAAGGAAGAATTAGAACCCTAATGCAAGGCCCAAGTTACAAGTATGATGTCTTGATACTTATTAAGTGAATTGATTAAGAGATTTAAACACATTAAGGGTTTAACACTTAGGATTAAAGTTATACACTCCATCCTAAGAGAAGGATGCAGGCATAAGCTTAATCACAAAGCCTTAAAGCCTTTAGGGTTTAGTCCCTGATTATGAGATGAGAAGAGAAGACTCAAAAGAGACACAAAGGTAAAACTATGAAGGGATACTAATCAAAACCCTAATCATTGTCATGCTTGGTTGTTCCTAAAGTTTGTGAGGTTTTCAAGAGAAGCCTTCAATGGAACCACCAGGAAGCAGATGAAAGGATCAAGAGAAGCAAAGCAACTTGCTTCATTCAAGAAGTCAAGTCACTTGAAGAAAGAAAATGGGAAGAAGAAGAATGAGCAAGCTCAATCTCAAACACATACAAAAATGTAGCAATGGATGCAAGAGAGGTATGAGAAGAAAATATGAGAAGTGAAGGCAAATTCACTTCTCAAGATCACTTACCACCTGAAAAGGTTAGAAAAGAAATGCAATGCAATGCAAAAATGGGATGGAATGACATGATGCAAAACAAAACCAGAAGCATTTACATGATGCTAATGATGTTATGAGATGCTACAAACATGAGGCAGCACATGGAAATGATCATACAAGTTCATGAATGCAAATGGAGCAAGTTAGGAACCAAGGACATACATGAAAAGTTATGAAGTGCACATGACATACAACATGGCAAATACATGATGCAATGATCAAACATGCTTTAAATATGTCTTATGATGTCAAATGAATCAAATGGATGCTTGAAATGTCATGGCAAGTCATGTTATGCAAGAAGATGCAAGATGGATGCATATGAAAGCCCAAATTAGGGTTTATGAACCATACATCAAACAAAAATCAAAATCAGAAGCAAACCCTAAGATAAAAAAAATTGAAAATGCCACTCAAAAGACCCCTAATCCTATACTAGACCAATGCCCAAAGGAGAGGTCTCAACTCTTAACTAATCTCAAGTTATGATTTTTACAAGATTTTTAGGGTTTTAGGGTTTCCAAACAAAAGAAATGCCAAGCAAATTGAAAATGAAAGATCAAGTCATGGCCATTTAAACTCAAAAACTACATGCTAAACACAATGCAATGCAAAAAGAATCAATGTCCAACTCCTCATGAATAGGCAGAAATGATTTTTTGAACTTTGGATCAAAATAATGCACAAAAATGATTTTAATTCAATGAAAAATTCTCAAAATGCATCAAGATCAAAAAAGAAATTTGGTTTGAAGGTTGGACAATGTTTCTAAATGTCTTAGAACATTTCATGAATTTTTTGGTGATTTTTAAATACCTAAAAGTATTTTTAATAAATTAATTTTCATTAATCAATTAAAAATAAACTTTTAAATGTTTAAAAATACTTTTTTAATGCTAAAAATAAAAATAAAAATATTTTTGTGTCTTAAAAATTAATGAAACTCTTGATAAAAAGTTTCATAATTTTTAAAACAATTTTGCTATTTTAAATAAATTATGTAAAACAAATGTGAAATAAATGAAATAAACAAAGAAAATGGGAAAGTCAACTGAATGGAGGGCTGGGATGGCTTCTGGGTTTGAAATGGTTGACCACGCGCGTGAATGAAGGGTCTAGATTGCTTCTGAGTTAATTAATTATGATTATTTTAATTAAACAAGATTAGGGCAAATGAGCGAATCTGGACCATCCATGCGCGCGGGAAGTCAACAAAGTCAAGCCATCCAACGCTCCAGATTCAAATGAAAGTTAATGACCTGATTAAACCCTAATGACTTTCAGGTGGCCGGAGAAGACCTCCGGTCGTCTTCTCCGGTGGGAACCCCACCTGAAAATCCCTAGAAACCTCAAAACGCAACAAAAATGAAAACCAAGCATACAGAAATGATTCCCATGATCCACTGAATCAAAACCCCATCACAAACAACATTTATATTCCCTCAAGTTCATGAATCGAAACAAACATTTTTTAGGTCACAGAGTTTCAGAACGCAATTAAATCCTCATTTTCCCACCATTTTCAAAACTAAAGACATATATGTGATCAGGGGAGCATGAACAACAACTTAAGAACTTAAAAAATGATTTCTGGAAAAAATGTTCTTGAGCTACCTGAGTTTCGAAGCTTTCAATCCTGCAACTTTCTGACCTCCCCTCTTGATGCAATCCACTCCACTTGATCCCCTGATGATGCTTGAATGCTTAGAAGGAGTTTAAGTTAGCTGGTTAGGGAGTTTGCATAGCTTCTGCTCAAGCTCAGTTGAAAATGGTGATGGTGATCCAAGCTGTTTCAGGCCAATGTGTAATACCTCAAAATTTGCCCTCACTCTTTTTACCTTAACTGGCTTATCACTTTGCATTCATCCGCGTTTTCATTAGGTCATTAACGTTCACGGTCATGCATTTCATTGGCTCTTAAGGCATGGGATAGATGCACTCTGAAGAATCAAGTTATTCCCTTGGTTTGAGGTTACTACTCTACTAGAGTTGGAATTAGAACTTCACGCCTTATCTACAGTCATAGGATAAATTCAAAATGTTTGTCATGTGGCCTTCATAATTCTGGAGAAATTGTTCGGGCTCAAATGTTCGACTTGAGTTAAGTAAAAGTGTATGGTCATTGGTTTATTTGGAAATGAGGTGTTCAAGTTTATACTCAATTCCACGGTTCACCCGATTTAAGCTTGTCTCTTTTTCTAAACCACTTCAGTATTCATTTGTGTATTCATGTAATTAATCGATATCCATGTCGAGTCATACTCATTTTGATTCAATTATAAACTACATACCACCTTCGAATTCATTTAGTCCACAAGGTCCAATCCTCCTTTTCTTTTTTAAGAAAAAGTCCAATTATCGAAATATTCCATTTCTCAATAACCATTCAATCCATTTAATATATGTTTCAAACCTCGGGTCATTACCTAATAATCATAGTGGAATTCATTGGGTCATCCGATTATTCATGGGTCCGTCCATATTTCTAAACCGTGTCTAGATATTCGTTCCCTTAAAAAAGGGCCCAATATTAATTATATTTACTATTAATTGAAGTTTTCTTCTTTTAATGGTGAATTTAGTTTTTGGGCCTTACTTACAAAATGCAACATGAGTTCACACTTGATCCATTATATTTATCTCAAGTCCATATAACAAAAAAATGAAAAGGGAAAATATATATGGATAACATATTCTTTCTTTTTTCATGGAAAAATGGAAAAGAAAACTCAACAAATTCTGTTACAAAATAACAGAAAAACAGTTAGAGAGGAAGAAACCGAGTTTTAAAAACCAATGAGAAAAGCAGTTAAAAATTATAACAGAAAAAGGGAGAAAACGAGAAAAATCAGTTAAATCTCTAACTGATATAACAAATCCATAACAGAAGGAGCAGATTCAAGAGAAACACATTTTATTTTATTCAATATATAGAAGAATGAACAGAAACAGAACAAAAGAAAAAAATCTCTACAAAAGCTCAAATCTCAGATATCAATCTCTTGGTAATCTTCTTCATGATCTTCAAAAAAAATTCTTCTTCATCACTCAATCTCAGAACCTTCTTCTTTTTTCTTCAACCCACTACCTTCCCTTCAATCTTCAAGCAGCTCTCATCAAAACTCGCATATGCAAAATCAAGGACGATGGATATCAATCGATCCAAGATTCACAACAGCTTATACAGAAGAGAAATCAGAATGAGTTCGTAACCGCGAGAAGTTCAAAGAAGAAAGAGTTATTGGAGAAATCAGTATCGCCGATGTTACCTTAATATGCTGCATCTTCAATTATTTTCCTGATTCTTCATCAAATTCGTCATCTTCAATGTTCAGCTCAGCTCCTTCGATTTTCGTCGACATCAAAATCACCACTTCATCTTCATCAATAAACAACAACGCCAAACCTGATATGAATTCAGAATCAAGAACGATCCGAGTCAACTCAGAATCACCAGAAAGAGAAGAAGAGTCCAAATTCATACCAAGAAAGGAAATCGAGCAACAATTCTTCAGCCGTGTCAATCATTGCTTCAATCTTCAACCATAAACAATTCCGAGAATTCTTCTCGATCTCTGCAGTTCTTGAGCAACGAGAATTCCGCCAAAGAGCAATCAACATCCAGAAATCTTTCATAGAGCTCCCCCACAGATTCACGACGTCGCGTTATCCTCATTCACGACTTCGCAGCGGTCCATCAATAACTACCTGTATAATGTCAAGAGCCGAAAGTTCATCTCAAGAACACACTACGACAATCTCAGAATCGAGCAGAGAAGCAAAGGTCGAAGTTATTAACATACCTGAATAAAAGCTTTGATTTGTCTCGTGAAGAAAGAGTCGATGCTCCTGCGTTGTTTTTCTGGTGAGAGGCAAGACGAAGATGTTGCTAAGATGATGATGGGTGCAGTGATTCCAATCTGTGCAACTCACCTCACAACCGTCACGCCTAAAAGCACCATTGAAGCATCTCCGTTTCAGGTGATGCAATGGACTTTGTATCTCACATGTATCCTTCGCTGCTGATTCATCAAAGCCATGGCACATAGGGCTTATTATCAGTCGTCGCCGTTAGATTTCGCGCTGAGGGAGAGGCGAAAGCACATCTCTAGTTTTATTACTGTGACGAGGAGATAATGAAAGGACGGAGGCGGCCGCGGCAAGTTGAAGGCGACCGGAACGGGTTTTCAATGGCGGTATTCGAGAAGAAAGCATTTGAATTCGCCTCAACAAGAATCATCGCTCTACACAACGATTCGTTAACAAATTGCAATGACTCTACGAATTTCACCTTCGACCGTGATCGTTGCTTCACATATCCATGAAACTCCATCTACATCTCCAATCTTCATCACGGAGGCTTCATCATCTTCTAATCCCATTCAATCAACATCAACGATCCTCCAACAAAATAAATCGCAAACGTATCAATTCGTCGCGACGTCGCGACAACAACACTTTAAGAAGAGCGACTCCGATCTGCAAATAGAAGAATTTTCAAAACTGAGAAGGGAAAGAAGAATTTCGTGAAATCGCAAATTCAAGGAGAAGATGAGGACGTGATGGGAGGAAACAATGACAATATTCAAACCTGCATCTTCTCGGAAGTTTTCGGATCAATGTTTATTCGCCAACTTTGAGGGAACACCATATTACCGGAGTCATGTATCGCTTGGTGGTGTTCGAGTTCACGCATTTTTACTGCCGTCGATGGTTAGTTCCGATGCAGTGGAGCACACATTTTATCGGAGGGCTGAGGACGCGTTTGAGAGGGATAGGGCGGAGAGCCTTTGGTGCCGCGTGGAGGTCATGGTGTTCGGTGATGTTCACGTGGTTTAGAGACGGAGTGAGGCAGATGAGAGTGTTTGAGGGCGGATGCACTTTGGCCGCCGAAGAAGATGAGTTCTGCAACTTAACTTCTAGGTTTTTCCCCAAGTATCAATAGAGTGGGGTGTTGGATTAGGCTTTGGCCCAATGGATTTACCAATCGCACCCTCAATTTTCCAGGTCTCACCATCCTCCTGCGCCATCAACGAAGATTGGGCCTTTTAGGCCCTTAGATTGCTATTCTCACTACCCGTTTTGCTCCAACGCCCCCCTTCTGCGGATATTGGGCCAACAGAAATGCTATTCCACACTTCATTCTTCAGTTCACACCCCCTGCGGGTTTATTAAAGGGAATTGGGCCTTGGGCCAGTATTTTTTTATTTCTTTGCTATTGAATTCCTGAATCACCCCATGTTCTACATTTTTTTTCTTTTTCTCTTTAGAGATTTTGGTGAATTGTTTTGTTTGTGAAATTTTGTTAATTAATTTCTTGTTATGTCATTTTTTATGGATTAGTATCTCAATCCATTTCTCAACAATTTTAACTATAATTTTTTTTTGCACTAATTTTAATTATGGTTTAGTACTAATTTTGGATTAACTAGTGTTTATGAGTTTTTTCGATCAATTTGTGTCGATTCCGATGATGGAAAGGCTTCACGAAGAATTATGGAAGATGAGCATTTATTTTGCTCATAGGATACTACAAGAATTTGCTTGAGGTTTTTTCAGATTTCTTTTATGTGAAGAATCGGCACTTCGATCAAGTAAGTAATCTTGATTCTCCATTTTTAAACATCATTTTAGTCGTATGCGGCTTAGGACCATATAACTTAAGGTGCATATTGAGCCCTCCCACCTGAGGCATTGGTTATATTTGTGATTTATGTTGATATGTATCGATTTCGGAACTTAGGGATTAGGTTAAGAACCATTAGGATCACTTCCTTTCACTTCCCCTTAAAATCCACTTTTTCACCCGTTTCGTCGCATTTATTAAAAATAGTTTTAGGTGAGATAAAATTCTGGAAAAATTCATGAGTGATCCTCATCCTCTTAATTAATTTTTCATATTTTTTATTTCCAGATTTGGGTGGTTTTAATATTTTATTTGGATTTTAGTTCACAAGCTGTCCCAAAAGGGAAGGTTTTGGCATAAGGGACCGAAATCGATTTTTCCTCATAGGTGTGAAACCTATTTTTTTTGTGTATGATTAATCACTGTAATTTGTGACATCTTAATGCTCATTAGGCATTTTTTTTTCAAAATTTTTAGTGCCCTTTTTGATCCACTTTGTGGAGTTGTTTTTGGGTGATCATTCATTGCTACCTTGCTAGTCAATTAATTGTTTTGGCACTTTGGTGCATAATTTTATGAAATCCTTTTGGACAATGTGAGATAATGACTTTATTATTCCAGGGATTTAATTTCATAATTTTTCAAAGCTTTTTGCTATTTTTCCATGTCACCTAGATCCTAAGTTGATTCATGTGTTTATGTGTAGCATAACTTAAGTGTTAAGAAGGCATTCATGCCATTTGCTTGGGATACTTTTTGGTATATTTTAAGAGTTGATTATGGGTCATTTTTATGTCCTTAATTCCAGTTATAGGTCACTTTTTGAACCATGCTCTTTTGGTTTGTTTTAGTGTTTCAAAATGCATACTTATGTGAACTAGTTTAGCTTAAATAGGTTGCTAATCTCTTCTCATGTTTAACTTGAATTTTGTGGAAATCATTAATGCCTATCCATGCATTCTAATTGCATCTCATAACTTGTATGCTACTGACCCATAATCATTTCATTCATATTCACATGCCATTCTTCCTTAACTTTCATCATGTGCGATCTTATGCGATGTTTATTCCATTTCATCTCGCATATTCTTCTTATTGCTCCATATGCCTAATCCATTACATCCATGATTATATATTCATTCACACATCTTCATAATCATTCACTACTGACTTTGATGTTCATTTCATGTACTAATTCATGTTTGTAAGTCATACGCATTCATACTTCATCCATAAACCCTAATTTGCATTCATGTGAACTTAGGTGAACTTTTTGTACATAGTTTGACATAGTTTGACCTTGTGAGGTATCCTAGCATACTTAGGGACCTATAGCATGTAGCTACTGACTTTAGAAGTCATGTAACCTTTAGGTGCCTTCATCTTTAGACTTAGGTCTTATTTTTAACCCTAGTTCCATTCTAGGACGTTTATGGTACTTAATCGCTTTCATGCTTTGATTTTACTTTCAATATGCATTGTCATGCTAACCTTTGTTTTGTAGGGGGGAAGATTGAGGTAAGTCTCACTTCATTCCTATCTCTTGTGCATTATAGTTGTGTTTTCCTTAGCACTTGGTGCTTGCTTATAGGTTCTCCCTTTCTTTAGAAACAACTTACCTTCCTTAGGAAGTAAGTTGATTTCTAAGTTCTCTTTTCTTCTTTTCTCTTTTCTCATTAGGATTAGAAAACCTCATTAACCATAGGACCTCTCTTGTATATGATAACTAACTTAGGGTGTGTCTTAGTTCCCATTAGATTTTTCCTTTTCCAACTTGAGTCATTCTTTCTCATCTCATAAAGAAAAACAATAAAACACTTAATAAAAACCGAATAATCTTGTACGACACGAGACTTTGTTGCGGAGTGTTTATACGCGTCCTGTTTCGGGGCGAGGTGTAAATACTCACCGCGATGGATAGGTCTTAGTATGAGTATGTTCACAAACAAATTCAAAATACTTCTCTTAAAAGACCAAAAACAAATAACAAGCGACTATCCTGCGGGAACTTCTCTTCTCATCTCATTCACTCACAACGCGAACTCGCGACGACTTGTCTCGCATGCAAGACGGTAAACGCACTCGTACCAGACGAGCCTGCAACACCTGAGCATAGACATACGCAGTTCCAGCTGTAAAAAAACACAAACAAATAGTTCCCGCCTAGGTTAGGCGAACTACGTCGACTCTGATCCTCATTATCCCGATGAGGTACGTAGGCAGCGGGGTAGGGCCCGTTCGAGCACATTCTTTATTTTCCCTACATTTCCCCCTTTCTTTCCATTTTCTTATTCATTTCTCATTCTCATTCCAGTTAGCGGTTTTGTTCAGCAGCAGTTATATTTTTCTCACCCTTTGAAACAAACAAGCAAGCGTGGATCCCGTCGGGTACGACGGACGGATTGGGGTGCTAATACCTTCTCAATTCGTAACCGACTCCCGAAATCAGATCTTTGGTTCGCAAGGCCTTGTCCTTTCCTTCTTCCTCAGGTTTGTGCAACATTACCTTTCCCACTCCTTTGGGATAAAAATGTCTGGCTGGCGACTCTAACCTTTCCGCGCCACTTTCGCGTTTGTACTAGGATGAAAATCCCGGGAGCGTCAGCTGGCGACTCTGCTGGGGATTTAACCTGATTCTTCCGGTTTCCCTTGTAGAGTCAATCCTAACGCCTGTTTGGTTTTGTTTCTTTGGGTGTATATTTGTTTGTTGTTGTGTGCTTTAGTTTAGCTTTACTATTTTCATTTATAGTTTTACTTTACAGCTTTACTTTACCGCATTTATTTATCGCTTTCAGTATTTTATTTTCCATGCATCATATTATACTAGACTGTCTGGCTGTGCTGGTTTTCATTTTTTCTGTGGGTTGGGAGTTACTGTGAGATAAGCCAACTACCCGGCTTGAGTGCACCATAGGATTAGCGTGGACAGACATTGTACTCTTATGGTATCTCACCATGATGGGTGGCGATGTGTTCCACACCCAGACTGCGACCGTCTTGGAACTATCTTGTGTGGGGATTACCTCACTTCAGGGTGCGACCTTGATAGTTATGTGCATCTGGTGACCGATCTTCGAGGACCTTAATGGGAACACCCCTCTCCAGTGATGACAGTGGCAGACCACATTTGTTGGCAAACCCACTCGCATCCGAGGGTCCATTGGGAACTCGCATAGGATGGCCTGGTTCTTTCACAGGAATTCAGTTAAAGCAAAACTGTTCGTATGACGATAGTATTGTACCCTTCGGGATGAATGTACTATTGTTTCTCGATTCAGTGCTTGAAGCTGGAGACTTGTGAGAGATGCTTGTTTTTCCGGACTCAACTGAGACCTCCCTGAGTAGTACATAATGCCAAACCAATTCCCTGATTTGGTCATGAGCCATTTCTCGGAGATGGTGAACGTATTATTGCTATTCGGCTTTGAGAGTTCGTGATGTTGACCCGAGTAGCACACCCGTGAGATTGGGAGGGGTTTACAGGTTTGCAGGAACCCTAAACTTCAACATACCCACTTTGTCAGTATTGTTCAGTGTTCTATGGTTCTCTGATTCTGTGATTCGGGAGTTCTATTCAGAGAAATTGTTACTGTGATTACCATTACGACCTTGACATTGTGACTGTTATTATGACTCTCCACAGACACTTGGCTCGTTGTTCAACTTCAACACCATCAATGACTATTCTATTATGTGATCCAGTTCTACAGTTATTGGGTTCTCAGTTATGGGGTTCTATATAGAGATGGTGCCGTTATTGGGGTTCTATACAAACAGTTGGTTCACTGCTCAACACCAACATCACACCATTGATCACACGTCTGTTGCATACATGACATCATAGCATTTTTGCATACATGTTCAGTTATTTCCGAGGATCACATATCTGAATCATGTTGTTGGATTTTTCTGTATCAAAACTTGAATTAAAGCAGATAGATTCCTTAGAAATAATTGAACATGGCATTTGCATACATCCTTGCATTCTTGACAGGTGTTCAGAGACAAATTCTTTTCCTGACTTGATTTCTCATCAGAATGAACAACTTGAATCACAATCATCAAGGTATATATTTGAAGCAACTCCGGGCGGAGGTAATCGAAGGAAGACCCAGCTGAGGCCATTCAGGGCAGAGGTATAAGCTTTATTTCAAAACCAGAAACTGCTGAAACAGGAAGTCAACCAGATGAAGACTCAGATGAGCTTGGTTATGGAAATTCTGAACAAAGCTATTTTCATCCCTAGTGAGGGGAACTACGCTGCTCTGATTCTCCATTGGTCAATGGAGATACGTAGGCAGGAGATCGTGCAAGATCTTTCCGAGCAACCTTATCTATTAACTTTATCAACCTCTTTCCTCAAGACTTCACTTGTCGGCATCCAATTTCAGCTTCCCAAGAGAGTCCTAAGGGTCAGAGCATAAGGGTAAAGGCCAAAACCACTTGAGAAGAAGTTTGATCATATTCTGATGACGTACGTGCAATAAGTTTCCTCATTTACGCAAATTTGGAGTGGTTGAGCTAACTGCATCAGGATCGTCTCCGACAAAGCTTCCTTTGGGGTTTCAATGCCAAGTATGATTACCATTCTGGGGCAACTGGCCTTTTAATTGAAGATTGCAAGTCTTTCAGAGGCAAAGGTAAAAACAAGGTCGCGAGTTTGATTGAGTAAACATCCAGACTACTGACTGCTGAAAGTCTCCAAGAGCAATAAGTCCAGACGGAGTCAAGTCTCCTCAATGACGGCAATGTTCAGCTTCTTTACTGCATTTTTCATTTGTAGTTTATGTTGTTTGTTTAAACATTTGTATGCATGCATGAAACTTATTTGTTTTTGAATGTTAATCATAATATAATGCACATGTTTTTCTTGAAGTAATCCATTCGTATTCACTCATGATTTTGTGTATGTGCATTGCAATACCAACTGTTGAGCTTAAACTCTATCAGGGAGGATGACGAAATGAAAATGCATGAATCTCTAATTGTGTGCTTTTGAGAAAGACCTTGTTGACGATGTACAGGCATTGTTTCAAATCCTAAACACCGGAGATATAAGGGAGATAGATCCTCGCCAACCCATTTGAGCCTTGAAGTAGGAGTTTCTTTTTGCATGAAAAAACCCTCGCACTTAACCCAGGGGCAGGGTAGGCGTCAGTTAGTTTGACCGAGCATTCAAATTTCAAAAAGGAGTGCAAATCTGAGGATCCATTACCTTTCGTTGTACCAAATCAAGAGGTCCAATGACCAGAAACCACAATGGTTATCCCAATCAAGAGGTCCAAAGACCGGAGACCACAATGGTTATTCCTCAACAACAAAGGAGTGAGACAGTCACGACCCTCGCAAAGCATTCAAGACAAACAGTGTCACACGATTTGTTCAAAAAAAAAAGAATTGAAAAAAAAATGAATGAGAAAGCCCGCTAAGTCGAAACTTGAAAACAAGCGACTTAGGCAAAAATTAGGGCATCCCGCTGGACTTCACAATCAAAGATTCACAAGAATCAGTCCAGGCAAAAGTTAGGGATAAGAAAAATAATGCAAAAGCGAAAGACGAAAAGGATTTCACAAGAAAGATCCTTAAAAAAGAACAAAGTCGTGTGATACAGACACGAAAGACGAAGGGATGACTGACTCCAAACAACAATCGGATTGGTGCTTAAACTGTTAGAGTAATTGATTCCTTAATCATCACAAAACCCTTTTTGAGAAGTGAGCGCTTGTGAAAGCTAGCTGAAACATAGGAATGGAGAACATCACGAAGATGGGTGGGCACAAATAAATTTCGAGCCTATATCCTTTGTTTCTATAACCGTGAACTAGGCCACGATACAACCCTCAAAAGTCCTAACTGAAACAGTGTTATCTTGAGAGCGTACTACCACGAGACCGCGTTCCTGACTCCTATGAGTGGTGTTGAAAATATTTGTTGGTGTTGCATGTGCATGCTTTCTATTATTCAAAAAAAAAATTAATGTCGAATCTTAACCAATGATTCGCTCACAAAGGTTTGCGACATCTTTTTCAGTAAAACTTCAAGATTGACATGTGTGTTGCATTAGAATTTTCATTCTTGGAATAAAAATTTTCTGCTTGCATATATTTGTTGGGCATCATAAAAATTCACACATGAAACTTCAGTCCAGAAGCTTAATCTTGCCAAGTTGAGAAGTCTGAAACTTCCGAAGGACAATCTATGAAGATGTAATTTTCCAAAAAAAGAAAACTCCATCGAGTAGGGACTTTACCAACATTCCTGGTAAGAGCCAACTAATCCGGGGCAATCATGTCGAGCAATCTCTTCAAAATTCAGCCAAGCTGGGGCAATCACTTCGAGATTCAAATCTCTCAAAGAGCCATTAGTCTGAGGCATACTTTCAAATTTTAGTCAAACTGGGGCAATTACTTCGAGATCCAATCTCTCAAAGAACAGTTGATCTGGGTGTTTTCTTCAAAGCAGTCATTCAGAGGTGATCACTTCAAGACTTGTACTGGGGCAGGCCAACCCAAGAGCATGAGAAGTCACTCTCTTCCGAAGACGGTCAATCCAGAGTTCAAAATACTGAGATCTTTCATGAATCCTCGTGAGGCAAATTCTTGCACAGACTATGCAGTCTGGGGCAGTTATTTCGAGATCCAACGAATCTCTCCAAGAGTTTGAAGACACTGAGGCATTTCATATGCCATGTTTTCTGTAAAATCCTCTTGAGACATTTACTTCTGACGGACCTTAATCTGAGGTGAATTGAGGATTGTAAAGACCATTGTTCACTCATGATTAGTTGACAACCTATCAACCCGAGGCTAGGGGCAAAGCCATTGTCAGCACAATACTTCAAGAGTTATTTCATCAGCAAGCTTCATTGATCAAAGTTCCTTAGCAAGTCTCATGGAAGATTACTTCTTGAGAAGAAGAGTATCATCGTCTCTCATCACCAGCATGAGATGCCTTACATCTCTCATTCCTAACATGAGAGGATTTATCTCTTATCCCCAGTAAGTGACGGCTTGAGCTTTTATCTTCAGCAGGAAACTTTATCATTGACATTATCTGTCGTCCCCAGTAAAGTGGAAGCTGAAATTTTTCCCAGGGAGGTAGCAGAAGGTTGGTGCCATCCCCGAGAAGAAGTTTCCCTTCAGACAGGGGCAATTCTCATCAGTATAAGGAATGTTTTGCCTCCCTAGCAGTTGCTTCCTCAGCAGTATCATGTCTTTGGTTCCCCACCAGAGTTCGAGAAGGGTCCGTTTCCAGCAGGGTCTTGGCGCTCCAATCTCAAAGTCCAATTTATTTTTGGCAGTGGCGGCTATTCAGAGCCAGTGAATTATTAACAACTTTCCCCGCAGAGTTGTTTCCTCCTCATCAGGACAAACCAGATCAATGCACTGATCATCGTTTCTCCCCAGCCAAGTTATCTGGGATACCTGCAGTCTCTTTATCAGGAGGTCTCCTTGCATTTGCATACGCATAATCATCATCACATTTGCATCCTCCAAAGCGTAGCATTTCCATCGTCATGGAGCATTACGCCATGAATTCAAACATATGCATACTAGCATGGGCCAGTTTTGAGGTATATTACATAAGACCCGTTACATCTCCAATCAGATTGAAGTATTCCTCACAGAATGCAGCTTCATTTCCCAGGATGGATGCTTCTACCAAGTTTTGTTGTTATCCCCGATTGAGTCTTGTTTCAGTACAACAATCTCATTTTTTTCGCGTCTCCGTTTCAGTACAACGGTCGCATCTTGGGCTCTCGTTTAAGTACAATGATCCCGTTCCTTTCGAGTCTCCATTTAAGTACAATGGTCTCGTCTTTGAGTCTTGTTTCAGTACAACAGTCTCATTTTTCCGCGTCTCCGTTTCAGTACAACGGTCGCATCTTGGGCTCTCGTTTAAGTACAACGATCCCGTTCCTTTCGAGTCTCCATTTAAGTACAATGGTCTCGTATTTGAGTCTTGTTTCAGTACAACAGTCTCATTTCCTTTCGCGTCTCCGTTTCAGTACAACGGTCGCGTCTCAGGTTATCATTTAAGTACAATGATCCTGTTTGCTTGGGCTTCGTTTAAGTACAACGATCCTATTCTTTCCGAGTCTCCATTTAAGTACAATGGTCTCGCCTTTGAGTCTTGTTTCCGTACAACAGTCTCATTTCTTCGCGTCTCCGTTTCAGTACAACGGTCGCGTCTTGGGCTCTCGTTTAAGTACAACGATCCCATTCTTTTCGAGTTTCCATTTAAGTACAATGGTCTCGTCTTTGAGTCTTGTTTCAGTACAACAGTCTCATTCTTTCGCGTCTCCGTTTTAGTACAACGGTCGCGTCTCAGGCTATCATTTAAGTACAATGATCCTGTTTGCTTGGGCTCCCGTTTATGTACAACGATCCCGTTCCATCTCATCCTATTTTCTTTGTTTCTGGTTACTGCCTGCGGCCGGTATACCTTTGCGTCTCCATTCGAGGATGGTTTCGTGTTAGATCCGAGGATCTTTTGGATTGTCATTCGAGGATGGCATTTCTTTTCTTCAAGTCCTTCTGCGGTTGGTCTTGTTGTGTGGCTATTATTCGAGGATAGTAGTTCACTTGTTGAGCTTATTGATCGAGGTCAGTTTGTCTCTTTTGCAAAGTCTGTCTGAGGTCAGCTTTGTGTTTGGTTATCAGTCGAGGCTGGTATACCTTTGCGTCTCCATTCGAGGATGGTTTCGTGTTAGATCCGAGGATCTTTTGATTTGTCATTCGAGGATGGCATTTCTTTTCTTCAAGTCCTTCCGAGGTTGGTCTTGTTGTTGTGGCTATTATTCGAGGATAGTAGTTCACTTTTTGAGCTTATTGATCGAGGTCAGTTTGTCTCTTTTGCAAGGTCTGTCTGAGGTCAGCTTTGTGTTTGGTTACCGCCTGCGGCCGGTATACCTTTGCGTCTCCATTCGAGGATGGTTTCGTGTTAGATCCGAGGATCTTTTGATTTGTCATTCGAGGATGGCATTTCTTTTCTTCAAGTCCTTCTGCGGTTGGTCTTGTTTGTTTTGTTGTTGCTATTATCCGAGGATAGTAGTTCATTTTTTTTTGAGCTTATTGATCGAGGTCAGTTTGTCTCGTTTGCAAAGTCTGTCCGAGGTCAGTCTTTGTTGTTGATGGTTATCGCCTGTGGCCGATATACCATTGTGTTTCTATTCAAGGAGGGTTTTAGTACTGGATCCAAGGATCCCGTGTGAGTGGTCATTCGAGGATGGCATTCTTCCCAGCATATTTCCACCTGGTTCTATTTTCGCTACCTATTCAGAGGTCAAAATCAGAAAATACATAAATAAATAAATGGGCAGATGGCATTTCTCTAGCCTCCTGTGCAAATTTTCAGGTTTTATTCGATTATTCAATCACTCCATACCTTGAACGTCTAAAAGCTGTTGCAATTATCCGTCCAGGTCTGTAGTTGATTGAATAGGGGCAGCTGTAATACCTCAAAATTTGCCCTCACTCTTTTTACCTTAACTGGCTTATCGCTTTGCATTCATCTGCGTTTTCATTAGGTCATTAACGTTCACGGTCATGCATTTCATTGGCTCTTAAGGCATGGGATAGATGCACTCTGAAGAATCAAGTTATTCCCTTGGTTTGAGGTTACTACTCTACTAGAGTTGGAATTAGAACTTCACGCCTTATCTACAGTCATAGGATAAATTCAAAATGTTTGTCATGTGGCCTTCATAATTCTGGAGAAATGGTTCGGGCTCAAATGTTCGACTTGAGTTAAGTAAAAGTGTATGGTCATTGGTTTATTTGGAAATGAGGTGTTCAAGTTTATACTCAATTCCACGGTTCACCCGATTTAAGCTTGTCTCTTTTTCTAAACCACTTCAGTATTCATTTGTGTATTCATGTAATTAATCGATATCCATGTCGAGTCATACTCATTTTGATTCAATTATAAACTACATACCACCTTCGAATTCATTTAGTCCACAAGGTCCAATCCTCCTTTTCTTTTTTAAGAAAAAGTCCAATTATCGAAATATTCCATTTCTCAATAACCATTCAATCCATTTAATATATGTTTCAAACCTCGGGTCATTACCTAATAATCATAGTGGAATTCATTGGGTCATCCGATTATTCATGGGTCCGTCCATATTTCTAAACCGTGTCTAGATATTCGTTCCCTTAAAAAAGGGCCCAATATTAATTATATTTACTATTAATTGAAGTTTTCTTCTTTTAATGGTGAATTTAGTTTTTGGGCCTTACTTACAAAATGCAACATGAGTTCACACTTGATCCATTATATTTATCTCAAGTCCATATAACAAAAAAATGAAAAGGGAAAATATATATGGATAACATATTCTTTCTTTTTTCATGGAAAAATGGAAAAGAAAACTCAACAAATTCTGTTACAAAATAACAGAAAAACAGTTAGAGAGGAAGAAACCGAGTTTTAAAAACCAATGAGAAAAGCAGTTAAAAATTATAACAGAAAAAGGGAGAAAACGAGAAAAATCAGTTAAATCTCTAACTGATATAACAAATCCATAACAGAAGGAGCAGATTCAAGAGAAACACATTTTATTTTATTCAATATATAGAAGAATGAACAGAAACAGAACAAAAGAAAAAAATCTCTACAAAAGCTCAAATCTCAGATATCAATCTCTTGGTAATCTTCTTCATGATCTTCAAAAAAAATTCTTCTTCATCACTCAATCTCAGAACCTTCTTCTTTTTTCTTCAACCCACTACCTTCCCTTCAATCTTCAAGCAGCTCTCATCAAAACTCGCATATGCAAAATCAAGGACGATGGATATCAATCGATCCAAGATTCACAACAGCTTATACAGAAGAGAAATCAGAATGAGTTCGTAACCGCGAGAAGTTCAAAGAAGAAAGAGTTATTGGAGAAATCAGTATCGCCGATGTTACCTTAATATGCTGCATCTTCAATTATTTTCCTGATTCTTCATCAAATTCGTCATCTTCAATGTTCAGCTCAGCTCCTTCGATTTTCGTCGACATCAAAATCACCACTTCATCTTCATCAATAAACAACAACGCCAAACCTGATATGAATTCAGAATCAAGAACGATCCGAGTCAACTCAGAATCACCAGAAAGAGAAGAAGAGTCCAAATCCATACCAAGAAAGGAAATCGAGCAACAATTCTTCAGCCGTGTCAATCATTGCTTCAATCTTCAACCATAAACAATTCCGAGAATTCTTCTCGATCTCTGCAGTTCTTGAGCAACGAGAATTCCGCCAAAGAGCAATCAACATCCAGAAATCTTTCATAGAGCTCCCCCACAGATTCACGACGTCGCGTTATCCTCATTCACGACTTCGCAGCGGTCCATCAATAACTACCTGTATAATGTCAAGAGCCGAAAGTTCATCTCAAGAACACACTACGACAATCTCAGAATCGAGCAGAGAAGCAAAGGTCGAAGTTATTAACATACCTGAATAAAAGCTTTGATTTGTCTCGTGAAGAAAGAGTCGATGCTCCTGCGTTGTTTTTCTGGTGAGAGGCAAGACGAAGATGTTGCTAAGATGATGATGGGTGCAGTGATTCCAATCTGTGCAACTCACCTCACAACCGTCACGCCTAAAAGCACCATTGAAGCATCTCCGTTTCAGGTGATGCAATGGACTTTGTATCTCACATGTATCCTTCGCTGCTGATTCATCAAAGCCATGGCACATAGGGCTTATTATCAGTCGTCGCCGTTAGATTTCGCGCTGAGGGAGAGGCGAAAGCACATCTCTAGTTTTATTACTGTGACGAGGAGATAATGAAAGGACGGAGGCGGCCGCGGCAAGTTGAAGGCGACCGGAACGGGTTTTCAATGGCGGTATTCGAGAAGAAAGCATTTGAATTCGCCTCAACAAGAATCATCGCTCTACACAACGATTCGTTAACAAATTGCAATGACTCTACGAATTTCACCTTCGACCGTGATCGTTGCTTCACATATCCATGAAACTCCATCTACATCTCCAATCTTCATCACGGAGGCTTCATCATCTTCTAATCCCATTCAATCAACATCAACGATCCTCCAACAAAATAAATCGCAAACGTATCAATTCGTCGCGACGTCGCGACAACAACACTTTAAGAAGAGCGACTCCGATCTGCAAATAGAAGAATTTTCAAAACTGAGAAGGGAAAGAAGAATTTCGTGAAATCGCAAATTCAAGGAGAAGATGAGGACGTGATGGGAGGAAACAATGACAATATTCAAACCTGCATCTTCTCGGAAGTTTTCGGATCAATGTTTATTCGCCAACTTTGAGGGAACACCATATTACCGGAGTCATGTATCGCTTGGTGGTGTTCGAGTTCACGCATTTTTACTGCCGTCGATGGTTAGTTCCGATGCAGTGGAGCACACATTTTATCGGAGGGCTGAGGACGCGTTTGAGAGGGATAGGGCGGAGAGCCTTTGGTGCCGCGTGGAGGTCATGGTGTTCGGTGATGTTCACGTGGTTTAGAGACGGAGTGAGGCAGATGAGAGTGTTTGAGGGCGGATGCACTTTGGCCGCCGAAGAAGATGAGTTCTGCAACTTAACTTCTAGGTTTTTCCCCAAGTATCAATAGAGTGGGGTGTTGGATTAGGCTTTGGCCCAATGGATTTACCAATCGCACCCTCAATTTTCCAGGTCTCACCATCCTCCTGCGCCATCAACGAAGATTGGGCCTTTTAGGCCCTTAGATTGCTATTCTCACTACCCGTTTTGCTCCAACGCCCCCCTTCTGCGGATATTGGGCCAACAGAAATGCTATTCCACACTTCATTCTTCAGTTCACACCCCCTGCGGGTTTATTAAAGGGAATTGGGCCTTGGGCCAGTATTTTTTTATTTCTTTGCTATTGAATTCCTGAATCACCCCATGTTCTACATTTTTTTTCTTTTTCTCTTTAGAGATTTTGGTGAATTGTTTTGTTTGTGAAATTTTGTTAATTAATTTCTTGTTATGTCATTTTTTATGGATTAGTATCTCAATCCATTTCTCAACAATTTTAACTATAATTTTTTTTTGCACTAATTTTAATTATGGTTTAGTACTAATTTTGGATTAACTAGTGTTTATGAGTTTTTTCGATCAATTTGTGTCGATTCCGATGATGGAAAGGCTTCACGAAGAATTATGGAAGATGAGCATTTATTTTGCTCATAGGATACTACAAGAATTTGCTTGAGGTTTTTTCGGATTTCTTTTATGTGAAGAATCGGCACTTCGATCAAGTAAGTAATCTTGATTCTCCATTTTTAAACATCATTTTAGTCGTATGCGGCTTAGGACCATATAACTTAAGGTGCATATTGAGCCCTCCCACCTGAGGCATTGGTTATATTTGTGATTTATGTTGATATGTATCGATTTCGGAACTTAGGGATTAGGTTAAGAACCATTAGGATCACTTCCTTTCACTTCCCCTTAAAATCCACTTTTTCACCCGTTTCGTCGCATTTATTAAAAATAGTTTTAGGTGAGATAAAATTCTGGAAAAATTCATGAGTGATCCTCATCCTCTTAATTAATTTGTCATATTTTTTATTTCCAGATTTGGGTGGTTTTAATATTTTATTTGGATTTTAGTTCACAAGCTGTCCCAAAAGGGAAGGTTTTGGCATAAGGGACCGAAATCGATTTTTCCTCATAGGTGTGAAACCTATTTTTTTTGTGTATGATTAATCACTGTAATTTGTGACATCTTAATGCTCATTAGGCATTTTTTTTTCAAAATTTTTAGTGCCCTTTTTGATCCACTTTGTGGAGTTGTTTTTGGGTGATCATTCATTGCTACCTTGCTAGTCAATTAATTGTTTTGGCACTTTGGTGCATAATTTTATGAAATCCTTTTGGACAATGTGAGATAATGACTTTATTATTCCAGGGATTTAATTTCATAATTTTTCAAAGCTTTTTGCTATTTTTCCATGTCACCTAGATCCTAAGTTGATTCATGTGTTTATGTGTAGCATAACTTAAGTGTTAAGAAGGCATTCATGCCATTTGCTTGGGATACTTTTTGGTAGATTTTAAGAGTTGATTATAGGTCATTTTTATGTCCTTAATTCCAGTTATAGGTCACTTTTTGAACCATGCTCTTTTGGTTTGTTTTAGTGTTTCAAAATGCATACTTATGTGAACTAGTTTAGCTTAAATAGGTTGCTAATCTCTTCTCATGTTTAACTTGAATTTTGTGGAAATCATTAATGCCTATCCATGCATTCTAATTGCATCTCATAACTTGTATGCTACTGACCCATAATCATTTCATTCATATTCACATGCCATTCTTTCTTAACTTTCATCATGTGCGATCTTATGCGATGTTTATTCCATTTCATCTCGCATATTCTTCTTATTGCTCCATATGCCTAATCCATTACATCCATGATTATATATTCATTCACACATCTTCATAAGCATTCACTACTGACTTTGATGTTCATTTCATGTACTAATTCATGTTTGTAAGTCATACGCATTCATACTTCATCCATAAACCCTAATTTGCATTCATGTGAACTTAGGTGAACTTTTTGTACATAGTTTGACATAGTTTGACCTTGTGAGGTATCCTAGCATACTTAGGGACCTATAGCATGTAGCTACTGACTTTAGAAGTCATGTAACCTTTAGGTGCCTTCATCTTTAGACTTAGGTCTTATTTTTAACCCTAGTTCCATTCTAGGACGTTTATGGTACTTAATCGCTTTCATGCTTTGATTTTACTTTCAATATGCATTGTCATGCTAACCTTTGTTTTGTAGGGGGGAAGATTGAGGTAAGTCTCACTTCATTCCTATCTCTTGTGCATTATAGTTGTGTTTTCCTTAGCACTTGGTGCTTGCTTATAGGTTCTCCCTTTCTTTAGAAACAACTTACCTTCCTTAGGAAGTAAGTTGATTTCTAAGTTCTCTTTTCTTCTTTTCTCTTTTCTCATTAGGATTAGAAAACCTCATTAACCATAGGACCTCTCTTGTATATGATAACTAACTTAGGGTGTGTCTTAGTTCCCATTAGATTTTTCCTTTTCCAACTTGAGTCATTCTTTCTCATCTCATAAAGAAAAACAATAAAACACTTAATAAAAACCGAATAATCTTGTACGACACGAGACTTTGTTGCGGAGTGTTTATACGCGTCCTGTTTCGGGGCGAGGTGTAAATACTCACCGCGATGGATAGGTCTTAGTATGAGTATGTTCACAAACAAATTCAAAATACTTCTCTTAAAAGACCAAAAACAAATAACAAGCGACTATCCTGCGGGAACTTCTCTTCTCATCTCATTCACTCACAACGCGAACTCGCGACGACTTGTCTCGCATGCAAGACGGTAAACGCACTCGTACCAGACGAGCCTGCAACACCTGAGCATAGACATACGCAGTTCCAGCTGTAAAAAAACACAAACAAATAGTTCCCGCCTAGGTTAGGCGAACTACGTCGACTCTGATCCTCATTATCCCGATGAGGTACGTAGGCAGCGGGGTAGGGCCCGTTCGAGCACATTCTTTATTTTCCCTACATTTCCCCCTTTCTTTCCATTTTCTTATTCATTTCTCATTCTCATTCCAGTTAGCGGTTTTGTTCAGCAGCAGTTATATTTTTCTCACCCTTTGAAACAAACAAGCAAGCGTGGATCCCGTCGGGTACGACGGACGGATTGGGGTGCTAATACCTTCTCAATTCGTAACCGACTCCCGAAATCAGATCTTTGGTTCGCAAGGCCTTGTCCTTTCCTTCTTCCTCAGGTTTGTGCAACATTACCTTTCCCACTCCTTTGGGATAAAAATGTCTGGCTGGCGACTCTAACCTTTCCGCGCCACTTTCGCGTTTGTACTAGGATGAAAATCCCGGGAGCGTCACAATGTGAGTGGTTCTTTGTGATCAGGGCGATGTTTTGAGAAGGTTTGTGGAGTTTGTTCAAGTGTTTGTGGCCTGTGGAATGAGTTTCGAAAGCTTTGGCTTTGAGAGTGAAAAACGGAAGAATGGTGTTCTTGCTTGATCCAGGCCTAAGTCTTGTTGGTTTTGGCTCAGTGAAGCAAGGTGAGTTGATATATGAAAATGGTTTTTGTGTTTGTGTGTTGTGTAGAGAGATTCGAAGGCTTTTGCTTGAGGGGATGATTTTGTGAATGTGTTGATCTTGTGTGTTTCAGCCTTGCTTGATGTATGAAATGGCTAGCATTTGGATAGTATAAACAATTCCAATTGGTCAGATGATGTGACCTGGCCTGTTGTGATTGGGATGTTCACTTTTGCAAAAAGTCCACTCTTGTGTAAGGAAAGCATGGGCTTGGTTCTAGGCTAGTACAAGCATGGGGGCTGGCGCAGCATGGTGTGTGAGAGGTGCTAGGAAGGTTCAGCAGCCAAGACAACTAGTTGGTGAAGTGTGATGAGTGGTTTTGCAACTTGATCACTTTTGAAACTTCATGAAAATCTCTTGCTTTGCCAACCATGAACATGTGATCTTTTGGTTCAAATCTGATTTTTAGAACTTGTATGATGCTTGCACATTGGTTATACATGAACTAGAAGTCACACATACCTTGGTACAAAGTTTTTGCAAGTTTTCCAATTGGTGCATATCTTGAAAATTAGTGATTTTTGCCAACTTTGTCACACCATAACTTTTGATCCAAAATGAATTAGGTCATGTTCTTGTACTTTTTGAAAAGGGAAAAATGTATTCTACAACTTTCATGACCAAAGTTTTTCCATTTGGAGCATTTTTGGATCAAAAAGTAAGGTTTGAAAAGTGACCTAAATTGACAAATTCCTTAAAAGTCAACTATGCCCTAAAAAGTCAACTTTGCAAAAACTTCAAATTCTTGAATTTTGTGAACTTCAACCTTCTTCCATGATCAAATAAAGATCATATACACTCAAAATGATGAAGATCACCCCTTGGTTGGGTCATTGGGGGCCTCAGATGCCCTGATTTTGCACTGACTTGTCTGAAAAGTCAACCCTTGATCAGATGACTTCCCCATGGAATTTCTTCATGAAAATTGATATGCATACTCCCTATACCATATAGAGACCAATGGAAACAAGAATGACCAAAAAATTTGGAGTTATGGCCTCTGAAACCAAAACCCTAATTTTAGGTCAACTGTGCAGTCAAACCTGGCTCTGCATCCATACCAATCCCAGTTCTTGTGATTCTTTGGCATTTTTGACTTTGAGAGGATGAAATATGATGCTTGAACACACATGGACCCCTTTGAGGTGATTGTTGACCTTTGGAGTGGCTCAAGAAGCTCTGGGATTGCTCAGATCACAAACCCTAGATGCAGATGACTTAGAAACCATGCAGTGAAACAAAAATGGGATATGAGATGATATGATTGTGTTTATGCATATGAAATGATCACAAGCCATGGTGTGAAGGGGTGAGGGCAAATTTGGGGTGTTTACAATCGTTGCCGGGGACCTTAATTTAGTTACTAGTGCACTATTAGAGTAGCATTGTCTAGACTAAGGTAACAACTTATTCTTTTCCTAATCTAATTTCCCAAGTGTATGCCAAGTACTCGCTCTCAAGCCGAAGACTTGCAACCTCCAGTTCCAGAATTAGAATGCTTGTTACACGTAAGAAGACGAATATTCGACTACGAACGAAATTACAACATTCCAGATTTTCAAATTGATCCACCTAAACCGGTCGGAACATTAAAGGACGCGGAGATGGCTGAAGAATCGAATCATCCACTCAAATATTACGCTAGTCCTTCGCAAGCTGAGCCGCATTCCAGCATTGCTGCACCGGCTATCAACCAAAACGATTTCGAATTGAAACCTTCGCTGATATCAGCCGTGCAACAAAATCAATTCGCCGGAAATCCTACCGAGGATCCGAACCTTCATCTTTCGATATTTGTGCAGTACGCAGATACTGTAAAAGCTAATGGAGTTACCCAAGAAGCTACTAGATTACGTCTTTTTCCTTTTTCACTTCGAGACAGAGTGAGAGCCTGGCTTCAATCTCTACCCTCGAATTCAATGACTACGTGGGAGGAACTAAAGAGAGTATTCTTGACAAGATATTTCCCACCTAGCAAGACAGTTATGCTAAGAGCTCAAATCAACGGATTTAAGCAAAAGGAAAACGAGTCACTTTTTGAAGCTTGGGAACGCTATAAAGATATGCTGAGACTTTGTCCACATCACGGATTAGTAGAATGGATGGTCATCCATACCTTCTACAATGGACTCTTGTACAATACAAGAATGACAATTGACGCTGCCGCAGGCGGCGCACTAATGGACAAAGAATATAATGATGCTTATGCACTTATCGAGAGTATGGCTCAAAACCATTACCAATGGGGAAGCGAGAGAGTCGTAACTGAGAAACCAACAAAAGGAGGTATGTACGAAGTGAGTAGTATGGACCAAGTCAATGCAAAGTTTGACCAACTTAACCAAAAGATCGACAACTTGGCCATAACACCAACAGCCACTGTGGCTGCGGTAACACCTAACTGTGAGTTATGTGGAGTTCCAGGACATGTTGTCCCTGATTGTCAACTATTAGCAAGAATTCCCACAGATCAAGTGAATTATGCTCAAGGAAACCCATACTCAAACACATACAACCCAGGTTGGAAAAATCATCCGAACTTCTCTTATAAGAACAACAATACTTTATACGCACCAGGTCAAGCACCAGCTACACCACCAGGATATCAAAAGACTGCTCCTAATGTTCCTAGAAAATCAAACCTTGAGTTAATGATGGAGAACTTCATAGCTACCCAATCTCAAACGAACAAGGATTTCTTAAACCAAAACATACACACTAGTGAGCAGATTAAGCAATTAGTGAGCAAGGTAGATGCGTTAGCTACACATAACAAAATGCTAGAAACTCAGATTTCACAAGTAGCTCAACAACAAGCACCTACCGCTGCGCCAGCTGGAGTATTTCCTGGACAACCTCAACCTAATCCGAAAGGACAGGCTAATGTTGTGATATTAAGAAGTGGCAAGGAACTTGACGGACCTACCGATCCAAGACTTGACAATCCAGCCATGTACCAAAAACCGGATAAACCGACTGAAAAGGTGAATGAACCAGAAGAAGAGGAAGATAATAATCAAGAGGCAGTGGAGAAAGAAAAGCCTTATGTGCCTCCACCACCTTATAAACCACCAATTTTGTACCCTCAGAGATTAACCAATTCTAAGATGATGGGCCAGTTTAAGAAATTTGTTGAACTTCTGAAACAGCTGAATATTACTATTCCGTTTATAGAAGCTATCACTCAAATGCCCTCGTATGCTAAGTTTTTAAAGGAAATCTTATCCAATAAGAAAAAGATAGAGGATAACGGAACCGTTACACTTACTGCTGAGTGTAGCACAATAATTCAAAATAATATGCCTCCTAAGCTAAAAGATCCAGGAAGTTTCTCTATACCCTGTGTAATAGGAAAATTCGTCATTGACAAAGCTCTATGCGATTTAGGAGCCAGTATCAGTGTTATGCCCTTAACAATTTGCAAAAGGCTGGACATGGGAGACCTAAGACCAACTAAAATGTCTGTTCAACTAGCCGATCGCTCTATTAAATATCATGTAGGCATACTAGAAAACGTCCCAGTACGTATAGGACAATTCTATATTCCTACTAATTTTATAATCATGGACATCTCTGAAGACTCCACTACACCTATCATACTAGGAAGACCATTCCTAGCTACCGCCGGAGCTATTATAGATGTAAAGAAGGGAAAGCTAACCTTTGAAGTAGGTGAAGAGAAAGTTGAATTTATTTTAACACAATTCTTACAATCACCAGCTATAGAGGATACATGCTATTTATTGGATGTAATTGACGAATGTGTAAGAGAAATGGAAATGAAAGAGACTACCTATTCTGAAATTATGAAAATTCAAATCCCTCCGATTTTCGAAGATGACAATTGGCGTGAACCATATCAGGATGATACTCTGAGCGAAAGTTTAGCACTTACACCGGATCCCATGCCAAGTAAGAAGAAACCTACATTAGAGTTAAAAACTTTACCTAAGAACCTAAGATACGAATTCCTAGACACTGAATGTACAAGACCAGTTATAATCAATTCCAGTTTAGGAACAATTGAAACAAAGAAACTTTTAGATGTCTTAAAGAAATATCCAACTGCATTAGGATATAAAATATCTGATCTCAAAGGAATATGCCCTTCAATTTGTATGCATCGTATTCTGCTAGAAGAAGATTGCAAAACCTCCAGAGAATCTCAAAGAATAATTAACCCAATCCTTAGCACTATAGTAAAGGAAGAAGTTAAGAAACTACTAGACGCTGGAATAATATATCCAATCTCTGATAATAAATGGGTTAGTCCAGTACATGTAGTACCAAAGAAAGGAGGTATCACTGTTGTGAAAAACGCTAAAGGCGAATCGATATCACAAAGAGTAGTGACCGGACATAGAGTGTGCATCGATTATCGTAAACTAAACAAAGCCACTCGAAAGGATCATTTCCCACTACCTTTTATAGATCAAATGTTAGAACGATTAGCCAAGCACTCATATTTCTGTTATCTTGATGGTTACTCAGGATTTTTCCGAATCCCGATCCACCCAGATGATCAAGAGAAGACTACATTCACATGCCCTTATGGAACGTTCGCTTATAGACGAATGCCCTTTGGATTATGCAACGCTCTTGCAACCTTTCAAAGATGTATGATGTCAATCTTCGCAGATTTCATAGACAACATCATGGAAGTGTTCATGGACGACTTCTCTGTATGCGAGCAAAGTTTTGAAGGATGTCTATCAAATTTAGAAATGGTGTTAGAAAGATGTGTAAAAGTAAACCTCGTACTTAACTGGGAGAAATGTCATTTTATGGTCAGAGAAGGAATCGTACTAGGACACGTTATATCTGATAAGGGAATTGAAGCTGATAAAGCTAAGATAGAAGTCATAAAAGATCTTCAACCCCCTAAGACCGTTCGAGAAATACGAAGCTTTTTAGGACACGCTGGTTTCTACCGACGATTCATCAAAGATTTCTCAAAAATCACTAAACCTCTTATCGGTTTATTAATGAAAGACGCTGAGTTCATATTCAATAAAGATTGTCTTAAAGCATTCGAAACTCTAAAAACAGCCCTAATCACCGCACCAATCATGCAACCCCCTGACTGGAGATTACCTTTCGAAATCATGTGCGATGCGAGTGACTATGTTGTAGGTGCAGTTCTAGGACAGAGGAAGGACAAGAAACTTCACGCAATTTACTATGCCAGTAGAACCTTAGATTCTGCTCAGATGAACTACGCCATTACTGAAAAAGAATTGTTAGCAGTTGTCTTTGCGCTTGACAAATTCCATTCCTACCTAGTGGGAGCAAAAATAATAGTCTACACAGACCACGCTGCTATCAGATATCTATTAACTAAGAAAGATGCTAAACCAAGACTCTTGAGATGGATTTTACTCTTACAAGAATTTGATCTCGAAATAAAAGATAAGAAAGGTACTGAAAACGTCGTAGCGGACCATTTATCTAGAATAGAAGGTATTAAACCCGAACAAGTGCCAATTAACGATGATTTTCCGTATGAACAGCTGATAGCACAAATAGGAAGCGACCCAGTTCAGTTAGACATAGATGAACCAGAACCCGTGGAAACAATCCAAACAACCGTAGGACTGCCATGGTACGCTGACATTGTCAACTACTTAGCTGCAGGAGCACTTCCACCTGACTTAACCTATCAGCAGAAAAAGAAATTCTTTCACAATCTCAAACATTACTATTGGGATGAACCATTATTGTTTAAAAGAGGACCCGATGGAATCTTTCGTCGATGTATTCCCGAAGAAGAAATAGAAGATGTCATTGCTCATTGCCATTCATCTCCTTATGGTGGACATGCAAGCACTTCCAAGACTTGTGCAAAAATCTTACAAGCCGGCCTATTTTGGCCTAATTTATGGAAAGATGTCCACATCGCTGTTATAAATTGCGATCGGTGTCAACGCACCGGTAATATTTCAAGAAGAGATGAAATGCCTCAAAGAGAAATATTAGAAGTAGAAGTCTTTGACGTCTGGGGAATAGATTTCATGGGACCATTCCCATCATCTTTCGGTAATAATTACATACTCGTAGCTGTCGATTATGTTTCAAAATGGATTGAGGCTATAGCTTCTCCTACAAATGACACACGAGTAGTAATTAAGCTTTTCAAGAATATAATCTTTCCAAGATTTGGTGTGCCTAGACTTGTCATAAGTGACGGTGGCTCGCACTTCATTTCGAAAATATTTGACAAATTACTATCTAAGTATGGAGTCAGACATCGTGTAGCAACACCATATCATCCACAAACAAGTGGACAGGTCGAAGTCTCAAACAGAGAAATTAAACAAATCCTAGAAAAGACTTTCGCCATATCTAGGAAAGATTGGTCATCTAAACTTAATGAAGCTTTATGGGCTTATAGGACAGCTTACAAGACACCCATAGGAACTACACCTTTCAAATTAGTGTATGGATAGTCTTGTCATCTCCCGGTAGAACTAGAACACAAAGCATATTGGGCGATTAAAACACTCAATATAAACTACAATGCCGCTCGAGAAAAGCGAATCCTCGACATTAACGAATTAGAAGAGTTAAGGTTAGATGCTTATGAGAATGCTAAGATATATAAAGAAAGAACTAAGCGATGGCACGATAAACGCCTATCTAGGAAAGAATTTAGTGTGGGAGACGTTGTACTTCTCTTTAATTCAAGACTTAGGCTCTTTCCTGGAAAACTAAAATCTAGATGGTCAGGACCCTTTGAAATAACTAGAGTGTTCCCGAGCGGAGCAATAGAAATTAAGGGTAGGAATAGTGAACCGTTCATAGTAAACGGACAACGATTAAAACATTACCATAAAATTGAAAATAGAGATTATGAAAATAGTCTAAAGCTTTTAGAGTTGTCCACTAATCTCCCTGATTAATCTACCCCTAAGCATTACGTCAGGCTTATGACGATAAAAACAGCGCTTAGTGGGAGGCAACCCATTTTATCATTTATCATTTTATCAATTTATCATATTATTGTTTTATTGTTTTATTTCATTATTATCATTAATTATTTTATTTATGCATTTATTTTCTTATTTTCTTTATTTTAATTTTAATTTTCTAAATCACTTTTACAGATTTTTCTAAAGTCTTTTCCACTTTCCTTTTCCCCCTGATTTGTTTCCTCCACATTTACACTAACTATGGCTAACCAACCAAGAAACATTATGGAAACCAAATTTAGAGGTAGGAACCAAAGAATGAAATTTGAGGAGTTATCACAGAGACCAATGGATTTGACTCTGTACCATGATGAACTGACTATGGAAACTTTAGGTATACATGATAGCATCCTATACCTGTTTAACCAACTTGGATGGGAGAATGCTCTCATAAAACAAAAGTTTGTGACTTACCGCGAGCTCACCCTTGAGTTCTTAAGCTCCTTAGTTTACTTACCCGAGCGCGGTTTTGGATTAAGGAAAGGATTTATCAGTTTCCGACTATTCGGGATAGAATATGACTTTAACCATAAAGAACTAGCTGACTTATTAGGATTCCCTAGTGGACTCTTTGCTTTTACTACCACACAGGTAGAATTAATGGATATTGAGCTAGACTTCTTTTGGGGAACCTTAACCGGAAATTACCATCATGAGCCGGATAACATGAACAATGATGAAATACATAACCCTGCTATCCGCTATTTCCATAAGATCCTTGCCCACACCTTCTTTGGAAAGGAAGAAAACCTCACTGGAGTATCTAAAGATGAGATATTCATTATGTCATGTCTGACCAATGGACAACCAGTTAATGGTGTACCATTCATGATGCAAACCTTCACCCGAATCCAAGAGGAACCTGATC
This sequence comes from Lathyrus aphaca, assembly GCA_963966055.1. Classification (NCBI taxonomy): domain Eukaryota; kingdom Viridiplantae; phylum Streptophyta; class Magnoliopsida; order Fabales; family Fabaceae; genus Lathyrus; species Lathyrus aphaca. Next base: position 217,660,497 of record OZ014524.1, read on the forward strand.
TACCCATATTGGTAGGAGGCCTGGTCACCATGATTGCTGATGCCCTAGGACTTAGATACCAATTACACAAGTGTAATCGTTTAGGTACCATCCGCCCTATGAATCTGAACTTTTGCTTTAACCGCCAAATCATAAGAAACTTAGGACAACCACCTTACGAGTACCTAATCAGAAATGAAGTAGTAACCCTGTTCACATTACCGAACCATGCTAGAGTCAGTGTTCACAATAAAGATAATTGGCTTTATGAGCTTACCCCTCCTGACTATCCATCCACTCCCGAAACACCACAATCTTACAAAATAAGGGATGACATAATGACTGATGTAGAAAGTGACCCCGAGACACCTCCTGGTTACCATGACATTGACCACACTGATGAAGTGATTGAAACCCCTGAAGTAAATCAAGTAGGATATGCTGACAACTTAAAGAAAATTATGAATACTCTTGAAGTTTACCAAGCCGATATTAATGTTGTTAAGGATGAGGTTAAAAGCATGCGATTGGACGTTATAGGTTTAACTGACATAACATGTGAACAATTCTACCATTTAAACTCCGCACTTGAAGATTTGATGAAGCAACTTTGAAAATGTTGTAGTGACTTAATTTATTTTACTTTTCGCTTTTGTTTCTAGTTAGTTTTAACATTTTGCAAACATTTCGTAGCTTATTTTTATCAATGTAATTTTCCTTCTATGATGTCAAAAGCAAAGTACTTCTAGTTTTGCAACTTTCTAATTTAATCAATTTCCATGCTTTCCATTACTTACTGTTATATTTAAATTGCTTGATATTTTATTAATTCTCGTGTGATGAAATTCAATGCTAATATATGTTGATCCAGTATTATATATATTGTTTGTGTTAGAAATAAATGAAAATAATAAAAAAAATTGCATTGAACTGAAGTGAGATAATGCATTCTGTGAAAAAATTACAAGTTTTGAAGCCATCACGGTCGTCACCATTCCCTAACGATCGTGACGAGCTATTTAGCGCGTCACGACCGTAAGACCTCCCTCACGACCATGACAACCCTATTTTATGAATTCTGAAGAAACAGAACCGTTCACCTTCGCAGAACCCCAACTCCATTTTCACAAAAACAAAAACCTCCCATTATCTCCTCATTCTCCCGTAACCACCCATTACTCTCAATCAATTTCATTAACCCATTAAACCTCTCCATTTATTCCAAACTTCTCACATTCACTCATTTCATTATGATCCGAACAAATTCTTCACATTTTTCATTTTCTCACAAAACCTCAAAAACTCTCATCTCTCATTTCCTTACTTGCATGCAATGGAGAATATCCAATTTAGAGATGGTGACCAAGGAGAAGCACAAAGACAGAAGTTTATCAGGTTTCAGAACTGTGGCATCCAACCCACTCGGTATGTCGACCTTGACTGCTTGAGGGAGTTAGGCCTGCTAGACGGCGTGAGGCTATTGCTTGAGCATGTTGGTTTGTGGGACTTGTGCAGTCAACCACAACCGACATTTGAAATCCTCACCTTGGAGTTTCTGAGTTCGTTTCAGTATTTTACACCTCCCGGTTCAACAAGTCAACTCACTGGCATTGCAAAGTTCGGAATGCTCGGAAGAGAGTTTGAAATCACGCAAACAAGGATCGATGAACTGTTAGATTTCCATCACGGCGATGATGCTCATCTCCGCATGCCCGACAACTTCAACGAAGCTGCTTTCACTTTGTGGCACGACATCACTAACAGCCGTGCTACCGCTTATCAGAGTCTGAATGCTACCCACATCCATAATCTGGCGATTCGGTATTTCCATCGCATCATCTGCAATACTATTTTCGCAAGAGAGAGCAATCACAAGCTGAACTCCAAAGAGCTCTTGTTCTTGCACTGTGCTTTAAATGAGGAACGCATCAATGTTGTCCCGTTCCTTTTAGCCCATATCCAGTCTGTAGCGCATAGAGGCGCAACCCCCTTCTACATAGGCGGGATTGTCACCACCCTTGCCATACAGCTGCAGCTTGGTGACTAGATTACTCATTTACCTCATTGAGCAGCAGAGTTGCTTACAAAGAGCTATTGCAAGTCCGTCCATTTGATATCTCAGAGAGAGGATGGCAGGTTCAACCCTGTTATCCAAGGCACCGTTTATCATCACATCATCTTGCCTTGTCGTGACCGCATCGATCCGTCGAACCGAGCCAATTGGCTATTTGCTTTACCGGATGTTGCAGGTCACGTTCCGATTATCGATGAGCAGACTGATGCACCTATGGACGAGATGCAGGATACCATGGATGCTGCTGAGCCAGTACAGAACATCCCTGAGTCCTCCACCAGGCAGCCACCTTTACCCGACATCACACTTGAAGACGTCCTCCGTGCCATTCATCAGCAGAATCAGATGAATGCCGCACTTGAGCGAAGGCAAAAAGAGCAATACGACGCACTCCTTTCAGCTATTGCCAATAACCAGAGGACGACAGATGAGAAGCTAGGAGAGATTTTTAGCGAGCTAGAGGCTTTGCGTATAGATATCACTGCTCTCACCACCACCGGTTCTGATCCAGAAGCCACTCCTTCCAGACGCTCCCGCACCAGAAGTCGAGGCCATGGTCGTCAGCAGCCTTAGTTTATGTTTTTGTTTTTCCATTTCTGTTTATTGTATTGTATTTTCCCCGCTATTATATCAAAACATTGAGGACAATGTCTGATATAGTGTGGGAGAGTTACCTTTCCCTTTCCGCATTTCCCTTTCCGCATTTTCCATTTCATTGTATTTCCCTTTCCGTATTTAAATTAAACAAAGTAATATTTGTGCTATTTCTTCGGTTTCTAATTTTTCCCGTTTATTTAGCCATACCGAAAATTTTTATTTTATCTTTGCATTACCCGACTTACCTATGAAATCGTAGTTAGGAAGCTGAGAAAGATCTAACAAGATCAATACAATCTTGACACCTTAGACTTCCTACTTAAGCATTTCGTTCCGATAATTGTTACGAATACACCTTAAGTTTTAGTTCTGAAGTAACCCCTAGTAGTTTATACTAGCAGTCAGCACCGTCTGAACACAAACCACGTGGGGAGCCGATGTACATAAGTGTTTGATGCCTAATCTATAATGATCCTTCATATCTCGATGCCAATAAAAAGAAATCGCACCAAAGTACACGGTCGCATATAAGAAACGAGAAATATGAGAAGGAGTCCATTGCGGGTTGGTTCAGAGGTACCTGGTTCTGAACTTGGTAGGGCGTGCTACGGCTCGATCCCCCACAACCTACAATTTGGATAATATATAGGGTTGCCACATTCGTGTACCAGACCCCGTGCTTATAAAGGATCAAAGTCACTAACCGGCTACTCCACTACGTGCGTGCTAAGGCAAAGGGCTTAATGTGATTGCGCTAGAATGAAACCGGGTGAAATAAGATCGAAAAACTATAGGTAGAATCATAACGCAATTACCGAATGTTTCGTTTAACGGGAAGTCGACGACTTAGCTTGTTGCTTGTGTCATTAGTGTATAGTTAGTGTTCTATTCTAGTACCGGTTTATCTAGCTAAACGATTCCTCGTATGGTTTGTTACGTGTATGCGTCCGATGAAAATTGTCCGATCATTTTTCAACCGACTATTTGCTTGAGGACAAGCAAAGGTTTAAGTTTTGGGAAGTTTGATAACGAGAAATCGTATCATTTTATTACTATGTTTCAAGTCCGATTTATCGCACATTTATCATATTAACACCCGATTCTTCGAGTTTTCTATGTCATATTGCAGGTATAACATTTCTAGAGCTAAATCATGAGCCAAAGATGAAATGAACAAAAACAAGCATGAAAAGAAGAAGAAGAAAGGAATTCTGTAATTCTGCATAATTTGTAACAGTCACGGTCGTTACCACATCATCACGACCGTGACGCCCTACGTGAAACACTCACGATCGTCACTCAGGTGTCACGACCGTGACACGCTTTAAATGAAGAAAATGAACGTGACACCTTTGTCACGAACGTGACAAAGGAAAATAGGCTTAATTGGATTGAATTGGTCATAGGACGTGCAGCGTGAGTCAAAAGGTGCCTATTATTTCTCAGACTAAGTAATGCAATTTCTCCTGGATTCTCTCTTCAACAACGATGCCCACGCTATGGATTTCAACTTCCCAAGCCCAATATTATTCTCTATAAATAGCCTTGTTACGAATTTAGAAACACAGAGTTATTTTTTAAGATTTTCGCGGAAGCTCTGCCGTATTTTTGTTGCACCCTTATTTTATTTTTTCTAGCAATTGTTCTTGTTTAATTTCTGCTTCTATATCCAAACCAAATTAAATACAATTTCCAACATTAGGAAATTGTTATTATTTATTTTCTTTCAAGCCTTCAGAAATTCGTTTAGTTTTATTTTCGATTCCGGTTCCGCACTCCGAGCTTACCAGACTGTGGAAGAAGGAGTTTTTACGATTTTTATCATTCAGGTTTTTATAATTTCGCATTTATATTAATTAATTTATTTATATATGTTAAGAATTTATTTCTATTATTTTATAATGCATGTTTTAATTTATATTTATCTGTTTCTGCATCTGTCTGGTACAACATATATGAGTAGCTAAATCAATTAGGCGGCATGTAATTAAAATAAACCAACTCGGTAAAATCAAATCTAAGCTAAAACAATTAAGAACTTAAATTCTGGCTGTGACTTTTTATTATAAAAATTAATCTTTTTGTTACGAGAGTAAGAAAAGTGTAATAGGTTAGGTCGAGACCACGAGAGTGTGAGATTTTAACCAGATAGCTAAAGTTAGGCATTTGATTTAAATACAGCGAGAGCGCTTTAAAATGAATTAGACTTATTAAGTTTTCAAAAATTATCTTCTAAACACTTATGGGCTAGCGAGAGCAGGCATAGGGCTTTAGGAGTAAGATCTGAGATAAGACCACGAGAGTGTGAGTCAAGGGTATTTAAACTGATAATCTCTACAGAATAAATTAAGTGAACCATCCTTATAAGCTTAGGTTAGATTGACCCGCATAGGTTAACATAATTACATACCGACCGCCTTCTCATTATTTGATTAAACTAAATTTAATTCTCGTTCTAATCCTTAAAACAAAAAATCGTGACAAACATCCACCTTAGCTAAACTAGTAGACCCTCTAGCACTAAGTGATCATAAAGTCCCTGTGGGATCGACAATCTTTTATATTACTTCGATAGGCTGTGCGCTTGCAGTTCCGATACCGCTAGACACATATTGCGTCTTCGCCCCATCAATGAACTTACTAGATAGATCTTACACGGTCAGACAATATAATTTTCGCTTAATTGGTCGTTATGTTTTGGTGTAATCATCCACCCTACGTGTATACTTCTCGTGTTTCTTCTTATTTTATTGAAACATGTGTTTTTGCAAAGACTGATTCATCCTGAAGTGTGGTAGAAAATTTAAAACAAAATGAATGAATTGACTGTGTGGTAATACCTAAGACACAACTTCCTTATTTATAGAGCATCTAAAATATAAAATGTTCTATGAAATTTGTATTTCCTCTATGGTGATCTCTTGAATATCAAATGAAAAATTATTAGTACTTTTGTTTTTGTTAAAATCTATCTTTAGACATGTGTTATTAACTCTTTAGTTGACTAGTATCCTTAGAGATAAAAATAATATGAGCACATGGTTTCTCAATGAAATTTTCCTAATAAAATTGTTTGTTTTCAAGGTTGGCCTCAGTTTCAAATTATCACGGTGTGTCATGTTCAAACAATGAGGTAATCATGTCAAATATTGTGGCTTTGGTGTTTGAAATATTATATGTATAGTACATTGAGCTGTAGATTTTCTCAGTCCATGAACCATTATATATTTGAGTTAAATGCTTAGGCTCAAACAGTTACACAAGCGCATAAGACCCTTGGTAAGTTTAATAAGTATTCTGTTTAAAAATTATTTAAAAAACTAAAAAATTGAATGTTTTTCTAGATGAAACTTATCTAAGTAGATGTGAGGTACATAGGTTGTACTTGTGCTACATAGAATCTCATACAAGGCATAAGGTTGAAGTCTGAGAGTTGGATTACATTTTTGCATCATCATTTTGACGCACTTATGATCTCTTTTTTGACTTATCTAAGGTTTGAATTGTATTTCCGACTTAATGAAGAAAATGATACTTTTTGAGGTTCTATCAAGCTCTTATGATCTTTTGATTTTGGTTAATGTTGTTTGACGTGAACCAATGAATATGGATCATGCGTACTTGTTGATGAAATGTTTTTATCATCTATTTTATTCACTTTCCATTCCATTTTAAGCATTAAATTGTTTCACACAACTCTTTTAAGCTTTGAAGTATTCCATCGTTTATTCTTTCCTTTTATCAAGCACATTGATTCTCCCATTATTATAAATTCATAGGTCATACAAAAAATACCAATTTTTTTTGGAATATTAATTAAGACATTTATTTGTTGAATATTAAATTTGATGTCAAAAATGGGATCAACTTTTTTATGTTTTGAGAACACATACTTATTTTAGTATTTTGTTTATATTTATAAATAAAAATTATAAAATATTTATTTTGATGTTTAAGAAACAACACAAGTTTCTAAGGTGTCAATTTACTACGATTTTTAAGGTTTTCAAACAAAATTTTAAGTTGTAAATTATCATGAGTAAGTAGGGAAACATTATGCCATATAACCAAATTACCCATAAAATCATCAAAGATATATCTTACAGTTGGAATAAAATACTCGTGATAATTTGTTATATAAATAACGACTTTAACACTTCATATAAAATTATTTCAATATGAAATGAGTAAACATTAAATCCTAATAAGTGTTTTTACTTATTTGCAACTTTTTATACTTTCTAAGATATAGGTTGTTATACGGATTTACATAATATACTAAACCAAATTCATCACACAAAGTCGTTGGCCTATTGGTGAAGGCTTGATACTTGAGAGTTTGCTCCTCTTAATGTCTCAAGTTTGACACTTGGTTGTGTCAACTTTTTGTTGTTTATTTATTTGTTTATTATTTTTAACTTTGGTTTGAGTTTCCAATATAATTTAATATTTATTCATCATTTGTCGTTTAAATATTGTTTGTAACTCTCTTTTAAAATTGCATTTAAAATGCTATATTTTTATTTTTGTAAAAATCATTTAAGTATTACGAATAAATACTCTAATTCTATCAGACGGTAGTGCAAAAATAATTTACATTGATGATGAATAAAGTAATTTTCACAAATTATATTCAAATGATTACAATTTCTCGAAGCGCAACTTAATATTATCTTAATTAAATAAAACAAAAAGTAGAAACTTTTCATAAAATAAATATTTGATGTAATGTAAGATAGATGGCATTTGAAATTAGTTAGAAATACATTTATGGAATATAAGGTAGTTAGTTACAAGTTAGTTATGATGGTTTTATAATTAATTTATTTTGATACTCTTGATTTATGATATTAAATGATTATGCATTTATCATTATTTATTTTATAATATTCATGTATGAACTTACTAGATAGATCTTACACGGTCAGACAATATAATTTTCGCTTAATTGGTCGTTATGTTTTGGTGTAATCCTCCACCCTACATGTATACTTCTCGTGTTTCTTCTTATTTTGTTGAAACATATGTTTTTGCAAAGACCGATTCATACTGAAGTGTGGTAGAAAATTTAAAACAAAATGAATGAATTGACTTTGTGGTAATACCTAAGAGACAACTTCCTTATTTATAGAGCGTCTAAAATCTAAAATGTTCTATGAAATTGTTATTTCCTCTCTGGTGATCTCTTGAATATCAAATGAAAAATTATGAGTACATTTTTTTTGTTATAATCTATCTTTAGACATGTGTTATTACCTCTTTAGTTGACTAGTATCCTTAGAGATAAAAATAATATGAGCAAATAGTTTCTCAATGAAATTTTCCTAATAAAATTGTTTGTTTTAACGGTTGGCCTTGGTTTCAAATTATCACGTTGTGTCATATTTAAACAATGAGGTAATTCTGTCAAATATTGTGGCTTTGGTGTTTGAAATATTATATGTGTAGTACATTGAGCTGTAGATTTTCTCAGTCCATGAACCATTATATATTTGAGTTAGATGCTTAGGCTCAAACAGTTACACAAGCGCATAAGACCCTTGGCGAGTTTAATAAGTATTGTGTTTAAAAATTATTTAAAAAATAAAAAAATTGAATGTTTTCTAGATGAAACTTATCTAGGTAGATGTGTGGTACATAGGTTGTACTTGTGCTTCATAGAATCTCATACAAGGCATAAGGTTTAAGTATGATAGTTGGATTACATTTTTGCATCATCATTTTGATGCGCTTATGATCTCTTTCTTTTACTTATCTAAGGTTTGAATTGTATGTCCGACGTAATGAAGAAAATGCTACTTTTTGAGGCTCTATCAAGCTCTTATGATCTTTTGATTTTGATTAATATTGTTTGACGTGAATCAATGAATATGGATAATGCGTACTTGTTGATGAAATGTTTTTATCATATATTTTATTCACTTTCCATACCATTTTAAGCATTAAATTGTTTCACACAACTCTTTTAAGCTTTGAAGTATTCCATCGTTTATTCTTTCCTTTTATCAAGCACATCAATTCTCCCATTATTATAAATTCATAGGTCATACAAAATATACCAATTTTTCTTGGAATATTAATTAAGACATTTATTTGTTGAATATTAAATTTGATGTCAAAAATGGGATCAACTTTTTTATGGTTTGAGAACACATACTTATTTTAGTATTTTGTTTATATCTATAAATAAAAATTATAAAATATTTATTTTGATGTTTAAGAAACAACACAAGTTTTTTAAGGCGTCAATTTACTAGGATTTTTAAGGTTTTCAAACAAAATTTTAAGTTGTAAATTATCATGAGTAAGTAGGGCAACATTATGCCACATAACCAAATTAACCATAAAATCATCAAAGATATATCTTACAGTTGGAATAAAATACTCGTGATAATTTGTTATATAAATAACGACTTTAACACTTCATATAAAATTATTTCAATTTTCGGGCTTAATTTCTTTTTAATTTCTACACTCCATTTCCAATATCACCTCCCTCTGTTTTATTTATTTTTGTTTTGTTTTAATTATTATTTTTCTAGCATTGTTGTTTCCTTTATTATTATCTTGAGGTCAATGATATAATTATGGTTTATCGATATTCGACTTTTCTAATCGAAGTTATCTAAACCGTTATGAGGCCAACTTTTCCATTTTTCCATTATTTATCGATTTATCGAGTTTATTCACATATTTATGGTCTATGATATTAGTATCTGGTTTGTGACATTCAATTTATCGACGTTGTCTGAATCGATATGAGATCGTTTTCTATTTTTTTGTTATGGTTTCTAATTAATTTAGATCCATTATTTATCGAATTTATTATTTAATCGGCCTATGATAAATGGTGATATTCGATTTCTAATAAATCGACGTTATCCCCTAATTTGAGGTCGCACCTTTATTTTTCTTATTATTTCACATTGTCCCGATTTATTGTTATTTTGACCGATGAATAAATATTTAAATATTCGATTTCGAATAAATCGACGTTATTTAAATTAAATATGAGGCCAATTCTTTTATTTACTATTCTTTTTATACTTTAATTTATTTTTATGGTCGATGATATAACAAACGATTTAAATATTCGATTTCAATAAATCGACGTTATTTAAATCAATATGAGACCACTTTATTTCTCTCTTATAAATTCAATTTTATTTATTTTATTTTATTTCCGCAGTTATCACTTTTATTTCGTCCGTGAATCAACCTTTAAATAATTAACCTCCATTTTGCATTTACCCTTATAAGTCGGTTGCATCGTGCGCCGCCATCGAACAAATCAAATATTTTTAATCCGAATACTCAAACTATTTTTCTTAATTAAATAACGGAAGAACTGAATTCTGGAGTCTAGCATTCCTCGAATTCTTGAATGAACGCTCCTGAGGCTCGCTCCATGGGACGTGGTTCATTCGCCCTTCCGTTCCTAAAACACTTAACTTATCAAACATCTTTTCTTCAAACGAACCTTGTTTAGATCCCTTCTATCTCGCAAACAAGCTAGCGCTTCCGCCTCCTATCGCGAGCAGACAAGCCAACGCTTAACAGTTAGAATGCGGTTTAAACAATCGTTCATTAAAACGAACCAATCAACGAACCTTAGTACCACGAACTACGAGGCTCTGACTTTCCCATTGCACAAGGGAATACGTAGGCACACGGATCTTACTCCATGCCGAGCACCCTAGGAATAAAACCACCCATTTCTCGTAACCTTAAATTAGAATCGTTCATATTTATTTTAGTCGAAGAAAACAGAATGCATAAGTTAACATTTAATTGCAAGTTAAACTAAGAGGTTCCCGTTGAGTACAATGGACTAAGGGGTGCTAATACTTTCCCCTTATGTAACCGACTCCCAAACGTAGAATTTGGTTTCGATGACCTTGTTCTATCCATCTTTCTTTATTAGGTTTTATCTATATCTTCCTTTTCTTTCATTAGAATAAATAGAATTAGGCGGCGACTCTGTACTTCCGTTTGTTCTGCGGTCGGCGCGAGGATCGTATTTTTCGAGGTACGACAGATGGGGACTCTGCTGGGGACGAGTCAAACCTAACTTAGTTAACTTCTCGACTATTGTTGACTTTTCTTATCTATTTTCTTTATGCTTTCTCCTTTTACTTTTGTATTTACTCCTTTATTACTCTCTCTTTATTATGCTCGTTATTTTTTCCATCGGATCTTGAGTTGGTATCATATGTAAAGTTCTACACCTGAGATTTGAAAAAAGAGAGGGAACATTTAAGTTAGAATTGGAATTTATTAGTGTTAGTCTCCGAGGACTCGCTCCTTTAAAGCCTATCATGAAAGCTCCCCCCGAGAGTAGATTTATTCGTAGATCTTGTCGTAACGCAGCTAGCCTATCGCATGACTTGATTTGTGAAGGGTCTGTGACTCGGGGAACTACTAGAACCAGTTTCATTATTGGTAGTTGTGTAGTGTTAGTCTTCGAGGACCCGCTCCTTGTGTGCCTAACATGAGAACTCCACTCAAGGCAGACCTTATCGTCACTATCGTCATAATACAACTAGCATGTGGCAGGACGTTAGTTCGATTAGTGTCCGTGACCTTGAGTATCTTAATCCATCACCGTAGAAAATATCATGTGAGAGGTTTGTATGGGTAAAGAACTTAGAACTATCCTTCTAGTGCCTACTTGTAATGTTCCTTTTATCATAGATATTGGTTACTCTCTCGTTTTGGTGATCAACTTTGGAATTTGATTTATCATCCTTTGAATTACAACTACTCATTGCATCTTATTCTCATATTATTGCATTCATAATTGCATTCATTTTGCATACATCATAGTCGCTCATGTTCATCTATTCTCGTCTTCAGAGTTGTTGAGTACCCGTCAAGCTGATTCCTCCACGCAGATACAGAACGAGGGCCCACGAAAGAAGAATAATGGTCGAACAAGAAGAACACAACAAGCGAGTCAGGGAAGACATTGATGACCTGAAAAGCAGTGTGAGCAAGATCATGGAAATTCTCCAAGTCTTGCCTACTAAGGACGCTCAACCTCAGAGGACCGTCACCTCTGAAGTCAGTAGTTTTGTCATTAATGCAGAGTCTTCAAGACCCGCTAGCACTTGGCCAGAATTTGGATTGCCACCGGGTTACACTCCTCCATTTGCAACTACTCAGATGGTTGGTACATCCACTTTTTTTGAACCTGGAGTGTTCACTGAATCTCAACCTAATGTGCACACTGTTGCCCAAACTGCTTATGTGAATCCTCCCTTCGTGCACAATCCACCATCATCAGTACAAGGAGAAGCCGGAAACATTTGAGATGTCAGGGAACAATGCATGACTTTGGAGAAAAGGATAAGAGTTGTTGAGGGATTTGATGTTTTCAATGCTGCTGTTGCGGACATGTGCTTGGTTTCGAACCTGGTTATGTCGAACAAGTTCAAAATGCCAGTATTTTAAAAATACAAGGGAGACACTTGCCCAAAAAGCCATGTGGTCATGTACTGCCGCAAAATGGCTACCCATGTTGATAAAGACAAACTGCTCATCCATTGCTTCCAAGATAGCTTGAGTGGGGCATCTTTGAAATGGTATATGGGACTCGAGAAAAGTCGTATCCAATGCTGGCAGGATTTGCTTGATGCATTCCTGAGACAATACAAATACAATCTGGACATGGCACCTGACCGCCGTCAACTTCAAAACATGTCTCAGAAAGAAAAGGAATCATTCAAAGAGTATGCTCAGCGCTAGAGAGAGCTAGCTGCTCAGGTTGAGCCTCCCTTGGCGGCGAAATAACTGACTGGTTTATTCATGGACACCCTTCAACCTCTTTATTGGGAAAATATGATTGGTAGTGTATCATCTAGTTTCGCTGACCTAGTAACTATCGGAGAAAGGCTAGAGGAAGGAATCAGAAAAGGAAAATTTGGTAATACTGAAGCTTCTAATGCTGCGAGAAAGTCCTCTGGGAACTTTCAAAAGAAGAAAGAGGGTGATACTCATGTTGTCAATGTTGAAAGAAGACCCTACTACAAGCAGCAACAATATGGTGAAGCCCAAGTAGCCGAAGTTGCTCCTATGGTTAATGCTCCACCAGCTCGAGCTCATCCACAAAGGAATGTTGGTCAGAATCAGACTCGCAATCCTAGGCCCATGGCTCCTATTGATCATGTTCCCATGAAATATGTTGAGATTTTCCATGCCTTGTGCAAAAAAAGGTCTTGTCACTACTAGACCTCTCAACCCTCCAAATCCTCTTCCACCTGGATTTAGGACCGATCTTCATTGCCCATTCCATGAAGGAGCTGCAGGTCATGATATTGAGAACTGTTATGCTTTCCAAGCTCGAGTTCAAGACTTGGTCAGAGGAGACATGCTCACCTTCACACAGAGAGGGGCTCCCAAGGTTGACATAGATCCCATGCCAAAACAAAGTGGCTGAAGATTTGGTCGAAGAATCACAAGTTACTACCTAAAGCCAGTGGATCAGACGGGAAAGCTCATCCTTGTTACTAATTAGACACTAGGCCTTGTTTCTTTTCAGTTTTAATTTCCTTATTTGTATTGTGTGAACTTGCTTAAGACTTATTTTCTTTAATGTTAATGTTAATGAAATGAGCATCGCATATTTTGAATTAATTCATTCACTTTCATATTTGTGTATATTCATGCTTTCCCTTTTCAAAAAAATTCAAAAATATATATATCATTTTTGTTTCTCTTATTCATCTCCTGATTGGAGGGAGGATGACGAAAACGAGATACCCAAATTGTTGAATGGTATGCTTTCAAAATAAAACCTTGTTGATTATACACAGGCATTGTTTCAACTCTCAAACACTGGAGAAATAAGGAAGTTAATCCATTGTCAACCCCTTTGAGCCTAGAAGTTGGAGTTTCTTTCTACACACAAAAAAACCGTAATCTTAACCCGGGGAAGGGTAGTTCTCAATTAATTCGAATATGCATTCAATTTCAGGAGAATTATTCCTTACACCTTTCAATAAGGGTTTTAAAGCCCAAGTTTTCCTTCGTACACATCAAAGAAATGTTGGAGAAGCTGATGGCAGTCATTGTCCAAAAATCAAGTTAAAAAGCCGCTAAGTCAACACCTAAAAGGCGACTTAGGAAAAATAAAAGCATCCCGGTGGAATGAAAAACATCAAAGATATAGTCCAGGCAAAAGTTAGGGATAATACACAATTCAAATCAAAAGAGGTCACCAAAATTCCTCAGCAAAGACAAAAATGAGTTGACCCAAAATCCTCAACAAAAAGACAACAAAATGTTATGAAGAAGCAATGACTACTATCCAATAATACTTTGGCTTTAAGTCATCATCATCGTCATTACAATTTCCATCTCTCAATAACCTGAATGCATAGGTTGAATTAATTAAACGTAGGACTGGAGGTCATCATGGAGAATGGGTTGGGTAAAAATTAAATTTTGAGCCTTATATCCTTTATTTTGAAAACCGTGAACCAGAACACGTTACAACCCTTTAAAGACCTAATTGAAGTTAGGTTTGTTTTGAAAGCATATCGCAGCAAGGTTGCGTAAGCTGACTCCCCAAGAGACTTCCAATCATTTGCTTTGGTACCATACTTTTTACAATATCTTTCACTTTACATTGCATTCTTACCAATGATTCAGTTGCTATACACCAATATCATTCCAATAGTGATTTTGATTTCAAATTTTTGCTTGAGCATTGTGTTCAAATTAACATTTTTGAATGAATATTTCATTTGCAAGTAAGTACTCATCATCAAGGAATTTTAAACAGTTGAGAAACTGGATCAGTCGTCCTATCAGGGGCATATCATAGTTAAAGATCTTATTCTTTAGAGGATCTCTCTTCAAGACTCATGCTGGGGCAAGCATTTTAAGCGACCAGTCAAGCAGTCACTTCATAATCATTCAACATGGGGCAGTGTACTTCAAGCAATCCCCCAAGAAAAGCTTATCACTCCTTCCTAACAGGATCAACATCTTGATACTTCTAGCAAATGTAATAGAAGTAGTGTTTTGGACATCTTTCAAAGGCATATTTGGTAAAAATTCACTGTTTTTGGAATCAGCTGTTTCAGCCGCACCTCTCCAAAAGAGTCTTATCCATTGGTCTCAGCATTTGCATTGCAAACATTGACCATTTACATCATACAAAATTTCATATCAAGCATAGTTCTAAGTTTACTTGGTGCTCATTTGCATTTCCCGAGGTCTTGTTATCTTACCTTGTGTTCAAAGTCCAATTCTGTTTGGCACCTTTAAAGTCCAATTCACTTGGCACCTACCAAATCAGTCGTGTCTGTCACCCTGTCTTTCATGTATTTATCTTCTTTTCCTTCAAACTTTGTTAAGTTTGACGTGGACCCCTTTCCTTCAAATTTG
Source organism: Lathyrus aphaca (assembly GCA_963966055.1). Taxonomy (NCBI): domain Eukaryota; kingdom Viridiplantae; phylum Streptophyta; class Magnoliopsida; order Fabales; family Fabaceae; genus Lathyrus; species Lathyrus aphaca. The sequence goes on from OZ014524.1 coordinate 217,675,540, forward strand.
TCTTGCTGAGAAATTTGACGTGGATATCTTCTTTTCCTTCAAATTGTGTGAAGTTTGACGTGGACCATTTCCTTCAAAGGTATCTTTTTGGATAATTTCCATTGAGAAATTTGACGTGGATCTTTTCGATTCCTTCAAACTTTATGAAGTTCGACGTGGACCCTTTCCTTCAAAGGTCTCTCTCTGGATAATTCCCATTGAGAAATTTGACGTGGATATCTTCCTTCTCCTTCGAACGTTGTTAAGTTTGACGTGGACCTCTTTCCTTCAATTTCGCGTTGTTAAGAAATTTGACGTGGATTTTCATCTTTCATTTCCTTCAAACATTGTGAAGTTTAACGTGGATACTTACCAAATATTCTTGGAATTCCAAGTTCAGCTTGTTTAGTCCATCTGATGTTTTGTTTCCCAGATATCCATTTGTTTTGATAACACTTATCTGATACTCCTCCAGTTATGTGTGTCTTTCTGACATTCTTCGTGAATTTGCTTGTACACTCTGATTGTTTCAGATGTATTTTCATAATTTGGTCCCATTCCACGGCGAGTACTTTTCTAGTTGTTTCGGACGTTGATACCCAAATTCGGTACTTTTACATCTATAGATTTTTATTGATGTCTTTAATACCTTTCCCGGGATTTAATTTTTTTCATTCTAAGTATTTCTGACTATTCCAGGCCGTTCAGGCAGATCTTTAGGAATATCTTGTTATCCCCATCCAGTTTTTTGTACTTTATTGTTTTTCAGTATTGTCTCCTCATTCAATCATTTCATTATCCCCGCAAAGTTCATGTCTAATATCAAATCGCATTAATTATTTAAAATCCCCAACATTTGCATCCATACAATCATACCATCTTTCATTATTGCATTGCATTCTGCATTGGACAAATTTTTGGATATTCTTATATCTAATTGACTTTTACCCTAAAATCGAATGCCTTGTAGCGGTTCATTTCTTCGGGTACAAGACAATTAGATAGGGGCATCTGTTATACCCAAAAATTGTCCTACTTCTTTATATTTCTTTATCTCAAGTGTTTTTTTATTCCTCTTTTAAATGATCATTTGGCCTCTGACAATGATTTCCTTAGGCTTAAACCCTAAGAGTGCTTTGTTTGGTTTCACCTTGCTTCAATATGTAGAATAAAAGTGTTTGTCTTATACTCATTTTTAGTTTTGAGAATTTTGAGATGTTTGTTGTCATTTGGCCGTGTTTGGAAAATTCTTGCGTTTGAGAAAGTTCAATGTTGGATTACCAATATTCAATATTACTATTAGTCAAGGTTCAAATATGGATTCAAAGAGTTGGAAAAATAAATAAGTTTGGTTGTAGTTTAGTCAAAATTATTGAGACATGAGCCATGGTTTTCAAGATCTTGATGCAAGCTATGAATTTAACTATGTGCGATGGATGGAATTCATCTTCCTAAGCCATAAATGGAATTAGATTCAAGTCTTGGTACAGGTTTTTTTAACCGTGTCCAAGTTTGTGGTCTTAAGGAAATCTTTCCAACTCGTCTTAAAGTAGTTTCCAAATAAACTTAGCATTTGTTATTAATGTATATATACATTTGATACAAAGTTTGAGATTATAACTCAGAATGCAAGAAAGCCAGGGTACAATTCAAGGCCTTATTTAATAGCCCAAGTTCGGAATCCAAGATTTAATGGAAGTCAAATCTAAATCCAAATAATTTATTACACTATTGCGGGAGGTACATGTTTGGTTACAAATAGGATCAAGGAATAAAAACTTAATGCTATTGTACTAAGCATGCCTAAAAAAACCAAGGTTTATCTTGATGCCATTTATCATCCCAAACCTCATCTTCATGCGCAGATTAATTACCATAGTATCACAAACTACCATGTAATAAAATGACAAGTCTTCATTAAAGCCTTCAGTTCCTAATTTCAACCATGGTACCAAACCACGACTTTTTCTCTTTCCGACATCATCACTATTGCACTAGTGAGCTCCATACCAGAAACAACGCCCTGTTTTTTGACAAAACCAATGGTCATAGGCTATGCCACTTTGCTCCATGAATTTCCACCATGCTTCTAGACACCAAACTTCCATAATCAAACCTACATCCAAGAACAATGTATCATGTATACGCATCAGCATTAGAACAAGGTTGAATGATTAAAGCAAAACAAGTTATTATGGTTCAAAGCCAAAAGATGATTGAAGTGTTTACATTAGAATTAATAAAAGGGAGAAGAGCATGTTATACCTTCATAATGAATTCAAGGCAGCAGAAACCTTCATTAAAAGTTGTTGGTTCGCATAAAGTATCTGAAAGTAAGGTCCAAGCAATACCAAATCAAGGTGAAGTGAAAGCTGCGACTTCAAAAAAAATGAGAAAAGCAACAAGTCAGAAGAAGAAAATCAAGGAAAAGTAAAGGTGTTCAGCGTATGATACCACAATTCAAGGCACCAATTTGAGTTCGACACAAGCAATAAGCGCATTGATTATTTTGCACCATTTATGGCATCGCCGCTAACTAAGATACATGACAGAGCAACCAAATGGTATGCCATTTGACATGATTGGTTGAGTCCCATTTGAGAGGGAAAGGTTCACCAAAGCATTACCAATATGTTGTGTAAAAAGCAACATGATTTGCATTTCGCTAAAAGTGATTATTGATCCTGATATCCATCCTGCACCAAAAGGATTCAGTAACATAAATTCATAGAAGTCACAGTAGAAAAACAACAAGATAGAATAATAGTGAAGTAGATTGGTGATAGGGAACTTCAGGGTATCCATTATTGTTTGATGAAAAACGCAGACTCCGAACTTGAAGGATTCTCTGTGCAAATTCAAGCCTTTTTTCTTCCACACCTGAACCATTACAAAGCAAGCCAAGTGGATTGAGGAAGTAAACCGGTATCAATGCACACCTTCCAAAATCCAGTGCCCAAAGTAGCTCTCAAACTTTCCTTGTCGAGCCAACATGTAATTCCTCTTTGAAAACACAAGACCTACAGAATACCAAGACATGAGAGTTAATACGCAATGCACACGACCTCAAGCCTATGGTTCATATTCATATCATATTTCTTCAGGGCCAAGCATCATAAAAAATCATAAACAAGAGGTCAAAGAGTAAACCTCAGCAGTGAAAAGAGTTGTTGTATCAGTAAAATCAGGTGAGTTTACCTTTTCACAGTTGGTAAAAATCAAGTTACAACTCAGTGAAAAACAATTTATCAGCAGAACTACAATGTTTCTAGAAGCTCTTCCATTTTCATAACAGACAAAACAAAATCGTGACTCACCACCTGAGGTCCCCACACAATCCCACAAAATTACCTGAAGATTCCCTCTAATAGATTGCTAATTTCACAGCTCACCCTCGCACGCTTTTCTCACACAAAATCCTTCAATCTCACACGTTCCAAACCCTCATTTTCTCACTATAAAAGCCAATCATTGGAAATCATAAAGGAACTACAACGGAAAACCCTAAACAAAATGGCGGAGCAACAATATTCAGAAAGCCCTAATCATTCAAAAGCTCGCTCTCCTCAGAATTACTCAGAGTTTCTCGTTGAAACTCTGAAGTGATTTGAGCTAAGACCCTCATTTTCCGCAACACATCAACACTAAAGAAGAAGAAGAGCAAATCAGAAATATAAGAAGGAGCATAGAGAGACCTCGTAGAACTTACCTCGTGAAGCCTTATTGAAGAATCTTCAAGCGGTAATATTTGAGACTTTGAAATATGATTTTCAATTGTGGCCATGTTTAGCTTTTCTCTCAAACTCGGTTGAAACGAATTTTAATACGCGTTTCCATGGAGTTTGTTTATCTTCAATTGTTGTTGTTCATTTGTTGTGTAAAATGTAATCTCTGATTAAAATTGAAGTTTGTGATAGGACTAGGGTTTGGTTTGGGGATGGTTTCTCTCCATGTTTGATTCATGAGGTTTCGATGATGGCTTGCCTTAAAAACTCGTTTTGTTCGGGTTCAAAGGCATGTTGAACCGATTTTGATTTTGGTTTAAAGAACTCCGATGATGGCTTAGCCGAGGAGCTTGCATTTTTCTATATGTTTGTTTGGTTTCATATGTTTTGAAAACAAGAATATGTAGGAGTAGCTTTCTAATATTGTCATTATATTTCATGAGATTTTAATTCATTTTAATAAGAACTTCCGTTTTCAATGTTTTTTTCTTCCCAATGCATGTCTCCACGTTACCCGATGACAGCTTTAATCCTTACTATGTGTCAACAACTTGCTAGTTGTTTTGATCGAGGATTCAGAAGGGATAAGGTTTCCATGAGGGGTTAGATGCAGGCTACCTTATGGTGTGTCTTAGTTTACCACCTTGGATGAAAGTCTATAGGTTAAACACTTTATTTAGATCAACACCTCAGATGGCTTTGAGGAGTCAACTGCTTTGACTCAGTTTCTATGGATCTAGGCGCCTCTGGGCCTCAATTTTCGGGCTTAATTTCTTTTTAATTTCTACACTCCATTTCCAATAGCACCTCCCTCTGTTTTATTTATTTTTGTTTTGTTTTAATTATTATTTTTCTAGCATTGTTGTTTCCTTTATTATTATCTTGAGACCAATGATATAATTATGGTTTACCGATATTCGACATTTCTAATCGAGGTTATCTAAACCGTTATGAGGCCAACTTTTCCATTTTTCCATTATTTATCGATTTATCGAGTTTATTCACATATTGATGGTCTATGATATTAGTATCTGATTTGTGACATTCAATTTATCGACGTTGTCCGAATCGATATGAGACTGTTTTCTATTTTTTTGTTATGGTTTCTAATTAATTTAGATCTATTATTTATCGAATTTATTATTTAATCGGCCTATGATAAATGGTGATATTCGATTTCTAATAAATCGACGTTATCCCCTAATTTGAGGTCACACCTTTATTTTTCTTATTATTTCACATTGTCCCGATTTATTATTATTTTGACCGATGAATAAATATTTAAATATTTGATTTCGAATAAATCGACATTATTTAAATTAAATATGAGGCCAATTATTTTATTTACTATTCTTTTTCTACTTTAATTTATTTTTATGGTCGATGATATAACAAACGATTTAAATATTCGATTTCAATAAATCGACGTTATTTAAATCAATAGAGACCACTTTATTTCTCTCTTATAAATTCAATTTTATTTATTTTATTTTATTTTCGCAGTTATCACTTTTATTTCGTCCGTGAATCAACCTTTAAATAATTAACCTCCATTTTGCATTTACCCTTATAAGTCGGTTGCATCGTGCGCCGCCATCGAACAAATCAAATATTTTTAATCCGAATACTCAAACTATTTTTCTTAATTAAATAACGGAAGAACTGAATTCTGGAGTCTAGCATTCCTCGAATTCTTGAATGAACGCTCCTGAGGCTCGCCCCACGGGACGTGGTTCATTCGCCCTTCCGTTCCTAAAACACTTAACTTATCAAACATCTTTTCTTCAAACGATCCTTGTTTAGATCCCTTCTATCTCGCAAACAAGTTAGCGCTTCCGCCTCCTATCGCGAGCAGGCAAGCCAACGCTTAGCAGTTAGAATGCGGTCTAAACAATCGTTCATTAAAACGAACCAATCAACGAACCTTAGTACCACGAACTACGAGGCTCTGACTTTCCCATTGCACAAGGGAATACGTATGCACACGGATCTTACTCCCTGCCGAGCACCCTAGGAATAAAACCACCCATTTTTCGTAACCTTAAATTAGAATCGTTCATATTTATTTTAGTCGAAGAAAACATAAAGCATAAGTTAACTTTAATCGCAGGTTAAACTAAGAGGTTCCCGTTGAGTACAACGGATGTAAGGGGTGCTAATACCTTCCCCTTATGTAACCGACTCCCGGACGTAGAATTTGGTTTCGATGACCTTGTTCTATACATCTTTCTTTATTAGGTTTTATCTATATCTTCCTTTTCTTTCATTAGAATAAATAGAATTAGGTGGCGACTCTGTAGTTCCGTTTGTTCCGCGATCGGCGCGAGGATCGTATTTTTCGAGGTACGACATGAAGGTTTCGACAGATCATAATGCTGCTGATATGATCACCAAGACGTTGCCCAGTTACAAATTTCTCCACTGTATGCAGTTGATAAAACTACATGAAGAAAGCTAGTTTGTTTCTTGTTGTTATAGAGTTTGTTCCAAGGTGGAGATTTGTGAAATATTAGAACAAATTCTAGATTTAGCATACCGTCGAAGTCCGCTCACATGCTGTTTAATTGAGCCTTGTGTTATGGATTCAATTGTTTAAGTTAGCTTGTACCCTAAGTTAGCTTGTAATGGGTAATTGTTAAAAAGCCCATTAGGTTAGTGTGTTAGTTTTATTATAAATAGCATAATAGTCTCTCATATTTTGTATAAGGAAAAATAGGAAGATAAAACCCTAATACAAAAGTAAGAAAGATTATTTGTTATTCTTGTATACTTGTAATCTTGTTTAAAGAGAAATGAAAGAATAACAGTTTATAATCAATCCTTGTTGTTATTTTGATAACCCTTAATCTTAACCCTTGTGGGTTTCCTAGCTAACTAATCACACAAAAATCTATTATACTTTATTTCTAAGATATCTAATTCAATATATATATATATATATATATATATATATATATATATATATATATATATATATATATATATATATATATATATATATCCTGCTCTTTTATAAAAAAAGTTACGCAAATCCAAACGCTGCTTAGGAAAAAGTGGTAGTTGGGGATATTGGATCCGGTGGTGGGCATGGCTTTGTTTGTTCATTAATAGTAAAAGTTCTTTTTCCTTAATCAGTGATGAAAAATACGTATCATTCAAAAACAACGAAAAGCAGCTTGGGTAGTTATCACAATTGCTTAAAATGTTTATTGTGGAGGAAGAGCCAGTAGGCCTTAATTTGTGTAAGGGATGCATGACATTAATTCAACAATATATATTGTGAAATAATATGGAAATTAATTCACTACACAATCACATGGTTGCTAATTTGAGAATTTGGACCATTCCAATTTGATTAGATAATTAACATTTGAATAAATTATTAATATAATTCTTTCGGTATATCCAAAGGAATTATATATATATATATATATATATATATATATATATATATATATATATATATATATATATATATATATATATATTGTTTAGGAATCAAAATCATATGTAGTTGGTAAACTAAATGTCTTGAATTGATGGTGTTGATCTTCGGTTCGACGGTGCGGGATGGATTTGCAAGGTTAGCACTTCAACGTCAAAGTCAGGTCAAAAATCAAGATGAGCATAGTGAAAAGTGGAGATCTCATAATGTACATTGTTTTCAGTGTGAATTGGCTTCATATCTTGAGTCAAGTGGAGTATATTTGAGATGGGTTGAACCTTAGTTATTTGGGTCTTTGGCCGGTCCAGAACAATTGCCCACAAGACTTTGTTGAACACTAAGAAAGTCGAGAAAGCCTTTAGTGATAGACTTCTTACCAGTTATAGATGCTCTAACAAATGATGAACCTTGAGCATTCCCTCTAGTAGAAGAGGAGGTAAAACTAACACCCTTGTTCTTACTTTCTTCCTCCTTAGTTCCCTTAACATAGTATGTTTTCTTTGAAGCTTCAGGCCTTTAACTCTTGATGATCAATAAACACACTTTGAAGATACAAGGATGTGAGAATTTTTCCTTTACTCTTATGAACAGAACAAATAAAAGGAGAAGAACGAATCACCCTAAATATACGTGCATCATAAAGAATATAAGAAAGATATTGATTTGGTCTCCTTGCATGTTTCCCAATCTTTGAATGTTATAGGCTCTCCAATATGCACACTCCAAGTGCATTTCTTGATTTTTCAAAATAGATAATATCCAATGGATTGGTGAAAATATATACCAATTGTTTGTTAATTACTATGTGCTCTTGATTGACAACTTTGTCTTCCATAAGATCCCAAATGAAATGATGTTAAATGTCAATGTTCTTTGTTATACATTGTTGAACATGATTTTTTCGAAATATTGATAGCATTTCAGTTGTCACATAATAATGTCATGACATCTTTTCGACATTGTACTCCTACAACATCTGTTTCATTCATAATAATTGTGTGCAACTGCTCACAACAACAATGTACTCGGCTTCAACAACAAATAATGAAAAATCAATTTTGCTTCTTTTTGAACCAAGAAATCAAATTGTTGCCAAGAAAGAAACATCCCTCTAATGTACTTTTTTTCATCAGCAATTTCAGCCCAATCTGCATCACAATATCCTACAAGTATACGCTTTATATCCTGAGAGTACAAGATTACATATTCATAGGTCCCACTTATGTACTTTGAGTTTATTTACACTTGAGTAAGATGACTTGCCTTAGGATTGGCGTAGTATCTGTTCAAGTTGCAATATAGCAGCAAGAAGCAAGAGATATGGAAGAATTCCCTCTGGGATTTATATCGTCTCTACAAGGATCAACATGAGGGAAAAATTTATTCAATTGTCTCTACATTTCTAAGCTTTTTGTGACAAATTGCTTGAAAGATTAAAGGTACAATAGCGAAAATTAGAAAATATAAAGACAAAATATATAAAGTAAAGACTTAAAATAAACAGAGCCTTGTTTGGATTGGAATTTTCATCAATCGATAACATGTGCGTTCTTCTGACCAGTTATACACAAATCAATCGTTCGTCTAATATTATCATGTATCACCCACAACAGAGGTTATGTCTAATGCAAAGTCGAGAGAACAACCGTATTGTCTCATCAATGATATCTCACGTAACTCAACAACACAGAGCATTAAGAACTGATACTCACGCGAATGTTAAATCTATATCTTTGTATATAGTTTTAGAACCTAACAGATATTCATCCTAGATCCAGATATGAAGAGTATATGTCTATAGAGGTTCAAATCAATGTGTAAACAAGTAAAAAAAGATAACATCCATATCAAATAAACAATTCATTCATAAACAACACCATCATCACAATACGTACACACAATTAACCCTTTTCACATGTATTCTACTAATTTATTTATGTGAACATAGTTCCTCATCTCTATTATCACACATCCTGACAATACTGTTTATGTTTAAATTGTTATCGTTAGATTTACCGTATTAATCATTAGATGATATGTCATGCTAACAATCAACATAATAATATAAAAGTTTGATAATAGTGAATATCAACTCACAAACCAATGTCTAGAGTTTTCTCATTGATAGATGAATATCTTAGATCTAGGATTTGAAAGAAATATTTTAATACACACTTAAACCCATAAATATGAAATCAAAGACAACATTAATATTGAATAAAATCTAGTTCACAATACAGATTAGAAGAAATGCATAAGGTATTGATAGATTACATCCAACACCAACAAGAGATCGAAACATTTACTCGAAGATCAAGCTCCGATTCTCTTGGATTTGGACTTCCCCCCTTAGGGTTTGTGTTTCTCTCTCTATTTTTTTTTGGAATGAAGAGAGATAAAGTTATATCTCAGATAATGAGGTTATGTTTCCAAAAAAGCAAGAAAAACACATAAATATCTTTACAAAATCTGTCTAGCTCGCATTGCGGACGTTACTTTTAGGAACTTTAAGTGCATCTGAATAGTTAAACCGCCCTTGAGAAAATATCTTAGATGGCATTGCAAGCTCTTGTTCACACTACAAAATTCCTGGCTCGCTTGACCTTCGCTTTGAGCTCGCACAACAAGCTTGCATTGGCTTCACTAGCATCTCGCACTACAAAGTTGATGAATCTTTTTTTCTTTTCTTTGGCTTCCTTTTCCATTGTTTTGTGTCTTGTTCTATGGTGTTTATGCCTATTTCCTGCACCATAACACACACATCAAGGAAACCAAAGGCTAATGCAATGATATTCAAGATTCACACAATAACATGAATTAAATCAACAAAAACACAAATAAAAAGTTGAAAAATACCAAGAATAATGGTTCAAATTAAGACATATTTGGCATTCAACAGTACCAAGCATATACACCTATAGAAAATGTGATATCAGGTCTGCTAGCTATGAGTGTAGAGGTAAAAATCATGAGTTTAAGCTATTGATTAACTCAACTCAAGAAAAACAAAGTTGCCACCACTCTTTTATTTTATTACAAAACAAAAAGGAAAAAAGAACGAATAAATACTAAAATAAGTCTAAAAGCAAAATCTAGAGAAACAAACAAAGAAAGGGTAAGGGGTTGGTTACAAAATGGGAAGGTATTAGAACCCAAAATTTTTGTGGTACTCCACGGGATCCCTTTGAAATATTTACGCTTTTGGTTTGAAAATGTGTTGGTAAATGAGTGTGAGGGGATAAGAAAAGAATTAATTTTTAATGTTTTTGTGTTTAGAGAGGTTTACCACCTCATGTCTACGTACCCACAAATGGCAACGTAAGATCAAAACCCCGTAGTTCATGGTACAAATAGTGAAAATTAGTTGGTTTTGATTGATTTTAATAAGTAAAGACAATTTGTCATTTTAAGTGGATAGCCTCAAAAATCTACCATGAGAATGAGGGCATGGACTCATACATCATTATAGGAAGGGCGCTAAATCGGATAAAATCAACGAGTACGCCAATAAACCCCCACAAATGAGAAGAGACTCAATTACATCAAACTACAACAACCATGGAGATTGAGAGACTTGCACCCGACTAAAAAAATGACTCATAGTCTAAACTTGTAAAGAAAACAAAATAAATGCACAAAAGCACAAAACAACTTGAGTGAATTTGGTTCTTTTTATTTTTAAAATGAAGTCAAAATAATTAAGTTCATTAACATTTATTAAAAGAAAAGAAGAAGAAAAAGTCACTTGACAAAAGTCAAGGTTTGAATTATTAAAGTGGTGAAGGTTTTTAAAATAAGAATTCTTTGAAAAAGGGAGAAGGTTTTGAAAATTGAAGAAGGGGATATATTTTGCAAGAGGTTTTCTGGCTCTCTAAAACTTGAGAAAATGAGTGAAATGAGGATGCTATTTAAAGAGTTTAGGTATGGAAGTTTGGTGGAATGGAGCTAGGTTTGGGATATCAAGATTAGGATTGAAATTAAATTTGGATGGAATTAGCAAAAGAGTGGTGATTAATGAAGGTGAGTGGTGGGAATTAATTTTGATGATGTATGAGAATTAAATGGAGATGGTCTAGAATATTCCACATGTGATCAAAAATGAAATTGGTGCCAAAATCACAAAATTTGAATTTGCTTCCAAGTTTTCAAATTTGCACGCTGGTAACCGGTTACTACCAGGGTGTTAACCGATTACTCAGTCTAAAACATGAAAAATATTTTCTTTTTTCTTTGCACTATTGTGGCTCCGGCTCGATTTTCTTGCTTGTCAAAGAAGGCATGGAAATAAACACATGAACCTTGGAATTCCTTGAATAATAATAAATCAAAACTTGGAAATTCTTGATTAGATGAATTTGAATTGATTGCAGATCAACTTTAACTTTGTTCAGATGAAATTGTTCGAGCTGAGGAACTGTTCTGATATTTGGTATTTTTAACTCGTTCTTCCCCTGAAAATGATAGTAAAAGAAAACAAAATATTTTTGGATTTTAATTAAAGGTTAGTAAACATAACCAAATGAAAGGCACACAAAAGCAATGGTGATCCCCTGTGAGGCATAAACCTACAACCAAAAAGGATAGACGAACCAGTGCGTGATCTTGTTTGTGTGCAATGATGTAAATGATAATATGGAAAATCTTAGGGTCAACAAATAGGGTGATGCAACTGCTCCTATTTAAGTTTCTTCAATCCAGAGATATGAAGATTGACATCTTCGTTTCGACCAGATGGAATAGACTTAAATATAGAAAACCCAATTTTTGGCCCTAAGAGGCCATAAAAAGATATGAAATGACATGAAATGGAATGAAATGAAATGCAAAGAAAATATGTGGGGAATATAATGACATAAGAAACAAAATAAATGCTAGGGAAGAAAGGAAACTAAAAGTGCGATAGGGAAAAACAACACACAACTATTGGAGACCACGACAGGGCTTAGCTGAGCGAAAGATGTCTAAGAACGATATTGGACAAAGAGAATCACAACATCCAAGAGTGTCATGGAATGAAGTGAGAAAAGTCCTGGAAAGTACATCAAAAGTATCCAAGAATGACATTGATGATTTCACTAGGGACATCCGAGAATGGCATCGGATAAAAGGTATAACATTTGATAAGGCATAAGATGCAAAAGAGATAACCAGAAAATACACCCAAAATAACCAGAAAATCATTGAATGTATGGGATTCATTTCTAGAAGAACATCAAAACGACAACCATATATGGAAAAACATCAAATATGTAAAGAAAAGGTTCTCGAAAAACATCAGCACAAGGTATATCTGGAAAAACATCCGATAGATACATGAAATTTTTGGGACAACATCAAAACAAAGGTTTGACATACCTGGAATAACATCAGATAGACACATGAAAATTTTGGGACAACATCAGAACAAAAGTTAATCATATCTGAAATAACATCATAAAGACACAAAAAGGTTCCGAGAAAACATCAGAACACAAAATACCATATATCTGCAAAATATCAGATAAAGGTTTGACATATTTGGAACAACATCAGATAGATGTGAAAGTTCCGAATAAACATCATAACAAACAATAATATCTGAAATAACATCAAATAAAGGTTTAAAATATCTTGATCAACATCAGATAGAGGTGAAAGTTACGGATAAACATCAGAACAAACAAGAATATTCGGAATAACATCGGATAAAGGCTTAACATATCTGAAACAACATCAAATAGAGGTTCAAAAAGGATTATGGGAAAACATCAAAAATAAACAACAACATCTGAAATAACATCAAGTAAGAAGAGACAGACATGTATGTTGGTAGGTTCCAAGTAAGTTGGACTTTGATCATAAGGTAAGATGTTGAAAACAACTGGACCTCGAAAAAATGCATACGAGGATTACAACACTCTTGAATGCATTATATGAAAATGGGGATAAAACACCCTTGAAATGCAAATAAGGATGAAGCATTATTGCATGCCAAGAATATGAAGAATATTTACAACAAGATTAGACTCTTTTAGGAGTGGAAATCAACAAGTTTATACTCGTTTGAGGAATGAAAAAGATTGAAAGACTGATTCCTCGGCATGGAGATCACTGCCATTCTGCTTATAGATTAGAGATGCTGCTCTTGAACATATCTCTATCATATCGGTAAAAATGTATAACATTGATAAGGCATGAATAACTGTTTGGGGATTCTTGAAGAAGTTTGCCCCAGATTGATTGAATGATGAGGGTAAACTGATCAAAGCTTCAGTTCTGACTATCGTCGGGAAAAATGATCATGGCTTCAGTTCTTGAAATGATTGTTGAGAAGTCTAAACCCATTATAAATCTTGAAAGAGATCTTATGGTTAACCAAATCTGAGAATAATTTGCATTGAGGAACAAAACTTGAACAACAGGATCTGGAAGGAACTTGCCCCAGATAGGATCATTGACAAAGTTTCTCAACTGTTTGAAAGTCCTTAATGAGGAAAGTTTGTCTGCAAATAAAAGTTTTTTATACAAACATGGTATTTTTAATGCAAAGTTTGAAATCAAAAATCATTTTTGGAATGAAATTATTGATGTAGAGTAAATGGAAAAAAAACTTGTCAGAACACAGCGGTTTAGACAAGAATAAAAGAGAAAGCAAAAGTAAGAAACAAATGATTGGAAACAAACATGGGATTCAGTTTACGCAACCTTATTGTAATATGCTTTTCAAAAGAAACCTGGATTCAATTAGGTTTTTTGAAGGTTGTAACGTGGTCTGGTTCACGGTTTATGAAACAAAGGATATAGGCTCTAAGTTTATTTGTACCCAACCCAATTTTCGTGATGATCTCCAGTCCTACATTAAATTAATTCAACCTATGCATTCAAGTTCCAAGAAAATAAATATTTCACAGATGAAGATAGTTCATAAGCCAAAGATTTTGATATAGCAGTCACTTCTCCCTTTTATTATTTCTGGTGAGGACTTTGGTCGACTCATCTTGTTTTTGTTGAGGATTTTGGTCTACGCATCTTGTTTTTGTTGAGTATTTTGGTTACCTCTTGATTGATTCCGTTTTATTATCCCTAACTTTTTCCTAAACTGTGTCATTTTGAGCTTACAGTCAGTAGGATGCCCCCGTTTTTTCCTAAGTCTCCTTCATAGGTTTTGACTTAGCGGACTTTGATCTCTCTTTTTTTCATTCATTTCATTTTTCTTAAAGATAATGACTTCCTGGATTACTAATTACGGTGAACCATCTTTGGCTTTTGAAAGACTTCTTTGATGTGTACGAAGAAAAGCTTGAGATTGCAGCCTTTAATGAAAGGTGTCTTGAAGGATTCTCTTGTATTTGAATGCACATTCGAATTAATTGAGAACTACCCATCCCTAGGTTAAAATTGCGGGTTTTTCCGTATAGAAAGAAAATCCTACTTTAGGGCTCAAAAGGGTTGACAAGGGATTAAGTTCCTTTATTTCTCCAGTGTTTGGGAGTTGAAACAATGTTTGTACATCATCAGCCAAGTTTCAATTGAAAGAATACCAACAATAATTATGGATATTTCATTTTCAACATCCTCTCTCCAATCATTGTATAAACAAAAGCTTGATAAATAAAAATGATTAAGAAATATAAATCATAAAGATGCACACAATGAATAAAATTGAATCAAAGCATTGCATTGCTCATTTCATTAAAATCAACATGGAAGCACAAACAAGTTTAAAAGCAAACAATCAATACAATTGAAGAAAATTGCAAATAGAAATAAACAATATCCTAATGATCAATCAGCAACAAGGATGAGTTATCCTGTCTAAAAATATTGGCCTTGAAGATAATCTGACTTGATAAAGTTGACTGGAGATTCACTTTGCTTGATTTGGCAGAGGATTGTTAACAACATTGGGATTAGTATCCTTAAAGTAAAGGATATTATTTCTGATATGCTCTTGCACTCTATCCTTCAGTGCAAGGTAATGTTCCAAGTCATGGCTAGTTCCACCTTGATGAAACTCACAGTGACGATTCGTCCTATGGTTAGCTGGAAGAGGATCTGGAATGGGAGGCGGAGGCCTAGTAGTAATCCAACCATTTTGAATCAAAGAAGGGTACAACTCAGTGTAGGTCATCGGGATAAGATTATAATATGTCCTATTGTGATATTGACCCTGTCCAACAGCAAGACGAGGAGCTTGAACTTGAGTTGGTTAAGCCTTAACAACAAGAGCAACTGCAGTTACATATAGTTGAACATATTGTTGTTGCTTGCAATAAGGTTTCCTTTCATTTGAAACAGCATAAGCATCATCATCTTTTTTCTTTTGAAAGTTCCCATGTGACTTCCTTTAAGCATTAAAAGCTTCAGCATTGGTAATCTTACCTTTCTTGATACCTTCTTCTAGTCTTTCTCCAACAGTGACTAGATCAGCAAAACCAGATGATACACTTCCAACCATCTTCTCCCAAAAGAAGGGTTGAAGAGTGTCCATGAACAAACCAATTAATCCTTTTCGGTCAAAGGTGGCTCCACTTGAGCAGCTAGTTCTCTTCAGTGATGCGCGTACACTTTGAATGATTCTTTCTCTTTTTGATACATGTTTTGAAGTTGACGGCGGTCAGGTGACATGTCCAAATTGTACTTATAATGTCTTACGAAAGCATCAGATAAATCCTTTCAGCTCTAGACATGGTTCTTCTCAAGTCCCATGTACCATTTTATAGAAGCACCATTCAAACTATCTTGGAAACAGTGAATAAGAAGTTTGTCGTTCTAGGCATGTGCAGCCATTTTGCAGAAATACATCAACATGTGGATTTTAGGACAAGTATGCCCCTTGTATTTCTCAAACTTAGGAATTTTGAACTTATCAGGCATGACTAAGTCAGAAACCAAACAAATGTCTATTGCAGCAGCACCAAAGATATCTTTGCCTTCTAAACCCCTTACCCTCTTCTCAAGAGTCAAGCATTGTTCTCTGACTTCATAAATGTATCCAGGTTCACCTTGACTTTCAACTTGTGGACCAGCAACATGGTACATGAAAGGAGAGTTCTCATAAGTAGCTTGAGCAGTAGTGTGCATGACAGGTTGAGGTTCAATAGGAACCAAAGCTGAAAAGTTTGGAAAACTAGATGGAGCAACGATTGGAGTAGATGTAGAGATTGACACGTAATATGGAGGTAACCCAAATTCTGGCCAAGTAGAAGCTGGTTGCTGAATCATTGGAGGGTCAACAACAACAGTTGAGACTTCAAAAATCAGAGCCCTTTGAGGTGGTTCACCTCTAGCAATAAGAACTTGCATCATTTCAGTGTCTGGTCATGTTGGACTTCATTTCATCAATTTACATCTTGACTTCAATGTTGTGTTGCTCTTAGTTTTCCATTCTCAATCTGACAGCAGTTATAGTTCCGTATTTGTGTTGAGGAAACAGTTTGACAGTCAACGGACAACAGAAGAAGGAGACAACTGGAATGAGTTTCACATACAACTAAAATGAATGCAAATATATGCAAAGGATATGATGACATGCAATGTTCCACTTCCATTTTTAGGGAATCAACTCGATTATTGCAAACATGGGCGACATCGAGAACATGGTCATTAAAAATCTTGACAAACTGGATATTTTCTTTGTCCATATTTGCAATAATCTGAATTGTTTTCCTTGAAAATGGTTGCGATGATGTTTATAATGAATACATGTATACAACAAACACAAACAAGATCACGTAAAACACACAAGTTCAAAGGTTTGGATCACGAGCATGAAGTCAAGGGATAAGATCCACCAACCCACAAAGGTATGTACTAAGGTTTGTCTTCATTGTACCTGTAGAAAACCAGAGGGTTCTAACAGAAGTTCCTGGAGTTAACAGCCATCCTTCGGATATCATCGGTACATTGGACTACTCCCCAACCGATAATTTCCTCAAGAGGACCTCGTCCGAGTGTAGTATCGCGTAACAATCACCCTAGGTCTACACTTGGATGACTTTTTCACTGTGTTCCTAAAATGGCCTGAATGGGTTAAGGGTTCTACGGTCCTTAGAATGATAAGCCTGAGGTAAGAAAACTAATGTCATGATATGACTACTCACCATGACATCAGTAATCCGAGGGAGCCTAACTGAGTGGTGATTCTCGAATTGACATCACATAGAACTATTCCACGCGTATCTCCTCGAATATATCACTGTCCTATCATAAGTTCACTCAAATACGAGTATAGGATCTATCTCACTCACAAAGGATCACCAAACCAAAACAGAACAAGCAGTAACAAACAAGTCAAACCAAAGCAATAAATAAATTAAAGTAAGTTGAACCCACATAGAGATTACACCTCAGCAGAGTCGCCACTTTTCTGTAGTGTTAAAAATCGTAAGTGTAAGCTATTGATTAACTTAACTCAAAGAAAACAGAGTATCCACCGCACTTTTATTTTATTCCAAAAGGAAAAGGAAGAAAGAGCGAATAAATCCTAAAATGAATCTAAAAGAAAAAAAGCTAAAGAAACAACCAGAGAAAGGGTAAGGGGTTAGTTACAAAATGGGAAGGTATTAGCACCCAAAATGTATGTGGTACTCCACGGGAGCCCTTTGAAATATTTACGCTTTTGGTTTGAAAATGGTTTGGTAAATGAGAGTGAGGGGATGAGAAAAAAATTAATTTTTAATGTTTTAGTGTTTGGAGAGGTTTACCACCTCATGCCTACTTACCCATAAAGTGCAATGTAAGATCAAAACCCCGTAGTTCAAGGTACAAATAGTGAAAATTGATTGGTTTTGATTGATTTTAATAAGTAAAGACAAATTGTCATTTTCAAGTGGATAGCCTCACATATCTACCATGAGAATGAGGGCATGGACTCATACATCATTATGGGGAGGGCGCCAACTCGGATAAAATCGACGAGTATGCCACTAAACCCCCACAAATGACAAGAGACTCAATTACATCAAACTACAACCATGGAGATTGAGAGACTTGCACCCGACTAAAACAATTACTCCAAGTCTAAAAGTGTAACGAAAACAAAAGAAATGCACAAAGGCTCAAAACAACATGAGTGAGTTTGGTTCTTTTTATTTTTGAATTGAAGTCAAAATGATTAAGTTCATTGACATTTATTAAAAGAAAAGAAGTAAGAGTCACTTGAAGAAGTCATGGTTTGAATTATTAAAGTGGTAAAGGTTTTTAAACCTCTCCAAACACTAAAATGTCATGGTTTGCAAGAAGTTTTTGGATCTCTAAAGCTTGAGCAAATGATTGAAATGAGGGTGCTATTTAAAGAGTTTAGGTATGGCAATTTTGTGGAATGGAGTTAGTTTTGGGAGATCAAGATTAGGCTTGGAAATTAAATTTGGAGGGAATTAGCAAAAGAGTGGTGATTAATGAAGGTGCATGGTGGGAATTAATTTTGTTAAGAAATGTGGTTGGGCCTAACTCAAACCTACAAAACCGGTTGGTAGAGTGAGGATTACCCCCAATTATATACACAAGTTCACGTCATATATTGTCCGATGTGGGACTCTTAACACACCCCCTCACGCCCATGATTGGACATCTGGAGGATGGAAATAAATGGTGGGTGGCCCGATAACAGAAACCATAGAAGGTGACCCATAGGATCTTAAATGAGGCTCTGATACCATGTTGAAATAAGCGAGACTAAGAGACATTTAGATTAAACTGTGTGTTTTGAAAATCACTACGGAGATATTATTATATATAGATAGATTACAACTAATTAAATGATATAGTTGATGTGGGACTATTCTATATACAAATATTCTTAACACTGTATATATGTACATATATCAACACTCCCCCTCAAGCTTGAGCATATAAGTCAAATGCACCTAGCTTGTTACATATATAGTTAGTTCTGGGGCTTTGTAGATATTTTGTAAATGAATCTGCCAATTGATCATTAGAGTTGACAAAGTTTGTGATGATGTCGCCTGACTCGATCTTCTCTCTGACAAAGTGAGAGTCTATCTCAATATGATTGGTCCTCTCATGGAAGACTGGATTTGAAGCAATGTGCAATGCAGCTTGATTATCACAAATAAGTGTCATTGGTCTTGCTTCTTCAATTTGAAGTTCTTTGAGCAATTGTTTTAACCAAATAAGTTCACATGTTGCCATTGTCATGGCCCTATACTCTGCCTCAACACTTGATCTTGAAACAACATTTTGTTTCTTACTTTTCCAGTATATAAGGTTTCCTCTAACAAGTACACAATACCCAGAGGTGGATCGTCTGTCAGTATGTGACCCTGCCCAATCAGCATCGGAGTATCCAACTATCTGGGTATGTCCTTTATCCTCATACACAAGACCTTTTCCTGGATCACATTTGATGTATCTCAGAATCCAGATAACAACATCCATGTGTTCCCGACAAGGGGAATTTAAGAATTGGCTTACCACACTGACTGCAAAAGAAATGTTCGGACGAGTGACTGTGAGATAATTCAACTTTCCAACCAATCTCTTAAACCTTCCTGAGTCAGATAGAGGCTCCCCTGATTAGGTAGTAGTTTGACACTTGGATCCATAGGAGTATCGTCTGGTTTAGCATTTAACAAACCTATTTCTTCCAAAATATCCAAAGCATATTTCCGCTAAGAAATCACCAAACTATCTTTAGATTAGGCTACTTTAATACCCAAGAAATAGCGGAGTTTACCAAGATCTTTTGTTTGAACTTGTTTCGAGAGATGTGGTTTCAATTGGAATATTCCCTGTTGATCACTACCAGTTATGACAATGTCATCTACATACAAAATAAGATAAATACACCCTTGGGGTGAGTGACGATAAAAAACTGAATGACAAGCTTCACTATGGACCATACAAAACTGTTGTACTACAGTGTTGAATCTACCAAACCAAGCTCTCGGAGATTGCTTAAGACCATAAAGAGACATGTGTAGCCTACGAACCATACTAGATAACCCCCCTGAGCAACAAACCCATGTGGTTGCTCCATTTATACTTCCTCTTTAAGATCACCATGTAAGGATGCATTTTTGATGTCAAGTTGATGGAGAGGCCAATGTTGAATGGCTGCAATGGCTAGAAGAAGTCTAACAAATGCCATCCTGGCTACAGGAGAAAAGGTATCACTATAATCCAATCCAAAAATCTGAGTGAATCCTTTGGCTACCAAGCGAGCTTTAAATCGATCAATCTTCCCATCTAGACCAACCTTCATTGTATAAAGCCAACGACAACCTACTAAAGATTTCACATGGGGTAGAGGAACCAGTTCCCAGGTACCACTGCTTTGAAGAGCACACATTTCATCAATCATTGCTTGCCTCCACTCAGGGTGAGATAATGCTTCACCTGG
The DNA here is from genome assembly GCA_963966055.1 of Lathyrus aphaca. Classification (NCBI taxonomy): domain Eukaryota; kingdom Viridiplantae; phylum Streptophyta; class Magnoliopsida; order Fabales; family Fabaceae; genus Lathyrus; species Lathyrus aphaca. The sequence goes on from OZ014524.1 coordinate 217,696,034, forward strand.
AGTTTTAGGAATAGAAACAGAAGACAAGGAAGACAAACAAGTATACTACAAAGGGGAAAGACTATGATAACATAAATCAATATAATGTGGAGAAGGATTTCGTGTTTGACGTATACCTTTTAGAAGGGAAATCGGAAGATCAGACTCAGGTTGCAGGATCGGATCCGGTGATGGCGAGAGCGTCGGAGGAGAGTTTGTATTGACCTCAGGGACATGTACGACTTTAGGGACATGTACGACTTTAGGGACAGGTATGACAGACATTGGGTGACGTCGCTGATATGTTTGAAGTGGACGAGGAGTGATGGGGTCAACCGTAGGGGTATCTAGTGAATCAGGTTCCCTAGAATGATGGGGAATAATGACAGATGGGACGTCCAAAAGAGGTGTGGGAATACTTTCCTGTAGATGTTCCGTAGTTGGTTGGCTGGACTCAAAATATGGAACAGGCTCGAAGAACGTAACATCGGCAGATACGAGGTATCATTGTAGAGTATGAGAGTAGCAATGATAACCTTTTTGGGATCGATGATAGCCAAGAAAGACACACTTTAGTGATCGAGCTGATAGTTTATCAAGACCAGGAGAGAGATTGTGTACAAAACACGTAGACCCAAAGACTCGAGGAGGAATTGGGTGAAGTGGAGAGTTTGGGAACATGATTGAATAAGGGATTTTATTATTAAGGACAGATGATGGCATGCGATTTATGAGGTAACATGTTGTGAGCACCGCATCACCCCAAAACCGAAGAGGAACATTACCATGGAGTAGTAGGGTCCGAGTGGTTTCTACGAGGTGCCGATTTTAATGTTCGGCTACCCCGTTTTGTTGGGGTGTATGAGGGCAAGATGTTTGGTGAAAAATAACATTGGATGACATAAAAGTTTGAAATTGTTGGGATAAATACTCACATGCATTGTCACTTCTTAAGGTACGAATAGGCAAACCAAATTGGGTTCTTATTTCTCGATAAAAATTTTCAAAAATAGAAAACAATTCAGATCTGTTCTTCATTAAAAATAGCCATGTGCAACGTGAAAAATCATCAATAAATGTTACAAAATACCTAGACTCAAAAGTATACACATTACGCGAGGGACCCCAAACATCGGAGTGAACTAAAGAAAAAGGGAATGCAGCCTGTTTATTGACTCGATCGGGAAATTGACTACGAGTATGTTTTCCTAACTGACAAGACTCACAATGTAAAGTGGATAATTTAGTTAAAATAGGCACTAACTTTTGTAGCTTGGGAAGACCTGAATGACCTAACTGTGCATGTATAATGAGAGGAGAATATGTGGTGGAGCATGTGGTAGATGACGCAGAGAAGTAGTAGAGGCCTTGAGACTCACATCCGACGTCAATCGTCTGTCTCGAACTCCGATCCTGCAAAGTGACATTACTATTAGTAAAGGTGATAGAACAATTAAGGGAACGAGTTAAACGGCTGACTAACAGCAAATTAAATGGACAATTAGGTACGTATATAACAGAAGTAACAGAGAGAGATGGTAAAATTTGAACAGTACCAATCCCTTGGGATCGGGTTTGAGAACCATTTGCGGCAGTTATAGTGGGTAAGAAACCAGAGGTAGAGAGGGAAGAAAAAAGACTTTTATTACCAGTAACATGATCAAACGCGCTAGAATCGAGGACCCAAGGACCAAGAGGAGATGATTGTGAGAAGAAAACAGATGAATTACTAGTGTGTGCAATTGAAGCCGTGGAACCAGAGGCACGATTAGTCTGACACCACCTGAGAAAATCCTCGTAGCTTGGCGTAGGGTTCTGAATAGAAGATGAGGTCTTCATAGTGTCTGGGTTATCACTTTGAGTTGCATTTACCTGACGTGGGGGTTTGCCATGTAGCTTCCAACAACGGTCGATAGTATGCCCAAGCCGGTTATAATGGTCACACTTGGGACAAGGTTTGGAGTTGGATGACCCTCATTGAGGGCAATTCTGATTGTTGCCAAGAGATGTGAGGGCAGCAGTGTCACCTGATGTCGGAGCAACAATAGATGGAGGGGTAACTGGACCAAACACATGAGGTGTATCCAAGCGTAATAATTGTTCACTAACTACATCATAGTTAGGAACAATAGTACCTGATAAAATCTGGTTACGAACGGAGTCGAGTTCGGATGGTAGTCCTTTAAGTGCCATGACCATGAAAAATTTACTTTGTTGTTCGACATGAGTTGTTGAATCTCTTGAGTACGACATGAGGGTTGCATAACTAGCTTTCAAGGAATCAAGCTTACTCAGATAGGTTTGCATATCCATATTCTCCAAATTCAGTGTGTCGAGTTTGAGGATGACACTATATAGACAATGAGCGTCGTTGGAGAAGACTTTCTTGGCCTTTTCCCAAACCTCATTTCAAGTGGAGAAGGCTTGATACTGCGCTTGGAGGTTAGGTGCTATGGAGAACCATAACACGGTAAGCGGAGAGGCATCAGTTTTCTTCCATTTAGCGAGTTTGGAAGTGCCAACATTAGTCAATTTTGTGGTTAGGTGATCTTCATATCCCTGACCATGAAACTACATATCGACAACACGAGCCCATATGTTATAGTTTGTTGATCCAGTTAGTTTTTCACATGGGATAAGTGGAACTTTAGTAAACGAGACAAAATCAGTGTCTCCCATAGTAGTGACACAAAACACGGAGTGAAATCGGGGTTGTTTGCATTTGAGCACCGTTTTCCATGAGTCGGAAAGTAAAACAGAAGCCGGATCTGGAACGGGTGGGGAGAGGTGTCGCTCCCTGGATTTTCATCCCGGTGCAAACACGAACGGTCGGCGATGTTGGAGGTTGAGGTTGAATAGAGTCACCAGCTAGGAATTTTTATCCCGAAGGAAAGGTAATGCTGCATAAACCTAGAAAGATATGGACAAGACGGTTGCGAACCAAAGAAATTGAGTAAGGGGATAAGTTACGACCTAGGAAGGTATTAGCACCCAGATTGTCCATCGTACTCGACCGGATCCACGCATACCTGATTGTGTTTAAAGGGGGATATTGTATGTGCTAAACTGTGCATAAAAAGCTAGGGAGAAAAGGATGTACAGAGTGTCAGTGCAAAGAAGAAAGCGAGTGCTCAAAACTGAGTTTGAGGAAAGATAAACTGGGAGGAGGAGAGGGAGAGACAAAGAGACTTTTGTTCGATAACTGTTAAGTTATGCCTATGTATCCTCTAGTGCAATGACGAAGTCAGAACACCGTAGTTCGACTCAAAGAGACAGGGATGACTTTGTTGTGAACTGCTTACTTGTCTATGCTCAAGTGTATGACTCGTCTGGCTCGAGTGCTAACTGTCTTGCATTAGACGGAAGAAGCGAGTTCCCGTTTTCAGAGTGAATGTGATGAGAAAAGAATCCCGGAGGAGACGTTTATTGTTTGTTTTTGTGTTTTCAGTTTTTTATTGTTTTTGGTGTTTTGCATAGGAAAATGAGCTTAAGCCTTAATCAAGGGTCGCAAACTCATTATATCACCCCTGATTAGGGATAATGAGTCTACTTAAGTATGAGATAAAAATCTCAACTTAATTACCCTAATGATGCAGGATTAAGATCATTAACCTACTTGTGATTATTAAGTGTTTTTGGATTTTTTTTTATGTTAAGTAATGAGTTTAATCTTTAATCAGGGATTAGTGAACTCATTACACCATCCTAAGAGAAGGATAGTAGATGAGAACACTTAAGATGAGGAAGATACCTCAACTTAATCCATGGTTAGGGATTAAAATCATTATATAACAAGCCTTTATTAAAGTGGATTTTAATTAAAGGTGGGATTAAGAAATGGATTTTATGTTTGCAAGACTAAACCTGAGGGGGACTTGTCCATTAAACACTAGGGTTAGTCCCTCTGAACCAACAGGCAGAGATGTAACCCTGATATAAGGCCCAAGTTACAAGCTTAAGTCTTAATGATTATTAGGTGTTTTGATTAGGAGGTGTAAACAACTTAAATGTTTAACACTAAGTATTAAAGTTATACACTCCATCCTAAGACAAGGATACAAGCATAACCCTAATTCAGAGTCTTAAAGCTTTAACTGTTTAGCCTTGATTATGAGATGAGAAGCAGAGACTCAAGGAGACTCAAAGGTAAAAAACTAGGGGAGACTATGTACAACCCTAAAGTTATCATGCTTGGATATTCCTATGGTTTGTGAGGCTTAAGAGCAAGGTCTTCATAAGGCCACCAAGGAAGAAGAATCAGATGAAAAGAGAAGAGAAAGGAGGAGAGGTTACTTACTTCCTGAAGAAGTTAAGTAACCTAAGAGGAGGAGAAAGAAAAGGAGCAAGAGAGAGCACAAGTGAGTCAAACTCACTTCAAAGACAAATAAATGAAAATTAAAAGATAAGAAAAGGTTGGATGTGGAGGCAAATCCACATCCTGATCAACTTACCAGAAGCCCCTGAAATGGTTAGTATGAATGCATAAGGTGAAACAAGATGCAATGAAGCAAAGATGAAGATGCAATGATGCCAACCAGAAGTGCAAATATAATTCAAATTTGTTATGAAATGATGCAAAGACATGTACAATGTTTATATATGGTCATACAAGAGATGAGATGCAAAGGAAAGCAAGTTAAAAGCTTGAAATCACATGAATACACATAAGAAGGAATGAATGCAAAACATATCAAATGGATGCAACAATGATCAACCAATGTTCACACATGTCCTAAGGTATCTAATATGACATACAAATGCATGGGATGTTATGACAGATTCATATGATGAAGGTATGCAAGGATGAATGCAAATGAACATGGAAAATTAGGGTTTTAAGAAAGTATGAGATGCATATGATCAAAACAGAAGCAAGACTCATGATAAAAAATTGAAATTGCAACCAAATGAACCCTAAACACACATAAGATTACTCCCCAAAGACGGAAGTCAGAAGCTAAACCAAAGTCAAGTTATGGTTTTTCTAAGTTAAGCTAGGGTTTTGGGTACTTCTTCATGAAAAATGTCAAACAAATGGAAAATACAATGCAAAATTATGAGTTAAATACCCTAGATACTACATGCAAAGTATGAAAGAATTCAAAAAGAACCATGTACAAACTCATCTTGGTTGATCAGAAATGAATTTTTGAAGTTAGGGTTAGAAAAATAAGAAATTTGGAAACCTTAATTCATGGTTAATTGTCAAAACATGATCAAACCCTAAAATAAATTTGTAAGATGATTTTTTAAATTGTTCGAAACATATAAGAATGCTTCATGATTTTTTTGGTGATTTTTAAATACCTAAAAGTATTTTTAATTAATTAAAATTAATTAATTAATTAATTAAATAATACAATTAAATGATTTTAAAATATATTTTTAATGCAAAAATTAAAAATAAAAATGTTTTTGGTTTCTGAAAAATATTTGGAATGAAAATGCTATAAAATGAAATGAAATAAAAAAAAAGTAAACACAATGAGAGGCCCCGATTGCGTGGAGGGTGGATAAAGGGTCAGGATTGCTAGTCAGCTTGACTTGGGGTAACCAGATCCTAAGGCCTAAATTCAAATTTGTGATTCGCGCGTGATCTAAAGGCTGAGGTTTGATCTGAGTTAATTAATTAAAATTAGGGTTAAGTGAATAATCTGAGCCATCCAAAACTTAATCTAAACATAATCAAAGGGTCCTCATTCAATCTGGCAACCAAAACCCTAATTATTTTCAGGTGACCGGAGATAAGCTCCGGTCATCTTCTCCGGCCATCCCAAAACCTAACTTCTTCTACAAGCCATTAAAATGCATCAAACCTGCCCAGAAATGATCCTCTAACATCACACAACTCAAATCAATCACTAAACAACATTTAAATTTCATGAATCAAGCAAATCGAAGCAAAAATATTTTCACGGGCAAACTTTTAGAACAACAATACATGCTCATTTCTACACCATTTTCAATTCTAAACACATCAGAATGATATGCAAAGCATGTAGAATCAATTTATAACAAGAAAAAGAGGTTCTTGAAAATTTGTTCTTGATGAATACCTGAACTGAAGTACTTCAAACTGGAGCTTTCAGGACCTCCCTCTTGTGCAAAATGACTTCTTTGGACCTCCTGAAGCTAGTGGAGTGCTTAGAATGCTTTGAAAGTGGCTGGTTTTTGAGGTCCAGTTCTGATGTAGCAGAAATCGTGTTTTTGATATGTGGTGTTTCAAGCCATTTTGATGGTTGATTCTTATTCTATGGATGATATGTGATTGATTGGTGAAAGAATTTTGGAAGTTTGATGGCTGGTTTGAGAGAATCGAAGAGATGAATTTTTGAGGGATTTTTTGCAATTTGAGTGTGTGTGTGTGTGTGTGTGTGTTGTTTCAAGGCTTGAAGTGTTATGTTTTATGATCCTTAGGGTTTCTATAAACAAATGAGATCAGTCAAAGGAGTGGATATGCAATGTGGGATTGGTATGGTGCCATTGGCCAAAAAGTAAAAAGTTTGTGTACTTGAAGCATGGGCCATGGCAGAAGTGATTTGAGGTCTTAGGTTGCCTTAGTTGGCTTCAAGGAGGGCTTTGGATCGAAAGTGGTGAGCTGTATGGTTTGATTCATGAGTTTTCAAAGGTTTTGCATTTTCACAACTTTGACATTTCTTGAGAAACAAGGCATGAAAACCCTAGGTTATTGGCCCAATTATGATCTTTAGAAGTTGTTTGATCATGGCATGATTTATTTGAGTGGATTAGAGGTCACATAAAGGCCTAAAATACTATTTTGCAAATTTCCCTCTTTGGCATGAACTTGAAAATTACAAGATTTTTCCCAACTTTGACTTGCCATATCTTGAGTTCTAGGATGAATCAAGAGGAGTTCTTGTACTTTTTGAAAATGGGAAGATTCAATCTACAACTTTCATGTTTGAAGAAAATTCATTTGAAACCTTTTTGATCAAGAAAGAGGAGGTTGAAGATCTTTCCCAAAATGGAAAGTTTTCATTACAAGTCATGTCCAAAAATGGAAAGTTTTCAAATGGCTCAAAATTCTTCAATCTTGTGAACTTCTAAGCATTACTAAGATCAAATAAAGATCATAGGACCTCAAATTGATGATGATGACCCTTTAGAACCCTTGTTGGTGGCCTCAGATGCCCTGATTCTGACTTTTCTTGCACAACAAGTTACCATTTGATCAGATGACTTCCACAAGTAATTTTTACTTCAAATTTGATACACATGCTCCTTATAACATATATAGACCAATAGAATCAAGAATGACCAAAAAATTGAGTGTAAGGGCCTCAAACCTAAAACCCTAATTTATGGTCATCTGTGTATGAGCCCTGAGCCTGCCTGGGTAGCTGTGAAATCTCTTGTGATCTTTTGACTTTCAAGAACCCTTGGGGGTATAATATGATCATAAAACACTCATGGACCCTCTTGGAATGCTTCATGGCCTCTGAGATACCTCAAACCACTTCTAAGATTCATTTGATCACAAACCCTAGTTATGAAACGTATGCAGTGAAATAACTATGCATTGTGAGATGGTATGCTTATGCAATGCTATATGAAGGATCACAAGCCAAGGTGTGAGAAAAAGAGAGGGCAAATTTGGGGTGTTTACAAGAGGCGAGTAGATCGGCAGAAAAATGGTCGGAATCAGACACCGGGCACGCAGGACAGCAGCGGAGGGCGACGACCGGATCAGAGGACGGCGAGTTGAATGGTGGAAACAGTTTTCCGAAATATCGTCGGAAGTTTTGTCGGAATAGTAACGGTGGCAGTGGTGGCAGCAGGGTGGTTACCGGAGAATATTGAAAAAAAGGAAAACCGGGGTGACAACACGGTTTGCAAAAAAAAAATTCTCACCGGAAGACAGTGGGTCAACCGGGTAAAGCACAGTGAAGAAAGAATTGCCTATTAGCAGGCTCTAGATACCATGTTAAGAAATGTGGTTGGGCCTAACTCAATCCTACAAAAACCGGTTAGTAGAGTGAGGATTTTCCCCACTTATATACACAAATTCACATCATATATTGTCTGATGTGGGACTCTTAACACACCCCCTCACGCCCAGGATTGGACATCCGAAGCGTGGAAATAAATGGTGGATGGCCCGATAACGGAAACCATAGAAGGTGGCCCATCGGATCTTAAATGAGGCTCTGATACCATGTTGAAATAAACGAGACTAAGAGACATTTAGATTAAACCGTGTGTTTTGAAAAGTACTATGGAGACATTATTATATATAGATAGATTACAACTAATTAAATGATATAGTCGATGTGAGACTATTCTATATACAAATATTCTTAACACTATATATATTTACATATATCAACAGGAATTAAATGAAGATGGTCTAGAATATTCCACATGTGATAAAAAATGAAGTTGGTGCCAAAATCACAAAATTTGAATTTGCTGCCTATTTTTCAAATTTGCACGCTGGTAGTCAGTTACTACTAGGGCGTTAACCGATTACTCAGTGTAAGACTTGAAAAATATTTGCTTTTCTTTGCATTGTTATGGTTCCGACTCGATTCTCTTGATTGTCAAAGAATGCATGGAAATAAACACACGAACCTTGGAATTCCTTGAATAATAATCAATAAAAACTTAGAAATCCTTGATCAGATGAATTTGAATTGATTTCAGATCAACTTTGACTTTATTCAGATAAAATTGTTCGAGTTGAGGAACTATTCTGATATTTGGTATTGTTAACTTGTTCTTTCCCATAAAATGTTAGTAAAAGAAAACAAAATATTTTTGGATTTTAATTAAAGGTTAGTAAATATAAACAAATTAAAGGCACACAAAAGCAATGGTGATCCCCTATGAGGCATAAACTTTCAACCAAAAAGGATATGCGAACTAGTGCGTGATCTTGTTTGTATGTAATGATGCAAATAAAAATATGAAAAATCTTTGGGTCAAAAATTAGGATGCTACAATTAGATATAACAAACTTCCTTCCATACTTATGTATAGAATTGACCAATATCAACTCCATTTTCATTCCAAGAAAGCTTCAAGTGAGTTGCAACATGAGTTCTCTTATGGCTTAAATTGTCAAGACCAAACTTCTTCCCTATGCTTTTAGCATACTTGCTTTGATATGCAAAAGTATTGTATTCCATTTGTTTTACTTGAAGACCAAGAAAGTAAGTGAGTTCTCCTACAAGGATCATCTCAAACTCATATTTCATTTTTTTAAATAAAATGATACCCCGTCATGTTAAACATTCCACCAAAAACGATGTCATCTATATAGATTTGGGCAATCATAAGCTTCACTCAATCATTATTCACAAATAGAGTTAAGTATATTCCTCCTATATTGTATTCATTGTTGATATAGAACTCGGTTAATCTTTCATACCAAGCAATTGAAGCTTGTTTCACACTATAAAGAGCTTTGTTCAATTTAAAAACATGATATGGATAGTTTGGATCAGTAAACTTCTTAGGTTGCTCCACATAGACCTCTTCATTGAGATACCCATTTAGAAAGTCACTCTTAACATAAATTAGAAATAGTTTGAATTTTCATAATTCATGAAATTTTTAGCAATAGTCTAATGGATTATAGTCTGGCTACAGGGGAAAATGACTCATCAAAGTGAACTTCTTCAATTTGAGTATACCCTTGAGCAACTAATTTTTCCTTGTTCCTCTTCATTACCATTTTCATCTGAATAGTTCTTGTAAATTCACTTGGTACCAATGAAGTTCACATCTTCTAGTCTAGGATATAGCTCTCAAATCTTGTTTCTTTCAAACTGACAAAGCTCTCATTGCATGGCATTGATCCAAATTTCATCATTCAATGCTTTCTTGACATTCTTGGGCTCAATATTAGAGATAAAGCCTGAGTTGGTAGTACTTTCTTTGGATATTATCATAACTACTTCGTTGAGATTTTATTTGATGTTCTCTATAGGATAATCCTTCTGAAAACTAATGGATGGCCCCCTATTGATTTGAAGATCATTAAAATTTGTGATTTGAAACGCAATGTTAGACTCCTTGGACGAGACATTTTCTGGGACATCGGTTTGATAAGGAGAAACCTCATATTCTTCTTATTTCTTATCTTCATGAGAGTCATCAATGACCATATTTGTGGATTCCATCATAGTCTTGGTTTGATTGTTACACACTATATAAGCTTTCTTATTTGTACAGTATCAAAGGAGGATTCATCCATCACTCTTAGGATCCATCTTTCTTATTTGATCTGAAAATGCTAAGATATAACACTTGCTCCTAAAGATGTGAAAAAGCTTGTCATTTAGCTTTCTCCCTTTCCATAACTCATATATAGTTTCTTTAGTCCTGGATTTGATGGTCACTCTATTATGTATGTGGCAGGTAGTGTTCATTGCTTCAGCCCAGAAATAGTAAGGATGTTTCTTAGCATGTAATATTACTCTATACGACTTTTGAAGAGTTATATTCTTCCTTTCCACCACCCCATTTTGATGAGTAGTGATAGGAGCTGAGAACTCATGACCAATACCTTTTGAAGCACAATACTCTGTGAACTTAGAATTTTCAAATTTAGTCCCATGGTCACTTCTGATTGTCATTATCCCAATTCCTTTTTCTCTTTGAAGAAGTTGACATAGCTCTTTGAACACCTCAAATGTGTCAGATTTTTTCTAATGAACTTTACCTAAGTATACCTTGAGTAGCCTGAAGGTGTAAAAAGTACACAAGAAGATGGTGAATCGTGTTTTGCATTTTCTTATTTTAGCTTCTAATCATTGTTCAGAATCAGAACTGGTGTTCAAATTCTGTTTTAATTCTTAGTAGGGGTGTTAAAAGAAAAAATAACAACAAAAAACACAAAAGATTTATCCTGGTTCCTCTCCCAACTGAAAGTACTCTAATCCCTTTTCCACGCAATAGATTTTCCACTATAATTAACCTTATTACACTTGCTTATACACACTTGTATATGATATTTCTTGCTCATACCACTTGTCCAAGACTTCCTTGGTTAGAGCATGTTTCTGAGACTTCCCTCTACTTAACTAGCTCTTGATCAAGACTTCTTTTGCTTAGACCTCCTACCTAAGAATTTACCTTGCTCAACTAGATCCTGATCGAGACTTCCATTTGCTTAGAGCTCATGTCTAAGACTTTACCTTGCTCAATCAGCTTCTGATTGAGACTTTTCTTTGCTTAGAGCTCGTGTCTAAGACTTTACTTTGCTCAACCAGCTTCTGATTGAAACTTCATTTTGTTTAGAGCTCGTGTCTAAGACTTTATCTTGCCCAACCAGCCTAGTTGAATGATACTTTCATAGCTTAAACACTTAAGGAATCAGACTTACGTGACTTAACTATCTTGGCTCAAGACTTCTGCTCAATCAGTCTTGTTGATTAATACTTTTACTTAAGATTTCTAAAATATTTAATGGTAAGAAATCTTAATGATTTTACAATTACAACCTACAAGCAGAAAATATACATATTACAACTGAGTTGATGATTGCTTAATCTTTCTAATCCTTCTTCTAAAGAATCCTTGTTAAAGGTTCAGCTTGAACCTTCAGCCATATTTATAGCCTTTGCAGAAAACTAGCCTTTGAAGAGGTAACTTGATCAAGTGTCTTTGTCTTTGCTCCATAATACAAGAGACATTGAAGATATATACACATAAGATTCTGAACCCAATGTGTAACACGTTTAACCTTTGAGTCTTCAAGAGGTGATGTACTGATAGAGCGGTCAGGAGTAGACATCCATAAAGCATGCCATTTTTTCTTGAGCCTTGCAATCTTGTAGACTCTAGTTGACAAACTGATAAGACAATGCAGTTTGCTTTCTACAATACAGACAACTTCCAACTTTATCACCAACCCTGAGTGGTACCAAATGCTAATATATAATTACCAAGTGTAGTGATTCGCCTAAATGTTGGAACATTCAGCACCAGAGTCTGCGTCAAGCCACACTAGTAAATGTTCTTCAGATTTTGCCACCATAAGCTAATAATGCATCAACTCCCAAGTGTGTCCAAGTATATCAAATTATGATTATTTATGTACATGAACTAGAACTTGCATATATAAAGCACACATCAAATAAAATATTGTTCTTTCAATGCTTTTGTTATCATAAAAACCAAAACAGAATATGCCATGAACAATCTTGTTCTAATAATCTCCCTATTTTTTATGACGACAAACATAAGTATTTAAAGGACAATGTTTGACATTTATAATTTTCTCTACAACATTGGGGTATGAGGTTTGTAAGTTCCCCCTAAGTCTAATTGTCCAAAGTTGAGTTCTACTGACTCTAACACCAAGTACTAATTTTCTAGAAAAAGTAATTCAGTCTTCTTAATAACATCAGAGTCTGAGGATTGTAAGCTCCCTCTGAGTCAAACAGTTTCAAGGTTGAGGTTTGCAAGCTCCCCCTAAGTTTTATTCTTAAGAAAACCAAATATAATATTTTAACTTCCTTTGGCAACAACAGAATACGAGGTTTGCAAGCTCCTTCTAAGTCTGATAGGCTAAGGCTGAGGTTTGTAAGTTCATCTTTAGTTCTATGTACAAGAAAATGAAAATGTGTCTCGCTGGGCAAGATAACCATAAAAACGGAAAATTAAATAACATAAATATAAATGACCAGTATATACAACTGAATAGATACTCAATGGGTTCAGTTTCCACTTAAATACTTACCATTATTTCTCCCCCTTTTGTCACATAAAGAAAAGAAATAAAAGAAAAAAGAAAAGAAAAAGAAAAGAATTTTCACTAAACAATGCATCTCAGATCATCATTACTAGATCAGTTTTCAAGAATTGGAAAATGAACAAGTAATAAGGATCATTAAGGTTTGTATAGTGCATGCTTTAAAATTCTAGTGGTCGTTACTATTCCAAGAATTAAGTAAGGATTAAATTTTGACGCTTAGTATGCACATAAGTCATTATAAAAGCACCCAAAATCTAAATCATTTTCATCATCTACTTAGAGATATTGAGACATCAGTTGAGAGTCATAACACATTTGTCGTAACAGGGGTTGAAGAGAGCTCTACAAGACAAGATGTTCAATCCCTACAGAAACGAGCTGCTTCTGAATCTTCTACAACTGGGTATTTTCCCTCTGTAATACTCACTTTTGTAAAGGCAACTTTAGGAGCTCCAGAACAACCTTCAGAAGAAGGTTCTTCAGTAGCTGCGTTGAAGCCAAAAAGAAGAAGTCCGAAGAAGTCAAAGGAAAAAAGAAGGATCAACAAGTGGTTCACTCCCAATCATATAGAAAAAAGAAATTGATTCAAAGGATGAAGAAATGGACTACAACAACTATACAAACAGTTAAGGTCTAATAGATAAGAGAACATCAATTCATTTGTATATAAATTTATTTCAAAGATTCTTTTTCTTTTCAATTACATTTTTCTTTTAATGATTTTCTTTTGAATTGTTACTTTTGACACTTTGTTTTTTGACTCACTCCTTGCATTGTTTTCACCCTTTTTTTAATCGAAATAAATCATTTTTATATGAATTTAAATTTGTTTGTTTTGAAATTTATTATGGTGTTATGTTCGTCATCTTGTGTCTAACTTTATTTGATTATCTATCTTGTTACAGTATTCATTTTGGTTCAGATGGACAGATCAACTTCAATTCGTTACATATAAGAGATATGTATTTTGATCACTTGTATATTGTCACATTTAAAGACATTTTAATTTTCAATTTTTAATAAATTATTGTTATGGGTTTGTTTCTAGATTTTTAGACATATTCATTTTGTGTTGTAATCGATGTTCTCCCACTACTGTATTATACCATAAACATATCAACTTACTAGTGCTATATTTGGAAAAAGGAGAATTGAAAGTATCTAAAGGTAATGTAAAGTGTAGTTTGCACTTGGAGTTTGCATTATGAGGCTGGTGGTGCCCACTCAAACTAAAACAACAACCAGTATATTCACAGTCTCAACCTTCTAAAGTTTAAAGTTTTCCTACATGTGGACCAACCTATCATTTATGAAATTTTGCACTAAACTACCACACTTATTTATTTATATTACCATAGTAGCATTCTTTCCCTACAAAATATCAAAATACTATCTTATCAAATAAAAAAAATTGTCAACAAAGGTCGCCCAATAGTTTGGAGAGTACCTTAAATTTTAAAAAAAAAAAATTGTGTATATCACCTTAACAGATGGAAAAACACGAGAAATTTTGAAAATACTTTTCGGAACTTAGAAATATATTTTTGGATGCACCATGATCATATCAAAACACACTCTAATTAAGTTTCACCTCATAATTTTCAAAAATTTAGTCCGGAGAGAGTTCTTAGGACCCACCCTATGAAGATTTTTTTTTCTAAATTATCAATTCAGTGACAATTACGGAGATGTATTTTCAGATTTGTGAAGTGGGAATTTGGAATATGCCACTTTTGCATGTCAGTGATGATTCCGGGGATGCATTTTTATAATTATCAAGACGCAATTTAATAAAACACCACCATGCATGTTCTTCTTCATGATCAAACTTGCATTTTCTCACAAAACCCTTAAAAAAATCATTTCATTCTCAATCAACTTTTGCACTCTAAAACTTTATTTTTGTGTTTCATCACATCAAAATAAGCAAAAGAAGCTGGAATTTAAGATAAAGTTCATGTTGTGAAATCTGATGCCTTAGAAACAAAGTATAAATATTGTTTATTTATGATCAAGAACCACACAAGGGTAGAAAAGATGGTAAAACAAGAAGAACAACAAAGATTGGTTATAACTATTATTCTTTACTTTCTCTTTGAATCCGATTACAAATAATCAAGAATAACACATAACTCTTTCATCCTAATTAGGATTTTCCACATTTATGATGAGAGACTAGTATGTTATTTTTAATAAAAACTAACATACTAAACTAATGAGTTTTTTTAACAATTACCCATTACAAGCTAACTTGGGGTACAAGCTAACTTAAACCAATTGGGCTTAACAAACAGGTCCAATTTAATATGCTAACAAACCTAAAGATATCGACTAATGTATGTTAGAACAACTTCGACCACAACACTCATTATTTCGACAACAACATGTGAACAAGCTTCGACCTCATGCCTAATCCATGACGAACCAGAAGTTATACTTTGACTATACTAGAGTTCGATCTAATATCTCACAATCTTCACCTTGGAACAAACTTTATAACATCAAGAAACAAACTAGCTTTCTTAATGCAGCTTTATCAACTACATACAGTGAAAAAACTTACAACTAGCAATGTCTTGGTGATCATATCAGCTGCATTATGATCTGTCAAAAACTTCAACACATGGACTTCTCCATTCTCGATTACCCTTCTAACAAAATGCAACCTCACATTGATGTACTTGGTTCGCTCATGATAGGTTGAATTCTTCGGCATGTGTATTGCACTTTTGACTATCACATTTAACAATTATAACTTGACCTTGAAGTTTTAGCTCATTTGCAAAACCTTCAAACCACAATGCTTCCTTCACAACTTCAGTTTGGACGATATATTCCGCTTCAGTGGTTGATAAGGCAACAACCTTTTGAAGTGTTGCTTTTCAACTGATTGTTGTACCAAACATAGTGAACACATATCCAGAAATAGATTTTCTGGAATCTATAAAACCTGCATAATCAGAGTCGACATATCTTTCAATTGCTGCTTTAATATCTTCACCCAAGGCTCTACCATAAATTAGGACTCTGTTCAGAGAACTATTTATACACTTTAGAATCCACTTCAATGCTTGCCAGTGAGTCTTTCCAGGATTCGTCATGTACCTGCTTACAAGACTTACTGCATATGGTATGTCAGGTCTAGTAGATACCATAACATACATGAAAGAAATTACTATGTTAGCATATGGAATGTCATTCATATAAGCTCTTTCGACATCAGTATTCAAAAACTGATATATACTCAGTCCATAGATTGTTTCAGTTCATCTGGCTGTCGACCCATAGTTGTGTTTTCCTTTTCCCTGGATGGGTCGAAATCCCTCCCTTTGACATTTTCATGATTTTTCCTCTAAACGTGTTTTCTTGACCTGATCGAAATCTCCAGCCAACAAGGACACACGCATTTTGGGTGTGGGTTTTTTGAATGATTTTATGATGATTCTAAAGATGAAAAGGATGAAAGCATTAGGAATCTGCAATGGAATATTAAATATATTTCAAAGAGATGGAATAAGCCAAAAAAGAGTTGGTTGACGCAAAAAAAAAATGGTGGAACTTTTGAGGCTCAAGAACTTGCAGCTAGATGAAGCCTTGAAGAACACAAGCAAATGGAAGATGGTCTGGAAGTGCTTGTATCGTGCTGTTTTATTTGTCTTATTAGTTAAGTTGTTGTGAATGTTAGGTTTGTTGTAGTTTCTACTTTATTGTAAAAGTTGTTGATAACAACTTGAACTTGTATTTGTCAGTACTGATGTTCCAAGTGCATTATTATTGCAAAAGTTTGGTGTTATTGAAGAAGTTTTAGTGTTATTGCAAAAGTTTCATATCGGTTTGTTAACAGTGTTGGATATCAGTTTGTTAACAGATAAACTTCTGATGTCTTTTGAGTTGCTTGAGTTGACTGAGAAACAATGCTGAATTTTTGGTATTTTGCATCTGATTTTCTTCCGTATTTGCAAATACGAACTTATACCGAATGTATACATTCGGAAAAAACTGAAAAACATTTCAAATATGTATGTGTATATATATATATATGTATGTATGTATATATATATATATATATATATATATATATATATATATATATATATATATATATATATATTGCATATCCGAATCAGAAGAGTATTTTTATAAACACACAATATATTTAAGAAACTTACGAGATGGATTAAGAAATTCTCTAATTTTAACATCAAATACTATATGTTCAAATAATTTATTACATGTTGAAATAAATTGATGCGATAGTTTATTAGATATTTTTTTAATTTTTATAAACTTCTATAGAATACTCAATCTATTTGATAATATTTTTTAATCCAACTTTACAATTAATTTAATTTATTTTTAAAAACAATTATTTAAAAGTGCAAGTGTATTAAGTTTAACGACTTGTGTCAAGTGATTGTAACTGTATGAGATTTGATAACACTGTGCTTTATTTATTATGATATATAATATGATGAGTGTGACTCTATTTCATTGTTCCAACAATTTTGACTGTGATTACTTGAATACCTATATACTAATAACATAATGGGGAACATAAAGATGATTTTAAAGATCAAGATAATTGTGAACAAACACATCCACTATGATATGCATAACGCATCTCATGGTTCCCTAAGAAGATACGTAAATTTCCATCATTTCCCCTCCATTAAACAAGCATCCATAGTTGACATGATCTATGGGTCCATTTTTTACATGTGGAACTTATTTTTCTTCTATGCTTGAGAACGCGTGGGGAACTATAGTTGGAAAAGGGAGTGGACTCTTTAAGGGTCAACGAATTAAGAGTTGTTAAGAAACAAGTAAAAGGGTTTGCAATTATTGTAAAAGAAGAAAGGACCCAATAATCAAAGTTTAATTGTGTGCCTTAGGTTAGGGTCTATGACATGATATGACCTATTGACTGTGAGAGGTGATCATAGTAGGGTTTCATTTTTATTTCTTTGTAACTTTTGTTTTAGGTTCATTAGGGTTGGCAAGGGAAAGCTTACCCACTTAAGATTCCCTTCCACTATGGGTCATTAGGGCCAGGGAGTATTTGAAGTGTCTTTGTTCATGATTGTGATTTTGATATGTGATTTTTCTTAATACAACAACTTTGTTTACAATAAGTAGTGTGTGAGAAAGTAGATTCTTTTCATCATAGATGTTCGTTTTCTTGTATTTCTTTAGTACATTAAAAAGTTGAATTTAATTGGAATGTATTACTGTTAGTATGGTAACCGTCAGATCTAAAATTATATTTAATTTTTATTTTAATTATATTTAAAGTAATTATTATGAATGGTTGTGATGGATTGATGATGTAAATTTGTTTACAAGTTCATAACAATTAATCCTTAAAAAGTTTTACACCCGCGTCTCTCTAGCTAATATATATGTTTTTTTTCTTAATGTATCTTATATATTATTAGACATTATATAAAAATATTTAAATGTTTTTAGATTTCAAAAAAATATCTTCGGCCACACCTTAAATGTTAAATAAATCAAAGATGCATTTCCATAATAATTTAAAACATATATTATGCATTACATTCAGAAATCATTTTATAAGTTTATTGTTCCAGAGAAACATCTTCATTTATTTTACGGATATACATCTTTGTAACCTATCAGAACAAAATATTTCATGTGATGTTTTGTTTATATTTACTCAAATGAAGATTTATAACTGTTATGTACCATGTTATGTGACGAGATTCAAACCATACAATTGATATGAAAAAAAATGATGTATATAAAACCAGATGGTCCAAAATGTCATATATAAATAAAGTTGAAAACAAACATAAAGTAGCATGAGGTGAAAATAAAATTCAATCCATAATGAATCCAAAGTATAATTAGTATATATTATTGCACTATTGTGTATATCATACTACATCTCTTCTGCCTCATCTGCCTCCTTTGAATCCTCAGGCTCCTCGGTCATCAATTCCCCTTCCCTCGAACGTTGTCTTCGGAACATCAATGCCCTTCGTACCTCTTTCATGATGGTGTTTATGACCTGCCTCACATTAGACCCATCAGGGAATATACATTTGTCAATGTCTTCCTGCGCAATCTCCATTATGCGACGACATCTAAGCAAGATATCCTCAACAGGAGATGACCTTGGTGGATCTCCTAGAACAACATGTACCAAACATTGATGTGGCACCCTAAAGAACTACTTAATGTACCAGTCGATGTAGCTTTATTCGCTCTAAATTATGATATTTTGTGCCTCTTACGGTACAAGATGACAATCATAATCGTCAAATAGGCATCCTCTATCTATGTGTAAAAGCAGGATGAGAAGAGACAACATAGGGTATGAGAATAGTCTAAGTGTAGTTGAATTTCCGCATCATACATTCGGGAATATGTCGAGAAGTGAGATGGGGTCTGCAGATAACCATCCTGAGTATAGCACTATCTCATCTAATGGTTGTGTCTAACGGTGATCCACATAGTTGTTGAAATGCATGTCCTCGGAAACCAAGCGATCGAGATACACTCCTAACGGCTTTGTCGACTAGTTCCCTCTGAGCGGGGAAAAGGTAATACCACAAAGCATATCCTCATTATAATTGGTAAACTCGCCCATCCAGATATGCGCGGGAAGTGTTGGAGGATCCAAGCCTACAAAGTTTGGAACACACAAATCATCAGTAATGGTATTGCAAAGATTAAATGAAAATGACACAGAAACATTAAAAGACCAATAAATATTACCATTAGTAGTGTGATACTTCCTATTACCTGCTTCATTTCTACCTACAGCCCTCTGATGGCTTCGAGTAAAAGTAAACTTGATAAGCGGCCCCCTAATTGTACTCATGAATCAACTCTAAATCCTCAAAGTACCATAGGTAAACAACATTCGTATAAGTGAAACTTGTATCCATAAAAATCACAGTGCCAACAAATTATAGCAGGTATGCTCTCATAGAAGACGCTCTATGGAGCCCCACCTACTTGTCATCCCCTATAACATGTTGTGCTCTAATGATCTCATATGTGTATACCTTTTTCAGGAATTCAAACCTATCATGAGCCCAATGGTTATATCCAACTCCTCCATCCATCTATTGGGTCAACTCCCCTCTTTAGGCTTAGGAAGAGCAATAATCTTCCACAAATGGTTAATAAACTTCAACGGATCACGGTCCTGTAGAAAAATAAATCAATTTGAGCCTCTAAAACCTGACTCTTCTCCTGAACCACCGATGCATGATTTGGGATTTGGTTGATGAAACAAATTGAGAGAGTTTTTTTTATCAAATTTTGAGTTTTTTTTTTAAATGAGGAAGGAGAAAGGTCTGATACAATATAAGATCCAATACTTTTTGGAGATGCATATCCGAAATATGTTTGAATATGCATCTCCGGAATATTTTAACGTTAAGTGAGAATTGGATGCGTCCGAAGATGTATCTTTGGAATTTTGGGGAATTTCAATATTTTCATGTGATGCCTAAGTAAGATATAAGGTGCATTAAGAAATTCCTTTTTTAATACTTTTTCAAATGCGAGCATTAAAAGGATTTTTTTTTTATAATTTTAACTTTTTAGGATATAAAGTCAGCAATTTTGCCCCCACTCGTTTTTAGAAGAGAAAAATTTTAAACCCACACATTCAACTAGTCAATTCCCCTTTGTCTTATTTTTTAGACTTTGTCACACGTGTCTAACAAAGTGAACATGTTGTTTACCAACCATAATAATAACAATATTAGTAATATGGTAAATTCTTTGCTACTCCTTATAAAGTTGGGGGTAATTTATCCCAAATGACATGCGTCAATAAAAGACCAATCAATATTACCATTAGTAGTTTGATACTTTTTATTACATGCTGCGTCTTCCACCTACAGCCATCTGATAGTTTCGAGTAAAAGTAAACCTTACAAGTAGCCCCCTAATTGTACTCATGGATCCTCTCAAAATCCTCAAAGTATCGTAGGTAGACGACATTCGTATGAATGACACTTTTATCCATAAAAATCACAGTTCCAACAAAATATAGAAAGTATGCTCTCATAGAAGACGCTCTATGGAGCCCCACCTACTTGTCATCCCCTATAGCATGTTATGCTCAAACGATCTCATATGTGTATATCTTTTTCAAGAATTCAAACCTATCATAAGCCATGTGGTTATATCCAACTCATTCATCTATCTATTGGGTCAACTCTCCTCTTTCGGCTTAGGCAAGCCAATAATCTTCCACACATGGTTAATAAACTTCAATGGATCACGGTCCTGTAGAAAAATAAATCAATTTCAAAAACTTGTAAATTAAAATAAACGTAAATTAAAAGAATAAGCCACATTAATGCTACCTCTCCGTCCCAAATATGTCTGGAAGTATTGTCTGGGTACATAGACAATAGTGACAAGTCTATAGGGCTTCCTCCAAATGTTTTTGGCTAACCATTAGGGGGTGGCAATGGCTTAGTAGCATCTGCAATAGAATGTGGCATTGGCTCAGAAACATCAACAGTATGAGGTGACACTGGATCAGAAGTACCATTCGTCAGAGGTGGCACTAGTGCCTCCCGCATCACCGGTGACTCGGGTACCTCTAGCGTCGAAATTGATGAAACCTGGCACCTGCAAGAGGATGGAAAGAGTGATGTGTCAGTGGGTGAAACTCGTCTCTTACGGGAAAAAGATGATGGAGAAGCATGAGGAGAAGGATGAACCCTATAAGTAGATTACTCAACATGGCTAGAGTGAACATGAGCCTCTAAAGTCTGACTCTTCTCCCGACCCACCGATGCATGATGTGCAGTAATCCCATGCCTTAGTTTATCATTTCTATCAGCCATAATACATGTAAGTAAAAGTAAATTAGACAATTAGTGCAAACAAGAAACACTACAAGCAAGAAAATTATAAAATAAAAAAACAACCAGAGAAATTCTAGAGATACATCCCCGGTTAATGGGAAACTGAACATTGAAAAATTTAGGAGATGCATCTTCGAAATTTTCTGCAGCAACTCATGTGCGTCAATAGAGGTAATGCAGACATGAAAACTCAAAAAATAATGATTTGGTCATCAATTTCAGCAAACAAACATATTTTACACTATGTCGAAAATATGATTCATGCAATTTCTACTCATTTCTTACCTTAATCATCAGTTTCTACTCATTTACACAAAAACTCTAAAACGTTTTAGAAAACAAAAATATTACAAATTTAGAGTTTACCTCACGATTTGATGATCTATCAAATGCACTTAATGTTGATTGAAGAACCACAGACCTTTGTTTTTTGATTTGGGTTTTTGTTGATGAAAAAAATTGAGAGAGTTTTTGATCAAATGTTGAGTTATTTTTTTTAGAAATGAGAAAGGAGAAAGTGACGTGATATAAGATCCAATACTTTTTTGAGATGCGTCTCCGAAATACATTTGAATATGCATCTCCGGAATATTTTAACGTTAAGTGAGAATTGGATGCATCCGAAGATGCATCTTTTGAATTTGGGGGGGATTTCAATATTTTCATGTGGTGCCTAAGTAAGATATAAGGTGCATTAAGAAATTCCTTTTTTTAATACTTTTACAAATGCAAGCATTAAAAGGATTTTTTTTATAATTTTAAATTTTTAGGATATAAAGTCAGCATTTCTGCCCCCCACTCTTTTTTAGAAGAGAAAACATAAATAGAAAAAGAAGTTATAAATTGATAATTAGTACTATAATAAAATCAAAGACGAAATGATGTACTTGTTCATTGTCGTGTTCCCTAAATTAGTGACTCTACTAGTCCATTCAACAACAAACTTTCCTTTATATGGTGTCAACCATGTTTGGTGCACATAATGAACAAATAAAGGAATATCAACACATTCATAAATCAACACTATAAGTGATGACCATCTAAATTCGTAGCTAGTTCAGAATTGTGAATTCCACACCTAATTGCCACCTTCAACTACTACCATTTGACACATATCATAGCATAAATGAACATTTAAGTCTCATACAAAGGGTGCCTTGAGAGGAATTCCTCTTCTTATCGTTTTCTCCTCTCTCACAACTCATAGTCAATTTATTTTTCCTCCCTTTGATTCCACTTATGATATCAAAATGAACAATAACAATAATAATATTATGTAAGAGATTGTGGTCATGCTAACACAACAGCCTGAGAGAGAAATACATGTCATTTACAACATATAAAGAAATAATTGTTTATGCCAGAGATACCTCTGGCCTATCACAAGATAAAAACAAAACATATGATTAAAACATACAACGTCAGTGGTGAAGAATTGCGTAAAATCTATAAAAGAAACATTCATCTCAGGAGCGCACAAATAAAGCATCTTGAACTGAACTACTGGATTTTTTTCATAAAAATTCAACAATACTAACATTTCTACAATAATCTAAAAAATTTGCTAATTCCCAGATTTTCAGAAAATCCGATAAAAATATCTTCTTCTTTTCTTCAGAAAGTACTGGATTTTTAAAAATGTGGTATAAATGCATCGGATTTTTTAAAATTTCGGTAAAAACTTGTACTTGATTTTTAAATACGGTAAAAAAATGCAAAGTTTTCACCAATTTCAGAAAAAAAAATTGTTTCGGATTTTCCGCTACCTCTATAAGATATTTCAAATTTTACTATTTCAATCAGAGTGAATTATTTTGGAATAGATAAATAATAAAAAGGCATTTTGATCGATACAAATATAAGGGGATGCCAAGTATAACTTGAGGATGGCTGGACAAGAAAAACTTGAGGATGGCTGGACAAAATTTCATATTTTTACTTGCTTGAAAATTGGCCCATTAACAAGATAAGTGACTCATGTGATATATAGGCCCGTTTTCTATAACTTAAAAAAAAAGTGATTATTTTAAATTTTTTAAATGAATTTTTTGAAACTTTTTTAAAAATATTAAGATTGATTAATTTTTGTATCCAATAACAATACGTATACATTATTAATGATTAAAATATAATAAAATCAAATAATTTTTTGAATGATAGGTCTCAAACATAATTTTTATTAAAATTTCTTCAAATATTTTTAAAATTAAATAATATTTTAAAATTAAGGGCCCGTTTGTTTTGGCTTATTTTAAACGAAAATTTGGTTTGAATAATTATTCTTAAAATGTTATTTTAGATATTTCATCATTTTATCGAGAAAAAAAATTGGATATCAAAATTTCAAAAAATCACTTAATTTTGAAGTTATTTCAAATAGATTTTCTTAAAAATCTTTTTTGAGATACAACTTTTTTCAAAAATTGTGATTTCAATTATATTTTGAGGAGATCCTCAATAATATATGTTTATGTTGTACAATATCAAAATTAGTCTTGCTATTTAGAAAAATTGAATACAAAAAATCTATAATATTTTGAAAAACGATTTTACAAAATCCATTTTCGAAAATAAAAAAATAAAAAAAAATTTTAAACTAAAACAAACAAGCTCTGAATAACTTTAAAAAAAAAGCATTATATTATATCTAAAATAATATTTTATGAAAAATCATTAACTTAATTTTGTATGTAAAATTTTTAAATAAATTATAAGTTTTTTTAAAAAAATAAATTACATCATAAAAATCATTTTTTTAAAATTGAAGCTTTTTTATTGAATTGATTTCTACTTAATTTGACAATTAGTTGAGATGGAGGAGCAACCAACTAACTACTCCATCGCAATGATAAAAAGAGAGATAAGACTATTACCACTTATAATTTGAGAAGGGATATTGATGTTCAGTGTGTATGTTTTCTTAGCCGCAGTGCCACGGCCTAAAGAAAAAGATTTGAATTTTCAGCCGATATTTCTTTTCTCCATTTTTAATTAGTGATATGAGAGGTATCCCATATTTTCTAATATTTGAGGGACTAGTCTTCCATAATGACAAATTAAGTTTAAATTCTGACCATCAGAGGTTTCTTTATTTAGAATGCTAAAATATAATTACTTCAATTGAGGAGAACAAAAGAGGAAAAAAAATAATAGTCCACCACTATCAAAAAAGAATTAAAGCAGCATGCTTTTTTTTTCATTCATCTTCTGCTCTGACTTTAGTTGATCTGCTTGGTTGGTTTGGCAGAGAGTATGAGGTACAAACCTACTTCATTTATTTAACGGATCAACAACTTGATCCGAAGGTTTTGACACTTTCATGACCTATATAACCTTGATCCCTATACAAATTCAGGGCCCACGCTAATAGAATTTTAGTCTTTATTGCACTTTTTTATAGCATCGTGGCTTGGTATAGCCTTTAATTGTTTAGGCGGCGGCGGGTGTATGTATACTCAACTCAACAACTCACAAGTCACTGGCTTATTATAGTTGCTGTCACATGTAGTTATGCAGTTACATGTTATGCAGGCTTATTCTTAGAGTGATAACTGAAAAGTGGTTCCAAGTGTCACATAATAGCTGTCACTCTTTAAGTTTTAAAAATGGATGAAAATGACTAAGAAAAAAAGTTAGAAAAACCAAGTTTTTGAAGTGAAATGGATTTATTACACAAGAACTTGAAAAGTTACAATCTAGTGGTATTTACATCAAAAGGCAAGCTCCACAAACTCTTGCATCAGATTTTTTTATATTCAAAAAAAGATTTTGAAAATTTGGTAAGATATGAAACTATCTATGTATTACCACCTGGTAATTTGGACAAAAGGAATTATCCAAACAAGCTGTCTCATCAACATATCATATAGCACAAATCATTAATTCTTGCTCGAGAGATATTGGTGTAATGATAGACCTTAAATTTGCCATTCCCCAAGCATGTCATCGTCAAGTGAGCATTACTCACCATTGTCTGCAGTTGTAGTACATATTAACCAGCATAAGCATTACTCACCATTGTAAAATCTAAATCTATTAAAATCTGCTCAAGTGGAATGTTTATATTATAAAACTAAATTTGATATAAAACTTGGATTATTCAACAAACTGCAATCTTTACTACTTCTATTTTGACAAATATTTTAGGCAGTATCAATTATGTTTTCCTTTTTCCTTTAGTTTATGTTATTGTTAATTTGAAGTTCTAACTTGCAAACTCACCAAAGCAAGTGATATAAATTTTGTTAGGTATTTAAAATTTGAGAAATGCCAAAAGTAAGCTGTATACCTCACAAAAGGTTTCTTTGTCTTTGCATTGCCAGCTTGTGAAAGGGATACAGTCAACATATGGACACCATGTGCAATAACTGTTGATGTTGATTCCATAAAGAACTCCAAGAAGACAACCAGCCAATCTGCATATACAGAAAGAAGTTCCTCATCAAATGATTACACGTATACCAGAAAGTGCAGGCGATAGACGACAGCTAACAACTCAAGTTAAATAGAATAAAACAAGAGAATGTAAAAAAAAAAAAAAACATACAACAGGATGAAGAGGATAAGAGACACAATTCTAGTAACTGGTCTGTCTAGCTTTTGCTTGAACTTCAGCTTGATGTAACTTTTAAAACCATAATCAATTCGATCTCCTTTATTTGGAGCTATTTGCTGGAGCTGAGGGGTGAATAAAAGAACAGTTCCAAGAAGGAATCCTGATATAAAACCTCCAATGTTTGAAAAATTGTCTACATATGGCAGAAAACCAAGGAAGAAGTTGCACACAAAAACAAAGACTAAGGATGCTATTTTTGAAATCTGCATTCAACCCAACAAAAAATTTATCAAAAATCAGTCATGCAGAATAATGAGAAACAGCAATTACGTGAAAACTAAGAAGAAGTACCTTATTGGTATGAAATTTCCAGTTCCAAACAAATTCTGAAAGCAATGTTCCTAGTAATCCAAATAAAGCACCAGAAGAACCAACAGAAGGGATGCTTTGAAGAAAAAGTGAAGCCATTAAGGCACCCACAAAGACAGATAGTATATAGATTATACCAACCCTTACTGCAAATAAGAAGAAAAAAAAATCTCAAATCAATATGAAAGCATTTTAATATAATTTTATTAAATTTGCATGCATCATCTCAATCAATTGATTCTACATAGCACCAACACTTCTAATTAAAAGCTCAAATCAACATGAAAGCATTTCAATATAATTTTATCAAAATTTGCATGCATCGCCTCAATCAATTGATTCTACATAGCACCAACACTTCTAATTAAAAGCTCAAATCAACATGAAAGCATTTCAATATAATTTTATCAAAATTTGCATGCATCACCTCAATCAATTGATTCTACATAGCACCAACAATTCTAATTAAAAACATGTCCGACCTGAGAGTAATATGTTACAAGTAATTACATTCAATCACTTCAAATTTCTTAAAATATTATGGTGTTTGCACATAATCAATGTTGTGTTATGTGTTAGTGTTAGTGTTTCATAGTAAGGAACACATGAAATAAAAAACCCAAATGAAAAGAAACATTACATGGCCCAAACTCCTGCTCTAGGCGAATCCCAACATAGATCACACTGCAGAGATTGATAACCAGATGGAAGAGTCCAGCATGCAAAAATGGAAACGTGAAAAGACGCCAAGTTTGATGACGTTCCGTCAAAAAGTTCTTTCGAAGAGCTCCCATTTCATCCAACCTACACTAACAGCACCACATTATCCATTGTTGCATTATAGAATGGCATTGAAACCTAAATTAGACATTAAATATAGTTCAATTTTACTTCGATTAATTGCTTTGAAACCTAAACTAGACATAGAATATAGTTCAATTATACTTCAATTAATTGCTATGAAACCTAAATTATACATTGAATATAGTTCAATTTTGCTTCAAGTAATTGCTTTGAAACCTAAATTAGACATTTTACGTCAATTAATTGCTTTGAGACCTAAATTAGACATTGAATGTAGTTCAATTTCAGTTCAATTATACTCGATTGATTCTCTGAAACCAAAATCATAAAATCAAATTCAATGGAATAGAAATTATAGAATCACTTTGAACAGAACGTGATAAGTACTCACTTGGACATGGAAGGACCTAACAGAGGATTCTCAGAGAGAAGCTGAAACGATAACCTTCCGAGAGATGGAAAAGTGCAATCACCGTGAGAATTGGTGAAGCAATCATTGACAAGCATTGTCGTAATGAAAAACCCTATGTGGATTATTACCAACACAGACACTACCCAGGTATCGCCTCGTCGCCGGAGACGGCGGTGAGATTTCATCGGTGGAGATTTCGTGGGCGGATCTAGAGGAAGATCGAGTGGGAGCTTCGCCGGAGAAAGCTTGATGTCGATGTAATCCAAACTTTCCTCCATTGATTTCCCGCGAAAATTCAAGATTCTCTCCAAGATTGAGAGAACGAAAATTTTGGTTCGTTGAGTTTGGCGGGAAAATGTTATTTATACTGTATTTGTTCTATAATAACGATTATTAGTATAATTAAGATACTAATTAATCATCAATTGGATCTGTGGCGCAATGGTAGCGCGTCTGACTCCAGATCAGAAGGTTGCGTGTTCGATTCACGTCAGGTTCATCTTTTTCGAATTCGTTTTCTTTTTGGGGTGCAACGGGCTGGTCTTGATTAGGCCCACATTAGAGCAAGAAACAAGCCCATAAGCGATATACTGAAGGCTCAAATCAGAAATTATTCATTGGCAAGCTGCGAAACAAAGCACACTGTTATTTGTTTTTTGTTTTTTTATACAAGGAACAAATTGCATGGTTTCATTAATTCACCTATATTTTTATTATTATTTGTATTTTGTTATGATACAGAGTTCTATATAAGACTATTGCGAGACTAGTATTGATAAAAACTATTAAAATTATTATCTGATTTTAAAATTATTAAAAGAAATATATATTTCAAAAAGAGATGTATTTAAGTTAAATATTGATATATCTTAACTATTAAAAAATATATTTTTTTAAATTACTAATAAATATTATTATCAATTTTTTTAACTGTAATAATGAAGATGAAATACCATGACGATGTGGCTCAACCAGTCCTCTTTAAAGCTGATATACGTATAGCTCGTCTTATATATGAGGCAACAATAAAGAGTTCTTTGGCATCAGTCGTTGTCCTAAGAGAAAAGAAGGAAAAAGGAACAAAGTAAGTAGAGGATGAAGTTTCGTAAGACAACAAGCTAAGCATATCAATTAAGGGGAAGAGGAAGACATTGAAGTTTACCCTAGACCGAGAGTTCGAATTCGATGATAACTCGGCTCGATCAGTTAGAATATGCACTGATTGCTAGTCAGCATTTAAGTTAAATATTGCTATATCTTAATTATTAAAAAAAAATTAAATTACTAATAAATATTATTATCAATTTTTTAAACTACAATAATGAAGATGAAATACCATGACGATGTGGCTCAACCAGTCCTCCTTAAAGCTGATATGCGTGAAACTCGTCTTACATATGAGGCAACAATAAAGAGCTCTTTGGCATCATTCGTCGTCCTTAGGGAAAGGAAGGAAAAAGGAAACAAAGTAACAAGTGTAGAGGATGAAGTTTCGTAAGACAACAAGCTAAGCATATCAATTAAGGGGAAGAGGAAGACATTGAAGCTGACCCTGGACAAAGAGTTCAAAGTCGTCGAATTCGATGATAACTCGGTTAGATCAGTTCGAATATGCACTGATTGCTAGTCGGTGTAAATAAATGACTCGTTGAGGGCCTGAAGTTCAATGTCGACCTTTTCGTGGTTTCTACCCACTAGATGTCAGACATAGATCTAAATGTAGCATGTCATCAGTTAAATGTTTATCCTTGTGTCTGATATGTATCTCAGCGTGAGACAATCACTTGAAAAATCCTAGGCAACCACGAAAAACGTTCAAGGGCTTATTTGACACCAACATTATCTTTGAAGTTAAGTATACTTAATGGCTTTCTAATGTCGTGTTAGTAAATAATGTTTTAGGGAAGTGGAGGATGTGCGTTTATTACACGGATCTAAATCGAGCATTGCCCCACAAACTCATACCCTCTTTAAAATATAGACAAGTTGATGGACAATTTAGATGGATATAAGTGTTTTCCATTCATGGACGCTTATTTTAGATATAACCAAAATCCCATGTATGAGTCGAATAGGGAGAAAACAACCTTCATGAATGAACAAGCTAATTACCATTACAATATGATGCCTTTTGGGCTGAAGTTCCAAGGGCGACGTACCAAAGGATGATGAATTGGGTTTTCAAGTTAGAGATATGTGAAGTATTAGAGGTGTACATGGGTATGATCATCAAGTCCAATGAAAAATAACTACACGACGAGCATCTCTCTTTTATGCAAGGATATTTTTGTCCAAAAAATTAATTCGTAGGGGTATGAGAATAAATGCAGGGGTATGGGGTAAAATTTTCCGTATCAAATGGTGAAGGAGAGGATTTTGGTTTTTTGTTGCTGATAATTTAGGTTAATATTCTAACCTAATATGCGTGACCCTTTTCTCCATGGATCCGTTAATGCCATCATAGTTTCACTGATCACACCCCATGAGCTAGCTGGTGTAGATTTGGGCTCTTGGACCACTATTTTACTTTCTACACACTAATTTTCCATCTCACACCCCAACATGCGCTGGATTAGAGTCAAAGAGCCTCATCACCATTAAATCTCTATTGACACTCCATTGTTTATTGTTCACACCACCTATTTCTATTATTTTTTCTTTTGTTGTATATTGTTAGTAGATGATTATTGATAATGGTGCGTTAATTTTGATTTATTAATATCTTGATTAATTTCTTGGCAATTATAATGTTAGATCCTTATTGATAATTTCGATTGAAGTTTGGACAAATGTTGATTAAAGCATTCATGGCTTTTTTGTTTGATCGATATGAATCGATTTCGGATACAATGGATATTCATGAAGTAATTATGGAAGACTAAACATTTATTTTTCTTATCGGAGATTACAAGATCTTGCATGAAGTTTTTGGGTTTCTTTTATGTGAAGAATCGTCATTACGATCAAGTAAGAAATCTCGACTTTAATGCATCATTCTAGTTTATATGTGGCTTTGGATTATATAGTTTAGGTTGCATATTGAGCCCTCCTACATGAGGCACTGGTTTTATTTTGATTTATGATAGTATGTGACAATATCGGAGCTTAGGTATTAGGTTATGCGTGATAGAATTTGCTTTCCTCGCACTTTCCCTTAACCACACTTTTTTGCCTGTTTCGTTGCAATTATTAAAAATAGTTTCGGGTGTGATAAAGTTCTGGAAAAAAAATCATGATTGATCCTTATCCTCTTAATTAATTTTGTATAATTTTTTATTCCAGATTTGGATGGTTTTAGTAATTAATTTGGATTTTTGATTCAAAGTTGCCCCGAAAGACATTGTTTTATTTTAAGGGACCGAAAAGTAATTTTCTCCAATAGGTATGAAACTAACTTTTTGTGTGTGATTAACTACTGAAATATATGACACTTTGATGCTCCTTGGGTATTTTTTTCATAATTTTTTGTGTCATTTTGAATCACTTTGTGGGGTTGTTTTTCGACGGTCATGCCTTGTTATCTTGCTCATTAAGTGAATTATTGTGACATTTTGGTGCATAATTTTGTGAATTCCTTTTAGCTAATGTAAGCTACTGATTTCAATATACTAGGACATTAATTTCATAATTTGGAAAATCATTTTGCTATATTTTCATGATTCTTATTTTATAGGTTCATTGTGTGATTACTTGCCTCAAACCATAGACTTTAGGAAGGCATTTATGCAACCTTTTAGGTTATGTTTTCTCATCCATTATAGGTCTATTTTAGGTCCTAAATTCCAATTATAGGTCACTTTTTGAACCATATTCATTTTGTTTGTTTTTGTGTTTCAAAGTGCATCCTTATTTGAACTAGTTTGACTTGAAACTTGTTCTCTTCTCTCCTAATTGTTAACATGGCTTGTGTGTGAATCATAAATGCATATCCATGCATCCCAATTGCATTTTATCCTTTATATGCTACTGACCCATAATTATCTCATGCATATTCACATGTCATTCATCTTTAACTTGCATCATTGATGATCTTATGTGATACTTACTCCACTCATTCTCACTTCTTCTTCTTACTTCATCTTCTTAAAAAATTGCATCCATGACGGTATGTTCATTCATCCTCATTCATAAGCATTCACTACTGACTTTGGTATTCATTTCATGTATTCATTCATACTTGTATACCATATGCATTCATACTTCATCCATGAACTCTAATTTGCATTTATGTGAACTTATGTGAACTTTTTATGCATAATATGACATAGTTTGGTCTTGTGTGGTACTTTAACCCTAGTAGGACATTAGGACCCTTAGCTACATATTTTTCTGAGTTCTAAACCTTTAGGACTCTTCCCTTTAGGTTTAAGCTTTGTTGGTTACTTAGAATCGTTTATTAAGGTGTTTTACTACTTGTTTTGATTACTTCTTGTAGTTGTACTTCAATATACAAGTTATTTTGGTACTAACCTTTTATGTAGGGGCTATGATAAGTCATTGAGTATGTGGAGGCTTATCCATACTCATACCTCTTCTCCCTTCTCTTTTAAAATCTTTCTCTTTTGTGTTTGTGATAAGCATCTTTATGCTTCTTTGACATTTCACTTCTCTTCCTCCCTTTGAGTTCTTATCTCATCTTCAACCTTTGAAGTGAGTTAGAACTTGTTCTTATTCTATATTATTTTAGGATTAGAATTCCTATACCACACTTAACCCTTAGGATCTCCAAACATGATAACATAGAGTGAGTCTTAGTTTCCCTTGTAGTTTTACCTTTCTTTCCTTGAGTCTTCTCTTCTCATCTCAAAACAACTCAAAAATACATAATAAAGGTTGATACCTCTTCACGTGCCAAGAGCCTTATTCCATGGGGTGTTTTCATTCATCCTATCTCGGGGTCAGTTTTAATTCATCTAGCATTTTGAAAAAGTCTTTAGCATGAAGTTGTATCGCAAACAAAAATAAAAAACACTTATTCATTATTAAACAACAAAAATACTTGATAAAGGAAGTAAGTGATTATGCTTAAGCCATGAACCTTGGTAATAAATTTGAGGATCTCCCTCATACTTAGTGTACTTCATTTTCATTTCATCTTGAGATGATGTATGAAGTACACACTCCATTGTAAGTGACTTCAATATAATCTCTTACACAAAGCACTCAAGCAAAAAACGCTTAATTTCATTTGAGAAGGAGAAAGGGGCGGTGGCTAGGGTTTCATTTGAGAAGGATGGTGTTCCGGATCGGCCCAATCCCTACAATTGGGCCAAGCAAACCAATCCAATAGGCATGCTCGACGTCGAGCACAATTGGGAATAATGGTCCCTGTCGACCACAAGCATACCGACCACGACGAAGTTCCCTAACAGCTAGTCTTGACTGTTACCTATTTTCACGGATTCATCGATCCGCGCCTCACAATATGGACCAATAATCTTCCATTTAGTCCCTTATATAAACCCTCTCGTTTGAGAGGGTCAGGTATTCAATCTCTCTGACCTTTATACTTGTACTTGCCCACTCTTTGCTCGGTTACTTACTTTAGCATCGGAGTGCCTTGCAGGTACACCCCTTTTCCCCTCACCGACCGTCTTTCATCAGCTCTCGAAGCCAGCCGCATCGGATCCTGATCTCCAGGTACGATCAGGTGGCGCCGTCTGTGGGAAACTGATTTCCCCGTTCTTCTTTCAAAATCTTCAAAGAACCAAAGTTTTAACAAGATCCATGGCTGCTCGGGACAACCACGAAAACCGATCAAACGATGGTATGATTCTCACACAACGTGAGAGCAACATCCATCCTCCTCCGCATGAGGAAATATTACAAGACCACCCGAATGGAAAGACAGCATCGCCTTCACCCGATTGCGACCAACCTTTGGAAAGTCGCCCGGAAACTCTTTTTCCTTCGACTCCTTCAGGATCGGATTTCGCCGCATTGGCCGAGATCCTGAATCAAACAAACCTGCTGCTCCTCGCCCATGGCGAGAAAATCGCCCGTCTCGAAGATAATTCTCGTCGACCACAGTCTCCCGCGAGACCCCAAAGAGAGCATACTCCGTCTCCTGCCAGGAAGAAGAGGAAAGGGCACGCCGACGAATCAACAGGCGATAAACGTCTTCGTCAGTCTTCCCCACGATCCTCTCCTAGAAGAAAATCAAGAAGGAGCAGATCAAGATCTACCTCTCCCCGACGAACAAAGAAACATGCTCACAGGTCTCCGTCGTTCAACTCCAGCGACGACGAGGACGCTCGGGGTCCCCTCTCGTCTGAAATCATGGCGGCTAAGCTTCCAAGAGGCTTAGAAAAACCCCCACCGTTAGGCTCGTACGACGAAACCACAGACCCAGACGAGCACATCGAGAATATCGATGCACTGCTCGACTATCGAGGTGTACGGGGGCAATCAAATGTCGCCTTTTTCCTACAACGCTGAGGAAAGGAGCAATGACATGGTACAAAAGCCTCGAGGCTGAGTCCATCACCTCATGGAAACAACTTGGACGCACGTTCTCCAGGCACTTCACCGCATCAAGGCGACACCTGAAGACAGAAGCTTCGCTCGAAGCGATCATCCAGGGGAGGGACGAACCTTTACGAACTTACATCTAAAGGTTCAATAAAGAAGCGGTCCAGGTATCCACGACCGACAACATGAAAAAATATTTGCTGGAACGAGGATTACGCCCCTCGACTGATTTTCATCGGGCGGTCGGCATTGAAACCCCGGCCACCCTCGACACATTCCTACTGAAAGCCCAAGCCTACATTCAGTATGAGGAAAAACAAGCGGCCAGTTCGGTAAGAGACGCTCGACGCTGTGAAGATGCCAAGCCGCACCGAGTCGATGAACCGTCGACATCTCGTCGAGGAGGAGACAAAAGAAAGGACGATCGCTCCCGTGAACCGCGGGAGCACCGAGGACCCATCGGTCGGTTCCACGAGTACACACCCCTCCTGGCCTCCAAGGAGAAAATTTTGTCTGAATGTGCCAATTCGGAATTCAAACAGGCAGGGGTACGTTTTCCGAGGCAACAACCCAGCAAGCCCGGCACGGATAAAACGAAATACTGCAGATTCCACAAGAGTCTCGGCCACGACACAGAGGATTGCATCCATCTCAAAGACGCAATCGAAATCCTCATCAAGGACGGGCACCTAAAACAGTTCACCAAGTCCAGAGACACTCCTCGACAAGAAGCGCAGGAGACCCAGAAAGTCGAGGAAGCCATACCCATTCATGCAGATGCTAACATGCAGGTCGCTCTAAGCATTTATCGCCCGGAAGATTTCTTCCTACCGGACCGCGCCGAGAGTTCGGGGTACCTCTCCTCCCATAGCCCATGGGAAGCTTTCCCTTCAGCAATGGTTATCTCGGGAGGAGGATTCAACAAAAATCACGGTCGGATTCGTGAAACAGAAATTCGACCAGCTGATCGCGAAGGGGCCCGCGCAAAACGCCACCCTGGATCCACCAAGGGAATGCTCTGTACCCCTTGCCTTTTACCGAGAAGAACTCCTGGGAGGGGCACCCAATGCCAGCATTCCTCTGCTCATCCAGGCACGCATGGAAAATTTCGATGTGAGGAGAATCCTGGTAGACCAAGGCAGCTCCTGCGACATCATGTACTCCCAGCTGTTTTCGACACTCCAGCTAAACGAGACATACTTAACTCCATACGTCGGATCAGACCTGCAGGGTTTCAACGGAGCAGTCTCCCGACCATGGGGTTATGTCGACCTATTTGTCACCTTCGGGGCAGGTGAGACAGCCAAGACGGTCAGGGTCTAGTTCCTAGTCGTGGACTGCCCATCGCTGTACCAATGCATCCTAGGACGACCAACCTTAGCCGAGCTAATCGCCGTGCCATCCACCGTCCACCTGAAGATGAAGTATTACACTACTTCAGGTAAGGTCGCCACATTGCACGGAGACGTCGACGCTGCCCGCAGGTGTTTCGAAGCGGCATCAAAAGGTCTCAGCTCAATATCATACCAACCGAGTCCTCCAACATCAAATTCACCAGATATTCCCAGGGCTTTCCCTCAGGTAGACTCGATCGACCTAGACTACAGATTCTCGGACAATAGCGAGGGCGTCCAAAGACCAACATAGTCGTTATCCCGACCAATACCAGATGGAGAGTTCGAACTAATTCCTCTGGGAGAAGACCCACCTCGGTGCGTTAAAATCGGGGCACATATGCCCGACTTGGTGAAGCGACAATTGGAAGCTTGCCTTAAAGGGAACGCAGATCTATTTCCCTGGAGCGCCGCAGAAATGTCAGGGCTCGACCCCGAGACAGCCTGCTGTAACACGGTGGGAGAACTGACTTTAGTTAAATGTTGCGGATAGCAAGAGTCGCCACCGACTTTTATTTTATCCAAAGGAAAGGCATAAAAGAACAGGAAAGACCTTTTAAAAGTTTTTGAGTTCGGGGGGTAGGTTATGTAAAGGGAAGGTGTTAACACCCTTTACATCCATGGTTATCCATGGGCTCTTAGTTACTTAGCTCACTTTAAAATGTTTTTTGAAATATGTAGTGTGTGTTTAGAAATTTTCTTAAGTGTTTTATAATGATCCATGTATGGATATATATAAAACCTTTGTTTTGAAAATTTGTTTGAAATGTGAAGTGTTTGAAATGTTTTTTAAAAGTGAGCAAGTACATAAGAGGAACCTACCCTAAGTTAAGTCTTTTTTGTTCTTAAATATCCTTTAAATGGTAAGACTATCCCTATTATTAAGGAATAGGTAGTCATTACCTTGGATGTGTGGGACAAGTGAAGGGACATTTGTTATTTAGGCAACTGTGGGGTGTATAAGCAACTCGAAGGGACTTATCATCTTTATTCGAAAGGGACAAGATCATTACGAAGGCAACATTCGAAGGGACTTGATCTTTTTATCTGTTTAAGGGACTAGATGATGTGAGATGAGGGACTTTGCTTTATACACCCTACTTGACCTTTTGTTTAGGCAACTTGAGAGGTAACCCTTAAGAAGTGAGATGGAGATCCAGGATCGACTTACGTGTGTGAGTGTATGAGTTCAAATATTTATCTTTAAGTTAATGATCTAAATCAATTTTAAATACAAGTATGTTTCACACTCCCTATTTTACTAACCATAGCATTCAAAATAAATAATAAAAATTACTACTACAAATATTACATAAGGGATACCATTACATTATAATAATAATTAAAAATAAATAAGCAAATAAATAATGATAAATAATTGGGTCAGTAACAATAATAATAAAAACCATAATAAATATATAAATGGGGTTAGTAATAATAAAATTAATAAGAATAAAATAAAGAAATTAGCATAATAATGAATAATAAATTTAAAAGTGCAATTTTTAATAAATAATTATTTTTTAAGATTTTAAGAAGAAAAATAAGTAATTCCTACTATACTAATTATTATAAAGATTTAAATTTATATACATGTTATGAAATTAATGGTTAATTATAATTAAATAAATGTATTATAAAAATAAATTATATTTATAAGATTAAATTAGGAGTTTTTAATTATTTTAAGCATAATCTAAAATTATTTACATGCAAAAACTATATTAAATAATAATTATAAACAAATTATAAAAAATATGTACATAATTAAAGTTTACAAATAAATAAATTAGAAGTTATAATATAATTAAATTTTATGTAAAAGAAAATTAGGGTTTGATTATTTAGAAAAAAATACATTAGGATTTACTTCTTTAAAAATATAAACAAAAATTATGAAATTAAAATAAACAAATAAATTAATATTTACAATTAGGGTTTACAAAAATAATTAGGTTTTATAAAAATATTTTTAGGGTTTTAGAAAATATTAGGTTAACATAAATAATTTAGGGTTTATGATTATTTTAGAAAATAAAAATAAGGTTTTGTTAATTTACAAAAAAAACAAAATTTAAATTATGTATATATACATATTACAGAAATATTTAATAATATTAAAAATCATTTTTTATAATTTATATTTATCAATTTAAATAAAATGTAAATAATATAATGAAAATAAGAAAAACATTGAAAATTGCTCAAAAAAGAAAGGACCTGGGATTTGAACCCAAGTCCCTTACCTCCAAACGCAGCACCCAAAACCACTCTGGCCAGCATGCACTAGTGATAGAGATTGAGATCCACAAGCCTTTGTTTCACATCCTGTAAAAATCATAATAAAACAAAAAATAACACAAAAAGGGCCTAGGGGGGTTTCGAACCCAGGACCCTCACACAACAAGCAAACACTCTTACCATCCAGCCAGAAGGGCGCATCTGATATATAATATACAACAAATAATAATATGGTAAGTTATGTAATACATGAGAAAATTAAGCAAAAAGAATGTTGCTTCCAGGAATCGAACCCAAGCCTTGAAGCAATACGCGCGCGTCTCTTACCACTGGGCCAAGCAAGCTTCTGTGAAATAAATCAACAACAATACAATAAAATATTAAGGCCAATATTTGAATTCCAGAACGCGCGCCAAGGTCTTCGTCTTCCTCATATTTCCTGCAAAAATACCTGCGAAATCAAATGCAAAATTTCCTGCGAATTTTCAAAACCCGAAACCTATGTTTTTTGAAACATTATGCAAACCATCATGACAACCAAAATTAGTAACCCA
Source organism: Lathyrus aphaca (assembly GCA_963966055.1). Lineage (NCBI taxonomy): Eukaryota > Viridiplantae > Streptophyta > Magnoliopsida > Fabales > Fabaceae > Lathyrus > Lathyrus aphaca. The sequence goes on from OZ014524.1 coordinate 217,734,398, forward strand.
GATCAATTGTACAAGGTCTACACATCACAGCCATGGTCTTAGAATTTGTTTTAAGGTCCTAAATGTCTGGTTCCCGTTTTGAAACTCCAAACCCTAACAATGGCAACTTTCGATACAATCCACAATAATTCAATTAATCCATTCAAAAAGCTTCTAAACATCACAACAAACACAAATCTATGATTAGTTTTCAATATCAAAGCATGAATCAATCAAATCAAAAAATTTTATAATATGAAAGGGATGCATTCGGTTTGTGCAAATTAGGGCATGAAGAGGCAATGTTATGATCCAGAATTGATCTATGAACTCCAAGGAACAAGTTGCAACCTTTGGTTTGTCTTGAAAGGGCTTGAATAATGGAATCCGAACTTGAGTTTTTGGTGAGTTTTGAAAAATTGGAAACTTACTCTTGAGGCAGAATTTTCGTCCTTGGGCATTGTGTTAGGTTTGTGTACTTATAGTTGAATGAAACTAGGTCAAAAGATTGGATGGTTATTTGGACTTTTTGATTTTTGAAGATTGAAAAAGATCATGACTTGAATTTCATATATTTTTGAATGAGACCTTTCTATCTTAAGACAATCATCATCAATTGCATATCAATCTGATCCAATTTATGTTTATGACTTTCTAGAATCAAAATATATTTTAAATCTTCATATTTGATATTTTATTTAAATTTAAAATGATTTTTAATATAAAAAATCATAATAAATAAAATAAATAAAATAAAATTATGAAAATATTAAATAAATTTCGTGCATGATGTCATGGAACACCTTGGGTCACAAAAAGTTCAGCCCATTTGAAGAATTATGGTTTTAAGACCCTATTTTCTTCATAAACCACCCAAAAATTTCCCAACTTTGCAAGGGAACAAATCCTTCAATTTTAATGCTATGAGGGTGTTCTTGGACATTTTGGAAAGCTTGAAGAGTCCTATAACCAACCCCATTTGTTTCATGTCCATACCTTTTACCATTCTCAAGTTATGCTCTTTTGAAGTTGTTGACTTTTTGTTGACTTTCAAAAGGACCTATAATGTCTTAGCTCATACCTTCCAAATGAAGCATTTTTGGGCTTGGCTTGTGAGACACAAAGTTGTATAGAATTCAATTTCCTTCAAAATGAGCTTTGGATGGGAAAAATTTGATGAAGCATGTGAAAGTTATGGCTGGTCAAAGTTTAGTTGACTTTTCCTAAGGAAACCCTAATTTAGAAACCTCTGATTCTTGATGATCTGAAATATCCTTGATGAATCATGATAAACCCTTGATCAAATGATGAATTTTACTTCATATACTTGATGTTGGCAAAAAAATCATGAAGTTTGACTTTGGTTTGACCACAGTTGACCTCAGCTTGACTTTTTAACTGCTTTGACTGATTTTGACTTATCTGATCATCTGACTGAGCAAACCTTTGAGAAAAGTCTTGAAACTTGTCATGGGGATTCTTAAACACATATAAGATGTTATGAAGCTCACTTGAAGTCTTGGAAGTCCACTTATCTTGATTAAAGTCAAAATCCTAGTTTGGGATGCACTGCTTAGGAGGATGCATTGTCTGAGGGAATTGTCAAATCTTCTGACTAGTTGTGAACTTTGTGAAACTCATAAGATGTCTTGTGAGCCTTGTGAACCTCATGAGAGGTCTTGTGAACCTTGTGAACCTCATGATAGGTCTTGTGAACTTTGTGAACCTTGTGAACCTCATGGGTTGTCTTGTGAACCTTGTGAACCTCATGAGAGGTCTTGTGAACCTCATAAGATGTCTTGTGAACCTTGTGAAACTCATAAGATATCTTGTGAACCTTGTGAATCTCTTAGCACACAAAGTCTTGTTTTGTGAGGGCAAATTTTGGGGTGCAACAGCTGCCCCTGTTCAATTTTCTGAAACCTGAGGGGTTAGATTGGTATATGTGCCATTCGTGACCTGGAAGGTTGAAGGGGATTAAACACAAAAGCCCAAAAATTTGCACTCACCGGTGCGTAAAGTAACACTGATGATTATTTTTATATGCTTGAGTGGGCTTAAAGATGCCACTTGGGAAAAGTTCTTCAAATATACCTCTTGGAGAATAAAGCAGTCCAAAATATGAAGATATAGCTTTTTGGGAGGATAAACAACGGCCCAAAGTAACGATAGCTTTCAGGAGGATAAACAACGTCCTGAGGTATAAGTATAACTTTTGGGAGGATACACAACGGCCCAAAGAAATGATAGCTTTCAGGAGGATAAACAACGTCCTGAGGTATAAGTATAACTTTTGGGAGGATAAACAACGACCCAAAGTCATGATAGCTTTCAGGAGGATAAACAATGTCCTGAGGTATAAGTATAACTTTTGGGAAGATAAACAACGGCCCAAAGTCATGATATGGCTTTTGAGAAGATAAACGACGTCTCAAGATAGCCTTCGGGAAGATAAACAACGTCCCATGATAATGAGGCAACCTTTGGGCAGATAAACAACGGCCCAAGGTCATGATAGCTTTCAGGAGGATAAACAACGTCCCGAGGTAATAAGATAACCTTTGGGAAGATAAATAACGGCCCAAGGTCACAAGTTGTTGATGAAGTTTGTATGCTGGAGAATTAATCTGCAAAGCAAATATCATGATGTATATAACATTCTACGAGATAATATTAGTTTATGCATTATGTATGCGTGTATAGTATGATGCATTTAAGTAATGCATTATGTATTTATGTATATGTATATTACGGTATGATGTAAATGATGTATGTATGCATCATGCAGCCTGAAGCGTCTGAATATCTTCGTATATCAACTGCTGACCAGGGAAAATAAATCCCGATTTGTTGCTGAAGAATATGAGGAACTTGTTCCCGTCTTGTTTGATAATATAGTATTCATAACCTCCCGTCTTCGTTCGATAATAAGGTACACATAACCTCCAGTCTTCGTTCGATAGTAAGGTACATAACCTCCTGTCTTTGTTCGTCGTACTCCTATTGGAAGAATAAATTCCCGACTATCCGTATGAGGATAAACGAGATGGATATAAATTCCAGGGGAGATGTGACTCGAAGTATTTATGAAGATGGATTTGCCCTACTGGGGAACTTGTAGCTGTCTTGTAGGGATGAACCGGCGAAGCTTCGTTGAATTCCTTCCCTCGTTCGTCCTTAGTAAATACTATTACTGCATTTTCATGCATTTCTGGTAAACATCAATCATATTAAGCATTTATGCATTTCTGGTAAAAATCAATCATATTCAAAAGCATACATACATTCACATACACTTCTATCTCATACATCCATATACACTTCTATCTCATGATGAATCATATGACCTAACTCCAAAAGTACACTTGTTTGGGTTCAATCTCAACTTGTATTTCTTCAACCTCTCAAACAACTTATACAAATGATCAAGGTGTTGCTCTTCATTCTGGGATCTGGCTATCATATCATCCACATACACTTTTATCTCATGATGAATCATATCATGAAACAAAGCCACCATAGCTCGCTGATATGTTGCCCCTGGATTCTTCAAACCAAATGGCATCACCTTATAACAAAAAGTGCCTCACTGTGTAACAAATGTTGTCTTCTCCATATCTTCAGGTGCCATCTTGATTTGATTGTAACCAGAGAAACCATCCATGAAAGAGAATACCTTATGCTGAGCAGTGTTGTCTACCAGAACATCAATATGAGGAAGTGGAAAGTCATCTTTGGGGCTGGCCTTGTTCAAATCTCTTTAGTCTACACACATACGTACCTTACCATCTTTCTTAGGCACCGGTACCACATTTGCAACCCACTGAGGATAAGAAGTCACAGCTAAGAACCCTGCATCAAACTGTTTCACTACCTCTGCCTTAATCTTCTCTGACATTTAAGGACGCATGCGACGAACCTTCTGCTTCTTTGGACGACAATCTTCTTTTACTGGTAAACGGTGAACCACAATGTCTGTATCCAACCCTGGCATATCTTCGTAGGACCAAGCAAAGATCTCCACATAGTCACGTAACATCTGAATCAATCTGCTCTTGACACTATCCTCTAAATCAGCCCCTATCTTGACTTCTTTCTTGTTTTCTTCAGTTCCTAGATTCACAACTTCGATTGGCTCTTCATGTGGCTGTATAGCTTTCTCTTCTTGTTGTAACAACCTAGCAAGCTCTACAGGTACTTCACAATCGTCCTCATTTCCGTCTTCAGCTTGATAGATCGGATTCTCGAAATTATAATTGGCAATAGTAGAACTGTTATCAACAGGATCCAGAGTGGATGAGGATCTGCATTTTAGTGATGTGGGTGTGTGTAAGAACACATAGCTGATAAAACAAAAATAAAAGAAAAGACAAGGAACACAATATTTACTAAAACGAACCGTCCACTGATTTTTATTGAATGAAGTATGCAAATGAAATGACATCCCGTAAAAAGCACACCATTGTGCCCCGGGTAAGGCACAAGGCTTAAGAGTTTAATTGTTCAAGAAATTACAAACTTAAAAGTAACAACACAGTAATAGTATTTACTCCTGACTAAAGGAGATAGGAATAACATCTTCAGCTTTCCAGTTATTGAGCCCAGCACCCACAGTAGGAAAAATCCAAGCATCCAAATTGTAGTCTTCATCATAGTTACCCATAACATTGATCTGATTCTTCATAATCCCTTGATTGGTGATACGAACAACACGAGCACGACGAACAGCCTTCTGGGACTCTGCAGTGAAACCCAAACCAAATTTGTCAGACTTGTAAGGAATGTCAGGAAGCTGACCCCAAATAGTACAACCACCTTCATCCACCACAGCTCTAGCATCTTTGAGGGAGGCCATTGTTGGAGGTACTCTGGTGACCACAGGAACTTTCTTGACAACAGGAGGAGCTTCATAATTATTAACAATCCAAGGAACCACTTCAAATGTCTGACACGGAGTTTCAACATATTCACCTTCCACTTCAAGATATTTAAAGGTGTTCACATGGCTAACTATATATCCTTCCTCTCCGTAAACAGTGACAACTTTTCCTTCTACTAGGTACCTCAGCTTCTGATGTAAGGTAGAAGTTACAGCACCTTCCCCATGGATCCAGGGACACCCAAGCAAACAAGAATACGAAGGACGAATATCCATTACATAAAAAGTAGCATTGAAAACCTGAGAACCTACTTTGATTGGGAGATCAATTTCTCCATCCACCACTCTTCTTGAGCCATCAAAAGCTTTCACCACTATATTACTGAGCTTCAACACAGCATCTTCAGGACTAAGCTTATTCAGCACTTCCTTGGGTAACACATTCAGCAAGGAACCATTGTCTATTAGTACATGTGACAGAGTAGTGCCCCTGCATTCAATAGAGATATGTAGAGCCCTGTTATGATCTCTCTTGGCAGGAGTCAAATCAGCATCGGAGAAACCTAACCCATTATCAGGTCAAGTGGGCAACACAATTTTCAAACTGGTCAACAAAAATTTCATTTGGTACATGAGCAGTCTTCAGAAATTTAATCAGGGCCTTGGCATGAGCCTCAGAGCACAACAATAAAGACAACATAGAAATCTTGGAGGGAGTATGCCCCAATTGATCAACAATGTCATAATCACTCTTGCGAATGATCTTCAATACTTCTTCCATCTGCTTAGAAAGATCATCAGCAGCTGGCACATTAGTTTGTATAGGTTCAATAACAGGACCTTTGCCCCGAGCATCAGCAGTAGAGGTAGTAACTGGAGTAACTGTATTCTTGGTAGCAACTGGAGGAGAGAAAACTCTTCCGCTTCGTGTGATCTTACTAGATCCAGCAATATTATCTACATCAATGTTTTCATCAGCAACAGGCGTATCAGCTAAAGGTTCCTGCTTAACACCCTGGATATAAACATCGGCCCCATAATGCCAAGGCACAGGTTTATCAGAAGTATACGGAATAGGACCAGGAGTGGTAATGATCATAGGAGCCACTCTAGCTTCAGCAACAATCTTCACAGGGCCTTCAGCAGTAATCTTAATTGGACCCTTATGAGTGATTTTTACAGGTCCCTTAGAAGTAATCCTTACCGGCACTTTATCAACCATATCCACCTCTTCAACCTTCGCACCTTCGCACCATATTTTTTAAGATTTTAAGAAGAAAAATAAGTAAATCCTACTATACTAATTATTATAAAGATTTAAATTTATATACATGTTATGAAATTAATGGTTAATTATAATTAAATAAATGTATTATAAAAATAAATTAGATTTATAAGATTAAATTAGGAGTTTTTAATTATTTTAAGCATAATCTAAAATTATTTACATGCAAAAACTATATTAAATAATAATTATAAACAAATTATAAAAAATATGTACATAATTAAAGTTTACAAATAAATAAATTAGAAGTTATAATATAATTAAATTTTATGTAAAAGAAAATTAGGGTTTGATTATTTAGAAAAAAATACATTAGGATTTACTTCTTAAAAAATATAAACAAAAATTATGAAATTAAAATAAACAAATAAATTAATATTTACAATTAGGGTTTACAAAAATAATTAGGTTTTATAAAAATATTTTTAGGGTTTTAGAAAATATTAGGTTAACATAAATAATTTAGGGTTTATGATGATTTTAGAAAATAAAAATAAGGTTTTGTTAATTTACAAAAAAAAACAAAATTTAAATTATGTATATATACATATTACAGAAATATTTAATAATATTAGAAATCATTTTTTATAATTTATATTTATCAATTTAAATAAAATGTAAATAATATAATGAAAATAAGAAAAACATTGAAAATTGCTCAAAAAAGAAAGGACCTGGGATTTGAACCCAGATCCCTTACCTCCAAACATAGCACCCAAAACCATTTTGGCCAGCATGCACTAGTGATAGAGATTGAGATCCACAAGCCTTTGTTTCACATCCTGTAAAAATCATAATAAAACAAAAAATAACACAAAAAAGGCCTGTGGGGGTTTCGAACCCAGGACCCTCACACAACAAGCAAACACTCTTACCATCCAGCCAGAAGGGCGCATCTGATATATAATATACAACAAATAATAATATGGTAAGTTATGTAATACATGAGAAAATGAAGCAAAAAGAATGCTGCTTCCAGGAATCGAACCCAAGCCTTGAAGCAATACGCGCACGTCTCTTACCACTGGGCCAAGCAAGCTTCTGTGAAATAAATCAACAACAATACAATAAAATATTAAGGCCAATATTTGAATTCCAGAACGCGCGCCAAGGTCTTCGTCTTCCTCCTATTTCCTGCAAAAATACCTGCGAAATCAAATGCAAAATTTCCTGCGAATTTTCAAAACCCGAAACCTATGTTTTTTGAAACATTATGCAAACCATCATGACAACCAAAATTAGTAACCCAGATCAATTGTACAAGGTCTACACATCACAGCTATGGTCTTAAAATTTGTTTTAAGATCCTAAATGTCTGGTTCCCGTTTTGAAACTCCAAACCCTAACAATGGCAACTTTCGATACAGTCCACAATAATTCAATTAATCCATTCAAAAAGCTTCTAAACATCACAACAAACACAAATCTATGATTAGTTTTTAATATCAAAGCATGAATCAATCAAATCGAAAAAATTTATAATATGAAAGGGATGCATTCGGTTTGTGCAAATTAGGGCATGAAGAGGCAATGTTATGATCCAGAATTGATCTATGAACTCCAAGGAACAAGTTGCAACCTTTGGTTTGTCTTGAAAGGGCTTGAATAATGGAATCCTAACTTGAGTTTTTGGTGAGTTTTGAAAAATTGGAAACTTACTCTTGAGGCAGAATTTTCGTCCTTGGGCATTGTGTTAGGTTTGTGTACTTATAGTTGAATGAAACTAGGTCAAAAGATTGGATGGTTATTTGGACTTTTTGATTTTTGAAGATTGAAAAAGATCATGACTTGAATTTCATATATTTTTGAATGAGACATTTCTATCTTAAGACAATCATCATCAATTGCATATCAATCTGATCCAATTTATGTTTATGACTTTCTAGAATCAAAATATATTTTAAATCTTCATATTTGATATTTTATTTAAATTTAAAATGATTTTTAATATAAAAAATCATAATAAATAAAATAAATAAAATAAAATTATGAAAATATTAAATAAATTTCGTGCATGATGTCATGGAACACCTTGGGTCACAAAAAGTTCAGCCCATTTGAAGAATTATGGTTTTAAGACCCTATTTTCTTCATAAACCACCCAAAAATTTCCCAACTTTGCAAGGGTACAAATCCTTCAATTTTAATGCTATGAGGGTGTTCTTGGACATTTTGGAAATCTTGAAGAGTCCTCTAACCAACCCCATTGGTTTCATGTCCATACCTTTTACCATTCTCAAGTTATGCTCTTTTGAAGTTGTTGACTTTTTGTTGACTTTCAAAAGGACCTATAATGTCTTAGCTCATACCTTCCAAATGAAGCATTTTTGGGCTTGGATTGTGAGACACAAAGTTGTAGAGAATTCAATTTCCTTAGAAATGAGCTTTGGATGGGAAAAATTTGATAAAGCATGTGAAAGTTATGGCTGGTCAAAGTTCAGTTGACTTTTCCTAAGGAAACCCTAATTTAGAAACCTCTGATTCTTGATGATCTGAAATATCCTTGATGAATCATGATCAACCCTTGATAAAATGATGAATTTTACTTCATATACTTTATGTTGGCAAAAAATCATGAAGTTTGACTTTGGTTTGACCACAGTTGACCTCAGCTTGACTTTTTAACTGCTTTGACTGATTTTGACTTATCTGATCATCTGACTGAGCAAACCTTTGAGAAAAGTCTTGAAACTTGTCATGGGGATTCTTAAACACATATAAGATGTTATGAAGATCACTTGAAGTCTTGGAAGTACACTTAGCTTGATTAAAGTCAAAACCCTAGTTTGGGATGCATTGTCTGAGGGAATTGTCAAATCTTCTGACTAGTTGTGAACTTTGTGAACCTTGTGAACCTCATAAGATGTCTTGTGAGCCTTGTGAACCTCATGAGAGGTCTTGTGAACCTTGTGAACCTCATGATAGGTCTTGTGAACTTTGTGAACCTTGTGAACCTCATGGGCTGTCTTGTGAACCTTGTGAACCTCATGAGAGGTCTTGTGAACCTCATAAGATGTCTTGTGAACCTTGTGAAACTCATAAGATATCTTGTGAACCTTGTGAATCTCTTAGCATACAAAGTCTTGTTTTGTGAGGGAAAATTTTGGGGTGCAACACCTGCCACCACCTCTCCATTGACCCAACACACAAGGCGGTCGCTCAACGCAGAAGGAAGCAGTCGACCGAGAAAACTGAAGCAGCTGAATCTGCTGTTAAAGACCTCCTAGAGGCTAAATTTGTAACCGAGGCCAGGTACGCGACCTGGCTCTCAAATGTTAAACTTGTGAAAAAATCTAATGGAAAATGGAGGATGTGCATTGACTATACCGATCTCAATCGGGCATGCCCGAAAGATGCATACCCTTTACCTAACATCGATAAATTGGTCGACAATTCGTCCGGTTTCAAGCTATTATCCTTCATGGACGCATATTCAGGATATAATCAGATACCCATGGTCGTGTCTGACAAAAAATACATGGCCTTCATGACCGAATCGGGCAATTACTTTTACAACGTTATGCCCTTCGGTCTGAAAAACGCGGGCACGACATATCAGCGCATGATGAATAAGGTTTTCCGAGATGAAATCGGAGATATGCTCGAAGTATATATGGACGACATGATCGTCAAATCTCAACAAGAAACGGACCACGCGTCCCACTTACGAAAAGTGTTCGATCAGGCACGAAAGTGCAAAATGCGCTTCAACCCTGAGAAATGCACGTTCGGGGTCCGAGCAGGGAAATTCCTCGGATTCTACTTAACTGAACGAGGCATCGAGGCCAACCCCGAAAAATGTCGGGCATTCGCGGAGCTCCCAACTAATACTTCTAAAAAATCCATACAATCACTAAACTAGGTCCTTACCTCCCTCGCTCGGTTCGTAGCAAAATCCGCCCAACACGCTCTCCCTTTTTACAAGCTCCTCCGCAAAGAGGCAACTTTCGAGTGGACGGAGGAGTGTGAGCTAGCGTTGTCCCACTTAAAAAAGGCACTAAGTGAACCCCCAGTCTTATCCAGACCTGAAGAAGGGGAGATACTGTATCTCTACCTTGCAGTTGCAAACGAGGCAGTAAGCGCGACACTCGTGCGCGACCTACCCGAAGGGCAAAAGCCTGTATATTTTACAAGTAAAGCACTCCATGGCCCAGAAATTCGATACCTCCAGATAGAAAAGGTGGCTTTGGCCCTCCTTCTCGCAGCCAGAAGGCTACGCCATTACTTTCTGGCTCACACCATCATCGTAAGAACCGATCAGCCCATAAGACAATTGCTCGGTCGACCTGACATGGCCGGACGAATGCTAAAGTGGTCATTGGAACTATCCGAGTTTGACGTCAAATTCGAGGGAAGACAAGCTCTCAAAGCTCAAGCGCTGGCCGACTTCGTGGCTGAACTTACTTTCACCGAGCAAGAGCCGAAAATCTCATCCAAGTGGGTCATTTTCGTGGACGGAGCATCTGGTCCAGCAGGTAGCGGGGCCGGAATTATCTTGGAGAATGAAGAGGGAAACATCATCGAAGTGTCCCTGACCTTATCTTTCCCCACTTCTAACAACCAGGCAGAGTACGAAGCTTTTCTAGCGGGCATACAACTCGCGACCGATTTGGAAGCAGAAGAGATCACAATCTGCACAGATTCTCAGTTGGTCGCAAGCCAGGTTCGAGGAGATTTTCAAGCCAAAAACGATAACATGGCCGAATATTTGGCCCTCGTAAAAGGCGAACTAAAACGGTTCAAAAGTGTGGAAGTCAAACACATCCCGCGAGTGAACAACACCCGCGCAGACATCCTGTCCAAATTGGCGAGCACTAAAAGGAAGGGAAACAACAAATCCGTCGTACAGAAAACGCTTCCCCGACCTAGTATCGGGCAATCATCGGTCCACATAGACATCAACATCGTGGGCGACACAAGCTGCTGGATGACCCCAGTATTTAACTACCTAACTAAAGGAGAATTACCGACCGACCCAAAAGAGGCCAGTACAATACGACGAAGGGCATGCTCGTATTCTCTAGTAGGCGGACGTATGTATCATCGAGGATTCTCTATACCCCTCCTCAGGTGCGTAGAAGAAGAAAATATCCCGCACGTACTAAGGGAAGTCCATGAAGGAATCAATGCGCAACATCCTGGCGGACGGTCGCTGGCTCGAAAAATTCTACGGGCAGGATACTATTGGCCCACACTCCAACACGACGCAAAGGAGCACGTGAAGAGGTGCGACAAATGCCAACGAAACGGAGACGTACACGTAGCACCCCCATCCGAGTTAAAATCATTATCGTCACCTTGGTCGTTCGCATGGTGGGGGATGGATATCTTAGGACCATTCTTCGTCGGGTCCGGTCAGAATAAATACTTAATTGTAGGCGTCGACTATTTCACCAAGTGGATAGAAGCTGAGGCCTTAGCCAAAATCACTGCGCTCAACATACTACGTTTCTTCTAGAGAAACATCCTCGCCCGGTTAGGAGTACCGCTCGCCATAGTGACCGACAACGACACTCAGTTCACAGATAAACACTTCAAAGAATTCGTTGCATCAATAGGAACGAAACAACATTTCGCTTCAGTCGAGCATCCCCAAACTAACGGACAAGCAGAGGCCGCGAACAGGGTAATCCTAAGAGGTTTGAAACGAAGACTGGATGAGCATAAGAAGCATTGGGTCGAGGAGCTACATAGCGTACTGTGGGCATATAGGACCACGCCCCACTCAACAACCGGGGAATCCCCATTTCGATTAGCATATGGAACCGAAGCGGTGATCCCTATAGAAATGCACGTCCTATCCAAACGCACAGAATCCCCTATGGACCAAGACACCAATTCCGAAGCTTTAAGAGACGAGCTCGACATGATCGAAGAAGTTTGGTCAGAAGCTACTCTTCGAGAAACCATTCTCAAACAAGAAATAGCCGCTCGGTATGATTCTAAGGTCATAAGACGAACGTTCGAGGTAGGCAGTCTTGTCCTTAGAAGAAATCACAGGGATCTCCGCGAGGGAAAATTCACACCCAACTGGGAGGGCCCGTATCGCGTCCGAGCAAAAACCGAGAACGAAGCCTATTACTTAGAAAATCTACACGGGGAAGAGCTTGCTCGGCCTTGGAACGCCGAGAAACTCAAAAAATATTACAGCTAAATTACAAAGTCTCCCTGCTCAACTTTCAAGCAAGGAGAAAAGGGACCGACTGAAAACTGCATGCCTAGGTACGAGCACGACAGCCCAAATATAACAAAGTCAAGAAAGGTCTCCTTTCGAGGGAAAGAGAAACTTGCCGCACAGACGGATACTCAAACGAGTCCGACGTTGCCTAAGTACCACGACCAGGCAGAACCCCAGCTCGCGATGGGATGTTCAAGCCACGGAGCCCGGGCCATTACCTTGGCCTGGGCACCGACCAGGAGTAAGACTCCAAAATTTGATTGGTCCCCCTAACCAACAGATCACACACACACCCCATATTTATTCGATCACACCCAATTAACGCAAAGATGCATACCAAACACTTAGTAAAAATAACAAGTAAATTATGTCCTCCGACGGACGCATCATTACAAACAAATAAAATATAGAAACCGACCATCAAAGTCGTACATATGAAATTAAAAATGCGACCCCGAAGGGCCGACTTGTTCATGATTACATACAAAGGGGACCACGCCCCCAAAAAAGAAAACATCATAAATTATCAAGCACGCAGGCCATAAACTAATTACCCTCACCTCCCGGGCGGCCTTCCTCCTCACAAGCTCCCTCCTGCTCCGGTTGCGCTTCAGGCTGGCCAGGATGATCAGTCGATCCCGTCTGAGAATCATCCACCACCAAGTCTGAGGGAACCACGATCTGACCGTCTACGACCTTGTACAGATAGCTGATTCGACCAACGTCCAAGGCCATGTCAGGATGAAGAACCCTCATTTGATCCACCGCGTTCTGGAAACTGAGCTCAGTTGACGAGTTCAGATCTTCCATGTCCTGGTCGATCCGAGCGAGCAACTGAGCCCTCGTCACCAGACTCTTGGTCTCTTCATCCTCGTCCTCCTTCGGGCAAAAGGCGTCCTTCAGCTTTTTATTTTGCTCAAGCACCCTTTTCTTGTCGACCTCCAACTTGGCAATGACGTTGGCCCGTTCAGTCGACTCCTTGGTCGCGGCTTTAGCCTCTTCAGTGGCCGCTGTCAGTTTAGCCTCAGAAGCAGCCAGCTGCTCCTTAAGCCTGCTATTCTCTCGCTCCAGTCCGGTACTCCCTTCGGCCGTCAGCCAGGCCATTGTTAGGACCCGCATAACCGCGCTTGCGTCTTGGGCCAGAGATAGTCGCCGAGCAGGACGATCCGTACCTTCCAAAAACAAGGAATCCGCACGGTCCACCTCCATGCTCGTTCCCTCAAAGAAGTTGCGCTTCACGAAACACAGAGGCAGCCCATGCTTCTTTATCAAAGAGCCGGTCGAAGCGCTCGACGAACCTTGGACCAAGGGGCCCGACCCTGAGCCACTCGTCTCTGTCAGCTTGGTCTGCACGACCCTTGATCTTTTCTTCTACTGGTGAACCAGGCGTTCTTGAATTTTATCCTGTGGGTTCGACAGAGAGCCTGAAAAAGGAAAAAGATCAGTTTAGTCGTGGAAAACAAAGTTAAAACAAAAATTTAACTAATACAAATAAACAGATACCAAAGAAGTCGGACACTTCTTGCCCGGTACGGCAAGCTAGCAACTCAGTAACATTAATCAGGGGACGCTCCACAGCTTCCCCCCATCCTGATCAACTATAAATTTTCCATCTCCGTCCAACAGGGGGGTCGGAGTGAAGGACGCTATCAATTTTCTGAAGGCCTTGAAACTGGCCGCGTCGTCATCATTCAATGAGTCCCCCACCTGAACGAACTCCCCGACAGGTTTCTCATAGTGAGCATAGCTCCAGGAAAATGGGAACAACCACAGCCTCCTCGGGATCACCTGACCTTGATCGTCGAGCTTAGGCTCGTCATTCTCGTCGGTGTCTATTCCCAGGAAGCTTATTGCTCTCACGGCCATCGCGCTCGCGGGTTTGATCAGAAAGTAATCAGTTTTGAAGGCCCAGATAGATTCTGAATGGGCCTTAAAAATCTTCGTCCGCTGCTTGAAGGACACAAATCCCTTCCGGTCAGTTCCTCGCCCGACTTGGCGCTGTAGGGAAAACAGGCGGAAAAATAGGGGAAGCGTGGCACCAACACCCAGATGGGCGCACGTCATCTCAAACGCTCTCAGGAACGCGTATGAATTGGGGTGCAGCTGGGAAGGGGCGACGCATAGGTGCCCGAGCACGACACTCACAAAGTCACTGAAGGGCAAAGTTACCCCGAGGACCGAGATCGCGTATTCATACATGGAGAAAGCCCGACCGCGGAAATCTGAGAAGATACGGTCATCGTCCCCCGGGCAGGTTACAACCCAATCGGCAGGGTCACTGACAACGGGCAGTGGCTCCGTTCGAGGTCTTGAAAATGAGGACACCTTGTCCAACAAATCCTCCACCACCCATTCTTCGGGCGAGACCCTCGTCTGATCAGGACACTGGGGCGAATCTGTTGATGCTCCTGTAGTACTTGTATCCGAATTCTCCGAGGAACTCCCGGAACCAGAAGGGATGGACGCAGATGACCCTGAATCTTCCGAGGACGTCTCTTTAGAAAGCACGTCCAATGGATTCACGAGCGAGTTTTCACCTGAAAAGCAGAGGAAAGGCGTCAGTGAATTCGATTAAGAATATCAAATCCACCCTTCCACCGCTCGACAAGTGAAAGGGCGCGCATCAGCTCAGAGACTAGGTCCCGAGCTATAGCCCTGGCTGACCATCGCTCGGAGCGACGACTTACGCCCAACATTATAAATCAAGGATCTAACCTAGGTATTTATCAAAACCCAAGTCGAAGTCGACCAGCACCTACGTTGACCCTGAGCTAGGGTTTGCATCCGACCGACTACGGTGGCGGAAGTCCTAGGGTTTACCGGTTCTAAATCTAAAAACTACCGTCAAAACTATCCTAAGCCACATGCATTTCTACGAAACCTAAGCTATAAACACCTAAAACGGAGAAAAAGAACCGTACCTTGCGCTTGAGAAGACATTCTTGAAGAGGAAAGCGTTCTGGAAGTGGTGGTCGGCAAGGAAATGCGGTGGTCGACAGCTGCGGTGGTGACAGTTGAACGAGTAGAGCGTTGAAGAAGAAGATGAAGCGAAAAGTTCAGAATGGGCCCTGAGAATCCTATTTATAAGAAGGGAAGCACGTGCAAGCACGCGTGACCCCTACACACTAGCCCCTAGGCTAGCCATCAAATCATTAATAGGCGCGAATTCCCAGTTATTCCAGCTTTTCGTTTCACATTCCCCTGTCGAGCAACGCACCAGCTGCCCGTTCCCAGAAGATCGGCAGCATAAATTATTGGCCTTAACACTGCTCACCGCCGAGCACAAAATCATTCCTAAGTCACTGCTCTCCCACACGTCCAATAACTTGGGGGGCTCATGTTCCGGATCGGCCCAATCCCTACAATTGGGCCAAGCAAACCAATCCAATAGGCATGCTCGACGTCGAGCATAATTGGGAATAGTGGTCCCTGTCGACCACAAGCATACCGACCACGACGAAGTTCCCTAACGGCTAGTCTTGACCGTTACCTATTTTCACGGATTCATCGATCCGCGCCTCACAATATGGACCAATAATCTTCCATTTAGTCCCTTATATAAACCCTCTCGTTTGATAGGGTCAGGTATTCAATCTCTCTGACCTTTATACTTGTACTTGCCCACTCTTTGCTCGGTTACTTACTTTAGCATCAGAGTGCCTTGCAGGTACACCCTTTTCCCCTCACCGACCGTCTTTCATCAGCTCTCGAAGCCAGCCGCATCGGATCCTGATCTCCAGGTACGATCAGATGGATTTGGTATTTTCATTTGAGTAAATGGTGTTAGAAGAGATGGTGGAGAAAGGGACGACGGCTAGGGTTTCAAGGTAGGAAAAGAAAGAAAATGGGAGATAGAAATGGTGTGATGAGTAGGATAAGAAAATGAGAGAGAGAGAGAGAGAGAGAGAGAGAGAAAAGCCTGATGAAAGAGAAGAGTTATAATTTTGTTTTTCTTTGAAAAAGGAAAGAGAAAGAGGATCAATTTCAAATTTGATGATAGAGAAATGAAAACATGTGGCTGGATAGAGTAATATGATTGGGGGAATGTTTTGCATTTTGTTAATTATATATATGGACATTTTATAGTGTAAATTTGAAAAATGTAAAAGGATAAATTTGGGAGAATGGTGGTATATTATAATAATGGGTAGGTAGTTGATAGCTTTTGTATTATAGCAAAAGGAGAAAGAAAATACTACATAGAAAAAAGAAAAAAGTCCATATTTTGAGGGGAGCCATGACCTACTTCGACTCCTTTTAAGAACCTCTTTCTCTCTCTCTCTATCTATCTATCTATCTACCTATCTATCTATGGGTAGGTAGTGCTTGACCATAGTATCTACAACTCTCTTTTGTAGATGGGATGCCTGTATCCATCTATGTTCGATCATAAACTGTATATTTCTACATAAACAAAACAATTTACCTTATTTAGCTAAACATAATCTGACATGAACATTGTTTGAAAACTAACTTGAGTAAAACAAGAAATTAAAATTACTCGAGAATCCAAGATGTTTTCAAGGTCTGATATCTGATATCTACAATCCAAAGTAGAAGAAACACCTAATTAATGACATAATGGGAGAGAAGGATGGAACATGTCGTACTATTAAAGAACCCAATATTCTATTAGTAATAAACTGTGAACGACAAATTAATGAAACAGATTACAAAAACATCAAGGAGAAAGGGGCATCGGCTTGGGTTTCATTTGAGAAGGATGGATTTGGTATTTTCATTTGAGTAAATGGTGTTAGAAGAGATGGTGGAGAAAGGGACAGCGGCTAGGGTTTCAAGGTAGGAAAAGAAAGAAAATGGGAGATAGAAATGGTGTGATGAGTAGGATAAGAAAATGAGAGAGAGAGAGAGAGAGAGAGAGAGAAAGGGAAAAGTCTGATGAAAGAGAAGAGTTATAATTTTGTTTTTCTTTGAAAAAGGAAAGAGAAAGAGGATCAATTTCAAAATTGATGATAGAGAAATGAAAACACATGACTGGATAGAGTAATATGATTGGGGGAATGTTTTGCATTTTGTTAATTACATATATGGATATTTTATAGTGTAAATTTGAAAAATGAAAAAGGATAAATTTAGAAGAATGATGGTATATTATAATAATGGGTAGGTAGTTGATAGCTTTTATATTATAGCAAAAGGAGAAAGAAAATACTACATATAAAAAAGAAAAAAGTTCATATTTTGAGGGGAGCCATGACCTACTTTGACTCCTTTTAAGATCCTCTCTCTCTCTCTCTCTCTCTCTCTCTCTCTCTCTCTCTCTCTATATATATATATATATATATATATATATATATATATATATATATATTTTAAAAAACAGATTATATATATATATATATATATATATATATATATATATATATATATATATATATATATATATATATATATATAAATTATCATATAATAAATTTATTAATTACTAAATTTATATGATAAAATATAATATATTATTATTTGTGTCTAGTTCTATTACTTTATATTTTATTTTATAAGAAAATATATTATTAAATTTTATTTTTTAATAATAAATTAAAAATTAAAAAATTCAATATTATTTTTTATTAAGACAACATAATTAAATAAATTATTAAAATTATTGTTTTTATAAACTTAATTAAATTTAATCTAATTTGATATAGTATTTATAAATTTTATAATTTTTTTAATTAGTTTAACTTCCCTTATGCTTATATATCAATTTTAATAAAATCTTTATTTTATAAAAAATATATTATTAAATTTTATTTTATAATAATTAATTAAATAGATTATAAAAATATTATTAAAAAAATTAATAATTTAATTAGAGTTAATCTAATTTGATGTAGTATTTTGTAAGATTTTGTAATTTGTTTAATTACTTTAATTTCCATTATGTTTATATATCAATTTTAATAAAATCTTCAAGTTTTTATTGTTTAAAGTTTTGAAGCTCTATCAAAGTAGTTAGAACTATTTTTTTAATGTTATTTATAATTTAAGTATATAAAAAAATTATATTTATTTTCTTATATTAGAAACCAATTTTTTTAAAATTCAAACAAAAATTTGATTTGTTTGAGATGGACCCTTGAAAAGAATGAAAGGGATAATATCATAGTCATTTTATATTTCATATATTTAATGTTTGGATAAATTAATAAAGAGATAAAGATTAGAGAATTTTGATAAACATGTCAAAGTAATGTAGAAACTTAATTGGCAAAGCATTTGTGTGATTGTGATGAATTTTATTATCAAATTAAATATAATTCATGATTAGTTTTTCAGTATTTTATTATGATTTAATTTTTATTATTTGTCCATTATCTCTAAAAAGTCAAGACTTACCCTATTTTTTTGTTGTGCCTAAAGCTTACTCCACGATGTCAAGGTTATATTTTACCGTTTACTTAACATTTTGGTTCTACTACGGAACAAAAGTCATTGGGCTTTTCGTTCCCATGCACGTCAGTAGTGTGGCAGATGGTCACTTGCTGAAACTTGCTTTCTATTTAAGTTTGTTGAAAATATACATATTGAATAAGTTTTATATCGATTAATTTTTGTAAAGAAAAATTGAATCTAAAACTATGTAATGGATTCAAGTTTTTCATTATAAAATACATCAGTAAAAAATAATTTAATTTTGTATTTGACTTCTTTGTTCTCTTATATTTTTATATAGAGTGTTGTAAAACTTAATTAAATATTTGATTTAGTAAGTGTCGGTGTATTGGAATATGTGATGGTTGAGTAAATTATATATTGTAACAATTTTTATGTAATTTTATTTTTTGTTTATCATTTGACAACTATCGCGATTTTTTCTTTTAACTTTAGAGTTTTTATGTTTTTCTTATGATGTGATTGTGTATTTTATTTTCTCTATGCTGATTTTTACAACACTTTCAGCACTATATTTGAGTACCTTTAGGTTATCTTAAATGGTGTTTGTAAATTGTAAGTCTTATTTGACACCAATCTACTATATGGTTTAACCACTTTCCAAGTGTTTACTTTGATCATCTATGGAAATAAATTAAAATATTATGCTTCTTATTCCAAGCCTTCCGTCAAATTGCAAATAAAGCTCCTTAGATGATTGTTTTTATTGCAAATAATTTTTTTTAAGGCAAATATGATATAAATAATATTTCAAGCATTTTACTTAAATTAATTTCTCTGAAACCTAAGTTAGATAATCAAATTCAATGAAATAGAAATTATAGAATCACTTTCAACATAGAAGAGCGTGATAATTACTCACATGGAAGGACCTAACAGTGGATTTTCAGAGAGTGGCGGAAACGATAACATCAAGTTTCAAGAAATGGAAAAGTACCATTTTGTTAGAATTGGTGTACCGTTTTGTTAACCAAGTAAACATCAATTGGATCTGTGGCGCAATGGTAGCGCGTCTGACTCCAGATCAGAAGGTTGCGTGTTCGATTCACGTCAGGTTCATCTTTTTCGAATGCGTTTTTTTATTGTTTAGTGTGCAAGAACTGGGCTCGAACAGGCCCACAATAGAGAAAGAAACAGGCCCATATGTGACACGCTCAAAACACAGTACACTATTATTTGCATGGTATTACTAAATTCACCATTATTATTATTATTTGCATGTATTACTAAATTCACCCTTATTATTATTATTATTTGTAGAAAATTAAACCTTGTCACCCTACGCCTACATAATTTTCAATAGAGCAATGTTATTTAGTACTAATGAATTTGAAGAAGAAATATAAGAATGCACATATGTCGCTATTTTAGAGGTTAATTTTAAATTGATTTTAAATTTAACTTTCTTTTTAATAGAGATCATGAGATAGTGGTGATAATAAATGGTTGAGATTTATTCTTACATTTCTTGTTTTCACCTTTTCTTATTATTAAGCATTTCCTTTTCAATATTCCAATTTTTTCCTTTCAATATTTATTTAATTATTTTTAATTTTTCCTGCGAAGTCAGATTAAATTTTTTTTTTTTACGTTGGACGAGAAAAACCAGAAGTACCATGGGTAGGTTTTCCGGTGTAGAAATTTTCAAAAGGTTATCCGGTTCACAAAAATTTTTCACCGGAAGTAATACGCTTGTGTTATCCGGTTTAGGATTTTCTTCACCGGAAGTAGCTATCTTGGGTTTTCCGGTTTGTATTTTTTTTAATTTTTTTTAATTTTGGTGATGTACCAAAATCACGTTGCTCGACATCTGTGGATGCTGCTGCACTTGTCACACTTTATAGATACCTCGTAGATGCTTCATTTTATTCTTGCAAGCAGCTCAGTGGATATGCCTCTCTTCTACATGTACAAATATTTTATTTTAAATTATTTTATTAATTGTATGATGTAATTTACAATACTTTTAACTGATAATTTTCATTTTTTTGATGATAGTGTTGGATTCACGAGTATTTTTCAACTATTGGGAAGAGAGGATTCTCGAAGATTGCTGGTGTCGGTAGTCCACTTCCGAGGGCGATGAAGTGGTGCTACAAGCAACCTACGACGAAGGTTGACGAGATCAAAGCTCAGTTAGATGGATTGACACATGGTAATATCATCTGGCGCCCGTTTGAGGATCATCGGCATCACAAAGCCTTTGATGATATCACTTTGTACAACGGTGGTTTACGATGTTAAAAATTAAAATTACATTTATTCACCATTGAAAGGTTATAGGTTGCCTTACCTCACCCTCCCATAGATGTCGAGCAACGTGATTCTGGTACGTCACCAAAATTAAAATTAAAAAAAAAATACAAACCGGAAAACCCAAGATAGCTACTTCCTGTGAAGAAAATCTTAAACCGGATAACACAAGTGTGTTACTTTCGGGGAAAGATTTTTGTGAACCGGATAACCTCTCTTGGCTACTTCCGGTTTGAAAATTTCTACACCGGAAAACCTATCCATGGTACTTCTGGTTCTTCTCGTCCAACGTAAAAAAAAAATAATTTTTTAATCTGACTTCGCGGGAAAAATTAAAAATAAATAAATAAATATTGAAAGGACAAAATTGAAATATTGAAAATTATGTAGGGATAGAGAGACAAGTGTAGGGGGTACAAGGTTCAATTTTCTTATTTGTATTATGTTATGGTGCATAGAGTTCTAAATAACACTAGTGAGTATTAATAAAAAAAACTGAAAATTATTATTTAATTTAAAAATTAGTAGTAATTAACAAAAAAATCATAAATGATTAATATGGTTTAATTGAATGAATACAAATTGAGTTTAATTTGATATGACTAAATATCTTTTTTCATCTCGTATTCGGAGTTTATTTGATCTCATGATTTTGTCTTTTTTATCCATTTTCTTGAAACAATGTTAAATTCTTTTATGCGGCGTTTGTGTCAGCTTTATGTGGCATCCAGGTGGATATCAATCATCATTATTATTAAGGGTTATGTTCAACCTTTGAATCTTTATGGTTGTAATGTATGAATGTAATGTACTAGTTGTTGTGTTGATTGATGTAATATTTTTGGAATCAAGATTCTCATAATCAATTTTTGTTTTGACGAAGACAAACCACTTGATAAGAAGGTAAAGATGTTCACTCATTTTCAAAGCATTATGTTAAAGCAAAGAATTAGGACAAATATTTGATATGAAGAACAATCTCCTTGGAAGGTATAATGAAAATCTGCATCAAGTATTTAAGTCCTAGTTGCTCAATTAATTAAAAATCATTTGCATTACATGATCCCACTCTTACAAACTTTGTTTTCAAAATATTTCTAAGTTTTAGCCAGAGCAATCGATTGACACTTTGGAGTAATCGATTGCATGTTCAGAAATTTCAAAATGTTGGCTACTGGATTATGGTGCAATCGATTGACACAAAGGTGCAATCGATTGCATGCTTGAAAACTCTTTTTATTTTTTCTTCTGTTTTTGGTGCAATCGATTGGTCTTGTTTGTGTAATCGATTGCTCATTTCAAAATTTCAAGTGTTTTTCTGAGTGTGCAATCGATTTACACTTTAGTGCAATCGATTGCTCGCTGAACGTTTTTGAAAAATTATTCTGAAAAATTTCACCTCTTCATTCATTCTTTCATGAATTGTCTCCAATGAATCATGGAAATTGTTCATGATATTTTCTGAAGATTTGCATGATGATTCAAAGGGGTGCTTATGATATTATAAATACATAAACTTTAAATTTTCAAAAACATCTCTTTCTAAAATATTTTGCATAAACTTTCACTTTCCACATCTTGAACAAGTCATTTTCATAAGAATTTTTCTGCACATTTTCATATCATTTGAACAAAAAATTCTTGAGCAACAAAGTCTTGAGTAGTTGTGAAAATTATCATTGAAAGAGAAGATCAATCATAGGATTGATAACATTGTATATACAACTCTCAAACACATTGTAAATCAAAGATTGTAATTACTTCCCTTGCTATTCATGATTGTTGAAAGCAAGTGTGTGCATTGAAGATGATTGTTTTTCTTGCACTTAGTGTTCAGATTTTAAAGGTGTTAAGAGCCTTTAATCCATCTATGAGTTAGATAGTAAGCATCACCGTTCGTGTAAATAGACCGTACAATAATTCTAACTATAGTGAAATCTCTTTCGATTGGAAAGGAGACTGAATGTACCTTCGATTTGTGGAGGGAACAAGGATAAACCATTGTGTCATTTATTTTCTGCACTTTATTGCTTTCATAACCTTACCAAAATCCATAAAATTAATAACCTTCATCGATAAAAATCAGAAAAATTTTAAACTTAATTCATCCCCCTCTTAGGTGCAATTCAAACTATCAATGTTTTTGGTTTAATGTTACGTTTATGTTTATGATACAGGATGACCGAAGAATCAATAAGTCCTACTCAAACTAGAAAGATTATCAACAACATATGATCATTTGAGTCTCTTCATTTAGATCTCTTCGAATGGTTGTCGTTGTATTTGTTTTTCCTTCAATAACGATAAAAGTTATTGACAAACATATGGTCATTTGTATCTCTTCATATGATTTTCAATATTTGTCCTCCACAATGACCCTTAAAAATACATTCATCTGGTTCAAATACTAGTCTTCAAAGCTTGAAACCCTCATTATATATAGGTAATGGAAATGAGGCATTTTATCAACATTCCCGTCTTGAACTTGTTGAACACATTAACATTAAGATTTGTTCTTACAATTTTATGATTATAGTCATAAATTATGTAGCATTGTTATAAGAATAATTCATCTACCATATCTCTACCTGCACACCTTTTCCTAATAGCCTTTGTCTTATTTACAATTACGTTTCACTTTCTTTGAGTTTTTTCCTTAATGTCCTTAATGTCTTATGTATCATGAACATAATCTAACAAATTTTCCATATCCTCTTCCATAAATTCATTACATCATTTATCTTAGTCTTCAAATATTATATTCAATACAGTGTCATAATTAAAACTCACATAATCAATATGAGAATCACTTTAACTTGTACCATATAGTTCTAACTTCCTTATATCTCAGCTCTTTAACTATCCCTACTATTTCAACAAACAAAAAAACCACTTATCAACATCATCACATTTCAACTTTGAACTAGTCCCTTGATACTTAAACAATTCATCATCTACAAACAAACCTATGTGATGAATAAATACATGAAGAGATTCATCCTCTTTGTTGTATTCTATCGTGTGATACTTCACTTGTCTTCATTTGTGTCAATGCGTTCTCACAATTGTTCTTCGAATGTGTTCTTTGCAACCAATTCGTAAATGAGATGGTTTCTTTAAGGTTATAATTGTATAGTTTTGTGACATTTGACTTATGACTCTAACATTTAATTAAAAATACATTCTGACATTTGATTTATATAATGACATTATTAATAAAATACTAATTATTGTTATTTGAATTTTAAAATAACCTATGAAATTATAACTGAAATTAATGTTCTAAATTATTCAGTTCTTCAATCCAGATGATCCTCATTGAAATGATAATTTCTCATTCAATTTTGTATGAAAGTAACAAAATATATGTACATATATATCTTATGTATATTAATAATTAAAGAATAATCAGATCCATGGAGGGAGACATTATGGTAATGGATCACATATCAACAACAGGTAAATGGAAACTCAGTCCATGTTCGCTACAATTCCTCGTCACTGTCATCCAGCTCAAGACCTTCCGCGGCTAAGAGCTGGCCGATAGTCTTCTTCATATCTTCCTCAGCCTTTTTTCGCATTAGATCTCTCTTCTTCAGTACAAGTGACTGCCTTTTAAAGGTACTGTTGAAATGTTCAGCTGAAGCCTTTTTTTCTCTTGCTAAAATCTTCCTTGCTTCATCTGGATCAACCTGAGATTTCATAAATGCTTCTAATCAGATGCAGGGGCGAAAAAATTGGAACTTTGCATTCGTTGATTTGTATGAAGAAGACCAGGTTGATACTATCATTTAAGCCTACATTAGGTTGGAAACATATTCAAGCACACCACTATACCTTTGAGCGAGAAAGTTGACGTACACGAACATTCAACTCGCGCTGTTGCTGCTCGGCCCAAGCAGCAATTGCCATATCACCCCGTTGATTAAAAGCTTTTCGTTTTTTCATAAGCCACTCCATCCATGCTTGAGATGCCTGCAGGACATAACACATCAATCTAAAATAAGAAAAAAATGGTCTAATCTGATTATAACAAGAAGAAAACTTTGCTTTAAGGTATTTATTTCCCTTACTTTGGTTACACATGAAATCCCATATAACAAAAGTTCCAAACTCCGGGGCAATGTAAAAATAAATTTGCAAAATAGAATGCTAAGTTCCTATGTAATTGATAAAATAAAAAATAAAATAAAAAGTACCTATTCAGCTACGGATAACCATAAAAACAATTATTACCTTCGTAGGGTTGACCAGATTATCCATGTCATATTGTTTTCGTCTCTCTGCATCTATAAGCAATTCATAAGCAGCTTGAATCTTGATGAACCTAGCTTCTGCTGTTTCACCTTCCTCGAGTGTTCCTCTTCCATCATAGACTTGAAGAGCAAAGTAAAATAGAGATTATTACGTATCGAGAGTCTATATTCATCTTGAATAAAAAAACACAATCACAGAAGAATCGTATCACAGCAAATGGTATGTTTCAAAATACAGTGGAATGTACAGAATGCACAATGGTTCCGAAGTTCCAAGAGTTAGCTTCTCGTTCTCGATAACTGCAACGTAACACTCTGAAATTGTTCTGTCCGAATAAACGCTAAGTTGTATGGCAAGAAACAGTTGCACGCCAAAACTTCTTTTGTAGGAACACACTATCGGAGACAAACAAAAGATCTTACATGTTCTAGTGCTAACTGCGAAGCAGTTGCAGATACTTAACTTCATCTTAAATGAATAAAACACAATATCTCTGCTCGATAAGATTGGCATAAGATCGTAGCCAAATATGGAATGAGGTAATCACAATCAGAAGTCGAAAAATACCGTTCATAACTTCATAAGACACTAAACATAGAACAAGTAGCTAAGATTAATATACATACCATCTGGATGATAAAATTTGGCCAGTCGTCTATACGCAACCTTTATCTTCTCGTCGTCCGCATCTCCTTCCAATTCTGTTATTCCAGCATACACAATTGAATAACAAACATTCAAAACAAAACAATTATCCCCAAAAATTTCCTTGCAACACATCATTCAGTGACAAACCCAAACACATTGATTTCTTATTTTCACCCTGACCCATCATTCAAATAACAAGTTTCTAAACCATGAACAGATAAATTACAATCATACCAGCAAATTTATGATAAAATCACCAATTTTAACCAATTTTTTAAATAAAGGAACAAACTTTAAAGTGAAAATTACCGAGAGTTTCATAGGGGGACTTTTGTTGATCCCAATTAGTTGCCTTTGCCACAGTTCTCTTCTGATTCAGCCGAAACCGTGGCATGGGTCTGCTTGAACCCGAAGAAACGGACCATGTGGAATACAACCAAGGAGATTGCAAAAGGGGTTTGGAATTAGGGTTACAAAACGAAGCTCTGAATCGAAATTGGTGTCTACAACTGATAAAAGAGAACACTGTGTGAGGTTTGCATAGGGTTCTCAAATTGCTCATATTTTGACACTGATTTTCGAAGCTCTGAAATTTTGATTTGAACAAAGCAAGATTTTTTTGCCTTCAGTGATAACCAAACAAACTTGAATCTGGCAGAATCTTTTGTTTTTTTTGCATTTTTATTTTATTTTTTTGTCATTTTATTTAAGAGAAAATTTTGATTTTATTTTTCTGTTTTTTTGATGAATGATTGCAGGGAATTTTCTATTTTCCCCCGGGAATTTTGTGGATTTCCCCCCTATATAGTGAGTAGGACCGTTATGCCCTTGTGTTTGTTCCTAAAGTAGCTCTCGATACATCTCAACTTAAACATTATTATTGCTTCCTCCAAGTATGTGTCACCTAAATTTTTATGTATCTCAAATCATTGACCCAAATTTATCGATTATCAACTCATTATAATTTAGTTGTCATTACTTCAAATTATTTACACTATTAAAAGGATTAATCTTGTAATAAAAAAATATATCAATTACATCACTTCTATATCTTTTATAACCTTACACGAGACACTCTTTAAGTAATTTTTCTTCCAAAAGTTCTGGTCGACTGTTGGAATTGAAGTCGTTTCGAGTGTGATGGATATTCTGAATAATCTTAGGGATCCGTCTTCTATCAACAACACTTTCATTACTCTCATTTATAAGAAGAAGCATCCTGCCAAGCCGGGAGACTTATAGTGAGGAGCAAAGTGCGTTCATTCGGGGGAGACTTATAATCGATAACGCTCACATTGCTATGAAATGTTTCCACTGGATGAAGCATAAGAAAAAAAGGGAGGAAAAGGACTATGGCGCTGAAGTTAGATATCTCCAAGGCATATTATAGACTGGAATGGAGTTTCGTGATTGAGACATTAAGAAGAATGGAGTTTCCTGATCACACGAGTTCCTTGATTTATAATTGCATATCTACGGTTTCTTATCAATTGCTCATCAATGGTCAGCCTAGTTAGCAGTTTGTCCCGGAACGGGGTCTCCGACAAGGAGACCCACTCTCACCTTATTTGTTTGTTATTTGTGCAGATGTTCTCTCAGGAATGCTTCGGAGTCATGTCAATGATAAAAAGACTCACGGGACCAAAGTAGCGTGCAAAGCTCATATGATCTCACATCTTTTCTTTGCCGATGGTTGTCTCCTGTTTGCTAGAGCTAGTTGAGAGGAAACGAGTTGTATTTAAGACATTCTCAGTGCCTACTAATCTACTTCAGGTCAGGTTGTGAATGGGAAAAATCAGAAGTCTCTTTCAGTAGCAATGGTTTGAAGAATGTCAAGCTTAACATCAAGGAGAATTTGGGGTACCATGGAGTTCAAAATCATTCTCGTTACCTAGGGCTACCGTTCGTTTTTGATAGGTCCAAGAAAGAGGTTTTTAAACTGGTTGTTGATAGGGTGTGGAAAAAAGTGAAACGATGGAAGGAATTTTTTTTATCAAAGGCATGGGAAGAAGTTTTAATTAAAGTTGTAGCGTAAGCCCTCATAATGTACATTATGAGTTGTTATCGTATCCCCGAAAGCTGATGTAAAAAAATTGAATCGCTTCTAGATAAGTTTTGGTAGAGCTCTAAAGACGGTGAACGAAAGATTCACTGGATGAGTTGGGAGAGAATGGCCCAATCTAAAGGTGATAGTGGTATCAGTTTCTGAGGCATTCACGATTTCAATACTAGTTTGTTAGGCAAGCAATGTGGGCGCCTTTTGCAAGCGAATGACTCTCTTTTGGAAAGGTTTTTTAAGGGTCGATACCATCCAAGGTGTTCTATAGTGGATGCTCCTATTGGTTTCAAGGCGAGTTATACATGGAGGAGTATACTGAGTTTTGAAGAGGTAGTTTTAAAGGGTGTGTGTTGGAGGGTGGGAAATAGTGAGAAGATTCAGGTTTTTGGGGATGGTTGGATTCCTATGTTACATAATTTTAGGATTCCAATTCAGAATCATGTTATTGATCAGTCTATCAAAGTCAGTTCGCTTATTGATCCGAATTTGGGTTGTTGGAAGTTTGAGGTCATTAGGGAGATGTTCGGTGCTCATGTATTTAGTCACATATGAAGTATTCTGTTGGCTCTCTCCTTGTCAGATGACAATCTTATTTGGCATTACGAAACCAATGAATCTTATTTTGTTAGATCTGTATATCATTGGCTCGGGGAGCAAAGGCATAATTTTTTTTCCGATCCTTCTTCTAAGGAGAAACAATTCCTATGGAAGAGCTTGTGGAAACTGAAGGTTCGTCCTAGAATTAAAGATTTTATGTGGAGACTCATCAAGAACATCCAGCCTACCAAAACGAATTTTCTCAAAAAAGGTACGAATACTGATGATCTTTGTCCTCTTTGTAATCATGGGTCAGAAACTTCTCTTCATCTCTTTCTTCACTATGAGTTTGTGAGAAATGCTCTATTCACATCTTCGTTGGGTATTCGTACCCCTGTGGCTAGATATTTTATGGATTGGTTTGGAGTGATTTTAGCATCCAAGGATTATAGAATAAGTCTATTGGTAGCTACGACAATGTGGAAAATTTGGCAAGTTCGAAACTGTGTTGTTTTTAAGAATGCCAAGTTGAATCCTAAGGTTGTTGCGTTGGAAATTTGGAACTCGGTTGATGAGGAAGTTGTGGGTGTTGTTCCTTCCATTGGGTCCGGATGTGGCAACACTAATGGGTGGATATTGAAGACCGACGTAGGATGTTTTTCGGATGGAATAGTTTCCCTCGGTTGCGTTATTAAAGATCATATGTCTAATGTAACGCCCATATTTAATTAATTAATTAAATTAAATATTATCGCGTATTTTCCCAATTTAATTATTGTTAAGTGTTATTTTTTCGTTTGAATCATTAAGTTGTTCAAGTTGATATTAAGTTAATAGTTAAGTCGTGTTTGGGTTGGTTTAATTAATTAAATCGAATAAATAAAATAATTAATAATGAAATAATATTAAGCGGACTTAGTTATGTGGTGAGAATAGTAAAGTTGGGGGTGTTATTTTAGGTCCTTTAGTAAATTAGCTGATTAGTGAGGTTTTAGTGATAATATGCTGAAAAAACCTAATTAGAAGGTTAATCAAAATTTTGAGAGAAGACCAAGTCTTGAGGAAGAACAAAGAGGCTAGGTCTGGGATTTCGTGGAGATTTTTTTGCGAATTCGAGCTGCCTTTAATCCAAGGTAAGGGTGGTGTTCCAGACTGGGCCTGTAAGTCAATTTTGGGCAAAAGCCCAATAGGTTGGGGAGAGGCCCAAACCGTCAGCCACAACCCACGACCCACTATCCAAAGTGGGGAGACAACGTCTCCCCCACGTGCGCCACATCACCCAACTGCCCACCATTATCTCCTAAAATGTAGGGGAAGTTGGACCAAGGGCAAGACCACGTGCTAGGTCTTACTTGCTCCTACGCATTCCTTGGTAGTTCTTTCTTTGTCCTAGATGATCCAGCCCAAGGAAGGGTCTTGGCCCAATGTTGGGGGCACATTATAAATACCCTCTTCCAACCATCCAGCATGACCAGCGAACACAGTGACAATCGTGCCATCGGCTTGATCAACTATAACATTGGGACGAAAGACGACCAACATGTCATCCACGAATCCGACCCGAGGGACGGACATCCTGCCACCCCATCCCCCAAGCCCGAGGACAGTTGCGTGCCCGAACCTCAGCTCGCGACTCCCTTTCAACCCATCCCAATACCGGTTGAAGGGGATCCCACAATGATAGCTATGGTGAACATGCTCAACTAGACCAATCCCATGCTCTTTCAACAGCAGGAGAGGATCATGGTGCTCGAGATAGAACGCCAAACCAATCCTCCTCGACATGGCCGCGAACCTCAACTTGAGAGACGCCAACCAGAGTCCACTAAGAAGCGAGGACTATCACCTCCTCGATGCGGGAGACGCTCCCCTGAACAAAAGAAAAATAAGGCCAAGGGGCGCCCTGAGCGGTCGTATGACCAACCAAAGATATCCCTTCGTCGCGATCAGAGCCCTATGAATGAGGACTACTCACCCCTGAGGAGCGATGATGACAACCCTCGCCGCCCGCTTTCTCATGCTATTATGGAAACTCCACTCCCAGTAGGCATGGAGAAACCCCCACACCTGGCGACGTACGGCGGGACCATTATCCCCAATGACCACGTCGACAACATCAACGCCATGCTCGACTACCGCAATGACGTTGACGGGAACATCAAATGCAGACAATTCTCTATGACTCTCGGGAAGGGAGCCATGGCATGGTACAAAATCCTGGGCCCCGAATCTATCACATCCGTGAGAAACACGAGGTCGGCGTTCACGAGACACTTCACAACCTCCCGACGCCATCCAAAAACTAAAGTGACCCTTGAAACCATCATACAAGGGAAAAATGAAACGATGCGCTCATACATCGAGCGATTTAATTAAAAAGCTGTCGAGGTGGATACGTCCGACTACATGAAAAAGTATCTCCTTGAAAAAGGACTCCTCCCTGGGAGCGAGCTCAATCGGGAAGTCATGATCGAACCACCTCGCACCCTCGACGAGCTTCTACACAAAGCTTAAGCATACATCAGGTACGAGGAGAAACAAGATGCCATAGTGTCCGGAGCAACTGTGGTAAAGATGACACCAAAAGTTCCAAACATGAAGACTACACCGCCCCTCGCCGCACCGGGTACAAGCGAAGAGACGACAAACCTCGCGAGTTCCGCGAAGGAAGAGGACCAGTGGGGCGCTTCTCCGAGTATACACTGCTGACCGCTCCCCGCGAGCGCATCCTCGTTGAATGCATCAACTTTGAGTTCAAAAAGGGCAGGGTAAGGTTCCTCAAACCTACAACATCCAAGCCCCACATTGACAAATCCAAGTACTGCCGCTTCCACAAAAGCCACGGGCACATAACTGAAGATTGTGTCCATCTAAAAGACGCGATCGAGATCCTGATTAAGGAAGGTGACCTCAAGCAGTACGCCAAAAGAAGTGATACTCCCCGACACGAGGACCATACTACAAAGAGAAACCGCGAGGACTCTCCGTCCAACGGTTCCCCCTTCCAAGTAGCCCTCTGCATATCACACCCTGAAGATTTCCACCTCCCCAATGTCCACATGGGAGGACAGCTTACTGCTCATAGTCAGTGGGAGAACTTCCCAGCAGCCTTGGTCATCTTCGGAGGCGAAATAAACAACAAAAACATCGCCATATCTGTCAAACAGACGTTTGACGAGCTCCTACTGACCGCACCTGATCAATTGGCGACACTGACCAAACCTCAAGGAAAATCCAACCCTATATCTTTTTTCCTCGAGGAATTACCGGGCAGTTCACCCAACTCCAGCATTCTCTTACTGATAAGGGCGAAGATGGCACATTTTGACGTTCGACGCATTCTGGTCGACCAAGGCAGCTCGGTGGATATCATGTATGCCCATCTGTTCAGAACTCTCAAACTGGACAAGACAAACCTATCCCCTTACGTTGGATCTGACCTACAAGGATTCAACAGAGCTACCACAAGACCGTGGGGATATGTTGAACTACTCATTTTGTTTGGCGAGAATGAGACGGCCATGGAGGTTAAAGTTCAATTCCTGGTGATCCAATGCCCCTCGATGTACAACTGCATCCTCGGGAGACCTACTCTGGCCGAGTTAACGGCAGTCCCCTCCATTGTCCACTTAAAGATGAAGTACTACACCAAGCGTGGTCTCGTGGTTACGATCTACGGGGACATCGAGGCAGCCCGTAAATGCTACGATGCAGCAGTCAAGGGACATGCCATAATCAACACCTCCAAAGGCAACAAAAAACCTAAAGTCGAGGAATGTCCGCCTTCACCTCGAATCAACTCCATAGACCTCGACAGTAGCCTCGGCGAGGACGACACTAAAGCATAGGGATCTGTCAACAGGAAGACTCCAACTCACCCAGAACGCCCAATCCTCGACGGCAAATTTGAGCTCATCTCTTTGGGGGACGATCCTGATAGAACTGTGAAGATAGGTACTGATCTACCGTTGGCAACAAAAGAACACCTGGAAACCTGCCTCAAGGAAAACATGGACCTGTTCGCATGGATTGCTGCTGAGATGCCTGGTCACGACCCCGACGTCGCTTGCCATCAATTAGACTTAGATCCGGCCATTAGACCCGTAGTACAACGTAGGCGCAAGTAGTTTCCCAAGAAAGCGGAGGCTGTTGAGCAGGCTGTAAAAGACCTCTTAGAGGCAAATTTTATTTCTGAAGCCCAGTAAACAACCTAGCTCGCTAATGTAGTTCTTGTTAAGTAAAATAGTGAAAAATGGCGAATGTGTGTTGATTATACTGATCTCAATAGGGCATGTCCCAAAGATGCTTTTCCTTTGCCTAACATAGAAAAATTGGTCGATAACTCTGCAGGTTTTAAACTTATGTCCTTCATGGACGCGTACAGCGGATATAACCAAATTTCCATGCCGGACACGGACAAGCAACACACGACCTTCATGACCTCGACTGGAAATTACTACTATAACGTTATGCCTTTCAGACTGAAGAACATCGGGGCTATATTCCAACACATGATGAATAAGTCTTCCGAGGAGAGATCGGGGACATGCTCGAGGTTTACATGGATGACATGATAGTAAAGTCACACGAGGAGCTCGATCACGCCCATCATCTCAGAAAGGTCTTCGAGCAAGTAAGGAGGTGCAAAATGAGGTTCAATCCAGAAAAATGCACCTTCGGCGTACGGGCAGGGAAGTTCCTTGGCTTCTACCTCACCGAACAAGGGATCGAAGCCAACCCCGACAAATGTCCGGCATTCTCGGAATTCCCAACCCCGAACTCGAAGAAATCCATTCAATCACTCAACGACATGCTCGCCTCCCTATCCTGTTTCATGGTTAAATCTGCTCAACATGCATTTCCTTTCTTCAAGCTACTACGGAAGGAAGTCACCTTTGAGTGGACCGAGGAGTGCGATCAAGCATTGATCTACCTCAAGAAGGCGCTCTCTGAACCACCAGTACTGTCGCGACCTCTAGCAAAGGAAACATAATACTTGTACCTCTCCGTAGCCACCGAGGTGATCATCACAACCCTCATTCGCGAAACAAGCGACGGGCAAAAACCCATCAATTTCACGAGAAAAGCCCTTTAGGGCCCCGAGCTCAGATACCAGCAGATCGAAAAGGTCGCCTTGGCCCTGATAAACTCAGCAAGGAGACTGCGGCATTATTTTCTCGCCCATACAATCAAAGTCCGAATAGATCAACCCATAAAACAACTGCTCGGACGACCTGATATGACCGGCATAATGTTAAAATGGTCATTAGAACTGTCAGAATTCGACATCAAATACGAAATCAGGAAGGCCCTAAAAGCATAGGTCCTGGCCGACTTCGTGGCCAAAATGACGTACAACCCGACCCCGACTAGTGGTGCCCATAAATGGACGATTTTTGCCGACGACCCTTCCAGCTCGACGGGAAGTGGCGCAGGTATCATCCTCGAAAACAAAGACAAAATCTTGATTGAAGTATCACTAGCACTGGCCTTCACGGCCTCGAACAAGCAAGTCGAATACGAAGCATTCATGGCAGGCTTACGACCGACCGAAGACATAGGAGCAAAGGAAGTAAAAATCTCCACCGACTCTCAGATCATAGCGTCCCAATTACGAGGAGAATATCAGGCTAAAAACGAAAACCTCATTGAATATCTAGCCCTAGTGAAAGACAAACTAGAGAAATTTTACTCTTGGGAGGTCCAACACGTCCCACGAGAGAACAACACTCGAGCAGACATTTTATCAAAACTGGCGAGCACACAAAAGAATGGCGGAAAAAAATTCTTGATCCAAGAGATCCTCCCCCAACCGAGCATCGAGAAACTTTCCCCTCCACTTGAGGTGCATGCCATTGGCGACGCTCATTGTTGGATGACTCCCATCCACAACTACCTCACGAGGGACGAACTCCCAGTGAATCCAAAAGAGGGATCTGCGACCAAGAGAAGGGCGTGTTCATACGTCCTCCTCGAAGGTAAACTCTATCGATGAGTTTTCTCCATCCCAATACTCAAATGCATCGAGGAAGATAAGGTCCTCGACATTTTGGGAGAAATTCACGGAGGTATTAACGCCCAACATCTCGACGAAAAGTCACTGGCACGGAAAGCACTCCGAGCAGGCTACTATTGGTCGACGATGAAACACGACACAAATGAGCACGTCAAGAGATGTGACAGGTGTCAAAGACATGCATACATGCACCTAGCTCCACCTAATGAGCTAAAAACATTGTCCTCCATGTGGCCTTTCACTTGGTGGGGAATGGACATCCTCAGACCATTCGTGACCGGCTCCTACCAAAATAAATATCTTATCGTCGCTATCGACTACTTCACAAAGTGGATCGAGGCCGAGGCCCTCGCCAAAATCACAACACAAAACATATTCTGTTTCTTCAAAAGAAACATCCTCGCCCGCTTCGGCATACCCCAAGTCCTTGTCACTGACAACGGAACACAATTCACGGACAGAAGGTTCTAAGACTTAGTCGCCAACCTGGGAAAGAAATAACACTTCACGGACGTCGAACATCCCCAAACTAACGGTCAAGCAGAGGAGGCTAATAGGGTAATCTTACAAGGACTAAAGTGCAGGTTGGGTGAGGCAAAGAGAGCTTGGGTTGAGGAGCTATACAACGTACTTTGGGCCTACTGCATGACCCCACATTCAACAACCAGGGAGAATCCATTCCGGATAACCTATGGGACGGAGGAAGTCATCCTGGTAGAAATTTGAGAACCCTCAAGGCGGACGGAAGCACCCCGTGACAAGGAAATGAACGACGAAGCCCTGAGAGTGGAGCTCGACCTTATTGAGGAGATTCGATCTGAAGCAGCCCTCCGAGAAGCATCGCTAAAACAAAAGGTGACTCTGCGCCATGACGCGAAGGTTATTAAAAGGGAATTCCAGATCGGCAGCCTTGTCCTCAGGAGAAATCAGAAAAACCCATGAGAGGGCAAGCTGGTCGTGAAGTGGGAAGGCCTATACCGAGTCTGAGACAAGATGGACAACGGGGCATACTACCTCGAAAACTTATAAGGTGAAGAACTTGCTCGACCCTGGAACGTTGAAAAACTTAAGCAATACTAACGTGATCACGATAATATGGGAGGTACGACCATGTTTCTATAATCCTTTGGATCGAAGGGAGGGCCGACACCCTTGAGAAACGGGCACAACTTTCCTCGACAGTGAATACTTCAAACGAACTTCTCTGTCGCATTACCATGTCGGAAGGGCGCCCAACTCGCGATGGGAAGACCCAATCCACAGGACCAGGGCCTTGATCACGACCCTCGTCCCGTTCGTACGCAGACGAAATACCCGCCACCTCACCGGTTCCCTAAACCGACGAGTACTTATGGTTGAGCAACAAGTTCACGTTTTATTAGAAATTCAAAAAATAGATTTCATTGGAGACTCAAAAAACAGATAAACTCGAAATAAAAATATTTCATTACATAGGTCGGCCAGGAGCTAACCGGTAGATAGTACAAAGGAATGGCTACACCCAAATTTCAAGTTACGCGCAGGCCATAAAAACAAAAACTGGCACACATGCCAAAAAGAAATGGCACGCAGGCCAAAAAAAGAACTATGGCGTGCAG
Organism: Lathyrus aphaca; assembly: GCA_963966055.1. Classification (NCBI taxonomy): domain Eukaryota; kingdom Viridiplantae; phylum Streptophyta; class Magnoliopsida; order Fabales; family Fabaceae; genus Lathyrus; species Lathyrus aphaca. The sequence continues at coordinate 217,770,501 of OZ014524.1, forward strand.
GACAAACCTACTCATTAACATCCTCCTCTTCTCCCCCGCCTTCCGGGCCAACGAATGGGCAAACAATTTCCCCGTCGACCACCTTGTAGTTAAAGGTTGTTCCCTCAATCACGAGCCCAGGGTTGACAACCTTGAGTTGGTCAGTAGTGTTGTCAAAACCCACTTGAAATGTCTCCACGCAATCCTTCTCAAGTTTCCTGATTCGAGCAATCAGGTCGCCCCGGCTTCGCATGGCCTGGTCCTCCTCGCTCTCCCCATCAGCAAGGAGAGCCAATCCCTCCAACGCCTCGACCCTCAGACGGAGACGATCAGTCTCTGCGACAGCTTCGTTGAACTCAACCTCCCGGTCCTTCAGCTTCTTGTTTTCTCCAATCAAGTTATCCCGCTCGAGCTTAACCTCGCCCAGCTCTGACGTCAGTCCCTCCTGGAGTTTATATTCTTCCTTGTAGTTGGAGAAGTCTTAGGAGAGTTGGTTCTTCTCAATTTTAACAGCCCGGAGCGCCTCCTCTGTGGCCCTTAACTCCAACAACGGACATATACTATCAGACAAGACCTAGGTCATCTCCATGACCCTGATCACCGCAACTATGTCCTGGGAGAGATTAGCCCGCCTAGTCGTTCTGTTCTGGTCGAAAATGGTCTTAACCTTCGCAGGCGCCACCCCAACGTAACCTTCAACACTAAAGACTTCACGCTCGAGGTGGTATGAGGTTGTAACTACACATTCAGTTTTGGGAACAGATACCAAGGTTACTTTTGCTCAGAAAAGACATGAATAGAAATTATATTTTTCAATATAACAAATATTGAACGCAACGCTTGAACTGTTAACTAAATCACACTTCCATTTTGTTATGAAAATATCCATTTATTTTGAAAGAAGTCTACAAAACTCTCTCATCTCAATATAAAATTGGAATTTGAATTTCGGGAGATATGAAAGACAAACAAGACATACACTTAATTTTTTTCTCATTACAATACCAATTATTCTTTTTTGTATTAAAAAATTATTTTTCTTTTGATTTTTCTATCATATGTTTTTTCTTTATCATCAATAACATATCATACTTGCACGGATATCCCCAGTTGTTAGTAAGACTTTTATATCCCTATGATTCTTCTAAATTAGCTCACATACATTTAGGATTTTTAAGGTTATATCAACTATGTCAAGCAATTATTGATTTCAAATGTTGGTTCTAAGTCAAATAATTGTTAATTTATTTTAAATAATCTAATAGCTAGGTTCCACCTTATTAAAGACAAAGAAGTGAAATGTCGTGATATCTTTGTACAACTATCAATTTATTAAAGATATACAAAGTGAAATGTTGCGGGGTTAATTTATGTTCCTTCATCCAATATCTCTATACAATTATCAACAAAATTGTCTCAACGTAACTAATTATTATTCAACGTTGATTTAAATATACTTGATTTTGAAGTGACATAATACATTTATACAAAAGTAATTTTAAAGTCTAAAAATTAGATTTATACTCGAACATTATAAATTACTATATTTATAAGGAAAATAAATTTTAAAGAAATAATTAATTATAATTATGAGAAATTAAAAAATATCATAAAAGTCGCATATGAAAAGTTTATGTATCTATTTAAAAATTTAGATCACATACATTGGTTTTTCCAATTTTTTTTTTTAATATTAACGCTGACTCGCGACTGCAATGACTATTTTTCCATCATATGCCGAAAAGAAATGAATAAAAGAAATAAGAAATAAATAAATGATGATAATATGATGCAAGACACTTATTTGTAAGAGTTAGAATACCTTTAGTATTCTTATATATATCATTTGCCTTTAAAAAAAAGGTTGTTTTAAATTTAAATTTTAAAATTTTAGTTGTGAATAACAAATATAGATAAACACTTCAATATTATTTTTATTTTAGTACTTTTATGCATTGATACTTTGTTATTTTCAATTTAGAAGTAATTGATGTTGCTTCATGTCTACCAGTCCCATTGAACTGAACTGATTTAGTTTCCTCTTCATTCACAACATAAAACTCAAATTTGAAATAAGTTAAAATGTACAATAATGAATCCTTACTTAACATCTGTGTTTCAAAAGAAGAAACTAAAACATAGATCAAACCCCTTTCAATTCAATATATAATATGTACAACCATACTCTAAACTAAATACCATCAAATCACATAGTTTTTTTCCCCTCTTGCTACTTGCTACATAGCATTAAGTTTCATTTATACAAATATCATATAAAATCATCCAAAACTTGAATAACTGTTCTCTAAACCATATAACAGATCCTCTAAGGACTAATCTTAGGCGATATCATCGAGTTGCAAGAACGAGAAGTCCAAAGAGAACAAAGAGTTCGAAGCCGATGAAAATATTCCCCGAGAGCAATCAAGCCTCTGGCCGCTTGGCGAGTTGACAGAATTCGCGACATGTGTATCAGAGTTTGCTGCCTAAGGTGATCTGCCTGGCTTACAAAACCTTCAAGCGCTTCGAATTTTCCTATCGCAAAAGCCATCTGAATTCCATGATTTACTGCACTGAATGGATCAACTGACATGTCTTGCACAAGACTCTGCTGGAGTTTATCGAGTCCTTGCGAAAGCGCATCCTCAGCTTGCTGAGAACACAGACAAAGCTTTTTTATGCTAGCCATTTGTGGATCAGTCAATAGCTCAAGTTGCGGCACGATTAGCTGTAGAAAGAAGAAAAAGTTTAGTAATGGTTACTGATTCATCGAGGTTTACTAGAATCGGACTAGTACATTTAGAAGCTGTGACGGGCGTGATCCTCCGATCCATAAAAAAAGGCGTTCGGCCGATGCTTTCCATACGCCCGAGATTAAGTAAAGCACATCAGCCTTTGCAGCGTCTGCTTTCATTCGAAAAAGTTCCGCGTAATGATCCAACACATTCTGAACAGCTTGACTGAGCTGCACATCCGGCGCGTTAGCTTGAAATACATTTCTGAGCTCATTGTTACGCCTATGGCTCTCGTCGACCCAATTTCCATATTCAATTTCAAACGCGACAATTCCTGTTTTACATAACATACAAACATGACTTTAAAAATGTAACACGAATAAAATAATTTATCGAAACATGAAATCGATATCAAGAATCATCACAAACCTGGATTTATTGTTTCAGATGTTCCCATAAAACTTGTATCTAATGAATTTCCATTGCACATACCCTGCAACTAGAGTTGAAATTTTAGCATATGCTTATAAATAACAAAAAAGAATCACATTTCAAAGCATAAGTTAAGATTATAAATTAATCTATAGTTTTGATTCACCTGCTTTCTTGCTCTTCCAATCTCCAACTCCAGTTGCATCAGCTTCAATCTGCTTGTTTCTAGTTGTTGAACATAAGCCTACAAATATCTTTTATCAATCATTTACAACTACTTTCATCTATATAAACTGTCATAGAAGTAAATTTATAGCACCTTTTTGCGCAATCGACTTTTCCTAGCCGCCTCTCGATTCTGAGCGAGCCGTCTTAGCACCTACACATAATGTCAGAAACAAACAAACAAACATCTCAAAATCATTCATGTTTTGTGTTACATCTTTCTCACAAAAATCAATATGTCACAATTCATCCGGACGAAATTCGATTACCTTACTATCCGTAGTCTCTTGATCACCTCCAGAAGACTCTCTTGGATCATGAGGAACATATTCACTCTACAAAATTCAAATTCACCAATGATACTAACTTTATAATCATCAAAATAAAGCACAGAATCATTCTATCCGGTCCTATTTATAAGAAAAAATTTACTTTTTAGATACATTAAATAACTAAGGACAATATATAGACCAGATACATTAGTTATTCAATTATAGAATCAGAGAGAATACTAACTACTCACCTTGTTCTCTATGCTAGTAGTGTTCACCATTAACATTGGTGAAGAAGCAATTGAATTCAAACCACCTTCAACTTTAAAGCTATCACCCCACATGTTAACTTGTTGGAATGGCTCATATACATCCATTGATAAAAGAAGAATTTTCTTACTTGAGAGAATTTGAAACCTCAAAACTTGGTGAAACCTTAAATGAAAGACCCTGGTGAATAACAATGAGAATTGAATATATATAATTGAGAAACTCACTAGCTTTTTCTTAGTTGGTTTAAATTAATTATAATTATTATTTTGTCACATGCAAACAAACAATAAAAGCAATGTTGAAACAAAAGATGACAAGTGAAACATATAGTAATAGATCAAAACTTTTTCCTTTTATAAAAATAGGTTTTGAAGAGACAAGTTGCAAACTTTGTTATGTTCCCACTTCATGAGAAACTGTAGTGAGTGCAAAAGCATTAAAAAAATAAAGGGTAGTGCATTAAGAAAATGAAAAGGCTATATAGAAGAAAGTACTAAATCCACATCGATCACATGTTCTTCTTTACTTGAAGTGATTGTGATTCATTTCTTGTCTTGTACAAGACTTACGTGTATGGTAAGTTATCAATATTTTAGAATATTTTGATCTTTAAAATTTAATGAAAGTGACAACTTAGTATTTTATTTTTGTGAGACAATAATTTGGTGTTTTAAATTTAAAAAATATGGTCAATGGTCTTTTTTTCCGAAGTATATTTGTTACTAATTGGAATCTTTGATAATATAAGATTCAAATACAACTTGAATATTAATCTTTATTCTTAGTGTGAGTTCAATTCACATTGTCATATTTAATTTTATGTTAGATAAATTTGAACTTCACTTTGAGGAGGGTGTGCATTCAGATATATACATTCAATAGTCTTAAATTTTCGTAATATGAGGCGTCGACACAAATTTAATTCACAATTTTACGTCTAGGGAGTTATAGATTTAATTCTTACATTGTTATCTTTAACTCACTCTTACTATGTTAAATGAAGCTTGAATCTCATTTTCAAAAGATAATATTCTCCCCGTCTCAAAATAAGTGTCATTTATATATATATATATATATATATATATATATATATATATATATATATATATATATATATATATATATATATATTAATTATTTGTGTTGGATTGTAATTTCTTGTGTCGAAATAGGTTGTTCGACAGGGAAAATGAAATTGTCGAAGTGTTGAGGACTTAACCTCGACGTGAATTTTGTCTTAAACCTAATTTTATAGTGTTAGCAGAATTAGATATTTTGAGCTTTTATTTTTGGACTTTGTTAAGGGAGCAATCAAGCTAAATCTATAAATAAGGAGTAACCCTATTATTATAAAGTGATTCACTTGAATAAAATTACAGTTTTGAGAGCAGAGAGTTACTTTGCAGAAATTCTTCTTCTTCCCTAATTTATTTTGAATCCCTAATTTCTTTCTTCCCAAATTCAATATTTTCTTATTTTCATCACCATTGTGCAACAATACAATCTTGCAACCAAGGTTGGTTGATTTCACTCGAGTGAAGAGTGAAGAACAAGAGAAAATTCAATCGGTGTGATTGAATCTTGTTCATCAAGATTGATTCGGAATTACTCAAAATCTTGGGTTTAATTCCAACATTTGGTATCAAAGTACTGGCTGAGCAATTCGTGGAAGTAAAACATGATGGCGATGAATCATCTAAACGGGTATTTTTCGGCGAGTCTCCCAATTTTGAAGGGTCAGAATTACGAGAATGAGTGTAAACAGATGAAAGTTATTTTATATTTCAAGATCTTTGGGATCTTGTGAAGGAATCAGTAACACCGCTTGCAGAAAATGCGTTGGATCAAGAAAATGTTGCATACAAAGAATTGAAGAAGAAAGATTATAAAGCCTTCTTTATAATTCATCAATGTGTTGATCCAGACAATTTCAAAAAGGTCAGTGATGTAGAATCAACGAAAGAAGCATGGAAAGTCTTGAAGAAATCGTTTGGAGGTGTATAAAAGGTTAAAGGGGCGAGGTTACAAACTCATAAAAGGACATATGAATTGCTTCAAAAGGAAGAAAGTAAGCATAATTGATTTTTTCATTAGGGTAACAAAAATGGTGAATCAAATCAAGGTATGTGGATAAGTGTTGGCATCAAGATCATTTGTTGCAAAGATCTTGAGGTCATTAGCTCCAAAATCCGACCACGTTGTAGTATCCATAGAAGAGTCGAAAGATTTGTCAACATTGACAAAGGAAGAGCTTCAAGGGATGTTTGAATATCTTGATCAAAGAATGGTGAAAAGGCTGCAAGCTAGTCGAAGAGTGATGTGGCTTTGCATGTGCAATCAACAAGTGAAAAGAAAGGCAATATGATGTGGTTCGACAACAAAGGTAGATGAGGCTACAACAATTCGACTGGTCGAATTCAAAAAGAAGGAGGTTGGTCGAAACATAGAAAGTCCTCATACTAAAGTAATAAAAGAGGTGGTGCAGCAGGTAGAGAAAAAGGTGGTGGTCGAAAAACAAAAGAGCCAAGAAAATGATGTAAAGTTTGCAAAGCATGAAGAATAAGAAGAAGAGATGTTGTTGATGGTCACAATAAGAGAAAAGAAATATTACAAGGCCAATGGTACTTGAACTCAAGATGCTCATCACACATGACTAGTTGGAAAGATTGGTTTGTCAACATAAAACCCTTAATAAAGAACATGATGAAATTTTCAAATGAAAATACTTTAGCAGCTGAAGGTATTGGTGATGTTTTGATTATGAGGAAAGATAGAAAGAATTCAGTAATTTCCAATGTATTATATATACCAGGCATGAAGAGTAATTTGCTCATATTGGGTAATTGGTCAAAAAGAACTACAAAGTTTTGATTGAAGACAAAATGGAGAAAGTTCTCGACTCTGGAGGAAGGTTAATCTTGAAGGCACCTATGTCTCAAAATAGAACCTTCAGGATTGATCTTAATGTGATGGAGCACAAGTTCCTTGCAACTGTAGCTAGCATGGATGAATGGATGTGGCACTATAGACTTGTCTGTATCAACTTCAAAGACATCATGGATATGAACAAAATAAATATGGTTTCAGGGTTACCAAAAATCGGCATTCCAAATGAAATGTGTGAAGAATGTGTGCTGACGAAGAAACACAAGAACAACTTCAACGAGGATCCAGGAAGTAAGTCGAAGGAATTTCTTGAAGTCATATACTCTAATGTCTGTGGACCTATCTAAGTGGATTCAATTGGACGTAACAGATACTTTGTCACATTCTCAGATGATTTTAGTCGCAAATTATAGACTTAGCTAATCAAGAATAAAAGTGAAGTGACCAAGGTATTCGCCAAGTTAAAATCTATGGTCGAAAGACAGAGTGGTCGAAAGCTCAAGATTTTAAGGACTGATGGTGGTGGAAAATATGTATCGAAATACTTTGATAAATTATGTGAGAAAGAAGGGATTGTGTATGAGGTGGTGTCACCCTCTACTCCATATCATAATGGAATTGTAGAAATGAAGAATATAACCATCATGAATATGGTGAGAATTATGTAGAAATGCAAGCGTCTACCTAAAGAATTATGGGGATAAGATATGTCGACTACAACATATATTTTGAACAGAGGTCTGACGAAAATGCTAGAAGGACTTATGCCAAAAGAAAGTTGGTCTAATATCAATCCTAGCTTAAGTCATCTGAAGGAATTTGAATCTATAACACATAGACAAGTACCATATCAGTTGAGAAGAAAACTTGATGACAAGTCAAGTCAAATGATCCTAATAGAATATCACTTGACTTGAGGATACAAGTTATTAGACCTAGTGAACATTCAAATAGTGATCAAAATGGACGTGATCATATATGATTTTAAGGAATGAGAATGGACTAAAAATGTAAAAGGATTAAGTGAGAATATTATTTGAAGAACCAGTAAGTGAAGTCGAAAAAGAAGTTCGACACGAAGAAGTCAGAGGTCAAGCAAGCACAAGCATACCTCAAAGAAAAAGACACATGCATGCAAGGTTGCAAGAATGTATGATTACATCATATGATGTGGCCGATGATGAAATTGAGATGGTACAATATGCTTTCTACGCAGATGTCGAACCAGTTAATGCAGTTGAGGAATTAATGGATTCGTAGTGGAAGAAATCAATGAATGGGGAACTAAGTTCATTGAAGTCAACAACACTTGGTCACTTGTTGAATTTCCTCAAGATAAGAAGGGAATCGATGTGAAGTGAGTATACAAGGTGAAGTTGAATCCCAAAGGAGAAATAACTTGGCACAAGGCAAGGCTTGTGGTGAAAGGATTTCTTTAAAAAAAGGAATCGACTTTGACAAAGTTTTTGCACCCGTCGCTAGGATTGAAATAATCAGGTTGGTTGTTGGTCTAGCAAGCATGGAAAATTGGTATATATGTCAGATGGATGTGAAATATCCATTCCTGAATGGCCCCTTAGATGAAGAAGTTTATGTTGAACAACCAGTTGAGTTTGTGAAATAAGGTGAAGAAAGCAAGGTATACAGGTTGCATAAAGTCATGTATGGACTTAAGCAAGCTCTACGAGCTTGTAATAAGAAAATAGATAGCTTTCTAAGGGAAAAGGAATTTGTAAAGTGCATGACTGAGCAAGGAGTATATGTAAGCAGATGCAATATTGAACTTTGTTAGAATAAGATTTGATTCTACATTCTGTAAGAGTTTGATGATAACAAATACTATATTAGTATAAGGAACAAATTTTCTCCCTAATTAAATTTCTTTTTGTGCAGGGAAGTTCTAATAGAAAAGCAAGAAGTTCTTATGCAAAGCAAGAAGTTTTGAGACTGAACACATAGAAGAACTAAACAATGGCAAGACATCGAAGTTCTGAACCATTATCACGCCCTTAGCACCAAAGATGCAGAATTAGATTCTAATGATCTCAAGAAGCAAACTCTGATCTGAAGCGTTATTTTTCATTAATGAAGTATCAAGGAGTAACTACTTATCAGACAAGGATCTATATTTTTGGAAAGAACATTAACAACAATTATCAAACCTCCAAAAATAGTTATCATGTCTCCAACGGATCCTAGAAAGCCTTATATATAAATGAGTTCTTTGGAAGAAAAATTTCTCCCTCCCTCTTGCGCGCTTACAATCTTCACAATCAAATTATCTTCACCATTATAACCTTGTGTAAAATATCACAGTAGTGATAAATGCTTACTAGAAGCATTCTTATACACATTTTATCTTTTGTTATCCTTGAATTTCATTGAGTGACTAAAGTGTTAGTCAGTAGACTCAAGAATACATTGACAATAAGTCTTTGTATTGTAAAATCTTTGAATATTGGATTAAGACCTCACTTGAGAGAGGCAAAATCACCTTGGCGGGTGGACTGAAGTAGTTTGAGTTCAAACGAACCAAGATAACCAAACGTGTCCTTTGCTTTATTTTTTAAAACCCCAATTCAAACCCCCAATTTCTTGTGTTTTTCTTTTCTTCAAACTTCTTATACTATGTCTCTATGTTGATGACATGTTAATAACAAGAAGTTGTAGGAAGGAGATCAAAGATTTCAAACATGACCTAAGTGAGGAATTTGAAATCTAAGACTTGGGAAATCTCTCATACTTCCTTGGAATCGAATTCTACAAAAATGTAGAGATTTGATGTTGCACCAAAGAATATATGTAGGTGAAATACTTAGGATATTTGAGATGCAAGATTGCAACCCAATCTCGACTCCTGCTAGGCCCAGAATGCAACTGTCGAAAGACACAAATGAAGATGATGTTGATCTAACGCAGTACATGAGTCATTATATCACCTCGATACCTTTGTTGCATAAGGCCTGATATAGCATACAATATAAGTATGGTAAGTAGATTCATGCATAAGCAAAAGGCATCACACCTAGCAGCGACAAAAAGGATACTAAGGTATCTCAAAGGAACTCTTGACTATGTCATTTCGTTTCATGCAACTGATGAAGGAAAAGAATGAAAATTTGTGGGATACACCGACTCAATATGGTGCAGTGATGTTGAGGATAGAAAATCCAGAGTTGGCCATGTCTCTATGCTAGATGGTGCACCAGTTGCTTAGAATTCAAGAAAGGAATCAGTAGTGGCACTATCATCATGTGAAGCAGAGTACATAGTTTTTTCTCTCTATGCATGTCAAGCAACATGGATGGTGAATTTGGTCGAAGCAATTATAGGAAAGAATCATGGAGCAATTGGCATGAAGATCAACAACACGTCTTCTATTAATCTGGAAAAGAATTCGATAGCACATGGACGAAGCAAGCACATCAAAATGAGTTTCCATTATCTACGAGAGCAGGTGGCAGAAGAGAAGTTGAACTTAGAACACTACAAAATTGAGAATCGTATTGCAGATATCATGATGAAAAGAATGTAGTTCGAAGTGTTAAAGAAACTAAGATCCCTGATGAATGTAGATAGATTAGACACAATGGATTAGATGGTGTGTTGAGTTGTAATTCCTTGTGTCGAAGCAGGTTGCTCAACAAGGACAAACAAGTTATCAAATAGCCTAGTGTGTGTCGAAACACCTAGTTGTCGAAGTGTTGATGAGTTAGTCTCGGCATGGATTTTGTCTTAAGCATAATTTTGTAATGTTAGCAAAATTATGTATTTTGTACTTTTGTTATTGGGCTTTCCTTAGGGAACAAACAAGCTAAATATATAAATAGAGAGTAACCCTATTATTGTAAATTGATTCACTTGAATAAAATTGCAGTTTTGAGAGCAGAGAGTTACTCTGCATAAATTATTTTTCTTCCCTATTTTGTTTTGAATCCCTAATTTCTTTTTTTCCTAAATTCAATATTTTTCTTGTTTTCATCACCATTGTGAAGCAATACAATATTGCAACCAAGATTGGTTGATTCACTCGAGTGAAGAGTGACGAACAAGAGGGAATTTGATCGATGTGACTGAATCTTGTTTATCAAGATTGATTCAGAATTACTCAAAGTCTTGGTTTTAATTCCAACAATTTGTCCCTTTAGAACACTAATGTGATATCTATTATTATTTCTTTTCAATACTCTTATTTATTGTATTTTAATTCATGTAACTACTCCACTATCTATTATTAATAAGGTTATTTTAAAATACAATACAATAAATAAGAGTAGTGACTTTCCTCAATACTTTATTCCACTGTGGTCTTTGTTCCGTGTGACTTTCCTCAATACTTTATCTTTGAGACACAATAATGACACTCATAGTCTTATCCACCATCTCGGTCTTATTTTCTTGTGTCAGACATGTCCACATCAACGCTTGACCTTTAAATGCTTCTATATACTTTTGTCTTCGAAAAACTTCTTGATATCTCATTTAGAGAGAGAGAGAGATCCTCAAAGTTCATTTTTGTCTTCGAAAAACTTCTTGATATCTCATTTAGAGAGAGAGAGAGATATGCTCAAAGTTCAATAAAATGTCATTTTAATTTGGATAAAAATATAATTTAATCAAAAATTATTTTAGTCATAACTTTTTAAATAAAAAATAAAAAATAAAAAAAGACGGGTACATAAAACCTAACACATAAAAAAAAGCTAGCGAAATCAAACGTTGGACATGAGCAACTTATTCCTCAAAAAATTTCAAAAGTAGAAATAGAAAATGAATTTCATCAAATATGTAAATAGAGCATGTTATTTACTACAGCTTTTATGTGTATTTCTAATACTACATGGCTAAGAATTATATCTATATAATGTTGTGTCATCAAGAACATGATAAATCATAAAAGTAAATTGGTTGAAAAGACTAGATATGTTATTATGTTATAAAGTACTATGACACTTGAGCATGTTGAGATAAAGTATTATAAGCATAGAAGGTTCAAATTAGTTGAAATGTCAAATACTTATTCGATATTCTTTTCTTTTTTTCAAGTAAAGGCTCAAATTAGTGACTAAAAACATGAAGATCTATTTGATTTTATCAAGCATAATTTCAAATACAAATGTTAAAGACATGAAGATCTATTTGATTTTATCAAGCATAAGTTCAAATACAAATGTTAAAGTTGTTATTTATAGAATAAATTATACAAGTAGTTTTGTTTTCAATGACTATTCTGATTAATATTTGATATTTTAAGAACAAATATGTATGTTTTTTAGATCTAAAAAATCATTTAGATGAAATGATTAAAAAAATTCTGTAAAAATGATTATATAAATTATTTTTAGATTAAATGAATAGTATTGTGAAATCCGATGTCTTGTAAATAAATTATAGACTGTTTCTTTATGTCAAGAAACACATAAGGGATAGGATTAATGAAAGAAAAAAAACAACAAGAATTAGATATAATTGCTATTATTTACTTTCTCTTTGAAACAAATTTCAAGTACTCAAGAATAACAAATAACTCTCTCACTCTAATTAGGATTTGTCACACTTAGGATTAGAGGCTAGTATGTTATTTATAATAAAATCTAACATGCTAAACTAATAGATTTTTTTAACAATTATCCATACAAGCTAACTTAGTGTACAAGCTAACTTAAATCAGATGGATTTAACAAACATGCCCAATTCGATATGCTAACAAACCTAGCAATATCAATTAATGCATGTTAGAACAACTTCGACTACAACAAGCATTATTTCGACAGCAGCATACGAACAAGTTTCGACTTCATGCTTAATCCATATCGAACTAGAAGCTACCATTCGATCATGCTAGAGTTCGATCCAATATTTCACAAATAACCACCTTGGAATAAACTCTATAACATCAAGGAACAAACTGACTTTTTTCATGCAGCTTTATCAACTGCATACAGTGGAAAAACTTGCAATTGGGCAATGTCTTGGTGATCATATCAGAAGCATTATAATATGTCGAAACCTTCAACACTTGGACTTCTCCACGCTCGATTACCCTTCTGATGAAATGCAACCTCATATCAATGTGCTTGGTTCGCTCATGATAGGATGAATTCTTCGTCAGGTGTATTGCACTTTGACTATTACATTTAATAGTGATAACTCGACCTTGAAGTTCCAGCTCCTTTGCAAAACCTTCAAGCCACAACGTTTCCTTCACGGCTTCAGTTAGGGCGATATATTCCACTTCAGTGGTTGATAAGGCAATAACCTTCTGAAGTGTTGCTTTCCAACTAATTGTTGTGTCAAACATAGTGAACACATATCCGGAAATAGATTTTCTGGAATCCATACAAATTGCATAATCAGAGCCGACATATCCTTCGATTGTTGCTTTACTATTGATAAGTGTCAAGTTATGTTAATATGTAGTATAGTTTTTGGCATTTTTCAAGAGCTAATTTTGACTTCTAATGTTTTTTCCCATTATTTTCGATTGATTTTCGTAGTTTAGTTTACTTGCTTCAATAGTATAGTTTATTTAACTTTTGTTTTATGATTTTTAGGTTTCATATTTTGAATGAAGAAAGCAAATCATGGCGACTCTCCTTTGAAGATTTTTGAAGAAAATAAAGTTTTGGAACTTGCTACAAGCTCGCTTAGCGAGCTCCTAGCGAGCAGCTACAACAAAAAGTCAGGGAGTTTCTCGTTAAGCGAGGGCCTAAGCTCGCTTAGCGAGCAAAGGCGGTTTAGAAATTAATGAATGCTCGCTTAGCGCGCTCTTGCTTGCTTAGCGAGCTCTTTCTCCCTTAGCGAGCCTTGCGTTTTTCAGGATGTATAAAAGGGTTTTATCATTCATTTTTTGGGTATCACTTCATATTTCTTAGAGAAAAAACCCTAGAATTCAGATTTTCACTCATTTTCGAAGAATCGACGCATCAATAGTCGGCAGATCGTCATTGATGCTTTGTCTTCTTCATCTCTTTCTTGTAATGGAAGTTTTCATGGTTATGGATATCTAAACTCTTAATATGTCAAGGTTAGAAGGTAGATAGGTCTTTAATTTGTATGTATAGTCTTTGATCATTGCGTAAGAACTCTTGATGATAAATATATGGTGGAAAACTTTGTGTTTATGAAATATATTTTGTGTTGCTTCATGATTGAGAAATGTGTTCAACATTTGACCTAGGGTTTTCATCCACCAAAGAACATAAGCTAGAGATAGTTATAAGACTTGGTGTTCACATTGTATTGATCTTTAATGTTGCCATTTTGATAGATTGAGTGAGAGATCATCAATGGATCAAAATGGTAAAACTCACAATTTGTGTTAGAAATAAACATTTTGAGAGGATATTGTGATTGTGTTTATCGTTTTAACGAGTTCGTCCGCTTGATCGAAACTATGCGTGCAAACGGGCCTATTGAACCCTAACTTTGGCATGTGCTTTTTACAAACTCTTACCACCCGATATCTTTAGCTTGTAGTTTTAATTCAAATGCTAAGTAAATGTTCCGTAGACTAAACCAAAACCCCCTGTTACAATTAAGTCTTAAACTAGCGCAACTTTAGAAAGGCGGTGATATCACAAAACAATCTTTGTGGATCGATAACAAAAACCCTAATCTATTTAGATTCCAACAACTATATTCATCCAAGGCTCCACCATAAATTAGGACTATGTTCAAAAACTCATTTATGTACTTAAGAATCCATTTCAATGCTTGCCAATGAGCCTTTCCAGGATTCGCCATGTACCTGCTGCCAAGACTTACTGCATATGTTATGTCGGGTTTAGTACAAACCATAACATGCATCAAAGAAACTACTATATTAGCATATGGAATGATATTCATATAATCTTTTTCAACATCAATAATGGGACATAATCTATACTCAGCTTGAATTGAGGGTTCATCGGAGTCACAACAGGCTTTGAATTCGACATACCAAACTTTTCGAGAATCTTCTGTAGGTATGCCTCTTGAGATCAGCATAATTTTGACTACTTTCTATCTCTTCAGATGTTAATCCTAAGAATCCTGGACGCAACTCCCAAATCCTTCATGTCGAAATCCTTATTGAGTTCAACCTTAACCCTCATTACATCTTCGAAATTGTTGATTGCTATTATAATATCATCCACATAAAGTAAAAAAAATAGCAAATGAATTACCAGGTCGAAATTTGAAGTAAACACAGTGGTCGAACTAACTTCTAATGAAACTTATGCGTACCATGAACCTGTCGAATATCCTATTCCACTATCAATGAGATTACTTCAGTCCATATAAAGATATCTTCAGCTTACACACATAATTTTCCTTCCCCTTTTTGACATACCCTTCAGTTTTCCTTATCAGGATTGTTTCATCTAGATCACCATACAAGAACGCATTCTTCACATCCGTTTGTTCCAGTTCAAGGTTGAACTGTGCCACCGTAGAAAATAACATTCTAATGGACCTATACTTCACAACAGGAGAGAGCATATCATTGAATTTGACACCTTTCTGATAAAACCCCTGTTAACCAACCTTAGCTTGTATCTCTTCGACGCCACACCTTTGATTCCTTCCTTAACTTTGAAAATCCACTTATAACTGACTAACTTGGCTCCAATAGATTTCTTGATAAGTTCCCATGTGTTTCTATTATGAAGAGATTTCATCTCATCATCCATGGCCTTCAGTCATTCATTTTTATTTTGACTTATCACGACTTCCTTATAGTCTCTAGGTTCTTCATCTAGAACCTCACTTGCAGAGATTAAGGCATACATTATAAGATATACATACCCAACTCTCTGAGGTGGCTTGATGACTCTCCTCGACCTATCTATTATCAATAGGTAGTCATTGGCAATTTACTCAATCTCTTCAGCATCTTTCTTTTCTTCTTCGACTTCATTTAGGATACACAATTCAACATCAACATGCTTCACCTCAATAGGAGTCTCTCTCAATTCCAACTCTTTGTCAAAATCATTAGTTTTCTTGAAGTCCATCTCAGCTTCATTGAAAAATACATCTTGACTGGTGATACACCTCCTATGACCTGGCTATACGCACCATAGCCTATTAGCTTTGGCTCCTTCAGGGTATCCCATGAACATGCATTTCAGAGCTCTTGGTTTGACCTTGTCTTGCCTAATATGAGCATGGGCCACGCATCCATATACTCTCAATTTATTGAGATCTGATCGATGTCCTGACTAAAAATTTTCAGGTGTCTTCATATCTAACGCAGTCGAAGGACATTTGTTTATCATATATGTTATTGTTGAAACAGCCTCAGCCCAAAACACCTTTTTTAACCCAAAACTAGTCAACATGCATCTAACTCTTTCCAAAATAGTTCGATTAAACCTTTCATCCAAACCATTTTAGTCTAGAGTACCTACAGTAGTTTTGTGCCTTGCAATACTAGAGACTGCACAAAAAATTTTGAACACCTCATTGCAAAATTAAAGGCCAGCGTCGATTCTCAACCTCTTGACATTTATGTCAGTCTAATTTTTGACCAGGTTCTTCCAACTTTTGAAATTCTCAAAAGTTTCATCCTTAGTCTTCTGGATGAATACCCATAACTTTCTATAATAGTCATCAACTATGGATAGGAAATATCATGCTCCTGAATGTGATGGACACCTTGTAGTCCCCCCAAAGGTCAGCCTGGATATAATCAAGGGATCCATGTGTTCTTTGTTTGCCTTTGTTGAACTTCAGTCTGCAAGTTTTTCCAAGTACATTGGGTTCACAAAATTTTAGCTTTTCGACTTTATCTCCACCAAGCAGATTTTGTTTCCCCAGTTCGACGAGACTCCTTTTCCTAACATGACCCAATCTCATGTGCCAAATTTTTATCTTCGACAATGGTTTCGTGGATGCAATATCTGCATAACCACTTACAACTTCAGGCTCAAGGGTATACAAGCCTTCACTACGCCAAAGAAGGGAAAAAACAACGCTTTTTTTGGCCTTTAACAACGCTTAAAAGCGCTGCCTAAGGTGGCGCTGTTGTAGGTAAAGGCAACACTTTTTTAAACCAAAATTGTTGCCTTATGTGTACTTTAGGCAGCGGTTTACCTTTAAAAGTGATTTCTAAAGTAGGTCTTTAGCAGCATTTTTTCCTGAAAAAGCGCTTTCTAAAATGGGCCTTTAGTAGCACTTTTTCTAGCCCTTTATGCTTTCTATTGGCATCTTTAGGCAGTGTTTTTTCTTGAAAAAATGCTTTCTACTGTCCCACTTTAGACAACGCTTTTGAAAGCTCTATCTAATGTATTTTTTGTTTCACTTTACAACATTACTTTTAATGGAAAACATTGTCTATTGTGTATTATAGGCAACACTTTATCTAAGAAGCGCTTTCTTTTCTTCACGAAAATTTTAAAAGCAAATTTTTTAAAATCACATACCAACTTCAATAAACCTGTATTATATACCATTATAATCAATTCACATAAATCATTTCCATACAACCTGTATTATATACCATTATAAACCTTTATAAATCATTTTCATACAACAACTTCTAAATCATTTTCATTATAAACCATTTCCATTATAAAACATTATAAACCTGTATTATATACAATTATATACCATTATAAACATGTATTATAAACAAATTCACATAAACCATTATAAACCAAAATATAAATCATTTCCATACAACAACTTCTAAAGATACCATTATAATTCAATTCACACAAATCATTCACATAATTAAACCATTACAAATCCTTTAAACTTATAAAGATATCCTACACAACAACTTCCAAAACTATACAACAACATTCAATAACTAAACACCAACTTCCATACCTTATACGATTCTTTTCTCAATAAAGTATTCACGTAAATCCTCCTTGATTTCTTCCAATTTATCTTTTGTGTAATGAGCACACTTGTATTCATCAAAGTACTACATAACAACATATAATATGCATAATTTAGTTAAAAGTAATAAATTATATGAAACATCCGATAAATATTAAAATAAATCATAAGTTATAAATCCATACCATGATTGGAATTTGTATTCGATCCAAATGAATTATTTCTCTCATAAACCTCAAAACGTAATAACCGCAATCTATACCATTACGTTGACGAGGACACTACACATAGAAAAATAAATAAGAATATATAGTTGTCTTGTTTATTAAGTAACACCACTATTATAAGAAACATTGTGAAAATTAATATACCTCCACTCGGATCCATGTAATGTACCTGCGTATTTGGCGTGTGCAACAACAAACTTAACGAATTCTTATACCCCATTCTCGTACTCTTTCGAAAATCGATTCAAATACATTCATGTCTTATCCATGGTTTTACTAATTAAGCCAAGCAAAAACAAAATAAAAAATATTTACCTGTAGGGAAATGATCCGACTTTCACACTTTGATCACAAGTAACCCCTATATATAGTAAATTCAATAGGTTAGTTCTCAATTATTGTTAATTATTCACGCAACTATAGCAAAAGAACAACTAATTACCTGTAGAGAAGTAAAAAACTTCTAGACCTACACAGTGTATGATTCTTGTAAATGATCAGACTTTCATTCTTCACAAGTGCCATACCCCAAATTTGTCCTACATGTAAATTATTTTGTTTCAGTTCGCTAGTCATTTTCAGAAAAATCCAAAAAATATGTTGTTTTAGATTTCATTTTCCTATTGTCTTAATTCAGTGTCGCGAGGTTGAGTTTGGGTTCGTTCAGGTTTATCAGGTTGTGTGTGTGTGGTGGTAAAATAAGTGGAAGTTCAATTCATGATCATTATCCATTCATCTTAACCAATCCCATTTATCCAGATAATCCGTTTTTCACCATTCTTCATTATCCATTCCATAATTATATGTATCTTTTTATTTTATTCATATCCATTCTCAATCATTTCTTTTAAATCCATAATTTCCATTTTTTATGATTTTATATTAATTTTTAATTTTAATTCAATTTGAAATATATTTTTCAAGTTGAATTATTAATGAATTAAAATCAATTGTTATTATAAAATATTTTCCACCTTTTATTCAAATCAACTTTTGACTTTTCATTACTAACATTTTTCAAACCAAACCTTTTTTACAAATCCAAAATATCATTAAGCCCATCATAATTTTTTTTAAACCCATTTACTAATTTACAAAGTTTACAAAATTAAGAAACAAGAAAAGCCCATCATAATTTTATTAAGCCCAATTCATCTTTACATATTAAAAACAAAAAAAAATATAATACATTACGCCAACAATTCAACATTTCTTCAATTAACACACTTAGTACACACAACAACACACAAAACGAAACATTTTCACAAAAATGAAAAACTCCCATATGAATATGTATTCCATAATTGTCATCCACCATGCCAACCTATACCCATGTGACTCAGCTGAGACACATGAATCCATTCTCCAAAATCTGCGTGACCCCACCATGTGACTATTCCAAACTTAACGCATTCTTCCAGCCACGAAACGCACAAAACACTAACTCACGAACCTCTGCAGCACCATTTCCTTTAGACCTCACACAATAACACACAACTCACACACAATTTCTCAAGGCACAACATCAACAAAAAACCTCTCAACCTCCTTCACTCTTTAACTCACCTTTAATCTCTCCAAATCAGTAACAAATTTCCTTCACAAATCACTATAACACCCCAAATTTTCCCTCTTTGTTTCATATCCTTTTCATAACATTTACCATGTCCTAGCATTTAGCATAGAAAAAATAAAACATAACACTCACATGTTCTAGCATAGGGCATATGATCAGTCATTTGGAGATTTTTGGTTCTACAAGTCTAGCCAAGGGCCAAGTGACATTGCAAGAGGCTCACAAGGTTTCCTCATGTTTTGTACAAGCTCAAAGTCACATACAAAAGTCAAGAAGGGTGAGGGATCATCAGAAGATCAAAGAAGCAACATTCTCCTACATAGTTAAACCCTAATTAGGGTTTTGCATATGAGCAAGGAATTCTCATAGCTTTGACCAATTATTGTGGTCAAAGGCTTCTATATGATGTTTGAGGCCTATGTATGAAATTTGGTGAGAAAATTCATTGAGGAAGTCAGCTAATTCTTCAGTTACTTGTAAATGAAGAAACTGGTCAGTTGTGCATCTGAAAAGTCAACTGTGAGATTTTAAGGAC